>CM039677.1:109980115-111225738 GCA_022496015.1 Hordeum marinum | reverse complement strand
TCATTAGGAGCAAAGTGACAGATTGTGTCATCGCGAGCCGCAAAAATAATCACATCTTCTAAAGGATGAGTCAGCTTGACTTATTTTGATTTACAAACAATATAAGCCTTATTCATAGCCAGGAAGTCCATGCCCAGAATGAGATCAATGTTGGAATTACCGAGAAAAATTGGAGAAGCCAGATAAGAATAATTGCCCATCTTGATAGAAACATCCGAAACCAAGCAATTGGAATTCATTAACTTTCTAGGAGACACCACTAACACGGGTCTAAGGAGATCTTGACAAGCAAACTCATGCACTGCAAAGAATGAACGGGACATGAAACAATGCGATGCACCAGTATCAAACAATTTTTTTGCAGGAATGGAATTAACTGAGAGATTACCCATGATCACTTGAGAAGAATCCTCTGCCTCTGCTGCATTCACCATATTCACCGTTGCTAACTTGGGATTATGCTTCACCATTGCATTGCTTGGAGGCCTGACTGGAGCTGGAGGCGGAAGACGCCGCTGGTTGCTCTTGTTTGCATAGTGACCCTTCTGGCCACACTTGTGACAAGTCACCTCAGAAAGCGGACGAACATTGCCTGGAGGAGGAACAAGAACTGCCTTGGATGCCTGGGGTCTCTGCTGTAATCCTGGGTTGGGTGGGTGTGAAGAACCACGGCCACCGAACTTCTTCTGGTGCCGAGGAGGACGAAACGGAGGAGGATTTGGCACCCAATACTTCTGCTGCTTAGGAACCATCTGAGAGTTGGAAGAAGACAAATATGAATCCCTTGAATGCTTCCTTGAGTTCTCCAACTTGAGCTGAGTTGCCTCGACTTTCAAAGCCATGTTGTAGAACTGATCAAACTCATGAGGCTCTTGAAGAACTAGGCCTGGCAGAAGCTCATCCTTGAGACCAGCTCTGAACTGATAGATCATCGCACTGTCATTGGAACATCTTGCTTAGCATAGCGGGCTAGATTTTGGAACTCGATGTTGTACTGATAGACATACTTGCTTTCCTGCTTCACGTGCCTGAACTTCTCACGCATCTCCTTGGCAAAACTTGTCAGAATGTAATGAGCCCTGAAGTCATGACGGAAATCGTCACAAGTAACAACACGATCGCCCCTGGAATCCTTGTACTGCTGCCACCAATCAGCTGCCTGACCCTTGAGATGGAACGATGCAAATTTGACAAAGTCCTCTGGCCTGACATTGCTGCACTCAAAATGCTTACTCATATCACGGAGCCAATCATCAGCATCAACAGGATGCTCACAATAGGTGAAACACTTGGGCTGGTTGTCAAGGAACTGATTGAGCGTCGCAAACTGAAGTTGATTCTAAAAATACCCTTGAAAGCCTTGCTAATCTAGATCTCTTTCTTGCAACAGCCTGAGCAACATCTGAGTGTTCGCATTGGTTGCGGCCATCACAACTTGCCAAGCTTCTGGAGGATGCGAAGGCGGGGGTTGTGGTGGTGGAAGATCAGCCTGCTCCTCACCATGACCCGGATTGTTGCGAGTTGGTGGAGCCATCCTAAAGATGAACAAACACATCAGCACCTCATTGATAAGATGAATTCAATAGATGAATCAAATGCTTGAAAGAAATTGAACAAATAACATCATAGCCTTCCTACTGAAAAATTAGTAAGAATGCTTCTTCAGTTTATGATAACATCATCAGATATTAGAAGCCACATGCAATAACACGAAAGTATTGAGCTAACTGCTCGGAACAAATGTATATGCCCAAATACATCTAAGGAGATAATCCTAGATAACTACAAGATTTCTCACCTAAGAACTTCCGAAAACTTTCTGGTTATGCAATCCAGTGTGGGGGATACAAGGAGGAAATATCTCACACAACGAGCAATCCTACACCCCAACTGTATCCATCCTTCAACACATAACCAGAGGCATTCGGAAATTCGTCTAACTCGAATCCTCGAACTCACAACGATACTAAACCATGGTGGTACCCCGGACGCCTCCCCAGTACTGTGTGATTCCGACCTTATCTCACCACGACAAGTATTGATGTAATTCCGAACACTCCGTCCTGAGATATCAGGGAAGCTAAATGATAACAATGTGCCAACATTCCTTGGAGCTCGACTCCCCGGAAGAAATCAAGTCAGACAGGAGGCACCAAGACAGAACCCTATCACATCGGTATCATATAGACTCCAAAATACCCGCGTGATCCTAAAAACATTTCTAAGCGAGAAGAGGAGTAGAATCAAAATTCCTAAGTCGAATACCTCTCCAGAGCATAGAAGAGGAGTAAAAAGAATCCTACTCTCCGATATAACTATACTCAAAATAGTTTTTACTAGACTCGACTCGGCCAAGTTCGATCAAGCAAAGGCCCCTATGGTCGTATGGCTCTGAATACCAACTTGTCACGCCAAAGATGCGCGCCTATCCATATTAAGGCACGGGGGCCTCATAAGGGATAGAGGCGCATCTTGTCGTTCGCAAGTATAGCATCATTACATCATACATTATAGAAGAGATGAGTATATGAGTTGGCTTACACTCGCCACATACTAAATTACAATTCCAAACAGATTTCAAACATCAAGGTGAAGACAGGGTCCGCGTATGGACGAAATCAAATGATAAAACAAATGCAAATGATACTATCTCGCTATCCCAAAGATCACGACCATGGTCCTCAACTCATCTGGATAAGTCACATACATCCTGTCCCTTTCCTCATCATACTCCCACTGGAGCTGCGTCAGATCATCCTGCACGAACTCATCTGTACCTATACCTGTATTGTTGTAGTAATCTATAAGCCACAAGGACTCAACAATCCTGTGCCCGGGTACCGAGACTATTCAAGCTTAAAGGTTGGGATGCGGTATGTATTTAGTTTGCAGCAGCACTAAGCATGTATGGTGGCTAAACTTACATAACATGAAGATAAATACATGGCCTACGATGAACGATCGAATCTAGAGTGACCACTATGAGATCCTGAACACTTACTTACGTCAATCATAACCCCACCGTGTTCTCTCTCGGATCATGTTCACAAGCAGAGACGATCACGGTTACTCACACACTTGGTGCATTTTATTAGACTTTACTTCAAATTAACTAGAACCGGGTGTTAAACAAATATCCAAGTTTCCACATAACCGCGGGCACGGCTTTCCAAAAGATTTGACCCTGCAAGGGTGCTCCAACTAGTCCATCACAAATTAACCACACTCCGCAGGAATAGCCTTGACCACGGATGTCGTGATCATCATAGGTAACTCCAAAGGATTTCCAAAACCTTGAGATACCCCGAAGAAAGTCAGAGCCCTCACGCAAGACACTCGATAAAGGTAAAAAAATCCAGCAAGACCACCCGACGTGTCGACGAACCCGATAAGAGCCGCTTATCTCGTTCTCAGGATACGATGTATAAGCATAGCGTACAGTGGCCTGATAGAAATCTCCCGAGTTGCCCCGGGTTGGCCCCGCACATGGTTCTAGTTTGGACCAACACTCATGAGGAGCACTGGCCCGGGGGGGTTGATTAATTATCCACAGGGTTGCAAAGCCCTATATAAATTTTATTAAGTTGTTAATCAAATGTAGTACCAAAGTTGGGTCTTGCCAGACAAGTTTTAATATCGACCGAATAAACAAGGGGGTCCCCATAACAACCCCGAGCATGTTAGGAGCGCAAAGTGTGGAAACATAACACCGGTAACAAGAAACTATGGCGGTAACAATGGAACAAAACACCTAGCAAAAGCCCAAGACTTCCACCAATACCAAGATATATATGTGCATTAAATTAAATAACAGATAATATTGTGATATGCCAAATCCATGTTATTACATGGAACAACCTGCACCTGCAACTAAGAACGCTATAAGAGGGGCTGAGCATCGATAACTTAGCTAATCAAAGGTTTGCTTGGTCGTGGCGGGTTAAAGGCTATCATGGCAATTAGGAGGCTGAAATTCAAGTGGTAGGTACCGCAATTGTAACGATAAGAGAGAGACACTAGCAAGCGAAAATATTATTGAGATCCGGGTACGATCATCTTGCCTGTTGGTTCTTCAGTGGAACAAGTAGTGGGATCCTCGTAGTTGTACTCGCCTGGCTCTTCGTACTCAGGTTCAACATTCGCATCTACCCAAAAGAAACAACAAGAATAACCAAACAACCAAGGTTCAATGCACAAGCAAGAATGACGCATGCTTATTTGAAGAGTTTCTAGCATGGCAATCCTAACTAGTCATGTTTCACATGCAAAGGATTGGTTATTAATGAAACTGGACAGAAACTTATGTTAAGTGATTTAGACATGCATTAACATGGAAAATATGGATGCATCATGCAAAAACTATAAAAATGCATATGAAGAACGTAAGAAACGGAGTTACGGTTCTCACGATACGCTCACGACAAGATACGAAGGCAAAACACAAGACAAGAAATACCTGGGCTATTCCTTGGCATTCCAAGGTATCCACTGGTTAGGCAATGAAAAAACAACCACAATAGAGCCAAATATCAAGCAATTCCATGGAGTATAGCTCCCACAAATCACAAAACAATAAAACAAACAATCTGCCACAAAACAACAACATAGCAACTTGCACAGCCCACAACTTGAGCTACAGGAATCCTACAACCACCAACAAGGCATTTACAGAAACTACATCACATGCTTATCAACTTATCCAAGTACAAAATCTGGAAAGGAGGCACACATCAATAAGCAAGAAGCTCACAAGTAGGCATGATGAAACAGATTTCTGGGACTTGCTGAAAATAACAGTTTTCTAGAATCTGAGTTAATCTGATAGCAAGTTGACAGCAGAAACTAATGGTTATAGAGACCACCTCATGGCATGAAAATTAACAGGATGCGAGAAGACAACATATACTTCAAAACACTAGCACTGAGCTTGAGCTAATTCTCAACATATCACAAGATATCAACCACTCTTCATGGCATAAAAATATCAGCAGATTCTCAGACTGAGAAATATTTAGCATGGTGAAAACAGGAACATTAAGTTAGCTGCTTTGCAGCAAGTTTCCCACTTATATGGGTGATTCTCATGTCAAACAAAAATACCATGGCATAATAGTCATAAAACACTAACACTTTCATCTTGGCACATGCCCCAAAACAAGCATAGATTAAATCATGCAAAAATGACAAAGTAGCATCACAGCACAAATGACAGTTTTGCAAACTTTCTCAAAAGTGAAATCTAATTGCACCAATAAATTCCTTGGGTCTTTCTACCCCAACATCATGTATCATACTCCCATAGACATATGGATCATCATGACAACAACTACACTCGCAAAACAACCACCTCTCTTATAAGTGAAAACTTACTTAAAATGCACATGAACATATTTGGACATGGCCAGATTTGGTAATATAGCTAAAATTGGAAAATATTTATTTGACACTACTAAACATGGCACATGCTATAATATTAAATAGTGTATGACAAGTGGGGCATGCCCACTTGTCACACACACACACACACATGGTATGCACATACACATATGCACAAGAGCACATGGGCACTCCCACACTCACACACATATAAGTCACAAGCCTATACACACACATCCACTCCACATAAACATGTTAATAAACAGGGAAGCAAGAAGAATAAAAAAACACAACTAAACCTACGTTTATACATCTACACACATATAAACACATACCACACATAAAAGAGAAAAAAAAAAGGAAAGAAAACAAAACACAAAAAAGGGGGGTTCGGGCTCGAACCCACGACCTCTGGGTCGCTTCCCCGAGCGCACACCACTATGCTACAGCTACGACTCTCAAAAAAAAGGGGCAACTAGCCCACTAGTACACACATAAGCGCGTTATTGACAAAACTGACGAACTGACGAACCCCTGCACCTATGGCGACAGCACGGCGGCGACGATTCCAGGTGGGACACGGGCACTCCGGAAACATAGACCACCACCGTAGAGCGGGGTCCTAAGGGAACCCATTTCCGCACCTAACAATGGCTGCAACGGCGGCAAGGAGGCGCTCGAGCTCGAGCTGCTACTCGGCTCGGGGCACAGCGAAGGCGAACACGGCGGCGACAATTCGTGGGCCTTCGTGGGGAAGAAGGTCTACGGGGAACGGTTGCTCAGCGAGGGGGAGACGACGACGACCCTGATCGCGACGACGAGGAAGAAGAGACGAAGACGCAGTTGCGACGAGGAGGAAGAAGACCGGCGGCGACTTTCGGAAGCGCGTCGATAAGGAGGAAGAAGACCTCACCTTGGAGCTTCCCACGGCGTTCTAATGGTGGGAACGGAACATGGGGACGATCCGCATTCGCCACGGCATCTTGGACATGGAGGGGAACCACAGGAGACGCGACGACGATGGCGACGATGTACGGTGACCTCACTGACCCTCTCTAAATCACTCTGAACCTTACCTGATAGAGGAAGAAAGAGAGGAAGGGGTAATGGATGGGGAAGAAGGGATCAGCAGCGGCTGGAGGGAGAAGGGGAACCCTAGGCGGAGGGGCACGCATGCCAAGTCTAAATAGGAGGGGACAGACGGCATTCCTCGTCATCCGTGAACGCATGGCGGGCGCTCTCTCTCTACTCTCTCTACTTCACTGATGGAGAAGGAATGGGGTAGGTGGCCGCTTGGTCAACTAGGCTGGGCCGTGCAGGGAGGAGCCGGCCCAGCTCTTTCTCACACAAATAACAACAGGGGTTTTCCTTTTAAAATAAACCAGCAAGCTAAGAGAAACCCATGGTGGAAAATAAAAGGATTTGGAATAAAGCAAAGATACATTTGACTACAGGAAAATGAGAACTAGCTAGTAAAATTGACAAAGGGATTTTTCAAGCAAGAGAATTAAATAATTTTAAAATCAACAGCCCCCTTGTTATTTAAACCTCAAATACATATTATGCTCAAACACCAAAAGAACCACACACATAATTTTAAAACATTATAGGCTACCTCCTGAACATTTTAAACAATTATATTAGCAAGTTATTTTTGTTGAAAAAATGACAAGGGAATAAAGGGGGCGTATTTGGTTGGGTTTTGTTGAAACAAAAGAGAGGGGAAAGGAGAAGGATTGTTGCACCACATACACTCAAACCACATCACACAACACAAGAACACACCAAACCACAACAAGGTCACATCACAAACAAGGCATGGCATGATGGATGTTATGATGCATGATGCATGAATGCATGAACAAGTCGTGGCATAACAAGGTTAAACTCATATCATTAATCTCATGACAACAAGGTTCACATAAGATACATGCCATAAATGGTAGGAACATCACTTTGGTTGTCACACCATGTTGGCACCTCTAGAGTCCCATTCTCCAGAGACCTGCTGCACTACGAGGTCGGAGTCGCCAAAGCATAGGATGTGCCTCATGCCAATCTCCTTGGCGATCCGGAGGCCGTCGACAAGCGCCTCATACTCAGCCACGTTGTTGGAGGCAGCAAAGTAGATCCGAACAACATACTTGAGTTTGTCTCCCTTCGGGGAGGAGAGGACTATGCCGGCTCCCAGGCCAGTCCTCATCTTTGAGTCATCGAAGTGCATGCGCCAATGAGTAGAGTCTAGGGGAGGCGGCACAAAATTGGTCTCCTCCCTGTCGACGAGGATGTTGGCCATTGCCTGCGACTTGATGGCGGTGTGTTATTCGTGTCGGATCCCGTGGTCCGCGAGGGCGATGACCCACTTGGCGATCCGGCCGGTGGAGTCCCGGCCGCTCATGATCTCTCTGAGCGGGGACGTGCTCACCATGGTGATGGTGTGCCCTTGGAAGTACTGCCTGACCTTCTTAGCGGCAAAGTATATGCCGAAGCACATCTTTTGGTAGTGGGGGTAGATCGGCTTGGAGGCAGAGAGGACCTCGATGAGGTAGTAGGCGGGGTGCTGGACCGGCAGCGTCCTGACCTCCTCAGGCCGCTCGACCACCAGGATGACGCTGATGACGCATGTGGTCGTTGCGATGTAGGTGAGCGAGGGCTCCTTCTCAGCCGGCTTGGCCAGGATGTGCGCGCTGGTGAGGGCCCGTTTGAGGCCACGAAAGGCCTCGTCCACCTCATCAGGCCAGTCGAACATGGCCGGCTTCCTCGACGGGGGGTACGACCTAGCTCGACCAGAGCCGTCTTCCGCAAGAGCCCGTAGAGGGGCAGAGCCTTCTCTCCCAGCCGGCTGATGAACCGGCTGAGCGAGGTGAGGCAACCAGTAAACTTCAGGACGTCGTGGAGCCGGGTCGGTTGGGCATACACTCGATCGCCCTGATCTTCTGTAGGTTATCTTTGATGTCGCGAGCAGACACGAAGAAACCAAAGACGCACTTCTCTAGGTTGAGCTCGATCTTGTACTCGCGCAATTTCGCGAACGTCTCCCGAAGGTCGTCGAGGAGTCTGAAGTGCTTCTTGGTCTTGACGACAATGTCATCAATGTAGATGTGGGTGTTCCTGCCTATCTGAGCCAGGAGACACTTCTGCAAGCAGTGCTGGAAGGTGGCGCCTGCATTCTTCAGGCTAAAGAACATGGTGATGTAGCAGTAGGCCCCGAAGGGGTGATGAAGGAGGTCTTGATCCGGTCATTTGGGTCTAGCTTGATCTAGTGGTAGCCGGAGTAGGCATCCAAGAAAGACAGTAGGTCACGGACGGCCATGGAGTCGATGACTTCATTGATTTGCAGTAGGGCAAACGGGTCCTTGGGGCATGCCTTGTTCAGGCTGGTGTAGTCGATGCACATACGCCATGTGTTGTTCTTCTTCAGCTTCGGGACTAGGTTCGCCATCCAGTCCGGGGTGGAAAACTTCCATGATGAAGCCGGCAGCGAGTAGCCGGGTCATCTCTTCTCCTATAGTACGTTGCATCTTCTCGGAGAAACTGCGTAGGGGTTGCTTGACCGGTTTCGCGTCCGGTCATATGTGAAGCTTGTGCCCGACGAACTTCCTCAGAACACCCAGCATGTCCTTTGGGGACCACGCAAAGATGACCCGATTATCACGGAGGAAGTCGACAAGCTCGCTTTCCTATTTGCTTTCGAGGCGGGAGCCGATGGTGACGCACTGCTCGGGGTTGGCCGGGTCGAGCGGAACCTGCCTAGTGTCCTTAGATGGCTGGAACGAAGCCTCGCCGACCGACTGTGGGGGAGGAGCCGGCACGGCCGGCTGGCTGGTGGTGAGGGCCACGAGCCGGTCGAGCTACCACTTCTCCTCTTCTATCTCTAGGGCCTCGACCAGGCGACTGCCGTCTCGCGCGCACGTGATGGACATCTTGTAGTTGCTGGCAATAGTGATGATTCCCTTGTGACCTAGCATCTTGAGCTTGAGGTAGGCATAGTGGGGACCGCCATGAACTTGACGAGAGCCGGCCGGCCTAGCATTGCATAGTAGTGACTATCGGGGTCCACCACCTCGAACCATATCGGCTCGTGGCGGAAGTGGCCGGGACCGTCGAAGAGGATGTCGAGCTTGATCTTGTCAATGAGGTGCAAGACTTTCCCGGCACGATGTCGTGGAAAATGGTCTGGCTCGTCTACAGATCTTCTTCCTTGAGCCCCAGCTTTTGCATCGTGTCGAGGTAGAGGATGTTGATGCTGCTACCGCCATCGATTAACACCCACGAGAAGCAGCAGGTGCGCCTCTTAGAGGCGACGGTGGGATCGAGGACCAGGGCGTAGCTGTCGAGATTTGGCATCACAACCGGGTGGTCTGCCCGGCTCCAGGTAACCGGCTTCTCCGACCAGTGTATGAACTAGGGATTAATGGGCATCATGGTGTTCACCTCACATTGGACCGACGCTAAGCGTGCTTGTCCGTCTCTTCACTGGTGAAGACGACGTAGGAACCATCTAAGTTGGGGAACTGGTCGAGCAGGCAACCATCGTTCTGGGTCGGAGCCGAAGCCAGTGTCGAAGCCGAAGCCAGTGCCGGAGCGTAGCTGGCTCGGAGCATAGGAGCTTGTGCTTGAGATAGGTGTCGTCGCGGCAACCTTCGATGAAGTACTGGATGGCCTGCACCTCGTGCACCCATTCGCGGGAGTTGCGGAGCTCGGCCCATCGGGTGAGGTAGTCGTGGAGGGCCTCGTTCTGCCTCTAAACACACATGGCTAGTCCGTGGGGGCGGCCCGGCCGCTTCTAGGTGCCAATGAAGTTGCAGATGAACACTTCTTCAAAGTCGGTCCAAGTGTTGATGTTGTCTGCTGCTAGGCTATCGAGCCTAGTGCGAGCCGAGCCGATGAACATGAGGGGAGCGTAGCAAACGGCTACGCGCTTGTTCCCCCTAGCGATGCCGACTGCGGTGGTGTAGTCGATTAGCCAGTCCTCGCGCTTGGCGGCCCCATTGTACTTCGGGGTATCCCGAGGAAGAGTGAAGCTGGTCGGGAACGGCTCGTTATGGATCCGTGGGCCATAGCACGTTGAACCGATCGAGTCCTCCTCCTTGAGGACGGCCGACTGCGCCAGGCAATCGAGACGGAGGCAGATGTCGTTTTTGTTGTAGGGGACCTGTGGTCTTGCCGGGCCGCAAGCTTTGGGCAGACGTCCAGTGGGACTGACCACACTGGCTCATGCCATGGAGGCGGCGTGTGCCCGCGGCTGCGCCGGCTACCGCCAGTCGGTGCCTCGTTGTGGCGGTTGTTGCGAGATGGATTGTTGTTATGCCGACTGTTCATAGCCGGTTGCTCGTTCCTAGGTAACTGGGAGCAACAGAGGTTGCTTACTTCGGGTCGCTAGCCAGAGATGCGAGGGAAGCAGGAGTGCTAAGCTGGCTGAAGGCCAGGAGCCCCAACGCCCTCGCCCTCGGGGTGCGGACCTTTAGAGGTGGCAACACCGAGGGTGAGCAGGAGTTGTTGCTCGTTGGCGGTGTCGATGAGATATTTGATGTGTCGGTCGCGCGAGGCGTGCTCTTCACCTACCAAGGTAGCCAAGTCCTCGTAGGCTACCTTGGCGGTCCACGGGTTGGCCGCAGGGGTGTCGTAGATAGGTAAGTTGCCACCAAGGATTTCCGCGACCACCCGGCCGCGGTCGCGCACAGCCCCACACCGGCTGGGCTCGGTGCCCGTCGGGGTGAGACAGTAAGCAGAGGCGTACTCCTGCTGAGCGGCCTCCATACGGTGCCACTCAGCCAAGAGGGCGTCGACATCCTTGAACAGCATGCGGCAAGCCGCCTCCAGCTTGGCTGCGACCGCGTGTGGGTTTGCCGTCAGGGCAATGGGAGTGCTCAGCCCCCTGAGGGCAGCACCGAGCGGATCTGAGCTGCCGGTGCGGACAGCGGCCGTGTGGTCCTCGGCCCGTGCACTACCGGAGGAGGTGGATGAAATAGTGACCATCACTTACACGTGGATGTGGGAGCTATTGGAGTTGACTGGGAGGAGGGCCCCAAGGACGAGGGTGGATCAGTGTAGCAGAGCACGTGGCTAGGGTACTCATTGGTTGCTGGCTCATCGGCGAGACTCAGCTTGCCATAGCGCTCGGTGAGCGCGGTGATGTCCAGCGCGAGGTCACCGCCGAGGCGTTTTCCGGGGAACCCGATGTCGTCGCTCGTAGGGCCTGCCAGAGCAAGCCCCACGCGCCTGCGGTTCCATCCGGACGCAGAGCGGCCGAAGGAGGTGGTGAAGGGTCCCGCCCGGAGCGTGACTCCAGCCGGCACCGCGTACGGCCCCATGGTGGGTGCCAACTGTCATTGTTTTCTCACAATGAATGCCATGGATAGGCTTATCGAAGGTAGTTGGGGCCGGAGGACGCTGACGGGCTCCAGGAGTGGGATTAGGCACAAGCGGCGGTGGATATACGATGTACCTAGGTTTAGGGCCCTCCATGGGAGATAATACCCCTAGTCCTACTTGGTCTAGGTTGATGGACGAGGGAGGTTACAATGGTGCTCCTAGAGCTATTGTCTAGAGGTGGAAGAAGGAGCAGCCGGCTCCTCTTCCCTTGCCATGTGGGTGGATATGGCGCAAAGTGTTGCTTCACTAGTGCGCTTGTCTGTGTCCCCCTTGCAGGGGGGGGCTCGGGGTTTTTTTATAGGCCAACCCCCCGGCGTACAATATTTCTAAAGTATCGGTCATGGGGACCCGGCTGGCAGCCTCTCCGACTGGCCAGGGGGTCTCCCCGCCGAGTCGTCTTGTCGTCGGTAGGGCCCGCTGGCAGCATGGTCCCATCACCCTCTAGGGCCCGCCAACCGGCTCCATGATTGGCCCGATCTCACCTGCTATGGCACGGGTTGCCCCATGTGGCGTCTCTTAGCGCCAACCGGCTGAGGTCTCCGGTACGGCTGGCTGTGCTGTAGCCATGCGGAGGCAGGTAATGGAGTAGGTTGGGGCATGTCGGCGTTGTTGCCTCGCCTGGTCATGGTCAGCCGGGGTCAGTAGTATGACCGGCTGCATTGTAGCCATGCGCGCACACATGTCAGTGATTACTATGGTCACGCCGGGGCTCATTGTGGGGGTCTTGTCTTGTCGTCGTACCCACGCACAGAGAGATGGGACGGGGGCCCTGTTTGCTCGTGGGTCAATAAAAGAGCCGGCCTAGAGACAACCGTCCAGGGATGAATCGGCTCCTTGGCCAGCCGGCAATGAGCCAGTTGGCAACGAGCCTGCCAGCAGTGCGCCAGCCGGCCGTGAGGTAGCCGGCAACGTACCCGTCGGCCAAGGACGAGATGGCAATGTGATTTTTCTTGAAGCAGATGGAAGAACCCCATAGCTCTGGCCTACGTAGGGGTAATAACCCCGTCACGACAATTCGGGCAATGCACCGTCAAAACGCCGGAAATCATATAAGTTGTCCAAAGGCAAAAAAGGGAAGGAAAGCTATTATCAACAACGGGGATGGTAATACCCCCGCTGACCATGGCAATCCCGATATCCCTGAACACCCGTAGATGGTACAAAAGGGCTTGAGGACCACAACAACCCCGATAACGTCAATGACTCCCAAGACGATAACTACCTTCCCCCGTTGAGGAAGATATGCGGGAAGTCGATGACTTATACATCCCGAATAACCTCAAAGATCAGGAATAAATCAGGTAGCGGCTCATAGCAACGACTCACAGCTTGAAAGCTAAAGAACGGCAACTCAAAGCCGAACAGGATGACCTCAATGATCGATGGACGAAAGTCCTCTCAGCTGAGGAAGCATACGACACCGGTCTGTGCAACCAGACTAAAAGCTACCCACAAAGAAAGCTGTTGCCGCAATTCGATGACGAACTGACTGACACTCTATCTCTGAACCATACTCCATATGACAAGTCGGACCGCCCCCTCATGGTCGGGACAGGACGGCTAACGACACCGGTTATATACCGGCAATGCCCCGAAGATGGGAGAAGGAGCCATTAGAGCCAATGGCAGGTTTGACCTGCGAGATGACTTGGAGAATAGAGCAGGCTGTAACGCCCAAGATGCGCTCCAATCCTTATTTAGGCACGAGGGCCTCGACAGGGATAGAGGCGCATCTCGTTGTTTTGCATGTGTAGTAAACATTGCATACATGTATGAAGGGATGAGTATATGAGTTGTCTTACACTCGCCACAAGCTAAATTACAAGTTCACACAATTATTCAAGCATCATACAGAAGACAGGGTCCGTCTACAGATGAAAACAAACGAAGAAAAGAAGCAATGTAAAGTTGCCTTGCTATCTCAAGGATCACAACCATGGCCTCTCTACTCATTAGGGTTCATGATATACATACGGCCATGTTCTTCATCGTACTCACATTGGAGCTGAGTCACATCTTCTGGAACATACTCAACAACACCTGCACCTGTATTGTTGTATTCTGTGAGCCACAGGGACTCAGCAATCATGTAACCCAGGTACCGAAACTATGTAAGCTTTTGGGTTTGGATGGGGTAAGTGGTGAGGTTGCAGCAAGCACTTAAGCTTTTATTGAGTGGCTAACTTATGATGACAATAAGTAAATGTGGTGTCTACGCATAACGTTCAAGAACTAGCATGATCGCTAAGTGATCCTGAACACCTACTTACGTCAAACATAACCCGACCGTGTTCTCTCTCGGTTCATGTTCATGAGCAGAGACGATGACGGTTACTCACACAGTTGGTGTATTTCATTAGAGTTTACTTTAAGTTGGCTATAACCAAGTGTTAAACAAAATATCCAAGTTGCCCCATAACCGCGAGCACGGCTTTCTGAAAGATTTAACCGTACAGGGGTGCTCCAACTAATCCATCACAAATTAACCACATGTCGAGGGACTAACCTCGACCACGGATCTCGTGATCTTCCTAGGTAATTCCAAAGGAAAACCGACACCTCGAGATAGCCCGAAGAAGATCGGAGTTCCTCACGCAAGACATTCGAGAAAGGTACAAACAAGTGCGACAAGACCGCCCAGTGAGCCAGATCCACTTCTAGATCCATGTGCTCTCTATCAACGGGCATCATGCATCTATGCGAAATGGACAGTTGCCTAGAATATGCCTCGAGTTTCCTCGAGGTGGCACCGCCGACCGCTAGGTAGGTGGATCGACACACATGAGGAGCACTGGCCTGGGGGTTGATTAATTATCCACGGGGTTGCAAAGCCCTATGCATTTCTATTAGGTTGTTAAGCAAATAGTAGCAATGTTGGGTCTTGCCATACAAGTTCTAATCTCAAACGAATAATCAAGGGGGTCCTCATAACAACCTCGAGCATGTTAGGACTGCCAAAAATGGAACATAACACCGGTAACAACTAACTATGGCGATAAAGTGGAACAAAACACCGAGCAAAAGGCCAAGCCTTCTACCATACCAAGATATATAGGTGCATTAAATTAAATAGCAATGAATATAGTGATATCCCCAGATATCCTTATTATCACATGGGAACAAACTGCACCTACATCTAAGAACACTATAAGAGGGGCTGAGCAGTGGTAACTTAGCCAAACAAGGTTTGCTAGGTAGTGGAGGGGTTCGAGGCTATCATGGAAATGTAGGAGGCTTGACATCTAGTAAAGCAAAAATAGTGTCAGGATCCGAGTACGATCATCTTGCATGTTGGTTCTTCAGAGGGACAAAGAGCTGGGTCCTTGTAGTTGTACTATCCTGGATCCTCGTACTCAGGTTCAACACTCGTGTCTACCCAAATAGAAACAACACCAAATAAACAAACAACCAAGTTGCAATGCACAAACAAGATGATGCATGATTCATTTGAAGTATTTAACATGGCAATCCTAAGCTAGTATTTAACATGGCAATTCTAGACAGAACCTCATGTTAAGTTGTTTGAACACGCATGATCATGGCAAATATGGACGCTTCATGCAAAATTGATGCAAACGCATATGTAAAACATAGAAAACGGAGTAATGGTTCTCACGCTATGCTCAAGGCAAGGTACAGAGACAAAACACAAGACAAGGGTTGTCATGGGATATTCGTTGTTGTTCCAAGGTAGACACTAGATAGGAAATGGAAAACTAGCAACAATAGCGCCAAAGATCAAGCAAAACTATGGAGCATAGCTCCCACAAGTCACAAAACAAAACCACACACATTGTACCCAAAACAGCAACATAGCAACTTGCACAACAAATATCTAGAGCTACAGGAGGTTTCCAACCACAAACAAAGTATGTAAAGAAACCTAAAGAATATGCTTAACAAATCATCCAACTACACAAACTTTAAAGGAGGCAATAATCACTAGCAATGAATCTCACAAGATGGAATACTGAAACAGATTCTAGGGACTTAGAGAAAATCACAGTTTTCTAGAATTTGGGTTAACCTGATAGCAATTTGATAGTAGAAAACAATGATGCTAGAAACCACCTCATGGCATGAAAATTAATAGGATGGTAGAAGACAACATCTACTACAAAACACTAGCACTGAGCTTGAGCTAAAACACAATAGAACACTTGGTAGCATCCACTAAACATGGCGTAAAAATAATTACAGCATCCCAGACTTAGAAATATTTAGCATGTTGAAAATAGCAACATTTACTTAGCTACTTTGGAGCAAGAAACCCACTTATATACAAGGTTATCATGTCAAAAGAAAATACCGGGCATAATACTCACAAAACTCTACCACTTTCATGTTGACACAAATATCATAGCATGCATGGAAAATTAAATACACAAATGGCAAAATTGCATGTTGGAACAAAAATGACATTTTGCAAACTTGCTCAAAAGCCAAAACAAACAATACCAATGGATTCCTGGGATTTTTCTACCCCAAATCCATATATCATACCCCTATGCTTGCATGTAAAAAACATCACACAAAGCTAGCTCGAAAAAATGCACATAAACCCTATAGAGTTATAAGTTAGAATTTTCCTAAAATGTCTACTACCAGAAATGACAATGTCCATCTCTAGACATATACCAAAATGGAATTAAATCTAATGAATAGAAAACAAACAAGCAATAAAAATAAAACAGAATAAAATAAGGAGGGGACACCTAGAAGTGAGCCAGGGCCCCTTTGTGGGTATGACAAGTGGGGCCAGGCCCACTATCATACACACACACGTATAGACACACAGAGGCACACACGGATGCACATCACCACACACAAGACATCACACAGGATCCCACCATGGACACACGGGATCCCCACCTTGCCACGGAGAAACAAACACACAAAATAAAAGGGGGCGAGGGGATTCGAACCCATGACCTCCTAAGTGCACTATCGGGTGCATTGCCACTACGCCACGCGGGGTTATCTGACATAAGGGAAGATCCACTCGACTTATACCAATGAAAGGGTTGGCTTGCCGAGGGGAAAACACGACAGCTTCGGCGACAATCATGTGCGGGCAACGGCTGCGGAGGAGCCGTGCGTCGCGAAAGATCCATTCCTAGCCTAAGCACGCAACTACAAGGCGCTACCAGGGGTTGCCGTGCTCATTCCCGAGCCTAACCACAGCAACTTCAGCGACTACTTGCGGCGCAGAGAAGGAACCGAGGAGGGGAGATCGTCTTCACCTTGTTGTTCAGAGCCGAAGCACTGACGAACAGGAAGAAGAGGCAGGTCCGTCGGGGAAGGAGACTGCGCAGCGGCAAGGCTACTGACGACGAGCTCAGCTCGAGAGGAAGACGGAGAAGAAGCCGACGATGAGGCCGCGGTCATCTCCTCCTAGCCCCAGGAACGGGATGAGGAAGATGCCGAGAAGGTCCTCGCCATCCTGATCCGAGCGGAGGGCCGCCAGAGGAGCTGATCAGTGCCGGAGATCGCCTCTACTCATCTGTGAAGTTCTCTGAACTTACCTATAGATGGGGGAGAGAGGTGGATGGAAGAGAGGTGGGCGGCAGCGGTGCGAGGAAAGGGGAACCCTAGGAGGGGCCCAGACATCGAGGGGTTAAGTAGGTAGTGGGGAACGACATCCTCGATGTTCGTGAGCTCACGGCGGGGTGAGCTTCTGCTCTGTCTAAGGCGCACTAACGGGGCAAGGAGAACGGAGCAGGTGGCCGTCGCTGCGAGGGGGCTGGGACTTGGCCATCGAGATGGGCCAGGAAGAGCCCATCTGGTCTCCTCTCTCTCTCTCTCAACAGAAACAAATCAGATTTTATTTAAAAACTCAAATAAACAAAATAACCATGTCATAGAGAAGGATGTATTAAAAGAAAGAAATAAATTTTTTTAGAGCACAAAAATACTAGAAATTAATAAAAATGATTTGGGCATTTATAGAGCAAGCAAATTAATTCACTTAATTATATTAATTAGGTACTATTGCAAAATATTTTAGGAGGGAAAACTTCAACCATGGCATATGTTTATTTTTTTATAAATCCAAGTAGATTATTTAGAAGATGGTTAACAATCTTAAAGAGAGAAAACAACAAGAAAATTATTTATATATGGAATATTTGAATAAGAGAGAAGAAGTGTTGGGTTTTAGAAATGGGAGGGATTAGAGTAGCACTCTAAACAAGCAACACATGCATTCTCTCCAAAACACAAACACTTACATCATCCCCATATCCACAAGGCAAACATGGCAAGAAAACAATATGAATGATTATGATGGATATGATGGCATGATGCATGATGCATGAAATGACAAAGCAAGAAGAACTCAAACTCATGATGTCATATATAACATCCATAGAAGGTCACACATGAGAACCATTACAAATATGCCAAGGGATGCACTTGGGCTGTTACACAGGCCGTACAAGATCCATCTACGGATCTAGAGAGTAATCACCCGATAGACGGGGTGGGTATAGACCATGGTTCAACCAAAACAATAGGGTCCAGGAACGCAACTGAGCCCACACAGACGCCGAATACGGGGCGGGTAATGCGACATGACTTCCCCGAGGGGTTTAAACCTCTGATTATAGAATAGTATGATGGGACCATTGACCCAGCCATATGGATTGAGGACTTCCTCCTCCATATCCACATGGTGCGAGGAGACGATCTCCATGCCATCAAATATCTACCTCTTAAGCTTAAGGGGCCAGCCCGGCACTGGTTAAACAGCCTCCCCGAAAACTCCATTGGATGCTGGGAAGACCTGGAAGATGTGTTCCACTCTAACTTCCACGTAACCTATGTCCACCCGCCGGACTCTTCCGATCTCAGCAACATCATCTAGAAGCCCGACGAGTCTCCTCGACAATTCTGGAATTGGTTCTTGACCAAGAAGAACCAAATTGTCGACTGCGTACCAACTCATGACATTCGGGACGAATGACTGGCCCGCCAACATTCGGGACGAATGACTGGCCCGCCAGCTCGGCCAGGATAAACCTCAGACCATGTCCGCCCTTACTTCCCTCATGACCCGCTTTTGCGCGTGCGAAGACAATTGTCTTGAAAGATGCAGCCACAATTCCGAAGATCCCGTAGCCTCTGAAGCTCGGGATGGCAACGGAAAATAAAAGATGGGCATAGATCCGTCAAGGATCAAACCCAGCAGCACCATCTTCAAAGGAGTGATCCCAGGCATTGAGGCCCGATGTATGGGTTCCGTAACACTTGAAGTTGTGTTGGGCTCGCCCGATAACTTTCATAGCGAATACTTGATCTTCGACATTGTGCCCTTTCGCGGCGGCTATCATGCACTGCTCGGTCAGACATCGTTCGCTCGTTTCAACGCAGTCCCACACTACACATACCTCAAGCTCAAGATGCCGGGCCCCAAGGGGGTCATTACTGTTAATGGTAATACAGAGCGCTCCCTTAGAACTAAGGAACATGCAATGGCCCTGGCGGCCGAATTCAGCTACAAAGAGGATCGGCAAGTTCTAACATCTGCCATAAAGGGACACAACGCTGGGAAGCGAGTTCGGCTTTAGACCAAAAACTCAAATCCTTCCTCCTCCCTTCAATAGGGACTCGCCCCCCACCGCACAAACCTAAGAGTTGGTAGTCTTGAAGCACCTAAGGAGCTGAGAGACATGCAACACATCCTGCACATTTGCCAAATTTGGAGGAAGCTCGAGTTGGTAGGCAAGGTCACCTATCTTCCCACAATTCTGAAAGGACCCACAAACCGAGGAGAGCTAGCGTCCCTTTGATTCCAAAACGCTGAGTGCCCTTCATGGGAGAAACTCTGAGATAGACAAAATCATCGATTTGAATGGAGACATCCCGATGTTTGTTATCATAATAACTCTTCTGACGGGATTGAGCTACTTTGAGATTCCCACGAATGACACGGCACATCACGTCTGCTTCAGTGACCATGTCATTTCCAAGGATTTAATGCTCACCGGTTTTAGACCAATTGAGCGGGGTACGACACTTCCTCCCGTAGACAATCTCGAATGGGGCCTTGCCTGGACTAGCTTGGAAGTTGTTGTTGTATGATAACTCGATGTATGGAAGGCAGTCTTCCCACTTCATGCCGAAAGAAATCACACATGCTCTGAGCATGTCTTCGAGGATTTGATTTACTCTCTCAACTTGGCCACTTGTCTAAGGATGGAAGGCAGTGCTGAAACGGATCTTGGTACCCATCACAGACTGGAAGGAGTCCCAGAACTTGTAAGTGAAGAGGCTTCCACGATCTGAGGATATGAGCTGAGGAATACCACGCAAAAAACTATCCTTAACGTGTATAGCTCTGCCAGCTGAGCTGCCAAGATAGACTCTTTGACCGGAAGGAAATGGGCAACTTTGGTCAGCTTGTCGACAACCACAAATATGGCATCGTTGCCCTTCTTGGACTTAGGAAAACCAATGATGAAATCCATCTCCACATGATCGAATTTCCACTCTGGAATAGGCAAAGGCTGAAGGAGACCTGCTAGACGTTGATGTTCTGCCTTCACTCTGCGACAAACATCACACTCATTCATGAACTGAGCAATTTCACGCTTCATGCAAGTCCACCAGCAGGTTTGCTTGAGGTCTTGATACATCTTGGAACTGCCTGGATGAATGGATAGGAAAGAATTGTGTGCTTCATCCATGATAACCTTCCTGAGATCACCTTGTGGAACCACCAAAAGGTTCTGAAAGAACAAGGTATGTTTGTCATCAACGCGAAAGCACTTATACTTTGGAATGCACCTGGCCACACCTTTCTTCACTTTCTTCACCATATCATCAAGAAGTTGAGCTTGGTGAACCTTATCTTCCAGAGTCGAAGAGACTTGAAGATTTGCAAGAAATCCCTGCAAAATCATTTGGAGATTGAGCTTGCGGAAGGCTACACAAAGCTCGGGTTGAAGAGGCTTCAGGATAAGACTGTTGTAGTACGCCTTTCGGTTGAGCACATCTGCAATGACATTTGCTTTCCCATCTGTATACTCAATGCTTGGATTGATGTCCTCAATCATTTCCACCCAGAGACTGCCGAAGATTGAGATTGGGTTGAGTGAAAATGTACTTCAAGCTCTTGTGATCGGTGTACACCTCAATTCGTCTACCCAACAACAAATGTCTCCAAGTCAACAGAGCATGCACAACTACCGACAGCTCAAGATCATGAGTGGGGTAGTTCTTCTCACTAGGCTTCAGGTGACGCGAGGTATAAGCAACAATATTCTTATATTGCATGATAATGCCACCAAGACCTTGGAGGGAAGCGTCACAAAACACTTGGAACGGCTTTGATTGCGCGGGAGGAACAAGAACTGGAGTTGAAGTCAGTTTCTCCTTGAGCGTATTGAATGCCACATCACACTCAGGAGACCAAGCATACTTGACATTCTTCTGGAGGAGGTTAGACAGAGGCTTAGCAATTTGAGAGAAGTTCTCCATGAATCTTCTACAGTAACTTGCAAGCCTAAGGAAGCTATGAAGCTGCTTGACATTCTGGGGAGGATCCCACTTCAAGATTGCTTCAACTTTCTCAGGGTGCACTTTAATGCCCTCGGCAAAAATCACATGCCCAAGGTACACCACTTCATTGAGCCAAAACTCACACTTGGAGAACTTAGCATAGAATTGATGTTCTCTTAGCTTGTCAAGCACAACCCGGAGATGCTCTGCATGTTCTTCTTCAGTCTCCGGGAACACAAGAATATCATCCAAATACACCAAGTCGAACTCATTATTGAAAGGAGAGAATATGAAGTTCATCATCCTGGAGAAGGTTGGAGGAGCATTAGTGAGACCAAAGGACATGATGGTGTACTCACAAGAGCCAAAACTCGTCGTGAAAGCAGTCTTTGCAATATCCTCTTCACGGATGCGAATCTGATGATAGCCCATGCGAAGATCTAGCTTGGAGAAAACCTTGGCACCTTTCAGTTGTTCAAACAACTCATTGATTTTGGGAAGTGGGTAGTTGTTTCTGATTGTATTTTTATTCAATCCATGATAATCAACACAAAGTCGGTATGTGCCATCCTTCTTCTTGACAAATCGAACACCACAACCCCATGGAGAAGAACTTGGTCTGATCAGACCCAGACGTTCTTGTTCATCTAGCTGCTTCTTCAACTCTTTCAGCTCTTCGCGGTGAAGCTTATAAGGACACTTGCACACCGGTTCAGTTCCAGGTTCGAGATCAATCACAAGCTCAACTGGCCGGTGCGGAGGCATTCCTGGCAATTCTTCAGGAAAGACATCTTCATACTCACAAACCACCGAAATCTGAGAAATGGCTAAGATTTCACCCTTCTCATTAAGAGCAAAGAGATGAATCATGTCATCGCGAGCTGTGAAGATGATCATGTCTTCTGAAGGATGAGTCAATTTGACTCCTTCTGCTTGACAATCAACATGCGCCTTGTTCACAGCCAGAAAATCCATGCCAAGAATGAGATCAATATCGAAATTAGCAAGAAGAATTGGAGAGGCAAGAAAATAATAGCTGCCCATTTTGATAGAAACATTCGGAACCACCAAACGAGAATTCATCACTTTGCCAGGAGAGACTATTGATAGAGGTTTGGACAAACTAATGAGACACAAATCTTGCATCTTGGTGAATGGCCTTGAAATGAATGAATGTGATGCACCAGTATCAAACAAAACTTTTGTAGGACTAGAATTAACCAAGATTTTACCCATGATCACTTGAGAAGACTCCTCTGCTTCAGATTGATTGACCATGTTCACTCTAGCTGTCTTGGGATTATGCCTCACCATAGCATTACCTAGAGGTTTGTCTGGAGGAGGAGACAGAAGACACCGCCGGTTGCACTTGTTTGAGTACTGACCCTTCTGACGACACTTGTGACAAGTAACCTCTGAGAGCGGACGGAAGTTGCTTGGAGGAGGAACATTAGCTGACTTGGGTGCCTGGGGCCTCTCCTGATATCCTGGGTTGGGTGGGTGGGAAGGACCACGACCACCAAACTGCCTCTGCTGTTGAGGGGAACAAAACGAAGGAGGAGGAAACCAATACTTCTGCTGCTTAGGAACCATCTAAGAGCTTCAAGAAGAAGAGTAGGATTCCTTGGAACGCTTCCTTGAGTTCTCCAACTTGAGCTGAGTTGCCTCGACCTTTAAAGCCATGTTGTAGAACTGATCAAACTCACGAGGCTCTTGCAAGACTGGACCCGGCAGAAGTTCATCCTTGAGACCACCTCTGAATGATAAATCATGGACTTCTCATCACGAACATCTTGTTTAGCATAGCAGGCCAGATTCTGGAACTCGACATTGTACTGATAGACAAACTTGCTTCCCTGCTTCAGGTGCCTGAACTTCTCACGCATCTCCTTGACAAAGCTATTGGAATGTAATGGGCCCTGAAGTCACAACACAAATCATCCCAGTTGATAACAGGATCACCCCTGAAGTCCTTGTATTCCTGCCACCGATCTATTGCCTGACCCTTGAGCTGAAACATCGTGAACCTGACATAGTCACCGGGTCTAACATTGATGCACTCGAAGTGCTTGCTCGTGTCGCGGAGCCAATAATCCACATCAAAAGGCTGCTCACAACATGTGAAAGACTTGGGCTGGTTGTCCAGGAACTAGTTGAGTGTCGCGAACTGAGACTGATTCTGGAAATTCCCTTGATAACCTTGGTGTCCCTGATCTCTCTCTTGCAACAGCCTGAGCAACATCTGAGTATTCGCATTGGTCGCAGCCATCACAGCTTCTGGAGGTGGAAGTGGAGGGGTGGTGGAGAGTTAGACTGCTCCCCATCATGACCCGGATTCCCGCGAGTTGGTGGAGCCATCCTGGAGATGGACAAGAACATTAGCACACCATTGACAAAGATGATTGCAATAAGTTGAATCAATTTTCTTTAAAGAAATTGAACGGAATAACATCAATAGCCTTCATACTGAAAATTAGTAAGAAGCCTTCTTCGGGTTTGCGTTAACATCATTAGATTTTGAAGCCACTTGAATAAACACAACAAGGTATTGAGCTAAGATGTGCTTGAAACAAATGTGTTGACCTTCATACATCTAAAGAAAGATGATGCTAGGTAACTACTATAATTCCCACCTAAGAATTTCCGAATTCTTTGGTTATGCCATCGGGTGTTGGGGATACAAGGAGGAAAAATATATCACACAACTAACAAGCCCTACAATCCAACTGTATCCATCCGTCAACAAATAACCAGAGGCTTCGGCACTCCATCTATCCGCGGATCCTCCAAAACACAACGATACCAAACATAGCAGTACCCTGGACGCCTCCCCAGTACAGGGTGACTCCGACATTATCTTGCCATGATAAGAATTAAAGAAATTTCTAACACCCTCCGTCCTGAGATACTAAGGAAACTGAATGATAACGATGTGCCAAGAATCCCCTGGAGCTCAACTCCCTGGAAGAAATCAAGTCAGACACGAGGCACCAAGACAGAACTCCGTCAAATCGGCATCATATAGTTTCCAAAATATCCGCGTGATCCTAAATTTTTTTAGCGAGAAGAGGAGTAGAATCAAAATTCCTAAGTCGAATACCTCACTGGAGTTAAGAAGAGGAGTAAAAGAAACCTACTCTCCGATATAACTAGACTCAAAATAGTTTTTACTAGACTCGACTCAGCCAAGTTCAATCAAGCAAAGGCTCCTATGGTCGTGTGGCTCTAAATACCAACTTGTAACGCCCAAGATGCGCTCCTATCCTCATTTAGGCATGGGGGCCTCGATAAGGATAGAGGCGCATCTCGTCGTTTCGCAAGTGCGGTAAACATTGCATACATGTACGAAGAGATGAGTATATGAGTTTTCTTACACACGCCACAAGCTAAATTACAAGTTCGCACAATTATTCAAGCATCATACAAAAGACAGGGTCCATCGACGGACAAAAACAAATGAAGAAAAGAAGAAATGTAGAGCTGCCTTGCTATCTCAAGGATCAGGACCATGGCCTCTCTACTCATCGGGGTACCTGACATACATCCGCCCACGTTCTTCATAGTACTCCCACGGGAGCTGAGTCACATCTTCTGGCACATACTCATCAACACATGCACCTGTATTGTTGTAATCTATGAGCCACAGGGACTCAGCAATCATGTAACCCGGGTATCGAAACAATGTAAGCTTTTGGGTTTGGATGGGGTAAGTGGTTAGGTTGCAGCAAAAACTTAAGCTTTTATTGAGTGGCTAACATAGGATGAAAATAAGTAAATGTGGTGGTCTACGGATAACGGTCGAGAACTAGCACGATCGCTAAGCGATCCTACACACCTACTTACGTCAAACATAACCCCGTTGTGTTCTCTCTCGAATCATGTTCACGAGCAGAGACGATCACGGTTAAACACACAGTTGGTGTTATTTGTTAGAGTTTACTTTAAGTTGGCTATAACCTGGTGATAAACAAAATATCCAGGTTGCCAAATAACCATGGGCATGGCTTTCCAAAAGATTTAACACTGTAGGTGTGCTCCAACTAATCCATCAAAAATTAACCACACACCACGGGAATAACCTCGACCACGGATCTCGTGATCTTCCTAGGCAATTCCAAAGGAAAGCCGACACCTCGAGATAGCCTAAAGAAGATCGGAGTTCCTCACGCAAGACATTTGAGAATGGTAAAAACAAGTCCAGCAAGAACTCCCGGTGAGCCAGATCCGCTTCTAGAGCCGTGCGCTCTCTATCAACGGGCATCATCCGTCTATGCGAAGTGGACGGTTGCCTAGAAAATGCCTCAAGTTTCCCCGAGGTGGCACGCCGACTGCGAGGTAGGTGGACCAACACTCATGAGGAGCGCTAGCCCGGGGGTTGATTAATTATCCACGGGGTTGCAAAGCCCTATGCAATTTTATTCGGTTGTTAAGCAAATAGTACCAATGTTGGGTCTTGCCATACAAGTTCTAATCTCAAACGAATAATCAAGGGGATCCCCATAAGAACCCCGAGCATGTTAGGAGCGCAAAAAATGGAACATAACACCGGTAGCAAGTAACTATGCTGGTAAAAGTGGAACAAAACACCGAGAAAAAGGCCAAGCCTTTCACCATACCAAGATATATAGGTGCATTAAATTAAATAGCAATGAATATAGTGATATTTCCAGATATCCATGTTATCACATGGAAACCACCTGAACCTACATCTAAGAACGCCATAAGAGGGGCTGAGTAGCGGTAACTTAGCCAAACAAGGTTTGCTAGGTAGTGGAGGGGTTAGAGGCAATCATGGAAATGTAGTAGGCTTTACATTCAAGTGGTAGGTAACGCAAGTGTAACGACAAGAGTGATACATCTAGCAAAGCAAAAATAGTGTCGGGATCCGGTTACGATCATCTTGCATGTTGGTTCTTTAGAGGGACAAAGAGTTGGGTCCTCGTAGTTGTACTCTCCTGGGTCCTCGTACTCAGGTTCAACACTCGCGTCTACCGAAAGAGAAACATCACCAAATAAACAAACAACCAAGGTGCAATGCACAAACAAGATGATGCATGATTCATTTGAAGTATTTAACATGGCAATCCTAAGCTAGTCATGTTTCTCATGCAGTAGTTAAGTTATTAGAATTCTGACTAGAACCTCATGTTAGGTTATTTGAACATGCTTGATCATGGCAAATATGGATGCTTCATGCAAAATCGATGCAAACACATATGTAAAACATAGAAAATGGAGTAACGGTTCTCACGCTACGCTCACGACAAGGTACGGAGACAAAACACAAGACAAGGGTGGTCATGGGCTATTCCTTGGTATTTCAAGGTAGCCACTAGATAGGAAATGGAAAACTAGCAACAATAGAGCCAAAGATCAAGCAAAACTATGAAGCATAGCTCCCACAAGTCACAAAACAAAACCACACAGATTTTGCCCAAAACAGCAACATAGCAACTTGCACAACAAATATCTAGAGCTATAGGAGGTTTCCAACCACAAACAAAGTATGTACAAAAACTATAGAACATGCTTAACAAATCTTCCAACTACACAAACTTTAAAGGAGGCAATAATCACTAGCAATAAAGCTCACAAGATGGCATCGTGTAACAGATTATAGGGACTTGGAGAAAATCCCAGTTTTCTGGAATCTGAGTTAACCTGATAGCAATTTGGTAGCAGAAAACAATGATGCTAGAGACCACCTCATGGCATGAAAACTAACAGGATGGTAGAGGACAACATCTACTACAAAACACTAGCACTGAACTTGAGCTAAAACACAACAGAACACTTGGTAGCATTCACTAAACATGGCATAAAAATAATTACAGCATCCCAGACTTAGAAATATTTCGCATGTTAAAAATAGAAACATTTACTTAGCTACTTTGGAGCAAGGAACCAACTTACATACAAGTCTATCGTGTCAAAAGAAAATACTAGGCATAATACTCACAAAACTCTACCACTTTGATGTTGACACAAATATCATAGCATGCACAGAAAAATAAATACACAAATGGAAAAATGGCATGTTGGAACAAAAATGACATTTTGCAAACTTTCTCAAAATCCAAAACAAACTATACCAATGAATTCCTGGGATTATTCTACCCCAAATCCATATATCATACCCCTATCCTTGCATGTAAAAACATCACACAAAGCTAGCTCGAAAAAATGTATATAAACCCTATTGAGTTATAAGTTAGAATTTTCCTAAAATGTCTATTGCCAGAAATGGCATTGTCCATTGGACATATACAAAAATGGAATTAAATCTAATAAGAATAAAACAAAAAATAATAAAAATAAAGAGAATAAATATAAGGAGGGGACCCACCTGGCAGTGAGCCAGGGCCCCTCTGTGGGTATGACAAGTGGGGCCAGGCCCACTCTCATACACACACATGCATACACACACACACACACACATAGACGCCCGGACACATAGAGGCACACACGGATGCACATCACCACACAAAGCACATCACACGGAATCCCACCATGGACACACAGGATCCCCACTTTGCCACCGAGAAAAAAACACACACACACAAAATAAATGGGTGACGAGGGGATTCGTAACCACGACCCTCTGAGTGCACAGTAGGTGAGTTGCCACTGCTCCATGCAGGGTTATCTGACATAAGGGGAGATCCACTGGACTTATACTAGCAAAAGGGCCGGCTTGCCATGAGGAACATGGTCAGCTCCGGTGACTGCTCCGGCGACGATCATCTGCGGGAAATGGATGCGGAGGAACGGGGCGTCGTGGCGGATCCATTCCTAGCCTAAGCACGCAACTACAAGGCGCTACCATGGGGGTTGTCGTGCTCATGCCCGAGCCTGACCATGGCAAGTCCAGTGACTACTTGCGGCACAGAGAAGGAATCAATGAGGGGAGATCGGCTTCACCTCGTGGCTCAGAGCAGAAGCGCCGACGAAGAGGAACAAGAGGTAGGCCCGTCGTGGAAGGAGACTGCACGACGGCGAGGCTGCTGACGATGAGCTCGGCCCGAGAGGAAGACGGGGGAAAAGCCGATGATGAGGCTTCGGTCATCTCCTCCTAGCCCTGAGAACGGGACGAGGAAGATGCCGAGGAGCTCCTCGCCATCCTGATCCGAGCGGTGGGGCACCGGAGGAAGGGATCGGTGCTGGCGATCACCTCTGCTCTTCTCTGAAGTTCTTTGAACTTACCTGCAGAGGGGGGAGAGAGGTGGAGAGAAGAGAGGTGCGCGGCGGCGGCGCAAGGGAAGGGGAATCCTAGGAGGGGCGCATACGTCGAGGGGTTAAATAGGCAGCGGGGAATGACGTCCTCGACGTCTGTGAGCCCATGGCAGGGCGAACTGCTACTCTATCTCAGGTGCACTGACGGAGCACGGGGAACGGAGCAGGTGGTCGTCGCTGCGAGGCGGTTGGGCCTTGGCCAGCGAGATGAGCCAGGAAGAGCCCATCCGGTCTCCTCTCTCTCTCAGCAGAAACAAATCAGCTTTTATTTAAAAACTCAAATAAACAAAATACTCATGTCTTAGAGAGAGATGTATTAAAAGAAATAAATACATTTTTTCGAGATCACAAAAATGCCAGCAGTTTAATAAAAATGATTTGGGCATTTATAGAGCAAGCAAATTAATTCACTTAATTATATTAATTAGGTATTGTTGCAAAATATTTTAAGAGGGAAAACTTCAACCATGACAGAGGTTTATTTTGTTATAAATCCAGGTACATTATTTATAAGATGGTTAACAATTTTAAAGAGAGAAAACAGCATGAAAATTATTGACATATGGAATATTTGAATAAGAGAGAAGAGGTGATGGGTTTTAGAAATGGGAGGGATTAGAGTAGCACTCCAAACAAGCAACACATGCATTCTCTCCAAAACACAAACACTCACATCATCCCTACATCCACAAGGCAAACATGGCAAGAAAATAATATGCATGATTATGATGAATATGATGGCATGATGCATGATGCATGAAAGAACAATGCAAGAAGAACTCAAACTCATGATGTCATATATAACATCCATAGAAGGTCACACATGAGAACCATTACAAATATGCCAAGGCATGCACTTGGGCTGTTACACAAGTAGTACAAGATCCATCTACGTCTCCAGAGAGTACTCACCCGATAGACGAGGTAGGTATAGACCATGGTTCAACCAAAACAACAGGGTCCGGGAATGCAACTTAGCCCACACAGACGCCGAATACGGGGCGGGTAATGCGACATGAGTTCCCCGAGGGGTTTAAACCTATGAATATAGAATAGTATGATGGGACCACAGACCCAACCATATGGATTGAGGACTTCCTCCTCCATATCCACATGGCGCGAGGAGACGATCTCCATGCCATCAAATATCTACCTCTTAAGCTTAAGGGGCCAGCTCGGCACTGGTTAAACAGCCTCCCTGAAAACTCCATTGGATGCTGGGAAGACTTGGAAGATGCATTCTAGTCTAACTTCCAAGGAGCCTATGTCCGCCCGCCGGACTCTTCCGATCTTAGCAACGTCATCCAGAAGCCCGGCGAGTCTGCTCGGCAATTCTAGAATTGGTTCTTGAATGAGAAGAACCAAATTGTCGACTGCACAGATGCTAAGGCCATAGCCTCCTTTCAGCACAACATTCGGGACGAATGACTGGCCCGCCAGCTCGGCCAGGATAAACCTTAGACCATGTCCACCCTTACTTCCCTCATGATCCTCTTTTGCGCGGGCGAAGACAATTGGCTTGAAAGACGCAGCCACAATTCCAAAGATCCCGTAGCCTCTGAAGCTCGGGATGGCAACGGAAAACCAAAGATGGGCATAGATCCGTCAAGGATCAAACCCAGCAGCACCACCTTCAAAGGAGTGATCCCAGGCATTAAGGCCTGATGTACGGGTTTCGTAACACTGGAAGTTATGTTCGGCTCGCCCGATAACTTTCGTAGCGAAGACTTGATCTTCAACATTGTGCCCTTTCATGACGGCTATCATGCGCTGCTCAGTCTGACATCGTTCACTCGTTTCAACGAAGTCCCACACTACACGTACCTCAAGCTCAAGCTGCCGGGCCCCAAGGGGGTCATTACTGTTAACGGAAATACAGAGCGCTCCCTTAGAACTGAGGAACATGCAATGTCCCTGGCGGCCGAAATCAGCTACAAAGAGGATCGGCAAGTTCTAACATCTGCCATAAAGGCACACAAGGCTGGGAAGCGAGTTCGGCTTCAGACCAAAAACGTAGATCCTTCCTCCTCCCTTCAATAGGGACTCGGCCCCCACCGCACAACCCTAAGACTAGCAAAGTACATGCCGAGGAGGCACAACTTCGCACTTAAAATACCATGTGGGGAAATAAAGACGAGTGTTCGGCTGGCTCAAACCTCTACCATCAACACGTCTTCGAACTAAATGCAGGCACTTCTAAAAGAACCTGCCTACGGCGTGAAGCTCACCTATAATTCAGCGGCCTCTCAAGACCTTGTTTGCAAGATCCATTCGCCGAACACTAACAATCATCAAGGTGCATCTAAGAGCAAGAGTCAACTAGCAACGGGGCATATTGAGGACGTCAAGTTATCAACTGAAGATCCCTGGTACAACAACTCCTATATATTTTTATTTCCTTCACATACCTATAAACAGTTGCTTCGGCAATCCGAGCTATAAGAGTTGTTGAGAGAAATGTAAATGGTGTGGCAGAAGTTTGCCTCATCTGTCCTTTTTTCAGCACATATTTTCTCCTCTCTCCCTCTTCTCGTGGACCTGTTTGGTATGATGCCAGGTAACCGGCTAGTAGACCGGGAGCTCGAGTTTAAAAAAATCGCCTTATCTATCATGGGTTCGCCATCTTGGTGTTTCCTTTATATGCATCAGTTCCAAACTATGTCTTGGGTCAATAGTTGGGTCGCCCGGCTCCTGTCCTTGTCCTTTTAAGTTCCGCCCATTCGGCTACAAGGGCAAAGGGAGCACCCCTGTGTTTGCGCTTCCAGATAGTCTAGTCAAACACCTTAGGGGAGAAAGCCAAAAACGGACTATCATAGTATGCCAGATCCAGTCTGTGAACCCGAGCTGGAAGTATTATACTTCAATCCTCGTAAGCGGTTATTCCTTATTATATGAGGAAATTTGCCCTTTACGCAAACATTGTGATACCGGATTTGGCCACAGTTAGTCCAAACATCACAACACTTTGGTGGCTAATCGTACGCTTCCTGTAGTCCTTTTCTTGCCCCTACGACTAAGTGAAAGAAATAAAGCATTATAGTCTGATTGCCTATTCTGCCGCATCGTACCGCCTTCGGGTTCCGATAATTCGGCTAAAGGACATAATGCATTGGCATAGACACCCCATGTAGTATCTACACGGGGGCTGAAGCCGATGACTAGCATCTTTTAGTATTAAATAACCACATAGGAGTTATAAAGGAATGCAAAATCATACAAGAACAATAATTAATATCATCACAAGTTTGGACAAGTCTTCGGACGAGTTACAGTTCATTCAAATAAATGATCGCCCAGACACTGGGACGCTATCATCCGAGCACTCTCCATCACTCCATCAAAGTATATCTCGGGGCGTCTATGCTCCTTCCCAGGAGGCGGCGGGGCGGTGGCTACCTTCATCGGATCTAGCCCTGGATAGTGCACCTTAGCTCTTGCAAGGGCCATCCGGACTCCCTCGAGGCAGGAGGAGCACTTGACGGTGTCGAGGAAGGGCAAAGCAGCAATCAACTTCTGCACTAGGCCAAAGTAGCTGCCTGGCAGCGGCTCGCTGGGCCATAAGAGGATGCAGAGGTCCTTCATGGCCGGCTCCGCCATCTGGTGCAGCTGCATCAGCTATTTCAGTTGCTCCACCACAAGGGGAGGACGCTCGGGGGCTCTGAACTGTGCCCAGAACAACCGAGTTGCATCTCCTTCTCCCCGCGACGTGAATAGCTAATTGGCATCTGCCACGCTCTTTTGGAGATCACAGGAGGCGCTTGAGGAACGCCACACTGGGGTAAGCAATTCGAACTTGCTATCCCCGAATACGCACTTTAGTGAGTACAGCTTACCATATGCTATGTCCTTGGCTTGGGGCACTTGCTCCTTGTAGAACCGCCTGTCCACCCGCTCCTTGTGGAGTTCGGTTGTTAAAGTGGACAGTTCGGCTGAGCTCACCTTATTCTTCTGCTCCAAGGCCTTGCATTTATCATTGGCGTCCTTGAGCTCTTGGTGGACCTGTGCCACGTGAGCCTCATGCTTGTCACTGGCGGCTTGCATGGCGGAGAGGGCGATAGCCGTGTCTTTAGCAGCCGCCCTCTCGGCGCCCGCTTTGTCCTTCGCGCTTTCAAGCTCGGCCCTGAGCCTCTCCATCTCTTTTGCCAAGGCTGCGCCTACATTACACAATGTGAAAAAGTTGCATTGACAGTATTTGGATTATGGAGTTCAGACAAAGGTATTCGGATTCTGTTTTGACATACCTTGGGCCTCGTCGAATCTTCGGTTAAGGGCCTCAACTTCATCTTCGGAGCGCTTAAGATTTCGATTTAGCTCGTCTAGCTCGGTACCATTTATTGCTGCCGCCGATGACGAAGCATGCATTACATATATAATCGATATATTACATGGGTTCTTAATTCCCCAATTATAGTCCATCCGATCATATGTCGGACCTTATTAGGCGTTATCCTAACATGCCGGACACTTAAAGTGTATCTAGTACGATATACAATACAGTAGTGACCCCTAGGTGAGTTTTTTCACCTCACCTAGGGCTTGGGGGCTTCCATGTATATAATAGTAATAAATAAAAAACCTTGCAAACAAGAACATCGGGTGACTTACTTGAAAAACCGTCAGGAGACCTTTGAAGGCCTCCTTCAGTCCATTGTCAACGGACTGGATGCTCTGCAATATCGCACCCATAAGGGTGCGGTGATCCTCGGGGATGGAGGCACTCGATAAAGCCTCCTCCATGACCAACCACCTATTGGTTGGTGGTGCCAGTGATGATCGGATATCCCGATCACCTACCAGGGAGTGAACCGTTGCCTCCGGAGGCACAGTGCGCTCCGGAGATGTTTTCAGAGGGGATTGAGCACCCACTCATCCGTCCTCCTTGGTGTTCGGGAGGGGTGTCACCCCCTAGTCTTTAGCGATCGAGGCGTCAGCCTCGTCCATGGTATGGTCTCCCCCACTGCTGGTATCCGGCTCCATAGGAGCGTGCCGGGATGACACCTCCATGGCGTCCCTCGTGGTGCCCGGTGTGTTGGGATGCGAGGCATCCCCGCTCTCTGCCAGTTCGACAGGCGGGGTCTCCCTGTCCGATATCACCTCGGTGGGGATGCCGCATGGGGCGCTGCAAAGCCAATAACCTGCACGTCAGTAAACTCTGAATCTATTCATGAGGAATAGGAAGGTTTTCGGATCCTTGACCCGTAGGCTCCTTCGCGGAACCTCCTCGGGGTCTTCAGACATGGTGTCTAAGTATGAACTATCGTCGGTCAGAATCACCTGCGCCCGACGCACCCTCTTCTCCACAAGAGGAGGGACCTGGTCTGGACCGTCCGAAGACGCCGCTCCCTTCCTGGCACGGGGGAAATTGCCTTCCCCCTCGCCTTCGACCTCGGCCTCCTCCTCTTCCTCTTCTTCTTCTTCCTCCTCCTTAGCCTCCTCCTAATTTGAGGAGGCAAAGGTATCCTCGGATGCGACATCACGCTGGTCCCTAATGCGGATACAAGCCTGGCCTAGTTTCTTCTTCTTCTCTTTTTTCGTGGGAGCCTCATAAGGCTTTACCACGAGCATTTTTGCTAACAGCCGGTCCTCTTGTGTTCGGGCTGAGGCGTGAGACTGTTAATTTTGATGGCTTTCTTCATCCATCTCTGCAAAAGCAGATCGGAAAAGGGGTTATGAAATCTCCTTAGGTAATGGAGCCGAGCAAACTAGGATGTATCGTACCTCGGATTCTGGATTGGCGGCGTGCACACCCTTGTCCTCCATCTCGGATGGCCAGCTCTTCTGTGATTTGAAGAGCGCCTTGCACAACTTCTCCCGCGTAGTGCGGAAGATATTCCGGACTGTGGGCTCTGCGTTGGGCTAACGAGCCCACAAGGGGGTATCCTAGCGCTGGCAAGGGAGGATACATCTTCAGAGCATCACCTAAACCACATCGCCCATGGAGCGGATGCGGTTCTGCAAGTAGCTGACCTCCTTGCCCGGTCCCCAGACGAGGCTCTTTTCGAGCCATGAAGCCAGTCTGGTGGGGGACCGGATCTGAATGCGGTGAGGAATGCTAACTTTCTTCCTGTGGTTCGGTGATGGAGAACCTCTCCTTCTACCACCCCTTGATAGTGTCAATAAGGGTGCCCGACGGCCACCCGACGCGGGTGAGCTTGCCGATGACGGCCCCGCTGTAGTCTATGCCGCCGACACACTTGGGCTTGAGGTTGAACACCTGCAGCCAAAGTCAGAAGTGTGGCTCGATGCACAGGAAGGCCTTGCAAACGAGGATGAACGCCGAGATGTGCATGATGGAGTTCGGCGGGAGGTCGTGGAAGTCGAGGCTGTAGAAGAAGATCAACCCCCAGACAAAGGGGTGGAGGGGAAGCACAACCCCCTGATGAAGTGGGGGATGAACACCACCCTTTCGCCTAGTTTAGGGATGGGGAGCACTTAGCCCTCCTCCGCCGCATGGTGAGGGATGACGGCGGGGAGATATCCGACTTTCTTGTGGTCATGGATGTCCTCATCGGTCACCGTAGAGGCCTCCCACTTGATGCTGGAGACGGAGCTCGCCATTGGTGAGATCAGAAGGGGGAGGCGGAAGATTTGGATCTGGCATCGGAGGCTCAAAGGAATGGGAGGCACCGGAAGCTGAGGGAGAGCATGAATAGCCGCAAGGGTTATCTTTCCCTTTTATGATGCTTTTTATAGCCCCTTCCGCCGCGCCACGAATCCCTCAACTTCCTGAGACATGTGCACAGTTGCGCATGCATGATTCAACATATCCATGTGAAATGGAGCACGATCCGCACATTGATAGATCGAGCTAATGGAACGGCCTCGAACCGCGCATCGAGTCCCTTTATCTAGCCTAGCAATCGTGGTGGGCCATGGCCTTTCATCAGAGATGTCGTTAGGGAACGTTATCTTCCCCCCTGACGTTTGGCCTTCAAAGCCTACTTATTTCACAATATTCGGACATGCCGTTATTCGGAAGTTGTTTGTCATCGGAGGCCGTACTTTGTTTGGTGGCAAGAAATTACCTTGCAAGCCGAAGACTTTGTTCGTGAAGCAGTTGAAGCTGAAGACCCTTGGCATTGGAGGCAAGTTCGGGGGCTAATGAGGGAGTCCTGGATTAAGGGGTCCTCGGGAGGCCGGCCTATTCTTATGGGTCAAACTATGTAGGTGAAAGTGCATTATATCGACTAGAGGGGGTGAATAGGCGATTTTTACAAATTTATCACTTGAGGAATTTCAACTTTGAGGAATTTGAAATGTGATGAATAACTAGGAGCGGAATAAGTACTCAAGTGCAAGAGGAACATAGCGACAGCATAGTCATCATGATGAAATGAAACATGCATAGATTACAATTAGCGTGATACAGGATAAGCAGGTGAGGAACAAGGTAACTTGAAGAATTTGAGGTGAGGAAATTGTGAAAGTCTTCAGTCAAATTCTTCAAACAATAAAGTTCAATTTCATCAACAGTTATACGAGGAAATGAAAGGGTTGAGGAAATAGAACCAGGTAGCTTGATGAAGACAATGATTTGATGACCCAGTTCCAACTGATGTGACACTCATACGTCTGGTTTGGAGCGGCCTGGTATTTAAACCAGAGGACACACGGTCCCAGGACACACAATCCTTACCGTATTCTCCTTGAGCTAAGGTCACACAGTCCTTGCTCAACACTCATGGTAAGTCTTCAGGGTAGATTTTCAAAACCCTCACAAACTGGTCACCTCGCGATCCACAATTTACTGCTGGATGCTCTAGACCAAGGTCACTTCGTGATCCCCAATTGACTGCAAGAGCACTAGACCATGACGCCCAACCGTATGGAGGATGCACAGTCCTCAAAGGTAACAAGCGCTGGTTCCACACAGGAATTTCTTCAGTGATTCTCAATCACTTTGGGTTTGGTCGTTTGGTTGTGGGTTTTTCCTCACAGATGATTTTCTCTCAATGTCCTCGGAGGATGGGTTGCTCTCAAATGACAAGTGTTAATTCTCTCTCGGACCAGCCAACCAACTAGTGGTTGTGGGGGTGGCTATTTATAGCCAGGGTGCAACCTGACATGATAAGACACAAATGCCCCAAATGATATGACCGTTATGTGGATATTATGATTGGGGATAGCTGGCGCTAACCAGAGCAAAGTTTGGAATTTTGAACTATGAAACTCCTCAGGCTTATCATGTTCCTCACTTGTTGGCAATTTGCACTGGAGAAATCCTAACTCCTCAGTCAGATCAATTTCCTCAGAGACCAGGAGAACTTCGTCTCTGTCACTGAAGAACTTGTCTGGACCGTAAGATATTTCCAAAGGCTTCACACGAAGGATTGTATGGGTTGAGGATTTTGGAGTTGAGCATCAGTTGGAAATTTTCCTTAGTATTACCTTGGCCCTCTTTAACAGTATGGTGTTTCCTATGACTCAAATAAAGGAAATGAAACTACGAAAACAAAAGTCTTCACGCTTCATATTCCTCATTCATATCTTCATGGTCAAACCAACTTCTTCATTTTCAAAGTCTTCACAAAGTCTTCACCAAAGTCTTCACAAAGTCTTCAACAAAGTCTTCAGTTGAATACATACATTTTTAGGGGTCGATAAACTCCGGATATATCAAACTCCTCATCGAATTATAGAGCCTGTGTACACTCGCAAACAAATTAGTACCTTAACCTATAAGTCTTCAATACCCCAAAATCACCAAGGGGCACTTGATGCACTAACAATCTCCCCCTTTTTGGTGATTGATGACAAATTGGTTATGTTTTGAACGGGGATAAACATATGAAGTGAAAGTACAGATTTTGAGGAATTTGATTGCAAGATATAGAAGAACTCCCCCTAAAGATGTGCATATTTGAGAAATTTGCTTTGGACTGCAAATGCACATGTCAGGTTAAAACATGGAGAACTCCCCCTATATCTTTTAATTCATACACGCATTTGAACATATGATATGAAGAATTTGAAATGCGTGAGGAAAATGGGGTCTGAAAAAATTCACCATGTATGCATTAAGGTACTTGAGGAAATAAACATGCGAGGAAATAGTTCAAAAGTGTCAGACCACCATTGGACTTAAGTTTACGACTCAACCAACAAAATTTTTAGAGAAGCGAGAGTATTAACTTAAACAAAAATAGCCCATATAGAGAGACCCGCTTGAAGACTAACTCAAATTTTCTCCCCCTTTATCATCGAAGACCAAAAGGGAAGAAAAAGTGAGGACTAACGCCCCTTTGAAGAATTTCATCGTGTTGGTGAGGAAGGAGCGCCAGCGTTGTCAGGGTCGTTTGTCGATGCAGGGCCTGCCGCAGTGTCGTCAATGTCCTCATCGTCATCAGGCTCTCGAGATGAAGAAAATGAACTTATGACCATCAGAGGAACTTTAACTTTCTTGATTTTCTTCTGAGGTTGAGGAGCCCAGTCAGGATGTTCCTCAAGATCCAGCTCATCCAGTTCTTCAGAAGACATGAGGTGAGACAGTACAGCCCAAGAGCGGTTGAGGTTTTCATGCACATAGTAGTGAGTCCTCTTCATGGTGTTCTGCGTCACAGTCATGTTCTACACAATGTATCCAAGTTGACGCTTCACCCACTTGTGATTCTGATCGACCTTCTGATGAAGACTTATTAGAAGCTCGCGATCAGTCATCACACGAGGGGCAGACTCTTGAGATTTTTGAGTTGAGGCCTTTGCATCGGAGTCTTGAGTGGCAGTGTCATCATTGGTGGAGAAGGAAGTGGCTTTGCAAAACTGTCCATCCAATGGACGAGTGCCTTCATGAATGACAGCCTTGCCTTTTCCTTCAACTTCGTCCATTGTGCTCTTGATGACTTCAATTGGAGGCAAGAAGCCAAAGTGGTTCTGGAAATCAGCCTTGAAGGGAACTGAGGAGTTTTCCCTGATGAATTTCATTATCCAAGGCGCATAGGGCTTCTATTCAAATGGAGCTAAAGTAGCACTGGCCAAATTCCTCATGAAGAAGTCGTGCAAGTCAATGGGAATCCCATGAATGATGTTGAAGAGCATATTCACAAGGAAGGTTTTTCGTTGAGGCTTTCCAGGAGGCAATGTCTTCATCAACACTTGCACCCGCTGATTTGGAAGGGGGGGCTCATCAAACAGTTTGCGAGCTTCATATGAGGGAATTGGAACTGGTACACACTGAAGCAATTTAGAAGCTTGAGCAGTGAAGTGTGTTGATCCTGTCATCCAGTCCAATATCAAGGAGTTGATGTCTGAAGCATTTCTGCTGATATGCAATGTGGCATAGAACTAAAGAATGAGTTCTTCATTCCAGTCGCAGATGTCGACGCAGAATGGGAGAATGCCTGCATCATGAAGAACCTGGAGCACCGGTGTGAATGATGGAAGGGTTTCCATGTCAGCATGAGGAATTTGGTGGTGCTCGAAGACTTTCTACTTCTCAAAAAGAACCGATGCATAGTAGTTGAGTTGTGTTGCCGTCCAGAATCTATTGCGACCATCCCTTGCAAAGTCATAGGGATTTGGACCAGTGAGGAACATACATTCATTGAAGAAATTGCTCTTGAGGAATTTAGGACGTACTGAGCCTTTGAATGGCATTCTTGGCTTCGGTTGAAGATTTGGCTTGAAGCGCCCCTTAATCTCCTTTGGCATGGGAGGAACACCTTCAGACAGTATGATTTGGAGAGCTTGTTCCTTAGTTGCGGCGGGAGCATCAAGATCATCAGTCGTTGCAGCTGGAATTTCTTCAGTGACTTGGGTGTTCAGATTGGCAGATTCTTCATGTATTTCTTCAGTCGGAGCAGGCGACTGAGAAATCTGTGGCAGAGGAGTAGTCATTGGTGAATTTGGGTGTGCTGATTCCCAATATTCATCATTGATGTCAGGCGTTGTATTGCCAATGTCTATGTCCTCATCAATTTCTTCAACTCCAGCCTCTTCAGTAGTGAACTGAGGCTGGGGCAATGATACCTTTGGAGTTGATGCCACTGTTGGGGAACGTTGCATGGGAAAAAACCTACGTTCATGCAAGACCTATCCATGGTGATGAGAAACTACGAGAGGGAGAGTGGATCTACATACCCTTGTAGATCGCTAAGCGGGAAGCATTAAGAAACACGGTTGATGTAGTCGAACGTATTCGCAATCCAAATCGCCGAGCGTCTGGCGATCTCATCACGATCCGTCCCGCGATCCAATCACGATCCGTCCCATGAACTCATCACGATCTGTCCCGCAAAATCCTCACAATCCGTCCCACGAAGTCATCACGATCTGTCTCGCGATCTTGATCACGGTCCTTCCGATCTAGCATCGAACGGACGGCACCTCCGCGTTCAGCACATGTACAGCTTGATGACGATCTCCACCTTCTTGATCTAGCAAGATGGAGCAGAGAGGTAGATGAGTTCTCCGGCAGCATGACGGCGCTCCGGTGATGGTGGTGGAGCTATTCCGGCAGGGCTTCGCCTAAGCACTGCAGAAATCCGATCTAGAGGAGAAACTATGCACTGGAGGAACGGGTAGCTCGTGGCTGAAAATCTTGTGCCAAAACTCTAAAACCCTATAGTATATATAGGAGGATAGGAGGAGGAGGCTTGGCCCTCAAGGAGCCAGCCCTAGGCTTCGGCCGAACCAGGAAGGAGGAGTCCTCCTCCTCCACTCCTAGTAGGATTAGGACTCCTTCCTTATCTAGCCCTTTTTGCCTTTTTCCACCTTTTTCCTTTTGGGCTTTTCTTCCCAGCTGCATGGCCCTTGTGTGGGAATTCCATCAGCCCACTAAGGGCTGGTATTCATCCTCCCATAGACCATGTAGCCTCTTGGGTCGAAATACCCCTCCCCATGGTCTCCCGGTACACTATGGGCACTCCCAGTACACTACCGATGAGCCCAAAACTTTTCCGGCGACCAAAATAGGACTTCCTATATATCAATGTTTACCTCCGGACCATTCAGGAGCTCCTCGTGACGTCCGGCGATGGTGGTGGAGCTATTCCGGCAGGGCTTCGCCTAAGCACTGCATAAATCTGATCTAGAGGAGAAACTATGCACTGGAGTAACGGGCAGCACGTGGCTGAAAATCTAGCGCCAAAAACCCTAAAACCTCTAGTATATATAGGAGGAAGAGAGGAGGAGTCTTGGCTCCCAAGGATCCAGCACTTGGGTCGGCCGAACCAAGGAGGATTGGAGGATTCCTCCTCCTATCCTAGTAGGACTAGGACTCCTCCTTATTTTTGCCTTTTTGCATTTTTTTTCACCTTTTTCTCTTTGGGCTTTTCTTCCCAACCGCATGGGCCTTGTGTGGGACTTCCACTAGCCCACAAAGGGATGATATTTACTCTCCCACAGCCCATGTAGCCTCTTGGGTCGAAATACCCTTCCCGATGGTCTCCCGGTACACTACCGGCACTCTCGGTACACTACCTATTAGCCCGAAACTTTTCCGGCGACCAAAACAGGACTTCCTATATATGAATCTTTACCTATGGACCATTCTAGAGATCCTCGTGACATCCAGGATCTCATCCGAGACTCCGAACAACCTTTGGTCACCACCATACATAACTCTATACTACTGAAACGTCACCTAACCTTAAGTGTACAGACCCTACGGGTTTGAGAACTATGTAGACATGACCGAGACACCTCTACGGTCAATAACCAATAGAGGGACCTCGATGTCCATATTGTTTCCTACATATTCTATGAATATCTTTATCGGTCGAACCACTATGTCAAGGATTCAGTTAATCCCGAATGATGTTCCCTTTGTTCTTCGGTATGTTACTTGCCCGAGATTCGATCATCGGTATCTCCATACCTAGTTCAACCTCGTTACCGGCAAGTCTCTTTACTCATTCTGTAATACAAGGTCTCATGACTAACACTTAGTCACATTGCTTGCAAGGCTTATTGTGATGTTGTATTACCGAGTGGGCCCTGAGATACCTCTCCGTCACACGGAGTAACAAATCCCAGTCTTGATCCATGCCAACTCAACAGACACCCTCGGAGATACCTGTAGAGTACCTTTATAGTCACCTAGTTACATTGCGACGTTTGATACACACAAGGCACTGCTCCGGTGTCAGTGAGTTGCATGATCTGATGGTCATAGGAACATATACTTGACATGCAGAAAACAGTAGCAATAAACTGACACGGTCATATGCTACGTTTGTAGTTTGGGCCTTCTCCATACATCATTCTCCTAATGATGTGATTCCGGTACCAAATGACATCTCATGTCCATGACTAGGAAACCATAGCCATCTTTGATCAACGAGCTAGTCTATTAGAGACATACTAGGGACATGGTGTTGTCTATGTATCCGCACATATATCTGTGTTTCCGATCAACACAATTATAGCATGGATAATGAATGATTATCATGCATCAGGAAATATGATAATAACTAATTTATTATTGCCTCTAGGGCATATTTCCAATAGTCTCCCACTTGCATTAGAGTCAATAATCTAGTTCACATCACCATGTGATTCGCATTGTTATGAATCTAACACCCACTGAGTTCTGGGGCTCGATCTTGCTTTGCACGTGAGAGAGGTCTTATAGTTAACAAGTCTGCGACATTCAAATCCGTGTGTACTTCCCAAATCTCTATGTCAAACTGCAAACACTGCTACCACACTCCACTTGGTACTATTCCAAATGGCTGCTTCACTATATGTATCCAGATTGCTACTACGAGTCATCCCGATTGGTGTTAAAGTTTGCATCGACGTAACTCTTTACGACAAACTCTTTATCACCTCCATAATTGAGCAACATCTCCTTAGTCTTTTAGTTACCAAGGATAATCTTGACCGCTGTCTAGTGATCCACTCCTCGATCACTCTTGTACCCCTTGATGGACTCATGGCAATGCACACACAGGTGCGGTACACAGCATGGCATACTATGTAGAGCCTATGGCTAAGGCATAGGGGACGACATTCGTCCTTTCTCTTTCTTCTTCCGTTGTCGAGCTTTGAGTCTCACTCAACTTCACACCTCGCAAATCAGGCGAGAACTCTTTCTCTGACTGATCCATTTTGAACTCTTTCAAAATCTTGTCAAAGTATGTACTCATTGGAAGTCTCATCAAGCATCCTGGTCTATCTCTATAGATCTTGATGCTCAACAATTAGGTAGCTTTATCGAGGTCTTCCTTTGAAAAACTCTTTTCAAACAACCGTTTATGCTTTCCAAAAATTCTACATCATTTCCGATCAACAATATGGCATCCACATATACTTATCAGAAATTCTATAGTGCTCCCACTCACTTTATTGTAAATAAAATATTCTCATAAACTTTGTATAGACTCAAAAACTTTGATCACCTCATCAAAGTGTATATTCAAACTCCGAGATGCTTGCTTCAGTTCATAGAATAATCATTGAAGCTTGCACACCTTCTAGCAACCTTAGGACTGACAAAACCTTCTGGTTGTATCACATACAACCTTTCCTCAAGTAAACCATTAAGGAAACGATGTTTTGATATCCATCTGCTAGATTTCATAATTGAAAAATGCAGCAACTGCTAACATAATTCCAACAGACTTTAGCATCGCTACGTGTGAGAAAGTCTCATCGCAGTCAACTCCTTGAACTTGTCGTAAACTTGTTTGCAACAAGTCGAGCTTTACAAATGGTGACATTTACCATGAGCGTCTGTCTTCATTTTAAGTATCCATTTGTACTCAATGACCTTCCGTCCAACGAGCAAGTCTACCAAAGTCTATACTTGGCTTTCATACATGGATCCTTTCTTGGATTTCCTAGCCTCTAACCATTTGCGGAATCCGGGCCCATCATTGCTTCTCCACGGCTCGTAGGTTCATCGTTGTTCAACAACATGACCTCCAGGACAGGGTTGTCGTACCGCTCAGGAGCAGTAGACATCCTTGCCGACCTACGAGGTTTGATAGTAACTTGATCCGAAGCTTCATGATCATCATCATTAACTTCCTCTTCAACTAATGTAGGCTTCACAGAAACAAATTCCTGAGTTGCGCTACTCTCTGGTTGAACAAAGGTTCAACAACCTCATCAAGTTCTATCTTCCTCCCACTCAATTCTTTCGAGAGAAACACTTTCTCGGGAAAGGACCCAGTCTTAGCAAAAAACACTTTATGCTTGGATCTGAGATAGAAGGTTTTCCCAACTGTCTTTAGGTTATTCTATGAAGATGCATTTGTCCGCTTTGGGTTCGAGCTCATTAGGTGAAAACCTTTTTCACATAAGTGTTGCAGCCCCAAACATTAAGAAATGACAGCTTAGGTTTCTATCAAACCATAAGTCACACGGTGTCATCTCAACGAATTTAGTTGTCTCTAAAGCATAACCCCAAAATTATAGTAGCAAAATGATAAGAGACATCATAGCAAGCACCATTTCCAATAGAGCACGACTATGACAGTCGAACACACCATCACACTATGGTGTTCCAGGTGGCGTGAGTTGTGAAACAACTTTCACACTATCTAAAGTTGTATGGCAAACTTGTAACTTAGATATTTACCTCCATGATCATATCGCCGACATTTTTATCTTCCTGTCACAATGATCTTAAACTTCACTCTGAATTTGCTTGAACCTTTCAAACGATTCAGACTTGTGTTTCATTAAGTAAATATACACTATATCCACTCAAATCATCAGTGAAGGTAAGAAAATAATGATATACACCGCACGCTACAAGACTCATTGGATTGCATACATCAACATGTATCATTTCCAATAAATCACTTGCCCGCTCCATCCATCTGGAAACGGGGTCCTTAATCATCTTGCCCAAGAGGCATGGTTCGCATGTCTCAACCGATTCGAAATCGAATGAGTGCAAAGATCCATCGGCATGGAGTTTCTTCATGTGCTTTATACCAATATGACATTTAGCGGCAGTGCCACAAGTATTTGGTACTATCGTTATTAACTTTGTATCTTTCGGCATCAATGTTATGAACATGTGTATTACTACGATCAAGATTCAACAAACCATTCTCACTGGGTGCATGACCATTGAAGGTATTATTCATGTAAACAGAATAACCATTATTCTCTAACTTAAATGAATAACTATGTTGCAATAAACACGATCTAATCACGTTCATGCTCAACACAAAACACCAAATAACATTTATTCAGGTTTGTCACTAATCTGGAAGGTAGAGAGAGCGTGCGATTTTGATCACATCAACCTTGGAAACATTTCCAACACACATCGTCACCTCATCCTTAGCTAGTTCTCCGTTTATTCTGTAGCTTTTATTTCGAGTTACTAACATTTAGTAACCGAACCGGTATCCAATACCCAGGTGCTACTAGGAGTACTCGCAAGGTACACATCATAAACATGTATATCAAATATACTTGTGTCGACGTTGACAGCCTTCTTATCTACCAAGTATCTAGGGTTGTTCCGCTTCAGCGACCGTTCTCCTCATAATCGAAGCACTTAGTCTCGAGTTTGGGTTCAACTTTGGGTTGCTTGACTGGAGCAGCAACTGACTTGCTATCCATCAAGTTTCCCTCCTTGCTCTTGCCCTTCTCGAAACTAGTGGTTTGACTAACCATCAACACTTGATGCTCCTTCTTGATTTCTACCTTCGCGGTGTCAAACATTGCGAATAGCTCAGGGATCATTATTTCTATCCCTGGCATTTTATAGTTCATCACCATGTTCTAGTAGCTTTAGTGACAGTGACTTGGAGAACTATATCAATCACTATCTTATCTGGAAGATCTACTCGCACTCGATTCAAGCGATTGTAGCACCCAGATAATCTGAGCACATGCTCAACGATTGAGCTATTCTCTTTTATCTTGCAGGCAAAGAATCTTGTTGCAGATCTCATATCTCGCAACACGGGCACGATCCTGAGATCCTAATTTCAGCTCTTAGAACATCTCATATGTTCCATGACGTTCAAAACGTTTCAGAGCCTCAATTCTAAGCCATACTGCATGATGCACTAAACTATCAAGTAGCCATCAGAACGTGCCTTTTAGATGTTCACAACATCTATAGACGACGCTAGGGGGGTTGGTGCACCGAGCGGTACATTAAGGACATAAGACTTCTGTGCAGCAACGAGGACAATCCTCAGATCACAAAGCCAGTCCGCAATATTGCTACCATCATCTTTCAACTCTATTTCTCTAGGAACATATACAAATTCAAGGGAGCTACAACGTGAGCTAGTAATCTACAACACAGTTTGTAAAGACACTACTCACTATGTTCATGATAATGAGTTCAATTAATCATATTACTTAAGAACACCCACTCAAGTTGACATCCCTCCGGTCATTCGAGTGATACATCATCCAAATTCACCAACTCAAGTCCGATCATCATGTGAGTTGAGGTGGTTTCAATGGTGAACATCATCATGTTGATCATATCTGCTATATGACTCATGTTCGACCTTTTGGTCTCTTGTGTTCCGAGGCCATGTCTCTACATGCTAGGCTCGTCAAGTTTAACCCGAGTGTTCTACATGTGCAACACTGGCTTGCACCCGTTGTATGTGAACGTAGAGTCTATCACACTATAGCGACCCGACCTGAAAGGTCGAATCTCTGGTGTTTCTGTACCATCCCAAGATCATGTTGGTACACACACGGTACATCAATGTATACATCAAAGGGAAATCACACAGCATTAATTAATCGAAATCTCATATCGAGTCCTTTATTACAATAATGATTACAATAAAGTGGGCAAAGGCATAATTTACAACAAGGTTGGTTGATTAATGAGATGGTTCCACCAACAAATTCTCATACCCAAGTTGACATTAATAACCCACATCAATATAATTAATTGTGTTGAGAGTTCCAGATAGTTTCAGTTCCTTTGGCTCAAACTGTCCATGACCATGGACACGACTAATCAATTAGGTTTGGGTACTCTGTAGAGTTTTGCACACGTTCCCCACAAGATTTGATCGCCTCCGTTGGACTTCTCGCACTTCATGGTGTTTGAGAAACGGACGACCAAAACCTGGTCTTCAAAAGGGTTTCCCCGAGACTCTGTCGGTGCCCATCCTTTCCTACCGTTCTTCTACATCTTGTAGCCCCGCCTGTCCAAGGTCACCATGATATCCAACCAAGCCAGATCCCATAATGTCTTGTGACTGTGTAGGTAAGCCTTGGGTCTTGAAGCATCCATCCATCTCTTTGTGCCTGGGTGGACCTTTCCGCATGAATACTGGCACTTCTCCAGCATCATCTAGGCTAACCACTGGTTTCTCCAGGGCGTCGTTCAACCATCATCCACCCAGAGGTATGTTGAAGAACTTGGAGTCTTGAAGACTTGATCATCATGTAGGTCTTGAATTATTAACTCACAACTCTCATGAATCACACAACCAACCCCATCTACTAATAGCATAGCAAAATGTAAAACAATGTTTCCCGGGGCCAATGTGTCAAAGGGTTGAGGGGTACCTACCACATGACACTACAACAACTAACCAAGTTTCCAATTTACCTACTTTGCATGCAATTGGGGTGATGGAAGAACTAATGTAATAAAACATAGGTATACATGGTCAAAGTGACTTGCCTTGCTGATGATCTTCGTAATCAAGTGACTCTAGATAACAAGCTTCGCACTCCGGATGATCTAACGAATCAAACAAGAGCACACCATAAGCATAAACACAAAACAATTCATTCAACAGCAAGGTAAACAAATGCTTCAACAAACAAAATCACAATCAAAAGAAGAATCACTTAAAGTATGAGACTATAAAAAATTTGGTGTCAAAATCCCTGCTAAGACATACAAGTCAAAATTTGGTTTTGAACAACTAGACATTTAGGTAACAGAAAAGTAAATATCAAATTTTGTTTGAAAACATAAAGTATTTCATTATGAAAATATTGTGCTAAAAGAAATATTACAAAACTCCTTCTAAACAATATATATGGTGAAAACAAGATGAACCTATTACAACTAGAGTACAAAACAATTTGAAACATATTTTATTAATAGAAAAAAAAATAACTCCTAAAGTTGAATCAACAGAACCTAATGAAATCTAATACAAAAGTTAAACTAATTTAGGTTCAAATTGAATAAAAATCAATTTAGTTAAAACCTATTACGAACTAGACAGATTCTGATTTTGTTAAAAACAATAACTAAATTTATTCAAAAAAGTTCTCAAATTGTGTAGAATGATAGGTTTAACTAATATCAAACAGTTGTAAAAAGATTCACTCACAAATATATCTTTAAACTCTAGTTATACATATTTTAGTAATTTAAACAAATTTGATTAGATTCAAGATTTATAGTTCAAATTTAAAATCTAAGCATATAGACAAAAACTACATCAAATATGTGAAATAATGCAAAAACAATCAACTAAAAACACCAAATAGTTTAAAAGATATAACAAAAACAAGATTTGAAGTCATTCTGTTTTCTAAAACAAAATCAGAAAAAGGGAAAATAAAACTTATCGGACAGGGGCTACGTGGCGGGTTGTGGTTGGCTGAGAGGGCGTGCGGGCGGGCGTTTGCGGGCGGGTGACCGAAGCTTTGCGCGTACCGGTTCGGTTTTAAAATGATCTAATCCTAGGCGTTGGATTTAGATCGGACGATCTAGGGAGGGGAGAGGGGCTCACAGAGAGAGGGTGGCTGGCGATGGAACTTCTCCGACGAGGCCGAGGCGGCAAGTCGACGGGGGCGGCGCTCCGGTGGTTGGGGACGGCGTCCGAGGGCTTCAAACGACGGTGGCGGGTCTCCTGCGTACTTTGGTGGTGTCGGAGGGGAGTGGGGACGAGCATGGCGACGACCAAGTGCTCTAGAAGCGTCGGTGGGGATCCGAACTCCGGCGAGCTCGTGAGGGTGGTTCTGGAGAGGGCAGAGTGGGGGCTCGGTGTGGAATGGAGCGCGGAGGGTGGCCAAGATATTTATAGGGCCGCGGGTGGTCGAGAGAAGGCAGGTGGAGGTGGATCCGTCGCGGGAGGGATCTCCGGCGATGTCCTGTGCGTGGGGAGGAAGGAGAAGACCGTGGCATCTTCAGGATCGGGCGGTGGGGCCGAGGCATGAGAGAGAGGGAGGGCGGCGTCAGCGCGTCGGTCGGTCGGCTCGGAGCGGTTTCGGGAATTAAACGGAGGTGGGCCGGCCCGTTTCAAATTAAAACGTTTCCTTTTCTATTTCGACACCAGTAAAACTCTTTTAAAAGCATTCAAAACATTTCCAAATATAGGAAATATGTGTATCAAAATGATCAGGAGAATTAATGCTATTCAATGACATTTTTCCTCTGTCATATTGAATACTTTAAAAAAATCAGAAAATGCTTATTTGATTTTAAATACTTTTGCAATAATTTTTCAAATAGCCCCCTGGTTTTATTGTTCAAATATTTCACCAAGATGCCCCTGGTGTGGAGTGTCATGTTACTCCCCTCTTTTCTTTGAACTTTTCCAGAGGTTTTCAAATAGGTGAAACAAGAAAAAGGGAAAGATGAAAGTGGCCTTTCAGAAATTCAAAGGAAGCACTTCAACCATCTTATTCATTCAAACAATGTGATGATGATGCATAGCTATATATCATAACATTCCAAAATGAAATTTTGGGATGTTACAAACCTACCCACCTTAAGATGAATCTCGCCCTCGAGATTCGGGTTGGCTAGAAAATAGGTGCGGGTGGTCTCTATGAAGATCTTCTTCGCGTTCCCAGGTGGCTTCTTCCTCGGTGTGGTGACTCCACAGAACCTTACAGAACTTGATGATCCTGCTACGGGTGACTCTGTTGGCAGTCTCGAGGATTCTGACACACTTCTCCTTGTAGGTCAGGTCACTGTCAAGTTGTATGGCCTCTAGGGGCACTATGTCTCTCAAAGGAATATCAGCCATCTCACCATGGCATTTCTTCAGCTGGGAAACATGGAAAACATCATGAACTCCAGACAGTCCTTTCGGCAATTCCAGCTTGTATGCAACTTCGCCTCTACGTTCCAGAATTTTGTAGGGGCCTCTGAATCTGGGTGCTAACTTTCCTTTAACACCAAACCTCTTGATTCCTCGAAGTGGGGACACATGGAGATATGCTCGATCCCCTACTTCATATGTCACCTCCTTGCGTTTGTTATCAGCATAGCTCTTCTGCCGGGATTGAGCTATCTTGAGTCGGTCTCGAATCAGTTTGACCTTGTCTTCAGAATCTCTGATAAGATCGGGACCAAAAAGTTGTCGGTCTCCAACACCATCCCACGTCAATGGTGTTCTGCACCTCCTTCCGTATAAAGCTTCGAAAGGGGCCATCTTCAGACTGGATTGATAACTGTTGTTGTACGAGAACTCTGTGTAAGGTAAGTTGTCATCCCAACTGGACCCATAGTCTAGCGCACAGGCTCTCAACATGTCCTCTAGAATCCGGTTGACTCTCTCAGTCTGTCCATCGGTCTGCGGATGAAAAGTTGTACTGAACTCCAGCCTTGTACCCAAAGTTTCATGAAGCTGATGCAAAAACTTTGAGGTAAATTGTGTTCCTCTATCTGACACGGTACTCCTCGGAACTCCATGCAGACATACGATCCTGGTCATATAGATCTTGGCTAACTTAGCACTGGTATAGGTGGTCTTCACTGGAATGAAATGAGCCACCTTGGTCAAGCGATCGACCACTACCCAAATGGAATCATATCCTGAACGGGTCCTGGGTAGTCCTGTGATGAAGTCCATACCAAGATTATCCCATTTCCACTCAGGTATCGGCAAAGGTTGGAGTAACCCTGCTGGTTTCTGATGTTCCGCCTTTACTCGCTGACAAACATCACATACCGCAACATGTTCGGCAATATCTTTCTTCATACCTGTCCACTAGTAACTTTCCTTCAAATCTAGGTACATCTTGGTGTTGCCTGGGTGTATCGAGTATGGTGAATCGTGGGCTTCTTGAAGTATCAACTTCCTGAGCTCTGGGTCATGGGGCACATAGATTCGGTTCTCAAACCATAGAGTACCCTGTTCATCTTCACGAAAGCCTTTAGCCTTGCCTTCTTTCATTCTCTGCTTTATCTCAGCTATCTCATTGTCTGATTTCTGGGCTTCTCGAATTCTTTCGGTCAAGGTGGACTGAATCTCTTGTATGGCAACATATCCTTGCGGAACTATCTCTAACCGAAGCTCTCTGAGATCTTTGGTTAACTCCTAGGGTAATCCTCCGGCTATGAGTGTGTTCACATAACTCTTCTGACTCAAAGCATCTGCCACAACATTTGCCTTCCCTGGATGGTAATGTAATCTCATGTCATAGTCCTTGATTAACTCTAACCATCTCCTCTATCTGAGGTTTAACTCCTTCTGCATGAAGATATACTTCAGGCTCTTATGATCAGTGTACACATCACAACTATTTCCGATAAGGAAATGTCTCCAGGTCTTGAGTGTGTGCACTACGGCTGCTAGTTCCAAATCATGGGTGGCATAATTAAACTCATGGGGTCGTAGCTGTCTGGATGCATATGCTACAACTTTTCCTTCCTGCATGATTACTCCTCCAATTCCTTGACGGGATGCGTCACAATAAACCTGGAAATCCTTCCGAATGTTTGGCACTATCAACACTGGGGCTGTGGCCAAACGTTTCTTCAACTCCTGGAAACTGGCCTCACATTCCTCAGTCCATACATACTTAGACTCTTTCTTCAATAGCTCTGTCATGGGCTTGGCAATCATTGAGAAATTCTCAATGAATCTCCGGTAATATCCGGCAAGTCCGAGAAAACTGCGGATCTCCTTAACTGAGGTGGGTGACTTCCACTCAGTGATTGCTTCAACCTTAGCGGGGTCTACTGCTATTCCTTCTCCGGAGATAACATGTCCAAGGAATCCGACTTCCGTCAGCTAGAATTCACATTTACTGAACTTGGCATCCAACTGATGCTCTCTAAGCTTCTTCAAAACTAAACGCAAGTGTTCCTTGTGCTCTTCCCCGCTCTTGGACAATATCAAAATGTCATCAATGAACACCACGACAAACTTGTCCAAATATTCCATAAACACTTTGTTCATCAAATTCATGAAGTAGGCAGGAGCATTAGTCAAACCAAAGGACATGATTGTATAATCGTATAAGCCATACCTGGTGGTGAAAGCTGTTTTGGGTATATCCTGTTCACGAATCTTCAGTTGGTGATACCCTGATCGAAGATCGATCTTGGAGAATACTTTGGCGCTAACTAGCTAGTCAAACAGGTCATTAATCATCGGCAGAGGGTACTTATTCTTGATAGTCACCTTGTTCAATGCTCGATAATCGACCACCATTCTCAAGGTTTTGTCTTTCTTCTCCACCAAAAGAACTGGGGCTCCCCAAGGTGATGAAGTTGGGCGAATATATCCCTTGTCCAATAGCTCCTTAATGTGCTTCTTGATTTTTACTAAATCATTTGCGGGCATCCCATGGGGTCTCTTGGAAATTGGGGCTGTCCCTGGTAGTAGCTCTATCAGAAACTCAATCTCCCTATCTGGTGGCATGCCTGGTAATTCCTCCGGGAATACATCTAGAAAGTCTCGTACAATCGGCACTTCCTCCTGAATAACTCCCGTGAGAGCATTTAACCGAGCACTCATCTGTGTGTGTCGGGATACATATTTAATCCTCTTGTTGTCCGGAGTGGTGAGTGAAATAGACTTGCTGGCGCAATCAAGGTTTCCTTCATACTTGGTCATCCAATCCATGCCTAGGATTACATCCAATCCCTGGGATTCTAAGGCGATGAGGTCGGTAGGGAAAACATGGTTTCCTATGTGGAGTTTCAGGGCGTGGCATCCTATCCCTGCCATCATCATTCCTCCTAGGGAATTTACCTTAATGGGCTGACTAAGGGTTCTGGTGGGTAAACCATACTTTTCCACAACTACCCTTGATATGAATGAATGAGTTGCACCAGAATCAAAAAGTACCATAACTGGACGTGAATGCAATAAAAACTTACCAACCACAGTCTCGGGCTGATCATAGACTTCTTCCACGTCGAGGTGGTTCACCTGAGCATGAGGAAAAGGATTTGGCTTCTTAGCTATGGAGTTGCCGTTTCCATTCCCTTGCTTGTTTTGAGGGCATTCAGTGGCATAGTGCCCTGTCTTCTGACACTTGAAACAGGTGATATGGTTCAGATCCTTCTGAGCTGGAGCGGGACGGTGTTGGTTGCCATTCCCACTTCCATTACCATTCTTGAAGCTTCCATTGTTGGGACGATTATTCGCATTTCCTCCATGGTTGTGGCCTCCATGGTTGTGCACGGGATGAGTGTGTCCTCCATACTTACCAGTCCCTGATCCGGTATTTCCTGAGTACGAGGAATAGCAGGGCTTCTGATGAGCTCCTGAGGTAGACTTCCCCTGTGCATACTTCCTCTTGCGGTTCTCTATTTGCTGTTGCTTCCCCTCCAAGATGAGGGCCTTGTCTACCAGCTCCTGGTAGTTGCTGAAGGTAGCCACCATCAGCTGCACGCTCAACTCATCATTGAGTCCTTCCAAGAACTTTTCCTGCTTGGCTGCATCATCGGCCACATCTCCTAGTGCATAACGAGCCAATGTGCTGAAGTCGTCCACGTACTGGGCCACGGAACGGTTCCCCTGGCGTAAGTTGCGAAACTCACGCTTCTTTAGACTCATGGCTCCAGCTGAGACATGTGCGGTGCGGAAAGCTTGCTTGAACTGCTCCCAAGTCACACCAGTAATGGGGTACGTGGTGGTGTAGTTCTCCCACCATGAAGCTGCTGGTCCCTCCAGTTGATAGGCGGCAAAACGCACTTTCTCAGCCTTAGTGCATCCTGAAGTGGTGAGTTCCCTCTCCATCTTGCGGAGCCAGTCATCTTCCACAATGGGCTCTGTGCTGCTGGAGAAGGTTGGGGAATTCAGTCTCAGAAAATGGGTGAGGTTGTCACCTTGAGGTGGAGGCTGCTTGTTGTGGTTGTTGGTCTGATTCTGAATCAATAGCTGCATCAGGGCGTTCTGCTGCTGAAGAAGTTGTGTGAGCTCTAGCGGGAAAGTGAAGTCGGGCTCACGTCGCGAAGGCATCTTGCTATTTTCAAAGGGGTGAGAATTAGGATAGAATAATGACCTAAAAGGGAAATTCACTACCCATATGCAATGCAACAAACATATCACACCAAACACTCATTCATTTATTCAACTCAAAGTCAAACATTGAGATACAAATCTCCATTCAAACTAAGCATCGACCTACGTTTTAACGACGAAAATGAAGATACATGGGAGGCATGACTAAAGTTTTCCTCAAAAGTACATGGCGACAGAGCCTCCTCCGGTGGTGCTCTCCTCATAGTCATCATCGTTGCTGATCAAAGGAGCCATGTCTCCTTCTGGATGAAGATTTTCACCCATGTCCATCTGTTCCTCCAGAGTTGCGATGCGAGTGTTTAGCTTATCGATCCTCTCTAAGAAATCTTTCATCTCATACTCATGCTCGTACTCGGCTTCCCGTAAGTTAGCTTCGGGATCAATCTCACGGTTCATCAGCCTCTTGATCGTCTTCGTGTCGGCACGTACCCGAAGCTCCAAGGTTCTGACGTGCGTCTCCAGGGTCTGGATATAGGAAATGGTGGTGTCTTCAGTGGGAGTGGTTATGATATTTCCATTGGCATCCCTGCAACAAACCACGCTGAGTCCTAGTGAAAAGGTTCCACCTCTGTATTCCTCCTGAATACGTGCAAGGGCACGATGAATGGCCATCTCTCTCCCAAGTATCTACCTGGGTGACACAAACTTGAAGTCGATGGGTTCCTTCCGAGTCCCAAAGGTCTTCCCGGGGATGTGCACCTCGATCCTGTAGCGTCTGTCGTGTGGAAAAGACATGATAGGAGTCCCGGTGATGCTCGGCAAAGCAATCCTTACGTCCCTGATGATCCTCATCAACTCCTTGCCAAAGGGCATCGTTGCGTCAGGATGGCAAAACTCCGTGATCAAAACTGGGATGAAGGTGGCCATCTATAAATTTTCAAATAAATCGGAGGGAAGTCAAAAACGAGTATATGAGAGTATAAGAATTTTAAAGACAAAATAGAAAGAAATCCTAAGGCTTTTCCAATCCTAGAGGTTATGTCCTACGGTCAGCGTGTGCTCTGATACCATTTCTATAGCGACCCAACCTGAAAGGTCGAATCTCCGGTGTTTCTGTACCATCCCAAGATCATGCTGGTACACACACGGTACATCAATGTATATATCAAAGGGAAATCACACAACATTAATTAATCAAAATCTCATATCGAGTCCTGTATTACAATAATGATTACAATAAAGTGGCTGAAGGCCAACTCATGAGATAAACTAAACCATAAACTTGCGGAAGCTCCAAAGGTAGATGAGTCCATCTGACTCCAAGGGCATCTCACCGAGCGTAGAGCGTATCCTCACTCCTGGTCGGAAAAGTACTCTGCAACATGATACGTTGCAGCCGTATAGGTCAGCATATTCAATATGCCGGCAAAGTCACGAGAGAGGGGGTAAAGTAATAATCTAGTCTATATGCAAATATGGCAGGTGGGGTGGTAAGTTTTTGCATAAAGCCAAATTTTTCCTACAACAAGAGAGGGCAAAGGCATAATTTACAACAAGGTTGGTTGATTAATGAGATGGTTCCACCAACCAATTCTCATACCCAAGTTGACATTAATAACCCACATCAATATAATTAATTGTGTTGAGAGTTCCAGATAGTTTCAGTTCCTTTGGCTCAAACTGTCCATGACCGTGGACTCGGCTAATCGATTAGGTTTGCGTACTCTGCAGAGTTTTGCACACATTCCCCACAATATTTGATCGCCTCCATTGGACTTCTCGCACTTCAAGGTGTTTGAGAAACGTATGACCAAAACATGGTTCAAAAGGGTTTCCCTAAGACTCTGTCGGCACCCATCCTTTCCTACCGTTCTTCTACATCTCGTAGCACCGCCTATCCAGGGTCACCACGATATCCAACCAAGCCAGAGCCCATAATGGCTTGTGGCTGTGCAGGTAAGCCTTGGGTCTTGAAGCATCCATCCATCTCTTTGTGCCTGGGTGGACCTTTCCGCATGAATACTGGCACTTCTCCAGCATCATCTAGGCTAACCACTAGTTTCTCCAGGGCGCTATTCAACCATCTTCCACCCAGAGGTATGTTGAAGAACTTGGAGTCTTGAAGACTTGATCATCATGTAGGTCTTGAAATTATTAACTCACAACTCTCATGAATCACACAACCAACCCCGTCTACTAATAGCATAGCAAAATGTAAAAGAACGTTTCCCAGGGTCAATGTGTCAAAGGGTTGAGGGGTACCTACCACATGACACTACAACAACTAACCAAGTTTCCAATTTACCTACTTTGTATGCAATTGGGGTGATGGAAGAACTAATGCAACAAAACATAGGTATACATGGTCAAAGTGACTTGCCTTGCTGACGATCTTCGTAATCAAGTGACTCTAGATAACAAGCTTCGCACTCCGGATGATCTAACAAATCAAACAAGAGCACACCATAAGCATAAACACCAAACAATTCATTCAACAGCAAGGTAAACAAATGCTTCAACAAACAAAATCAGAATCAAAACAAGAATCACTTCAAGTATGAGACTATAAAAAATTTGGTGTCAAAATCCCTACTAAGACATACAAGTCAAAATTTCGTTTTGAACAACTAGACATTTAGGTAACAGAAAAGTAAATATCAAATTTTATTTGAAAAGAGAAAGTATTTCATTATGAAAATATTTTGCTAAAAGAAATATTACAAAACTCCTTCTAAACAATATATATATTGTGAAAACAAGATGAACCTATTCCAACTAGAGTACAAAACAATTTGAAACATATTTTATTAATAGAAAAAAATAACTCCTAAAGTTGAATCAACAGAACCTAATGAAATCTAATACAAAAGCTAAACTAATTTAGGTTCAAACTGAATAAAACTCAATTTAGTTAAAACCTATTAAGAACTAGACAGATTATGTTTTTGTTAAAAACAGAAACTAAATTTATTCAAAAAAATTCTCAAATTGTGTAGAATGATAGGTTTAACTAATACCAAATAGTGGCAAAAAGATTCACTCAAAAATATATATTTAAACTCTAGTTATACAGATTTTAGTAATTTAAACAAATTTGATTAGATTCAAAATTTAAAGTTCAAATTTAAAATCTAAGCATACAGACATAAACTACATCAAATATGTGAACTAATGCAAAAAGAATCAACTAAAAACACCAGATAGTTTAAAAGATATAACAAAAACGAGATTTGAAATCATTCTGTTTTCTAAAACAAAATAAGAAAAAGGGAAAATAAAACTTATTGGACAGGGGCTACGTGGTGGGTTGTGGTTGGCGGAGAGGGCGTGCGTGTCGGTGTTTGCGGGCGGGTGACCGAAGCTTAGCGCATACCGGTTCGGTTTTAAAATGATCTAATCCTAGGCGTTGGATTTAGATCGGACGATCTTGGGAGGGGAGAGGGGCTCACAAAGAGAGGGTGGCCGGTGGTGCAGCTTCTCCGGCTAGGCTGAGGCGTTGAGTCGACGGGGGCGGCGCTCCGGTGGTTGGGGATGGCATCCAAGGGCTTCAAACGACGGCGGCGGGTCTCCGACGTATTTGTTGGTGTCGGAGGGGAGTGGGGACGAGCGTGGCGACGACCAGGTGCTCTGGAAGCGTCGGTGGGGATCCGAACTCTGGCGAGCTCGTGAGGGTGGTTCTGGCAAGGGCAGAGTGGGGGCTCAGGGTGGAATGGAGTGTGAAGGGTGGCCGGGATATTTATAGGGCCGCGGGTGGTCGAGAGAAGGCAGGTGGAGGCGGATCCGTCGCGGGAGGGATCTCCGGCGATGTCCTGTGCGCGGGGAGGAAGGAGAAGACCGCAGCGTCTTCAGGGTCGGGCGTTGGGGCCAAGGCGTCAGAGAGAGGGAGGGTGGCGTCAGCGCGTCGGTCGGTCGGCTCGGACCGGTTTCGGGAATTAAACGCAGGTGGGCCGGCCCGTTTCAAATTAAAGTGTTTCCTTTTCTATTTCCAGAGCAGTAAAACTCTTTTAAAAGCATTCAAAAGATTTCCAAATATAGGAAATATATATATCAAAATGATCATGAGAATTAATGCTATTCAATGAACATTTTTCCTCTGTCATATTGAATACTTTAAAAAAATATTTTGCAAAAAATGCTTATTTGATTTTAAATCCTTTTGCAATAATTTTTCAAATAGCCCGTGGTTTTATTGTTCAAATATTTCACCAAGATGCCCCTGGTGTGGAGTGTCATGTTACTCCCCTCTTTTCTTTGAACTTTTCTAGAAGTTTTCAAATAGGGGAAACAAGAAAAAGGGAAAGATGAAAGTGGCCTTTTAGAAATTCAAATGAAGCACTTCAACCATCTTATTCATTCAAACAATGTGATGATGATGCATAGCTATATATCATAACATTCCAAAATGAAATTTTGGGATGTTACACACACCCGATCATCACGAGGTGTCTCAACACAACGAACTTTCGCAACGGTGCACACTCAGGCAGAACACAATTCATCTTGAAATTTAAGTGAGGGATCACCTTATAATGCTACCGTCGTCCTAAGCAAAACAAGGGGCATAAAAGGATTAGCATCACATGCAAATCATAAGTGACATGATATTGCCATGAACTTGTGCTTTTTATCTCCATCTTAAAAGCACCGGCATGATCTCCATCATCACCGGCACAACACCATGATCTCCATCAACGTGTTGCCATCGGGGTTTTCGCGCCCATCATGCTTGTACTACTATTGCTACCGTTTAGCGATAAAGTAAAGCATTACATAGAGCTTAATTATTGACACGTAGGTCATACAATAATTAAAGACAACCCTATGGCTCCTGCCGGTTGCCATAGTCATCGACATGCAAGTCGTGATATTATATACAACACAATATCATCTCATACATCACATATATCACATCATGCAATTGGCCATATCACGTCACAACATATCCTGCAAAAACAAGTTAGACATCCTCTAATTGTTGTTGCATGTTTTACGTGGCTGCTATGGGTATCTAGCAAGAATAACTCTCATCTACGCAAAAACCACAACGGTGATACAATAGTTGCTTTTCAACCTTCTCAAGGACCGCCTTTGTCTAATCTGATCCAACTAAAGTGAGAGAAACTGGCACCCGCAAGACATCTATGCAACAAGTTACGATTGAGGGAACCGGTCTCTCGTAAGCGTACGAGTAATGTTGGTCCGGGCCGCTTCATCTCACAATAACGCTGAACCAAAACACGACCAAGGGAGGAAGCAATCTAAGCATCAACGCCCACAAACTCTTTGTGTTCTACTCGAGATCTCAACTACACATAGACCTAGCTCATGATGCCACTGTTGGGTAACGTTGGATGGGAAACAAAAAAATTCTACATTCACGCAAGAGCTATCCATGGTGATGAGCATCTACGAGAGGGAGAGTGGATCTACATACCCTTGTAGATCGCTAAGCAGGAAGCGTTAAGAAACGCGGTTGGTGTAGTCGAACGTCTTCGCGATCCAAATCGCCAAGTGTCCCGCAATCTCATCACGATCCATCCCGCGATCCAATCACGATCCGTCTCGCGAACTCATCACGATCCGTCCCGCAAACTCATCACGATCCGTCTCACGACCTTGATCACGGTCCTTCCGATATAGCGCCGAACAGACGGCACATCCGCGTTCAGCACACGTATAGCTCGATGACGATCTCCACCGTCTTGATCCAGCAAGAGGGAGTGGAGAGGTAGATGAGTTCTCCGGCATCTTGACGGCGCTCCGGCGATGGTGGTGGAGCTATTACGGTAGGGCTTCGCCTAAGCACTTCAGACATCTGATCTAGAGGAGAAACTATGCACTGGAGGAACGGGTAGCACGTGGCTGAGAATCTGCTGCCAAAAACCCTAAAACCTCTAGTATATATAGGAGGAATAGAGGAGGAGGCGTGGCTCCCAAGGAGCCAGCCCTTGGGTCGGCCGAACCAAGGAGAATTGGAGGATTCCTCCTCCAATCCTAGTAGGACTAGGACTCCTCCTTATTTTTGCCTTTTTGCATTTTTCCACCTTTTTCTCTTTGGGCTTTTCTTCCTAGTCACATGGGCCTTGTGTGGGACTTCCACCAGACCAGAAAGGGCTGGTATTTACTCTCCCACAGCCCATGTAGCCTCTTGGGTCCAAATATCCTTCCTGATGGTCTCCCGGTACACTACCAGCACTCCCACTACACTACCGATTAGCCCGAAACTTTTCCGGTGACCTAAACAGGACTTCCTATATATGAATCTTTACCTACGGACCATTTTGGAGCTCCTTGTGCCATCTGGGATATCATCCGAGACTCCGAACAACCTTCAGTCACCACCATACATAACTCTATACTACTGAAACGTCGCTGAACCTTAAGTGTGCAGACACTGCGGGTTCGAGAACTATGTAGACATGAACGAGACACCTCTACGGTCAATAACCAATAGCAGGACCTGGATGTCCATATTGGTTCCTACATATTTTATGAAGATCTTTATCGGTCGAACCTCTATGTCAAGGATTCAGTTAATCCCGAATGATGTTCCCTTTGTTCTTCGGTATGTTACTTGCCCGAGATTCGATCATCGATATCTCCATACCTAGTTCAACCTCGTTACCGGCAAGTCTCTTTACTCATTCCGTCCTACAAGATCCCGTCACTAACAGTTAGTCACATTGCTTGCAAGGCTTATTGTGATGTTGTATTACCGAGTGGGCCCTGATATACCTCTCCGTCACACGGAGTAACAAATCCCAGTCTTGATCCATGCCAACCCAACAGACACCCTCGAAGATACCTATAGAGCACCTTTATAGTCACCCAGTTATGTTGTGACGTTTGATACAGACAAGGTACTCCTCTGGTGTCAGTGAGTTGCATGATCTCATGGTCATAGGAACATATACTTGACAAGCAGAAAATAGTAGCAATAAACTGACACGATCATATGCTACGTTTGTAGTTTGGGTCTTGTCCATCACATCATTCTCCTAATGATGTGATCCCGTTACCAAATGACATCTCATGTCCATGACTAGGAAACCATAGCCATCTTTGATCAACGAGCTAGTCTATTAGAGGAATACTAGGGACATGGTGTTGTCTATGTATCCACACATGTATCTCAGTTTCCGATCAACACAATTATAGCATGGATAATAAGCGATTATCATGCACAAGGAAATATGATAATAACTAATTTATTATTGCCTCTAGGGCATATTTCCAAGAGAAGAAATGTCTTCAACTTCAATTTCTTCATCAATCTGCTCTGTCGAAGTAGCAGACTGATCTTCATCTTCATCTGGGATGATATATTCCAGCCCAAATGGTACAATTTTGTAGGCAGGTGCTAAGGAAATTAGTGTAGCATCAATAGGTCCAGTTGAAGAACTTGGCATAGTCTTCAACTTCTTCACGGTTGTGGTTTCTGAATTTGTGTCTTTTCTCTTAAGAGTCTTTTCCTCGGAAGTGTCAATTTCTTCAGGAACGACTGATGCAGCCGCCCTGGTGTGTTTAGTTTCTTCAGGCGTAGCAAAAGCTTCAGTTGGCCTTTCAGTTTCTTCAGGCACAATAGTGGTGGTTTTCCTGGCATGATCATCAGTGGTCTGAGTTTCCTTGGCAGCACTGGCAGTTGCCTCTGGTGCAGAAGCATTTCCATCAGCAGTTTCATCAGGCTGAGCAATTTCATCAGTAGCATGAGGAATTTCATCAGCCTGACGATTTTGTGGTTGCGATGGAGCAGCAACCCTAGTGTTGTGATCCTTCACTGCAGCTTGAGCAGCCCTGATGAATCTCACCTTGGCACCCTTCCATTCAGTATCATATCTCTCTTGATCCTCACAGAGTGTGCGAATTTCAGACTGAACAGTGACGAGTTTATTTGGGGTCAAATTCATCACATTGTCTCTCAGAAACTTTTCCTTCCGAACCGTGTTCCTCTTAGCTCTCAGAGCTTGCTCTCTTTTCCATTTTTCTTCAGAGATGAAGTGGGTGAGGACATGATCCACTCCAAGAGGCAGATTTAGTGAAGAAAGTGGGGTGTTTGGGTCTTCATGCCATATATCGATGAAGTTGAGGATCATCTTGGGATCCAGCATGAGAGGAACATAGCTGCCCTTTCCTATAGCAGCCTTTTGCTGACTGTGCTTGATGATTTCTTCCAATTTCTCATCATCAGCTTCATCATCATCATCCTTAGATCCTCAGGGTAAGTTTACCACAACCTTGCTTGAGTGAGGACTTGGTCTTTGACCTTGTGCAGCAGTTTTCTTCAGCTTCAATGCAGAAGGGCTAGTTGAAGACTTTGTAGGCCGAGGCCTTTGACCTTGAGGGATCTGCTGTGAAGATTTTGAGGTTGAAGAACTTGTCTTCAATGCAGATTTCTTCCTCATGATTTTCTTCGGAGCATTTTAGAGGCTCCGGTAGAGGCAGCAGCAGCAGAATCTTCATTGAATTTCTTCACTGCCTCTTTGTTTTCTTCGCTAGCTTGGCTTGCTACTTCTCCCACATCTGAGAAAAGTCCTCACCAGTCTTGATGCTAGTGGGATCAGCAATTTTACTTGTAGCAAGGGAGGCCTGCTGCAAGGAGGTTTTACTGCAAATTTCATCATGTATTCTGGAGTTACATAACGATACTCCTTCCATTCCCTTGCCCATCACCTCTCAATTTTCTGCAGATGAATTTTTCTCTGCTTGGTCATTTCTTTGCCATGAGTTTCTTCATCGGGTGTGCAGTATTCCTCATACACGTCATCTAGGATCTCAAAGGCAGTGTGCACATCTGGCATCTTTCCACCTTTTTGAGGTTTCTTTCCGTCAGCCATTTTCTTCACTTGAGGAATTTGAGCTCTTGAGGACTCTGAAGAAGTACACAGTTTTTCCTCAAGGAGCGACCGCAACTTGCAAAATCTCTTTTCATCCAAGGGCTTGGTGAAGATATCGACCAGTTGTTCTTCAGTGGGATGTGGTCGATGGAGATGTTTCCCTTGAGTACATGATGTCAAAGAAAGTGATGACGAATCTGGATGTGCTTGGTCTTGGAGTGATGAACTGGGTTGTATGCAATCTTGATGGCACTCTCGTTGTCATAGTAGAGAGACACATTCTTCAACTTGATGCCATAGTCCTTAAGGGTTTGCTTCATCCATAGTAACTAAGCACAACATGAGCCAGCAGCAATGTACTCAGCTTCAGCAGTAGAGAGTGAGATGCGGTTCTGCTTCTTCGAGGACCCACAGACAAGGGATCATCCGGGGAAATGACATGTGCCTGAGGTTGACCTGCGATCCATGCGATCTCCAGCATAGTCTGCATCAGAGTATTTGACAAGGTGAAGATTTGAGCCCTTGGGATACCATAATCCAAGTGTTGGTGTGTGAGCTAAGTATCGAAGAATATGTTTCACAGCCTTATGGTGTGATTCCTTCGGTGTTGCTTGGAATCAAGCACACATGCAAACACTCAGCATAATATCAGGCCTAGATGCACATAGATACAATAATGAACCAATCATGGAGCAGTATACCTTCTAATTGAAATCTTTACCATTTTCATCAGTGCAGAGGTGGCCTTTTGAAGGCATTGGAGTTTTGACGCCTTTGCAATCTTGCACATCGAATTTCCTCAGAACATCCTTGAGGTACTTCTCTTGGGAGATGAAGATGCCATTGACTTGTTGACAAATTTGAAGACCTAAGAAGAATTTTAACTCTCCCATCATAGATATTTGATATTCTTCACTCATCATATAGGCAAATTCATCACTGTAACATTTGTCAGTACAGCCAAAGATAATATGGTCTACGTATATTTGGCATATGAACAGTTCATTGTCATAGGATTTTGTGAAAAGAGTGGGGTCGAGTGAACCGGGTTTGAAGCTTTTCTTCATGAGGAATTACTTCAGAGTGTCGTACCACGCCCGAGGGGCCTGCTTAAGGCCATAGAGGGCCTTGTTGAGTCTGAAGACTTTGTCAGGATGCTTAGGGTCTTCAAAACCTGGGGGTTGAGCAACATATACTTCTTCCTCAAGCCTACCATTGAGGAATGCACTTTTCACATCCATTTGATATAAGATGATAATATGATGGTTAGCATAAGAAAGCAATATGTGAATAGCTTCAAGTCTAGCAACAGGTGCAAATGTTTCATCAAAGTCAATTCCTTCAACCTGTGTGTAGCCTTGAGCTACAAGATGAGCCTTATTCCTCACCACAAGGCCATTTTCGTCTTGCTTGTTGCGGTAGATCCACTTGGTACCTATGATGTTATGTTTGTGAGGATCTGGTCGCTTGACAAGTTCCCACACGTTGTTGAGCTTGAACCGATGCAGTTCCTCTTGCATAGCTTGAATCCACTCGGGCTCCTTGAATGCTTCATCAACTTTGGTGGGCTCTATGATAGAGACAAAGGCAAAGCGCCCACAAAATTTAGTTAAATATGAAGCTTTGGAGCGAGTGAGGGAACCTAGTGCATTGATGTCATCGATGATTTTGTCAATCTATACTTCATTTGCAACTCTAGGATGAGCAGGTTGACGTGGCTGAGGACTTCCTTCAGCATCATTTTCTTTGGGTGTATCAACATGAAAGTCTTCATTTGTTGGAATGACTTCCTCAGTGGGTATGATATCTTCAGTTGCCTTCAGCTTGATGGATTCCTCAGGAGACTATTCATCTAACACAGAAGGCAGGTGCTCTCTTTGCGAGCCATTAGTTTCATTGAACAGCACATCTACAGTTTCAACAACCTTGTGATGGTAGGTGTTGAAGACATTGTAGGTGTGTGAGTCCTTTCCGTAACCAAGCATAAAACCTTCATGTGCTTTCGGTGCAAACTTAGAACTGTGGTGAGGATCTTTGATCCATCATTTTGCACCGAAGACTTTGAGATAACTTACATTGGGTTTCTTGCCAGTCATAAATTCATATGAAGTCTTCTTGAAGAATTTGTGAAGATATACCCTGTTGATGATGTGGCATGCAGTATCAAATGCCTCAGGCTAGAAGCAACGAGGAGTCTTGTATTCATCAAGCATGGTGCGAGCCATCTCAACTAGAGTCATGTTCTTGCGCTCCACGATGTCAATCTATTGAGGAGTATAAGGGGCAGATAACTCATGAGTAATACGAAGTTCATCAAGATATTCATCAATATTAGTGTTATTGAATTCAGTCCCATTATTACTCCTAATATGCTTGATCTTGACGCTGAAGTTGGTGGAGGCCCTTGAAGCAAATCGTCTGAAGACATCCTGCACTTCATTCTTGTACAGAATAATATGCACCCAAGTGTAACGAGAGTAATCATCAACAATGACAAAGCCATACAAACTTGAAGCATTTGTTAGTATGGAGTAATGAGTGGGGCCAAAGAGATCCATGTGAAGCAATTCAAAGGGTCGAGTCGTGGTCATGATTGTCTTCGAGGGATGCTTGGATCTGGTCATCTTCCCAGATTCACATGCACCGTAGAGGTGGTCCTTGAGGAATTTGACACCCTTGATGCTAATGACGTGCTTTTTCTTCACGAGCGTGTGCAAGTTCCTCATACCCGCATGTCCAAGTCGTCGATGTCACAGCCAGCCTTCTGAAGACCTTGCAAGTAAGCATGTGGAAGGTTGAGGACCTATAGAGAAATCAACAATATACAAGTCTCCTCTCCTAAAGAATTCGAAGACTTTGGAATTGTCAGATTGCATGATGACAACACAATGATATTTTCCAAATACGACAATCATATCAAGATCACAAAGCATTGAGACAGACATAAGGTTGAACCCAAGGGATTCAACAAGCATCACCTTATCCATGGTTCGGTCCTTTGAGATAGCAACCTTACCAAGTCCCAGTACCTTGCTTTTTCCTTTGTCTACGTAGATGATATGCTTCAGAGGAGATGGAGTGAGTGGCAAATTCATCAGTAGATTCTTGTCACCAGTCATGTGGTTTGTGCATCCACTATCGAGGACCCACTCAGTAGCTTTTGGAGTATCATCCTGCATATGAATTAGTACAACTTACGAACTCATATGCTTCAGAGTGAAGAATATGACATCAATTTCATCAGAAAGAATTTCATCACACAAGATAGTAAGCAAGTAGTGTGAGGACAAGAGAAATGAGAAATTCATTTCTTCATAGTTAGCTTGCATACTTTCAAGCATTTCCTCGGGTCTCCGGCAAATTCAACAGATGTTCATCAGGAGACCTAACCCTGCATAAGATGTTAGTTCAATTTCTTCACCACCCACATCTGGAGGGGTGGCAAAGAGTTCATCATTCTGCGAGCACCATGTGAGAAGGTAGGCATAGAAGCATGTGTGCTTCGTTTCACAGGGCGAGGGTTAGAGTACTCAAATGAATAAGTAGAGAAATTCTTCGAGGACTTATGAACATAATGGTTTGAAGAATAATACACATATTCATAACTCTTAGGTTTTCCCTGCGAAACAGAGGCATTAGTACGAGAATGATAATTTTGACCATTTGAGGAATTTGGTCCAAGTGAGGACTTTGATTCATATGAGGAATTTGATCTGGGGTTCCTATTCTTCACGTGTGATGTCGTGAGGACATTCACTTGATGATTTTGTAGGTAGATCTTGGGAACCCAGATTTTTCTTCATAGGAGAACCATTCCTGCAGTTAGTTCCAACAAATCTAGCAAATACTTCACCTTTCTGATTTTTGAAGAATTTGTAGTTCGGGTCAAGTGACTCATCAGAGGAATATGAAGTTCCACACATAAAGCCAAATAAAGTGGATGGATCTACAAGAGGTCCTTTCACAGCAACCCATGAGGTTTTGGGGTACTGCTCAGGTGTCCAGTAGGATCCATCAGCGTTGAGTTTCCTCACAAAGGCAATACCCTCTTTCCTAGGGTTTTTGGTCAGAATCTGCTTTTTGAGGACATCACAAAGGGTTTGATGCCCTTTGAGACTTTTGTACATGCCTGTCACATACAATTCCTTCAACCTTGCATTTTCATTAGTGATACTTGTGGTATCCTCAGATGAGGAATTTGAAACCACTGGAATAGTTGAAGAATTTGCAGCAATAGAAGCATTTGAACATTCAGGTAAAGAATTAGCGGTTCCACGTTCGATGCATTTCAAACAAGGTGGAACAAATTCTTCCTGAGCGGTACTGATCTGTTGAGCCAGTAAGGAATCATTTTCCCTTTGGACATCCTGTGGCGACCCCGACTCATAAGTCAAGATCACCGATTGCACGTGTATAGTGATCCCCAAGATCAATGCTCACTGAACACACAGAAGCTGAATAAAAGAGTCCTACATCCACATTAAGCGTCTTACACAAATGATGACCACAAAGGTCTCAGTCTTACAAGGATAGGGCCACTCGGGCCAAATACTAAGTCTAGAACAAGCGGCGGAAATCTTCGTCGAAAGTGTGAACCCATGCCATCTGCCTTAACCTACAGGCATTCTGACTGGGAAGCGTCCTAGTTCGCAAGTTCGTCTCCAACGAACTCTTCAAAAAACTCCTATTCTTCCATGCCTGGCCAATTAAATAACCAGTGGCAAGCCAATGAGTACTTTGAATGTACTCGCAAGCAACCCAAGAGCGGAACGAGGCAATAATGATGCATGATATAGCACTATAGGTAACTTGCGAAAGCTGATTTTGTATGCAAGTGACATGATCAAGTAATAGTAAGTATGTATCAACAAATAACCAAGTATTCATGATAACACATTGCCGATACCATCACGATATCAGTTGAACACATTCTACTCACACCAAGTCACCAGACTTAGTTCATTTTTCATGCCCAGTCATCGGACTGGACTCGCGTGACCTCTTGTCACTAACACACCCATACTCACTCCAATATTTTACGAAAACATTTGGATGTATTCTAAGAAGGACCTCCAACTGTCCATGACCACGGACGCGGCTATTCGAATAGTTTTACACTCTGCAGAGGTTGCACACTTTACCCACAAGACTCGGGGAACTTTTGTGTCATCCACGACTCGCGGTATATACATACCCAAGGTAAGCACCCGAACAATGCCTTTCCCCCGGCGATACTAAACAAAGAGTCCACTCGATTGGTATCCAGCCCTCATGACGTACATCACACGAGCCTTGCTCAAACCGTACCATCCATGAGGGGACCAATGGTGTGCCCGATGCCTGTAAAGACAGCACATGATCGTACATCCGGTACGACCCCGTATTGAGAGTGACCACGCCACTCCCGCCACTAGTGATGCAGGCTCCTTGCCAGTACCCACCAAGGTAATCAACAAAGCCCCGTCCCGTAAGGGGTATCATGGTCGTGCATGTAAGGTTGGGATGGTCAGCAGACCTTAAATCTAATCCGTTTTCGAAAATACACACCCATTTGTTCCGGTACACCACTTCTTTCTCAAGTGGTCACCCAACTCATCATCATCTCCCTCGGGCATTAGTGACACCCGACGGGGTTTTCGAAAGAGTATTGAAAACACACACCTCTCGGTATCACCGTGCATAAGTCCCATCCCACTTGCGTAGCATCTACTAGAAACCTATCTACTCCCACCCACACAACCCTCATAAGGTGGTAGGGTCGTGCTCGATGCAAGTATCAACGGAAAGCACCGGAGGCATCCCACCGAAGGGGAAACCCCCACATCATATGATCGATAATGCCAGAAGTAAAGTGCTATATGACATGCAAGTTAAAATAGTTTCTTGACATGGTCAAGGGGCTGCTTACCTAGCTCGACAAATTCTCCGGGGTCTTCGAAGTCTTCGAGTCCAACTTCTCCGTCAACGGCGCAATCTATCGATGCGGAAATAGCGACAATAAATAAACAAGCATGCAAACAGAGGACTCAGTCTACCTATCAAAAATGTTCACCTATTCTGTTAAATCTCTAAAGTCATAATAAAAATATTTACAAAAAATTTATCTGTGAAGACTATATTAGAAACACAATAATAGAGGCTAAAAAGGTGCTTTTAATAGGTTTTAAATAAAACTAGTGATAAAAACTCTTTCAGTAAATTGCACAGATGGCACTATTAAATTCTATATAATATTCTAAGATTTATGGTGGAGAAAATAATTGCATTGGGCAATTATTTAGTCTTGTGGGATTTTTGCAAAACCCACTAGAAAATAAAAAGGGAAAAAGGCCACCAGATCCTGAGCCAGGGGCGGCCAGGGGCTGGGCCGGCCCATCTGGTCAGTCGGCCGGCCGCGCAGTCAGGTTCAAACCTGACGCGCGGGGCCCGGCTGCCAGCGACTCAAGGGAGAGGAGAGAGGGCGCGGGCGAGGGGAGGAGAGGCTGATAGGTGGGGACCACCTGTCAGGTCTGTCTTCCTCCTCGCGTCCGAGAGGGGAGCGGCTCACCGACGGCGAGGGAGGCCACGGTGAGGGGAGGAGAGGGTCGGAACGGGCTCGGGGAGGACTCGTCGCTCCTTTGGAGGTGGAGCGGAGGGCGAAGGAGGACGGGGTCGCCGACGATGAGGAGGCCGCGGCGGAGGAGCTACGGGACCATCCTCACACGCACGTCCCAGCCTGCAACAACGATGGGAGAGAGGGGGAATCGGGTCAGGAGGGCACGGGAGGACCAGAGGGAGGAGAATGGGGACCGGAGTGGTGCCGTACCCGGAGATCGATGGAGGAGCTGCCGCGGCGAGCTTCGGCTCGATCCCGAGCACACACAGAGAGGGAAGGGCTCAGGCTTCACAGGCAGCCTATTGGGGTGAAGAGAGAGAGATCAAAAGGGAGAGAAGGCCTCCGGGGTGCCTTTTATAGGCGGGCCTGGTCCACCGAGGGCGTCGTGCGCTGGTGAGCACGGGGTGCTCACCACAGGCCACGAGATGGAGAGGGGAGGCCCTGGGGGTCTTCTTGGGGTCAGTCCACGCCAGGGGGAGAGAGGAGAGAGGAGGGGAGGCGCGCGCGTGTGAGCTTTCGCATTGGCCGACTCAGGCGGTGGCGGGCATGCGCGGAGGAGGGGGAAGGAGAGAGAGGGAGGAGAGGGCCGACCTCCTGCAGGGCTGCAGACGTCGAGGCCGACCTGACGGCGCTCGTGGGAGGCTCAAGGCGGCCAGGGCCATGAAGTGGCTGGCGGCTACAGTGATGGTCGGCACTGTAGCGCACTCTGGAGCGCGGCTATTGCAGGCCATGGCATGCCCTTTGCGCCTTCTGCGCGCCCACCCATGTCCAAGGGATCTAGGGGAAGCAAACTAACTGGGCTAGGCCCTTGGATGCTCTGGGGAGGGATTAGAATAGAGGGAGAGAGGGAAAAGAGGTCCTGCCAGGTGGACCAGAGGGTAAAAATGGGGGGTTTCAACATCTCAATCATGGAGCTAGCCGTTGGGATTGCTACTGGACGTGCTGGGGGTATGGGTGGAGCTGTGGTAAAAAGGAGGAGGCAAGGGTAAAAGGATTTGAGGTGAAAATGCCGATTTTACATTTCTGGCAGAAGGTGTTTGATAATGTTTAGGGGGTTCAAATGAACTTGGATCGTCTTGAGATTTGACAAGGTCAAGGGGTGATGGAAAACAAGAGTGATCACCAAGTTTGAGCTTAAGAGAAGAAAGTTCATAATGGGACCTAGGGAAAACCTTGAAATAGACAGAATGTGTTTTCTATAGATTCAAAGGGGTTAGGCTTTAACCCTTGATGCACCACTTAGTGGATCATCACTAATTGGCCATTAGAGCACGCCCACAGAGTTTGAGGCCGAGGGAAGATAGTTCACAATGTAAAGTTGTCAAAATTTGAATCTGGACATAAATGGATTTGGGTTGGTTTGATGAAGCAAACCAACTTGGATGGGGATGAAACTTTGCAAGATCATCACTTGTGATAGTGTTGACTTGCTAGAATTTCCCTGGATTTTATTGAGAATATTTCTTATAGAATCATTCCAAAAGTTCAATCTGAACAGAAAGGGTTTTGAGGGGTTTTTCCCATGTTATGATCAAGCCCTTGTGTTGAAACTCATATATATGGAAAATATATGTCCACTGAGTCTATCTAAATTTTCTCAAATATTTTCAAAGCAAATAATTTTCCCTTAGGAAAAGCCATTTTTGTTCTTAAGAAAAAGCCTTTAAATAAAATATGAAAATAATCTTTAAAAATAATATTTGGTGGTTTTGAGAAGTCATATATATAGTAGGTTTCAAATAAAGCATTTGGGAAGAAAAGATCAACCTAAATTGAGGACTTGTAGTTCAAACCTCAATTCAGGGTTTTTAGTGAACTTAAATTGAATAAATCCTTTTTGGTGAAAATAAATTTTGATAAAAATATTTTTGAGCTATATTCACATGGCATGATCATAGGGAAAGGAATTTGGATCAAGGAAGAAGAAGGTGGAGTGGATTAGAACCTAATAGTGCCAAACTTGAACACTCAAGCAATTCAAACAAGCATCACATCAAACAAGCATGCACTCAAAAAGTTTTAGTTGGCTCCAAATTTTTATAAAACCAAACACAACAATGTGCCAAAATACAGGGTGTGATAGACCTTCCCCCCTTACAAGAATCTCGTCCCCGAGATTCCTAGGCTAAGCGCTAAAAAGATATGGAAACTCTCATCTGAGATAATCTTCACGCTCCCATGTTGCTTCTGCTTTTGTGTGGTTGCTCCACTGGACCTTGAAGTACTTGATGGTGCGGCTTCGGGTGTAGTGCTCAGCTTCATCCAAAATGCGGACAGGCCTCTCACGATAAGTGAGATCTGGTTGAAGGTCGATGGCCTGATGGTCAATGTCTTTGTAGAGGTCGGGGCGGTCGGGAACTTGCAGACACTTCCGGAGCTGCGACACGTGGAAGACGTTGTGCACATCCGACAGCTCGGAAGGTAGCGCTAGATGATAAGCAACTTCTCCTCATCTTGCAGTGATCCTGAAGGGTTCGATATACCTTGGCGCGAGCTTTCCTTTGACGTGAAAACGCTTGGTTCCCTTGAGAGTCGGCGTGGAGGTAGACATAATCTCCAACATCGAGGTTCAGTCCTCGGCGGTGAGAGTCGGCGTGGCTCTTCTGTCTTGACTTAGCAGTCTTGAGGCACTCGCGGACGAGTTGAACTTGCTCTTCGGCTTCGCGGAGCATATCTAGTCCAAATATTAATCCTTCTCCGGTCTCCGACCAGTTGAGGGGAGTACGACACTTGCGTCCATACAACACCTCAAATGGTGCCATCTGAAGGCTTGACTGATAGTTGTTGTTGTGGGAGAACTCGGCGAACGGTAAGCAATCTTCCCACTTGGCTCCATATGCCAGAACACAAGCGCGGAGCATGTCTTCGAGTATCTGGTTTACTCGTTCCGTTTGCCCACCGGTCTGGGGGTGGAAAGCAGTGCTGAAGGAGAGCTTGGTTCCCATCGCTTCTTGAAATTTCTTCCAGAACCTTGAGGTGAACTAGGTTCCTCGGTCTGACACGATCTCCTTTGGAACTCCATCGAGGCTTACAATCCGCTCGATGTAGAGGCTGCCTAACTTGTTGCCATCATAGGTGGTCTTGACGGGAATAAAATGGGCGACCTTGGTCAGGTGGTCGACAATGACCCAAACGGAATCATGTCCCTTTCTTGACCTTGGTAAATCGGTGATGAAGTCCATCCCGATTTTATCCCACTTCCATTCAGACACTTTAAGGGGCTGTAGTAGTCTGGCGGGTCGCTAATGCTCAGCCTTGACCCTCTGGCATACATCACATTTAGCCACGAACGTGCCTATCTCCCGCTTCATGCCATGCCACCAGAATCTTGCCTTGAGGTCTTGATACATCTTGGTTCCTCCAGGATGGATGGAGTAGGGAGTGCTATGAGCTTGTTGCAAGATCAGGTTCTTGAGCTCTTCTCTGTTGGGTACGCAAATGCGCTTCCCGAACCATACAACTCCTTGTTCATCCTCTGAGAATCCTGGGGCCTTGCCTGCCTTGATCTTCCTCTTGATGACTTCAATGCTCTCGTGTCCCTTCTGGGCTTCTTTGATATCGTCCATCACGGTAGGCTTCGCTTCAAGGTTGGCGAGAAATCCTGGTGCAACCAGTTCTGAGCCGAAGCTCTCAAGCTCAACATACAAAGCGGGTAGCCTTTCCTTAATCATAGCATTCAAGGAACAAGCCTTTCTGCTTAAGGCGTCGGCTACCACATTGGCTTTTCCCGGGTGGTATTGAACACTGAGGTCGTAGTCCTTGATCAACTCCAACCATCTTTGCTGCCTCATGTTCAATTCCCTTTGAGTGAAGATATACTTCAAACTCTTGTGGTCTGTGAATATCTCACATCGCTTCCCCAAAATATAATGCCGCCATGTCTTCAAGGCATGAACCACGGCTGCCAACTCTAGATCATGAGTTGCGTAGTTCTCTTCATGAGGACGTAGCTGTCTGGAAAGATATGCTAGGACTCTGCCTTCTTGCATCAGAACACCTCCAAGCCCGGTTCTTGATGCATCACAATAAATCACAAACTCCTTGTGAATATCGGGGGTGGCCAAAACAGGGGTTGTGGTCAATCTCTTCTTGAGCTCCTGGAATCTTTCCTTGCACTTAGCGGTCCACTCAAACTTCTTGTCCTTCTTCAGGAGTTGGGTCATTGGTCGGGCGATGCTTGAGAATCCTTCTACGAACTTGTGGTAATATCCCGCGGGTCCGAGAAAGATCCTGACTTCCTTCACTGTGGTTGGGGTCTGCCATTCAGTCACGGCTTCAATCTTGGCAGGGTCTACTGATAGAACCTCCGTAGTCAACATATGACCCAAGAATCCAACTTCATGGAGCCAGAATTCACACTTGCTGAACTTGGCATAAAGTTGGTGCTCTCGAAGCTTCTCTAGGACCAACCTCAAGTGCTCTTCATGCTCCTCTTCAGACTTGGAGAAGACAAGGATGCAATCAATGAAGACAACAACGAACTTGTCCAAGTACTCCATGAAGACTTTATTCATGAGGTACATGAAGTAGGCCGGGGCATTCATTAATCCGAATGACATGACCGTGTATTCATACAGGACATACCGGGTCACAAATGTTGTCTTCGGAATATCTTGAGGTCTGATCTTCAGCTGATAGTACCTAGACCTGAGATGGATCTTAGAGAACACCTTGGCTCCATTCAATTGATCAAACAGGTCTTCAATCTTGGGGAGTGGATACTTGTTCTTTATTGTGACCTCACTGAGAGAACGGTAATCGACGCAGAGTCTGATAGTGCTGTCTCTCTATGATACAAATAGAACAGGAGATCCCCAAGGAGAGGCACTAGGGCAAATAAATCCTTTCCTGAGCTGTTTTGCTAGTTGCTTCTTCAATTCAGCCAACTCCTCGGATCCCATCCTATAGGCCTTCTTATAGATGGGCCTTGATCCAGGCATAAGCTCAATGATGAACTCAATGTCGCGGTCAGGAGGCATCCGGGGTAGCTCATCAGGAAACACATCCGGGTATTCACATACTACTGGCACTTGATCCAACTCAACTCCCGACAGGCAGTTAACCTGAGGGGCTTGCGTGGAGACAGGGTTGGGGACATACTTGACTTCCACACGTCAGTTGTTGGTCATGGTGACAGTCCTCTTGGCACAGTCTAGTAAGCCTTGGTGCTTAGTCAACCAGTTCATGCCAAGGATAATATCCAAGCCGGGGGAATCCAGAACTATATGGTCTGCTAGGAAGTCTACCCCGTTGATGTCAATCTTCACCCCCTTACACCCTAATCCAGACTTCATAACTGAATCAGGGGCTTGTATTAGCATACGACTACCCAAGGGTGTAGGCTCCATGCCACTCTCTAGTGCAAAATTTTGGGTGACAAAAGAATGCGAAGCTCCACAATCAAACAATATTGTTACTGGGGTTGAGTTGACGAGGAACATACCCAGTATGACGTTCGGGTCTTCCTGGGCTTCCTCTGCGGTGACATGATTCACACGACCCTTGCTACTATTAGGCGGGTTGCGGGGAGTTGGGTTCCTTGGCGGTGCTCCTCGGGTTTGTCCTTGAGCTGGCACATTGGGGCGCGGTGCATCAGGCTTCCTATTGGGACAAAGCCTAGAGATGTGTCCAGACTGACCACATCCAAAGCAGGTGACTTGCCCAAAGTTGTTGTTGAGGTTCCTACCACCATTGTTGTTATTGGGGTTGTAGTTGTAGGCTGGCCTGGGATTGGCATACTATTGAGGCTGGTAGCTCGGATGAGGCGCAGGAGGTCTAGCCTGCTCTGGCTGATAGGTGGGCTTGGCTAGAGCTGGCTGCCATGGGCGAGGCTTCTGGTTGCTTGCTCTTCCTTTGCTAATCATCTTGCACTTGCGAGTGTCGTCAATGGCACGACGCTTGTCTTCCAACGTGAGGGCTTTGTTTACAAGATCAAAGAAGGTGCAGCAGTCGCAGATGACGAGCTGATACTGCAGAACTTGCTGAAGTCCTTCCATGAAGCGTTCCTTCTTGGCAGCCTCCGTGCCGACTTCTTCAGGTGCATACCTTGATAGCAGGTTGAACTTCTGCAGGTACTCCTTGACAGAGCCACTTCCTTGCTTCAGCGCTCGGAACTCTCTCTTCTTGACAGCCATTATCCCAGATGGGATATGGGCAGTGCAGAATCCTTCCTTGAAGTCATTCCACATGATAGCACGTTCTCCTTGCATGACCTTGAATCCATCCCACCAAGCTCGGGCGGTACCTCTGAGGCAGTCAGAGGCATAAAGCACCTTCTCACGATCCTCATTGTAGTTGACCAGTGTAAGGAGGTCCTCAATGGTGTGGATCTAGTCGTCAGCATCTAATGGTTCAGCAGTCTTAGTGAAGGTCAGGGGCGAGTTTCTCATGAACTCAGACAGCGTGGAGTGGCCATTGCCGTTCCTACCCTGCTGCTGGTTGTTCACGAGAGCCTGGGCCATCTGCTGGAGAGCAGCATTGTTGGCCTGGCGCTCCTCCCGGAGAACTTGGAGGAACTAAGCTATGGTCATGTTCTCCGGCGGAGGTGGTGGCGGGGGAATGTCGCCTTGAGGCTGCTCCTGGTGTTCTCCAGCGTAAGCAGCCCCACCATCACCTTGTTGCTGGCTCAAGTTGCCGGCTTCGGGGTTGGTGAAGGAGCTGTTGCGGGTAGCAGTCGCCATCCTGTTTGGAGCAGCCAAGTCAAACAATTGGGGTCGACAAGAGGATAAGCAAAATGACAAAGCGCACCTAAGGGGGTCGGTCGAGTGCAAGTGTGAAGAAACGAAGGTCAAAAGACCAACAACATATATTAAGATAGACGATGTAGTCGCTTACATGTTGCCCAAGGCAAAAGCACGACTTGCATCGGAACACACAAACAACGAAACAACAACAAGCACACATGGTTTCATATGAACCATTTCACGGACTCAACTGCGCATGAGGGATACATGTCTGATCCTACCCTAGGGGTTCTCGGATTCAGGTGGTGGAGTGCTCGGTCTCGTAGTCACACTCCTCTGGGTCTTCCTCTGGCTCATCCTCAGAATGAGCATCGTTCCCGGTCGATGGGGTCGGGGAACGAGGAGGCCCATCCCGACACCGCCTTACGCGCAGGTCGGTGAAGAGCTTACGGTACTCCTTCGCACTCATGCAACGTCTATGCGCAGGTGCATGACTGGCTGGGGGTACTCCTCCTTGATAAGCGACAGCTAGTCGTCCCTCGTGGGCTCCATCTTTCTTGATCTTGTCTGGCTTAGTCTTGGCTTGTCGAAGTAGCCCTCGGGTGTGGTCAAGTTCCTCGCGGAGCTTCACGGATTCCTTCACCAAGTTGTGAACCAGACTATCAGCGGAGAGACTGAAGTAGGTCTGGAACCAGAGTGATGCGCCATCCTCCTTGGCCGGAATCAGCGTCCAACTCTCGCCCAAGTCATCCTTCCTGAAGGGAAGGTAGCGAGTAGCTGGCTCATCAGCCATCTCCGGAATGATGTCTCGAAGGTGTAGGAGGGCCTTGCGTGCAGCTGTCTCGACGGCAAGTATCATAGTCTCCATCCGTGGTCCTTCAAAGAACCAACTGGTCGGGGAGTCGTCTGCCTTCACGACCACATCCACGTGGTACTCCTTCATGACGGCATCGACCCAGTGCTCGTGGTAGAGGAAAATGGGTGGTTGACGAAACTGGCACTTCTCCAGGCTGTCCCCAAGGAGTAAGGGAAAGCCGGATGTTAGCAAGGCTTCGGGTACGACAGCCATCTACAAAGGTTTGAAAAGAGGAGAGTCAGCAAAGTGTTGTGTGAAGCCTAGGAGAGATAAATAGTGAAGAATTCCTAGGTTCCAAAGCTAGGTGTAGTTTTGAAAACGGCTTTAATCCTACTAACGTCCATGCTAACTAAGGGCTTCCTACAGTCAAGATGGCTCTGATGCCAGCTCTGTGGGGACCCCGACTCATAAGTCGAGATCACCGATTGCACATGTACAGTGATCCTAGAGATCAATGCTCACTGAACACACAGAAGCTGAATAAAAGAGTCTTACATCCACATTAAGCGTCTTACACAAATGATGACCATGAAGGTCTCAGTCTTACAAGGATAGGGCCACTCGGGCCAAACACTAAGTCTAGAACAAGCAGCGGAAATCTTCATCGAAAGCGTGAACCCATGCCATCTGCCTTAACCTACAGGCATTCTGACTGGGAAGCGTCCTAGTTCGCATGTTCGTCTCCAACGAACCCTTCATAAAACTCCTGTTCTTCCATGCCTGGCCAATTAAATAACCAGTGGCAAGCCAATGAGTACTTTGAATGTACTCGCAAGCAACCCAAGAGCGGAACGAGGCAATAATGATGCATGATATAGCACTACATGTAACTTGCGGAAAGCTGATTTTGTATGCAAGTGACATGATCAAGTAATAGTAAGTATGCATCAACAAATAACCAAGTATTCATGATAACACATTTCCAATACCATCACGGTATCAGTTGAACACATTATGCTCACACCACCTCATCGGACTTAGTTCATTTTTCATGCCCAGTCATCGTACTGGACTCACGTGACCTCTTGTCACTAACACACCCATACTCACTCCAATATTTTATGAAAACATTCACACGTAGTCTAAGAAGGACCTCCAACTGTCCATGACTGCGGACGCGGCTATTCGAATAGTTTTACACTCTGCACAGGTTGCACACTTTACCCACAAGACTCGAGGAACTTCTGTGTCATCCATGACTCGCGGGATATACATACCCGAGGTAAGCACCCGAACAATGCCTTCCCCCGGCGATACTAAACAAAGAGTCGACTCAATTGGTACCCAGCCCTCATAACGTACATCACACGAGCCTTGCCCAAACCGTACCATCCACGAGGGGACCAACGGTGTGCCCGGTGCCTGTAAAGACAGCGCATGATCGTACATCCGGTACGACCCCGTATCGAGAGTGACCATGCCACTCCCGCCATTAGTAATGCGGGCTCCTTGCCAGTACCCACCAATGTAATCAACAAAGCCCCGTCCCATAAGGGGTATCGTGGTTGTGCATGTAAGGTTGGGATGGTTAGCAGACATTAAATCTAATCCGTTTACGAAAACACACACCCATTTGTTCTGGTACACCACTTCTTTCTCAAGTGGTCACCCAACTCATCATCATCTCCCTCGGGCATTAGTGACACCCGACGGGGTTTTCGAAAGAGTATTGAAAACACACACCTCTCGGTATCACCGTGCATAAGTCCCATCCCACTTGCGTAGCATGTACTAGCAACCTATCTACTCCCACCCACACAACCCTCATAAGGTGGTAGGGTCGTGCTTGATGCAAGTATCAACGGAAAGCACCGGAGGCATCCCACCGAAGGGGAAACCCCCACATCATATGATCGATAATGCCGGAAGTAAAGTGCTATATGACATGCAAGTTAAAATAGTTTGTTGACATGGTTAAAGGGCTGCTTACCTGGCTCGACAAATTCTCCGTGGTCTTCGAAGTCTTCGAGCCCAACTTCTCCGTCAACGGCGCAATCTATCGATCCGGAAATAGCGACAATAAATAAACAAGCATGCAAACAGAGCACTCAATCTACCTATCAAAAATGTTCACCTATTCTGTTAAATCTCTAAAGTCATATTAAAAATATTTACAATAAATTTATTTGTGAAGACTATATTAGAAACACAATAACAGAGGCTAAAAAGGTGCTTTTAATAGGTTTTAAATAAAACTAGTGATAAAAACTCTTTCAGCAAATTGCATAGATGGCACTATTAAATTCTATACAATATTCTAAGATTTATGGTGGAGAAAATAATTGCATTGGGCAATTATTTAGTCCTGTGGGATTTTTGCAAAACCCACCAGAAAATAAAAAGGGAAAAAGGGCACCAGATCCTGAGCCAGGGGCGGCCAGGGGCTGGGCCGGCCCATCTGGTCAGTCGGCCGGCCGCGCGCGCAGTCAGGTTCAAACCTGACGCGCGGGGCCCGGCTGCCAACGACTCAGGGGAGAGGAGAGAGGGCGCGGGCGAGGGGAGGTGAGGCTGACAGGTGGGGACCACCTGTCTGGTCCGTCTTCCTGCTCGCGTCCGAGAGGGGAGCGGCTCACCGAAGGCGAGGGAGGCCTCGGTGAGGGGAGGAGAGGGTCGAAACGGGCTCGGGGAGGACCCGCCGGTCCTCTGGAGGTGGAGCGGAGGGCGGAGGAGGACGGGGTCATCGGCGACGAGGAGACCGCGGCGGAGGAGCTACGGGACCGTCCTCAAACGCCCGTCCCAGCCTGCAACAACGATGGGAGAAAGGGGGAAGCGGTCAGGAGGGCACGGGAGGACCAGAGGGAGGAGAATGGGGACCGGAGTGGTGCCGTACCCGGAGATCGACGGCGGAGCTGCCGCGGCGAGCTTCGGCTCGATCCCGAGCACAGAGAGAGAGGGAAGGGCTCAGGCTTCACAGGCAGCCTATTGGGGTGGAGAGAGAGATCAAAAGGGAGAGAAGGCCTCTGGGGTGCCTTTTATAGGCGGGCCCGGTCCACCGAGGGCGCCGTGCGCTGGTGAGCACGGGGTTCTCACCACAGGCCACGGGAGGGAGAGGGGAGGCCCTGGGGGTCTTCCTGGAGCGCGGCTATTGCAGGCCATGGCATGCCCTTTGCGCCTTCTGCACGCCCACCCATGTCCAAGGGATCTAGGGGAAGCAAACTAACTGGGCTAGGCCCTTGGATGCTCTGGGGAGGGATTAGAATAGAGGGAGAGAGGGAAAAGAGGTCCTGCCAGGTGGACCAGAGGGTAAAAATTGGGGGTTTCAACATCTCAATCATGGAGCTAGCCGTTGGGATTGCTACTGGACGTGCTGGGGGTATGGGTGGAGCTGTGGTAAAAAGGAGGAGGCAAGGGTAAAAGGATTTGAGGTGAAAATACCGATTTTACATTTCTGGCAGAAGGTGTTTGATAATGTTTAGGGGGTTCAAATGAACTTGGATCGTCTTGAGATTTGACAAGGTCAAGGGGTGATGGAAAAGAAGAGTGATCACCAAGTTTGAGCTTAATAGAAGAAAGTTCATAATGGGACCTAGGGAAAACCTAGAAATAGACAGAATCTGTTTTCTATAGATTCAAAGGGGTTAGGCTTTAACCCTTGATGCACCACTTAGTGGATCATCACTAATTGGCCATTAGAGCACGCCCACAAAGTTTGAGGCCGAGGAAAGATACTTCACAATGTAAAGTTGTCAAAATTTGAATCTGGACAGAAATCGATTTGGGTTGGTTTGATGAAGCAACCAACTTGGATGGGGACGAAACTTTGCAAGATCATCACTTGTGATAGTGTTGACTTGCTAGAATTTCCCTGGATTTTATTGAGAATATTTCGTATAGAATCATTCCAAAAATTCAATCTGAATAGAAAGGGTTTTGACGGGTTTTGCCCATGTTATGATCAAGCCCTTGTGTTGAAACTCATATATATGGAAAATATATGTCCAATGAGTCTCTCTAAATTTTCTCAAATATTTTAAAAGCATTTAAATAATTTTCCCTTAGGAAAAGCCATTTCTGTTCTTAAGAAAAAGACTTTAAATAAAATATGAAAATAATCTTTAAAAATAATATTTGGTGGTTTTGAGAAGTCATATATATAGTAGGTTTCAAATAAAGCATTTGGGAAGAAAAGATCCACCTAAATTGAGGACTTGTAGTTCAAACCTCAATTCAGGGGTTTTAGTGAACTTAAATTGAATAAATCCTTTTTGGTGAAAATAAATTTTGATAAAAATATTTTTGAGCTATATTCACATGGCATGATCATAGGTCAAGGAATTTTTATCAAGGAAAATGAAGGTGGAGTGGAGTAGAACCTAATAGTGCCAAACTTGAACACTCAAGCTATTCAAACAAGCATCACATCAAACAAGCATGCACTCAAAAAGTTTTAGTTGGCTCCAAATTTCTATAAAACCAAACACAACAATGTGCCAAAATACAGGGTGTGACAGATCCTCATGTGACGCCCTCAGTTTCTCAAGATCTTGCTTTCTTTCAAGAAATTCATAAGAAAGCTTCTCATGATCGGCTAAGAGGTCGTTATGATGACTCTAAAGGTTATCATACTTTGTCTGAAGACTTTTGAGATCGTTAGACAGAGTTTGAGCCTGATCCACTTCATAGTTCAACAGATCGTCGCTTTTGTCTAGCATTTTCGGAAGTTTTTCAAGTGCACTTTGTTGCTTAGTGTTAATTTTAACAAGTTTAGCATAGCTAGGTTTCACATATTCATCAGATTCACATTCACATGATTCAGATGAGGAATGATGTTTGTGTACCTTTGAGCCTTTTGCCATGAAGCAATAGGTGGGAGCATAATCATCATTGCTGACGTCAGAGTCATTGGAGTAGTCATATTCTTCATCGTTGAAGATGGACTTGCTGACGAAAGCAGTAGCGAGAGCAAGGCTAGTGACACTAGATTCTGATTCCTCCTCGGTTTTTTCCTCTTCTTCATATTCTTCAGATTCTTCCTCAAAATCCATTTCCTTGCCGATGAATGCTCGTGCCTTTCTGGAACCATTCTTCTTCTGCTTTGAGGATTTTGAAGATGAGGACTTTGCAGATGAGGACTTTGAAGATTTCTTCTTTTTCTTCAAGTCATCAGAACTATCATCCTTGTATTTCTTCTTCTTCTTTGAATCTTTTTCCCAGAGAGGACAGTCAGAGATAAAGTGACCAGGCTTCTTGCAACGATGACTAGTTCTTTTCTTGTAGTCTTCTGAGGAATTTGATTTCCTCAAGCCACTTTTTGATGACTTTCCAAACCACCTCTCCTTGAGAACTTCTGGAATTTCCTCACGAGCATTGCTAGTTCCTGACTTAGTTCTTCAGGATCACCAAGGCTACTGTCAGAATCTTCTTCTTCGGATGAGGAAATTGCTTTCGCCTTCAGAGCACGAGATCTTCCAAAGCTTGGCCCGTACACGTCTCTCTTCTCAGCTTGTTGGAATTCATGAGTATTGAGTCTCTCAAGAATATCAGTAGGATCAAGTGACTTGTAGTCACCATGTTCTTGAATCATCAATGCCAGAGTATCGAATGAGGAGTCAAGAGATCTTAGCAGTTTCTTCACCACTTCATGGTCAGTGATATCGGTGGCACCCAGTGCTTGAAGCTCATTGGAGATATCAGTGAGACGATCAGAAGTTTGCTAAACATTTTCATTGTCAAGTCTCTTGAAGCGGTTGAAGAGATTGCGAAGAACATCAACACAAGAGTCACGTTGAGTGGATACACCTTCGTTGACTTTGGACAGCCTATCCCAGATAAGCTTAGCAGTCTCCAAAGCACTCACTCTGCCATACTGACCTTTGCTCAAATGGCCATAGATGATATTCTTCTCTTGAGAATCGAGTTGATTGAATCTCTTCACAATAGAAGTAGTAACAGTGGGAGTGACAGAGGGCACACCATTTTCCACAACGTACCAGAGATCGTTGTCAATAGCTTCAAGGTGCATACGCATCTTGTTCTTCCAATAGGAGTAGTCCATCCCATCGAAGGTAGGACACCCCACGGAAACCTTGATCATACCTACAGTCGACATAACTAGAACTCTAGGTGGTTAAACCAAAATCACATAGAGCGAGTGAGTACCTGCTCTGATACCAATTGAAAGTGTGTTATATCGACTAGAGGGGGGTGAATAGGCGATTTATACAAATTCATCACTTGAGGAATTTCAACTTTGAGGAATTTGAAATGTGATGAATAACTAGCAGCGGAATAAGTACTCAAGTGCATGATGAAATTGTGAAAGTCTTCAGTCAAATTCTTCAAACAGTAAAGTTCAATTTCATCAACAGTTATACGAGGAAATGAAAGGGTTGAGGAAATAGAACCAGGTAGCTTGATGAAGACAATAATTTGATGACCTAGTTCCAACTGATGTGACAGTCGTACGTCTGGTTTGGAGCGGCCTGGTATTTAAACCAGAGGCCACACAGTCCCAGGACACACAGTCCTCATCGTGTTCTCCTTGAGCTAAGGTCAGAAAGCCCTCGCTCAACACTCCTGGTAAGTCTTCAGGGTAGATTTCCAAATCCCTCACAAACTGGTCACCCGGCGATCCAAAATTTACTGCTGGATGCAGTAAACCAAGGTCACTTCGTGATTCCCAATTGACTGGAGGAGCACTAGACCATGATGCCTAACCGTCTGGAGGATGCACAGTCCTCAAAGGTAACAAGCGTCGGTTCCACACAAGAATTTCTCAAGTGATGCTCAATCACTTTGGGTTTGGTGGTTTGGTTGTGGGGTTTTCCTCACTGATGATTTTATCTCAAAGTCCTCGGAGGATGGGTTGCTCTCAAATGACAAGTGTCCGTTGTCTCTCGGAGCAGCCAACCAAGTAGTGGTTGTGGGGGTGGCCATTTATAGCCAGGGTGCAACCTAACATGATAAGACACAAATGCCCCCAATGATATGACCGTTATGTGGATATTATGATTGGGGACAGTTGGTGCTAAGCACAGCAACGGTCGGAATTTTGAACTATGAAAGTCCTCAGGCTTATCATGTTCCTCACTTGTAGGCAATTCGCACTGGCGAAATCCTAACTCCTCAGTCAAATCAATTTCCTCAAAGACCAGGAGAACTTCGTCTCTGTCACTGAAGAACTTGTCTGAACCGTAAGAGATTTCCAAAGGCTTCACTCAAAGGATTGTACGGGTTGAGGATTTTGGAGCTGAGCACCAGTTGGAAATTTTACTTAGTATTACCTCGGCCCCCTTTAACAGTACGGTGTTTCCTATGACTCAAATAAAGGAAATGAAACTACAAAAACAAAAGTCTTCACGCTTCATATTCCTCATTGATATCTTCAAGGTCACACCAACTTCTTCATTTTCAAAGTCTTCACAAAGTCTTCACCAAAGTCTTCGCAAAGTCTTCAGCAAAGTCTTCAGTTGAAGACATACATTTTTAGGGGTCGATAAACTCCGGATATATCAAAATCCTCATCGACTTATAGAGCCTGTGTACACTCACAAGCACATTAATACCTTAACCTATAAGTCTTCAATACCCCAAAATCACTAAGGGGCACTTGATGCACTAACAGTAGGCTATTTACCGAACACGGGAATATTTGATTGCCCACTCTCCAAGATGGAAGCTTCGGGAAGCACGGCTAGCGCCCCACATTTGATGTAGAAAATAGGCATGTTTATCTCTTCGGCATGTAATCAACCATGTGTAAACCCTAGGCATCCTCAACATCTATATAAACCGGAGGGTTTTAGTGTATAGAGACAGAACAACTCATCTAGGGTTAGCTATTCAATCTCGAGGTATATCAACTCTGTAACCCCCATATCATCAATACAACCAAGCAGGACGTTGGGTATTACCTCCATAGGAGGGCCCGAACCTGGGTAAATCTGTGTTCCCTTTGTCTCCTGTTACCATCGATTCTAGTCTCATAGTTCAAGACCCCCTACCCGAGATCCGCCGATTTTGACGCTGACAGGGGCGCCGGAGGAGAATACGGCACTGCCGCCACTTAGGGGCCTTTATCTTTCCTGCATTTTGTTACACCTCAATTCCACCAACTGGGGGTGTATATGCAATGAATTCGTGGCCATGGGGCTTTAAAATTTTATGAAGCTTTTGATTGCTGCAATGTTGATTTGAGGCATGATGGCTCGGACTTACCCTTTTTTCCTTTTGGTTTCGTCTGCTCAAAGGCTTGTCCCTCTTGGTTTTGGCCTCGCCAGACGGACAGCCGGGAGCCGGTCTGTAGCTAGGACAAGGCGTCTACCTCAAGAGAGACGGTCGTAAGTTTGGTAACCGCAAGAGTGTTTCGGGTAAGTTTAGTGGCAAGGGATAAAAAAAGAGCATTCCGGCTAGCCCTAGCCGGCAATCCCCTTGCGATTGGTTTTCATGTGCGCTAAGTTAAGCGTCCCGAGGACCCTTTAGCAGGATAGCCAGGAGATGATATGTAGATGGGTGGGGTGGTAGGGCTTACTTGGGCTCACATTACTTAACGGGCTTCAGGGGAGGGTGCCAGGGCTAGCCGGCAATCCCCCGGGACCGGGAGCCGGGCTTGGGAGCTAGCGAGGCGAGAGAACAGTTTGGTTAGAAATGAAAAGGGCGTGTCCAAGTGCGGCTTGAGCCACCTGTTGTATTCGCAAGCCCAAAAGGGGAGGACTACATACCTACACTAGTTCTTAGCAGTAAAATGGGCGGAGGAGCGCCGCATTCCATGGGCGCTCCATCTCCTTGCCGGAGGCGTCTCCCTTGCGCTTTTGTGGCTTCTGGGCATCGATCGGATAGTATGCATTGTTGTGCAATGCCTTGCTGACGATGAAGGGGCCCTCCCATGGGGAGAACAGCTTGTGCTAACCGGTAGTTCGCTGGATCCGCCTGAGCACCAAGTCTCCTTCACAGAAGGAGACCGTCCGGATCTGCTGGTAGATAGCCATTCAGCTTAGCGCTAGATCATGAGCCTCCTCAAGAAGGTTGACGCCATATTCTCTCGCCTCCTTCGTGTCCTTCTCCATATATTGGGCAACCCGAGGCGAATCGAATTTGATGTCGGTGGGAATAATCGCCTCGGACCTGTACACGAGAAAGAAAGGGGTGTAACCGGTCGACTGATTGGGTGTGGTCCTTAAGCTCCAGAGGACAGCCGACAACTCTTTGATCTAGCAGTCGGCTGACCTGACTAGTGGCACCATGAGCCGGGGCTTGATGCCGGCCAGGATCAGGCCGTTTGCCCTCTAAACCTGGCAGTTCGACTGCGAGTGGGCAACGGACACCAAGTCGAACCGGATGCCTTGCTTGGTGCAGAAATACGCTAGTGCGCCATTGGCGAAGTTTGTACTGTTGTCGATGATGGTGTTGTGGGGGATGCCATAGAGGACCGTGATGTCCTCGATGAACCGGATGACCGTGGGGCCGTCTAGCTTCTTCATTGGATTGGCCTCGATCCACTTGGTGAATTTGTCAACGGCCACCAGCACATGTGTCATGTCGCCTTGTGCAGACTTGAAGGGTCTCGCCATGTCCAGCCCCTAGACGGCGAAGGGCCACGAGAGGGGGATGGTCTGGAGGGCGGTGGCCAGCAGGTGGCCCTTCGTGTTGAAGCGCTGGCACCCCTCAGACTTGTCGACCAGTTGATTGGCCTCCTCCAAGGTGATCGGCCATTAGAAGCCGTCACGGAACGCCTTGGCCACCAGGGTCCTAGAGGCGGCATGATGCCCACACTCGCCCTGGTGGATGTCGAGGAGGATTTCTTGCCCTTTCTCCAGCTCGATGCAATGCTGATACACACTGGTTGTGCTGTGATGAACCAGCTCATGGTTGATGATGTTGTAGGCGAGAGCCTAACGTTGGATTCCTCAGGCCTCGTCTTTGTCGGGGGGAGCTCACCGTGTAAGAGGGATGCCAGGATGGGTTGGGCCCATGAAGGTGCTGAGACGGCAGCCAGCGGGGCATTGGAGGCGCCGAGGCCCCCGCAGCCGGCTAACCAGCCCCCAGGGCCGGCTTGCCAGTTGTCGGTGTCAAAACCGGCGGATCTCGGGTAGGGGTCCCGAACTGTGAGACTAGGATTTATGGTAACAGGAGACGAAGGGGACACAAATTTACCCAGGTTTGGGCCCTCCTATGAAGGTAATACCCTACGTAATGCTTGGATGTATTGATGATATGGGGGTTACAGAGTTGATCTACCTCGAGATCGAATAGCTAACCCTAGATGAGTTGTGTTTTTCCTACACCCTAAAACCCTCCGGCTTAATTAGACGCCGAGGATGCCTGGGGTTTACACACATGGTAGGTTACACGCTGAGGAGATAAACATGCCTATTCGCTACATCAAACGTGGAGTACAAGTCGTGCTTCCTGAAGCTTCCATCTTGGAGACTAGGACCTCAAGTATTCTTGTGTTCGGTAAGTGGCCCATATAGTCTGACACATGGAAATAGGTTGGCCTCCTGAGGACCCCTTAATCTAGGACTCCCTCAGTAGCCCCCGAACTAGAATCCAACACCAAGGGTTCCAGCTTCAATCGCTTTACATGGTCAGAGTCTTCGGCTTGCAAGGTGAGTTCTTCCCGCCAAACATAGTTCGGCCTCCGATGATAAGTAGCTTTCCGCATAGTAGCATGTCCAAACGCTGCAAATTGGCTGGCTTTGAAGGCCAAATGTCAAGGGGTAAATAATATTCCTTTGACGACCTCTCTTACGAAGGTCGTGGCCTACCACAACCACTAGGCCAGGTACACAAACTTGATTCGCGGTTCGATACCGTTTTAATTATTACGATTTATCAACATACCGATCCTGTCCCATATTATACGGGATATGTTTAATCACATGCGCACAACGGTTCACACGTCTCAGGAAGCGGAGGGATTCATGGCGTAGCAAGGGGAGACCGAATCGATAAGCCTCATAAAAGGAGAAGAAAACCCGGAAGCCTATTCACGTTTCCCATTCGCTTTCTCTGCCTTCCATTCCTCTGTGCCTCGAAAGCACAGATCCAGGTCTTCCACCCTCACCTGTGAGCTCATCAATGGCGGGCCCCAATGGCCAGTGGGAGGTCTCCATGGTCACCGACTAGGACATTCTCGACCTCAAGAAGGCCGGCTACCTCTCCGCTGACATTCCTCATCGCGCACTGGCGGTGGGCCAAGTGATCCCCACAACCTGGCCTAGCGAAAGGGTGGTCTTCCTCCCCCACTTCATCAGGGGATTGAGCTTCCCGCTTCACCCCTTCATTAGGGGTTTGATGTTCTTCTATGGTCTCGACTTCAACGACCTCATGCTGAAATCCTTTATGCATATATCGGCTTTCATCCTTGTCTGTGAGGCTTTTCTTCGAGTGGAGCCACACTTCGGGCTCTATCTCAAAGTATTCAACGTCAAGCCAAAGTGCGTCAACGGGAAGCACGCAGACTACAGCGGGGCTATCATCGGCAAGCTCACCCATGTCATGTGGCCATCACGCACCTTATCGACCCCATCATGGCGTGGCAGAAGGAGTGGTTCTATATCACAGAACCACAAGAAGAAAGTCTGATCCCTCCTGTCAAATTCAGATCCCCCACCAGAGTAGCTTCATGGCTCAAAAAGGGCCTTAACTGGGGTTGACAAAGGAGGTGAGCAACCAGCAGAAGCGCATCGCCGCCCTGGTTGAGGAGGACATCAAGCTGACCAACGTGGTCCAGGTGATGCTCCAAAGGCGCATCCTCCCCTGATAGTGTCGGTACACTCCCTTGTGGGCTGAGAAACTTGATGATGCGCCCACAATCTGACACCTCTTTCGCACTACGCGGGAGAAGTTACGGAAGGCGCTCTTCAAGTCACAGGAGAGCAAGCCATCCGAGGAGGAAGACAGAGGCTTGCAGGCCTCCAAACCCACCACCGAGGTAAGGGGCACTTCTACTTGATTGGCTTTTATATTTCCCCAGGAGAATCCACAATGCTTTCTTCTGATCATTCTTTTGCGGAAATGGCTGAAGAAAGCCATTAACATTAGCAGTCCGGCTCCTCAGCCCGAGGACACTAGGTCCAGGCTGTTGGCAGAAATGCTCGTGGAGAAGCCTTACAAGGCCCCCACGAAGAAGGAGAAGAAGAAGAAACCAGGCCGAATCGGCCTTCGTATCCGGGACCAGTCAGAGACTGTGTCTGGGGAAACCCATGCCTCCTCAAATCAAGAGGAGCATGAGGAGGAAGAGGAAGAGGAGGAGCAGGAGGAAGAGGAGGAGGACGAAGCCGGGGGGAGGCAATTCCCCCCTCAAAAGAAAGAGGGCAGCATCATCGGACACCCCAGAGTAGGTTCCCCCTCCTACCCCCAAAAAGGACGCGTTGGGCACAGGTGACCCTGTCCGACGACAGCTCATACTCAGATACTGAGTCCGATAACCTCGAGGTGGTTCCACGAAGGAACCTCATGGTAAATCCCTCGGCTTGAAGGTTAGGATCCGAAGATCGCTTGTTTCTTCTTATAAAAAGTTTGGATTTTACTAACTGATACGTCTCCAACATATCTATAATTTTTGCTTGTTCCATGCTATTATATGATAATTCTTCGATGTTTTACAATCATTTTACTACAACTTTATTTTATTTTTGGGACTAACCTATTAACCTAGAGCCCAGTGCCAGTCTTTTTTCCTTGTTTTTGAGCTTCGTAGAAAAGGAATGTCAAACGGAGTCCAAATGGAATAAAATCTTCGAACTAATTTTTTTGGATCATAAGGAACCTACGAAACTTGGAGATGAAGTTAGAAGGTTCCCGAGATGACCACAAGCAACAGGGGCGCGGCCACCCCCCTAAGCGCACCCCCCAGACTTGTGGGCCCCTCGAGAGTCCTCCAACCTCCCTCTCAGCTCTATAAATCCGCATACATTCCAAAAACCCCAACGCAGAACCTAGATCGGGAGTTCTGCTGCCGCAAGCCTCCAGAGCCATGAAACACAAATCGAGAGCCTGTTCCCGCACCCTGCTGGAGGGGGGAACCATCACCGGAGGCCATCTTCATCATCTTTACGCTCTCCATGACGACAAGGGAGTAGTTCACCCTTGGGGCTGAGGGTATGTACTAGTAGCTATGTGTTTGATCTCTCTCTCTCTCTTGTTCTTGAGATGGCACAATCTTGATGTACCGCGAGCTTTATTGATATAGATGAATCATATGGAGTCTTCCCCTATGTATCTTGTTGTGATGAATTGAGTTTTCCCTTTGAAGTTTTCTTATCGGATTGAGTCTTTAAGGATTTGAGAACACTTGATGTATGTCTTGCGATGGGATATCCATGGTGACAATGGTATGTTCTATTGTTTCACTTGATGTATGTTTTATTGTCTTGACTTTCTGGTAGAAACTTTGGGGCACTCTTTGCAGTTCTTTGTGTTGGATTAAACATGATGAATCTGAAATTATGTGATGCATATCGTGTAATAAATACCATGAGTACATGTGGTGACATTGGAGTATCTAGGCGACATTAGGGTTTTGGTTGATGTGTATATTAAGGTGTTATTTTAGTATGAACTCTAGGGCTGTTTGTGACACTTATAGGGAAGCTCATAAGACTGAGCAGAAAGGATAACTTTGAGGGGGTTTCGTACCCTACAATAATTTCTTCGTTAGTTATCTGATATTTGTGACTTTGGAGTGAACGCTTTGTCGCACGAGAGGTATTCACATATGATTCAACTACGCCAATATTGTTGAGAGAAATTGCACTAGCGAAAGTATGAACCCTAGGCCTTATTTGCAAGCATTGAAATACCGTTTTTGCTCACTTTTGTTACTTACTACCTTGCTATTTTTATAATTTCAGATTACAAAAACCTATATCTACCATCCATACTGCACTTGTATCACCATCTCTTCGCCGAACTAGTGCACCTATACAATTTGCCATTGTATTGGGTGTGTTGGGGACACAAGAGACTCTTTGTTATTTGGTTGCAGGGATGTTTTAGAGAGACCATCTTCATCCTACACCTACCATAGATTGATAAACCTTAGGTCATCTACTTCAGGGAAAATTGTCGTTGTCCTATAAAACTTTGCGCTTGGAGGCCCAACACAAGTCTACAAGAAGAAGGTTGTGTTGTAGAAATCAAGCTCTTTTCTGGCGCCGTTGTTGGGGAGGTGAGTGCTTGAAGGTATATCTATAAATCTTGCAATTGAATCTTTTTGTTTCTTGTTTTATCACAAGTTTAGTCTATAAAAGAAAACTAAAAAACAGAATTGAGGTTGCCTCATATGCTTCATATTTTTATTATCTTTCTTAAAAATGATGGAAAGGAAAATTGTGCTCAAGTGTTAGAATAAGAAGTTATTAAAATGTTTGGCACTAAATCTTTGAGTGATGAGCATGATTAAAATGTTGTTAGTACGAATTCTTTGAATATCCATAGTACTAATGATGATTGTACTAGTCATGATAAAAAGATTTCTTATAAGCATGTCAATTTTTGTGGAGTGCATAGAGTTTGTGTAGACATGCCTAAAAAGGGAAGATAGATTTTGTAAGAGGCACAAGTATTTAGAAACTAAATGGTTGCAAGAGAGGCTATATGTTTGTGCTGAAAGACTTAATATTTCTCGCCGTCCTTGTGAACTTTGCTACGAAAGTGGTCATTATAATTTCCAATGTGAATTATTTCATGATCGAATTGTGTCCAAAAATTGTGATAACCTCATTACCCTTGAGAATCATAATGAACTTAGTCTATTTTTGGGGTATGAAGAAATCAAACATGAAACTAAGGATGCTCCGGCATGGCCTCTCATGAAAATGATTGACTTTGATCTAAATGAAATCTATATGTATTGCGTGGTAAATTGCATTGAGAATCCTTATATTGCCAATTACTTAAAGACAAGGAAACAAATAGAAGATGAAGTGAATACTAATGAAGGGGAAGAGGTCTCCCAATATCCTCCTATTTTTTCTTATGATGAATCAGGTAACGAGGAGGAGCTTTTTATTCAACAAATCTCTTCGAAAAGAAGCTTGGAGAAATTAAATAAACCCACACATAATGTGGTGAAGAAGAATAAAACAAGGAAAAGTAAAGGTAATGAAGTATCTCTCCCAAATAATGACAACCCTTATAATCTTGAAAATCTTTTTGGCACCAACTTATAAAATTGTGATGATAATAATTTTTATACGATTGGTGCTATTCATACTATTAATGATGAGAGTGATTATGTCTATGGTATGCAAAGACAGAAGCTTGGGGATGCTATGTTTGATGAGAATGACATGTTTGAGAATTTATTTGCTGCAATTAATGTTTGTCCCAAGCTTGGCGATGCTATGTTTAACGAAGATGATATTTTTAGTCCCTCAAGTTTTGATGAGCAAAACTATTATGATAGCATACCCCCTGTTTATGATGATTGAAATATTTATGAAAGTGGGTTTGGAAGAATGTCAACTTTAGATAATAATTATCCCACTATTTTGGAGGGTTTTGAATCTTATTATAATTATAAAAGTGTATTTGGAGAGGTCACGACTTTATTTATTAATGATTCCACTATTTCGGAAGAGGTTTCAATTGACTATGATGAGAACAAAGTTGCTACCTATGATGATTATTGTGATGATACTTATGTTATAAAGAGTAGTGATAATTATTGTCAAGATTTTTAATATCCCTTTACTTAACATTACTATTTTAATGTAGAAACAATTTTTAGTATTTGATTTTTATATGATACTCCCACTATTAGTCATGAGAAGAAATTTTCTTGTGTGGAGAGTAGTAAAATTTCTATGCTTGTAGATCATGAAAAGAATGATTTATGTGATGGTTATATTGTTTAATTCCTTCATTATGATACTGAAAATTATTATGAGGGAGGAACATAATCTTGTAGGAATTGCAATAATATCAAGTTTACTCTCTATGTGTTCAAAGTTTTGAAGTTATGCTTGTTTTGCCTTCCTATGCTAGTTGATTCGTGTTCCCATAAATCGTTTGTTCACAAAATCCCTATGCATAGGAAGTGTATTAGGCTTAAATGTGCTAGTCATCTGCTTCATGATGCTCAATTTGTGTTTCAATTCTTATCTTTTTGTGAGCATCATTGAAATCATCATGCCTAGCTAAAAGGCGTTAAAGAAAAGCGCTTGTTGCCAGAGAACCCAACACTTTTACTTTATGTTTTTATGTGCTCAAATGATTAATCTATTGTAATAATCATGTTTGGTGCCTTTTATTTCAAAAAAGTGCCAAGTAAAGCCTTTGGGATAGTGTGGATGATAGTTGACTTGATTGTGTGCAAAAACAGAAACTTTTGCTCTAAGTCCAGGAATTTGCTAAATTCACTGGGATGTGATTTTGATCTGAATTTCTTACAAATGATTTATATACAAATTTACCAGCTTTTAATATTTTTTCAGAATTTTTAGATAGAGGAAAGTATGGTCACACTACAGATCTTCACAAACTGTTCTGTTTTTGACAAATTCTGTTTTGCATGCATAGTTTGCTTGTTTTAGTGTTCTGATAGCTTATATTCAGTGGTATAAATTATGGGAATGGTATAATAAAGTAGTTATAATGTGGTAACAATTATGAATCTTGTATTGACAGTACCAAAGTGAATGATCTTTGTTTATTATACTAACCCATCTCATGAAGTTCCGTTAATTTTTGTGTGATTGAAATTTTCATGTTTTGGGTGAGACACTTATATGAGAAGAATAAGGAGTGAGAATAACCTAAGATTTGGGATGAAAAAGGAACCACCAAGGTAATATCCAAGGAATACTCAAGCTCCTAAGCTTGGGGATGCCCCGGAAGGCATCCCCTCTTTCGTCTTCAACACTATCGGTATATCTTACTTGGAGCTATATTTTTATTCGTCACACAATATGTGCTTTGCTTGGATCGTCATTAAATTTTGTTACTTTCTGTTAGGTGTTATTTATAATCTTTATTTCAATAAAAACTTCCAAGAATTGCCTTTAGGATGCTTGAAGTGCATGTTTTGATGAGTGTTGTGTAAAAACAGAAACTTTGGCTGTAGTGTTTGAATTTTCATATTTTATTGGAACATGGAAAGTTTATGAAATCTTTGAAAAGTATGTTCATGTAAATTTTATAGAAGGTCCTAAATTTTCATAATTGTTTGAGGTATATAAGTACACTTTTTTCATAAATTGCTACAGACTGTTCTGTTTGGACAGATTGCTTTCATAGTTTGGTTATCTACTTATCCTATAGTTTCCATAGCCTATATTGGTAGATATAAATTGTGGGAATGATATTATACAGTACCTAATGTTTGAAAATTATTATGGCAATTTTCTTGGCATTCCATAAAAAGAGTTTATTTATTATTATGTGTACTAACCTATCTCACGAGTTCTTTTTGAGTTTTGTGTGGATGAAGTTTTTGAGAATAGGTGAAACCATGGTATGAGAGGATTGAATGAGATACAAAAGCTAAAGCTTGGGTATGACCAAGGCACCCTAAGTAAATATTTCAAGAACTCTCAAGCATCTAAGCTTGGGGATGCTACGCATCCCACCTCTCTCCATCAACAATTATCGGTTAGCCTCTGTTGAGCCTAAATTTTTATTCGTTCACATGATGTTTGCTATTCTTGGAGTGCTATTTTTATTTTGCTTGCTGTTTGAATAAAGTAATTAAGATCTGAAAATATTTATTGAGGGAGAGAGAGTCCTCACATAGCTCCTTAATTGTTTGACTACTCAAATCCTTTAAGAGCAGCTTGTCATTTGCTCATGTGCTTTACTTAAATTTGTTTGAGCTTGTCGAAAAAACAATGACAATACATGAAGCTAGTCCCAAAGTGATATATATCCAAGGAGGATATAATAAAAACTTTCATAAAGATCATGGGACAAATTAAACTTGATTCTTTGTAATAGTTTTGAAACATGATGATAGTAATATGTGAGTCATGTTAGTGAGTAATTATGCTTATTAAGAATATAGGTGTTAAGGTTTGTGATTCCCTATGCAAGAACGAAAGTAAATAGTTGTGCAATGAAGTTACATCCTACTTGTGGTGCATTATTCGGTGTTAGTTATTACTCAATGCTCACTTATGTGATTTTTCCGTTCCTCGGTTTGGTTTCTTCCCAATCTATTTGCTAGCTTTCATTTGTACTAAGTAGAAATACTACTTGTGCACCCAAAATCCTTAAACCAAGTTTTGCCTTATGAGTCCATCATACCTACCTATATGCGGTATTTCCATGCCGTTCCAAGCAAATTTGTATGTGCCATATCTAAATCTTCAAAATATTTTTCTCTTTTGTGTGCCAGTACCACTCATGAAATGGTGGGGAGTATCCAATATTTTTCCATGCTAGGTGTGTTATTCTCACGATATGTGTTGATTCAGTATCATTCCCGAGAAAGTGGTTGGTATTCGGGATGCCCAGTCCCATGCTCAAAATCAAATAAAATATAATGAAACAAAACTCCCCCCAGGAATGTTGTTGGTATAAACGGTACCCGTGGATTCGGCTCGCCGTGGACTGTGATTGATTGGTGGAGGGGGAGTAAAGACTTTACTATTCTGTTTGGGAATTGCCTATAATGAATCTAGTATGGAAAATATTGTGAGCTACTTCATCGTTTTCGTTGACACGAAAAGCGTGCCACTCAAAAAAAATTCTCTCTCAATATAAACATTATGCTCTGGCACCTCTACAAATCCTTACTTCCCTATGCGAAGGGCCTATCTATTTACTTTACGCATTTTTTATTTTTGCTTTGAGTCTCCATCTTCTCTTATGAGCACCAACTAGGGGGCACTATGTGCGATAGCCCAAGTGTTGTCCCTACCTTTTATGGCATGTAACCTATGTGACCTTGTCATGTGATGAATGTATTTGAGTTTGCTCTTTTGCCATGTCTTGTCTCATGCATACTTGCATCATGCATCATATCATTTCATCATCAAGTCATGCATTTAATGTGGTGTGCTTCTTAACCTTATTGTGATGGGAGTGGTCTTGTGGATGTGTGTTCTTGAGTGGGATCAACTCCTTCCCCCCTCTCTTTATATCAAATCAAACCATCCTTTAACCTTTTATTCCTATTATCATTAATCAACATAATTAAACTTGCTGATAAAATTGTTAAAAATGTTCATGAGGTAGCCAATATTATTTTGAGCTCATGTGTGTTGTTCTTGTGGTGTTTTGAGCTATGTGTTATTGGGGTTTTAAATATCAGTAGTGTTGCTTTGATTATAATATTAAAAATACTTGCTTGATAAATCCACTTATTAGTTTTATTAAATAGCTCACATTTACTTTCTTGCAAAAGTTTTTTTTGTTCTTGAAAAAATCCTTTTATTTTCCTCTGGGGGATTTTCTTGTTTGGATTTTTGTTTAAAAAGAAACAAGCTCTGTTGTTCTTGTGTGTGAGAGAGAGAGAGAGCAGTGGGCTCCTGTCCTTCCCCGCGTAGCCCAGTAGAGTGCTCACAGCCCAGCTGGCCTCCCCTCGCATGCGTGTGTCTTTCTCCTGTACGGCAGGGCATCGGCAGGAGCCACGTCGTTTGCTCGATTGTTTGATGGCCGACGGTGTTCCTCCTGCTCCTTTTAAGCGTGTCCTCGGTGCCCTAGCTTCTCCCATCTCTCCATTACTCCCTCTTCCTCGCCCAGCCGCTACCAGGTAAGGTAGCTAGCACCATGTCGTTGTCGGGTCCGCCATGCTCCGGCCGAGCTGCTGCTTGTGCCCGGAGATAGCCTTCATGTCGCGCCCCACCATGCTAGTGACGAGGGAACCTCCCCCATTGTCGGCCTCTTCTTACTCGTCGTACAGGAGCTCTCCAAGGCCCAGCTGTCGCCGTCTCCCTCCTCTGTGATTTCGGCCAAAAGATCGCGGGAGTTTCCCTTCGTGCCGTTGTCGTTCTGCTGTGCCTTCGGCCTCGTCGTCGTGTCTACGTAAGAGAGGTATTCCCCCGCGATCGGTCCCTGCCCTCTCCTTCGTCCCTAGGCCGCTGTAGCCCTCGTCATTATTCTGCAATCGTGATGCTCCCGGTGCTCTGTAAAGCCCGGTCCTTTGGTTCCAGTAGATGTGTGCATGTGTGTTGGTGCTGGTAGAAGCCTGCCGCCGCTGCCCATTGCCTGCGTGTGCTGCCTCCATCCCAGCATGCAGCTCGCGCTCGTAGTTGCGCCTCGCCGCCGCTGCCTTTCGTCTATTGCCACTGTCGTTGTTGCTGGCCGGTTTGGGTAGCCCTGCGATTCGCTGCGCTAGCCGCGGGGATGGAACCCACTGAGGCCCTGTAGCCCCCGCCGGTAGTCCCTGGCCGCCTCCATCGCCTCCTCTCTCGCCGGCATCTTCCGATGTTCCTAGTCGCCGGCAGGAGGGCAGCAGCAGCAGGGGCCTGTTCAAAAGAACAGACACCCCTCTAACTAGCAGAGTTCCCTCCTAGCCCGGCTGGTAGCCGTCGTGCCCTCCCAGCAAGGAGACCCGGGGTCGAAACCCCGCGGGCGCAATCTCCCCCTTTTTTGTTCTTTTCCGATTGGCTGAGTGTGTGTGATGTGTTCGGATCCAGTGTGATGACCAGATACCATTTGCGGTGCGTGGTGTTTGGAGGGATCAGATGTGGCTGTGACCAGATCCAGTGTGGTGTATGTGAGTGTGGTGTATGTGTGGCAGAGTGTGTGTGTGTGTGTGTGTGTGTGTGGCAGAGTGCATGTGTGTGTGGTGTAGTGTGTGCATGACAAGTGGGCCTGGCCCCACTTGTCATCCATTAGAGGGGCCCTGGTGCTATGCTAGGAGGGTCCCTCCTACTTGTTGTTTTTTTCTTTTATGGGTGTTAATATTTTATGTGAGATAAATGGACTATTTCTACTTATGGTAATACTACTAAAACTGGTATGAGCATTTTTGGACAAGTGCATTTTTAGTAGGTTTTCACTTATAGGAAGGTATGGCATTTTTCTATCTAGTGTTGTGCCTTGTTGCTCCATGCAAGTATATGAGTATGACATATGATGTTGGGGTGGAATCACCCAAGGAATCCATTGGTGTGATTTGTTTGGGCATTTGAGCAAGTTTGACAAAATGTCATTTTGTCTCAAAGTGCCATTTTGTCATTTTTGTTATATTTAATCCATGCATGCTATGATATTTGTGCCAATATGAAAATGCTAGCCTTTCATGAGTAGAATGCCATGGTATTTATTTTTGTCATGATAAACTTGCATATAAGTGGAAACCATGCTCTAAAGTAGCCACTAAAATAATGCTGTTTTCAAACATGCTAAATATTTCTAAGTCTGAGAATCTGGTAATATTTTTATGCCATGAAGATTGGATGTTATCTTGAGATATGTGGTGAATTAGCTCAAGCTTAGTGCTAGTGATTTGTTGTATAGGTTGCCCTCGACCATCCTGTTAACTTTCATACCATGAGGTGGTATCTATCACCATTAGTTTCTGCTGTCAAATTGCCATCAGCTTAAATCAGATTCTGGAAAACTGTCATTTTCATTAAGTCCCAGAAATCTGTTTCATCATGCCAACTTGTGGGCTTCATGCTTATTGATGCGTGCCTCCATTCCAGATTGTGTAGTTGGATAAGTTGATAAGCATGTTATGTAGTTTCTGTCAATGCCTTGTTTGTGGATGGAGACTTCCTATAGTTCAAGTTATTTGCTATGTAAGTTCCTATGTTGTTGTTTTGTGGCAGATTGTTTGTTTTAGTGTTTTGTGACTTGTGGGAGCTATTCTCCATGGAATTGCTTGATCTTTGGCTCTATTGTGGTTGGTTTTTCATTACATAACTAGTGGCTACCTTGGATTTCCAAGGAATAGCTCATGGCCTTCATTGTCTTGTGTTTTTCCTTTGTAACTTGTCGTGAGCGTAGCGTGAGAACCGTAACTCTGTTTCCTACGTTCCACATATACATTTGTATCATTTTTGCATGATGCAGCCATATTATCCATTATCATGCATGTCTAAATAACTTAACATAAGGTTCTGTCCAGATTATTAAATAACTAATCCATTGCATGTGAAACATGACTAGTTAGGATTGCCATGCTAAATTCTTCAAATAAGCCATGCATCATTCTTGTTTGTGCATTGCAACTTGGTTTCTTGTTTATTCTTGTTGTTTATTTTGGGTAGATGTGAACATTAAACCAGAGTACGAACATGCAGGAGAGTACCACTACGAGGAACCCGCTACTTGTCCCTTTGAAGAACCAACAGGCAAGATGATCGTACCCGGATCCCGATACTATTTTCGCTTGCTAGTTGTCTCACTCTTATTGTTACTTTTGCGCTACCTACCACTTGAATGTCAAGCCTCCTAGATTGCCATGATAGCCTCAAATCCCTCCACATCCTAGCAACCTTTGATTGGCTAAGTTACCACTACTCAGCCCCTCTTATATCGTTCTAGTTGCAGGTGCAGGTTGTTTCCATGTGATAACATGGATTTCTTGCATATCACAATATTATCTGTTATTTAATTTAATGCACATATATATCTTGGTATTGGTGGAAGTCTTGGCCTTCTGCTAGGTGTTTTGTTCCACTGTTACCGCCATAGTTTCTTGTTTCCGGTGTTATGTTTCCATACTTTGCGCTCCTAACATGCTCGGGGTTGTTATGGGGACCCCCTTGTTTATTCGGTTGAGATTAAAACTTGTCTGGCAAGACCCAACTTTGGTACTACATTTGCTTAAACTACTTAATAAAATTTGCATAGGGCTTTGCAACCCCGTGGACAATTAACCAACAACCTAGGCCAATGCTCCTCATGAGTGTTGGTCCAAACTAGATCCACTTGCGGGGCCACCTCGGGGCAAATCGAGTGATTTATATCTGGCCGATGTACGTAGTGTTCATCTGGTTGTGTCCTGAGAACAAGATACGCGGCTCTTATCGGGTTCGTCGACACGTCGGGCAGTCTTGCTGGACCTGTTTTACATTTATCGAGTGTCTTGCGTGAGGGGTCTGACTTTCTTCGGGTTATCTCGAGGTGTTGGAATTCCTTTGGAGTTGCCTAGGATGATCACGAGATCCGTGGTCGAGGCTATTCCCATGGAGTGTGGTTAATTTATGATGGACTAGTTGGAGCACCCCTGCACGGTTAAAACTTTCGGAAAGTCGTGCCCGCGGTTATGTGGCAACTTGGATATTTGTTTAACACCCGGTTATAGTTAACTCGAAGTAAAATCTAATAAAATACACCAACTGTGCAAGTAACCGTGATCGTCTCTGCTCGTGAACATGAACCAAGAGAGAACATGGTGGGGTTATGATTGACGTAAGTAGGTGTTCAGGATCTCTTGGAGGTCATTCTAGATCCGATCGCTTATCGTAGACCACATATTTACTTTCATGTTTCGTAATATTAGCCACCATAAATGCTTAGTGATGCTGCAAACTAAACACTTATCCCCATCCAACCTAAAGCTTGAATAGTCTCGGTACCCGGGCACGAGATTGCTGAGTCCTCGCGGCTCACGGATTACTACAACAATCCAGGTGCAGGTACATATGAGATCGTGCCAGATGACATGACGCAGCTATAGTGGGAGTATGACGAGGAGCATGGCAGGATGTACGTGACTTATCCAGACGAGTAGAGGACCATGATCGTGATCTTCGGGGCTATAAAGCCAGTGTCATTGCATCTTCATTTTATCGTTTGTTTTTGTCCGTAGCCGGATCCTGTCTTGGATTGATGCTTGAACTCTTTGATGTGTATTTGTAATTTAGTATGTGGCGAGTGTAAGCCAACTCATATACTCATCTCTTCCTAAATGTATGATGTAATGATGTTGTACTTGTGAACGACGAGATGTGCCTCTATCCCTGTCGAGGCCCCCGTGCCTTAATATGGATAGGCGCACATCTTGGGCGTGACACTATGATCGTACTTGAGCATTGGGCATAGCTAATATTTGAGTGTGTTTCATGAATGGATCAATGATTGAGCATGATGGGCTAGGGATAACTTTCTTTAATGTTGATATTTTGAAAGACATGGTTGCTTGTTGACATGCTTGAGTATTGAAGCCATTATGTTAAAACTAGACTATTGCTTTGAATTATTTACAAAGTCCAAATGTCCATGCTATACAAAGAAGAAAAGAATATGATGAACATGTTAGGCAGCATTCCACATCAAAAATTCTGTTTTTTATCATTTACCTACTCGAGGACGAGCAGGAATTAAGCTTGGGGATGTTGATATGTCTCCAGTGTATCTATAATTTTTGCTTGTTCCATGCTATTATATTATCATTCTCGGATGTTTTACAATCATTTTACTACAACTTTATATTATTTTTGGGACTAACCTATTAACCTAGAGCCCAGTGCCAGTTTCTGTTTTTTCCTTGTTTTTGAACTTCGCAGAAAAGGAATATCAAACGGACTCCAAACGGAATAAAATCTTCGAAATGATTTTTTTCTGGATCAGAAGGAACCTACAAAACTTGGAGATGAATTCAGAAGGTTCCCAAGGAGGCTACAAGCCACAGGAGTGCGGCCACACCCCTAGGCGCGCCCCCAGGCTTGTGGGCCCCTCGGGAGTCCACCGACCTCCCTCTCAGCTCTATAAATCCTCAAATATTCCAAAACCCCAACTCAGAACCTAGATCAGGAGTTCCGCCACCGGAAGCCTCTAGAGCCACGAAAAAACAATTGGGAGCCTGTTCTGGCACTCTACCGGAGGGGAAATCCATCATCGGAGGCCATCTTCATTATCCTGATGCTCTCCATGACGAGGAGGGAGTAGTTCACCCTCGGGGCTAAGGGTATGTACGAGTAGCTATGTGTTTGATCTCTTTCTCTCATGTTCTTGAGATGGCACGATCTTGATGTACCGTGAGTTTTATTTATATAGATGAATCATATGGAGTCTTCCCCTCTCTATCTTGTTGTGATGAATTGAGTTTTCTTGAAATTTTCTTATCGGATTGAGTCTTTATGCATTTGAGAACACTTGATGTATGTATTGCGATGGGATATCCATGGTGACAATGGGATGTTCTATGGATTCACTTGATGTATGTTTTGGTGATCAACTTGCGGGTTCCGTGACCTTGGGAATCTATGCAAAGGGGTTGGCACACGTTTTTTTCTTGACTTTCTAGTAGAAACTTTGGGGCACTCTTTGAAGTTCTTTGTGTTGGATTGAACATGATGAATCTGAAATTATGTGATGCATATCGTATAATCAAGCCCATGGGTAATTGTGGTGACATTGGAGTATCTAGGTGACATTAGGGTTTTGGTTGATATGTATCTTAAGGTGTTATTTTAGTACGAACTCTAGGGCTGTTTGTGACATTTATAGGGATATCTCATAAGATTGATCGAAAAGAATAACTTTGAGGTGGTATCGTACCCTAAAATAATTTCTTAGTTACATCTCTACTATTTGTGACTTTGAAGTGAACTCTTTGTCGCACAAGAGGTATTCACATATGATTCGACTATGCCAATATTGTTGAGAGAAATTGCATTAGTGAAAGTATGAACCCTAGGCCTTGTTTACAAGCATTGCAATACAGTTTTTGATCATTTTTGTTACTTGCTACCTTGCTGTTTTTATATTTTCAGATTACAAAAACCTATATCTACCATCCATATTGCACTTGTATCCCATCTCTTCGCCGAACTAGTGCACCTATACAATTTTCCATTGTATTGGGTGTGTTGGGGACACAAGAGACTCTTTGTTATTTGGTTGCAGGGTTGTTTTAGAGAGACCATCTTCATCATATACCTCCCATGGATTGATAAACCTTAGGTCATCTACTTGAGGGAAAATTGTCGCTATCCTACAAAAATCTGCGCTTGGAGGCCCAACACGAGTCTACAAGAAGAAGGTTGTGTAGTAGACATCACTAACACACAGGTGCTTATGGATTTTGTAGCCGCCGCGCGTACTCCCCGCCGATCCAATATCAGATGGAGAGACCCCGCCCGCCGAACTAGCGGAGAGCGGGAATGCCTAGCATCCCGCCACTCCGGACGCCATGAAGAACACCACCGAGGTGTCATCCCAACATGCTCATATGGAGCCGGGCAACGGCGGTGGGGGAGACGACACAATGGCCAAGGCTAACACCTCGGCCACCGAAGATCGAGGGGAAGTACCCCGCCCAGACACTGAGGAGTCCAGACGAGCGGCCGCTCAATCCCCTCCAAGGTCATCTCCGGAGCATAGGACGCCTCCGGAGGTTCTGGTTCAAACCACGGTTGATGATCGGGTTAGCTGATCACCTTCGGTTCCACCAACCAACAGGTGGTCAGTCATGGAGGAGGCTCTATTGGGTGCCTCTATCTCTGAGGAGCACCGCACCCTCATGGGTGCGGTATTAAAGAGCATCCAATCCATTGACAATGGCCTGAAGGAGGCCTTCAAAGGTCTCCTAGCGGGCTTTCAAGTAAGTCACCTAAAACTCTTATTTGTGAAGTTTTTTATTTATTTCCATTATACACATGGCAGCCCCCGAGCCCTAGGAGAGTTTGAAAAAACTTACCTAGGGTTCAATCATGTATCTGATACCGGACTAGATACAATTTATGTGTCCGACGAGTTAGGGTAGCTCCTGATAAGGTCCAACATATGATCGGATTGATTATAGTCCGGGAGTTGAAGACCCATGTAACATAACCACTGTATGTGTACTGTAGGCATCGTCATCGGCGGTGGCAATAAATGGCGCCGAGCTGGACGAGCTGAATCGGAAGCTTAAATGCTCCAAAGATGAAGTTGAAGCCCTCAACCGAATATTCGACGAGGCACAAGGTAGGTCAAAACAAAATCCGAATACCTTTGCCTGAACTCCTTTACCCGAACACTATCCATGCAGTTTTTCATAATGTCTTAATGTGCAAACAGCTTCCGTGAAGGAGGTGGAGAGGCTCAAGGCCAAGATCCAACTAACAAAACACTATGCGATCGTTGAGAGAGTGGCGGCCAAAGAAGCGGTGACCGCCCTCTCTGACCTGCGAGCCACCATCCAGAAGCACGAGGCTCGTGTGGTGGAGGTTCAGTAGGAGCTGAAGGACGCCAGCCAAAAGTGCGAGGTCCTTGAGCAGAAGGGCAAGGAGAGCGCAGCTGAACTGTCCACCCTGAAGAACGATCTTCAGAAAGAGATGGAGCTGCACCAAATGGCAGAGCCGGCCATGAAGGACCTCTGTATCCGCTTATGGGCCGGCGAGCCATTTCCAGGCAGCTACTTCAGCCTGGTGGAGAAGTTGATTGCTGCCTCGCCTCGCTTCGACGCCGTGAAGCGCTCTTCCTGCATAGAGGGAGTCTGGATGACCCTTGCCAAGGCCAATGTGCACTGGCTGGGGCTGGATCGGATGAAGGTAGCCACCACCCTACCACCTCCCGAGAAGGAGCATTGACGCCCCGAGCTGTACTTTGATGGAGTGATGGAGAGTGCTTGGGTGATAGCGTCATAGTGTTCGGGCAATAATATGTTTGAATGAGTTGTACACGTCCGAAGACATATCGAAACTTTTGATGTTATAAGTTGTTATGCTTTTATAGTTTTGCATTCCTTTATAATTCTTGCGTGGCCGTCTAATAGTGAAAGATGCGAGTCGTCGGCTTCATCCCCCTAGTAGATACCACATGGGGTGTCTATACCAACGCAATATGTCCCTTAGCCGAGTTATCGGAACCCGAAGGCGGTAAAGTGCGGCAAACTAGGCAATCACACTATGGTGCTTTATTTCTTTCACTTAGCTGTAGGAGCACGAAAAGGACTATAGGGAGCTTACAATTGGCTACTGAAGTGTTGTGATGTTCGGACGGACCGTGGCTAAAGTTGGTATCACAAGGTTTGCACAAAGGACAAACCCCTCGTATAGCACGGAATAAGTGCTTACGAGGTTTGAAGTATAATACTTCCAGCTCAGGTTCACAGACCGGATATTGCATACCATGACAGTCATTTTTTGGCTTTCTCCCCTAAGGTGCTTGACTAGACTATCCGGAAGCACAATCATAGGGGGCTACCTTTGCCCTTTTAGCCGAACGAGCGGAACGTAAAGGGGCAAGCACAGGAGCTGGGCAACCCAACTATTGACCCAAGACACAGTTCGGAACCGATGCATAATAAGTGAACTCTGAGACGCCGAACACATAATGAACAATATGTAAGGCGATTTGTATGTAAGTTCGAGCCCCCGGTGTAATATCTGGTCGCATCGTAAGGTATTGAATTAATTCGCGAGAAGAGGGAGAAAGGGAAAATATTTGCCATATTTTTTTCTCAACAACTCTTATTATTTAGAGTGCCGAAGCAACTGCTTACAAGTATATCGAAAAAGAAAAGAGATTACAGGAGCAGTTGTACCAGGGATCTTCGATTGGTGGCCTTACGTCCTTGATATGCCATGTTTCTAGTTTTACTCCTGATCTTTGGTGTGCCTCTATGGGTGGCATAATTCGGAGAACGGATCTTGCTAACAAAGCCTTGAGACATCGCCGAACTATGGATAGGCTTTATGCCCATGCTGGGCCCTTTAGTGGTCCATGCATTGTGTCCAAAGACATATTTAGTGGTAGTAGTCTGGTCCAGCCAGACTTCCACGTTTGTTTCCCCACCGCTGCCCATGGAATTTGAAGCGTGAAGTTGTGCCTTCTTGGCGCATACTTCGCTAGTCCTAGAGGCGTGCGGTGGGGTGTGAGTCCCTATTTGGGGGTAGAGGGGGGCTCTAATAGTTCGGCCTACATCCGAGCTCGCTTCCCAACCTTGCCTGTCTTTACGACAGATACTGAAACCTGCCTATCATCTTGGTAACTAAATTCGACTGCCAGGGCCAGTGCATGCTCCTCAGTCTGTAGAGATTGCTCCGTATTGCCGTTGACAGTGATGACCCCTATGGGGCCACACATCTTGAGATTGAGGTATGTATAATGCGGGATGATGTTGAAATGAGCTAACGATGTCTGACCAAGAAGGGTGTGATAGCTGATGCGGAAGGGTACGATGTCGAAGATCAAGTCTTCGTTGCGAAAGTTGTCGGGCGAGCCGAACACAACTTCTAGGGTTATGGAGCCCATGCACCGGGCTTTGACACCTGGAATCACCCTTTGAAGGTGGTGTTACTGTATTTAATCCGTGACGCGTCTATGTCCATCTTTTTCACCATATCTAGGTAGATCAGGTTAAGGATACTTCCTCTGTCTATTAGGACTTTTCTGAGGTGATACCCGTCGATAATGGGGTCGAGGACGAGTGCGGCCGAACCCCTATGACGGGTACTGGTCGGGTGATCGCGCCGATCAAAAGTGATCAGATATGCCGACCATGAGTTATACTTTGGGGCCACTGGCTCTACAGCGTAGACCACTCGAAGGGCGCGCTTCCTCTCCTTCTTGGGTATATGGGTGGCGTATATCATGTTTACTGTCTTTACTTCCGAAGGATTTTCTTTTGGTTGCCACCAATCGGACCCCAAGGATCATCCTCATCTTTGCTGTGAGGGCTCTTGCTTTGTTCCTCAGGTGGGAGCTTGCCGACCTGTTTAAACACCCAGCAATTTCGGTGTGTGTGTGTGTGAAGGGGTTATTACCCCTAGGTGGGCCAAAGCTACGGGGTTCTCCCCCCCCCCCCCCCCCCCCGCTTCAAGAAAAATCACGTCGTCATCTCGTCCTTGGCCAGCTAGTACGTTGCCAGCTGCCTCGCAACCGGCTGGCACATGGCCGGCAGGCTCGTTGCCGGCTAGCTCATGGCCGGCTGGCCAAGGAGCTGGCTCGGCCTTGGCCAGCAGGGCCATGGCCAGCTGCCTCCAAGACGGCTCTTCCTTTGACCCTCGAATGAACAAGACCCCATCCCATCTCTCTGTGCGTGGGTACGGCGACAAGACAAGACCCTCACGACGAACCCTGGCATGGCCACAGTAATCGCTGACACGCGGGCGTGCATGGCTACAATGCAGTCGGTCGTACCGCTGACCTTGGCTGACTGCGACCGAGTAGGGCAACAGTGTCAGCATGCCCCATCCTACTCCATTACCTGCCTCCGCATGGCTACAGCACTGCCAGTCGTACCGGAGACCTCTGCCGTGTGGGGACCCTGACTCATAAGTTGTGATCACCGAATGTGCGTGCACAGTGATCCCAGAGATCAATGCTCACTGAACACAAAGAAACTGAATAACAAGAGTCTTACATCAATTACATACTGGTTTACTCAAATATGGCCTTCATGGCCAAGTCTTCATATGATTGCACTGCAAATCCTCAACGATAGCGTGAACCCATGCCATCTGCCTTAACCCTACAGGCATTCTGACTGGCAAGTGTCCTAGATCGCATGTCCGTCACCAAGGTAATCTTCATCATAACCTGATATTTCATGCCTGGCTAATAAAATAACCAGTGGCAAGCCAATGAGTACTTTAAATGTACTCGCAAGCAACCCATGTTTGGAACAAGGCAATAACAATGCATAATATAGCACTAATGGGAAGTTCTGCAGAAAGCTAGTTTTGAGTGCAATGACATGATCAAGTAACTTAAGTAAGCATGCATCAACCAAGATAGGTGTTCATAAGAACACGTCAAAGTCATCATCATAAGCAGGGGGTTGGACGTCTCATGTTCAACCATTACACAAAGTCCTTAGACTTGTCTCATGTACCGTCTGAACATCTCAAGTTCAGACGTCATGCCAAGTCATCCGACTCGACTCAAATATCATCCTTGTCACCGAACACACACACACCAAGTTTGCAAAAACATCTAGATGTCGTTTAAGAAGGACCTCCAACTGTCCATGACCGCGGACACGGCTATTCGAATAGTTTTACACTCTGTAGAGGTTGCACACTTTACCCACAAGATTCGAGGAACTTCCGTGTCATCCACGACTCGCGGTCTATTACATACCAGAGGTAAGCACCCGAACAATGCCTTTCCCATGGCGATACTAAACAAAGAGTCCACTCATTGGTGTCATCCCTCATGATATACATCACACGTATCATCCATGAGGGCACGCAACGGTGTGCCCGGTGCTTGTAAAGACAGCGCATGACCTTCCACTCTAGGACGAACCCGTCTCGAGAGTGACTTCTTCACTCTAGCCACCAGTAAGGCGGGATCCTTGCTAGCACCAACCATAGTAATCAACAAAGCCCCTTCCTAGATAGGGGTAGAGTGGTTGTAAATGTAAGGTTGGGATGGTTAGCAGACCTTAAATCTAATCTATTTTCGAAAACACATACTCACTTGCTCTGGTGTACCACTTCTTTCTCAAGTGGTCACCCATTTCATCATCATCACCCTCAGGCATTAGTAGCACCCGACGGGGTTTTCGAAAAGTTTTTGAAATCATTTCTTCCTTCCCATCACTATGCATAATTCCCATCCCACTTTCGTAGCATCTACTAGCAACCTAACTACTCCCACCCGCACAACCCTCATAAGGTGGTAGGGTCATGCATGATGCAAGTGTCAACTGTAAGAGTATCGAAGGTCTCCCATTGAAGGGGGTACACCACAACATGATCAATCATCGAAACAACAAGTGATATATGTCATGCATGAAAAAGTTTCTTAACATGGTCAAAGGGCTGCTTGCCTGGCTTTGCAAAGTTTTCGAGGTCTTCACATGCTTCTCGTCCACTCCGAGCACTCCGTCTACCTTGTCAACTATCGCCGGAAACAACATTAATGAGCAACACATCAAGCAGACAATAAAAGTGCTCTATAAATAGGAGTTTTATTTTTCTTGGACACCTCTAGTCACAAGAAAATAGCCAAGCAGGTTTCGTTCGATGTGGATCAAGGGGCAGTCTTGAATGGTGGGAATGATGGAAATGATGATCCTTTAAGATATCAACAGAAAAAAAAATGTAAAAAGGAGTGGATGGACCCAACAAATAGGGCATGATTTTGGAAACATGTGGAAAGTGTTTTACTGGATTTGGAGTTGGGATGATTTCCTTATGAATTTCCTAAGAGGAAATAAATGGGAAAAGGGAGCATTTATTAGTTCAAGCAAAATAGGGGCATGGGAAAATGTTAACCATGCCTAGATAAATAGGGAATGATATTTGGGGCATCTGGGATTTTGAATCCCTCCATTTGGAGCTATGATGAATGCCCTAAAGATTTTACAATGTGGCCTCTAATAGTTCAAATTTAAATTTAAATTTGAACAAGACAAAACTTTGTGGTAGAAAAAATATGGAAGTGGCACCAGTAAATAGGTGGCATTTTTAGAAGGATGCAGAAATTTGAATCATCAAATTTGGAGCTAAAATGAATTTAATATGGATTTTACAAATTTTGGAAAAACAGAAATTGGAAAAAGGGGTATACTTAGTGCGCCATATAGCGCACACGATGCATGATTGATATTGGGCCGGCCCAGTGGCTTGGCCTTGCCAGCAGGGTGGCACGCCGAAGGCGTATTCAAGGGAATACGCCTTCCCCGCGGAGAGGCGGAGACAGCGGAGGCCGCCTCCACTTATGCGCGGGCCCGGTCATTGGCTCGCTGATGGGTGGGCCCCGCCTATCGGGTTCTTCCCCTCCTCCTGCCTAGGTAGGGGAGAAACAGGGGAGGCCCGACCGAGGGGCGCCGACGATGCCCCGGGCGGATCAGGCCGCCTTCGGTGAGGCTCCGGCCGCCGGCGCGCTCAGGAGAAGGATCTGCACCATGCCTAGGGTCCTTCCCTCCATCCGGAAGTGCCAGTCGCACGTGGCCTCTCCCACGGCAGATCCCGGCGACGACAGCCATGGAGCTCAGTGCTCCAGCCACCGGAGGACGAAACGATGAGCGAGTGAGGGTGGTGGTGGTGCTAGAGGTGGCCTGGTGAGGTTCAAGGGAAAGGAGAGGCACGGGGGAGCCCGAACCCAAGCGGTGGCCGTGGCGGGCATGGCAGCCATGGGAGGAGGAGAAGGCTACGGGAGCATGGGGGCTCGGTCTGGGGAGGTCCAAGGGGGAGAGGGAGATCCAAGAGGGGCGAGAGGGGGCTCGGGAGCGGGTAGAAATAGGGTGGGCAACGAGGGGGAGCTCGGGAGCGCCTCGGATGCCCTCGGGCGCGACGAGCACGCGCGCTAGAGCCTCCTTGGAGCTTTGCTAGCGTCAGGGAGAGGCGTGGGAGGTTGAGGGGAAGTTATTGGCGCGAGGGGATTCCCTGCCGAAGCTTGCTACGAGCTACAAGACAATGACAAGCGACAGAGCACCGATTTTGCATGCAAACAACATGGTCACCACGCCAAGGCATGTATAGGATGCTTATTTGGTCGGCCAGCCATGTCTAGTGAGTGAGTCACTCGTATAGTAGGGCACTGGTAAATTCTCAGGGTAAATGGGGCTGGTTACATGGGCTTTTCACAGGGGGTAAGTTTGAAGCAGCAAACTTGGGCCTGATCTAGAGGGTTTTTACTCTAGGGCACTATTGATAAAATTTTGTCTAGTAGCCCTTGGTATGGGAGGACTATACCCCCACCAATTTTCAGCTCAGGAAGATGATTTTATAGAGTACTTGTAGTACAAAGCCACTATTGCTGCCATAATGTAGGTTTAGATGAACTGCTCCTATTTTCCACATGAGCCTGCCATATTTGGGTTTGGTTTGATGCATAGGTATGCAAGTGAGGTTGTGGAAAAGTTTGGGGTCATTAGCATGATCAGAAGGGAAGGAGAGGTGCTGTCATGGTAAAAAAAGAGAGGGAATAAGACAGAGTTACCCCCCCCCCAAATAATTGACCAGAGGCCATGGCAAAGTTACTGGAGGTAGAAGAGGGTTATAATATGCTGTGGTAAAAATTTGGGGTCAAGGGGAATCTTTTTCGGCCCACTTTGCTTGTCCACAAGTTTATGGCTTAAGGTGTTTGTGTTGTGATTGGGCTAGGCAGGGGAATCCTATGACCTTGATATTTACAAGGGGTGAATGGTAAGTCCATTTGGTCCTGATCACAAGTTTTCATATCAAATGAAGAAAGTTGATAATGTAATCTTGGTAATCCCTAGAAATCAACAGAATCAAGTTTCTGTAGATCTAGGTCTGCAAATCTATTGTCCTTGATGCACCACTTAGTGTAGCATCATCATTTGGGTAACAGAGCATGCCCACAAAGTTTGGGATCAATGGGAGATACTTCACAATGTAAAGATGATCAAATTTGCCTCTGGAAAGGAATGGTTTTAGGATATTTTGGTGAACCAAAACAATTGGGATTGAGATGAAACTTGGCAAGAGGATCACATATATCATATGTGACATGCTAGAATTTTACTAGATTTATTTGAGAATATTTCTTATAGAAATATTCCAAATGCTGGGAATAGGCAGAAATGGTTTTGAAGGGTTTTGTCTAATACTTTGAACATGACCATGCCTTTATACTCTTACATATGGACAGTATATGTCCACTAAGCTTTCCTAAATTTTCCCAAATATTTTAAAAGCATTTAAATAATTTTTACCTATAAAAGACCATTTCTGGCCTTAAGAAAAAGCCTTTAAATAAAATATGAAAATAATCTTTTAAAATAATATTTTGTGGTTTTGGAAAGTTATATATGTAGTAGGTTCCAAATAAAGCATTTTGGGGAAAATGATCCACACAATTTGGGGACTTGCAGTGCAAATCTCAAATGAGGGGGTTTTGAAAACCTAATTTAAATAAACGCTTTTTGGCCAAAATAAAATTTTGTAAAAATATTTTCAAGTCCTATTCACATGGCATGATCATTGGACAAGAGTTGCGATCAAGGAAAAGAGTTTTGAGAGTAGGTGGGATTTTATGAATATAGAGCACATGAAAGCAAACAAGAAATCAACAATCAAGTCAAGCATCACAAGCACAGAAAAAGTTTTAATTGGCCCTGATTTTTCAGTCATGATAACTTAGTCATGAGAGGCAAAACACAGGGTGTGACAGACCTACCCCCATTACAAGAATCTCGTCCCCGAGATTCCTAGGCTAGGCGTAGAAGAGATGATGAAATTTAGAGGTGAGGTAGTCTTCACGTTCCATGTTGCTTCTGCTCTAGTGTAGTTGTCCTTCTGGATACTGAAGTGTCTGATGAGATGTCTTCGAGTGCATTGTTGACTTTGTCTAAGGGTGAATGGGGTTCTCGTAATATGCTGGGCTTGCCTAATGGATAGGGGTTTGGTGGACGAGGTTCTCGTAGTGCTTGGCTTGCGTGTATATCCCAAAGTCGGAATACCTGGCCAAGTGGTGTGTCTGTGTGCTGGTCATAGGACTGCTTACGTTGGTTAGTGACATCTATATATCTCGCATTAGAATAGAAGGGTTGAGTCTTGGTGTAGCTTCTTGTTGACGGGGAAGTCTTTATCTTCCTTAAAGCAGGGGTCTTCAGCCGTAGGTGGTCTCCATTCTTGAGAGTTTTGAGGTGTGTCATCGTGGGCTTCTCGTCGAGATCTTCTGCTCGAGTAAGCTTCCTAGGTAGATTCTTCATTCTTCGTTGGTTGTTTGTCTTCATTGTCATGGACGCACGTTTCTGGAGGGCCTTAGACTGTTTGGTCTACTCATCTCTCCGTGGCAAGGTCTGTGCTGAGTCTCGACCCTAAGACTGAGCTTAGAGACTTGGTGTCAAAATGGGTTCTACCATCTGGGATGGTTCTGACGGGGGTCCTAGATGAGTTGGCTACCCAAAAGTATAGACCAGCCATACAATCCTCAAGGTCTAAGGTTTCACAAGCGGGGTGAGCTACCTTCGACAAGTGGCTTACCATGGTCGAGTCATGGTTTACGCCCCAGATTGAACCAAAAAGGGGCTAGCAATGAGGTCATGACAGTCGTTCTACTCTGTTCCAGGCATCTGAAGGGAGCAGGGACGTCATGCTCAACGTACACCATCAAGGTGGTGGAGTAATGGGGTGCCATCTACTTATCAGTTCCATCCAGGTAAGGATCTAATAGATGACCATTTAAAGCGAGGGGATCTCTAATCCTCTTAATGTCCAAGGGCTTCATCTGGCTTGAACTTAGATGCTTCTGGATATAGTCTAGTTGAGGTATCCCGCAGAGGAGTGGAGGTTGACTTCCTTTGCTTCTTCTTTTTTCATTGTCGTGGTTTCGCAATCGTAGTGGTCCTTCATCTTGCTTGGCAAAGAAGGCTTCTTCTGCAGGGAGGGTGCTTCGCGGAGTCCAACTCCTTCAAGGTGAGACCTTGATCTTGAGAGGCATGGTAGTTAGTGTTCCTTGGGCTGGTCCAAACAGGACTAAGGTGTTCCTTCCTCTCGCTGGGTAAATAAGTATGTCATCCGCGAGGATAACATCGTATTCCTCCAATACCACATAAACACATTGCTCATGGGATGTGTGAGAGAGGCGGTCGTTTGTTTCGGGTGGTCACTAGTATCAAGGGTTGTGGTCCAACCTAATAAAGGTCATCATTGACACCTTCCTTATGGAAAGGGTGGGTGGTGGTCACGATGGGGTATTGACCATGGTCTTTTGACTTAGAGCCAGAGCCTATGGTCTTAGTCCGGCCGCGTCATGGTCCGGTAAAGCTTTGAGTTTCAAGGAGCTTAGGATGTGAGTGAATGTCTATCATCTTAGCCTCAAGCACGGTTCTTAGATGCCAATAGTACAACCTATTACTCCAAACAAAATCACCATATATCCTTGAAGGCCTCACCTGATATGAGTCAACTCCAATATTACACATGCTACTCATATCTCCAAGGTTTTGAGAGAAGGACTATACCAAAAATCTCATATGTACACTATGGCCAACTCACATATATCCCTATATAAAAATCCTCGGGATAATTTACAAGACGCTAAGCTTGATCATTACAGTACCAATCCAATTGTCCTTCATGCCTATCCAAGGTCTAAAGTTTTGCATTACTATGCTAAGGAAACATGTAATAAAATCCTCCAAGATCATGTTTCCTTCCTACGAATCCAATTTAATCAACCCACGAAAATAATCCACTATTACCTGATCCATTACTGCTACAAATCCAGCATCGATGGTGCCCAACATAATTTCCTTGAGTTCATATAATCCACATATCATTGCAAGGACTATTATCACAATATATCCATGAACTTCCAATCTAATGGCCAACTAAAATCTAAGGTCGAGCTTATATAGATCCTAGATTATCCCTAACACCGTTTGATCCCTTCTACTATCATCCACCGAGAAACATGGTAGCATTAACAAGATCATCGGACTAAATTCAAATTACTCCAAACCATGTGGTTTAAATGATCTCGAGCACCCACTATAATCACCTATTTAAATCCAAGGTGTACATCTAGTAACAATTTCCTGTTAGTTACCCCAGTCACTATCATATCACCACCCATCAACTATCAATCATTACTTTCCAAAGTCACATCATTATCCTCCAAGATTTTCATCTTCTAATCATATTTTTCCTACTAAATCCAATTTGCTCACGGGAAAGCAAGTTATGCTACTCTATCAATCTTGATCCATCGAGTTTGTATACCATCATTAAACGTGGGAATCCACAAAAGGGTCTCAACTACTTCCTCAAGACATTCATTGTGGCTGAATCAAATCGTTGCCCGCAAATAGTACATCCTTAGAATGATCCTTCCTCAAGGTCTAAGGCTTCACAAGCGGGGTGAGCTACCTTCGACAGGTGGCTTACCATGGTCGAGTCATGGTTTATGCCCTAGATTGAACCAAAAAGGGGCTAGCAATGAGGTCATGAAAGTCGTTCTACTCCGTTCCAGGCATCTGAAGGGAGCAGGAACGTCATGCTCAACGTACACCATCAAGGTGGTGGAGTAATGGGGTGACATCTACTTATCAGTTCCATCCTGGTAAGGATCTAATAGATGACCATTTAAAGCGAGGGGATCTCTAATCCTCTTAATGTCCAAGGGCTTCATATGGCTTGAACTTAGATGCTTCTGGATATAGTCTAGTTGAGGTATCCCGTAGAGGAGTGGAGGTTGACTTCCTTTCCTTCTTCTTTTTTCATTGTCGTGGTTTCGCAATTGTAGTGGTCCTTCATCTTGCTTGGCAAAGAAGGCTTCTTCTGCAGGGAGGGTGCTTCGCGGAGTCCAACTCCTTCAAGGTGAGACCTTGATGTTGAGAGGCATGGTAGTTAGTGTTCCTGGGGCTGGTCCAAACAGGACTAAGGTGTTCCTTCCTCTCGCTGGGTAAATAAGTATGTCATCCATGAGGATAACATCGTATTCTGCCAATACCACATAAACACATTGCTCATGGGATGTGTGAGAGAGGCGGTCGTTTGTTCCGGGTGGTCACTAGTATCAAGGGTTGTGGTCCAACCTAATAAAGGTCGTCGTGGACACCTTCCTTATGGAAAGGGTGGGTGGTGGTCACGATGGGGTATCGACCATGGTCTTTTGACTTAGAGCCAGAGCCTATGGTCTTAGCCCGACTGCGTCATGGTCCGGTAAAGCTTCGAGTTTCAAGGAGCTTAGGATGTGAGTGAATGTCTATCATCTTAGCCTCGAGCACGGTTCTTAGATGCCAATAGTACAACGTATTACTCCAAACAAAATCACCATATATCCTTGAAGGCCTCACCTGATATGAGTCAACTCCAATATTACACATGCTACTCATATCTCCAAGGTTTTGAGAGAAGGACTATACCGAAAATCTCATATGTACACTATGGCCAACTCACATATATCCCTATATAAAAATCCTCGGGATAATTTACAAGACGCTAAGCTTGATCATTACACTACCAATCCAATTGTCCTTCATGCCTATCCAAGGTCTAAGGTTTTGCATTACTATGCTAAGGAAACATGTAATAAAATCCTCCAAGATCATGTTTCCTTCCTACGAATCCAATTTAATCAACCCACGAAAATAATCCACTATTACCTGATCCATTACTGCTACAAATCCAGCATCGATGGTGCCCAACATAATTTCCTCGAGTTCATATAATCCACATATCATTGCAAGGACTATTATCACAATATATCCATGAACTTCCAATCTAATGGCCAACTAAAATCTAAGGTCGAGCTTATATAGATCCCTAGATTATCCCTAACACCGTCTGATTCCTTCTACTATCATCCACTGAGAAACATGGTAGCATTAACAAGATCATCAGACTAAATTCAAATTACTCCAAACCATGTGGTTTAAATGATCTCGCGTACCCACTATAATCACCTATTTAAATCCAAGGTGTACATCTAGTAACAATTTCCTGTTAGTTACCCCAGTCACTATCATATCACCACCCATCAACTATCAATCATTACTTTCCAAAGTCACATCATTATCCTCCAAGATTTTCATCTTCTGATCATATTTTTCCTACTAAATCCAATTTGCTCACGGGAAAGCAAGTTATGTTACTCTATCAATCTTGATCCATCGAGTTTGTATACCATCATTAAACCTGGTAATCCACAAAAGGGTCTCAACTACTTCCTCAAGACATTCATTATGGCTGAACCAAATCATTGCCCGCAAAGAGTACATCCTTAGAATGATCCTTCCCATGGCACCAAGGTTCTAGTGCTAGCAAGAATGAAGGATGTGTGTTCACTATGATCACTAGATCCATAATGAACCTTGTGCTAAGAAGGATTTATTGAAGATCAATACGTGCTCTGGCAAATTCGTGTATTAAACACGTGATCAGAGATTTGTGCTGGGGAGCTTGTGAGGTCTAGGTTGGTCTGGGGAGGGTGTTCCCAATCTTGAGGGAAGAGCCTAACCCCACGGGGTTGCGTTTGGTTGAGTATGTTGTAGTCGAAGTCTTCGGTGTTAGTTGCTTGTCGAGGTGGATCCTTGGTGCATCTTGTCTTGCTGGTCTTCAGTTGATGATATTGGGGAGAGGGAAGGTAGCATAGAGGAGCATGCCTAAGGGGGTGGTATAGTGCAAGTGCAATCAAGCAAGCGCCAAAAACGCCAAACACATACATCAAGGTAAGGTAGGTGATATAGTCGCGCACTTGTTGCCTAGGGCAAAAGTGTGACTCACACCAAAGCACAAATAGGAAAAACAAGAAACACACATCATGGTTCCATTCGAACCATCATACAGACTCGACTTCGCATAGGGGACACACGACTTATCCTACCCTAGGGGTTCTCGGACTCAGTAGTCGTGCATGCTTCTTGTCTTGGAGAAGAGTCCGCTTAGTCTTCTGGTCTTCTTCATGTGTCGCTATGTCTCCGATTGTTGTTCGCTGAAACAATCATGGTTGCACCTGAAGGGTCCTAGACGACTTCGGGTCTGGTGAGTTGACGGCGAAGGTGATTCTTCACGGCTGATGTTGACTGTGTCTTCTGGTGTCCTCGTGATCATGATAATGCCTTCTTGTCTTCTGAGACGTTGAGCATTCCAGGTAGGCAATCTTTTATGTAATGACATTAACAAGGCATGGTAGAGTTATATCCTATTGGTCACGTTGATGATATCATCGGCACCAAGAACGGGGGATGATGAGAACCGTTTTCCTGCTCACTATAGTGAGGCGGACCAAATGGTGAGGTTCTCATCCACTTGTGGTTACCGATATAACAACGAAAAGGACAGGATTGCTCTATTAGCGATGCATATCATGACATTATATGTCTTGTGCCCTGGTCTTCGAGGGCCAGGGTGGCATCATCCTAGGGCTGTGTCGAGGGTGTCACCATCATCTAAGTCTTGGCATCCTCGTCCTTTGAGAAGGTATCCTCTGCTGGTAGCTCCTTGTCATGGGGTCGTCAAACTTATGTGAATGTCTGGCAAGGTGGATTCCTTCCAGGTTACCCACGAGGATTTCAAGGAATCCCGTGGTCAGGAACCCAAGGGTAGTAGCGACCATTTGCAAAGTTTTTGAAAAGAAGATGAGGAGAGCTAAGAGAAAAGTGGTGGAAGGGCTAAGGAAAAAACCTTTGCTTCCCTTGGAATTTTTTTAGGAGAGGCAAGAAATATAGAGGCTTTATAGGTGATTTTGAAGGGTCTGGAAAAATAGTTTTGTCCTAACTAACGTCCATGCTAACTAAGGGCTTCCTACAATCAGGATGGCTCTGATACCAACTCTGTGGGGACCCCGACACATAAGTCGCGATCACTGAATGTACGTGCACAGTGATCCCAGAGATCAATGCTCACTGAACACACAGAAACTGACTGAACACACAGAAACTGAATAACAAGAGTCTTACATCCATTACATATCGGTTTACTCAAATATGGCCTTCATGGCCAAGTCTTCATATGATTGTAGCGGAAATCTTCAATGATAGCGTGAACCCATGCCATCTGCCTTAACCCTACAGGCATTCTGACTGGGAAGCGTCCTAGATCGCATGTTCGTCACCAAGGTAATCTTCATCATAACCTGATCTTCCATGCCTGACCAATAAAATAACCAATGGCAAGCCAATGAGTACTTTGAATGTACTCGCAAGCAACCCATGTTTGGAACAAAGCAATAACAATGCATGATATAGCACTAATAGGAAGTTCTGCAGAAAGCTAGTTTTGAGTGCAATGACATGATCAAGTAACTTAAGTAAGCATGCATCAACCAAGACAGGTGTTCATAAGAACACATCACAGTCATCATCATAAGCAGGGGGTTGGACGTCTCATGTTCAACCATTAAACCGAGTCCTCAGACTTGTCTCATGTACCGTCTGAACATCTCAAGTTCAGTCATCATGCTAAGTGATGCGACTCGACTCAAATATCATCCTTCTCACCACACACACACCAAGTTTGCGAAAACATCTGGACGTAGTTTAAGAAGGACCTCCAACTGTCCATGACCACGGACACGGCTATTCGAATAGTTTTACACTCTGCAGAGGTTGCACACTTTACCCACAAGATTCGGGGAACTTCCGTGTCATCCACGACTCACGGTATATTACATACTGTTGGGGAACGATGCATGGGAAACAAAAAAATTCCTATGCACGCGCAAGATCTATCCATGGTGATGAGCATCTACGAGAGGGAGAGTGGATCTACATACCCTTGTAGATTGCTAAGCGGGAAGCATTAAGAAACGCAGTTGGTGTAGTTGAACGTCTTCGCGATCCAAATTGCCGAGCGTCCCACGATCTCATCATGATACCTCCCGCGATCCAATCACAATCCGTCCCGCAAACTCATCATGATCCGTCCCGCGATCTCATCACGATCCGTCTTGCAATCTTGATCTCGGTCCTTCCGATCTAGCGCCGAACAGACGACACCTCCGTGTTCAGCACACGCACAGCTCGATGACGATCTCTGCCTTCTTGATCCAGCAAGAGGGAGCGGAGAGGTAGACGAGTTCTCCGGCAGCGTTATGGCACCGCAGCGATGGTGGTGGAGCAATTCCAGCAGGGCTTTGCCTAAGCACTGCAGAAAACCGATCTAGAGGAGAAACTATGCACTAGAGGAACGGGTAGCACGTGGCTGAAAATCTAGTGCAAAAACCCTAAAACCTCTAGTATATATAAGAGGAAGAGAGGAGGAGACTTGGCGCAAGGGCCAAGCCGTCTAGGCTTCGGCCAAAGTGGGAGGAGAGGAGGAATCCTCCTCCAATCATAGTAGGACTAGGACTCCTCCTTACTTTGGCTTTTCTGCGTTTTTTCACCTTTTTCTCTTTGGGTTTTTCTTCCCAGCCGCATGGGCCTTGTGTGGGACTTACACCAGCCCACTAAGGGATGGTATGCACTCACCCACAGCCCATGTAGCCTCTTGGGTCGAAATACCCCTCCCAATGGTCTCCCGGTACACTACCGGCACTCCCGGTACACTACCGATGAACCCGAAACTTTTCCGGCGACCAAAACAGGACTTCCTATATATCAATCTTTACCTCCGGACCATTCCGGAGCTCCTCATGACGTCCGGGATCTCATCCGGAACTCCAAACAACCTTTGTTCACCACCATGCATAACTCTACACTACCGAAATGTCACCAAACCTTAAGTGTGCAGACCCTGCGGGTTCGAGAACTATGTAGACATGACCGAGACACCTCTACGGTCAATAATCAATAGAGGGACCTGGATGATCATATTGGTTCCTACATATTCTACGAAGATCTTTATCGGTCGAACCTATATGTCAAGGATTCACTTAATCCCGTATGATGTACCCTTTGTTCTTCGGTATGTTACTTGCCCGAGATTCGATCGTCGGTATCTCCATACCTAGCTCAACCTCGTTACCGCAAGTATCTTTACTCGTTTCATAATACAACATCACATGACTAACACTTAGTCACATTGCTTGCAAGGCTTGTTGTGATGTTGTATTACCGAGTGGGCCCTGAGATACCTCTCCGTCACACAGAGTAACAAATCCCAGTCTTGATCCATGCCAACCCAACAAACACCCTCGGAGATACCTGTAGAGTACCTTTATAGTCAACTAGTTACATTGCGACGTTTGATGCACACAAGGCACTGCTCCGGTGTCAGTGAGTTGCATGATCTCATGGTCATAGGAACCGATACTTGACATGCAGAAAATAGTAGCATTAAACTGACACGATCATATGCTACGTTTGTAGTTTGGGTCTTGTCCATCACACCATTCTCCTAATGATGTGATCCCGTTATCAAAAGACATCTCATGTCCATGGCTAGGAAACCTTAACCATCTTTGATCAACGAGCTTGTCTATTAGAGGCATACTAGGGACATGGTTTTGTCTATGTATCCTCACATGCATCTAAATCTCTGATCAATACAATTATAGCATGGATACTAAACGATTATCATGAACAAGGAAATATGATAATAACTAATTTATTATTGCCTCTAGGGCATATTTCTAACAGTCTCCCACTTGCACTAGAGTCAATAATCTAGTTCACATCACCATGTGATTCGCATTGTTATGAATCTAACACCAAATGAGTTTTGGGGCTCGATCATGCTTTGCATGTGAGAGAGGTCTTTTAGTCAACGGGTCTGCGACATTCAGATCCATGTGTACTTTGCAAATCTCTATGTCATAATATAGACACTTCTACCACACTCCACTTGGAGCTATTCCAAATGGCTGCTCCACTATACGTATCCGGATTACTACTCAGAGTCATTCGGATTGGTGTCAAAGCTTGCATCGACGTAACTCTTTAGGACGAACTCTTTATCACTTCCATAATCGAGAAACATATCCTTAGTCTTTTAGTTACAAAGGATAATCTTGACCGTTGTACAGTGATCCACTCCAGGATCACTTTTGTACCCCTTGACAGACTCATGGCAAGGCACACACTAGGTGCGGTACACAACATGGCATAATATAGAGCCTATGGCTAAGGCATAGGGGACGACGTTCATCCTTTTTCTTTCTTCTTCCGTTGTCGAGCTTTGAGTCTCACTCAACTTCACACCTTACAAATCAGGCAAGAACTCTTTCTCTGACTGATCCATTTTGAACTCTTTCAAAATCTTGTCAAGGTATGTACTCATTGAAAGTCTCATCAAACATCTTGATCTATCTCTACAGATCTTGATGCTCAATAATTAGGTAGCTTTATCTAGGTCTTCCTTTGAAAATCACTTTTCAAACAACCGTTTATGCTTTCCAGAAATTCTATACTATTTTCCGATCAACAATATGTCAACCACATATGCCTATCAGAAACTCTATAGTGCTCCCACTCACTTTATTATAAATACAAGTTCCTCATAAACTTTTTATAGACTCAAAAACTTTGATCACCTTATCAAAGTGTATATTCCAACTCCGAGATGCTTGCTTCAGTCCATAGAAGGATCACTGAATCTTGCACACCTTTTAGCATCCTTAGGACTGACAAAACCTTCTGGTTGTATCTCATACAACCTTTCCTTAAGGAAGGAAACGATGTTTTGACATCCATCTGCCAGATTTCATAATTGAAACATGCAGCAACTGCTAACATAATTCCAACAGACTTTAGCATTGCTACGAGTGAGAAAGTCTCATCGCAGTCAACTCCTTGAACTTGTCGGAAACTTCTTTGTGACAAGTCGAGCTTTATAAATGGTGACGTTCACCATCAGCGTCTCTCTTCATCTTAAAGGTCCATTTGTACTCAACGACCTGCCGTCCAACGAGCAAGTCTACCAAAGTCTATACTTTGTTTTCATACATGGATCCTTTCTCGGATTTCATGGCCTCTAACCATTTGTCGGAATCCGGGACCATCATTGCTTCTCCACAGCTCGTAGGTTCATCGTTATCCAACAACATGACCTCCAAGACAGGATTGTCGTACCGCTCAGGAGCAGTACACATCCTTGTCGACCTACGAGGTTCAATAGTAACTTGATCCGAAGCTTCATGATCATCATCATTTACTTCCTCTTCAACTGACGTAGGTTCCACAGAAACATCTTTCTGCGTTGTGCTACTCTCTGGTTGAAACAAAGGTTCAACAACCTCATCAAGTTCTATCTTCCTCCCACTCAATTCTTTCAAGAGAAACTTTTTCTCGGGAAAGGACCCGTTTTAGTAACAATCACCTTATGCTTGGATCTGAGATAGAAGGTTCACCCAACTGTTCTTAGGGTAATCTATGAAGATGCATTTGTCCGCTTTGGGTTTGAGCTCATTAGGTGAAAACATTTTTCCACACAAGCGTCGCAGCCCCAAACATTAAGAAATGACAACTTAGGTTTCTATCAAACCATAATTCACACGGTGTCATCTCAACGGATTTTGATGGTGCCCTATTTAAAGTGAATGTAGTTGTCTCTAATGCATAACCCCAAAATTATATTAGCAAAACGATAAGAGACATCACAGCACGCACCATATCCAATAGAGCACGACTATGACGTTCGGACACACCATCACGCTATGGTGTTCCAGGTGGCGTGTGTTGTGAAACAACTTTCACATTATCTAAAGTTGTATGCCAAACTCGTAACTCAGATATTCACCTCCACGATCATATCGCAGACATTTCTTCTTGTCCTGACGATCTTAAACTTCACTCTGAATTTGCATGAACCTTTCAAACGATTCAGACTTGTGTTTCATTAAGTAAATATACACTATATCTACTCAAATCATTAGTGAAGGTAAGAAAATAATGATATCCACCGCACGCTATAAGACTCATTGGATTGCATACATCAACATGTATCATTACCAATAAATCACTTGCCCGCTCCATCAAACCAGAAAACGGGGTCCTTAGTTATTTTGACCAAGAGGCATGGTTCGCATGTCTCAACCGATTCGAAATCAAATGAGTCCAAAGATCCATCATCATGGAGTTTCTTCATGCGTTTTATACCAATATGACATTTAGCAGCAGTGCCACAAGTATGTGTTACTATTATTATTAACTTTGTATCTTTTGGCATCAATGTTATGACCATGTGTATTACTACGATCAAGATTCAACAAACCATTCTCACTGGGTGCATGACCATTGAAGGTATTATTCATGTAAACAGAATAACCATTATTCTCTAACTTAAATGAATAACCGTTTTGCAATAAACATGATCTAATCACGTCATGCTCAACGCAAAACACCAAATAACATTTATTTAGGTTCGTCACTAATCCCAAAGGTAGAGAGAGCGTGCGATGTTGATCACATCAACCTTGGAAACATTTCCAAAACACATCGTCACCTCACCCTTAGCTAGTTCTCCGTTATTCCGTAGCTTTTATTTCGAGTTACTAACATTTAGCAACCAAACCGGTATCCAATACCCAGGTGCTACTAGGAGCACTAGCAAGGTACACATCAATAACACGTATCTCAAATATACTTCTGTCGACGTTTCCAGCCTTCTTATCTACCAAATATCTAGGGTTATTCCGCTTCAGCGACCGCTCTCCTCATAATCGAAGCACTTAGTCTCGGGTTTGGTTTCAACTTTGCGTTGCTTCACTGGAGCACCAACTGACTTGCTATCCATGAAGTTTCCCTCCTTACTCCTGCCCTTCTCAAAACTAGTGGTTTGACTAACCATCAACACTTGACTCTCCTTCTTGATTTATACCTTCGCGGTGTCAAACATCGCGAACAGCTTAGGGATCATTTTTTCTATCCCTGGCATTTTATAGTTCATCACGAAGTTCTAGTAGCTTAGTGACAGTGACTTGGAGAACTATATCAATCACTATCTTGTCTGGAAGATCAACTCCCACTCGATTCAAGCGATTGTAGCACCCACACAATCTGAGCACATGCTCAACGATTGAGCTATTCTCCTTCATCTTGCAGGCAAAGAATCTTGTTGGAGATCTCATATCTCGCAACACGAGCACGAGCCTAAGATCCTAATTTCAGCTCTTAGAACATCTCATATGTTCCATGATGTTCAAAATGTTTCGGAGCCTCAATTCTAAGTCGTAATGCATGACGCACTAAACTATCAAGTAGTCATCAAAACGTGCCTGCCAGATGTTCACAACATCTACAAACGACGCTAGAGGGGTTGGCGCACCGAGCGGTGCATTAAGGACATAAGCCTTTTGTGCAGCAATGAGGACAATCCTCAGATCACGGATCCAGTCTGCACTATTGCTACCATCAACTTTCAACACTATTTCTCTAGGAACATATAAAAATTCAAGGGAGCTACAGCGCGAGCAAGTAATCTACAACATAATTTGCAAAGATACTACTGACTATGTTCATGATAATGAGTTCAATTAATCATATTACTGAAGAACTCCCACTCAAATTGACATCCCTCTGGTCATTCGAGTGACACATGATCCAAATTCACCAACTTAAGTCCGATCATCACATGAGTTGAGGTGGTTTCAATGGTGAACATCATCATGTTGATCATATCTACTATATGACTCATGTTCGATCTTTTGGTCTCTTGTGTTCCGAGGCCATGTCTATATATGCTAGGCTCGTCAAGTTTAACCTGGGTGTTCTGCATGTGCAACACTGGCTTGCACCCGTTGTATGTGAACATAGAGTCTATCACACCCGATCATCACGTGGTGTCTCGACACAACAAACTTTCGCAACGGTGCACACTCGGGGAGAACACAATTTATCTTGAAATTAAGTGAGGGATCACCTTATAATGATACCATCGTCCTAAGCAAAACAAGGTGCATAAAAGGATTAACATCACATGCAAATCATAAGTGACATGATATGGCCATGAACTTGTGCTTTTGATCTCCATCTTGAAAGCACAGGTATGATCTCCATCGTCACCGACATGACACCATGATCTCCATCAACGTGTCGCCATCGGGGTTGTTGCGCCCACCATGCTTCTACTACTATTTCTACCGTTTAGCGATAAAGTAAAGCATTACATAGCGCTTAATGATTGACACGCGGGTCATACAATAATTAAAGACAACCCTATGGCTCCTGTCGGTTGCCATACTCATCTACATGCAAGTCGTGATATTCTATACAAAACATGATCATCTCATACATCACATATATCTCATCATGTAATTGGCCATATCACATGACAACATACCCTGCAAAAACAAGTTAGATGTCCTCTAATTGTTGTTGCATGTTTTACGTGGCTGATATGGGTATCTAGCAAGAACAATTCTCACCTATGCAAAAACCACAACGGTGATACATAAGTTGCTTTTCAACCTTCTCAAGGACCGCCTTTGTCGAATCCGATCCAACTAAAGTAGGAGAAACAGACACATGTCAGCCATCTTTGTGCAACAAGGTTACACGTCAGTCGATGGAACCAGTCTCTCGTAAGCATACGAGTAAGGTTGGTCCGGGATGCTTCATCCCACAATACCGCTGAACCAAAACATGACCAAGGGAGGAAGCAATCTAAGCATCAACGCCCACAAACTCTTTGTGTTCTACTCAAGATCTCAGCTACACATAGACCTAGCTCATGATGCTGCTGTTGGGGAATGTTGCATGGGAAAAAAATTCCTACACACATCCAAGATCTATCCATGGTGATGAGCATCTACGAGAGGGAGAGTGGATCTACATACCCTTGTAGATCGCTAAGCGGGAAGCATTAAGAAACGCGGTTGGTGTAGTCGAACGTCTTCGCGATCCAAATCGCAAGCTTCCCACGATCTCATCACGACCCGTCCCGCGATCCAATCACGATCCGTCCCGCAAACTCATCACGATCCTTCCCGTGATCTCATCATGATCCGTCTCGCAATCTCATCATGATCCGTCTCGCAATCTTGATCACGGTCCTTCCGATCTAGCGCCCAACGGACGGCACCTCCGCGTTCAGCACACGCACAGCTCGATGACGATCTCCGCCTTCTTGATCTAGCAAGAGGGAGCGGAGAGGTAGACGAGTTCTCCGGCAGCGTGACGGTGCCTCGGCAATGGTGGTGGAGCAATTCCGGTAGGGCTTTGCCTAAGCACTGCAAAAAACCGATCTAGAGGAGAAACTATGCACTAGAGGAACGGGTAGCACGTGGCTGAAAATCTAATGCAAAAACCCTAAACCTCTAGTATATATAAGAGAAACAGAGGAGGAGACTTGGCGCAAGGTCCAAGACTTCTAGGCTTCGGCCAAAGTGTGAGTAGAAGAGGAATCCTCCTCCAATCCTAGTAGGACTAGGACTCCTTATTTTGGCTTTTTGGCTTTTTTCCACCTTTTTCTCTTTGGGTTTTTCTTCCCAGACGCATGGGCCTTTTATGGGACTTACACCGGCCCACTAAGGGCTGGTATTCACTCTCCCACATCCCATGTACCTCTTGGGTCGAAATACCCCTCCCGATGGTCTCCTAGTACACTACCAGCACTCCCGGTACACTACCGATGAGCCCGACACTTTTCCGGCGACCAAAATAGGACTTCCTATATATCAATCTGTACCTACGGACCATTCCAGAGCTCCTCGTGACATCTGGGATCTCATCTGGGACTCCGAACAACCTTTGGTCACCACCATGCATAACTCTACACTACCGAAACATCACCAAACCTTAAGTGTGCATACCCTGCGGGTTCGAGAACTATGTAGACATGATCGAGACACCTCTACGGTCAATAACCAATAGCGGGACCGGGATGCCCATATTGGTTCCTACATATTCTATGAAGATCTTTATCAGTCGAACCTCTGTGTCAAGGAGTCAATTAATCCCGTATGATGTTCCCTTTGTTCTTCGGTATGTTACTTTCCCGAGATTCGATCGTCGGTATCTCCATACCTAGTTCAACCTTGTTAGCGGTAAGTCTCTTTACTCGTTCCGTAATACAAGATCACATGACTAACACTTAGTCACGTTGCTTGCAAGGCTTGTTGTGATGTTGTATTACCGAGTGGGCCCTGAGATACCTCTCCGTCACACGGAGTAACAAATCCTAGTCTTGATCGATGCCAACCCAACAAACACCCTCAGAAATACCTGTAGAGTACCTTTATAGTCACCTAGTTACATTGTGATGTTTGATACACACAAGGCACTGCTCCAGTGTCAGTCAGTTGCATGATCTCATGGTCATAGGAACAGATACTTGACATGCAGAAAACAGTAGCATTAAACTGACACGATCATATGCTATGTTTGTAGTTTGGGTCTTGTCCATCACACCATTCTCCTAATTATGGGATCCCGTTATCAAAATGACATCTCATATCCATGGCTAGGAAACCTTTACCATCTTTGATCAACGAGCTAGTCTATTAGAGGCATACTAGGGACATGGTTTTGTCTATGTATCCACACATGCATCTAAGTCTCCGATCAATAGAATTATAGCATGGATAATAAATGATTATCATGAACAAGGAAATATGATAATAACTAATTTATTATTGCCTCTAGGGCATATTTCCAACACATACCCGAGGTAAGCACCCGAACAATGCCTTTCCCATGGCGATACTAAACAAAGAGTCCACTCGTTGGTGCCATCCCTCATGATATACATCACACGTATCATCCATGAGGGCACGCGACGGTGTGCCCGGTGCCTATATAGACAGCGCATGACCTTCCACTCTGGGACGACCCCATCTCGAGAGTGACCTCTTCACTCTCTCCACTAGTAATGCCGGCTCCTTTCTAGCACCAACCATAGTAATCAACAAAGCCCCTTCCCATATAGGGGTAGAGTGGATGTACATGTAAGGTTGGGACAGTCAGTAGACCATAAATCTAATCCATTTCCAAAAACACATACTGACTTTCTCCGGTGCACCACTTCTTTCTCGAGTGGTCACCCATCTCATCATCATCTCCCTCGGGCATTAGTGGCACCCAACGGGGGTTTTGAAAAGTTTTTTAAATCATTTCTTCCTTCCCATCACTTTGCATAATTCCCATACCACTTTCATAACATCTACTAGCAACCTAACTACTCCCACCCACACAACCCTCATAAGGTGGTAGGGTCATGCATGATGCAAGCGTCAATGGTAAGAGTATCGCAGGTCGCCCACCAAAGGGGGTACATCACAACATGATCAATCATCGAAACAACAAGTACTATATGTCATGCATGAAAAAGTTTCTTAACATGGTCAAAGGGTTGCTTGCCTAGCTTTGCAAAGTCTTCGAGGTCTTCACATGCTTCTCGTCCACTCTAAGCACTCCGTATACCTCGTCAACTATTGCCAGAAACAACCATAATGAGCAACACATCAAGCAGACGATATAAGTGCTCAATAAATAGGAATTTTATTTTTCTTAGACACCTATGGTCACAAGAAAATAAGCAAGTAGGTTTCATTGGATGTGGATCAAGGGGGAGTCTTGAATGGTGGGAATGATGAAAATGATAATCCTTTAAGATGTCAACCAAAAAAATTGTAAAAAGGAGTGGATGGACCCAACAAATAGGGTATGATTCTAGAAACATGTGGAAATTGGTTTTACTGGATTTGGAGTTGGGATGATTTCCTTATGAATTTCCTCAAAGGAAATAAATGGGAAAAGGGAGCATTTTGAGTTCAAGCACAATAGGGGTATGTGAAAAATGTTAACCATGCCTAGATAAATAGGGATTGATATTTAGGACATCTAGGATTTCGAATCACTTCATTTGGAGCGATGATGAATGCCCTAAAGATTTTACAATGTGGCCTCTAATAGTTCGAATTTAAATTTAAATTTGAACAAGACAAAACTTTGTGGTAGAAAAAATATGGAAGTGGCACCAATAAATAGGTGGCATTTTTAGAAAGATGCAGAAATTTGAATCATCAAATTTGGAGCTAAAATGAATTTAATATGGATTTTACAAATTTTGGAAAAATAGAAATTGGAAAAATGGGTATACCTAGTGCGCTATATAGCGCACACGATGCAGGATTGATATTGGGCCGACCCAGTGGCTCGGCCTTGCCAGCAGGGTGCCATGCCGAAGGCGTATTCAGGGGAATACGCCTTCCCCGCGGAGAGGCGCAAACAACGGAGGCCGCCTCCACTTATGCGCGGGCTCGATCGTTGGCTCGCTGATGGGTGGGCCCCGCCTGTCGGGTTCTTCCGCCTCCTCTTGCCTAGGTAGGCGAGAAATAGGCGAGGCGTGACCGAGGGGTGCAGGGGATGCCCGGGCAGCTCAGGCCGCCTCCGGCAAGTCTCCGGCCACCGGCGTGCTCAGGAGAAGGAGCCGCACCACTCCTAGGGTCCTTCCCTCCATCGAGAAGTGCTAGTTACGCGTGGCCTCTCCCGCGGCGGATCCCAGCTACGACGGCCATGGAGCTTAATGCTTGGGCCACCGGAGGATGAAACGATGAGCGGGTGAGGGTGGTGGTGGTGCTAGAGGTGGCCTGGTGAGGTTCAAGGGAAAGGAGAGGCACGGGGGAGCCCGAACCCGAGCGGCGGCCGTGGCGGGCATGGCGGACATGGGAGGAGGAGAAGTCCACGAGAGCATAAGGGGATCGGTCTGGGGAGGTCCAAGGGGGCGAGGGAGAGACAAGAGGGGCGAGAGGGGGCTCGGGAGCGGGTAGAAATAGGGGGGCAACGAGGGGGAGCTCGGGAGCGCCTCGGATGTCCTCGTGCGTGGGGAGGACGTGCGGCAGAGCCTCCTTGGAGCTTTGCTAGCGTCGGGGAGAGGCATGGGAGGTTATTGGAGGTTATTGGCGCGAGGGCATGCCCTAACGAAGCTTGCTGTGAGCTACAGGACAACGACAAGTGCCAGAGCACCAATTTTGCATGCAGACATCATGGTCACCACGTCATGGCATGTCTAGGATGCTTATTTGGTCGGCCAACCATGTCTAGTGAGTGAGGCACTCATACAATAGGGAATTGGTAAATTCTCAGGGTAAATGGGGATGGTTACATGGGCTTTCCACAGGGGGTAAGTTTGAAGCAGCAAACTTGGGCATGATCTAGAGTGTTTTGACTCTAGGGCACTATTGATAAAAATTTATCTAGTAGACCTAGGTATGGAAGGACTATACCCCCACCAATTTTCAGCTCAGGAAGATGATTCTATAGAGTACTTGTAGTACAAAGGCACTATTGCTGCCATAAGGTAGGTTTAGATGAACTGCTCCTATTTTCCACATGAGCTTGCCATATTTGGGTTTGGTTTGATGCATAGGTATGAAAGTGAGGTTGTGGAAAAGTTTGGGGTCATTAGCATGATCAGAAGGGAAGGAGAGGTGTTGTCATGGTAAAAAGAGCGGGAATAAGAGAGAGGTACCCCCAAATAATTGACCAGAGGCCATGGAAAAGTTATTGGAGGTAGAAGAGGGTTATAATATGCTGTGGTAAAAAGTTGGGGGCTAGGGGAATCTTTTTGGGCCCACTTTGCTTGTCCACAAGTTTATGGCTGAAGGTGTTTGTGCTGTGATTGGGCTAGGCAGGGGGGTCATATGACCTTGATATTTACCAGGGGTGAATGGTAAGTCCATTTGGTTCTGATCACATGTTTTCAGATCAAATGAAGAAAGTTGATAATGTAATCTTTGTAATCCCTAGAAATCAATAGAATCAGGTTCCTATAGATCTAGGTCTACAAATCTATTCTCCTTGATGCACCACTTAGTGTAGCATCATCATTTGGGTAATAGAGCATGCCCACAAAGTTTGGGATCAGTAGGAGATACTTCACAATGTAAAGTTGATCAAATTTGGCTCTGGACAGGAATGGTTTTAGGATATTTTGGTGAACCAAAACAATTGGGATTTATATGAAACTTGGCAACAGGATCACATATATCATATGTGACATGCCAGAATTTTCCTGGATTTATTTGAGAATATTTCTTATAGAAATATTCCAAATGATGGTAATAGGCAAAAATAGTTTTGAAGGGTTTTGTCCCATACTTTGAACATGACCATGTATTGATACTCTTATATATGGACAATATATGTCCACTGAGCTTTCCTAAATTTTCCCATATATTTTAAAAGAATTTAAATAATTTTTCCCTATAAAATACCATTTCTGGCCTTAAGAAAAAGCCTTTAAATAAAATATGAAAAAAATCTTTTAAAATAATATTTTGTGGTTTTGGAAAGTTATATATATAGTAGGTTCCAAATAAAGCATTTGGGGAAAAAGGATCCACACAATTTGGGGACTTGCAGTGCAAATCTCAAATCAAGGGGTTTTTGAAAACCTAATTTAAATAAATGCTTTTTGGCCATAATAAAAAATTTAAAAATATTTCAAGTCCTATTCACATGGCATGATCATTGGACAAGAGTTGGGATCAAGGAAAAGAGTTTTGAGAGTAGGAGGGATTTTATGAATATAGAGCACATGAAAGCAAACAAGAAATCAACAATCAAGTTAAGCATCACAAGCACAGAAAAAGTTTTAATTGGCCCTGATTTTTGAGTCATGATAACTTAGTCATGAGAGGCAAAACATAGGGTGTGACATGCCGGTTGGCGCTAAGCGATGCCACTTGGGGCATCCCGTGCCACGGTAGGTGAGCTCGGGCCAATCACGGAGCCGGCCAGCGGGCCTAGAGGGCGATGGGGCCGCGCAGCTGGCGGGCCCTACCGACGACAAGACGGCTCGGCGGACGATCCCCCTAGCCGGCCAAAGAGGCTTCCAGCCGGATCCCCACAACCGATACTTTAGAAATATTGTAAGCCGGGGGGTTAGCCTATAAGAAACCCCGACCCCCCCCCCCATGCAAGGGAGAACACTCTCACAAGCACACATGGGATCCCTTCCTCCCACATCCGCTCATGAAGGAGAAGGAGTCGGCTGCTCCTTCCTCCACCTCTAGATAATATCTCTAGGAGCACCATTTTAACCACACTCATCTATCAACCTAAACCAAGCAGGACTAGGGGTATTACCTCCCACGAAGGGCCCTGAACCTGGGTACATCATGTGTCCACCAGTGCTTGTGTCCAATCCCGCTCTTGGAGCCCGTCGGCATCCTCCGGCCCCAACCACCTTCGATAAGCCTACCCATGGCATCTGACGTGAGAAAACGATGACAGTGGGCGCCCACTATGGGACCGTACGCGGCACCGGCCAGAGTCACGCTTCGGGCGGGACCCTTCACCACCTCCTCCGGCTGATCCGTGTCCGGATGGAACGGCAGGCGCATGGGGCTTGCTTCGGTAGGCCCTGCGGGCAACAATGTTGGCTTCCCCAACAAACGCCTCAGCATGATCCTCGCACTTGACATCGCCGTGCTCACCGATCACTTCGGTTAGCAGAGCCTCGCCGATGAGCCAGCAACCGATGAGTACCCTAGCCAGGTGCTCTGCTGCACTGATGTGCCCTCGTCTGTTGGAGCTCTCCTCCCGGCCGAGTCCAACGGCTCCCACGTCTGCGTGGGAGTGATGGTCACTGTTTCATCCACCTCCTCCGACCATGCACGGGCCGAGGCCCACGCAGCCGTTACCCACACCAGCACCTGGGATCCTCTCGGCGCTACCCTCAGGGGGCTGAGCACTCCCATTGCCCAGACGACGAACCCAGATGCCATCGCGACTGAGCTAGGGGCGGCTCGCCACCTGCTATTCGAAGATGCCAGCGCCCTCGTTACTGAGCGGCACCAAATGGAAGCCACTCAGCGGGAGTACGCCTCCGCTTACGGTCTCACCCCGCCTGGCATCGAGCCCAGTAGGCGTGGGGTTGTGCGCGACCGCGGCCGCATGGTCGCAGAAATCCTCGGCGGCAACTTGCCCATCCATGACACCTCTGTGGCCAACCTGTGGGCGGCTAAGGTAGCCTATGAGGACTTGGCTACCTTGGTAGGCAAAGAGTGATCCTCGCACGAGCGACACATCAAAGATCTCATCGACACCGCCGACGAGCAGCAGCTCCTGCTCACCCCCGTTTGATCCGCCTCCGAGGGTCCCCATCCTGAGGGCGACGGCATGGGGGCTGCTGGCCGACAGTCAGCTCAGCACTCCTGCTCCCCTTGCATCTTTGGTCGGCAGGCTGAGCCAAGCAATCCCGGCGTTCCCAGTTGCCTGGGAACAAGCAACCGGCTATGAACAACAGGCACAACAACAATCTGGCTCGCAGCAACTCCCATAATGAGGCGCCGACTGGCGGTAGCCGGCGCAGTCATGGGCACACGCCACCTCCGCGGCACGAGCCTGCACGGTCAGTCCTGCCGGCCGTCCGCCCAGAGCTCGCGGCATGGCTCGGACCACGGGTCCCTCACAGCGACAATGAGATGTGCCTCCGTCTCGACCGGCTGGTGCAGTCAGTCCTTCTGGAGGAGGAGGGCTCGATCGGTTCGGCGTGCTTCGGTCCCCAGATCCATAACGAGCCATTCCCAACCGGCTTCACTCTTCCCCAGGATACCCCAAAGTACAATGGGGCCGCCAAGCACGAGGACTGGCTAATCGGCTACACCACCGCGGTCGGCATCTCCAGGGGGAACAAGCGCGTAGCCGTCTGCTATGCCCCCCTCATGTTGTCGGTTTGGCTCGCACCTGGCTCTATAGCCTGGAAGCCGGCAGCATCAACACCTGGACCGACTTCGAAGAAGCGTTCGTCTGCAACTTAACCAGCACCTACAAGTTGCCAGGCCATCCCCGCGAACTAGCCATGTGCGTTCAGGGGCCGGACGAGGCCCTCCACGACTACCTCACCTGATGGACCGAGCTCCGCAACTCTTGCGAAGGGGTGCACAAGGTGTAGGCCATCTAGTACTTCATCGAAGGCTGCCGCGACGGCACCTACCTCAAGCACAAGCTCCTATGCTCCGAGCCAGCTATGCTGGCAGAACTCATGGCCAAGGCAGACAAGTACGACATGGCCGACTCTACAATCAAGGTCAAGACGAGCATGCCCGCAAAGGCGGCACCGATGACAGCTGCGTCACGACCAGCTGCCAACAACAGGCAGTTGCAAAACAACAAGCGCAAGACTAGCCAGCCCAATCCCTGCTATGGGAGCCGGTAGGTCGCCACCATCGAGGAAGAGGAGTCGGCTTCCCAGCCCTTTGGCCAACGTTAGTGCACCAGCAAGGCTGCTTGGTATCCCAAGCTCACATTCGAGCAAATGCTCGACCTCCCCTGCAAGAATCATTCTGGAGCCAAGCCCTCCATGCACATGCTCTGGCAGTGCAGCTTCTCACAGAAACTGGCTCGAGAGGACGGCCTTCCGGCTCCCCCCGTGCCGCCTGCCCGAGCCCCGGTGCCGGTTCCAGCTCCCACTCCGGCACCGGCTCTGGCTCCGGCCAAGAATGACGATCGCCTGCTCAACCAATTCCCCAACCGAGATGGTGCCTACATCATCTTCACCAGTGAAGAGACGGACAAGCACGCTCAGGGCCAGCTCCACCGCGTGGTGAATGCCACCATGCCCGCCACTCCCCAGATCATGCACTAGTCCGAGAAGCCGATTACCTGGAGCCGGGTAGACCACCTGGCCGTGATGCCAAACCACGGCAGCTACGCCCTCGTCCTCGACCCCACCATCGCCTTCGAGAGGCGCACCTGCCGCTTCTCGCGTGTGTTAATCGATGGCAGCAGTAGCATCAACATCCTCTACCTCAACACAATGCAAAAGTTGGGGCTCAAGGCAAAAGATCTACAAAAGAGCCGGACCGTTTTCCACGGCATCGTGTCGGGAAAGTCCTGAACCCCCATCGGTAAAATCAAGCTCGGCGTCCTCTTCGGCAGTCCCAGCTACTTCTGCCATGAGTCGATATAGTTCAAGGTGGTGGACCTCCACAGTCCCTACCACACAGTGTTGGGTCGGCCGGCTCTCGTCAAGTTCATGGCGATCCCCCACTACGCCTACCTCAAGCTCAAGATGCCGGGTCCCAAGGGGATCATCATTGTCGCTGGCGACTATAAGATGTCCATCGCATGTGCCGAGACGGCAGCCAGCTAGCCGAAGCCCTAGAAATAGCAGAGAAGAAGCGGCAACTTGACCGGCTAGTGGCCCTCGCTGCCAACCAGCCGGCCGTGACGGCTCCCCCATTGCAGTCGGTCGGCGAGGCCTCATTCCAGCCGTCCAAGCACACAGGTAGGTCTCGCTCAACCCGGCCAACCCTGAGCAATGCGTCACCATCGACTCCCACCTTGAAAGCAAATAGGAAAGCGAGCTCGTCGACTTCCTTCGTGAGAATCGGGACATCTTTGCATGGTCCCCCAAGGACATACCGGGTGTTCCGAGGTAGTTCGCCGAGCACAAGCTTCATGTACAACCTAACGCGAAACCGGTCGAGCAAACCCTACGCCACTTCTCCGAGGAGAAGAGGCATACTCTAGGAGAAGAGATCGCCTGGATACTCGTGGCCGGCTTCATCATGGAAGTTTTTTACCCAGACTGGCTGGCCAACCCATTCCTGGTGCTGAAGAAGAAGAAGATCTGGCGCATGTGCATCGACTACACTAGCCTGGACAAGGCGTGTCCCAAGGACCCGTTCACCCTGCTACGGATCGATCAAGTCATTGACTCCACAGCCAGCTATGACTTGTTGTCTTTCTTGGACGCCTACTCCAACTACCACCAGATCAACCTGGGCCCAGAAGACCAGCTCAAGACCTCCTTCATCAACCCCATCAAGGCCTACTGCTACATCACCATGTCCTTCGGCCTGAAGAACGTAGGCGCTACCTTCCAGCGTTGCATTCAGAAGTGTCTCCTGCCTCAGATAGACAGGAACATCCACGTCTACGTTGACGACATGATTGTCAAGACCAAGAATCACTTCAGCCTTCTCGATGATCTCCGAGAGACATTCGCGAACCTACACGAGTACAAGATCAAGCTCAACCTGAAGAAGTTCATCTTTGGCGTCCCAGCTGGCCAGCTCCTGGGTTTCTTCATGTCCGCTCGCGGCATCGAAGCTAACACCGAGAAGATCAGGGCGATCGAGCATATGCCCTAGCCGACCCGGCTCGACGACGTCCAGCAGTTCACCGGCTGCCTCACCTTGCTTAGCCAGTTCATCAGCCGGCTGGGAGGGAAGTCCATGCCCCTCTACGGGCTCCTATGGGAGATGGCTCTGGTCGAGCCGGGCCGCACCACCTCCCCCCTCCCCCGAAGAATCCGGCCATGTTTGAATAGCCCGACAAGGTGAACGAGGCCTTCTGTGGCCTCAAACGGGCCCTCACCAATGCGCCCATCCTGGCCGCGCCGGCTGAGCAGGAGCCCTTGCTTGCCTACATCGCGGCGACCACACACGTCATCACCGTCGCCCTGGTGGTCGAGCGGCCAGAGGAGGGCAAGACGCTGCCGGTCCAGCACCCCGTCTACTACCTCAACGAGGTCCTCTCAGACTCCAAGCAGAACTACCCGCACTACTAGAAGATGTGCTACGGCATATACTTCGCCGCCAAGAAGGTCAAACAATAGTTCCAAGAGCACACCATCACGATGGTGCGCACGGCCCTGCTCAGCGAGATCATGAGCGGTCGAGACTCCACCGGTCAGATCGCCAAATGGGTCATCGTCCTCGCTGACCACGAGATCTGGTACGAACCGCACACCGCCATCAAGTCGCAGGCAATGGATGACTTCCTCATCGACTGGGCGGAGACCGAGTTCATGTCGTGTCCCCCGGACTCCACTCATTGGCACATGCACTTCGATGGCTCGAAGATGAGGAACGGCCTGGGAGCCGGTATAGTCCTCTCTTCCCTGAAGGGAGACCAACTCAAGTACGCGCCTCCTCCAACAACGTGGCCGAGTACGAGGTGCTTGTCCATAGCCTTAGGCTCGCCAAGGAGATTGGAATTAGGCGCATCCTATGCTTCAGCGATTCCGACATTTCGGTGAAGCAGGTCTCTGGTGAGTGGGACACCAGAGAGACCAACATGACCAGCTATCGCTTCCTCGTCCAGCAGCTCACCGGCTCCTTTGAAGGCTGTGAGTTCCACCACGTCCCCCGGGCGGACAACGAGGCGGCCGATACGCTGGCCAAAATCGGCTCCACCCGGTAGGCCATCCCAGCTGGCATCTCCCTCGAATGGCTCCTCAAGCCGTCGATCAAGCCATCCCCCGAATCGGAGTCCATCTTTATGACGCCAACGCTGCCGGCCCATCGGCAGCTCCGGCTGCTCTGCCGGTTCCATCGCCATTGGCTCCACCACTGGCCCCACAAGCTCCGGCCGCCATGCCGGCACCTTCGGTGCCAGCTACCCAGCCGGCATCGCCAGCTCCAACCGTCGAGCCAGCTGCATCCGTAGCGGCCGGCTCCCACTCCAAGGCGGTCATGATGGCGATCGACGCCCCTCCCGTCGTCATAGCCCCGGGGACTCGCGAGTCAGTTGCGGGGGCTGATCACCTAGGCTCAGGGGCTCTCGAGACGACCCCTGTCTTGGCTCCCTCATGGGCCAAGCCGATCCTGGTGTTCCTCCTACGTGGCAAGCTCCCCCCTGACGAGGCCACGGCGAGACAGATTCAACGCCGAGCTTCGACCTATAGCATCATCAATCGCGAGCTTGTTCATCGCAGCACCACCAGCGGTTTCCAATGATGCATCGAGCTGGAGAAGGGACAAGAGATCCTCCTCGACATCCACCAAGGCGAGTGCAATCACAACGCCGCCTCTCAGACCCTGGTGGCCAAGGCATTCGCCATGGCTTCTACTAGCCGACTGCCTTGGAGGAGGCCAAGCAGCTGGTCGACAAGTGTGAAGGTTGCCGGCGTTTCAGCACACAGAGCCACCTGCCGGCTACGGCCCTCCAAACCATCCCCCTCTCATGGCCCTTCGCCGTATGGGGGCTGGACATGGTGGGCCCCTTCAAGACCGCACGAGGCGGCATGACGCATCTGCTAGTAGCCATAGACAAGTTCACCAAGTGGATCGAGGACAGGCCGATCAAGAAGCTGGATGGCCCCACAACCGTCCAGTTCATTGAGGACATCACGGTCCGCTACGGCATCCCCCATAGCATCATCACTGACAATGACACAAACTTTGCCAAAGGCGCGCTAGCACGCTTCTACGCCAAGCAGGTCATCCAACCTGACTTGGCATCCGTCGCTCATCCACAGTCAAACGGACAGGTGAAGAGGGCAAACGGCCTGATCCTGGCCGACATGAAGCCCCATCTCATGGCGCCGCTGGTCAGATCAACCGGATCCTAGATTGAAGAGTTGTTGGCTGTCCTGTGGAGCCTCAACACCAAGCCTAACCAATCAACCGGCTACACCCCTTTCTTTCTCGTATACGGGTCCGAGGCGATCATCCCCACCGACATCTAATTCGACTTGCCTCGGGTTACCTTGTATACAGAGAAGGATGCGAAGGAAGCAAGAGAAGACAACGTCGACCTGCTCGAAGAAGCACGCGAGCTGGCCTTGAGCCGGATAGCCATCTACCAGCGGAAGCTCAGGCACTACCACAGCAAGCGGATCCGGACGCTCTCCTTCCGCGAAGGAGACTTGGTGCTCAGCCGGATCCAATGAACAGTCGGCCAGCACAAGCTGTCCTCCCCATGGGAGGGCCCATTCATCGTCAGCAGGGCACTACACAACAACGTGCACTACTTGATAGATGCCCAGAAGCCGTAGAAGCGCAAGAGAGACGCCTCCGGCGAGGAGACGGAGCGCCCATGGAACGTGGCGCTCCTCCACCCGTTTTACCGTTGAAAAACCAGTGTATGTATGTATCCATCCCTTTTTGGGCTCGTGAATGCAACGGGTGCCCCAAGCCAGCTCTTGGGACATGCCCCTTTTGTTTCCACTCAAAGTGACCTCATTACTTAAGCGTGGCGCCCGGGCCCGGCTCCCGGGCTCGACCGGCTCTCCTCCGGGGCAGACAAGTAGTGTGAGCAAGCAACCCTTTGCTACCCCCACTAACCAGCCACAGACCGGCTCCTGGCTGTCGGACTTATGGGACCGCAGGTAGGAAGGAACTTTTCACACGAAGTCCGTCTAACGAGTAGCAGCCGGATAGGTCCTACCGGACCATGTTGTTTATACCAATCAGTCACTGTCCGCTTGACCTAGCCCTAGCTGGATGACTCTAAAAACTCGCTTGTTTTCCCAAGGAAGATGCCCCGTCCCTATCCCAGACCGGCCCCTGGCTAGCTGGCAGGCGGGGTGGAAACCGGAAAGAATCTCAGCGAGAATCACAAGTCAAAAGGCAAAAGGCAAAAGAAGAGCTGGCATGCAAACATTTTCAACATCAAAAGTTAAAATGATAAAGGCCACAGGCCATAGGTTCATTACAATACACCCAAGTGGGTGGAAATGCGTCTTAAAAGCAGTATTGTAGCAAAGGAAGAAACAAGTAAAATGTGTGGGGCAGCTCAGGCTGTCGGCACGTTGCCAGCCGGCTCGACGCTTCGCCCAAAAGAAGTAGCAGCCTTTAGGTCCGCCTCCGTGATCTCCGTGGCCTCGACGTCACCAGCGGTGCTGGAGGCGGTGCTCTCGTCAGCGACCACCTTGTCCTTTGGGCCTTGGGGGTCACCTCGCCTTGGAGAGTAGCGGTCCACTAGGTAGCGTCAGCCACCTGCTTTGCGGCGTCCTCCCTGGCCGTCACCTCCCACTGCATGTCCGCCCTAAGGCGCTCTTGGGCTGCCTACCCATCCACAAGAAGGGCGTCCAGCCGGTCCCTTTCTGAGGTGATCCCCTGGACACTCTACGCCAGCCAGTCCCGCTAGGAAACCACCCGTCCCTGGCTCGGCGCAGCCTCCGGCGCTCACCGGCGTGCCCCGCCCATAAGTGACTCGCGGTCGGGCCTGGCTGTTTGAGTGGAAACGACTTTCCATTAAAGTCGTCTTCGCACAGGGAAAGCATACTCCAGGGAGTACGCTTTTGTCGTGGCTCCTCTGAGGCACATTCGGCCTGTTGGGCCGGCCCACACGCTATCTTGCGCCCAGGAGCGCATTTTAGCCAATTCCTATTTAGTAAATTCTTTAGCCTTTTCCTTTTTTCAGAAACTTGTAAAATCCATATAAAATACATTTGAACTCCAAATTGGATGATTGAAATTCCTACAGGTTTCTAAAATCTTTCCCTAACAAAATATGTGCTTTGCACATTTTTCCAAACAATATTTGTGGACAAAAAATATCTTTTGTCATTTCTTTTATTATGAATACCACCTTGTAAAATTCCTAGAGCACTCATATAGCTCCAAATGGAGTGATTCAAAATCCTAGGTGGATCTAAATTCATTTTCTAAATTGTGAACATTTTTCCTCACACTTTTTATGCTATATCAAATAATGGACCATTTCTTCATATATGATCCACTTTGCAAATCCCTAGTATAATCATGCCAACTCCAAATCTAGTGATACCACTTCCTTCATGTTTCTAAAATATATCCATATTTGTTGGGACCATCCACTCCTTTTTATAAAAATATTTTCTGTAGACTTCTTATAGGATCGTCCATCCCTTCATTTCCATCATTCAAAAATCCCCTTTGATCCACATCCAATGGAACCTTCTTAGTCATTTTTCTTATGACTAAAGACATCCTAGAAAAATATATTTCCTATTTATAGAGCACTTTTATTGTCTGCTTGTTGTGTTGCTTATTGCGGTTCTTTCCGGCGATAGTTGACGAAGTAGATGAAGTGCTTGGAGTGGACGAGAAGCATGTGAAAACCTCGAAGACTTTGCTAAGCCAGGCAAGCAGCCCTTTGACCATGACCATGAAACCCTTTTATAGCATGGCATATGGCACTTTATTCCTTGATGTTGATCATGTTGAGGTGGTGACCACTAAGGTGGGATGCCTCCGATACTTTCTTGTTGATACTTGCATCGTGCATGACCCTACCATTCTTATGAGGGTTGTGTGGTGGGAGTGGTTAGGTTGCTAGTAGTTTCTACGCAAGTGGGATGGGAATATGCATGGTGACGGAAACAAAAATGATTTCAAAGACTTTTCAAAAAACATTGGGTGCCACTAATGCTCGAGAGAGATGATGATGAGCTAGGTAGCGACCTTATAAAGAAGTGGCATACCGGAGCAAGTGAGTTTGTGTGTTTTTCGAAAACGGATTAGATTTAAGATTTGTCGACCGTCCCAACCTTACATGTACTACCACTCTACCCCTATATGGGAAGGGGCTTTGTTGATTACTTTGGTGGGTACTAGCAAGGAGCCTGCATTACTACTGGCGGGAGTGGTGTGGTCACTCTCGATACGGGGTCGTACCGGAATGGATGATCATGCACTGTCTACACAGGCACCAGGCACACTGTTGCGTGCCCTCATGGATGATACGTGTGATGTATATCATGAGGGATGGCACCAATGAGTGGACTCTTTGTTTAGTATCAGTACGGGAAAGGCAATGTTCAGGTGCTTACCTCGGTTATGTTAAATACCGCGAGTCCTGGATGACACAGAAGTTTCCCGAGTCTTGTGGGTAAAGTGTGCAACCTCTGCGGAGTGTAAAACTATTCGAATAGCCGTGTCCACGATCAAGGACAGTTGGGTGCTTCTTCTTAGACTATGTCCAGATGTTTTCACAAAACTTGGTGTGTGTGTGTGTGTGACAAAGAGATACCTGAGCTAAGACGGAAGACTTGATGAAATGATTGAACATGTGATGTTCAGCCCCTTGCTTATGATGATATCTATAACTTGTTCATCTGGATATCTGCCAACTGTTGATACCTGCTTACATAAGTTAGTTGATCATGTCACTGCACTCAAAATTTAGCTTTCTACAAAATTACCTACTTGGTGCTATATCATGCTCTGTTGAACCTTGTTCCAAACATGGGTTGCTTGCGAGTACATTCAAAGTACTCATTGGCTTGCCACTGGTTATTTAATTGGCTAGGCATGGAAGAGAGGGAATATGGTGAAGAGTTCATTGGTGACGAACATGCGAACTAGGAGGCTTCCCAGTCAGAATGCCTGTAGGGTTAAGGCAGATGGCATGGGTTCACGCTATCATTGAAGATTTCCACTCCAATCATATGAAGACTTGGCCATAAAGGCTATATTTGAGTAAAACGGTACGTAATGGATGTAAGACTCTTGTTATTCAGTTTATGTGTGTTTAGTGAGCGTTGATCTCTAGGATCACTGTGCACGTACATTCGGTGATCACGACCTATGAGTCGGGGTCCCCACAAAGCTGGTATTAGAGCCATCCTAACTGTAGGAAGCCCTTAGTTAGCATGGACGTTAGTTAGGACAAAATTGTTTTCCCAGACCCTTCATATCACTTGCAAAGACTACCATATTTCTTACCTCCTCTAAGCTTCCAAAGAAACTAAAGGATTGTGCCTTAGCACTTCCACCATTTTTCTTTTGGCTCTCCTCATCTACTTTTCAAAACCTTGCAAACGGTCGATAGTACCCTGGAGCCCCTGACCACTGGATTCCTTGAAATCCTCGTGGGTAACCTGGAAGGAAGCCACCTCACCAGACAAGTGCCCACATATCTTGGACACAAGTTGGCGACACGAGACTAGAAGATACCGACAGAAGATACCTTCTCAAGGAATGAGGATATCAAGACTCAGAAGATGTTGACACGCTCAACAATACCCCATGGTGATGCCACCTTGGCCTTCGATGACCAGGGCACAAGACATGCAATGTCATGATATGCATCGCTAATAGAGCAACCCTGTCCTTTTCGTTGTTATATCGTAACCACCGGTGGATGAGAACCTCGCCATTTGGTCTGCCTCACTATAGTGAGAAGTAAAATGGTCCTCATCATCCCTCGCTCTTAGTGTCGATGATATCATCAACGAGACCGATACGATACAACTCTACCATGCCTTGGCAATGTCATTGCATAAAGGATTTCCTCTCTCGAACCCTCGATGTCTTAGAAGACAAGGAGGCATTATCATGATTACAAGGACACCATAAGACCCATGTCAACAGCAAGCCGTGAAGAATCACCTTCGTCATCAACTCAACAGACCCGAAGTCATCAAGGACTCTTCAGGCGCAACCAGGATCGTTTTGATGAACAACAACCAGAGACATAGAGACAACTAAAGAAGACCCAGAAGGCTAAGCGGACTCCTCTCCAAGACACGAAGCAAGCACGCCTACTGAGTCCGAGAACCCTAGGGTAGGATGAGTCGTGTATCCCCCATGTGAAGTCGAGTCTGTATGATGGTTCTGATAGAACCACGATTGTGTGTTGCTTGTTTGTTCTTGTTTGTGCTTTGGTATAAGTCCCACTTTTGCCCTAGGCAACAAATGCACGACTATATCACCTACCTTACCTTGATGTTAGTGTTTGGCATTTTTGGCACTTGTTTGATTGCACTTGCACTATACCACCCCCTTAGGCACGCTCCTCTATGCTAATTTCCCTCTCCCCCTCTCGTCAACTTAAGACCAGCAATACCGGATACGCCAAGGATCCACCTCAACAAACAACTGACACCGAAGACATTAACTACAACGGACTCAACCAGGCGTAACCCCGTAGAGTTATGCTTTTCGCTCAAGATTGGAAACCCCTCCCTTGCCCAACCTAGACCTCACAAGCTCCCCCATCACAAGCCTCTGATCATGTGTTTAATACACGGATTTGCCAGAGCACTTATCGAGCCTCAATAACTCCTTCTTAACACTGGGTTCATTATGGAGCTAGTGATCACAGTGAACAAACATTCTTCATTCTTGCTAGCACTAGAACCTTGATGCCATAGGAAGGATCATTCTAAGGGTACACGAATTGTGGAAAATGATTTGATTTAGCCATAATAGATATCTTGAGGAAGTAGTTGAGACCCTTGGATGGATTGCAATACCTCATGTTGATAGACGAACTTGGTGGATCAAATTAATAGAGTTGCATAACTTACTTCTCCCTTGAGTCAATTGGATTTAGTAGGACGATTGTGATCATAGGCTCAAATTATTGGTGGATAAATGACGTGACTTTGGCAATAATATTGATAGTTGATTGATGATGTTACAATAGTAACTGGAGTAACCAGTAGGGAATTCTTACTAGATGTAAACCTTGGATTTAAATAGGTGATTCTAATAGGTGCTCAAGATCAATCAAACCACATGGTTCGGAGTAATTTGGATTTAGTCCGGTAATCTTGATCTTGATACCATGTTTCTCGGTGGAAGTCAAACAGGAATATTGGATTTTTGTTAGAATCGATTCAAGGATCCATATGCACCTATATCGGAGTTCACTACATCATCATGATGGGGGTTGATGGTTATACTGTGATGAGATAGTTCTTCCTGGAATTTGTGGATTTAGGAAATATGGAGATATATGGTATGACGCTGGCATTGGATTTGTAGAAATAATAGGTCATGTAATAATGGATGGTAGTCGTGGATCGGTTAATTGGATTTGTAGGAAGGAAACAAGATCTTGGAGTGGTTTATTATGTGTTTCCTTAGCATAGTAATGCAATACCTTAGACCTTGGATAGGTCAGAAGGACACTTGGATTGGTAATGTCATGATCAAGCTTAGCGGCTTGTAAATTATCCCGAGGATTTTTATATAGGGATATATGTGAGTTAGCTATAGTATATATATGAGATTTTTCGGTATAGTCCCTCTCTCAAAACCTTGGAGATATGAGTAGCATGTTTAATATTGGAGTTGACTTATATGATATGATACCTTCGAGGATATAGGGTGATTTTATTTGGAGTAATAGGTAGTACTATTGGCATCTAATAGTTGTGCTCAGGATAAGGTGTTAGACGTTCACTCACATCCTATGCTCCTTGAAACCCGAAGCTTTATCGGAACATGACGCGGTCAGGTTATGACCATAGGCCTTGGACTAGAAGTCCTTAGAGTCTGGTCGGTACTCCACCTCGACCACCATTAGTCATGTTCAAAGGAAGGTGGCCATGAAGAACTCTATTAGGTTTGACCACAAATCCTTGATATTAGTGACCATCCAGGACGAATGCCTGCTCCTCTCACATATCCCATGAGCAATGTGTTTATTTGATACTTTGGGAAATAGGTTGTTGTCCTCCGGGGTGACATTCTTATTTACCCAATGAGAGGGGGAACATCTTAGTCCTGTTTGGACCATCCCCAGGAACACCAATTGCCATGCCTCTCGAGCATAAGAGTTCATCTTGAAAAAGTTGGACTCCTTTAAGCACCCTTCCTTCAGCAGAAGACATTCTTGCCCAATCAAGACGAAGAACCACTATGGTTAGGGAGACACGATGACGAAGAAGAAGCAAAAGAAGTCAACCACCACTCCTCTACTGGCTCCATCAACTAGACTATATCAAGAAGCACCGACGTCCAAGCATGATGAAGCCCTTGCAGATCAAGAGGATTATAGAGCCCCTTGTATTATCAATCACCTATTAGTTCCTCACTAGGAAGGAACCGAGGAGCTAAAAATACCCCTCACTCCACCACTTTGCTGGTGTACGATCAGAATGACATCCCTACTCCCTTCAGATGTCTGGAATGGAGCGGACGATTGTCGTGACTTCGCTATCAGCCCTTTTTAGACAATCTAGAGCGTAAATCGTGACTCGATCATGGTAAGCCACCTGTCAAAGGTAGTTCACCCCCCCCCCCCCCCGCAAAGTGTCAGACCTTGGGGATTAGATGGCTGATCTATACCCTGAATAGTCAGCTTAGCTAGAACCCCACTGAAACCTTGCCAGATGGTAGAACCTGTTTTGACACCAAGTCTCTAAGCTCAGTCTTAAGGACGAAACCCAGCACAGACCTTGCCACAGAGTGATGAATAGGCCAAACACTCGAAGACCCTCCAGAAACGTGTGTCCATGACAATGAAGACCAACGACCAAAGAAGAATGAAGAATCTACCTAGGCAACTTACTCAAGTAGAAGATCTCGACGAGAAGCCCACGATGACGCACCTCAGCACTCTCTAGGATGGAGACCCCCTACGACTGAAGACCTCCTGCTTTAAGGAAGATAAGGACTTCTCCGTCAACAAGAAGCTACACCAAGGCTTGACCTTTCTATTCTAATGTGAGACATCTAGATGTCACTAACCAACGTGAGAAACCCCAGGACCATCACACAGACACACTACTTGGCCACATATTCCGACTTTGGGATACACAAGCAAGCCAGGCCCTTGCAAGGACCCCGTTCACCCTTAGACGAAGTCAAAGATGCACTCGAAGGCATGTCATCAGGCACTTTAAGATCCAGAAGGACAACCACGCCGGAGCAGAAGCAACGTGGAGTGTGAAGACTATCTCACCTCTGGATTTCTGCATCTTCTCACACCCAGCCTAGGAATCTCGGGGACGAGATTCTTGTAAGGGGTAGGTCTGTCACACCCCGTGATTTGCCTGATGACTAAGTTAGCATGACTCAAAAATTAGGGCCAATTAAAACTTTTTGTGTGCATTTGAATGCTTGTTTTGTGTGTTATTTGCTTGCTTGTCTGGTTGCTTGCTAATGCTCTATAATTCATAAAATATCCTCCTACCCTCAAGAACTCTTTTCCTTGATCCCCACTCCTGTCCAATAATCATGCCATGTGAATAGGACTTAAATATATTTTTACAAAATATTATTTTGGCCAAAAAGCATTTATTCAAATTAGGCTTTCAAAACCCCTTGATTTGAGATTTGCTCTGCAAGTCCCCAAATTGGGTGGATCCTTTTTACCCAAATGCTCTATTTGAAACCCACTATATATAAGACTTCCCAAAACCACCAAATATTAATTTTAAAGATTATTTTACTATTTTATTTAAAGGCTTTTTCTTATTTCCAGAAATGGTCTTTTATAGGAAAAAAATTATTTAAATGATTTAAAAATATTTGAGAAAATTTAGGGAAACTAAGTGGACATATATTATCCATATATAAGAGTTTCAACACATGGTCATGTTCAAAATATTGGACAAAACTCTTCAAAACCATTTTTGGCTATTTCAAGGATTTGAAATATATCTATAAGAAATATTCTCAAATAAATCCAGGAAAATTCTAGCATGTCACATATGATATCTATGATCATATTGCCAAGTTTCATATAAATCCCAATTGTTTTGGTTCACCAAAATATCCCAAAACCCTCTCTATCCAAATCCAAATTTGAGAAACTCCACATTGCCAACAGTCTCCTATTGATTTCAAACTTTGTGGACATGTTGTAATCCTCCAATAAAGCATCCACACAAAGTGGTGCATCAAGGAGATTAGTTTAGACTAACTAGATCTATAGAAACCTGATTCTATTAATTTCTAGGGTTTACAAGTTTGTGTTATCAACTTTCTTCATTTGGGCCCAAACTTGTGATCATGACAAAATAGAATTTTCATTTGACCCTAGTAAATATCAGGACCATTGGATACCCCTACATACCCTAGGACAACATCAAACACCTTCAACCATGAGCTTGTGGACAAGCAAAGTGGGCCCAAAAAGATTCCCCTTGCCTCCAACTTTTTACCATAGTATATTCTAACCCCAATTTACCTCGAGTAACCTTTCCATGGCATCTGATAAATTATTGTGGTGTAACTATCTCATTTTCCTCCCTTTTTACCATGGTAAGGCCTCTATTCCCTTATTCTGTTCATAAGAATTCCCCAAGTTTTTTCCATAGTGCCTATTGTATGCTAATCCATCTTGCCACACCCAAAGGTGGCATGCTCATGTGGAAAATACGAGAATTTTATCTAAACCTACATTTGGTAGCAAATGAAGGTTTTGTCACACCCAATATGCGTGCCTATCCATATTAAGGCACGGGGACCTCACAAGGGATAGAGGCGCATCTTGTCATTCGCAACTATAGCATCATTACATCATACATTACAGAAGAGATGAGTATATGAGTTGGCTTACACTCGCCACATACTAAATTACAATTCCACACAAGAGATCAAACATCAATATGAAGGTAGGGTTTGACTACGAACGAAAACAAATGATAAAAACAGATGCAATAATACTATTTCGCTATCCCGAAGATCAGGACCATGGTCCTCTACTCATCCGGATAAGTCACATACATCCTGCCCCTTTCCTCGTCATACTCCCACTAGGGCTGCATCAAATCGTCCTACACGAACTCATCTGTACCTGTACCTGGATTGTTGTAGTAAATTGTGAGCCACTGGACTCAGCAATCATGCGCCCGGGTACCGAGACTATTCAAGCTTAAAGGTTGGGATGGGGTATGTGTTTAGTTTGCAGCAGCACTAAGCATTTATGGTGGCTAAACTTATGTAACATGAAGAAAAATATATGTGGCCTACGATGAACGGTCGAATCTAGTATGACCTCTAAAAGTGCCTGATCACATACTTACGTCAATCATAACCCCACCGTGTTCTCTCTCAGATAATATTCACGAGCAGAGACGATCATGGTTACTCACACAGTTGGTGCATTTTATTTAGAGTTTACTTCAAGTTAACTATTACCGGGTGTTAAAAAATATCCAAGTTGCCACATAACCGCGGGCATGGCTTTCCGAAAGATTTGACCCTGCAGGGGTGCTCCAACTAGTCCATCACAAATTAACCACACTCCACGGGAATAGCCTCGACCACGGATCTCGTGATCATCCTAGGCAACTCCAAAGGAATTCCAACACCTCGAGATAACCCGAAGAAAGTCAGCGCCCTCACGCAAGACACTCAATAAAGGTAAAACAAGTCCAGCAAGACCTCTTGAAGTGTCGACGAACCCGATAAGAGCCGTGTATCTCGTTCTCAGGACACGATGGATGGGCTAAGTTTCCGGCAGGCACACCCGTTGGTGGCCCCGGCTACTGCCATTTTGGACCAACACTCATGTGGAGCACTGGCCCGGGTTGTTGAATTAATCCACGGGGTAGCTAGTACCTATGCAAATTTTATTAAGTTGTTTAGCAAATGTAGTACCAAAGTTTGGTCTTGCCAGACAAGTTTTAATCTTAACCGAATAAACAAGGGGGTCCCCATAACAACCCCGAGCATGTTAGGAGTGCAAACTATGGAAACATAACACCGGTAAGAAGAAACTATGGCGGTAACAGCGGAACAAAACACCCAGCAAAAGGCCAAGCCTTCCACCAATACCAAGATATATATGTGCATTAAATTAAATAACAGATAATATTGTGATATGCCAAATCCATGTTATCACATGGATACATCCTGCACCTCCAACTAAGAACGCTATAAGAGGGCTGAGCAGCGGTAACTTAGCCAATCAAAGGTTTGCTAGGATGTGGAGGGTTAGAGGCTATCATGGCAATAAGGAGGCTAACATTCAAGTGGTAGGTAGTGCAATTGTAATGATAAGAGCGAGACAACTAGCAAGCAAAAATAGTATCGGGATCCGGGTACGATCATCTTGCCTATAGGTTCTTCAGTGGAACAAGTAGCGGGATCCTCGTAGTTGTACTCGTCTGGTTCTTTATACTAAGGTTCAACGTTCGCGCCTACCCAAATTAAACAACAATAATAAACAAACAACCATGGTGCAATGCACAAGCAAGAATGATGCATGCTTATTTGAAGAGTTTTAGCATGGCAATCCTAACTAGTCATGTTTCACATGCAAAGAATGGCGATGGCGAGCAAGCAACAGGGCGGAATGCGCTGGCTCACCAAGGGGAGGTCGATGATGAACGGGGTGCTTCGAAGAGGAAGGAGAGGCCGAGATGCGGTGGCGACGAAGAGAACGAAGACCAGCGACGACCCGCTCCCTTTCGGATGACGACGACAGAAAAGTGGCACCGCGGGGAGGTGCTCCTCACCTCCTAGCGGCGGGAATGGAACGCGAACGATGTCCCGTTGCTCCACGCCATCTCCACCGGCGACGAGGGCCACCAGTGGCGCGAAGGCGACGACGAGGACGACCGGCGCAATTCTCTGAACTCACTTTGCTCTCTCTGAACCGGAAGAAGAAGGAGAAGAAGCGAGAGTAAGGAGGGAGGAGAAGATGGCGGCAGCGCAGGAGGACATCGCGGAACCCTAGAGGGGGACGGCACGGACGGCGAGGGACTAAATAGGCTCGGGAACTGACGGCGAGGCGACGGCAAAGACTCACGGCGGTGCGCTCTCGCTCTATCTCTACTCACTGAACTGACGGAAAAACGCCGACGGGGCAGGTAGGCGTTGCCTACCTGGGCTGGGCCGCGTAGGGAGGAAGTCGGCCCACTCACACATTCAAACAAAACAATAACAGAGTTTTCCTTTTAAATAAAACAACAAGATAAGGAAAAAACCTAGAGGAAAACAAAAAGGATTTTTGATAAAGCAAAAATACTTTTGTCTACAATAAAATGAGAACTATTTAATAAAATTGACAAGAGAATTTTTGGCAAGTAATTTAAATAGTTTTAAAATCAACAGCCCCTTGTTATTTAAACCTCAAACACATATATCTCAAAACAACAAAAGGACCACACACACAATTTTAGAACATTATAGGCTACCTCCTGAACATTTTTAAACAATTTAATTTAGCAATTAATTAAGTTGATTAATGGCAATGAAAATAAAGGTTAATAGGTTGGTTTTGATAGAAAAGAATAAGAGAGGGGGAAGAGAAGGAGTGTTGCACCACCCAGACACTAGCCAAAACACAAAACACAAGAACACGTCCAACACAACAAGGTCACATCACTAACAAAGGCATGGCATGATGAATGATATGATGCATGATGCATGAATGCATGAACAAGACATGGCATGACAAGGCTCAAACTCATATCATTAAACTCATGACAACAAGGTTCACATAAGATACATGCCATAAAAGGTAGGGATAGCACCTGGGCTGTCACAACTCTCCCAAACAACAAGAGGATCTCGACCCAATATCTAGAAATGAAAGAAGTCTGGAAATTCGAAATGGAGAAGGTCCTCACGTTCCCAAGTAGCTTCTTTGTCAGAATGATGAGACCACTTCACCTTGAAGAACTTGATAGATTTCTTGCGAGTCTTACGCTCGGTTTCTTTGAGAATTGCCTCTGGATGCTCACGATAAGAGAGGTCTTCTTGGAGATCAAAGTCTTGGAGGTCAATGGTACGCTCGGGAGTCTTAAAGCACCTCCAGAGCTGATAAACATGGAAGACATCGTGCACATTTGTGAAATTGGGAGGAAGCTCTAGTTGATATGCAAGTCCACCTCTCTTGCCAACAACTTTGAAAGGACCCAAAAAATGAGGAGCTAGCTTCCCTTTAATTCCAAACCGCTGAGTGCCCTTCATGGGAGAGACTCTGAGATAGAATAGATCATCCACTTGAAAAGAAACATCCCGATGTTTGTTATCATAATAACTCTTCTGTCGGGACTGAGCTGCTTTGAGGTTCTCACGAATGACACGTCACATTTCTTCTGCTTCAGTGATCATGTCATTGCCCAATATTTGACGCTCACTGGTTTTAGACCAGTTAAGCGGTCTACGACACTTTCTGCCGTAGAGAATATCGAAAGGGGCCTTGCCTGAGCTAGCTTGAAGGCTATTATTGCATGAGAATTCAGCATAGGGAAGGCAGTCTTCCCACTTCATGCCGAACGAAATCACACAAGCTCTGATCATATCTTCAAGGATCTGATTAACTCTCTCAACTTGACCACTTGTCTACGGATGGAACGCGGTGCTGAAACGGATCTTTGTACCCATAGCAGTCTGGAAGGACTCCCAAAACTTGGAAGTAAAGAGGCTTCCACGGTCAGATGAGATGAGTTGAGGAATACCATGCAAAGATACTATCCTTGACGTATACAACTCTGCAAGCTGAGCTGCCGAGATAGATTCTTTGACTAGCAATAAATGAGCAACTTTTGTTAGCTTGTTGATAACCACGAAGATGGCATCGTTGCCTCTCTTGGACTTGGGAAACCTAGTGATGAAATCCATCTCCACATGATCGAATTTCCACTCTGGGATAGGCAAAGGCTGAAGAAGACCTGCTAGACATTGATGCTCCGCCTTCACTCTACGACAAACATCACACTCGTTCATGAACTGAGCAATTTCACGTTTCATGCGAGTCCACCAGAAGGTTTGCTTGAGATCCTGATACATCTTGGAACTGCCTGGATGAATGGATAGAAGAGAATTGTGTGCTTCGACCATGATAACTTTCCTGAGATCACCTTTTGGAACCACCATACGGTCCTCAAAGAACAAGGTGTCTTTGTCATCAACGCGAATGCACTTATACTTCGGAATGCCCTTGGCCACACCTTTCTTCACTTTCTTCACCATAGCGTCAAGAAGCTGTGCTTGGTGAACCTGATCTTCTAGAGTCGGAGAAACTTGAAGATTGGCAAGAAATCCTTGCGGAATCATTTGAAGGTTGAGCTTGCGGAAGGCTTCACAAATCTCGGGTTGAAGAGGCTTCAAGATGAGACTATTGCAGTACGCCTTACGGCTAAGCGCGTCTGCAATGACATTTGCTTTTCCAGGAGTATACTCAATGCTTGGATTGAAGTCCTCAAGCATTTCCACCCAAAGAGACTACCGATGATTAAGATTGGGTTGAGTGAAAATGTACTTCAAGCTCTTGTGATCGGTGTATACCTCAACTGGTCTACCCAACAACAAACGCCTCCAAGTCATTAGAGCATGCACAACTGTCGCCAACTCGAGATCATGAGTGGGGTAGTTCTTCTCGGCAGGCTTCAACTGACGCGAGGTATAAGCAACAATCTTCTTATCTTGCATGAGAACACCGCCAAGACCTTGGAGAGAAGCATCACAGAATACTTGGAAAGGCTTTGACTGCACAGGAGGAACAAGAACTGGAGCTGAAGTCAGTCTCTGCTTGAGCGTATTGAACGCCACATCACACTCAGGAGACCAAACATACTTGACACTCTTCTAGAGGAGATTGGACAGAGGCTTAGAAATTTGAGAGAAGTTCTCCACGAATCTTCTGCAATAACTAGCAAGCCCGAGGAAACTCCAAAGCTGCTTCACATTCTGAGGAGGCTCCCACTTCAAGATTGCCTCAACTTTCTCAGGGTGCACTTTAATTCCCTCGGTAGAGACCACTTGCCCAAGGTACACAACTTCATTGAGCCAAAACTCGCTCTTGGAAAACTTGGCATAGATGCTCTCTTAACTTGTTAAGCACAAGGCGAAGATGCTCTGCATGCTCTTCTTCTATCTGCAAGAACACAAGGATATCATCCAAATAGACCAAGATGAACTCATCCTTCAAAGGAGAGAAAATGCAGTTCATCATTCTTGAGAATGTTGGAGGAGCATTTGCAAGACCAAACGACATGACGGTGTACTCATAAGAGCCAAAACTCATCCTGAAAGCGGTCTTAGGAATGTCATTCTTCGCGAATGCGAATCTGATGATAACCCATGTGAAGATCAAGCTTCGAGAAAACCTAGGCACCTTTCAGTTGCTCAAACAACTCATTGATGTTGGGAAGTGGGTACTTGTGTCTGATTGTCTTCTTGTTCAATGGACATTAATCGACACAAAGCCGGTCCGTGCCATCTTTCTTCTTGACAAACAAAACACCACAACCCCATGGAGAAGAACTTGGTCTAATCAGACCCAGACGTTCTTGCTCATCTAGCTGCTTCTTCAACTCTTTCAGCTCTTCAGGGCCAAGTTTGTAAGGGCGCTTGCAAACCGATTCAACTCCGGGCTCGAGATCAATCACGAACTCGACTGGCCGGTGCGGAGGCATTCCTGGCAATTCTTTTGGAAAGACATCTTCATACTCATTAACCACCAGAATTTGAGAAATCGCCGAGATTTCACCCTTCTCACTAAGAGCAAAGAGACGGATTGTGTCATCGCGAGCCGCGAAAATAATCACATCTTCTGAAGGATGAGTCAGCTTGACTTCTTTTGCTTGACAATCAACATATGCCTTATTCATAGCGAGGAAGTCCATGCCCAAAATGAGATCAATGTCAGAATTGCCGAGAACAATTGGAGAATCCAGAAAAGAATAATTTCCCATCTTGATAGAAACATCTGGAACAACCAAACGAGAATTCATCATCTTCCCGGGAGAAGCTATAGTCATAGGCTTAGGCAACTCATTCAAGAAGAATTCATGCTTAGCAACAAAAGGTCTAGATATGAAATAATGCAATGCACCAGTATCAAACAAAACTTTTGCTGGAATAGAATTTATTCGAGATTACCCATGATCACTTGAGAAGAATCCTCTCCTCTACTGCATTCACCATATTCACTCTTGCGGTCATGGGATTATGCTTCACCATAGCATTGCCTGGAGGCCTGACTGGAGGAGGAGGCGGAAGACGCCGCTGGTTGCACTTGTTTGCATAGTGACCCTTATGGCCACACTTGTGACAAGTCACCTCTGAAATTGGACGAACATTGCCTGGAGGAGGAACAAGAACTTCCTTGGACGCCTGGGGTCTCTGCTGAAATCCTGGGTTGGGTGGGTGGGAAGAACCCCGACCACCGAACTGCTTCTGCTGCTAAGGAGGACGAGACAGAGGAGGATTTGGCATCCACTACTTCTGCTTCTAAGGAGGAGGAACCATCTGAGTGATGGAAGAAGATGAGTATGAATCCCTTGAACGCTTCCTTGAGTTCTCTAACTTGAGCTAAGTTGCCTCGACCTTCAAAGCCATGTTGTAGAACTGATCAAACTCACGAGGCTCTTGAAGAACTAGGCCTGGCAGAAGCTCATCCTTGAGACCACCTCTGAACTGATAGATCATCGCCTTGTCATCTGGAACATCTTGCTTAGCATAGCAGGCTAGATTTTGGAACTTGATGTTGTACTGATAGACAGACTTGCTTCCCTGCTTCAGGTGCCTGAACTTCTCACGCATCTCCTCGACAAAGCATGTCGAAATGTAATGGGCTCTGAAGTCACGACGGAAATCATCCCAAGTAACAACACGATCGCCCTTGGAATCCTTGTACTGCTGCCACCAATCAGCTGCCTGACCCTTGAGCTAGAATGATGCAAATCTGACAAAGTCCTCTGGCCTGACATTGCTGCACTCAAAATGCTTACTCATATCACGGAGCCAATCATCAACATCAAAAGGCTCCTCACAACAGGTGAAAGACTTGGGCTGGTTAGCAAGGAACTGATTGAGCGTCGCAAACTGAGGTTGATTCTGAAAATTCCCTTGAAAGCCTTGCTGACCCTGATCTCTTTCTTGCAACAGCCTGAGCAACATCTGAGTGTTCACATTGGTTGCGGCCATCACAACTTGCCAAGCTTCTGGAGGACAGGCGGAGGCGGTGGTGGTAGAACATCAGCCTGCTCCTCACCACGACCCGGATTGTTGCGAGTTGGTGGAGCCATCCTGAAGATGAACAAAAACATCAGCACCTCATTGATAAGATGAATTCAATAGCTGAATCAAATGCTTGAAAGAATTGTACAAATGACATCACAGCCTTCCTACTGAAAAATTAGTATGAATACTTCTTCGGTTTATGATAACATCATCAGATATTAGAAGCCACTTGCAATAACACAAAAGTATTGAGCCAATGTAGCTCGGAACAAATGTATATGCCCACATACATGTGAAGAAGATGATCCTAGATAACTACAAGATTTCCCACCTAAGAACTTCCGAAAACTTTCTGGTTATGAAATCCGGTGTGGGGGATACACGAAGGAAATATCTCACACAACTAGCAATCCTACACCCCAACTGTATCCATCCTTCAACACATAACCAGAGGCTTTCGCAAATTCATCTAACTTGAATCCTCGAACTCACAACGAAACTAAACCATGGTGGTACCCCATACGCCTCCCCAGTATCATGTGCCAACATTCCCTAGAGCTCGACTCCCCGGAAGAAATCAAGTCAGACAGGAGGCACCAAGACAGAACCCTATCACATCGGTATCATACAAACTCCAAAATACCCGCGTGATCCTAAAAAAATTTGAGCAAGAAGAGGAGTAGAATCAAAATTCCTAAGTCGAATACCTCACCAGAGATAGAAGAGGAGTAAAAAGAATCGTAATCTCCGATATAACAAGACTCAAAATAGTTTTTACTAGACTCGACTTGGCCAAGTTCGATCAAACAAAGGCTCCTATGGTCGTATGGATCCGATACCAACTTGTCACGCCCAAGATACGCGCCTATCCATATTAAGGCGCGGGGACCTCGCAAGGGATAGAGGCGCGTCTTGTCGTTCACAAGTATAGCATCATTACCAAGAGATGAGTATATGAGTTGGCTTACACTCGCCACATACAAAATTACAATTCCACACAAGAGTTCACACATCAATATGAAGACAGGGTACGACTACGGATAAAAACAAATGATAAAAACTGATGCAATGATACTATCTCGCTATCCCGAAGATCACGACCATGGTCCTCCACTCATCCGGATAAGTCACATACATCTTGCCCCTTTCCTCGTCATACTCCCACTAGAGCTGCGTCAGATCATCCTGCACGAACTCATCTGTACCTGTACCTGGATTGTTGTAGTAAAGTGTGAGCCACAAGGACTCAACAATCATGCGCCCGGGTACCGAGACTATTCAAGCTTAAAGGTTGGGATGGGGTGTGTGTTTAGTTTGTAGCAGCACTAAGCATTTATGGTTGCTAAACTTACGTAACATGAAGATAAATATATGTGGCCTACGATGAATGATCGAATCTAGTATGACCTCTAAGAGATCCTGATCACGCACTTACATCAATCATAACCCCACCGTGTTCTCTCTCAGATCATATTCACGAGCAGAGACGATCACGGTTACTCACAAAGTTGGTGCATTTTATTTAGAGTTTACTTCAAGTTAACTATTACCGGGTGTTAAACAAATATCCAAGTTGCCACATAACCGCGGGCACGGCTTTCCGAAAGATTTGACCCTGCAGGGGTGCTCCAACTAGTCCATCACAAATTAACCACACTCCGCGGGAATAGCCTCGACCACGGATCTTGTGATCATCCTAGGCAACTCCAAAGGAATTCCAACACCTCGAGATAACCCGAAGAAAGTCAGATCCCTCACACCAGACACTTGATAAAGGTAAAACAAATCCAGCAAGACCTCCTGACGTGTTAACGAACCCGATAAGAGCCGCGTATCTCGTTCTCAGGACACGACGGATGAGCTAAGTTTCTGGCTGGCACACCCGTTGGTGACCCCGGCTACTGCCATTTTGGACCAACACTCATGTGGAGCACTGGCCCGGGTTGTTGAATTAATCCACGGGGTAGCTAGTCCCTATGCAAATTTTATTAAGTTATTTAGAAAATGTAGTACCAAAGTTGCATCTTGCCAGAAAAGTTTTAATCTTAACCGAATAAACAAGGGGGTCCCCATAAAAAACCATGAGCATGTTAGGAGCGCAAAGTATGGAAACATAACACCGGTAACAAGAAACTATGACGGTAACAGCGGAACAAAACACCTAGCAAAAGGCCAAGACTTCCACCAATACCAAGATATATATGTGCATTAAATTAAATAAAATATAATATTGTGATATGCCAAATCCATATTATCACATGGATACATCCTGCACCTGCAACTAAGAACGCTATAAGAGGGCTGAGCAGCGGTAACTTAGCCAATCAAAGGTTTGCTGGGATGTGGAGGGTTAGAGGCTAACATGGCAATAAGGAGGCTAACATTAAAGTGGTAGGTAAAGCAATTGTAATGATAAGAGCGAGACAACTAGAAAGCAAAAATAGTATCGGGATCCGGGTACGATCATCTTGCATGTTGGTTCTTCAGTGGAACAAGTAGCGGGATCCTCGTAGTTGTACTCGCCTGGCTCTTCGTACTCAGGTTCAACGTTCGCGTCTACCCAAAAGAAACAGCAAGAATAAACAAACAACCATGGTGCAATGCACAAGCAAGAATGATGCATGCTTATTTGAAGAGTTTTAGCATGGCAATCCTAACTAGTCATGTTTCACATGCAAAGGATTGGTTATTAATGAATCTGGATAGAACCTTATGTTAAGTTATTTAGACATGCATGAACATGGCAAATATGTATGCATCATGCAAAAACAATAAAAATGCATATGAAGAACGTAAGAAATGGAGTTACGGATCTCACGATACGCTCACGACAAGATACGAAGGCAAAACACAAGACAAGGACCTGGGTTATTCCTTGGCATTCCAATGTATCCACTGGTTAGGCAATTAAAAACCAACCATAATAGAGCCAAAGATCAAGCAATTCCATGGAGTATAGCTCCCACAAGTCACAAAACAATAAAACAACAATCTGCCACAAAACAACAACATAGCAACTTACACAGCCAAAACCTTGAGCTACAGGAATCCTACAACCACAAACAAGGTATTGGCATAAACTACATAACATTATTATCAACTTATCCAACTACATAATCTGGAAAGGAGGCACACATCAATAAGCATGAAGCTCACAAGTTGGCATGATGAAACAGATTTCTAGGACTTAGTGAAAATAACAGTTTTCTGGAATCTTAGTTAACCTGATGGCAAGTTGACAGCAAAAACTAATGGTGTTATAGACCACCTCATGGCATGAAAATTAACAGGATGCTATAAGACAACATATACTTCAAAACACTAGCATTGAGCTTGAGATAATTCTCAACATATCACATGATGGCAACCACTCTTCATGGCATAAAAATAACAGCAGATTCTCATACTTACAAATATTTAGCAGGGTGAAATTGTAACATTAAGTTAGCTATTTTGCAGCAAGTTTCCCACTTATATGGGTGATTCTCATGCCAAACAAAATTACCATGGCATAAAAGGCATAAAACACTAGCACTTCCATGTTGGCACAAGCCCCAAAGCAAGCATGGATTAATTCATGCAAAAATGACAAGGTAGCATCACAGCAGATAATAGCAGTTTTGCAAACTTGCTCGAAAGTGAAATCTAATTGCACCATTGGATTCCTTGGATCTTTATACCCCAAAATCATGTATCATACTCCTATAGCCACATGAAGCATCATGGCAAAAACTACATAGCAAAAACACCATCCACTCTTATAAGTGAAAACTTACCCTAAATGTGCATGAGCATAAATGAGAATGTCCAGATTTGGAAATGTAGCTATAATTGGAAAATCTAATTATCACTACAAACATGGCACAAACCAAAAAACATAGGGTATGACAAGTGGGGCATGGCCCACTTGTCACACACACACACACACACTCACCCAAACCTACACACACACATACATGGCATGCACATACACACATACACACATATGCACAAGTGCACATGGGCACTTCCACACTCATGAAAACACATACCTATGTGTGTGGGTGTTCATCACACACACACATATGCACACATATATGCACAAGTGCATATAGGCACATATACATGCATGTGACACCACACTCACACACATACACCTATGTGCATATATGCACACACACACACATATGCACTACACATACGCATGTATGTGACACCACATACACCACTACAAACAAATACACTAAAACAGAAAAGGAAGAAAATACACTCACACATACACTCACATATACACTCACAAGCATGCACACACACTGCAGTCACACTAGATCAATCCACCACAAAGGATCCAGTGCACACACGCACACACACACACACCTGCGCACCCGATCCCACACATGCAACACCAATGCCACCCAATAAAAAAGAAAGAAAACCATGGGGAGGCGCTGGGGATCGAACCCCGGACCTCTCGCGCGCAGAGAGCCGACTACCACTACGCTAGCTACGAGCCACTGACCAAAGGGAGGGAGCGCCGAATACATACAAACTGCAACGTCAACTCTAAAGAAACTGAAACTAACAAGACTCCGGTGAAAACGGCAAGCGGCGGCGAATTCACGCGACAGCGGCGCTCTCTGGTGGCGTAAACTACCCGCGGGGAAGGCGGGAACCTACAGGATCCAGTCCCCTGCTCGTCTCGCGACGAGGAGGACGGAGGCGATTCCCTCAAGGAGTTGCCTTTGAGCGGAACGGCGGAGATAGAAAGCACGGCGACGGAGAGCAAGCAACGGGGCGAGACGCGGTGACTCACCAAGGGGAGGTCGACGATGAACGGGGCGCGTCGAAGAGGAAGGAGAGGCGGAGACGCGGCGACGACGAAGAGGACGAAGACCGGCGATGACCCGCTCCCTTGCGGATGACGGCGACGGCAAAGCGGCACCGCGGGGAGGTGCTCCTCACCTCCTAGCGGTGGGAATGGAACGCAGACGACGTCCCGGTGCTCCATGCCATCTCCACCGGCGACGAGGGCCACCGGAGGCGCGAAGGCGACGACGAGGACGACCGGCGCAATTCTCTGAACTCACTCTGCTCTCTCTGAACCGGAAGAAGAAGGAGAAGAAGAGAGAGGAAGGAGGGATGAGAAGATGGCGGCAGTGCGGGAGGATAGCATGGAGCCCTAGAGGGGGACGACACGGACGTCGAGGGACTAAATTGGCTCGGGAACTGACGGCGAGGCGATGGCAAAGACTCACGGCGGCGCACTCTCGCTCTATCTATGCTCTCTGAACTGACGGAAAAATGCTGACGGGGCAGGTAGGCGTTGCCTACCTGGGTTGGGCCGCGCGGGGAGGAACTCGGTCCACTCATACAATCAAACAAAACAACAACAGAGTTTTCCTTTTAAATAAACAACAAGATAAGGAAAAAACCTAGAGGAAAACAAAAAGGATTTTTGATAAAGCAAAAATACTTTTGTCTACAATAAAATGAGAACTATTTAATAAAATTGACAAGAGAATTTTTGGCAAGTAATTTAAATAGTTTTAAAATCAACAGCCCCTTGTTATTTAAACCTCAAACACATATATCTCAAAACAACAAAAGGACCACACACACAATTTTAGAACATTATAGGCTACCTCTTGAACATTTTTAAACAATTTAATTTAGCAATTAATTAAGTTGATTAATGGCAATGAAAATAAAGGTTAATAGGTTAGGTTTGATAGGAAAGAATAAGAGAGGGGGGAGAGAAGGAGTGTTGCACCACCCACACACTAGCCACAACACAAAACACAAGAACACACCCAACACAACAAGGTCACATCACTAACAAAGGCATGGCATGATGAATGATATGATGCATGATGCATGAATAACAAGACATGGCATGACAAGGCTCAAACTCATATCATTAAACTCATGACAACAAGGTTCACATAAGATACATGCCATAAAAGGTAGGGACAACACTTGGGCTGTCACAGCTTTGTACTCCAAGTACCTTGCACACTCATCTACCTGAGCTGAAAATTGGTGGGCTTATAGTCCTTCCATACCGAGGGCTACTAGACAAGGTTTTATCCATAGTGTCCTAGAGTAAAATCCCACTAGACCAGCCCCAAGTTTGCTGCTTCAATCTTACCCTCAGTGGAAACCTAACCCATACAGCCCCATTTACCTTGTTATTCTGCCAGCGCTCTGCTGCATGCGTGCCTTACACGATAGACAACCTTGCACGCCCCAAAAGATGCTCTGGATAGGAGTTGGTGTGGTGACCACAAATCCGGCATGCAAAACCGGCGCTCTGCCACTTGTCATCGTTGGGTAGCTCGTGTTCGGCAGCAAAAAGATGCCCACGCGCACCAGGGATGCCCTCTCAACCTCCGATGCCTCTTCCCAACGTCCGGATGCAGACAAGGGGCCTTTGGAACGCATGCTCACCCAAGCCGAGGGCATCCGAGGCATGCTCGATCCCTCCCGTCCCACCCTTGCTTTACCTCTCCCTCCCCGAGCTCCCCCTGCGCATTATCTACCTCTATCTCCACTAAAGCTCCTGGACCAGAGCCCTTTGTCCCCTGTGGCCTTCTCCTACTCCTTCGGCCGACGACGCCTGCCTCGGCCTCCGCTCGATCCCGAGCCTCCCCTGTGCTCCCTCTCCTTCCTGACCAACTTGGAGCCTCCCCTAGCCTCCTTGATGCCCATCCTCCGCCATTCTTCCCCGGGGTCACCCGTGCGCTCGGAGCAACGGCGACCCGACGGCTCCCCGCGGCCATGCCAAGCCGTCGCCGCCATGGCCCTTCCTCCCGGGCATGTAGCACCTAGCGTGGCTCGGCGTGGCCCCCGGCGCTCGCCGGCGTGTGCAGCCTCGCCGAAGGTGGCCGGAGCCACCGTAGTGGGCACTGGCGCGTGCCCCACCCTGCCTCCCCTGCTTTCCCTCTGTCGAGCAGGAGGAGGAAGAGGACTTCCAGGCGGGGCCCGCCCATAAGTGACTCATGGCCGGGCCCTGCTGTTTGAGTGGAAACGACTTTCCGTTGAAGCCGTCTTCGCACAGGGAAAGCATACTCCAGGGAGTACGCTTTCAGCGTGGCTCCTCCAAGGCATAGTTGGCCTATTGGGCCAGCCCACACGCTATCTTGCGCCCAGGAGCGCATTTTAGCCAATTCCTATTTGGTAAATTCTTTAGCCTTTTCCTTTTTTTAAGAACTTGTAAAATCCATATCAAATTCATTTGAACTCCAAATTTGATGATTAAAATTCCTACAGGTTGCTAAAATCTTTCCCTAACCAAATATGTGCTTTGCACATTTTTCCAAACAATATTTTTTCACAAACAATATATTTTGTCATTTCTTTTATTATGAATACCACCTTGTAAAATTCCTAGAGCACTCATATAGCTCCAAATGGAGTGATTCAAAATCCTAGGTGGATCTAAATTAATTTTCTCAATTGTGAACATTTTTCCTCACACTTTTTATGCTATATCAAATAATGAACCATTTCTTCATATATGATCCACTTTGTAAATCCTTAGTATAATCATGCCAACTCCAAATCTAGTGAAACCACTTCCTGCATGTTTCTAAAATCTATCCATATTTGTTGGGACCATCCACTCCTTTTTACAAAAAAAAATTCTGTAGACTTCTTATAGGATCGTCCATTCCTTCATTTCCACCGTTCAAAAATCCCCTTTGATCCGCATCCAATGGAACCTCCTAGTCATTTTTCTTATGACTAAAGACATCCTAGAAAAATATATTTCCTATTTACAAAGCACTTTTATTGTCTGCTTGTTGTGTTGCTTATTGCGGTTGTTTCCGGTGATAGTTGACGAAGTAGATGAAGTGCTTGGAGTGGACGAGAGGCATGTGAAAACCTCGAAGACTTTGCTGAGCCAGGCAAACAACCCTTTGACCATGACCATGAAACCCTTTTATAGCATGGCATATAGCACTTCATTCCTTGATGTTGATCATGTTGAGGTGGTGACCACTAAGGTGGGATGCCTCCGATACTTTCTTGTTGATACTTGCATCGTGCATGACCCTACCATTCTTATGAGGGTTGTGTGGTGGGAGTGGTTAGGTTGCTAGTAGTTTCTACGCAAGTGGGATGGGAATATGCATGGTGACGGAAACAAAAATGATTTCAAAGACTTTTCAAAAAACCCGTTGGGTGCCACTAATGCCCGAGCGAGATGAAGATGAGCTAGGTAGTCACTTGATAAAGAAGTGGCGTGCCCGAGCAAGTGAGTGTGTGTGGTTTTCGAAAACGGGTTAGATTTAAGATTTGTCGACCGTCCCAACCCTACATGTACATGCACTCTAGCCCTATATGGGAAGGAGCTTTGTTGATTACTTTGGTGGGTACTATCAAGGAGCCCGCATTACTAGTGGCGGGACTGGCGTGGTCACTCTCGATACGGGGTCGTACCGGAATGGACGATCATGCGTTGTCTTCACACGCACCGCGCACACTGTTGCGTGCCCTCATGGATGATACATGTGATGTATATCATGAGGGATGGCACCAACGAGTGGACTCTTTGTTTAGTATCTCTAGGTGAAAGGCAACGTTCGGGTGCTTACCTCGGGTATGTTAAATACCGCGAGTCATGGATGACACGGAAGTTTCCCAAGTCTTGTGGGTAAAGTGTGCAACCTCTGTAGAGTTTAAAACTATTCTAATAACCGTGTCCACGGTCAAGGACAGTTGGGTGGTGCTGCTTAGACTATGTCTAGTTGTTTTCACAAAACTTGGTGTGTGTGATAAAGAGATACTTGAGCTCACTCGGAAGACTTGATGAATTGTTAGAACATGTGATGTTCAGCCCCTTGCTTATGATGATATCTATAACTTGTTCATATGGATATCTGCCAACTATTGATGCATGCTTACATAAGTTAGTTGATCATGTCACTTCACTCAAAATTTAGCTTTCTGCAAAATTACCTACTTAGTGATATATCATGCTCTGTTGAACCTTGTTCCAAGCATGGATTGCTTGCGAGTACATTCAAAGTAATCATTGGTTTGCCACTGGTTATTTAATTGGCCAGGCATGAAGAGCAGGAATATGCTGAAGAGTTCGTTTGTGACGAACATGCAAACTAGGAGGCTTCCCAGTCAGAATGCCTGTAGGCTTAAGGTAAATGGCATGGGTTCACGCTATCGTTGAAGATTTCCGCTGCAATCATATGAAGACATGGCCATAAAGTCTATATTTGAGTAACACTGTACGTAATGGATGTAAGACTCATGTTATTCAGTATCTGTGTGTTAAGTGAGCATTGATCTTTTGGATCACTGTGCACGCACATTGAGTGATCACGACTTATGAGTTGGGGTCCCCATACCGTGTCACGCCCAAGATGCGATCCTATCCTTATTTTGGCACGAGGGCCTCAACAGGGATATAAGCGCATCTTATCGTGTGATTCGTTTGGTTGTCGCATTCATCATTGCATCATTCGCATCATCTGTATAGCATTGTCGCTTGTTTTTGAAAACTTGCATCCGTTCGTAGTTGTCGGTTCTCTCCGTTCGTGTCTTTTACCATTTCGAGACCAACCACACATGAATGCGCCCGCGACATCGATAAAATATTGTTTTAAAAAGTGCGTATAAAGCTTTCTTGGATTGGGTCGGAAGTTGACATGCGGTCTTGTTTTATTGTCAGTAGACCGCCTACCAAATTTCGTCGCAATCAGAGGTCGTTTGATACCCCTACGTTCAACTGTAGCGTCGCCGTCATTTATTAATTAGCGTACGTTTTCGATTTATAAAAAAACTCTGTCACGGGCCGCAAACCTCCCTCTTTCCTTGACCGAACCAACTCTCGCCAGCCCACCTTAACCCAGCTTGGCCCCTCCACTTTCGGACCGTCGGATCGAGATTCAAAGGTCCGAAAACGATACAAACCCCCTAACGTATCCCATTTGCTATATATAGACCAACCTCATACCTAATCTAGCCTAATCCTAATTTTTAGGACTCGTCCCATCCACCCGCCGCCGCCACTCTCCCGGTCTTCTCCAACCTCCGAATCCTCCCGATCCCAAATCCATCCAGCTAGCCACCTTCCCGTTGTTCTCAGCGCCAAACCAACCAGATGCCCGCGCCCCCGATCCAAATCCTCTCGGCCTCCACCCGTAGCCTCCGACGGTCCGACCACCTCCCGCAAAATTTGCGCGAGCCAACCAATGCCTCAACCTCTCTTGTCGACCGCCAGCCGCTGGGCACGGCAACCCGCAGCTACCTGAGGCCTCGATCCAGGGCCTCCTCGTTGCGCCCGCAGCCACCAGGAGCAAAATCTCGAGTTCCTCCCTCAGCCGCCGGTGAAGCCCCGCAGGTCCCATCTCCCTCCGGCCTTCCTTCCCCGTTGTCCCTCTCCTCTATTTCTCCTTATTTTTTCCTGCATCTCTTCTTCCCCCTCATCCACCTTGCATTTTGTCTTTGGACAGGAGCAGTAGCCTCCATAGAGTTGGAGCAGCTCCGTTTTCAGTTCCGCCAGCAGTCCCTGACGCCCAGCGCCTCTGCTTCACCTGAGCGATCCCCGTGTCCAAGCCACTCTCGCCGAAGGACTAGTACCACCTGCCGGACCTGCACCTCCCCGCTGGACTCCACTGCGCCGTCGAGCTCGCCAGAACAGGAGCCCAACCATGGCGCCTGCGGCTGCCTGAGCTTCGCCCGACGCCTCCAGCACCGGAACGGGACCCCTCGCCAAGGCCCATGCCTCCTCGAGCTCACCCCGTCCCTCCTCTGCGTCATCTCGCCGTGGCCGCCAGCATCCGTTTCCCCGATGTGAGCAGCTTCTGTTCAACTGAAACTTCGTTTCTCTCCTAGATCCGTTCTGACATGTGTGCTTACTTAGAGTGGTCATTATGCTTGTCTACGAGGACTGTAGTAATCGTAGTGGCTAGCGCTGAGCGTGTTCATCTGAGGGGTCCTGGGATCGAACCTAGTGCACCCCAATTTTGTTGTTTTTTCAGTCGGTTTGTTTGGTATAGTCGGTCGGTTCAGTTCTGCTCGCTCACACAACTCATATTGTTTCGAACCCAACCGTGTTCACAGCTTGCCCCATTCTATTCCTTTTTTCCTGCTTTAATGATGTTGCATTTAGATCTGTTGGCCCAGTAGCACTAGGATTTGGCCCATGTATTTATTTTTTATATATATCCCAGCGATTTTTGCAATTAATCAAACCATGCATAAGGGCACAAGGTCATCGTATTGATAAGCTAACCAGTAAACAACCGTGTGGATTTAAACAAGCTATATATGTAAATTCCTTAGGATTTTGTGTAGTTTCACAATATGCCACTTTCACCCATGTTAAAAATATTTAAACTTGTTGTTTGTTTAAATTTGTATTAATTCCTTGTTATAATGGTTTTTGTCATAACTAATTAATCGTAGCTTTGATAAAAATGATCAACGTATGTAACTTGACTAGAAAAACGTGTAGAATCTCATGGCACACTTTATTTTCATGTTTAACAAATATAAAATATGTGATAGAAAGATCTGTACCAAACTTAAAATATGCATATGGGATCGTTTTAGAGATGCTATATATTGTTTTCGGCCTCATTTCAAATGCCTAGATGATGTGGTAGTTTATACTTCACCTCTTGCTATGTTTAACGACATTTAATATTGTCGTGTACCTAAACGGGAGTGAACTAAATAATTGATCATGGAGTTTCGTCAATATGTAACTCATTGCATATTCAGCTTCACTTTAATGTGTAGTAGTTGTTTGATGTGAGTTGCTATGTCTTGCATATTTAAACCGGACATGCATCATATTTGTTTATGCATCATGTCATGCATATGTTTTGGTGTTATTATGTGTCGATTGTTTGTTTCGGATTGTTCCTTCTCGATAGAATTCCGAAATCGTTCGGAGTGTGAGGATTTGTTCGACTACGTTGGCCCGTCTTCTTCATGAACTCGTTCTTCTTCCAAGCGGGATCTCAGGCAAGATGACACAGTTTCCTGGATACCACTACTATCATTGCTATGTTAGTTGTTCATCTTTTATCGTTATGTCTAGTTACCTATCACTTGTTTGTCAAGCCTTTTAACATTGCCATGAAAAGCCTCTAACCGTTCACCTTTCCAGCAAACCTTTGTCTGGCTATGTTACCGCTTGCTCATCCTTTCTTATAGTGTTTTTAGCTGTAGGTGTAATTGGTTTCATGTGTCAACATGGACATTCTTTTGTTATCGCAATATTACTGCTATTTAATTTAATGCACATATATACTTGGTAAAGGATGGAAGGCTTCGTCTTTTGCTCGGTATTTTGTTTCATCTTTGCCGCCCTATATACTTGTGAACCAGTGTTATGTTTCATAATTAAGCGTTCCTAACATGCTCGGGGTTGTTATGGGAACCCCTCGATTTTCCTTTTGGGATAAAACTAGTCTAATAAAGTTCAACATTGGTTTTACCATTTGCCTAATAACTAAAATTGCATAGGGACCTGTCGGCACCCGCGGATCTTTAATCAACAGCCCGGGTCAGTGCTCCTCATGAGTGTTGGTCCACCTACATAGTAGTCGGCGGTGCCACCTCGAGGCAACTCGAGGCATCTTTAGGCTACAGTCCACTTCGCATAGACGGATGATGCCCGTGGATACAGAGCGCACGGCTCTAGATGCGGATTTGGCTCACCGGGAGGCCCTACTGAACTTGTTTTACCTTTCTCGAATGTCTTGCGTGAGAAACTTTGATCTTCTTTGGGCTATCTCGAGGTGTCGGATTTCCTCTGAAATTGCCTAGGATGATCACGAGATCCGTGGTCGAGGTTATTCCCGCGATGTGTGGTTAATTTGTGATGGACTAGTTGGACCATCCTTGTAGGGTTAAATCTTTCGGAAAGCCGTGTCCACGGTTATGTGGCGAACTTGGAAACTTTGTTTAACACCCGGTCATAGCAAACTTGAAGTAAAATCAAATAAAATACACCAACCGTGTGCGTAATTGTGACTGTCTCTTCTCGTGATTCCTTATCTGAGTGAGAACATGGTACGGTTATGTTTGACGTATGTAGATGTTCAGGATCACTTATTGATCATTACTAGTTCACGTTCGTTATGCGTAGACCACCACTTTACTTTCTGTATTCGTAAGTTAGCCACTCAAATAAATACTTAGTCGTTTGTTGCAGCCTCACCACTTAACCATATCTCACCCATTAAGCTTTGCTAGTTTTGATACCCTTGGAAATGAGATTGCTGAGTCCTTGTGGCTCAGTATTACTACAACAATAGTTGTCGGTACAGGTAATGCGGTGATTTGACGTGAGCGCGATGCTTGTTTGATTTGAAGTCTCTTCTTCTTCTTCTTCATCGATCTAGCATGGGTTCTAGGCGGTAGCCTGGGATAGCAAGGATGGATGTCATTTTACCGTTTGATTTCGTCCGTAGCCGGATCCTGCTTTCTGTATGATGTTTGAATATGTTGTTGTATTGATGTGATCTTGATGTAGCTTGTGGCGAGTGTAAGCCAATTTCATATACTCATCTTTTTTGTAAATGTACTTGTAATGATATTCATTCTTGCAACACGACGAGATGCGCTTCTATGCCTGTCGAGGCCCTCGTGCCAAAAATAAGTATAAGATCGCATCTTGGGCGTGACAAGTTGGTATCAGAGCCTGTACCGACCTATGAGCCACCTATATTGATCGAACCTTGGTCGAGTCGAGTCTTGTGAAAAACTATTTTGAGTCTAGTTATATCGGAGAGTACGAATCTTTTTTACTTCCCTATGGCTCTTGTCGGTTGCCATACTCATCAACACACAAGTCGTGATATTCTATACAACACATGATCATCTCATACATCACATATATCTCATCATGTAATTGGCCATATCACATCACAACATATCCTGCAAAAATAAGTTAGACGTCCTCTACTTGTTGTTGCATGTTTTACGTGGCTGCTACGGGTATCTAGCAAAAATAATTCTCACCTACGCATAAACCACAATGGTGATACATAAGTTGCTTTTCAACCTTATCAAGGACCGCTTTTGTCGAATCTGATCCAACTAAAGTAAGAGAAACAAACACCCGGTAGCCATCTTTGTGCTATGAAGTTAGTCGATGGAACCGGTCTCTCGTAAGTTTACGAGTAAGGTTGGTCCGGGCCGCTTCATCTCACAATACCGTTGAACCAAAACATGACCTATGAAGAAAGCAATCTAAGCATGAACGCCCACAAACTCTTTGTGTTCTACTCGAGATCTCATCTACACATAGACCTAGCTCATGATGCCACTGTTGGGAACGTTGCATGGGAAACAAAAATTTTCCTACACACATGCAAGATCTCTCCATGGTGATGAGAATCTACGTAAGAGAGAGTGGATCTACATATCCTTGTAGATCGTTAAGCGGAAAGTATTAAGAAACGCGGTTGGTGTAGTCAAACATCTTCGCGATTCAAATCGCCGAGCATCCCGCGATCTCACCACGATCCGTCGCGCGAACTCATCATGATCCGCCCTGTGATCTCATCACGATCCGTCCCGTGATCTCATCATGATTCGTCTCATGATCTTGATCACGGTCCTTTAGATCTATCGTCGAACGGACGACATCTTCGCGTTCAGCACATGTACATCATGATGTTGATCTCCGCCTTCTTGATCCAGCAAGAGGGAGCGGAGAGGTAGAAGAGTTCTTCGGCAGCGCGACGGCGCTGCGGCGATGTTGGTGAAGCTATTCCGGCAGGGCTTCGCCTAAGCACTGTAGAAAACCGATCTACAGGAAAAACTATGCACTAAAGAAGAGGGTAACACGTAGCAGAAAATCTAGTGGAAAAAACCTTAAAACCTCTAGTATATATAAGAGGAAGAGAGGAGGAGGCTTGGCGCAAGGGCCAAGCCCTCTAGGCTTTGGCCGAAGTGGGAGGAGAGGAGGAATCCTCCTCCAATCCTAGTAGGACCAGGACTCCTCCTTATTTTGGTCTTTTTGCCTTTTCCAACTTTTCTCTTTGAGATTTTCTTCCCAGCCGCATGGGCCTTGTGTGGGACTTCCACGAGCCCACTAAGGGTTGGTATTCACCCTCCCACAGCCCATGTAGCCTCTTGGGTCGAAATACCTCTCCCGGTGGTCTCCCGGTACATTATCGGCACTATCGATGAGTCCGAAACTTTTCCGGTGACCAAAATAGGACTTCCTATATATCAATTTTTATCTCCGGACTATTCCGGAGCTCCTCGCGACGTCCGGGATCTCATCCGGCACTCCGAACAACCTTCGGTCACCACCATGCATAACTCTATACTATTGAAACATCAACGAACCTTAAGTGTGTAGACCCTGCGGGTTCGAGAACTATGTAGACGTGACCGAGACACCTCTACGGTTAATAACCAATAGCGGTAACTGGATGCTCATATTGGTTCCTACTTATTCTACGAAGATCTTTATCGGTCGAACCTGTATGTCAAGGATTCAGTTAATCCCGTATGATGTTCCCTTTGTTCTTCGGTATGTTACTTGCCCGAGATTCGATCGTCGGTATCTCCATACCTAGTTCAACCTCGTTACCGGCAAGTCTCTTTACTCGTTTCGTAATACAAGATCCTGTGATTAACACTTAGTCACATTGCTTGCAAGGCTTGTTGTGATGTTGTATTATCGAGTGGGCCCCGAGATACCTTTCCATCACACGGAGTAACAAATCCCAGTCTTGATCCATGCCAACCCAACAGACACCCTTGAAGATACCTGTAGAGTACCTTTAAGGTCATCCAGTTACGTTGCGATATTTGATACACACAAGGCACTCCTTCGGTGTCAGTGAGTTGTATGATCTCATGGTCATAGGAACAGATACTTGACATGCAGAAAACAGTAGCAATAAACTGACACGATCATATGCTATGTTTGTAGTTTGGATCTTGTCCATCACATCGTTCTCGTAATGATGTGATCCCGTTACCAAATGACATCTCATGTCCATGACTAGGAAACCATAGCCATCTTTGATCAACGAGCTAGTATTTTAGAGGCATACTAGGGACATGGTGTTGTCTATGTATCGACACATATATCTGAGTTTCCGGTTAACACAATTATAGCATGGATAATAAACAATTATCATGAACAAGGAAATATGATGATAACTAATTTGTTATTGCCTCTCGGGCATATTTCCAACAGTGTTCCACTTGCACTAGAGTCAATAATCTAGTTCACATCACCACGTGATTTGCATTGTTATCAATCTAACACCCAATGAGTTCTGGGGCTCGATCTTGCTTTGCGTGTGAGAGAGGTCTTATAGTCAACGGGTCTGCAACATTCAGATCCGTGTATACTTTGCAAATCCCTATGTCAAACTGTAAACACTGCTACCACACTCCACTTGGTACTATTCCAAATGGCTGCTCCACTATACATATCCAGATTGCTACTATGAGTCATCCGGATTGGTGTTAAAGTTTGCATCGACGTAACTCTTTACGACGAACTCTTTATCACCTCCATAATCGAGAAACATCTCCTTAGTCTTTTAGTTATTAAGGATAATCTTGACCGCTATCCAGTGATCCACTCCTGAATCACTCTTGTATCCCTTGATGGACTCATGGCAAGGCACACACAGGTGCGGTAAACAACATGTCATACTATACAGAGCCTATGGCTAAGGCATAGGGGACGACGTTCGTCCTTTCTCTTTCTTCTGCCGTGGTCGAGCTTCGAGTCTCACTCAACTTCACACCTTACAAATCAGGCGAGAACTCTTTCTCTAACTGATCCATTTTGAACTCTTTTAAAATCTTGTCAAGGTATGTACTCATTGAAAGTCTCATCAAACATCTTGATCTATCTCTATAGATCTTGATGCTCAACAATTAGGTAGCTTTATCCAGGTCTTCGTTTGAAAACCACTTTTCAAACAACCGTTCATGTTTTCTAGAAATTTTACATTATTTCCGATCAACAATATGTCATCCACATATACTTATCAGAAATTCTATAGTGTTCCCACTCACTTTATTGCAAATACAAGTTTCTCATAAACTTTGTATAGACTCAAAAACTTTGATCACCTCATCAAAGTGTATATTCCAACACTGAGATGCTTGCTTCGGTCCATAGAAGGATCACTGAAGCTTGCTCACCTTTTAGCATCCTTAGGACAGACAAAACCTTCTGATTGTATCACATACAACCTTTCCTCAAGTAAACCGTTAAGGAAACGATGTTTTGACATCCATCTGCCAGATTTCATAATTGAAAAATGCAGCAACTGCTAACATAATTCCAACAGGCTTTAGCATCGCTACGAGTGAGAAAGTCTCATCGTAGTCAACTCATTGAACTTTTCGTAAACTTCATTGCAACAAGTCGAGCTTTATAAATGGTGACATTTACCATCAGCGTCTGTCTTCATCTTAAAGGTCCATTTGTACTCGACGACCTGCCGTCCAACGAGCAAGTCTACCAAAGTCTATACTTGGTTTTCATACATGGATCCTTTCTTGGATTTCATGTCCTCTAACCATTTGTCGGAATCCGAGCCCATCATCGCTTCTCCATATCTCGTAGGTTCATCGTTGTCCAACAACATGACCTCCAAGACAGGGTTGTCGTACAACTCAAGAGCAGTATGCATCCTTGTCGACCTACGAGGTTCGGTAGTAACTTGATCCGAAGCTTCATGATCATCAACATTTACTTCCTCTTCAACTGACGTAGGTTCCACAAAAACATCTTTCTGCGCCGCGCTACTTTCTGGTTGAAACAAAGGTTCAACAACCTCAACAAGTTCTATCTTCCTCCCACTCAATTCTTTCGAGAAAAACTTTTTCTTGGGAAAGGATCTGTTTTAGCAACAAACACTTTATGCTTGGATCTGAGATAGAAGGTTCACCCAACTGTTTTTAGGGTAATCTATGAAGATGCATTTGTCCGCTTTGGGTTCGAGCTCATTAGGTGAAAACATTTTTCTACACAAGCGTCGCAACCCCAAATATTAAGAAATGACAACTTAGGTTTCTATCAAACCATAATTCACACGATGTCATCTCAACGGATTTAGATGGTGCGCTATTTAAAGTGAATGTAGTTGTCTCTAATGCATAACCCCAAAACTATAGTAGAAAACGATAAGAGGCATCATAGGCCGCACCATATCCAATAGAGCACGACTATGATGTTCGGACGCACCATCACACTATGGTGTTTCAGGTGGCGTGAGTTGTGAAATGACTTTCACATTGTCTAAAGTTGTATGTCAAACTCATAACTCAGATATTCACCTCCACGATCATATCGGAGACATTTTTTATCTTCTTCTCACGATGATCTTAAACTTCACTATGAATTTGCTTGAACTTTTCAAACGATTCAGACTTGTGTTTCATTAAGTAAACATACACTATATTTACTCAAATCATTAATGAAGGGAAGAAAATAACGATATCCACCGCACGCTACAAGACTCATTGGATTGTATACATCAACATGTATCATTTCCAATAAATCACTTGCCCGCTCCATCAATCCGGGAAACGGGGTCCTTAGTCATCTTGCCCAAGAGGCATGGTTCGCATGTCTCAACCGAGTCGAAATCGAATGAGTCCAAAGATCCATCAACATGGAGTTTCTTCATGCGCTTTATACCAACATGACATTTAGCGGCAGTGCCACAAGTATGTGGTACTATCATTATTAACTTTGTATCTTTTGGCATCAATGTTATGAACATGTGTCTTACTATGATCAAGATTCAACAAACCATTCTCACTGGGTGCATGACCATTGAAGGTATTATTCATGTAAACAGAATAACAATTATTCTCTAACTTAAGTGAATAACCGTGTTGCAATAAACACGATCTAATCACGTTCATGCTCAACGCAAAACACCAAGTAACATTTATTTAGGTTTGTCACTAATCCCGAAGGTAGAGAGAGCGTGTGATGTCGATCACATCAACCTTGGAAACATTTCCAACACACATCGTCACCTCACCCTTAGCTAGTCTTCGTTTATTCCATAGCTTTTACTTCGAGTTACTAACATTTAGCAACCGAACCGGTATCCAATACCCAGATGCTATTAAGAGTACTAGCAAGGTACACATCAATAACACGTATATCAAATACACTTGTGTCGATGTTGCCAGCCTTCTTATCTACCAAGTATCTAGGGTTGTTCCGCTTCAGTGACCGCTCACCTCATAATAGAAACACTTAGTCTCGGGTTTGGGTTCAACTTTGGGTTGCTTCACTGGAGCAGCAACTGACTTGCCATTCGTGAAGTTTCCCTCCTTGCCCTTGCCCTTCTCGAAACTAGTGGTTTTACTAACCATCAACACTTGATGCTCCTTCTTGATTTCTACCTTCGCGGTGTCAAACATCACGAACAGCTCAGGGATCATTATTTCTATCCCTGGCATTTTATAGTTCATCACCAAGTTCTAGTAGCTTAGTGACAGTGACTTGGAGAACTATATCAATCACTATCTTATCTAAAAGATCAACTCTCACTCGATTCAAGCGATTGTAGCACCCAGACAATCTGAGCACATGCTTAACGATTGAACCATTTTCCTTCGTCTTGTAGGCAAAGAATCTTGTTGGAGATCTCATATCTCACAACATGGGAACGAGTCTGAGATCCCAATTTCAGCTCTTAGAACATCTCATATGTTCCGTGACGTTCAAAACGTTTTGGTGCCTCAATTCTAAGACGTAATGCATAACGCACTAAACTATCAAGTAGTCATCCGAACGTGCATGTCAGATGTTCACAACATCTACAGACGACGCTAGAGGGGGTAGCGCACCGAGCAGTGCATTAAGGACATAAGCCTTCGGTGCAACAATGAGGACAATCCTCAGATCACGGACCCAGTCCGCAATATTGCTACCATCATCTTTCAACTCTATTTCTCTAGGAACATATAGAAATTCAAGGGAGCTACAGCGTGAGCTAGTAATCTACAACATAATTTTGTAAAGATATTACTGACTATGTTCATGATAATGAGTTCAATTAATCATATTACTTAAGAACTCCCACTCAAATTGACATCCCTCCGGTCATTCGAGTGATACATGATTCAAATTCACCAACTCAAGTCAGATCATCACGTGAGTTGAGGTGGTTTCAATGGTGAACATCATCATGTTGATCATATCTACTATATAACTCATGTTTGACCTTTCGGTCTCTTGTGTTCCAAGGCCATGTCTGTACATGTTAGGCTCGTCAAGTTTAACCCGAGTGTTCTGCATGTGCAACACTGGCTTGCACCCATTGTATGTGAACGTAGAGTCTATCACACCCGATCATCACGTGGTGTCTCGACACGACGAACTTTCGCAACGGTGCACACTCGGGGAGAACACAAGAGATACTGAACACCTACTTACGTCAAACATAACCCCACCGTGTTCTCTCTCGGATAAGGACTCACGAGAAGAGACAATCACGGTTACACCCACAATTGGTGTATTTTATTTGAGTTTACTTCGAGTTTGCTATGACCGGGTGTTAAACAAAATATCCAAGTTTGCCACATAACCGTGGGCACGACTTTCCAAAAGATTTAACCCTGCAGGGGTGCTCCAACTCATCCATCATAAATTAACCACACGTAGCGGGAATAACCTCGACCACGGATCTCATGATCTTCCTAGGCAATTCCATAGGAAATCCGCCACCTCGAGATAGCCCGAAGAAAAATTAGAATTACTCACTCAAGACGTTTGAGAAAGGTAAAACAAATCCAGCAACAACGCCTGACGTGCCGACAATCCCGATAGGAGCCACGTATCTCGTTCTCACGGCATGACAGATGAGCTACGCGTATAGTGGCCTGATAAAAATCTCCCGAGTTGCCTCGGGTTGGCCCCGCACAGTGCTCTATTTTGGACCAACACTCATTAGGAGCACTGGCCCGGGGGTTGATTAAATTATTCGCGGGTGCCGGCGGGTCCTTATGCAATTTTATTAGTTATTAGGCAAATGTAGTACCAATGTTGGGCCTTGCCAGACAAGCTTTATCCTAACACGAAAATCAAGGGGGTCCCCATAACAACTCCGAGCATGTAAGGAGCGCTCAATTATGGAATATAACACCGGTTCACAAGTAACTAGGGGCGGCAAGAGTGGAACAAAACACCGAGCAAAAGACCAAGCCTTCCACCTTTACCAAGTATATATGTGCATTAAATTAAATAGCAGCAATATTGTGATATAACAAAAAATGTCCATGTTGACACATGGAAGCAATTGCACCTGCATCTAAAATTCTATATGAAGGGCTGATCAAGCGGTAACCTAGCCAAACAAAGGTTTGCTGGGAGGTGGAGGTTAGAGACTTTTCATGGCAATGTTGGGAGGCTTGACAAACAAGTTGTAGGTAGTGTGACATAGCGATAGAAAAACGAGATATCTAGCATGGCAATGATAGTAGTGGTATCCAGGAAAATGTGTCATCTTGCCTGAGATCCGGATTGGAAGAAGAACGAGTCCATGAAGAAGAGGAGCTAACGTAGTCGAACGAATCCTCACACTCCGAACGCTTTCGAAACTCTATCGAGAAGAAGCAATCCAAAACAAACAATCAACACACGAGAAACACCACAACATATGCATGACATGATGCACAAACACATATGATGCATGTCCGGTTTAATGTGTAACGCATGGCAAAACACATCAAACAACTACTACACATTAAAGTGAAGCTCAATATGCAACGAGTTGCATATTGACGAAACTCCGCGTTCGAATTATTTAGTTCATTCCCGTTTAGGTACTCATTAATATTAAATGTTGTTACACATGGCAAGAGGTGAAGCATAAGTAAACTACACTATCTAGGCATCTTAAATGAGGTCGGAAACAACTTATAGTATTTCCGAAATGACCTCATATGTTAATTTCGAAATTGGTCCACATATGTACTAACCATATTTTATATTAGTTACATGGTAGAATAAATTATACCATGCCATTCTACACTTCATCCTGAAATAATAGACAAATCACATGTAGGGAAAAAACATGCTATGGGCCGAATCTGCAAAAGGGCCCGAATAGGACATGGGCGGAACATAGCTAAACGGTGCGCGGGGGGGGGGGGGGGGGGGGGGGAATAGGGCATCGGTGCTCATAGAGGGCTGGGCCTTGAGGTTGCGGGAGCTAGGCCGGCGGATCTGGCGGCTAGGCTGGCCCATGCGGGCGCAGTCAACGCACACAGGAGCTCTTCCCGACCCCGTGCTCGCTCCCGAGCGGGGCAGAGCGCCGACGGCGGCGGCGCTCACGGCGGCGGGGCTGGCGCGGGGGAGGCTTGGGGCGCCTGGGACGGGGGAGATCCGGCCGGCGGGCACCGGATCCGGCCGGCTCCGGTGACCGGCGGCGGCGGCTGGGCATCTATGGTGCGGCGGACCTGTGGGAGAGAGAGTGGCCGGGGTTAGAGAGAGGAAGAGGGAGAGGAAGGAAGAAGAGGAAGGGAGAGGGAGATTCGACGGGGTGGCCAGATCCGGCAAGGGGCGGCGGCAAGGTCCTCCGATGACCGGCAAGCTGACGGGAGGCGCGGCTGTGCGCTGGATCGAGGGCTGCGCGGGGGCTTGGGACTCGGAGGCGAGCGGCTACAGGGGCGAGCGGTGGCGGGGATCCGGGCCCGGGGCGGGCCCAAATGGGCTTCGGCGGGCCTAGCGGCGCTGGGAGGAGGGAGACTGCGGTTGAGGGTGGTGGGAGGCTGGTTTGGCACAGGAAACGAAGGATTAGGGTTAGGTCCAAATTAGGAAGGGGAGGGGGTCTATTTATAGGTTTAGAGGCTAGGGTGATGGTTTTCAGAGCCGATTTCGGCCGTGCGATCGCAATCGGGCGGCCGGATCGGGGCAAGGGTGGTGGGCTGTGTGTGGAGTGGGCTAAGACTAAGAAGAGAGAAAATGGTGGCCCGTGACACGAGGTTTAAAACACCGATAAACATCCGACGAATAAACCGATGACCGCACTACTACGGGTATCAAACGAACTCGGAATGCGACGAAATTTGGCGGGCGGCCTATCTACACTATAATAAGACTGCACGCCAACTTTCAACCCAATCCGAGAATATTTTCAAGGCACTTTTAAAATAATATATATTTTTAATGTCGTGGGCGCGTGCATGTGTGGTTGGACTCAAAACGGGCAACAACAAGAACGGAGAGAACCGGCGACTATGAACGGATGCAAGTTTTCGGAAACAAGTGATGATGCTATGCAGATGATGCAAATGATGCGATGATGAATGTGACAACCACACGAAACACAGACGAGAACGGAAATAAAAGGGGAATCTTCTAGAACGTCGGTCCCGGGCTGTTACACATACATCACATATATCTCATCATGTAATTGGCCATATCACATCACAACATACCCTGTAAAAACAAGTTAGATGTCCTCTAATTGTTGTTGCATGTTTTACGTGGCTGCTACGGGTATCTAGCAAGAACAATTCTCACCTACGCATAAACCACAATGATGATACATAAGTTGCTTTTCAACCTTCTCAAGGACCGCCTTAGTCGAATCCGATCCAACTAAAGTAGGAGAAACAGACACCCGCTAGCCATCTTTGTGCAACGAAGTTACACGTTAGTCAATGGAACCGGTCTCTCGTAAGCGTACGAATAAGGTTGGTCTGGGCCGCTTCATCCCACAATACCGCTGAACCAAAACACGACCAAGGGAGGAAGCAATCTAAGCATCAACGCCCACAAACTCTTTGTGTTCTACTCGAGATCTCATCTACACATAGACCTAGCTCATGATGCCACTGTTGGGAAACGTTGCATGGGAAACAAAATTTTTCCTATGCACACGCAAGATCTATCCATGGTGATGAGCATCTACGAGAAGGAGAGTGGATCTACATACCCTTGTAGATCGCTAAGAGGGAAGCGTTAAGAAACGCGGTTGGTGTAGTCGAACGTCTTCGCGATTCAAATCACCGAGCATCACTCGATCTCATCACGATCTGTCCCACGATCTAATCACGATCCATCCCGCAAACTCATCACGATCCGTCCCGTGATCTCATCATGACCAGTCTCGCGATCTTGATCACGGTCCTTTCGATCTAGCACCGAACGGACGGCACCTCCGCGTTCAGCACACGTACAATTCGATCACGATCACCGCCTTCCTGATCCAGCAAGAGGGAGCGGAGAGGTAGAAGAGTTCTCCGGCAGCGCGACGGCGCTGGGGCGATGGTGGTGGAGCTATTCCGGCAGGGCTTCGCCTAAGCACTGCAGAAAACCGATCCAGAGGAGAAACTATGCACTAGAGGAGAGGGTAGCATGTCGCAGAAACTCTAGTGCAAAAAACCCTAAAACCTCTAGTATATATAAGAGGAAGAGAGGAGGAGGCTTGGTGCAAGGGCCAAGCCCTCTAGGCTTCGGCCGAAGTGGGAGGAGAGGAGGAATCCTCCTCCAATCCTAGTAGGACCAGGACTCCTCCTTATTTTGGTCTTTTTGCCTTTTTCTACCTTTTTCTCTTTGGGATTTTCTTCCCAGCCGCATGGGCCTTGTGTGGGATTTCCACCATCCCACTAAGGGCTGGTATACAACCTCCCACAGCCCATGTAGCCTCTTGGGTCGAAATAGCCCTCCCGGTGGTCTCCCGATACATTACCCGCACTCCCGGTACACTACCGATGAGCCCGAAACTTTTCCGGCGACCAAAATCGGACTTCCTATATATCAATCTTTACCTCCGGACCATTTCGGAGCTCCTCGTGACGTCCGGGATCTCATCCGGGACTCCAAACAACCTTCGGTCACCACCATGCATAACTCTATACTACTGAAACGTTAACGAACCTTAAGTGTGCAGACCCTGCGGGTACGAGAACTATGTAGACATGACCGAGACCCCTCTACGGTCAATAACCAATAGCGGGACCTGGATGCCCATATTGGTTCCTACATATTCTACGAATATCTTTATTGGTCGAACCTGTATGTGAAGGATTCAGTTAATCCCGTATGATGTTCCCTTTGTTCTTTGGTATGCTACTTGCCCGAGATTCGATCGTCGGTATCTCCATACCTAGTTCAACCTCGTTACCGACAAGTCTCTTTACTCGTTCCTTAATACAAGATCCCGTGACTAACACTTAGTCACATTGCTTGCAAGGCTTGTTGTGATGTTGTATTACCGAGTGGGCCCTGAGATACCTCTCCATCACACGGAGTAACAAATCCCAGTCTTGATCCATGCCAACCCAACAGACACCCTCGGAGATACCTGTAGAGTACCTTTATAGTCACCCAGTTACGTTGCGACTTTTGATACAGACAAGGCACTCCTCCGGTGTCAGTGAGTTGCATGATCTCATGGTCATAGGAACAGATACTTGACATGAAGAAAACGGTAGCAATAAACTTACACGATCATATGCTACATTTGTAGTTTGGGTCGTGTCCATCACATCATTCTCCTAATGATGTGATCCCGTTACCAAATGACATCTCATGTCCATGACTAGGGATCATTGATCAACGAGCTAGTCTATTAGAGGCATACTAGGGACATGGTGTTGTCTATGTATCCACACATGTATCTGAGTTCCGATCAACACAAGTATAGCATGGATAATAAACGATTATCATGAACAAGGAAATATGATAATAACTAATTTATTATTGCCTTTAGGGCATATTTCCAACACATGTTTGGTATCGTTGTGTTTTCGAGGGTCCGAGATAGATGGAGTTCCAAAGCCTCTGGTTATGTGTTGATGGATGGATGCAGTTGGAGTGTAGGGCTTGTTAGTTGTGTGAGATATTTTGCCTCCCTGTAACCCCAACACCCGATTGGATAACCAAGAAAGTTTTGGGAGTTCTTAGGTGGGAATTCAAGTAGTTACCTAGGTTATCTTCCAACAAATGCATGATGTGAGGTTGGAGTTCGACATCTAGTGGATTCGTTTGTTCACGGTCTTTCTTATAGAGGACAGTCTTGATATATGTCATCAGATATGCTTCATCAAGCCTTGTAGTTCGCTACGCCTAGGGAGCATATTCAAGCGTCATTTCAATATGAAAATCCAATGTACGATTGAGCCCGTGTGAACCTTACCACGAAAATATCGAATAAAAGCTCTGTCATGTATTTGTTCTGGCTTGTTTCGTAAGCCTCATCCTTTGTTTGTTTTTGAATATGGTAATTCGAATTGTTTCGATGTCAAGTGGTGACTTCATATCTTTCCTAAGAAGTGTTCTCATATTTCTGTGAGAATGATAATTCTTTTGCCCAATCAAGTTATCGTATCAATTCTTTTTATCTGGTGTCCTCTCTTCAAGTGAATTCTATACTCTTCAATATTTGCAAGATCAATCCTCATATTTCGTTCCAGAGTTTGTCTCATCTGTTCCAAGTTGTCTTTGTTTTTCCCCACCCTCCCGCCCTTTTCTTCAATGATTAAATTCTCATCCAAATGCCTTTCTTTTCATCGATGCTCTGCTATCTTTTCTTTTGTATCATATCCGGTGATTCATTGTGAAGATCCTCAAGTGATTCGAAGTCATCTTTTCTTTATTCTTGTTTTCATTTTCGGTGCATTCAATTCAAGATCTCGGTGTTCTTCATATCCTTTCCAATCGCTAAATGCTTCCCCATGTCAGAAATTTTGTCCAAGTATCTCTTGTTTTTCGTCTCTTCTATTCTATCCGGAGTGCTAAAGATATGTTAGAAGACTTTCATTTCCATTCATATCCTCTTAAATTATTTCGAGGTTCTCACCTTATCAAGTTCTTAATTTGTACCGGTGCAATATGTCTTCTAAGCAATTGTCTCAACGGTGGTTTCTTTTGAGTGGGCCCATAACCCAGAGGTTTTTCCCCAAGATCTTACCTGGCTCTTCTAATCTTTCTGGAGAGGTCCTCAAGTTCTTCTCAATATGATGTAAGTGATTTTCATCAGTCATACTCCTTCTCCATGAGCGCGTTGAATTATTTTCATCATTGGCTCAATCGTTCTTTACTCATTATTCTGGAGTATCTCAGTAATTCATGGTGTTGTTTCTCGTCATCATTCTTAGCTTTTTAGATCGAAGGAGAGTTTCTCTTAAATTATTGTTTGCTCCTCCAAAGATTCATGGTTTCAACTTGTTTGTATAATCAAAAATTGTTTCGATCATGAGTAATTCCTCTCATATCCATCTGGTGCATTTCATAATTGTTTTCATTTCTTGATCCTCTGAAGGCCATCATTTCAGAAGATTCCTCGTTCTCAGCTTTCAGCTTTCGTTCTCAAATTCTTCTCAAGTGTTGTCCCTTCATTCGTATCTCAATTATTCCGATGGCTTGTTCACGTTTTCCATTAGGAGGATTGTGATCTCTTCATTCTCATGTGATTACATTCATTTCAATTCTTATCGGTGTTTCATTGAAGACTTCTTCAAGTTTGTGTTCTACCGCTCTCTTCAATCTTGTCAAGAAGAATAAGTGGTGTGCGAAATCCGTTAATTGTCATCAATTTAACTTGATGAAGGATAAGCATAACATAATTCTTATTCTAGTTTCATCAATGTGGTCTCAATCCTTCTTCCGGAGTGTTCATGGCATTCAATTCTTGGTCATAGTTGTTCATCTTTTCTTTCCGGAGTTCCATGTTTTTTCTCAAGCATCTCTTCGTGAAGCTTCATCTAAATCCTTGCAACATCATAATCTGTTCTTTTCAACCGCATTCTTTTGATCGTCCTTTCACCCCGATGCTTCTTCACGCTGGTTTGTTAAGGATGTAATTCTTGTCGATTTGTTCTTCAAGATTCTTGTTGGAGGTGCTCAAGTGTTCTTTATCTTGGATGTCTAAATTCAATTCCTTCTCCATTGTCTTTTGAAATTGTGTTATTAAATTCTTAATTACGAGGAGTCCCAATGAAAAATTGTCAAGAATAAGATAAGTAAACCCATCATGTCTTTGTTAGAGTTATCTTGGGTTGGATTTCACCTAAAGCATTTCCTAAGGATTATTGCTATCATGGTGTCATAAATGTTTCAAGTTTTCTCCTCCTCTTCTTTGTGAAAGAAGTTTTCATCTCACACGACGAGAATGAAAATAAAAGGGGAATCTCATGGAGCGTCAGTCCCGGGCTGTTACATCCCGCGTGTGCCGAGCGCCGCTCGGCTTGGCCAGTGACCTGCCTCACACGCGCGCGCTCCTCTCCCTCTCTCTTCATTCCCCTGGACCTAGACCAGCCCCAGGAATGCCCCAGAGTCACCCCCGTCCCCTCCCATGGCCTCTGGCCTCGGCCCCGAGCTCGCCGGCGCACCGAAGCTCGGTGGACCACCAGGCGACTATAAAAAGGGCCTCTCGCGCCTCCTCTCCTCTCTGGAACCTCCCTCTCTCCCATTAGGCCGTCCTGAGCCACCGTTGGAGCCCCTCGAGCACCAGTGCTCGAGATCGACCGAGGCGCCGCCGCGGCGGAGCTCCGTTGATCTCGGGACACGGACCCGCTCCGACGCTCATCTCTCCTTCATCGGGCCCGTAGGGTCCCTCCGACCTCTTCTCCCTTCCTCCCTGTCTGTTTCCGATAGAGGAGCACCGCCGGCGATCCCATCCCGAACCTCCTCCGCTGTGGGTGCTCATCGCGGGCGAGCCGGACCAGCTCCGGCCGCCCTTCCAGCGGCTCAACACTGGGTCCATCCCCGCCCTCTGCTTCCCTCGTCGTGCACTCCTTCGCCGCCGGTGAGCATCGCCGCCCTCTTGTCCAGAGGTGGGATATGACAGGTGGGACCCCCTGTCATCCCCACACCTCTCTCCCTCTCTCTCTCTTGCTGATGCTGGGGCCCGCGCGTGAGGTTAAAACCTGGCCGCGTGCGCGCCCGCAGCTCAGCTGGGCCGGCCTGGCTGGTTGGTCCCGTACGGCTGGGCATTTGGCCCAAGGCATAGTGCCCTTTCTCCTTTTTCCTTTCTCTTGTGATTTCCAAAAATCCCTCAGATCATAATAAAAATCCAATGCCAAATATTTTTCCACCTAAAATCTTAGAATAATATGTAGAATTTAATAGTGCCATTTGTTAAAATTTTTGAAAACTTTTATGTATTGTTTTATTTTAAAACCTTTTTAGGCATCTTTTTGCCTCTGTTTAAATAGCTCTCAAAAATGTTTTCACAGCAAAATCTTAGACAAATATTTTTAGTATGGTTTTTAGTATTTATAAGAATAGGGTAGCATTTTGATGGTAGCTTTGTGTGCTCCGTTTTTGTGTGATGCTTATTATTATCGTTATTTATCGTGACGATAGATTGTGCTATTGACGAGGGAGTTTGACTTGAAGACTTTAAAGACCCCTAAGACTTTGTTGAGCCAGGAAAGCAGCCCTTTAACCATGATAAAAAACCATTTTCTTGCATGTCATATAGCACCTTATTCCTTGTTGTTCATCATGTGATGTGGTGTCCACTTCGGTGCGATGCCTCCTTACATTTATCGTTAATACTTGCATCATGCATGGCCCTACCATCCTTATGAGGGTTGTGCGGGTGGGAGTAAATAGGATGCTAGTTGATGCTACGCAAGTGGGATCAGGATTATGCATGCTGATGGAAGCAAAGAAATGATTTCAAAGACTTTTCGAAAACCCCGCCGGGTGCCACTAATACCCGAGGGGGATTATGATGAGTTGGGTAACCACTTGAGAAAGAAGTGGTGTACCGGAATAAGTGAGTGTGTGTTTTCGAAAACAGAGGGTTTAAGACTTGTGGACCGTCCCAACGTTACATGCACGGCCACGATACCCCTTATGGGATGGGGCTATGTTGATTACTTTGGTGGGTACTCTCAAGGAGCCCTCATTACTAGTGGCGGGAGTGGCGTGGTCACTCTCGATATGGGATCGTACCGGAATGGACGATCATGCACTATCTTCGCAAGCACCGGGCACATCGTTGCGTGCCCTCATGGATGATACGTGTGATGTATATCATGAGGGATGGCACCAACGAGTGTACTCTTTGTTTAGTATCGCTAGGGGAAAGGCAATGTTCGGGTGCTTACCTCGGGTATGTAATATATCGCGAGTCGTGGATGACATGGCAGTTCCCCGAGTCTTGTGGGTAAAGTGTGCAACCTCTGCAGAGTGTAAAACTATTCGAATAGTCGTCTCCACGGTAAAGGACAGTTGGGTGGTGGTGCTTAAGACATGTCCAATTGTTTCCTAAAAACTTGGTGTGTATGGGTGTGTGAGGATGACACAGAGATGACACTTGAGATAAGTCAGATGTCTTGACGTGATGATTGAGCATGAGATGTTCAACCCCCTATTTATAATGATATCTATAACTTGTTCATATGGATATCTGCGAACTGTTGATGCATGCTTACCTAGTTACTTGATCATGTCATTGCATTCAAAATTAGCTTTCTGCAAAGTACCTACTTAGTTCTATATCATGCATTATTATACCTTGTTCCACTACTTGGGTTGCTTGCGAGTACATTCAAAGTACTCATTGGCTTGCCACTGGTTATTGAATTGGCCAAGCATGGAAGAATAGGAGTACGGTGAAGAGTTCGTTGGTAACGAACATGTGAACTAGGACGCTTCCTAGTCAGAATGCCTGTAGGTTTAAGGCAGATGGCATGGGTTCACGCTTTCGATCAAGATTTCTACTGCTTGTTAAGTTTAAGTGTTTGGCCCTTGTAGCCCTATCTATGTAAGAGTAGACCTTCATGGTCTTTATTTGTGTAAGACGCTAAATGTGGATGTAAGAATCTTGTTATCCAGTTCTTAGGGAATCAAACTTTTTCCCACCCACCGCCCAAGACGACCATCCAAGTATCACGCCAAAGCCCGTGTCTTCGGACTTTCGGGATATGAAGCAACTACAAGGAGAATCAGTCCATCACTTTTGGGCCAGACTCCTACTCGCTAGGAGCATAGTAAAAGGTCTTAGTGACCAAGATATGATGGCAATTTTCATTCGCAATTGCGATGATGAAGGGATTCTTAATTCCCTAACCCGCCGACACATAAGTGACTTTTCGGAGTTATCCGATTTGGTACAAAAGTCAAAAGTCTCGTGCCACGGAGAGCGTCTGGCAATCCGAACAGCCGTTCTTAGAACCAAATTTCCCCGAACACCCTAGACGAGCTCGGAAAAAGAGGACACCTCCAAAGCGGCCAGCCAGGTATGAACCCGTCGAAAAAAGAAACAAGCCCTTTTTAGGGGTCGTCACTGTCCTCAACAGACTATTGGATACACCTTGCCCTATATATTCCATGTTGTTAAACACAAACCCAACTCACAGCCTTAGAGCTTGCTGGGACGTCAGGCAAGTCGCAAAAAGCGGCGAGGCCATCCTTGAAACACCTCTGTCGAGTAGGCGCTTTCCTTTGCCACCCACATTCAATGTCGGAGTCCTGACGGTCTATGACACCTTCCCCTCAAGGAACAGACATAAAAGAGCTCTTAGGGAGCTCGAGCAAGTCTACTAGGTGGTAGCCACTAGCCCATGGGCGGACATACCGATTACTTTTGAGGACACCAACCAGCCGGCCATTCTTGCCGGTCACTCACCGGCCGTACTAGTCTTGAACCCCATCATTGATGGATATAGGCTACATAAAGTGCTAATGGACGGCGGCAGTGGTCTTAACCTTATATACGAAGCCACCCTGGAAAAAATGTAGTTCGACCAATCCTGCATCGAACATAGCAACACAACCTTCCAGGGAATTATCCCAGGGAAAGAGGGACGTTCTTCCGGATGTATCATCCTGGACGTGGTGTTCGGCATGCCCGAAAGCTACCGATCCGAAGAACTTCTCTTCCACATCGTCCCCTTCCCAAGTGGCTATCACGCCCTATTGGGACATGACGCCTTTACAAAGTTCTAGGCTATACCCCATTACGGGTACATGAAACTCAAAATGCTAGGACCAAACTGAGTGATCACGATCGCCAGTGATCCGAACATAGCCCTTCGGGCCGATAACAAAATGGCAGCACTCGCCATCGAGGCATTAGCAGAGACTTTTGTTGTCGAAGAGTTGACCACATTATGTTCGACAGTTAATATGGACGATGTGATCCTTAGCAAAAGGCCCAAGTCCACGTCCTTCGAACCCGCAGAGGAAATCGTTAAATTTCAGGTGCATCCAATGGACCCTAATAAGACAGCATCCATCGGAGCCCAGCTGGATCCCCTCATGGATGAAGCACTGTGGAATTTCCTCCGCGAAAATTGGGGCATTTTTCCCTGGCATCCTTCTAATATGTCCGGAATCCCACGACGGCTCGCCGAACACAGCCTAAACATTATCCCGGGCTTTTAAGCCTGTGAAACAAACTCTGTGCCGCTTCTCTGAGCCCAAACGGCAAGCCATGGGTGAAGAATTAGCTAAACTGCTCGAGGCTGGATTTATTCGGGATATTAAACACCCTGAGTGGCTGGCAAACCTAGTGATGGTACCTAAGAATGACAAGTCCTGGCGACTGTGTGTCGACTTCAAAGACCTTAACAAAGCCTGCCCCAAGGACCCTTTCCCCTTACCACGCATAGACCAGATCATTGATGCCACAGCCAGACACGATTCATTGTGTTTCCTCGACGCTTACTCCAGATACCATCAAATTAAAATGAAGGAATCCGATCAAGCGGCTACCGCATTTATCACCCCCTATGGGCCATTCTGCTTCAACACGATGCCTTTCGGGCCAAAAACGTCGAGGCCACATACCAGCGCATGATCCAAGCCTGTCTCGCTACACAGGTCGATAAGACTGTCGAGGCATACGTGGATGATGTGGTAATCAAAACCAAACATGTCGGCCAGTTGATCGATGACCTACGACAAATCTTTGCCAGTCTACGCGCATATGATATACGACTCAATCCGGAAAAATGTGTATTCAGAGTTCCCTTTGGTAAACTGCTTGGATTCATCGTCTCACATATAGGAATAGAGGCAAATCCAGCTAAACTCCATGCTCTATCGGAACTTGCAATTCCCATAGATATGAAGCACATCTAGAGGCTAGCTGGATGAGTAGCGGCGTTAAGCCGCTTTCTCTCCCGCCCTAGAGAAAAAGCCTTGCCGCTCTATAAGCGGCCGAAGCAGACCAATAAGTTCGAATGGACTGATGAGGCAGCGGTTGCGTTAGAAGAAATCGAAAAACTACTGGCAACCAATCCCATAGTCACGGCACCAGGCGCCGGTGAGCCCATGTTATTATACATATCGGCCACCAACAAAGTTGTCAGCGCGGTGCTCGTTGTTGAACGAGATGAGGAAGGATATAAATTTTGGACTGAGAAACCGGTATATTGTGTGTCAGAAGTGCTAATGCAGTGCAAGTCCAGATACCCACTTACCAAAAGTAGCCTATGCAGTATTTATGGCGTCGAGGAAGCTCAAACACTACTTCTAGGAGTGCGTGGTAACAGTGACATCTGAGTTTCCCCTGAATGATATAATCAACAATAGGGACACCACCGGCCGCATAGCCAAATGAGCCATTGAGCTCCTTCACTTTGAAATAACCTACAAGCAACGCCATACCATTAAATCTCAGGTACTGGCAGACTTCCTGGCTGAATGGACAGATGCCGAGGTCCCCAAGGAATACAGTGCATGCTCCCATTGGACAATGTAGTTTCATAGATCCAAGACCTTGGATGGACTAGGGGCTGGAGTTATCCTCACACCCCCCACAGGCGACAACGTGCGAAACATGTTGCAAATCATGTATGCCGACTCCAACAATGCAGCCGAATACGAAGCTCTCCTTCATGGTCTTCGGATGGCGGTATCAATGGGCATACGACGGCTAGAGGTACGGGGAGACTCAAACTTGGCAATGTCCCAAATTAAAAGCGAGTTCGACGCCAAAAATCCGAAGATGGCGGCATAGAGAAATGTTGTCCTCAAGATCTCTGCTCGGTTCGAGGGGTTGGAATTCCACCATGTCACCCACGACAACAACCAAGCTGCCGACATATTGGCCCGTATGGGAGCCAAGCGCGATCCTGTCCCGAGAAACACCTTCCTGGAGCAGCTCTTTAAGCCCTCCATAGTGTGGCAGGACGACGACAATGGCGTTGGTGCAGACACGATGGACGGAGTAGTTCCCCCTATAAATGAACCAGACGATGGCACTATCGGTGGCTCCATGATGAATGAAACGCCTTCGTCTCATGAGGTAATGGTAGTAAGAGCGCCATGGAGAGAGCCCTTGCACGCTTACCTTCTTCACAAGGAACACCTCGATGATCAAACCGAGGCACATCGCATAGTTTTGCGATCCAAGGCCTACAAAGTACACGAGGGTGAGTTATACAAGAAAAGCACAACCAAAATATTACAACGGTGTATATCCGAGGAATAAGGATGACAACTCCTTGCCGAAATCAACGCAGGCACGGGCGCTCATCATGCCGTGGCAAGATCCCTTGTCAACAAGGCCTTCTGAGCTGGTTTCTTTTAGCCTACAGCTCGGACGGACGCCCAGTCACTTGTCCAACATTGCGTAGGGTGTCAACTCTTCACAAATCAAAGTCACACGCCCCAATAGCTCTTCGGATTATTCTGATCACCTGGCCTTTGACGGTCTGGGGGATGGACATGGTTGGACCCCTTAAAGGGGGGAGCAAGAAAAAAATAAATACCTACTAGTCATGGTTGACAAGTTCACCAAATGGATAGAAGCAAAGCCCGTCAAGTAGACTAAATCCGGACCAGTGACCGACTTTATATCCAGCGTAGTACACTATTACGGTGTCCCGCATAGTATAATAACGAACAATGGATCCAACTTCACGGCCCAAGAGGTCAAGGACTGATGCGCAAAAATGGGCATAAAGCTTGATTATGCGTTGGTCTATCATCCGCAGACCAATGGACAGGTCGAGCGACCAAAGAGTCTCATTATGAGCGGCATTAAGCTATGTTTGGTCTTGTCTCTTCATGAGTCTGATTATTATTGGGTGGAGGAACTCGACTCCGTTCTATGGGGCATGCACACCACCCTGAACAGATCAACGGGTTACACAACGTTCTTTATGGTCTATGGGGCAGAGATAGTACTCCCTTGCGACATTATCCACGATGCACCAAGAGTTGAATCGACAGGACGACTTAGACGCCTTGGAGGGAGAGCGCGACATAGCTCTGGTAGCTCCACTTTTTACCAACAGCAAGCTTGACGTTACCAAAGTAGGGAGGTCAGGGCAAAAGCATAGAACATAGGCAAACTCGTCCTACGACTCCTAGAGAAACAGAAGCATAAACTCAATCCCAAATGGGAGGGTCCTTTCAGCATTGATGAAGTAGTCGCGGGAGGTGCCTATCGTCTTTGGAGTCCATCCGATAACCATCTTGAACCAAATCCATGGAACGCAGCTCGTCTTCGGTGCTTCTACGGATAAACCGGTGTCGTCTAACTCCCCTACATTTTTTCTTTTCCCGTTGTTATTTTTGCCTTTTTTCTTCCCCCCTTCCCATTTTGCTGTTTGACAGGGCCAATTTCTTTTCTTTCCCTATGTTCGGTTGAACCAACATTGTACTAAAGATTATCGGCATACACCATAAAGTGTTAAATCCGAACACGACACATCGGGCCTTCTTCTAGTAGCCAACCTTTTTTTCTTACAAGTATTTGCTCACACTTATCATGCACACATGTTTCTTTTGTCATGTTCTAGCCATCATATGCATCAATTCAAACGAAGACTTTGCCAAGCTGGGTTGCCTCACTCCTATGATTACCCTCTACATTCCCGATTGTTCAGCTAGAGAGTAATGGGAGCACCTTTGCGATTGTTATGACCGGGTCATCCAGACACGTACCTTAGATGTGTGAAGCTGAAATCTAGCTATCTTACGTAGACAATTGGTCGGCTATGATGGAAACACCTTATATGGCTCCGGTCATTATCACCTTTGTTTGGATATTTTCTTCCCAAAGAACAATTAGCCGCATACTAAAAGTATGCGGACTTCTATCTACGATCTTCGTAGAGCCCCGACGAAAGGTATCCATAGAGGTACTATTTTCCCCGAAAGATGTTTCTTATGCTAAGTAGTAATATAACATATTTTTCTGTGTGCTTTCTATCTGTTCGCACCACATGGCCGAATTTCCTGGTTCCCCAAATACAGTTCGCTCTTTGGAGGGACAAATAAGGAGGAACACACCCAAGCCCTTCGCATGGGGGGGGGGAGCCGATGGCCGGTTAATACAAAGTTCACAACATAGATTGTTTATACACAAGTACATATAAATTACAAGTGCGGCTGCTGATCGAGATTATCGATTATGGTGTCAAGGGGGAAGTCCTCTTGTGAAAGACGGGCGGCAGGCATCACCTGGTCATACACCAGGTGGAGTGTCACTTCTTTTCCATCCGATCCCACGGGACTAACCCACGCCATATGCTCGGGGTTAAGTCCGATGAAACGGGTCTTGATCATTGCCCAGGCTTCCCGTGCTCCCTCATGGCAAGACGAAGTTTTCCACAGCTCGAACCTATGTCGAGCCCCCTTGAATCGATCCACGAGTGCGGCTAGCCCTTCAGGTGGTTGTTCGGCAGGCCATAGTGCCTTCACCATTCCTTTCATTTCTTTCCGCACGCGCCCTTGGAGAGAGGTTAGCTCCTTCAGTGGGTCCCCCTCGTATGATCCGATCTCCTCTTCAGGATGCCTGGACAGGAGGCATGTACATAAGGCAACAATGTGCTTACTATTATTCCCTACATCAAAAATATTTGCTGATAATAGAATCACACTTACCGAACACACCCCTCTGAAGTTTTTGGTTTTCCTCTTGAGCTTGAGCCAATTGAATCTTCAAATTCTTAATTTCTTCGGCCTACTTTTGCACAATAAGGCAGCCAACCTGGTGTTGGGACTCGGCATACCGCTCAGAGTCTCGGGCTTCCTCCAACTGCCTTTCCATGTGCCCTATTAATTCGGCTTCTACACGGAATCCACGCATCAGGTACGATAATACATTAAGATTAGCAGTAAATGTACACTCACCATGGGCCTCCCAGGTGAAGGTCTTCACTTGCGCTAGTTCGGCCTTCATAGATTGCACCTCTGTGCGACTGTCCTCCACCTCCTTGGCCAATTGCTCGGCATGTTGCTTTGAAGCCTGCGTCAGCAATTAAACATTGCAGAGTTCCTTAATTCCTTTGTTCCAAATCAAAATTACAACTCGGGGGCTACTAGGTTTACATGAGTATTCGGTCTTCGTAAAAGTTGATCACTTACCTGCATCCTGGCTGATATCAACTTCATAGCGACGCCAAACCTGGCTCGGGTAGCTCCAATGTGCGCATCTACTGAGTGCAGGGCACCGAACTCTTGTTCGGAGAATATTGGATGTTGCATGGCCTCCAACCATTGCCGATGATTCATGGCGCTCCCCACCTCCGATTTGGGAACGGATACACCATCACAAAAATCGGTAGGTGTTGGATTGGCCATGGGGGCTTCTGCAGCAGGAGCTGCAGGAGCTGTAGCTCGGGAGTTTCGGGTATCTCCGGACACCCTGGTAACCTCTTCGACAGGAGAGGGCTAGGCATTTCACCTAAATATTTCAATTAAACAAAACTATCGTAAGACTCTATTTACTGACAATAAGTGAATAGTCGAACGATATACCTCTCGGATGAGCGGGCAGGTTGATTCGTCCCCATGGCCGGCTCGGCTGCGGGGATTCCTGTTGGCCTCTGACTCGGCTGCGGCTTCGGCTGCCTATGTATGGAGCGCGGATCGACGGCGTTTGGGAGTCAGAGTCGGCGCATCCGGGGCGCTGTTGGTAGTTGGCCTCTTATGGGATGAGCTTTTCTTCTTTCTCATTGCAGGGATGAAGAATGACCCAGGGTAATCAACTATAATAGCCACCGGAGATTGGACGACGCTATCTTGGAGATAGACTCCATCTTCAAAGTCAAGTAGAAGATCTAGGTCCTCATTGAAACCCGGATCGTTGTTGCGTGAATGGTTCTCGGGCTGAGGAGCCAGAAAATTGACTGTCTCGATGAAACTCATCCATTCCTGCTCATGCAAGGCTTTGTGTGGGGACCCTGACTCATAAGTCGTGATCACCGAATGCACGTGTATAGTGATCCCAGAGATCAATGCTCACTGAACACACAGAAGCTTAATAACAAGAGTGTTACATCCTTACATACCGTCTTACACAAATATAGACCATGGAGGTCAAGTCTTACATAGATAGGTCCGCTAGTGCCAAACACTTAAACATAACAAACAACGGAAATCTTGGTCAAAAGCGTGAACCCATACCATCTGCCTTAAACCTACATGCATTCTGACTGGGAAGCGTCCTAGATCACATGTTCGTCACCAACAAACTCTTCACCATACTCCTGCTCTTCCATGTTTGGCCAATTAAATAACCAGTGGCAAACCAATGCGTACTCTGAATGTACTCGCAAGCAACTCAAGTTGTAGAACAAGGTATAACAATGCATGATATAGCACTAAGTAGCCAAGTTTTAGCAGAAAGCTGATTTTAAGTGCAATGATATGATCAAGTAACCTGAGTAAGCATGTATCAATTGTTAATGGGTACTCATGTGAACAAATCTTGGTTATCATTATAAGTGGGGGTTGAACATCTCGTGTTCACCATCATGCCAAGTCATTGGACATAGTGTCGTCGTTTTCTCATGACAGATGCTATGGGTAGGCTTATCGTAGGTGGTGAGGGCCGGAGGATGCCGACGGGCCTCGGGGGCAAGATTATGTACAAGCATAGGTGACACTCAATGTACCCAGGTTCAGGGCCCTTCGTGGGAGGTAACACCCCTAGTCCTTCTTGGTCTAGTTTGATGGGTGGGTATGTTTACCAGGTTGCTCCTAGAGCTGTGTCTAGAGGAGGAAGAGGGAGCAGTAGGCTCGCCTTCCTCTGCTGTGAAGTGTGAGAGTGTGTGTGTGTGGGGGGGGGGTATCCTGTAGGTGTGTGCATGAGACATGTCCTCCCCGTTGCATGGGGGGTCGGGGGTTTTATAGGCCAACCACCCGTCTTACAATATTCCTGAGGTACATAAGTGGGGGGACCCGGCTAGCAGCCTCTCTGGCTGACCAAGGGGTCCCACCCTTCGAGTCGTCTCGTCACCCGTTGGGTCCACCGGCTGTGTGGTCCCATCGCCCGCTGGGGCCCGCCAGCCCGCTCCGCGATTGGCACCCGCCCACCTTCTGCGGCACGGGCCGCCCGGGTGGCGTCTTCTAGTGCGTGCCATCCGAAGTCTTCTGTACGGCCGACTACACTGTAGCCACGCCGGGGCAGGTAATCGAGTGGGTGGGGGCATGCCAGCACTGTTTCCCCGCCCTGTAGCGGTCGCCAAGGTCAGCGGCCCGGACGGCCGAACTGTAGCCACGCGCGCCTGTGCGTCAGCGACCACTGTGGCCATAATGGTGCCCGTCGTGGCGGTCACGTCGTGTCGCCGTACCCCTGCGGAGAGGGACGGGACGTTGCTTGTCTGCCTCGGGATCAACGGAGGAGGCGGCCCGAAGGCACCCGGCCGCACCCAACCGGCTAGGGGCCGAGCCGACACCTTGACCAGCCGTCCCCGAGCCAGCCGGCGATCGCTCGAGCCGGCTGCGCTCCAGCCAGCCGTGGTCAGCCGGTCGTGTGCTTTTTCTTCGATGCGGGGAGGAGAACCCCGTTGCTTTGGCCTACCCAGGGGTAATAACACCATTAGTAGTCCCCGAAGCCGACGGGGGCCCGCGTCCTGCAGACGGAGGGGAGCTGGCGGCTTCCCCCTAGTGGTGCCCGCTTCTTGGCGTGAAGCCGAAAGGTTAGCCGGGTCGGCAGTCGAGCCCGCCACACGCCACGCGGGGGTAATGATGTCTCGTGCACCGCGCATGCGGGTAGACGGGACGTCACCCTGGGCCTAGTCCGCTAGGCCTCGAGCGTAGCTAGTAGGCCTAGGGGTGCAGGCAAGGATCTTCTGCGCCCCGAAGCAGCGGTTACGGCCCGGGCCGCCCACGCGTGCGCGGGTATTCTGGGGGAGTGGGCGCAGTTAATCCCCACGTCCCCTGGTCGTGGCCTCCCCATTTAAAAGGGGAGGAAGGGCAGGGGCGGAGGTACCTGCACCCCCCTTGCCCCCTGGCTGCCCCTCCTCTTCGTCTTCTATGCTTCCACGTGCATTGACGCTCCTCTCGCACGTAACCCCGCCTGCACGCCGTCCCGCTGTCGCAATGGCCGAAGGGCGCTGAGGAAGCTGGGCCGGATCCATGGTCACCGAGGACGCCATCGCGGACCTCCCTCGCGCGCGCATGCTGCCGCCGGCGGAGCATGTGATTGCCCGCACGCCGCGCGACGAGGCGGTGTCTGTGCCGTAGCTAGGGGAGTTCGTCGTCTTCCTCTGGCATTTGTCTCGCGGCTTCGGGCTCCCTGTGAGCCACTTCTTCCGGCTGATGATGGACACATTTGACCTGCAGCTGCATCATCTCGGCCCCAACGCCATTCTCTACCTCACCGGCTTCATGACGTTGTGCGAGGGGTACTTGGGGATTCTTCCCTTCCTCGACCTCTTCAACTCTCTCTTTTACCTCAAGTTGTTGAAGAGCAACGCCTGCGGGGGCGCGGCGCTGTGCTGCCACGGCATGCGCTTCCCGCACATGTCCCTCGACGACTCTGTCAAAGGGTGGCACCGAACATTCTTCTACTGAAGAACGCCAACCCGCATCAGGACTATATCCGGCTACCGCCCTTCGTCCACACATAGTCCTCCAGAGTTAACTGGTTGGGAGCCGCTCCGCGCGGAGTGGCTCTAGCGGAGCTCGGCCGGCTCGTGCAGTTGAGGACCGAAGAGGGTCTGGTCGCCTCCGATCTAGTGGCAGCCTTCATCTCGCGCCGGGTGCTGCCTCTTCAGTTGAGGTCGCACCGAATCTACGATATGTCCGGCCGCTGGGACCCCTACCGGCTGACGACCGTCGACCTGACGCCGGCTCAGGTGGCAACGCGGGTGAATGACATCATGACGTTCAAGCTGGCATCGGCATCATGGACTTTCGACATGGAGCCGTACGACCGCATCAACTGTCCTCCCCTGGTACGTTTTGTTGAGGCGGCTCTTATCGTTTGATTCTTCCCAGTCGGCAGCCGGCATCAGACCTTACTTCTCCGTGCTGACCGCAGTTGCTCGTGCGATAGAACACGCCGGGTGGCCCACACCCCCAAATCTTCAAGGCCGAGCGTGACCACTCCAACTCCGAAGACTACGAGTGGGGAGGCCCGCCGGAAGAGGGGGTTGATTCCTCGGGAGGGGTCGAGGAGCCGGCCAATCAGGGACCCGGCGGGCCCAACAGAGTCGGATGGTCTAGCACAACCGGAGAGCACTACAGAGCCGGTGAGTACCCTACCGGTCCCATGATCAAGGACTGGACTGATTACGACGACGACGACGATGATGATGTGATGATCCTGAACGCGCCTCCCCCCTCAGTTCAGCAGGGCCGACGCGGGCAGAGCGAGGAGCGGCCGGCTCAAGCCTCAACGGTCGGAGCCGCCAGCCAAGCGAAGAGGCCGTCTCAGGAGGAGCCGGCAACCCGGCCACCTATCCATAAGTGGGTGGAAGTGGCTGCACAGAAGCCGCCGACGCGCGCCAAGCGAGCTCTGCCCGTCGTCACTGGGTGAGTACCTTCCTTTTTCTTGCGTGTGTTTCTTTCCGAGTCGCGGGTTGGTGGGTGTTTGACCCTTATGCGTCATAGGGACCCCATCGAGCTCCGTAAAGTGGAGTCGGGGGTGGACCCGACGGATGACACGAGCCGGTTGGCCCGCAAGCATGCAGCCACACAACGGGAGGAGAAGAGGAGGCTCGCGGAGCGGCGAGCCTCAAAGTTCGAAACGCGAGGCGGGGTCTCGCATTCCGAGACTTCAAGCATCGGGAGGCGGAGGAGGTCCGCGAACCCAGCGCGGGCGTCCGACATGGCGGCGGAATCGACCCATCTGTCGAGGCCCCCGTCGATCTAGGCTCGGGGGAAGGCTATGGAGCCGTCTGCGCCCCCGTCTGCGGAGGAGGCGGCTCGAACGGGGGCGACAGCTATGGTGCCGGCCCCCGAGGCGACCCGACCGGTGGTGCCGGACGTGACGCTACCCGCGGCCGAGCCGGCCTATGTCGATGTGTCGGAGGCTCCGGCGGCACCGGAGGCGGCTCCGGTGGTGGCACCGGCGGTGGTCGCTACGGAGATGGAGACAACATCCTCCATAGTCGTCGCGTTGGGCCGGCAGGGGAAGGAGGCAGCGCAAGCAGCGAGCAAGAGGCCACTGGGGACTGATTCCCGTGCCCTTGCTATCATGAACCCTCCCCCAGCGGCTGGCACCGTGGCGAGTGTCAGGACAGGAGGCGACGGTGGCCGGGCCCGGAGGTCCATGCAGGACGTGATCCGGGACTGGGAGGCGCTGGCATGCGTCCGAACCCTTCTAGCTCCCTCGACAGGTGGCCCGGTCCCCGCGTTCGGGGAGTTCGGGAGCGTCCTGGATCGGTGCCGCCAGGAGCTGGCCCGGTTCGCGGAGGCGGTCGACACCACCCTGCGGCACATGGAGGTAAGCGTTGTTATCTTTGTCGAATTTTTCAGTGGGGACGCGCAAGCGCTCTGTAACAGCCCGGGACCGATGCTCCAGAAGATTCCCCTTTTGTTTCCATTCTCGTCACGTGGTTCGTTTGGTTGTTGCATTCATCATTGCATCATTCGCATCATCTCCATAGCATCGTCACTCGTTTTTGAAAACTTGCATCCGTGTGTAGCTGCCGGTTCTCTCTATTCGTGTCGTCAACCGTTTTGAGACCAACCACACACACGCGCGCCTGCGACATCGTTAAAAAACTGTTTTTAAAGCGTGCGAAAAATATTCTCGGATTGGGTTTAAAGTTAGTGTACGGTCTTATTGTATTGTAGGTAGGCTGCCTGTCAAATTTCGTCGCATTTCGAGTTGGTTTGATACCCCATCGGTCAACCGCAGTAGTGCGGTCATCGGTTATTCATTGGATGTTTTTTGGTGTTTTTAAAACCTCGTGTAACGGGCCGCAAACCTCCCTCTCATCTCCACCTATCCCATCTACACAGACACCACACCCTAACCTAGCTCCCTCCGCTTCGAGGCTATCCGATCGAGATCGAACGGTCCGAAAACGGACAAAAACTACTAACCCTAGCCATAATTAGTACAAATAGACCCCCCACCTTCCTAATCTGGCTCCTCTTCTCTCCTCCTTGAAATCTGTGCCGCCCGCCTCCTCTTCCCCCCTATGTAGGGCCCACCGAAGCCCATGCGGGCCCACCCCAGGCCCGAAGCGCCGCCGCCGCTCCCCGCAGGCCCCTGAGCGACCGCCCGTGCCCGAGCTCCTCCCGACCCATCGCGTGCATCAGCCGCCGCCGCCCGAGCCAGCCCCGCGCCCTTGCCGGAGCTCCCTCACGCCTCTGCCCCCGAGTGCCGCCGCCTCTCGCCTTGCCAGAGAGTCGCCGGAGCGTGCCCTGCCTCGAACCCTGCCGCCGCTCGCCCTGCAAGTCCCGCCGGCCGCCGTCCTCGCGTCGCCGGTCGCCGGCGCTACCGGGAACGGATCCCTCCGCCCCGGTTCTGGCCAGATCCGGATGGCCGTCGTCGCCCCTCTCCATGCCCCGGGCTCCTTCGCCGGAGCTCTAAGGCCCGCTGTCACCGCAGCCTACCTCCATCTCGATTGGGATCGGGAGGAGAACGAGCCTCCGCCTCGTTGACCGCTAGCGCCCTCGTGGGCCAGCGCCAAGGCCGACCCAGCTCCACCCCCCACCGACCGCCCCACCGGGCCCTAGGTGAGCCGCCGCCCCCTAGTGCTATGTTGCGCCCTAGGCGCTGGGTAACTATCCTGCACCCATGTCCTGTTCGGGCCCTATTGCAGATTCGGCCTATAGTGTGTGTTTTCCCTGCGTGCGATTTTGTCTATTATTCCAGGATTTCAGAATTACAGAAAAACCCATGTTTTAAATGGTTAATAACTTTTTAATAGTGCATCAGATTAAAAACTTTATATATGAAACTTGACTAGAATTTCGTGTAGATTCACAATATCCAACTCTCACTTGTGATAAAAATGTTTAACCTTGTTGTTTGCATTGATTTGCATAAATGCCATGTTAAAATGATTTATTTCGTAACTAATTAACCGTAGCTCTTATAAAAATGTTCCACATATGTAACTTGGCTAGAAAAATGTGTAGAATCTCATGGTGACATTTATCTTGCCGTTTAACAACTCTAAAATTGTGTTAGGACAGATATGGTCCAAATTCATAATATGCATATGGAATTGTTTCGGAAATGATATATGTTGCTTCTGGCCCCATTTAAAATGCCTAGATGATATAGTTGTTCATGCTTCACCTCTTGCCATGTTTAACAACATTTAATATTGATGAGTAACTAAACGGGAGTGAACTAAATAATTCGAAAGTGGAGTTTCATCAATATGCAACTCATTGCATATTGAACTTCACTTAATATGTAGTGGTTGTTTCTTGTGCTTGCCATTCCATGCCCTGCGTTGCATATTAAACCGGACATGCATCATATCTAATTGCGCATCGTGTATGCATATGTTGTGGTGTAGCTTGTGTTGATTGTTGTTTCCGGATTGCTTCTTCTCGATAGAGTTCCGAAAGCGTTCGAAGTGTGAGGATTCGTTCGACTACGTTGGCCTGTCTTGTTCATGAACTCGTTCTTCTTCCAAGCAGGATCTCAGGCAAGATGACACATTTCCCTAGATACCACTACTACCACTGCCATGCTAGTTGTCCCGCTTTTCTCGTTATGTCACGCTACCTACCACTTGTTTCACAAGCCTCCCAACATTGCCATGAAAAGCCTCTAACCCTCCACATCCCAACAAACCTTTGTTTGGCTATGTTACTGCTTGCTGAACCCTTCTTATAGTGTTTCTAGCTGCAGGTGCAATTGTGTCCATGTGACAACATGGACATTCTTTTGTTATCACACTATTATTGCTATTTAATTTAATGCAGTTATACACTTGGTAAAGGGTGGAAGGCTTGACCTTTTGCTCGGTGTTTTGTTCCACTCTTGCTGCCCTAGTTACTTGTGAACTGGTGTTATGTTCCATAATTGAGCGCTCCTAACATGCTCGGGGTTGTTATGGGGACCCCCTTGATTTTCGTTTTAGGAGAAAGCTTGTCTGGCAAGGCCCAACATTGGTACTATTTGCTTAATAACAACTAAAATTTGCATAGGGCATGATCACCCTATGGATTAATCAACAACCCGGGCCAGTGTTCCTCATGAGTGTTGGTCCAACCTGTCAACCGCTGGTGGCTACCGGGGGCAACTCTACAATTGGCCTATCAGAAGTTTCGACAATCCGTCTTGTCCTGAGAACAAGATACGCGGCTCCTATCGGGATCGTCAACACGCCGGGCGGCCTTGCTGGATTTGTTTTACCTTTCTCAAACGTCTTGAGTGAGGAATTCCGATTATTCTTCGGGCTATCTCGAGGTGGCGGATTTCCTATGGAATTGCCTAGGAAGATCACGAGTTCCGAGGTCGAGGTTATTCCCCCTGCGTGTGGTTAATTTGTGATGGATGAGTTGGAGCACCCCTGCAGGGTTAAATATTTCGAAAAGCCGTGCCTCCGGTTATGTGGCAAACTTGGACACTTTTCTTAACACCCGGTCATAGCAATCTTGAAGTAAACTCAAATAAAATATGCCAACTGTGTGCGTAACCGTGACTGTCTCTTCTCGTGAGCCCTCATCCGAGAGAGAACACTGTGGGGTTATGATTTACGTAACTAGGTGTTCAGGATCAGTTAATGATCATTACTAGTTTAGGTCCGTTGTGTGTAGTCCACCATATTTTAATTTTTGTACTTGTAAGTTAGTCACACAAATAAATGCTTAGTCGATTGTTGCAGCCTCACCACTTAACCATACCTCACCCATTGAGCTTTAATATTCTTGATACCCTTGAAAATGAGATTGCTGAGTTCCTATGGCTCGCAGATTACTACAACAACAGTTGCAGGTACATGTAATATGGTGCTTTCTCGTGAGAGCGATGCTTGTTTGAATTGGAGTTCTTCTTCTTATTCATCAGTCTAGGATGGTTTCTAGGCGGCAGCCTGGGATAGCAAGGATGGATGTCATTTTGTCGTTTGTTTTCGTCCGTAGTCGGACCCTGCTCTTCTGAATGATGTTTGAATATGTTTTTGTATTGATGTGACTCTACTGTAGCTTGTGGCGAGTGTAAGCCAATTCCATACACTCATCTCTTCTGTACATGTACTTGTAATGATATCCATTCTTGTAACACGACGAGATGCGCTCCTATCCCTGTCGAGGTCCTCGTGCCGAAATAAGGATAGGATCGCATCTTGGGCGTGACACGCACCCACTGGGTGTAGCCCTCAAGATGCGGCCCGGCTGACCGGCTGATGGGTAGCCCGGTCGGATCTCTTTGTGCGTCTTTTGACTTTGGCTTTTATAGGGCAGGAGGGGAACTCCCAGCGGCAGATGCTTTTTGAGGAGGCGGTCTCCATCCACGACCGCGACAAGCATGGCTTCTACTGGCTGGAGGAGGAGCAGGCGAGAGTGGAAGGTACGATTGGTCTTGCGGGAAGGGGGGTGTAGCGCCCGGGAGCTGGCAGCCGGCTGCCTGGCAGCCGAGAAGTGGTCTTGAACGGCCGACTAACGTCGGCTTTTACTTCGCAGGGGAGCTGGCCACTCTCCGGTCAGAGAAGGCCACAGTGGTCTCCGAGCGGGACCGACTGGTGCAGAGCGTCCAGGTGGTCACTCAGGAGAGGGACCAGCTCAGCGCCCGGCTGGCGGATGTTTAGGCGGCCCAAGACCGCCTAAAGGCCGACGTGGCGCGGGAGGTGGCGGCTAAGGAGAAAGCCGTCAAGGAGGCGGCCGAAGCCGCCCAATGCATCGCCGCCCTCTAGAATGAGGTGACCTACCTCGAGAGGACGCTCGAGGGGCGTAGGGAGGCTCTTGCCAAGGCGGAGGCGGCACTGGTGTCGGAGCGAGACTCGCCACTCCACTTTGCCATCGAGATGGATGACTCCATCGAGCGTGAGTGTCCAATTTTATTTTTTCACCAGGTTGCCTTTTTTCTTGCCGGTTCTTATTTTTGATTCGCCTTCCTCTCCTTCTCCCCTTTCCTCCTCAGGGTGCTTCTTGGAAACCCAACGCCGCGCTGAGCGTGCCATCGAGGAGCACTTGGAGTATCTTCGGGCACGCGGGCGCTCCATCGAGGATGCTGCTGCATGGAGTATGGCGGAGCTTGGGCTCGCCATAGAAAACCGACTGATCCACCTCGAGCGGAGCATGGAGGGGCAAGGAGATCATCGCTGCCTTGTGGCCGGGCCATGGAGGGGCTCCGGAGAACCGCGTGTCCTTGTGGAAGGAGCACGCCTTGGCCTGGATTGAGGTCTAGAAAGCGTCGGCGGCTTGAGCCGGGGCGCAGATGGCGCTCTGGTTCTTCAGTTTGTGGTACAGCGACATGGACTTGGACCGACTAGCCACTATGCGGGATGAGCTCCTTTTGGCCCTCGGCGAGGAAGGCGAGCCGATGGCCGAAGACACCTTCGGCATCCCCCAAGGTCTGGAGGATGAGGAGGTTGCCGACGAGAGTACCGACTCCAGCGGCGAGATGGCTGGGACCACGAAGTCTGCCTCGAAGGCCAAGGAAGCTGCCCCGAAGGCCGCAACCACCTCCGGGATGGAGTCGAGCCGCCCAACGATGCGCCAGCTGGAGACGCGCCCGTGGCCTGAGCCTCGGGCGTCTTATCTTTTTCCCTTGTTAACTTTCCTGCATGTTAGACTTAAGTCCACCCACTAGGGGTGTAATGTAATGAACCGTGATGGTCGTGGGCCTCTTTTATCTTAAAATTCATATTCTAAATGTTTGATGTGTTTCCTCATCACGGTTGCCTGCTCGTCCTTACCCTTTTTTCCCCATTTGGTTCCGTCTATTCGGTCCCTTTTCCCTTTGGTTTTGGCCCCGCCAGCCCGACAGCTAGGAGCCGGTCTGTAGCTGGCTCGGGGCATCCACCTCGAGGGAGACAGTTCTGAACTAAGGAACCGCAAGAGCTTTTTTTGGGTAAGTTGAGTGGCAGAGGCGAGGCGGTGGTCCGGCTGGACCTAACTGGCAACCCCTTTGCGATCGAACTTTCGTGTGTGCTAAGTTTTGCCGCCCTGAGGCTCCGTCAGCCGGACAACCGGGAGCCGGTCTATACCTGGGTGGGGGGCTTGCTCAGCTCACACTACTTGGTCAATTTTGGGAGAGGCGGCCTAGGACCAGCCGGAGAGCCCCCGAGCCCGGGAGTCGGGTCGGGGAGCTGGTGAGTGAGGACACCTTTGAGGGAAACAAAAAGGGCGTGCCCCAAGAGCTGGCTTGGGGCACCCATTGCATTCATAAGCCCAAAAGGGGAGGGATACATACATACACTGGTCTTTTCAGCCATAAAACGGATGGAGGAGCATCGCGTTCCATGAGCGCTCGGTGTCCTTGCCGGAGGTGTCTCTTTTGCGTTTCTGCAGCTTCTGGGCGTCTATTAGGTAGTACGCGTTATTATGCAGCGCCTTGCTAACGATGAATGGGCCCTCACATGGGGAGGACAACTTGTGTTGTCTAGCTGTCTGCTGGATCCGCTTGAGCAATAGGTCCCCTTAGTGGAAGGAGAGCGGCCGGATCCGCTTGCCGTCTAGCTCAAGGCCAGCTTGCGGGTTTCTTCGAGGAGGTCGACGCCGTCTTCCCTTGCCTCCTTTGCGTCCTTCTCCGTGTATAGGGTGACCCGAGGTGAGTCAAACTCGACATTGGTGCGGATGATCGGCTCGGACCCATAAACAAGGAAGAAGGGCGTGTAGCCGGTCGAACAGTTGGGGGTGGTCCTGAGGCTCCAAAGGACAGCCGACAGCTCGTCGACTTAGTAGCAGGCTGACCTCACCAGGGACATTACGAGTCGGGGCTTGATGCGGGACAAGATTAGGCCATTTGAACTCTCAACCTAGCCGTTTGACTATGGATGAGCGACGGAGGCCAGGTCGAGCCGGACGTCCTGCTTGGAGCAGAAACGCGCTAGCGCGCCCTTGGCGAAGTTCATGTAGTTGTCGGTGATGATGTTGTGGGGTACGTCGTAGCAAACCGTGATGTCATCGATGAACCGGACGACCGTGGGGCCGTCCAGCTTCTTGATTGGCCGGGCCTCGATCCACTTGGTGAATTTGTTGACGACCACTAGTAGATGTGTCATGCCGCCTCGTGCGGTCTTGAAGGGACCCACCATGTCCAGCCCCCAAACAGCGAAGGGCCACGAGAGGGGGATGGTTTGGAGGGCCGACGCCGGTAGGTGCCTCTGCCTGCTGAAGCGCTGGCAGCCCTCGCACTCGTCGACCAATTTCTTGGCTGCCTCCAAGGCAGTGGGCCAGTAGAAACCATGGCGGAAAGCCTTGGCCACCAGGGTCCTTGAGGCGGCGTGATGCCTGCACTCGCCCTGGTGGATGTCGAGGAGGATCTCTAGGCCCTTTTCCGGTTGGACGCACTGGAGGAAGACGCCGGTGGTGCTGCGCTAGACGAGCTCGTTGTTGATGATGCTGTAGGCCAAGGCCTGGCGCTGAATTTGCCTTGCCATGGACTCGTTTGGGGGGAGATCACCGCGCGAAAGGAAAGCCAAGATGGGCTGGGCCCATGAGGGAGCCGAGATGAGGGCCGGCTCGGGAGCCCTCGGATCTGGATGATCAGTCCCCGAGACCGGCTCGCCATCCCCCAGGACCAACTCTCCAGCCCTCGGGGCCGGCTCGTTAGCCCCCGGGTCGGGGATGGCCGTAGGGGCATCGATTGCCATCGTGATGGCTACGGCGTTGGAGCCGGCTGCCTCGGATGCAGCCGGATCATCTAGTGCCGGAAAGACAGTCGAGCTCGATGGAGCTGGCGGTGAAGATGCCGAGGGTGGAGCCACAGCCGCCGAGGGGCTGGCAATGTTGGATGGCACGAAGATGGATTCCGATTCTAGCGAAGGCTTGATCGATGGCTTGACCAGCCGCTCGAGGGAGACGTTGGCTGGGATGGCCTGTCGGGTGGAGCCAAACTTCGCCAGTGCATCGACCGCCTCGTTGTCCGCCCGTGGGACGTGGTGGAACTCACAGCCTTCGAAGGAGCCGGTGAGTTGTTGTACGAGGAAGAGGTAGCTGGCCATGTTGGCGTCCCTGGTGTCCCATTCCCCAGAAACCTGCTGTACCACGAGGTCGGAGGCCGTGGACGATGGCCTCGTACACGGTCATGTTGCTGGAGGCGGCGAAGTGGATCTGGAGGGCGTACTTGAGCTGGTCACCTTTTGGGGAAGAGAGGAGTACGCTGGCACCCAGGACGGTCCTCATTTTCGAGCCGTCAAAATGCATGTGCGAATGCATGGTGTCTGGGGGAGGCGGCACGAACTCGGTCTACGCCAAGTCGACGAGGAAGTCGGCTAATGCCTGTGACTTGATGTCAGTACGAGGTTCGTACCGAATCTAGTGGTCGGCGAGGGCGATGACCCATTTGGTGATCCGACCGGTGGAGTCCCGATCGCTCATGATCTCGCCGAGCGGGGCCATGCTCACCACGGTGATGGTATGCTCCTGGAAGTACTGCTTGACATTCTTAGCGGCGAAGTATATGCAATTGCACATCTTCTAGTAGTGGGGGTAGTTCTGCTTGGAGGCGGAAAGCACCTCGCTGAGGTAGTAGACGGGGCGCTAGACCGGCAGGGATTTGCCCTCCTCCAGCCGCTCGACCACCAAGATGACGCTGATGACGCAAGTGGTCGCCGCGATGTAGGCGAGCAAGGGCTCCTTCTCAGCCGGTGCGGCCAGGATGGGTGCATGGGTGAGAGCTTTCCTGAGGCCACGAAAGGCCTCGTCCGCCTCGTCGGGCCAGTCAAACATGCCCGGCTTCTTGGTGTGACCCGGCTCGACTAGAGCCGTCTTGCGAAGGAGCCCATAGAGGGGCAAGGCTTCCCCCCCAGCCAGCTGATGAACCGGCTGAGCGAGGCGAGCCAGTCGGTGAACTTCTGGACATCGCGGAGCCGGGTCGGTTTGGGCATGCACTCGATCGCGTTGATCTTCTCTGGGTTAGCTTCGATGCCGTGAGCGGATACGAAGAAAGCCAAGAGCTGGCCGGTTGGGACGCCAAAGACACACTTCTCCGGGTTGAGCTTGATATTGTACTCGCACAGGTTCGCGAAGGTCTCCCGGAGATCGTCGAGGAGGCTGAAGTGCTTCTTGGTTTTGACGACAACATTGTCGACGTAGACGTGGACGTTCCTGCTTATTTGGGGCAGGAGGCACTTCTGCATGCACCGCTGGAAGGTAGCGCCTGCGTTCTTCAGGCCGAAAGACATGGTGATGTAGCAGTAGGCCCCGAAGGGCGTGATGAAGGAAGTCTTGAGCCGGTCCTCCAGAACTATCTTGATCTGATGGTAGCCTGAGTAGGCGTCCAAGAAAGACAACAAGTCGCGGCCGGCCATGGAGTCGATCCTGATCGATCCGCGGCAGGGAGAACGGGTCCTTGGGGCACACCTTGTTCAGGCTGGTGTAGTCGATGCACATGCGCCAGGTCTTGTTCTTCTTCAGCACTAGGACTGGGTTGGCCAGCCAGTCCGGGTGGAATACTTCCATGATGAAGCGGGCTGCAAGCAGCCGGGCAATCTCTTCTCCTATAGTACGCAGCTTCTCCTCAAAGAAATGACATAGGGGTTGCTTGAACGACTTGGCGTCCGGCCGGACGTGTAGTTTGTGCTCGGCAATCTTCCTCGGAACACCCGACATGTTCTTGGGAGACCACGCAAAGATGTCCCAATTCTCATGGAGGAAGTTAACAAGCCTGCTTTCCTATTTGCTGTCGAGGCGTGAGCCGATGGTGACGCACTGAGCGGGGTTGGCCGGGTCGAGCAGGATTTGCTTGGTGTCCTTGGACGGCTGGAAGGAGGCCTCACCGACGGATTGCGAGGGAGGAGCCGGCACGGCCGGCTGGCTGGCAGCAAGGGCCACGAGCCGGCCGAGTTGCCGCTTTTCCTCGGCGATCTCCAGGGCCTCGGCCAGCCGGCTGCTGTCTCGAGCGCACTCAAGCGGCATCTTGTAGTCACCCGCGATGGTGATGATTCCCTTGATGTCCGACATCTTGAGCTTGAGGTAGGCGTAATGGGGGACCGCCATGAACTTGAGGAGGACCGGCCGGCCCAACAACACGTGGTAGGGACTCGCGAGTTCCACTACCTCGAACAGCACCGGATCATGGCGAAAGTGGCCGGGAGCGCCTAAAAGGACGTCAAGCGTGATCTTGTCAACATGGGAGCAGGACTTTCCAGGCACGATGCCATGGAAAACAGTTCGGCTCGCCTGCAGGTCTTCTAACTTCAGCCCCAGCTTGGGCATCATGTCGAGGTAAAGGATGTTGATGCTTCTACCACCACCTATCAGCACCCGGGAGAAGCGATGGTGGGGTCGAGGACCAGGACGTAGTTGCCGGGATTTGGCATCACGGCAGGGTGATCTGCCCGGCTCCAGCTGGCCGACTTCTCCGACCAGTGCATGAACTAGGGAGTCGCAGGCATGGTGGTGTTCACCTCACGATGGAGTCGGTGTTGAGCATGCTTGCTCGTCTCTTCATTGGTGAATACGATGTAGCAACCATCCTGGTTGGGGAACTGGTCATGTAGACGACCATCATTTTCGGCCGGAGCCGGAGGCAGCGTCGGGGCGGCAGCTGGGGCCGGGGCCGGCGCACGAGCAGGCATCACAGGAGGAGCCGGAGGGCCGTCCGCCCGAGCCAGGCACAATGAGAATCTGCACCGCCGAAGCATGTGTGTGCAAGGCTTGGCCCCAGAGTGGTTCTTGCAGGGAAGGTCGAGCATCTGCTCAAAGGTGAGCTTTGGTTGCCAGGTAGCCTTGCCAGCGCACTAGCGTTGGCTAGAAGACTGGGCAGCCAACTCTTGTTCCTCGATGGTGGCGACCTACCGGCTCCCGTAGCGGGAGTCCGGCTGGTCATTTTTGCGCTTGTTATTTGGCGGCTACCGGTTGTCGGCAGCCATTCGAGATGCCGCCGGTGTCGATGTTGCCTTAGGGGGTAGGGTTGCCTTGACGTGAATGGCAGAATCAGCCGTGGCGTACTTGTCCGCCTTGGTCATGAGCTCGGCAAGTGTAGCCGGCTCGGAGCACATAAGCTTGTGCTTGAGGGGGGTGCTGTCACGACAGCCTTTGATGAAGTACTGTATGGCCTGCACCTCATGCCCCCACTCACAGGAGTGGCGGAGCTCGATCCATCAGGTGAGCTAGTTGTGGAGGTGTCACAACCCTAGTAGTGTCATAGGCTAGCAAGGTGTTTGCATCATCATCATCATCATTTCATCAATATGAAATGGGGAGAAAGAAAAGAAACCCCAAGCATTCATGAATTAAAGAAATTCCAGATAAATGAAATTTCAACAAATCAAAAATGCCCATAAAAAATGTCCCCTATGTCTGATAATTAGGGACATGGATATACCAGGGGCCATTTGAATTAATTGAACATTTACAATAATTTGAATTAATGGTTTAAGTCCCTGGAAAATGATAAATAAAGCAATTATCATTATCACTGTTTTCAAAATAATCTGAAACTGTTGTTATAAGTTTGGAATATTCAAACTTCAATTTAGAAAATATGTGGGTCATTTTGAAAAGTTATTTGGATCTACAAAGAAACAAAACAAATGTTAGAAAGCAGAAAATAGAATTAAAAAAAGGAGAAAAGAAGAGGCTTACCTGGCCCAGAGAAGGAGGCGGCCCAGCCCACCAGGGCCAAGCGGTCATCTTCAACCTCTGCCAGTAGGCAGAGGCGAAGTGCCGCGCGGCGCCGGCGAGGCCTTCACCTCCTCCCTGCTCGCCTGGCTGCCGTGGCCCCACCTGAGTGCGTCACGAGCCACCTCATGCCTTCTCCTCTCCTCCGTCACCGCTCTCTCTCGCGCGCGTGCATTCTCCCCCTCTGTCTCCCCCATGGTCGAGAGCTTCCCGAGCTCGTCGCCGACGTTCTAGCCAACCCCCGCGCCGCCTGAGCCAGCCAAAAGGACCGCCTGGACCTCCTCTTCCTTCCAGACGAGCCACGCATCGCCGGAGGGCTTCTATCGTCGTCGCGCCCCTGTCTTCCTCCTCGGGTCGCCGGAGAAGAATTCGAAGGTCGCCGCCGTTCCATGTCCTCCCCGAGCCAGCCGTTGACGCCGCTGCACTCGCCGTGAGCCCCCGGTTCTTTTCCCCCCTTTTCCCCCTTGAATTGAGCCGCGTAGCGCCGATTTCCCTTGAGCCCGAAAGCTCCCCGCCGCCGGTGAGGTCGTGGTCGCCGTCGTGGCGACCCAAGCTAGTTTCTGAGTGCGCCATCATGCTCAGGAGGCTTCCAGGAAGCCTCTGGAGGTCTCGGATGCCCCGTTCGAGCTCTGGCTTGACAAGCCCGTGCTCGTCCGAGCTCCGGCCGCCGCCAAGCTCATCGCCGGCGCCGATTCCGACCACCTCTGCTCCAGGGAAGGGTCGGAATGGACGCGCGCGTGTACGTAGATCAGTTTGGTGCCCTCCGCCGTCCAATTGGTCACCGGAGGAAGAAACCCGAGCCCCACCGCCGCTTCTGGAGTCGCCGGCGGCTCGTCGCCGGTGGCTCTGGCCGTTTTGACCACGGGGGTTGACCCTGACTGGTGGGGCCTCCCCCTGGTTAACCCTGGTTAGTTTAAAAAACAATTAATTAAAATAATTAAGCTAGTTAGTCTATGACATGTGGGCCTAGGGTCCGTTAATGATTAGGATTAGTTTAACTTAGTTAATTAAGCTAATCAGACACTGACATGTGGACCCCACATGTCAGGTTTGACCCTGGCCGGGTCTGATGACCAGCTGACATCATGATGACATCAGGCTAATGTCATAAGTCAATTTCCTATTTAAAAATAGTCCAGAAATTATTTAAAACTTTGAAAAATCATATGAATTAATGTGTAAGTCAGATGAAAATAATTTATATATGAAAATTTATCAGAAAAATCCAATGAATCCAATGGTGCTATCCTCATGCATGGTAGACCAACCTAAATACATGAACATGGACATTTTAGCATTAGGTCAATATATAGATTTTGAAAAGAGAACAACTTTGAACCTATATTCAAATACATTTCAAATTGACACGACCAGTAGCTACATTAGCTCATCCATGCACATCATTATCCCATGTTCATGCATCATATTGTCGCATCTGCTTGTATTGAATGTTTGTCTACGTTGCGGTAGGCCCTAATCCGGAGGATACCACTCCGTACCCTGACAAAGGAGAGAACTCTTCCGCAACCCAGCAAGGCAAGCATCCCCATTGATCATTTTCGATAACATCCCATCCTCTCGCTCCTGCTCTTGTTCAATGCATTAGGACATTGTTACATGACAGTCATACATGGTAGATGAACCTAATCTTCTACATGACCTGATCTTGTCACAGTAAATAGCTAAACCATTCAACCTAGAATACCTGGTAGATGCTTGTGTCGTGATGTGCTTAGCCTACCTTCATGCCATGCTGCTATGCTAGAGTTGTGTCAGGTCTGATTCATCTGGGTGATGAACCAGAGTGAAACTATGATGTTCTGATGTGATGAGCTCATAACGAATCCGTTTTGGTAAAAGGTACCGATGAGAGGCTGTGTAGGAGTACATAGCGGGTTGTCTCATTGGGACCGTTGTTAGGAACTGAGTTCCGTGTTTGTAATCCAAGACTAGATAGTACCACACGTTGGGATACTTAATTGACCCTCTCGACTTATCAGTCGCTTAGTCCTTGGTCCAGGTATTGCAAGTAGTTTCTGGTGTTTATAGCATGCTGGAGGCCATGCGTAGCGCTAACCCCCGGGGTGTGTTACGACACGGTAGGCAGTGGCACGGTGTACCAAGGGTCACCCGAATGGTGGGCTTGGGAACCCTGCGCACATCGTTTGGGACCGTAACGGAAACTTCGGCCGGACTTCCATGCGGGTCTGTCTCAAATAGGCGGTAGCCTGGACTAGAGGTCATATGTGATTGACGGTCGTGGCCGACTCCCTCGCTGGGCATCCGCTTGAAGTCTGCCGAGGTGCATGGTTTTATGAGCACACGGCGATAAGTGGCGAGAGCGTGTGCGAAGAGGTACACCCCTGCAGGGTTATGAAATTATTCGAATAGCCGCGTCCGCGGATATGGACTACTTGGAGAACTTATGCTGTTCATAGATAAATCAAATGGATACTTCTAAAATTCTCAAGACAAGTGTGAGTACCGTGGATGGCACTCTTCTGGAAGGGGAAGGTGAGTCCATGGTGGTGTATTGTGATGGAGTTAGTGGACTCGCGTGCGATAAATAAAATTGTAACAAAGAGTTTGAAACTGAGTAGTGTAGGTTAGCCATGAGTCAAAGCTGGCTTTCTGCATAAACTTCCCCACCCCTTTGTTGATACATGAGCATAATTAGACTAGGTCTGTTTTAAAGACTTGCTGAGTACGATTGTACTCACCCTTGCTTAATTGATGTTGCAGAAGAAAATCAGGACCCATCAGGTGGGTTCTATCTAGACGTTGACGATGCCGAATAGCTGGTGTCCCAGCTACGATCTTGCCCGTGTGGTGGGCTGTAGATAGTCAGGCCATATGCCTCTTTTATATTTTGCCGTCTGTACTCAAACCGCTTTAGTTTCCGTTGGCTTGTAATACTATGTTTGTATGACTTGAGTGCCGGGTCATGTGACCCTATCTGTATGAACATATTATGTAGGGCTCGTCTGAGCCTCCTAAATGAAAGTCATGTTATTGTATGGTTATGTTGTGATGCCATGGTTGTATCTATGCATATCGGGCATGTCGTGCGTACGTGTGACGTGCAACGGTATGTATGGGATCCAACACCTAGTTGTGTGCCTTTAGTAGTACTCTTTACGGGAAACTGCCTCTTTGTGCTTCCACCGAGCCATGGTAGCTTGCTACTGCTCCGGACACATTGATTGACCGGCATGTATCCTTCTTTGCTGCTGTGTCTGTCCCTTCGGGGAAATGTCTCGCAGTGTAATGGAGTCCCTGTAGCCTGTTACGACTCGTCTACGTGCAGTGATGACATTCGTGTCTCGAGACGTAATGGAGTACTTGTAACTTGCTACGACTCGTCTACACACGCTTGAGGCCAACACCTGCATTGCTGGGTTATGTATGCCTGTTTCCGTACGGATGTGCCACTTGGGTTCTATGACTAGTTATGTCGGCCCGGGTTCTTTGTTGTGTGATTGCCAGCGACATGTTCACATACGTGAGCCAAAAGATGCAAACGGTCCCGGCCAAGGTAAGGTGGCAGCCGTGGAGTACCGTGCGTGAGGCCGCAAAGTGATGTTGCTTGTTATAGTATGGAATCATATGACTTAGGATCGGGGTCCCGACAGCGTTGGTATCAGAGCCTGACTGACTGTAGGACTACCAAGCCAAACCGGTCGAAGTTGAGTCTAGAAACACCATAGATAAGTAGGGGAATTGATTGTGGAAGGGAACGTAAGGTTCTTTTTACTCCTCTTCCCAAGTTATTCGATGCTGGGTCATTCTCATCTTACCTACGGGGATAGGAACTAGGATTCTCATCTATTGCTTAGGATGACGAGTTACTAGCCATGGACCAATAGCTAGCTTGTTTGTGAGTAAGTGTGGTTATTTTAGTGTTGTTGGTGTGACAAACAGATGGAGAAGAGATTTGAGTCTAGATAGTCGAGTGGTTATGCCTTTCCAATCTTTTCAATTGTCTCAAAATTTTTGTTGAGCAATTACAGCCGTTATGCTGTCCGATTTCTGCTAGAGTCTCTAATGTCTTTGCATCATTCTCTGTTTCAGATGCCATCCCGCCCTTTCCGTCAGGTGGTCCGTCTGACCAGGTGCATTGATGTGCCGGGTCACACGGCCATGTTGGTTAGAGTAATTATGGAGGCTGGATATCGTTGGTACCCGGAGTATACCGTGGAGGAGCAGTACCGAGATTTCAACCAGAGTCAGTATCTGTGTACTGTTAGGATATACCCTTCATATCCTGGAGCTGCAGAGCCGCTTCACTGGACTCATGGATTGGGAGTTACCATAGATATGGCAGTTCAGGAAGCCGCTTACACCATGCTGACTATTATGAGGTTTCACCATGGTCTGCTTCAGAACACGGAGTTCTGCTATGTTCCTGCTTCCATGGGAGGAGAGGATGGATATCTCAGTGCAGCCTATTCTGATCATTCTCATGAAGACCCTAGACTGCAGGTGACCGCTCAGATGTTGGAGAATAGGGATCGTGATGCACGTGCCCTACACATGGAGCTCTATGCTACCCGTGCCCGTCTTTGGACAGCTTTGACGCAGTTGGCACCTGTCATGCAGACAGGTTATGGAGATTTGGAGATGCTGACTCCATCGCGGACTCATTTGCCAGCACACGTAGACTGGCCTAATGTTGGAGGCATCACCCCTCTTCGAGGACCGCTGTTGCCCCCGACAAGGGGACCAAGGCCACACCCGTGTCCTTATGGTTTCCAGGGATCCCAGGCTAGAGTGTTTCCAGATCCGCAGGTTCAGCTCCCAGGTCATGGGGGTAACCTGTACGAGGCATTCTACGATGACAACGTTTGAGTGCGTGGATGCTAGACCTAGTAAGCTAGTAGACGTATCACCACAGTCCTGTGTGTCTTGTGGGATATGATCAAGGTCGAGAGTTGAGTTTCGGAGGTGTAGATAGATAAGGTATAGGATGCTTGTAATGCCTCCGATGAGTTGTGTCATCTCTCCATAGTTGTTTTCAGCTTGGGTTTGTACTGAACTAAGTCATGGTGTGTATGAAACCTAATGTTCATATGGTAGTTGTTATACCATGTTGATTGGTGTTTATCCTACATGCCATGTTGATCAATGCATTTCCTAATTCATGTCCTAGAATTTTTATTCCCCATGCCTAAGCTATGGATTGTTTTCCTCAGGATGGTGTCAACCAGGAACAACCCCGTGCATGCTCACGAGCAAGGCAAGGGTAACCAGCCAAGGCAAGAAGAGCTGCCACGAGCACCATCTCTAGCAGAGGTGATGCTAGAAGCCGAAAGGAATAAGAGGGAGACCAACAGACTGTTGGAGAGGATTGAACAGAACACCGCTCGTGCTCCCCGCAATGATCACCATGATGGAGTGTCACTTGGTGACTTCATTAAGCTGTGTCCGCCTAAGTACCATCATTCGATCGATCCCCTCGATGCGAATGATTGGATGACCAACATGTCACGCAAGATTCAAGCTGCAAATGTTTCAAAGGCCAACAAGGTGACCTTTGCGACATACTTCCTAGAGGGACCCGCCAACCTGTGGTGGGAAAGCTATGAAGCTATGCGTCCCCAAGGACCTGCGCCAACCTGGGCAGAGTTTAGCACCGCATTTCGTCTCCATCACATCCCGGAAGGGCTGATGGACCGCAAGAGAGAGGAATTCTGCGCCTTCACCCAGGGCAGATTGTCAGTGGATGCATACAGCCGCGAGTTTGGAAACCTTGCTCGCTATGCTCTAGAGGAAGCCTCAACCGATGCCAAGAAGCAGGCTAGGTTCCGCAAGGGACTAAATGCTGAGCTTCGTCGAGATCTTCGTGTGCACGAGTGCACCACTTTTCAAGCTCTTGTTAATAAAGCTATCAATGCTGAGTCCGGGCAGACTGACTACGAGGCCACAAGGAGGCATAACCGTGACTTCAACCCTGCGTCGGGTTCAGGACCTAACAAGCGCCGAATATGGGTACCCAATGCAGCTATGCCGGCAAGGTACACTGCGAGGCCATCCTTCCAGGCACCTCGTTCAATTCAGTCCAACCCTCCACCCAGACCATTTGGAGGACCACAAGCAAATGTTGCCCCACGTGCTACAGTGGTATGCTACAAGTGTGGAGAACCGGGACATTATTCTCGTGAATGTCCCCAGAACAATGCCAAGCCCGCTGGATGCGGAAAACGAGGGAAAGCCTTCTATGTGAAGCCAACTCCTGCCCGCGGGCGAGTTAATTATGTGTCTGCTGAAGAAGCTCTGGAAGACCCCGATGTCATTCTAGGTATGCTACTTGTTAATAGCCATCCAGCATCTGTTCTATTTGATACTGGGGCATCTCATTCATTCATCTCAGAAAGTTATGCACAGTTGCATAACATGTCTTTCTGTGACATGCCCACTCCTTTAGTAGTTCAGACTCCTGGATCAAAATGGAAAACTTCTAGAGTGAGCCATGACAATGAAATTCTGGTGGATAGACTAGTATTCCTAGCATCCGTGATAGCTCTTAAGTCTTCGGACATTAATATCATTCTAGGTATGGATTGGATGAAAGCCCACTATGCCAAGATTGATACTCATTCCAGGAATGTTCAACTTACACATCCCTCGGGAGAGATAGTTAATGTCTCTACTCGAATAACCAAGCGCCAACTCTATTCCTTGAATGCTAGCCTTCTCCCTGAACTAGAAGATATTCCGGTAGTCCGTGATTTTCCGGATGTCTTTCCAGAAGAACTGCCAGGTATTCCACCTGTCAGAGATGTTGAGTTCGTGATAGAACTTATTCCAGGGACAGTCCCAATAGCCAGAAGACCCTATAAGATGGCACCCTTAGAACTAGCCGAGCTAAAAACCCAACTCGATGAAGCCTTGAAGAAAGGTTTCATTCGTCCTATTTCTTCTGCTTGGGCTTGCCTCGTCCTTTTTGTTAAGAAGAAGGACAGATCGGATCGGATGGTTGTGGATTACCGACCAGTGAATTTGGTCACTATCAAGAACAAGTATCCGCTCCCCAGGATCAACGATTTGTATGATCAACTCGCTGGATCCTCTATCTTTTCCAAAATGGATTTGAGGTTGGGATACCATCAAATCAGAATTACGAATGGGGACATTCCTAAAACGGCTTTTGTCACTCGTTATGGCCAATACGAGTACACCATCATGTCCTTCGGTTTAACCAACGCCCCAGCCACCTTCTCTCGACTGATGAATTCGATCTTCATGGAGTATCTGGATAAATTTGTCGTGGTTTATCTCGATGACATACTTATTTACTCCAAGAACAAACAAGAACATGCCGAGCATCTAAGGCTGGTATTGATGAGACTTCGAGAGCATCGCCTTTATGCCAAACTCTCCAAGTGTGAACTCTGGTTGCCGGAAGTGACTTATCTGGGTCACGTGATCACTGGCAAAGGTATTGCTGTCAATCCCGAGAGAGTTCAGGCCGTCCTTGATTGGACTCAACCTGAATCGGTTAAGCAAGTAAGGAGTTTCCTTGGCTTAGCGAGCTATTTCCGCCGCTTTGTTGAGAACTTCTCCAAGGTTGCGAAACCTCTGACTAAACTCCTCAAGAAAGATAAAAGGTTCGAGTGGACCCCACAATGCGAGCACAGTTTTCAGGAGTTGAAAAGACGACTGACCTCTGCTCCCGTTCTGGTGCCACCAGACTTCTCTAAGGACTTTGTTATCTATTGCGACGCCTCGCGACAAGGATTAGGTTGCATTCTCATGCAAGATCGTCATGTGATTGCATACGCATCTCGATAGTTGCGTCCACATGAGGATAATTATCCAACACATGATCTTGAGCTTGCAGCTGTAGTCTATGCACTAAAGACATGGCGACATTACCTTCTGGGTAATCGTTGCGAGATATACACCGATCACCAAAGTCTAAAATATATCTTCACCCAGCCGGATTTGAATCTCAGGCAAAGACGGTGGGTAGAGTTGATTACAGACTACGACTTAGGGATAACTTACACCTTGGGAAAAGCCAATGTCATGGCTGATGCACTGAGTCGTAAGTCCTATTGTAACAACTTGATGTTACAACAGGGTCAACCACTTCTCCATGAGGAATTTCGGAAGTTGAATCTCCACATTGTTCCTCAGGGATTCCTATCCAACTTGGTGGCGAAACCTACTCTTAGGGATCAAATAGTAGCTGTCCAGAGATATGATAAAGGTATATCTCGGATTAGGGAGAATATTGCTAGCGGAAACGCTAAGAATTTCTCTAAGGATGATGAATGTGTGGTGTTCTTTCAGAATCGGTTGGTGGTTCCCAAGAGCACTCGTCTAAGACAACTGATCCTTAAGGAGGCTCATGATTCTCCTCTCACAATTCATCCAGGTAGTACCAAGATGTATCAGGACCTACGCTAGAGGTTCTGGTGGACTAGGATGAAGAGAGAAATTGCTTAGTTCGTTTCTAACTGCGACGTTTGCCGTCGTGTGAAAGCAGAACATCAAAGGCCTGCTGGCACCCTTGAACCTTTAGCTATTCCTGAATGGAAATGGGATAAGGTCGGTATGGATTTCATCACCGGTTTTCCCAGGACCAAGAGAGGGAACAATGCTATCTTCGTAGTCATTGACCGCCTTTCCAAAGTGGCTCATTTTCTTCCTGTTCGGGAAAGCTTAACTGCTAGTCAGCTAGCAGAATTGTATGTATCTCGAATAGTTTCTCTTCATGGTGTTCCATTGGAGATTAACTCAGACCGTGGAAGTATTTTTACTTCTCGATTTTGGGAAAGTTTTCAAACCGCTATGGGAACTCATATATCCTTTAGCACCGCTTTCCACCCTCAATCAAGTGGTCAAGTTGAGCGAGTCAATCAAACTCTTGAAGATATGCTTCGAGCTTGTGTTATATCTTTTGGTATGAATTGGGAGAAATGTCTTCCATTTGCCGAATTTGCTTATAACAATAGTTATCAATCAAGCTTGGGCAAAGCCCCTTTTGAAGTTCTCTATGGACGGAAATGCCGAACACCTCTTCTAGTCAGAAACCGGAGAGAGGCAACTCTTTGGTCCGGACATGATCCAGGATGCAGAGGAGCAAGTTCGCATTATTCGTGAAAAGTTGATAACAGCCCAATCCCGTCAAAAGAGTCAATATGATCACCATCATAAGTCTGTGACTTATGAAGTTGACGAGAAGGCTTACCTTCGGGTTACACCTCTGAAGGGTACCCATCGATTCGGTATCAAGGGCAAGCTGGCTCGTCGTTACATTGGACCTTTTCGCATTCTTGCTAAACGAGGAGAGGTTGCCTACCAATTGGAACTTCCTCCGCATCTTTCCAAAGTTCATGATGTCTTCCACGTCTCTCAACTCAGGCGTTGCTTTTTGGACCCTGTCCGAGAAGTGGACCACGAAGTGCTTGATCTCCAAGATAACCTTTCATACCGAGAATACCCCGTTCGTATTCTCGACCAAGCTGAGCGTACCACTCGGTGTCGGAACATCAAGTTTCTTAAAGTTCAGTGGTCGCATCATTCCGAAAAGGAGGCGACATGGGAAAGAGAAGATCGTCTTCGACTAGAGTACCCCGCGCTCTTCCCGACGACTTCAAAAATCTCGGGACGAGATTCTTTTGAGTGGGGGTGAGTTGTCACAACCCTAGCAGTGTCATAGGCTAGCAAGGTGTTTGCATCATCATCATCATCATTTCATCAATATGAAATGGGGAGAAAGAAAAGAAACCCCAAGCATTCACGAATTAAAGAAATTCCAGATAAATGAAATTTCAACAAATCCAAAATGCCCATAAAAAATGTCCCCTATGTCTCATAATTAGGGACATGGATATAGCAGGGGCCATCTGAATTAATTGAACATTTATAATAATTTGAATTAATGGTTTAAGTCCCTGGAAAATGATAAATAAAGCAATTATCATTATCACTATTTTCAAAATAATCTGAAACTGTTGTTATAAGTTTGGAATATTCAAACTTCAAGTTAGAAAATATGTGGGTCATTTTGAAAAGTTATTTGGATCTACAAAGAAATAAAACAAATGTTAGAAAGAAGAAAACAGAATTAAAAAAAAGAAGAAAAGAAGAGGCTTACGTGGCCCAGAGAAGGAGGCGGCCCAGCCCACCAGGGCCAAGCGGTCATCTTCAACCTCTACCAGTAGGCAGAGGCGAAGTGCCACGCAGCGCCGGCGAGGCCTCCACCTCCTCCCTGCTCGCCTGGCTGCCGTGGCCCCCCTGAGTGCGTCACGAGCCGCCTCGTGCCTTCTCCTCTCCTCCGTCGCCGCTCTCTCTCTCGCGCGTGCATTCTCCTTCTCTGTCTCCGCCATGGCCGAGAGCTTCCCGAGCTCGTCGCCGACGTTCTAGCCAACCCCCGCGCCGCCTGAGCCAGCCAAAAGGACCGCCTGGACCTCCTCTTCCTTCCAGACGAGCCACGCATCGCTGGAGGGCTTCTATCGCCGTCGCGCCCCTGTCTTCCTCCTCGGGTCGCCGGAGAAGAATTCGAAGGTCGCCGCCGTTCCAGGTCCTCCTTGAGCCAGCCGTTGACGCCGCTGCACTCGCCGTGAGCCCCCGGTTCTTTTCCCCCCCTTTCCCCCTTGAATTGAGCCGCGTAGCGCCGATTTCCCTTGAGCCCAAAAGCTCCCCGCCGCCGGTGAGGTCGTGGTCGCCGTCATGGCAACCCAAGCTAGTTTCTGAGTGCGCCATCATGCTCAGGAGGCTTCCAGGAAGCCTCTAGAGGTCTCGGATGCCCCGTTCGAGCTCTGGCTCAACGAGCCCGTGCTGGTCCGAGCTCCGGCCGCCGCCAAGCTCATCGCCGGCGCCGATTCCGACCACCTCTGCTCCAGGGAAGGGTCGGAATGGACGCGCGCGTGTGCGTAGATCAGTTTGGTGCCCTCCGCCGTCCATTTGGTCGCCGGAGGAAGAAACCCGAGCCCCACCGCCGCTTCTGGAGTCGCCGGCGGCTCGTCGCCGGTGGCTCTTGTCGTTTTGACCATGGGGGTTGACCCTGACAGGTGGGGCCACCCCCTGGTTAACCCTGGTTAGTTTAAAAAAAACAATTAATTAAAATAATTAAGCTAGTTAGTCTATGACATGTGGGCCCAAGGTCTATTAATGATTAGGATTAGTTTAACTTAGTTAATTAAGCTAATCAGACACTGACATGTGGACCCCACATGTCAGGTTTGACCCTGGCCGGGTCTGATGACCACCTGACATCATGATGACATCAGGCTGATGTCATAAGTCAATTTCCTATTTAAAAATAGTTCCAGAAATTATTTAAAACTTTGAAAAATCATATGAATTAATGTGTAAGTCAGATGAAAATAATTTATATATGAAAATTTATCAGAAAAATCCAATGAATCCAATGGTGATATCCTCATGCATGGTAGAGCAACCTAAATAGATGAACACGGGCATTTTAGCATTAGGTCAATATATAGATTTTGAAAAGAGAACAACTTTGAACCTATATTCAAATACATTTCAAATTGACACGACCAGTAGCTACATTAGCTCATCCATGCACATCATTATCCCATGTTCATGCATCATATTGTCGCATCTGCTTGTATTGAATGTTTGTCTACGTTGCGGTAGGCCCTAATTCGGAGGATACCACTCCGTACCCTGACGAAGGAGAGAACTCTTCCGCAACCCAACAAGGCAAGCATCCCCATTGATCATTTTCGATAACATCCCATCCTCTCGCTCCTGCTCTTGTTCAATGCATTAGGACATTGTTACATGATAGTCATACATGGTAGATGAACCTAATCTTCTGCATGACCTGATCTTGTCACAGTAAATAGCTAAACCATGCAACCTAGCATACCTGGTAGATGCTTGTGCCATGATGTGCTTAGCTTACCTTCATGCCATGCTGCTATGCTAGAGTTGTGTCAGGTCTGATTCATCTGGGTGATGAACCAGAGTGAAACTGTGATGTTCTGATGTGATGAGCTCATAACGAATCTGTTTTGGTAAAAGGTAGCGATGAGAGGCTGTGTAGGAGTACATAGCGGGTTGTCTCATTGGGACCATTGTTAGGAACTGAGTTCCGTGTTTGTAATCCAAGACTAGATACTACCACACGTTGGGATACTTAATTGATCCTCTCGACTTATCAGTCGCTTAGTCCTTGGTCCAGGTATTGCAAGTAGTTTCTGGTGTTTATAGCATGCTGGAGGCCATGCGTAGCGCTGACCCCCGGGGTGGGTTACGACACAGTAGGCAATGGCACGGTGTACCAAGGGTCACCCGAATGGTGGGCTTGGGAACCCTGCGCACATCGTTTGGGACCGTAACGGAAACTTCGGCCGGACTTCCGTGCGGGTCAGTCTCAAATAGGTGGTAGCCTGGACTAGAGGTCTTATGTGATTGACGGTCGTGGCTGACTCCCTCGCTGGGCATCCGCTTGAAGGCTGCCGAGGTGCATGGTTTTATGAGCACACGGCGATAAGTGGCGAGAGCGTGTGTGAAGAGGTACACCCCTGCAGGGTTATGAAACTATTCGAATAGCCGCGTCCGCGGATATGGACTACTTGGAGAACTTATGCTGTTCATAGATAATCAAATGGATACTTCTAAAATTCTCAAGACAAGTGTGAGTACCGTGGATGGCACTCTTCCGGAAGGGGAAGGTGAGTCCATGGTGGTGTATTGTGATGGAGTTAGTGGACTCGCGTGCGATAAATAAAATTGTAACAAAGAGTTTAAAACTGAGTAGTGTAGGTTACCCATGACTCAAAGCTGGCTTTCTGCATAAACTTCCCCACCCCTTTGTTGATACATGAGCATAATTAGACTAGGTCTGTTTTAAAGACTTGCTGAGTACGATTGTACTCACCCTTTCTTAATTGATGTTGCAGAAGAAAAGCAGGACCCATCAGGTGGGTTCTATCTAGACGTTGACGATGTCGAATAGCTGGTGTCCCAGCTACGATCTTGCCCGTGTGGTGGGCTGTAGATAGTCAGGCCATATGCCTCTTTTATATTTTGCCGTCTGTACTCAGACCGCTTTAGTTTTCGCTGGCTTGTAGTACTATGTTTGTATGACTTGAGTGCCGGGTCATGTGACCCTATCTGTATGAACATATTATGAAGGGCTCGTCTGAGCCTCCTAAATAAAAGTCATGTTATTGTATGGTTATGTTGTGATGCCATGGTTGTATCTATGCATATCGGGCATGTCGTGTGTACGTGTGACGTGCAACGGTATGTATGGGATCCGACACCTAGTTGTGTGCCTTTAGTAGTACTCTTTACGGGAAACTGCCTCTTTGTGCTTCCACCGAGCCATGGTAGCTTGCTACTGCTCCGGACACATTGATTGACCGACATGTATCCTTCTTTGCTGTTGTGTCTGTCCCTTCGGGGAAATGTCTTGCAGTGTAATGGAGTCCCTGTAGCCTGTTACGACTCGTCTACGTGCAGTGATGACATTCGTGTCTCGCGACGTAATGGAGTCCTTGTAACTTGCTACGACTCGTCTACACACGCTTGAGACCGACACCTGCATTGCTGGGTTATGTATGCCTGTTTCCGTACGGGTGTGCCACTTGGGTTCTATGACTAGTTATGTCGGCCCGGGTTCTTTGTTGTGTGATTGCCATCAACATGTTCACATACGTGAGCCAAAAGACGCAAACGGTCCCGGCCAAGGTAAGGTGGCAGCCGTGGAGTACCGTGCGTGAGGCCGCAAAGTGGTGTGGCTTGTTACAGTATGGAATCATATGACTTAGGATCGGGGTCCCGACAGGAGGGACTCGTCCGGGACCTGAACGCACATGGCTAGTTCACGAGGGCGGCCAGGCCGCTTGTAGTTGCCGGTGAAGTTGCGGACGAAGGCTTCCTCAAAGTCCATCCAAGTGTTGGTGCTTATGGCCGCCAGGCTATTGAGCTAGGTGCGGGCCGAGCCGATCAACATGAGGGGGGCGTAGCGAACGGCTACGCGCTTGTTCTCCCTGGCGATGCTGACCGCGGTGGTTGTCACATCCCTAGCTAGATGTCATAGGACAGCATGGGTGTTGCACCATGTTTCAATTTTGCATCAACATGAAATGGGGACTAAAAGAAACCCCAAGCTCATATTTGAATCAAACCAATTGAAAGTTTGTGAAAATTCAACAAATCCAAAATGTCCATCTAAAATGTCCCCTATGTCTAATAATTATGGACATGACTATACAAGGGGTCATTTAAAATATTTGAACAACTATAGCAATTTAAAAAAATGATAAAGCTTCTGAAAATATCAAATATAGCATTATCATTATTTCAGTTTTTATAAATATCCTGAAACTTTTTAGATAAGTTTGAACTATTCAAACTTCAATATATAAAATATTTGGGATATTTTAATATAACATATGTGCCTGAAAATAAAATGGAAAAAATGTCAGAAATGGAATAACAAAAAGAAAATAGAAATGTAAATAATTAAAATCTTGCCTAGGCCAGGGAAGAAGCCGGCCCACCTCCGGCCAGAAGGACGTCGGGCGTGTGGTCGCCGCGCGCCGGCCACCTCCTGTCTGTGTGCCCACCTGGATGGAGGGATAGACTCCAAGGAGACGTCCAGATCAAGCCCTCCCTCCTGTTCTCCTCCTCCCAGTCGCCGCAGCTCTCTCTCCCCCTTTTTTTCCTTCCTGCCGCCATGGCCGAGCCCTGCTCGAGCTCGCCACCATCGTTCTAGCCGCCCCCGCGCCCCTCGGAGCCCACCAGCCGCCCCACAGCGACCCCCTCGTCCCCCTCGTGACACTAGAAGAAGCCGGGAGCCCTTCCCCAAGCGTCGTCCCCGTTTCTTCCCCGCCGGCCGCCGAAGCTTTCCTCTAGCAATCCGAGGTTGTCTGCTCGTCCCTGAGCTCGCCGTCTCCCCCAGCAACCCCGTCGTGAGCTCCTGCTATGTTTCCCCCTCCTCTTGCGGTCTGTCCCTCGGCGTAGGCGCTGTTCCCTTGCTGCCCGAAGCTCGCCGTCGCTCGGGTCATCGCCGGCCGTAACTCCGGTGGCCCCCGAGCCCCCTTTGCCACAGCGCTGGATGCGCGCGTGCACGGGCTATCTCCCAGTGCCCTCCGCGCGCCAAATGGTCACCGGAGGCGCAACTCCGGCGGATCCCTGTCGTGCGGATGGTCGCCGCCGGCCCTGCTCCAGTGGGTGCCGACGTGGCCATCATCAGGGGCTGATCCCCCCTGATTAGTTAGCCTCCTGCCATTGACCAGTGGGCCCTAGGGTGGGTCAAACCCCTGGTCAGCGTGGAGTTTAAGCCCCTGTCACTAATGTGCGGGCGCCGCACGTCAGGTTTGACCTGGCCTGGTTAGCCGACCAGCTGACGTCGTAGTGACATCAGGCTGACGTCATATTTCATTTTCCAGTTTTAAAATAATTCTAGAAATTTTTTAAAACTTTAATAATTCATAAAAAATAATCTGTAAATCAGATAAAAATAATTTATATATGAAAATTTATGAAAAAATCCAATGAATCCAATGGTGCTATTATCATGCATGTTAGAGCAACCTATGTAGAAGAACATTGACATTTGCTAATAGGTTAGTTTATGGAATTTGAAATGAAGAACAATTTTGAACCTATATTCGAACGCCCTTCAAATTAACTTGGACACTAGTTGCATTAGCTCATCCATACATGCTACCATGTCATGATCATGCATCATATTGTTGCACTTGCATGTATTGAATGATATTTATGTGCATTGCGGTAGGCCCTGCTTCTGAGGATACCCCCGAGTATTCCATCGAAGGAGAGAACCTTCCCACTACCTAGCAAGGCAAGCAATCCCCCTTGATCATTCCTATAACATCCCACTCTCTCGCTCCTGATCTTGTTCATTGCATTAGGACAAACGTTCACTTGTCTGTCATACACGGTAGATGAACCTATTCTTATGCATGACCTGCCATTGTCACAGTAAATTTCTAAACCTTGCAACCTAGCATACCTGGTAGATGCTTGTGTCATGATGTGCTTAGCTTACTTTGCCTGCTATGCTTGCTATGCTTAGAGTTGTGTCAGGTCTGATTCATCTAGGTGATGAACTAAGTGAAACAATGATGTACTGATGTGATGAACTTATGATGAACCTGATTTGGTAAAGGTAGTGATGAGAGACTATGTAGGAGTACATAGCGGGTTGTCTCATTGGGACCGTTCTTAGGAACTGAGTTCCGCGTTTGTGATCCAAGACTAGTTACTACCATGCATTGGGTTCCGGTAACTCGACCCCTCTCGACTTATCAGTCGCTTAGTCCTTAGTCCATTAGTTGCAATTAGTTTCTGGTGTTTATAGCATGCTAGAGGCCGTGCGTAGCGCTGACCCTAGGGGTGGGTTACGACGCGGTAGGCAGTGGCATGGTGTACCAAGGGTCACCAGAATGGTGGGCTTGGGAACCCTGCGCACATTGTTTGGGGCCATAGTGGAAACTTCGGCCGGACTTCCGTGTGGGTTCAGTCTTAAATAGGCGATAGCCTGGACTAGAGGTCTTATGTGATTGACGGTCGTGGCTGACTCCCTCACTGGGCATCCGCTTGAAGGTTGCCGAGGTACATGGTTTTATGAGCACACAGAGATAAATGGCGAGAGCGTGTGTGAAGAAGTACACCCCTGCAGGGTATGAAACTATTCGAATAGCCGCGTCCTCGGATATGGACTACTTGGATAACTTATGTTGTTCATAGATAATCAAATGGATACTCATAAAATTATCAAGACAAGTGTGAGTACCGTGGATGGCACTCTCCCAGGAGAGGGAAGTGAATCCATGGTGGTGTATTGTCATGGAGTTAGTGGACTCGTGTGCGATATCTAAAATTTAAACAAAAAGGTAAAATTGTGTAGTGTAGGTTAGCCATGAGTCAAAGCTGGCATTGCTGCATAAACTCCACCACCCCCTTGTTGATACATGAGCATGAATAGACTAGGTCTACTTTAAAGACTTGCTGAGTACATTTGTACTCATGTTTGCTTAATAAATGTTGCATATGAGACCCAGGACCCATCAGGTGGGTTCTTTCTAGATGTCGACGATGCCGAATAGCTGGTGTCCCAGCTATGACCCTATGCCCTGTGGCGGGCTGTAGATAGTCAGGCCATGTGCCTTTTTATCCTTTCAGCTATCTGTACTCAGACAGCTTATGCTTCCGCTTGGTTTTTATGAACTTGTTTGTATGACTTGAGTGTCAGGTCATGTGACCCCTATCTATAAGAACATATTATGCAAGGCTCGCCTGAGCCTCTTAAATAAAAGTTGTTGAATGGTTATGTTGTGATGCCATGGTTGTATCTATGCATATCGGGATGTCATACGTACGTGTGAGATGCAATGGTATGTATGGGATCCGAAACCTAGTTGTGTGCCTTTAGTAGTACTCTTTACAAGAAACTACCTCTTTGTGCTTCCACTGAGCCATGGTAGCTTGCTACTGCTCCGGACACATTGATTGACCGATATGTATCCTTCTTTGCTGCTGTGTCTGTCCCTTTGTGGGAAATGTCTCGCAGTGTAATGGAGTCCTTGTAGCCTGCTACGACTCGTCTACGTGCAGTGATGGCATTTATGTCTCACGGCGTAATGGAGTCCTTGTAGCTTGCTATGACTCGTCTACACACGCTTGAGGCCGACACCTGCATTGCTAGGTTACGTATGCCTATTTCTGTATGGATGTGCCACTTGGGTTCTATGACTAGTCATGTCGGCCCGGGTTCTCTGTCGTTTGATTGCCAGCGACATGTTCACATACGTGAGCCAAAAGACGCAAATGGTCCCGGCTAAGGTAAGGTTGCATCCGTGGAGCTTACCATGTGGGAGGCCGCAAAGTGATGTGATATGTTACAGTCTGGATTCATATGACTTAGGATCGAGGTCCCGATAGTGGTGTAGTCGATCAGCCAGTCATAGGGCTTGGCGGCCCCGTTGTACTTCAGGGTGTCTTGGGGAGCATGAAACTGGTCGGGAATGGCTCGTTGCGGATCCGCGGGCCGAAACAGGCTGGTTCAATCGAGCACTCCTCTTCGAGGGGGTCGACTGCGCGAGCTGGTCGATGCGGGTGCGGACGTCGTTCTCGTTGCGGGGGACACATGGTCCGAGCCGAGCCGAGAGCTCGGGCGGATGACGGGCGGAACCGACCATTCCGGCTCATGCCTCGGGGGTGGTGTGTGCCTGCGGCTGCGCTGGCTGCCTGCGCTTCGCGATGGGGGCCGCTACGAGGCGGGTCGTTGGTGCACCGCCTATTAATAGCCAGCTGTTCATTTCCTGGCAACTAAGAGGGCTGGGGGTTGCTAGACTCGAACCGGCGGTCGGAGACACGAGGGGAGCAAGAGTGCTGAATTGGCTGACGGCCAGCAGTCCCCGTGCCCTCGCGCTTGAGCCGGGGGCCTTCAAAGGTGGCGCCGCCTGCCTCGTGCACATACTGCTGCGCGTCAGGGCGTCGATGTGGTCCTTGATGTGACGCTCGCGGGCGGCACGTTCTTCTCCCTCCAAGGTAGCCAAATCCTTGTAGGCTACCTTGGCGGCCCGCAAGTTGGCTGTGGGGTGTCCTAGACGGGCATGTTGTCGCCTAGGATTTCGGCGACCACATGGCCGCGGTCGCGCACGGCCCATGCCGGCTGGGCTCGGTGCCATCCGGGGTGAGACAATAGGCAGAAGCGTATTCCCGCTGGGCGGCCTCCATGCGGCGCCGCGTGGCCATGAGGGCACTGGCGTCCTCAAACAGGAGGCGGCGATCCGCCTCGAGCTCCACTGCGGTGGCATCGGTGTTTGTCATCGGGGCAATAGGAGTGCTCAAGCCTCGGAGGGCTGCACCGAGCCGGTCGGAGGTGCCGACGCGGGCCACGGCGGCGTCAGCCTCAGCCTGCACACATCCGGAGGAGGTTGAGGAGATGATGGCCATTGCCCTCACGCGATCGTGGGAGACACTACACTGGGTCACAGCAAGTGCGCCCACGGCCGTGGGGGGACCGGCGCAGACGAGCACCTGGCTAGGGTACTCATCGGCGGCCGGAGCTTTGACAAGGCTTAGCCTGCCGAAGCGCTCGGTGAGCGCGTCAATGTCGAGCATGAGGTCAACGGAACTACTTGCAAGGCCTGTCGGATCATGCCCCATGATCCCGTGGCTTCTCATGGACGTGCAGGGATGGTGGGGAATGTTGAGGGGTCCCGCACGAAACATGAATTCGGCCGGCGCCACATACGGACCCACGTTGGGCGCCAACTGTCGTCGTTTTCTCTCGGTAGATGCCATGGGTAGGCTTATCATAGGTGGTGGGGGGTGGAGGACACCAACGGGCTCCGTGGGCGAGATTAGGTACAAGCGGTGGTGACACTCAATGTACCCAAGTTCAGGGTCCTCCGTGGGAGATAACACCCCTAGTCCTGCTTGGTCTAGTTTGATGGATGGGTATGTTTACAGGGTTGCTCCTGGAGCTGTGTCTAGAGGAGGAAGTGTGAGAGTGTGAGGGGGGGGGGTATCCTATAGGTGTGTGCGTGAGACATGTCCTCGCCGGTTGCATGTGGGGATCGGGGGGGGGGGGTTATAGGCCAATCCCCCGGCTTACAATATTCCTGAGGTACATAAGTGGGGGGACCCAGCTGGCAGCCTCTCCAGCTGACCAAGGGATCCCACCCTTCGAGCCGTCTCGTCGCCCGTAGGGTCCACCGGCTGCGCGGTCCCATCGCCCGCTGGGACCCGCCAGCCGGCTCCGCGATTGGCCGCCACCCACTTGATGCGGCACGGGCCGCCCGGGTGGCATCGTCTAGCACCAGCCGGCCGAAGTCTTCGGTACGACCGGCTGCACTATCGAATGGGAGGGGGCGTGGCGGCTCTTCTTCCCCACCCGGTCGCGGTCGCCAAGGTCAGCGGGCCAGACGACCGAACTGTAGCCACGCGCACATGTGCGTCAGCAGCCACTATGGCTAGAATGGTGCCCATCATGGCGATCACGTCGTGTCGCCGTACCCACGCGCAGAGGGACGGTTCATTGCTTGTCTGCCCCAGGGTCAATGGAGGAGGCGACCCGAAGGCAGCCGACCATGGCCATCCGGCTGGGGGGCAAGCCAGCACCTTGACCAGCCGTCCCCGAGCCAGCTGGTGATCCCTCGAGCCGGCTGCGCTCCAGCCGGCCGTGGTCAGCCGATCATGTGCTTTTTCTTCAAGGCGGGGAGGAAAACCCCGTTGCTTTTGCCTACCCAGGGGTAATAACCCCGTCACTTAGCTCAAGTATCACCTTTATCACCAACACACTCACACCGAGTTGATGAAAACCCAGGAAATAGTTTAAGAAGCATCACCCACTTGTCCTTGACCGTGGACACGACTATTCCAATAGTTTTACACTCTGCAGAGGTTGCACACTTTACCCACAGGACTCGGGGAACTTCCGTGTCATCCACGACTCGTGGTATATTTCATACCCGAGGTAAGCACCCGAACAATGCCTTTCCCATGGTGATACTAAACAAAGAGTCCACTCATTGATGCCATCCCTCATGATATATATCACACATATCATCCATGAGGGCACACAACGGTGTGCCCGGTGCCTGTAAAGACAGCGCATGACCTTCCACTCTGGGATGACCCCGTCTCAAGAGTGACCACTTCACTCTCGCCACTGGTAATGCAGGCTCCCTGCTAGCACCAACCATAGTAATCAACAAAGCCCCGTCCCATAAGGGGTATCGTGGTTGTGCATGTAAGGTTGGGACGATTGACAAATCTTAAATCTAATCTGTTTTTGAAAACACACACTCACTGTCTCTGGTACACCACTTCTTTCTCAAGTGGTTACCCAACTCAACACCATCCTCCTCGGGCATTAGTGGCACCCGACGGGGTTTTCAAAAAGTCTTTGAAATCATTTTGTTTCCATCACCTTGCATATTCCCATCCCACTTGCGTAGCACTACTAGTAGCAACCTAACTACTCCCACCCGCACAACCCTCATAAGAATGGTAGGGTCATGCATGATGCAAGTATCAATGGTAGAGTATCGGAGGCATCCCACCGAAGTGGCCACCACATCAACATGATCAACATCTCGAAAATAAGTGCTATATGCCATGCAAAAAAGGGTTCATAGTCATGGTCAAAGGGCTGCTTGCCTGGCTCAACAAAGTCTTCGGAGTCTTCAAAGTCTTCGGGTCCAACTCCCACATCTACAGCGCAATCTATCGTCGCGATAAATAACGGGAATAATAAGCATCAAACAAAACAGAGCACAAAAATATACTACTAAAATGCTACCCTACTCTAATAAATACTAAAAACTATTCTAAGATTATTTGTCTAAGGTTTTGGGGTGAAAAAGGTTTTTAAAACTATTTATAACAGTGGCTAAAAATGCCAAAAAGGGGGTTTTAAAATGAACAATACATAAAATGTTTTCAAAATTTTCACAAATGGCACTTCTAAATTCTACATCATATTTAAAGATTTTGGTGGAAAGATTATTGTCATTGGAATTATATTTGGACCTGTGGGATTTTTGGATTACAGAAGAAAAAGGGAAAGGAGAAATGTTCCTGTTCATTTGAGCCGAAACCACCGCAGCTGAGCCGGTCCAGGGGAGAACCGGCCCTGGGCGAAGCGGGGCGCGTGGCAGGTTTATTTTTAAACCTGCCTATGGGCCCTTCTTGCCAGCGAGAGAGAGGGGTGAGGGTATGACAAGTGTGCTCCACTTGTTAGCCCTCACCTCTGGACAGGGAGCAGAGGAGCTCACCGGTGGAGTTTTAGGCGGCGGACCAACAGGAGGGAGGCACCGCCGTGCTCAGGGGGTCACCGCCCGTCGGTTGGAGGAGGAGGCAAGTGCCGGAAGGCCCTGGTTCACCGGAGATGTCGAACCCGAGCGACGGCCCACAAACCTGAAGACTGTTTTGCTCGCTCAACTGCAACCCGATGAAAGGCAACCGGGGTTAGGATCCCGAGGATCATGGGAAGCGAGTGGAGTGGAAGAGGGGAGCGGAGTGGCTTCGTACCAGCCGGACGACTATAGGCCGGGGCAGCGGTGCTTCGGCTTGCATCAGGTATAGAGCGAGGGGGAGGAGGATTGAGTGGCATGGGGGAGAAGTTAAGGGCCAGGGAGAGAGAGAGAGAGATCTAGAGGCGCTCGGGGAGGCCTCTTATAGGGAGGTTGGGGATCGCCGTGGACCAAGTCCTCGGGCGTCCGCCGGACGTGTTCTGGAGGCCACGGGAGGGGGGGTCGGGCTACTCCGGGTGCTCATGGAGTTAGTGTAGGGTGCTGGGGTACGAGAGATAGAGCGAGGCTATCTTGAGGCGGGTCCCCCGCGTGGACATGGAGTGGCGGAGCTGTGCGACACTCAGGCACGCGTGGCTGGGGGCATCGGAGGGAGAAGGAAGAGGGGGTCGATCGTTGGGAGCGATGAGGACGTTGAGGGGGACACAGGGGACAAATCCCTTCATCCCGATGCGGTCGGGAGCCTCGGGATTATCCGGCTACAGTGCGGCAGCGCACTGTAGCACGCTCCAGAGAGCCCAAATGACATGCCATGACATTCCTTTGGCATTTTGGGCGCGACCACTTATGTCTAGGGGTATAAGGGGGGTCTATACTAGGGGTAAGTGGCATTGGATGCCCTAGGAGGTTGATAGAATAAGAGGGGAGGGGAGACAAAAGGAGATTCCTTCTGTCTAGGGGTAAAAATGGGGTTTTACTCCACTTACCCATGGATATGAGGCTTGAGATTCTTACTGGGGAAATGGGGAATCCTAGAGATAGTGGTAAAAGTTTGAGGTCAAGGGGAATAGTAAAAGGTGGTAAAAACATGTTTTTACCAAATATGCAAAAGGTGCTTGATGGAGGTTGTGGCAAGCAAATGGGGTTAGCTGGCCAAGGGATTTAACTGGATGAGATAGAAGGTAAAAATCGTGTGGAATACCAAGTTTGAGGATTTTTGAAGAAAGTTAACAATATAATTTTGTAAAACCCTAGAAATCAACAGAATCTAGTTTCTGTAGATCTAGTCATGCTAATATAATCTCCTTGATGCACCACTTAGTGTAGCATCATTATTTTGTGATTAGAACATGTCCACAAAGTTTGGAGGCAAGGGAAGAAACTTCACAATGTAAAGTTGTTCTAATTTGAATCTGGACAGGGAGGGATTTGGAAAATTTTGATGAACCAAACAATTGGGATTGAGATGAAACTTTGCAATATCATCACCTATGACAATGTTGAATTGATGGAATTTTCTTGGAATTTATTTAGAATATTTCTTATAGAAATATATCAAAAGCTTTATTTGAGGAGTTTGAGGGGTTTTGCCCATGATTTTGAACATGACCATGTGTTGAAACTCATATATATGGGAAATATATGGCCACTGAGTTTCCCTGAATTTTCTCAAATATTTTCAAAGCATTAAAATAATTTTTCCTTATGAAAAACCAATTTCTGGACTTAATAAAAAGCCTTTAAATAAAATAGTAAAATAATCTTTAAAATTAATATTTTGTGGTTTTGGTAAATCATATACATAGTAGGTTTCAAATAAAGCCTTTGGGGGACAAGAATCCACCTAATTTGAGGACTTGTAGTGCAAACCTGAACTCAGGGGTTTTTGAAAACCTATTTTGAATAAATTCTGTTTGGTCAAAATAAATCTTGATAAAATAGTTTTGGGTACTATTCACTTGGCATGATCATTGGGAAAGAAGTTTGGATCAACGAAGATGAATATGGAGAGGAGTACAACCTAAGAGTGCCAAGCATAATCAACCAGACAATCAAACAAGCTACAGTTCAAACAAGCATGCACTCAAAAAGTTTCAATTAGTTCCAAATTTTATAGATCCATCATAACAAAGTGATACAAACACAGGGTGTGATACTTTGGCTAAGTAAAGTGCGGAACGGAAACGCCGAATTATTTTCATGTTTGAGAGAGAAAGGCTTACGCATTTGATAGGATTGTGGGCCGAATATCCTTCCTTGGTTGCCCGCCGAATACAGTCTTCTTGCTCTCCTTTGTATAGGTTGGCAAGTGCGGCGGCCAACATCGTTAGATTTGCGGGCCCTTGCATTCGGGAGCGCGTGGTGTCGCTTGTCGTGTTGTATTGCGACAAGGGGTGTGTACCCTTTGTTGGAGGGGCTACACACACCGGGAGATGGCAGCCGGACTTTGATGCTTTCCTCCTCGGACGAGCTCCTCGACCGCCAGTTGTATCTCTTCTTCGAGAGGGCGTCAGAGTATTCGGGAATACCTGTCTGAGTTGGCTCGAACAGGGGGACATCTTCAATATAAAACCATTCCGAAGTCCATTCTTAGGATTTGTTCAGTGTGCCTGTCAGATACCCCGTCCCCGCTATGCGGCACACTTCGGCTTCGCTGACCTCCAAAATTGTCTTCTCCTGCGTTCGGGGAGCGAGACAGAAGTATTTTCTCTAGAAATCAAAATGTGCTTCGCACTCCAAGAACATCTCGCAGAGAGCGACGAAGCCGAGATGTGTAAAATGAACCCTAGAATAAGGTGGTGGAGTTGGATCCCGTAGAACTCCAACAACCCCCTCAGGAACAGGAGGATTGGAAACCCAGGACCCCAGAGGAGAAAGGGGACGAAGCATACGCGCTCCCCCTTGTTAGGATGGGGGAAACGCTCGTCGAAAACTTTGTCATCATAAGAAAGCAGACCTGCACGGGTTGCCGCCAGATCTGAAGAAGGGAGATACCCATGGGTCTCCAGATTGCGAAGCCGCAGTAGTGTAACGGAACAGCTGGTCCAATCCCTTGGGCATGAACCGTAAGGACGTGCGAAGGAGCTCGGGGCGTTATCCATGTTCTACGTGGAGCTTCCGCTAGGAGTTTCTTTCGATGGGGAAGAAGAGGATGTGGTCTGAGCCACCATTTTGTTTGATTCAATGAGTGCTTCCACCATTACGGAGGGGTAAGATTGTAAAATTCATTGACCACTCACCTCCCCATGACGCATGAAAATCGAGGAACATGCGCAGTCATTATAATGAACCTGCGCCCGCGACGCTTGTTATCTTACCGAAGACTGGTTGGTTGTTGAATAAGGAGGGATGAGGGACTCGCCTTGCAAGACGAAGACGAAGACGTGAGGAGATCGACCGGATATATATCGGTGTTGAAGTCTAGTTTCGGGGCTACTGAGGGAGTCCTGGATTAGGGGTCCTTAAATAGCCGACCTATTGTTTATGGGCTGGACTGTATGGGCCGCAAAGCGGGATCAGACGATCAAAGACCACCTACGCCAGATGGAACCTTCGATGAGCCATGACGTACTCTCCAAGTCATTAACTGTAGTTAGGCATGTTTATCTCTTCGGCATGTAACCGACCATGTGTAAACCCAGGTCACCCTCGGCATCTATATAAGCCGGAGGGTTTAGCGGTATAGGGAGGACAACTCATCTAGTGTTAGCTATTCGATCTCGAGGTTGATCAACTCAGTAACCCCCCCACATCATCAATACAACCAAGCAGGACGTAGGGTATTACCTCCATAGGAGGGCCCGAACCTGGGTAAATCTGTGTCCCCTTCGTCCCCTGTTACCGTTGATTCTAGTCTCACAGTTAGGGCCCCCTACCCAAGATTTGCCGGTCTTGACACCGACTGCCTGTGCTGAGGGTGCCGGCTGCCAGACGGATCTGATGATTGGCCGAATATGTTAGCCGTCACGAAGATAGACTCTGATTCGAGAGAGGGCTTGATCGACGGCTTGAGCAGCCGTTCGAGGGAGACGCCAGCTTGGATGGCCTGCCGGGTGGAGCCAATTTGCCAGCGTATCGGCTGCCTTGTTGTCTGCTCGGGGGACATGATGGAACTCACAACCCTCAAAGGAGTCGGTGAGCTGTTGGACAAGGAAGCGATAGTCGGCCATGTTGGCATACCTGGCGTCCCATTCGCCAGATACATCCTGCACCATGAGGTTGGAGTCGCCGAAACAGAGCATGTGCCAGATCCCAATTTCCTTGGTGAGCCAGAGGCCATGAATGAGCGCCTCTTATTTGGCCACATTTTTGGAGGCGGTGGAGAGGATTTGGAGTGCATACTTGAAATGGTCTCCCTTCGGGGTGGAGAGGACAATGGCGGCTCCCAGGTCGGTCCGCATCTTTGAGCCGTCAAAGTGCATGGGCCGGTGCGTGGAGTCGGGTGGAGGCGGCACAAACTGTGTTTCGGCCCAGTCGACGACGAAGTCAGCCACTACTTGTGACTTGATGGTGATGCAAGGCTCATACGGTCCTTGTAGTCGGCGAGGGCGATGTCTCACTTGGCAATCCGGCTGGTGGCATCCCGGCAGCTCATGATTTCACCGAACGGCGCCCTGCTCACCACGGTGATGACATGCTCCTGGAAGTACTGCTTGATCTTCTCGGCAGCAAAGTATAGGTCGTAGCACATCTTCTAGTAGTGGGGGTAGTTCTGCATGGAGGCGGAGAGGACCTCGCTGAGGTAGTAGACGAGGCGTTGGATTGGCAGCATCTTGCCCTCCTCTGTCCGCTCCACCACCAGGATGATGCTGATGACATGCGTGGTCGCCGCGATGTAGGCGAGCAAGGGCTCCTTCTCAGTCGGTGCGGCCAGGATGGGCGGGCTGGTGAGAGCCCGTTTGAGGCCACGGAAGGCCTCGTCCGCCTCGTCGGGCCAGTCAAACATAGCCAGATACTTCATGGCGTCGCGACCCGGCTCGACCAGAGCCATCTTTCATAGGAGACAGTAGAGGGCAGGGCCTTCTCTCCCAGCCGGCTAATGAACCGGCTGCGTAAGGCGAGGCAGCCAGTGAACTTCTGGATGTCGGGGAGCCGGGTTGGCTTGGGCATGCGCTTGATCGCCCTGATCTTCTCTAGGTTAGCTTTGATGCCGCGAGCGGACACGAAGGAACCCAGGAGTTGGCCGGCTAGGACACCGAAGACGCAGTTCTCCAGGTTGAGCTTGATCTTGTATTCACGCAGGTTGGCGAATGTCTCCCGGAGGTCGTCGAGGAGGCTGAAGTGCTTCTTGGTCTTGACGGCGATGTTGTCAACATAGACGTGGACGTTCCTGCCTATCTCAGGCAGGAGGCACTTTTGCATGCAGCGCTGGAAGGCGGCGCCTTTGTTCTTCAGGCCGAAGGACATGGTGATGTAGCAGTAGGCACCGAAAGGGGTGATGAAGGAGGTCTTCAGCCGTTCGGCCGGGTCCAGCTTGATCTGGTGGTAGCCGGAGTAGGCGTCCAGGAAGGACAACAGGTCGCAGCCGTTCATGGAGTCGATGACTTGATCGATCTGCGGCAGGGCGAACGGGTCCTTGGGATATGCCTTGTTCAGGCTCGTGTAGTCAATACACATGTGCCAAGTCTTGTTCTTCTTTAGCACTAGGACTGGGTTGGCCAGCCAGTTCGGGTGGAACACTTTCATGATGAAGCCGGTTGCGAGCAGTCAGGCGATCTCTTCTCCTATAGTACGTCGCTTCACCTCAGAGAAAAGGTGCAGGGGTTGCTTGACAGGCTTCGCATCCGGCCGTACATGAAGCTTGTGCTCAGCGAACTTCCTCGGAACACCCGTCATGTCTTTTTGAGACCATGCAAAGATGTGCCGATTCTCAAGGAGGAAGTCGACGAGCTCGCCTTCCTATTTGCTGTCGAGGCGGGTGCCAATGGTGATGCACTGCTTGGGGTTGGCCGTGTCGAGCGGCACTTGCCTGGTGTCCTTGGACAGCTGGAACAAGGCCTCGCCGGCTGACAAGGATGGGGGACCCGACATGGGCGGCTGGCCAGAGGTGTGGGCCACAAGCCGGTCGAGCTGCCACCTGTCCTCGGCAATCTACAGGGCCTCGGCCAACCGACTGCCACCTCGCACGCACACGATCGATATCTTTTAGTCGCCAGTGATGGTGATGATGCCCTAGGGGCCCGGCATCTTGAGCTTGAGGTAGGCGTAATGGGGGACTGCCATGAACTTGACGAGAGTCGACCACCCCAGCAGCGCGTGGCAGGGAGTGTCAAGATCCACTACCTCGAACCGTATCGGTTTGCGGGTAGAAGTGGCTCTGGCTACCGAAGAGGACGTCGAGCTTGATCTTGCCGATGAGGGTGTAGGACTTTCCTGGCTTGCTTGCAAGTCGTCCTTCTTGAGCCCCAGCTTGAGCATGGTATCGTGATAGAGGATCTTGATGCTGCTGCCCCATCGACCAGCACCCACGAGAAGCGGTAGGTGCGTCTCTCGGAGACGATGGTGGGGTCAAGGACGAGGGCATAGCTGCCAGGGCTTTGCATCACGACCGGGTGGTCAGCCCAGCTCCAGGTAACCGGCTTCTTAGACCAGTGCATGAACTAGGGAATCACCGGCACGGTGGCATTCCCCTCGCGGTGTAGCCGGTGTTGGGAGTGCTTGTCCATCTCGTCGCTAGTGAAGACGATGTAGGAACCATCTTGGTTGGGGAATTGGTCGAGTAGGCGACCATCATTCTAGGCAAGACCCGGATCCGGTGCCGTTGCACAGAGAGGCGGCGCGGGAGGAGCCGGAAAGCCGTCCTCCCGTGCAAACCACTTCGAGAAGCTGCACTACCGGAGAATGTGCGTGGAGGCCTTGGCTCTGGAATGATTCTTGCATGGGAGGTCGAGCATCTGCTCGGTAGTGTGCTTGGGCTGCCAAGCAGCCTTGCCGGTGCACTGACGCTGACCGGAACAGTGGGTAGCCGGCTTCTCTTCCTCAATAGTAGCGACGTTCCGACACCCGTAGAGGGAGTCCGCTGATGGGCCTTGTGCTTGTTGTTCTGCGGCTGTTAGTTGTCGACAACCGGTCGTGACGCAGCCGGTGGCGGAGCCGCCTTGTCGGGCATGCTGACCTTGACCTGGATTGTGGAATCTGTTGTGGTGTACTTGTCCGCCTTGCTCATGAGGTCTGTCAGCATTGCCGGCTCGGAGCACAAGAGCCTGTGCTTGAGGTAGGTGCCATTGCGACAATCCTCGATGAAGTACTGGATGGCCTGCACCTCGTGCACCCCTTCACAGGAGTTGCGGACCTCGGTCCATTGGGTGAGGTAGTCGCGAAGTGCCTTGTCCGGGCCCTCGACGCACATGGCCAGATCGCGGGGGCGGCCAGGCCGCTTTTAGGTGCTGGTGAAGTTGTGCACGAACGCCTCTTCAAAGTCCATCTAGGTGTTGATGCTGCCAGCTGCTAGGCTATTTAGCCAGGTGCGGGACGAGCCGATCAGCATAAGGGGCATAGCGGACGGCTACGCGCTTGTTCCCCCTCGCTATGCCGACCGTCGTGGTGTAGTCGATCAGCTAGTCCTCTGGGTTGGTGGCCCTATTGTACTCGGGGTGTCATGGGGCAGCGTGAAGCTGGTCGGGAATGGCTCGTTGCGGATCTGGGGGCCGAAGCAGGGCGGGCTGATGGAACCCTCCTCCTCGAGGAGGACCGACTACACCAGCCGGTCAAGGCACAGGCGCGCGTCATTCTCGATGTGGGGGACCCGCGGCCCGAGCCAGGCCGCGAGATCTGCGTGGACGGTCGGCGGGACAGACCGCGCTGGTTCCTGCCATAGAGGCGGGGTGTGCCCGTGGCTGCGCCGGCTACCATCAGCCGGCGCCTCATTGCGGTGGCTGCCGCCAACCGGGGTGTCATTGTGCCAGCTGTCGACAGTCGGTTTCTCGTTGCTGCGCGGCTGGGAGCGCCGAGCGTTGCTCCCCCCGGCCCGCCGGCCTAAGGGACGAGGGGTGCTGGAGTGCTGAGTCGGTTGACGGCCAGCAGCCCTAGAGCCCTCGCCCTCGGGATGGGGAACCTCGGAGACGGCTCCACCGGGGATGAGCCCAGCTTGCTGCGCGTTGGCGGTGTCGATGAGGTCCTTGAGGTGTCACTCGTGTGAGGCACGCTCCTCGCCCTCCAAGGCGGCTAGGTCCTCGTAGGCCACCTTGGCTGCCCACAGGTTGGCTGTGGGGGTGTCATAGACGGGCAGGTTGCCGCCAAGGATCTCAACGACCACACGGCCACGGTTGCAAATGGTGCCCCGCCAGCTGGGCTTCATGCTAGCCGGGGTGAGACCGTAGGCAGAAATATACTCCCGCTGTATAGCTTCCATCCGGCGCCGCTCGGACACGAGGGTGCTGGCGTCCTCGAGCAGGAGGCGGCGGGCCGCCTCCAGCTCGGTCGTTAAGGTGGTCGGGTTCGCCGTTGGAGTGATGGGGGTGCTCAAACCCCGAAGGTGGTGTTGAGCGGGTCAGAGGTTCGGGCGTCGGCGGCGGCTGCGTCGGCCTCGGCCCACGCGCAGCCAGAAGAGGTGGAGGAGATGCTAGTCATCACCCTCACGCGGACGCGGGGGTCTTTGGCCTTGCCTGAGGCAAGTGCACCCACCGACGAGGGCGGATTGGTGCAGTCGAGTACCTGGCTAGGGTATGCATCGGCCGCAGGTTCCTCGACGAGGCTTAGCCTGCTCATGCGCTCGGCGAGCACGATGATGTCGAGCGCGGGGTCGCTGTAGAGGCACTCATCGGAGAGGCCAACAGTATTGCCTGCAGGTCCTGCCGGAGCAAGCCCCATGAGCATGTGGTTCCACCCGGAAGCCGGACGGTCAGAGGAGGTAGCGAAGGGTCCCGCCCGGAGCGTGACTTCGGCCGGTGCTGCGGAGGGCCCCACGGTGAGCGCCAACTGTCGTCCTTTTCTCACGACAGTTGATGTGGGTAGGCTTATCGAGAGTGGTTGGGTCCGAAAGGACACCGACGGGCTCCGGAAGCGGCATTACGCACAAGCGGTGATGGATACGCGACGTACCCAGGTTCGGGGCCCTCCGTGGGAGGTAACACCCCTAGTCCTGCTCGGTCTAGTTTAGACGATGGTGAGGTTACAATGGTGCTCCTAGAGTTGTATGGCTAGAGAAGGAAGAAGGATCTAGGCTGCCTCCATTTCCTCTCTACGTGAGTGTCGTGTGCGGTCTCGTCGATCTCTCTTTGCATGGGGGCTCCGGGGGGTTTTACAGGTCAACCCCCGGATTACAATACGAATAGAAGGCTCAGGGGGCCCCCGGCTGGCAGCCTCTCTAGTCGGTCGTCGGGGCCCAAGTTGAGGGGTTTTGTCGCTGGTAGGACCTGCCGGCTGTAGGGTCCAGTCGGGAGCCGGAGGGGCCCGCAGTTGGGTCCCCGTGCTAGTCACTTCGTGGCACGAGGCGTCCTTCGGGGTGTCGTCTTGCGGCAGCCGGCCGCGGTTAGTTGTACGACCGGCCACGTTGTAGCCATGCTGGGGCAGGTAATGGAGTGGTTGAGGGTGTGGCTACACTTTTTCTGCGCCCGGTCGCGGTTGGCTAGAGTTAGAGGCACTATTGCCTCCAATGTGGCCATGTGTGCGCTAACTGTTGATGGGATGAGGGGCCACTATTGCCACACATACTTTGACTGTGGCATCCAATGTGCAGCCGGCTGGGGAGCCGGAGGTCTTCTCTCCTAGCCGGTTGGCTTGTCGTAGCCAGTAGCGTGGAGCCGGACTTCAAGGGGAGGCGGTTAGCCCCGTAGTCGTTTTAGAAGGTTGGTGGATAGAGTTGTTTGAGGATACCCTAGGGTTATCCCCTTCGACACCATCGTAAGGACGAGTTGTATACCCAAAAGTTGACTCCGTCAACAAGGTCTTTTGGGGGCTTCAACCCACCGGGTTTAGCTTACACACCCTCTCGATCGGCTCTTCAGCCACCGTAAGGTCGGGTTGTATACTCAAAAGTTGATTCCGTCAACAAGGTCATTTGGGGGCTTCCAACCCACCAGGTTTAGCTTACACACCTTCTTGATCGGCTCTTCAGCCACCGAAAGTTCTAGTTAAACCTGCGTGTATGCTGCTGCTGCTTTGCTAGGTGACCCGCCGAACTCTTACCAATTAATCTCGACTAGAGACCCTGAGCTGTTCAAAGTATTTGACAGTCACTCTCACTAGAGACCCTGCACTGGTCAAGGTTTAACCGACGGCTCTTATCATGTGAGGGTCGACTTACGGAAAGTGAGGATAAACTCACCCATCTGCTATAGACTCTCCGCTATGTGGCCCGTTCATACTCTTAAACAGTTACTCTTTTAAAGACCCTGCAATGTTTAAGGTTCAAACTATGGATTTATGTCACGTGAGAAGTAGCTTATGGGACCAGGGGGTACTCATGCCCTGCTGCGCCTGTCCATTGTAAGGCTCGTTGTACTCTTATCAGTTAATCTCGACTAGAGACCCTCAGCCGTTCAAAGTATTTGATGGCCACTCTAACTAGAGACCATGTATTCTTAAGAGTTCAAACAACGAATGTCATGGAGAGCCGACATATGAGTTTTCGAAAAAAGAAAAAAGCAAGGTCATAAAAGATTTAACATCTTTAGGTTGTGCTTTTCAAGCGCCCTCAAAACAATACAGAACATACTCTATCTTCTTTGTTTTTTATAGGTCTTGTCTCCTAAGATAAGCCGCCATTAAGTGTGACAAAAGATGGTCATGAGCAGAATACAAGACAGATAAGTGCATAAAGTTGTTCAAATTCCATACGTGCGCCATGGCACGGCAGAGGCAATCAAGTTTTTCTAAGGCTATTACAAAGCTCTTCAGAGAGCCCAAAATACAACAAACTTAACATTTTTGTGTACTTCCAAACTCGGCGGTTCAGCTAGTCGGGTTACCTTCAATCAGGAGCACTGTGTCTTTCATGTTGTCATACATTGCGTCTTGCATTGCATCATCTTACAATGCATCATATATGCATGGATATCTTGGTTTATATTGCAGGAACCGGTTATCAAACCAATTTATATTATTCAAAATAGCCAACATGGCTGGATTTTCATTATGGTTATCATAACTAACATTGGATGACCGAGGTTTCCAAAGCCCCTCGAGAGTCATGGCTATTATTCCTTCATCCCAAGAATACCAGCTTGCAACAAGGAGCATGGTTCAACATTGATATGCAAGGCTTTCAACAACATCATCTCAAAGTGAATAAATTTCATGGAAGGAGTAGTCCCGAATTGTTGCAGTCATACAACCGGCACTTGGGGGCTAATGCAAGTTGTTTTTCAAGTCATTACATTGTCAACAGACCCTGTTATCTGAAGGCGATGAGCCGGCCTTTATATCCTTTTCTTAGTCCTAGCCCAGTACTTCTTACTGACTCGACACTTCGGGCTACAGTATTCAGTTGTTCAAACAGATTATATGGTCCAAATTGAAAGACCCGACCCATCACATACTGATGAGCCGGCCCTTGGGGGCTACACATGTGAAATACAAGACAGTCGGTTTATATCTAGAGACTCATATGACAACCCATATTTCTCAACATTCAACACCAAGCTCAAAAGTCCTAGGTTGCTGCAGGCAAGACAACCCGGCACTTGGGGGCTACATCAACCAAAGCTTTATAAAGTATAAGACAGTTACAAGTCCCAAGTTGTTGCAGGCAAGAAAACCCGACACTTGGGGGCTACATCAATCAAAGCTTTATAAAGTATAAGACAATTACAAGTCTCAGGCTGTTGCAGGCAAGACAACCTGGCACTTGGGGGATACACAATCAAAAATATTATTGAGAAGCACCTAGTCATCATGGGTTAACTTGGAGCTTGGGCGCTACAGGTAATATGGATATATCAAAAATTTGAAGAGAACTTTCAAGATGTGAATTGTGAGTGAGACCGGCTCACAGATTTTTATCTAGCCGAAGCATTAAATGTCTAGCTCAGCATCACACGGATTTATTTATTTCCAATAATTTTTTCAAGTCAACTGGAGTCTGCTTGTTTTGAACTGGCAGTACCAACGATCATGACCCGATATTATCAAAAGATCATAACCCGGCGGTGTTTATATAGGCGACCCGGCTTCACAAGTTGAAGAGTATTGGAGGAGGACTCAACGACATATGGGTGTTGTATTCCCAATATTTTACTTCAAAGGCCACTAACAAGCAAGACGATTGTGAAGACGACCCATTCATATGTAGAAGAAACCCGAATTTTTCAAGGAGCCACTTCATTGAAATAAGCCGGCCAGTGGAGTGAGCCGGTCACTTAACATATTTATTCTTTTTCCAGGAGCTTAGCATGACTAAATTCAAGCTAACATGGGGACTAATGTCGGGGATATTACCCCGCGGTATAACCCGGCCTGAAGTATTACCCGACCATGATTTGGCGACTCACTGGTGACCCAGTCGAGACTCGGCGGTTCATTGGTGATCCGACAAATGGGTCAGACGAGCGATATGCCCTAAGACCCAGCGAGCAAGCCGGCGCAAGGCGGCTCATGGACGGGTGTGGAGGGGTGGCTCACAAGAGAAGGCCCAAGGAGAGAAAGGAAAGACTCCCTCACAAAGGAAACAGGACCCGGATTAGGATTCAAGAGAGACTAGTCCTAATACCATCCCTTTCCACCTATATAAGGAGGGGTAAGGCGCCCCAAGAGGGACAAGTTGACAAGTTCAAAGCATTAAAGATAGACATCTTAGAGGCTCTCGAGATTAGAGGTAGCAAGACAACACCCTTGTAATCGAGATCGCCCTCATCATCAATATAGACACAAAGCAGGATGTAGGCTTTTACCTCCATCGGAGGGGCCGAATCTGGGTAAACTCGTGTCTCTCGATTCCGACCAACCCTGTCACGCCCAAGATGTGATCCTATCCTTATTTCGGCACGAGTGCCTCGACAGGGATAGAAGCACACCTCGTCATGTTGCAAGAATGGATATCATTACAAGTACATGTACAGAAGAGATGAGTATATGGAATTGGCTTACACTCGCCACAAGCTACACAAAGATCACATCAATACAACAACATATTGAAACATCATACCGAAGAGCAGGGTCTGACTATGGACGAAATCAAACGATAAACTGACATCCATCCTTGCTATCATAGGCTACCGCCTGGAACCCATCCTATATTGATGAAGAAGAAGAAGGAGAACTCCAAATCAAACAAGCATCGCGCTCTCGTCAAAGCATCGCATTACCTGAACCTGCAACTGTTGTTGTAGTAATCTGTGAGCCACATGGACTCAACAACCTCATTTCCAAGGGTATCAAGACTATTAAAGCTTAATGGGTAGGTATGGTTAAGTGGTGAGGCTGCAGCAAGCGACTAATCATTTGTTTGAGTGGCTAACTTACGAATACATAAAGTAAAGTATGGTGGTCTACGCATGACGGACGTAAACTAGTAATGATCACTAACTGATCCTGAACACCTACTTATGTCAAACATAACCCCACTGTGTTCTCTCTCGGATGAGGATTAACGAGAAGAGACAATCACGGTTACGCACATAGTTGGTGTATTTTATTTGAGTTTACTTCAAGTTTACTAGGACCGGGTGTTAAACAAAGTATCCAAGTTTTCAACATAACCGCGGGCACGGCTTTCCGAAAGATTTAACCCTACAAGGGTGCTCCAAATCGTCCATCACAAATTAACCACACGCAGCGGGAATAACCTCGACCATGGATCTCGTGATCTTCCTAGGAAATTCCACAGGAAATCCGCCACCTCGAGATAGCCCGAAGTATTTTTGGAATTCCTCAGTCAAGACGTTCGAAAAAGGTAAAACAAATCTAGCAAGGCCGCCCGGCGTGTTGACGATCTTGATAGGAGCCGCGTATCACATTCTCAGGGCACGACGGATGAGCGATGGTTACCACGCCAATGACCGAGTTGCCCCGGGAAGTGTTAATAAGCTGTTCTGGGTTGGACCAACACTCATGAGGAGCACTGGCCCGGGTTGTTGATTAATCACCCACGGGTGCCGGTGGGTCCCTATGCATTTTATTAGTTATTAGGCAAATGTAGTACCAATGTTGGGCCTTGCCAGACAAGTTTTATCCCAAAACAAAAACCAAGGGTGTCCCCATAACAACCCCGAGCATGTTAGGAGCGCTCAATTACGGAACATAACACCAGTTCGCAAGTAACTAGGGCAGCAAGAGTGGAACAAAACACCGAGCAAAAGGCCAAGCCTTCCACCCTTTACCAAGTGTATAAGTGCATTAAATTAAATAGCAATAATATTGTGATAACAAAAGAATGTCCATGTTGTCACATGGAAGAAATTGTACCTGGAGCTAGAAACACTATAAGAAGGGTTCAGCAAGTGGTAACACAGCCAAACAAAGGTTTGCTAGGAAGGCGGAGGGTTAGAGGCTTTTCATGGAAATGTTGGGAGGCTTGTCAAACAAGTGGTAGGTAACGTGACATCGATAAAAGCGGGACAACTAGCATAGCAATGATAGTAGTGGTATCCAGGGAAATGTGTCATCTTGCCTAAGATCCCGCTTGGAATAAGAATGAGTCCATGAAGAAGACGATTCGTGAAGTAGACGAACGAATCCTCACACTTTGAACGCTTTCGGAACTCTATCGAGAAGGAACAATTCAGAAACAACAATCAACACACGGTACACCACAACATATACATGATATGATGCGCAAACAAATATGATGCATGTCCAGTTTAATATGCAAGGCATGGCATGGCATGGCAAGAACAACAAACAACTACTACACATTAAGTGAAGCTCAATATGCAACGAGTTGCATATTGACGAAACTCTACATTCGAAAATTTAGTTCAATCTCGTTTAGGTACTCATCAATATTAAATGTTGTTAACCATGGCAAGAGGTGAAACATGAACAACTATATCACCTAGGCACCTTAAATGAGGCAGGAAGCAACGAATAACAATTCCGGAACGACCTCATATGCATATTATAAGTTTGGTCCAGATCTGTCCTAACACAATTTTATATTTATTAAACATGGAAATAAAGTTTTTCAGGAGGTTCTACACGTTTTTCTAGTCAAGTTACATATGTGGAACATTAAAATCGGAGCCACGGTTAATTAGTTATTAAATAAATCGTTTTCACATGCCAATTATGCAAATTACATGAAAAAAGCAAGGTTAAACATTTTTATCACATGTGAAAGTTGTATATTGTGAATCTACATAAAATTCCAGTCATATTACATATATAAAGCTTTCTCATCCGATGCACGGTTGAAAATTTATTAAATGCATGAAGTGTAGGGGTTTTTCTGCAAAACTGTAATTCATTAGATAATTGGGTAATTCACAGAATACATAAAAAAAGCTATTGGTCCGAATCTGGGCAACTGGGCCACAACAGTCATGGGCGCTGGATACAATATAGCACACAAGGCGGAGAATAGCACATGTTGCTAGGGGGTGTCCTCACCAGATGGGAGAAGGCCCGTTCGATGGGGAGGAGGCCGACTGGGCAGGGGAAGATGATTGGGCTGCACTGGGCCTGGCTCTTGGTGCGTCCTAGGAGGGCTTGCATCAACGTTTGAGCAAAACGAGCAGGCGCTCCTCATGGATCTCGAGGCAGAGACGAACGGGACGACGGCGCCCCTAGTCTCCAACGAGGAGCTTGGCGGGGACGGAGAGCTCACGAGCACGACGAGGGGACGCGGATCCGATGCTCCGCGACCAGATCTGGCGAGGAACCAAGGTGGCGCGTCGAGTTGGAGCTGCGGGAGGCCATCCATGGTGGCGGGGCTCGAGGCAATGGCAGCCGGCGCGGGAAGCGGCAAGGAGGACCCGGGTGACGCTAGCGGCGGGGCTGGTCGGCCGGAGGGGCGTAACGGCGGGGCTGGTCGGCCGGAGGGGCGTGACGGCAAGACTGGAGAGGTGGTTGCTGGGGAGCTCGCGAGGAGGCGCCATGGGAAAGCATGGGGAGGTCGGGAGCTTCGGGGGTGGCGGTTGACCCGGGCCCTGATGGGCTTGGGCGGGCCCTGGGTGGCAGCCCAAGTGTTGTCCCTACCTTTTATGGTATGTGTCTTGTATGAACCTTGTTGCCATGAGCTTAATGAAATGAATTTGCGCCTTGTCATCCATGTCTTGTTCTTGCATTCATGCATCATGCATCATTTCATCCATCATGCCATGTCTTGCTAATGTTGTGACCTTGTGTGGTTGGTTGTGATCTTGTGTTGTGTGGTGTGTTGTGGTTTGAGTGGGTGTGGTGCATCTTCTCCTTTTTTCCCTCTTATTCCTTTTCGAACAAACCCCCACCAAATAACCTTTCCTTCTATGTTATTTTATCAGCAGAGTTATATTGCTAATTAAATTGCTTAAAATTGTTCAAGAGGTAGCCAAATATGTTATATTAATTGTGAGTAGGGTTCTTTTGATGTTTGGAGTTTGTATGCATGTGATGTTTAATAACCAGGGGCTGTTATTTTAAAAAACTATTAAAATTACTTGTCCTAAAAATCATCTTGTTATTTTTAGTAAATAGTGCATTTTATTTTCATTGTCAAAATATTTTTGTTCTCCACAAAAGTCGTTTATTTTACTCTCAGGTTTTTTTCTTCTGTTATTGTGATTCGGAAAAGAGAAAACCTCCCTATTTTATTTGTTTTCTGAGAGAGCGCCAGACTGGGCCTTTCCTTCCCCCTGGCCCAGCCCACTCGAGGGGAACGCCCACCTGCTCCATCTGTCGTCTCCGTCAGGTTCAGAGAGAAAGCGCCTCCGCCGTCCCCTTTTTCGCCATCCGTCGCCGTCATCCCCGAGGGTATTTAATCCCCCTTGGTGTGCGTGCCCCCTCCGCTAGGGTTCCTCTCTCCCCTCGCGCCGCCGCAGCTCCCTTCTCCCTCTCCTTTCCTATCCCTCCTCTATTCTTTCCCTCTGTCAGGTAAGGTTTCAGAGAGCTCAGAGAGGTTCAGAGTAGTTCGTCGGTGTTTGCTCGTCGTCTCCGTCGACCTCGTCGTCGACCATGGTGTCCAGGGGCTCGGGGATCCTCCCCGCGTTCATTTCCCGCTGCTAGGAGCCCTGGAGAGCCTCTGCAGCGACGGCCCCATCTTCGTCTTCGCCGGAGATGTTCCGCTCCGTTGTCTTGTTCCCCTGCTTCGATTCTAGCGTGTCTCCGACCCCTCCGTCGTCGTCTTCGACTTTGGTAGCCCCGTGGTGAGCAGCTGGTCCTCCGCCATGCCCCCCTTTGTCTCAATGCGTGCGCGAGGTCGTCGTGCCCGATGAGCCCGTGCTCGTCTCCGCCTTAGTTGCAGGTGATGTTGTCGTGTGTCCTCATCGGTGTTATAGGAAGGGCTGCGACCCCTGTAGGTGCAGCTTCTCCCTGCTCCTTTTCCCCTCACCGGTGAGGCCGTGTGCTCGCCGGAATTGCCCGCGTCGTGCTGTGTCGCCGGAGGTGTTCTGTTTTCAGTTTCGTCAGGTTCGTGCTGTGTGTGTGCATTAGTGAGCAGGTGCCCCTCTCCTGTTAACTAATGCGTCGATAGCCTAGTGGCAACCGGCTCGGGAAACGATCAGGAGGTCGAGGGTTCGAGCCCAAACCCCTCCCCTTTTGTTTTGCCTTTTTCCCCTTTTGTTTTATTCGTTTTCTCCTTTGCTATATGATGTATGTGTGTAGGTGCAAACTTGTGCATGAATGATTCTTTTTCTTGCCGTTTAAATATAAGTGTGTGTGAGTATATCTAATTGCTACATGTGAGTGTGTGTGTATGTGTGTGCTAATACATACATACATATGTGTAGTGCATGTGTGTGGGCACATATGCATGTGTGTATGTGAGTGTGTGTGCCCATGTGCACTTGTGCATGTGTGGTGGTGTGTATGTGCCTATATGCATTATGCATATATGGTGCATGTGTGTGCATGGATGAACACCCTCTCTTAGGTGATTTGATCATGGTTGTATTTCTGCTCTTATGCCCTTAGGCATATGGAGCATGTGTGTGTATGCTATGTAGTGGTGTGTGTAGAGTGTATGTGTGTGTGTGTGACAAGTGGGTCCTTTCCTCCACTTGGCATACCCGTTTGTTGTAGAGATGCATGTTTTGTAGGGATTATTAGTTTTTGCCATGCTAAACTATGTTTCCAAATCTGGTTATGTCCATTTATGATCATGTCCATTCACGTAAGTTTTAACTTATAAGAGAGTGGATGGTTGCTTGCTAGTATATTGTGCCATGTTTCTTCACATGAACATATGAGTATGACACATGTTTTTGGGGTAGAAAAAGCCAATGAATCCATTGGTGCCATCAGATTTCACTTTTGAGAAAGTCTATAAAACTGTCATTTTCTGCTGTGATGCTACTTTGTCATTTTACTATGTTTTATATCTAATATGCCATGGTATTTTTGTTTGACATGAGAATCACCCATATAAGAGGGAAAGTTGCTGCAAAGTGGCTAACTTGATGTTACTGTTTTCACCATGCTAAATATTTCTAAGTCTGAGAATCTGCTGTTATTTTTATGCCATTGGTATCTTGTGCTATGTTGAGAATTAGCTCATGCTTTGTGCTAGTATTTTGGAGTAGATGTTGTCTACTACGATCCTATTAATTTTCATTCCAAGAGGTGGTCTCTAACACCATTAACTTTTGCTGTCAACATGCTACCAAATTAACTCAGATTCTAGAAAACTGTTATTTTCACCAAGTACCAGAAAACTGTTTCATCATGCCAACTTGTTAGCTTCATGCTTATTGATGTGTGCCTCCTTTCCAGATTGTGTATTTGGTTAATTTGATAAGCATGTTATGTAGTTTCTGTCAATACCTTGTTTGTGGCTGTAGGATTCCTGTAGCTCAAGTTGTGGGCTGTGTAAGTTGCTATGTTCCTGTTTTGTGACAGATTGTTTGTTTTATTGTTTTGTGACTTGCGGGAGCTATACTCCATGGATTTGCTTGATATTTGGGTCTATTGTTGTTGGTTATTCATTACCTAACAATTGGTTACCTTGGAATGCCAAGAATTATCCCATGGCCTTGTTGTCTTGTGTTTTGCCTTCGTACCATGTCGTGAGCGTATCATAAGAACCGTAGCTCCGTTTCTTACGTTCTTCATATGCATTTTCATAATTTTCACATGATGCATACAGATTTGCCATGTTCATGAATGTCCAAATAACTTAACATAAGGTTCTGTCCAGATTCATTAATATCCAATTCTTGCATGTGAAACCTGACTAGTTAGGATTGCCATGTTAAAACTCTTCACCTAAGCTTGCATCACAATTGTTTGTGCATTGCCCCATGGTTGTTTGTTTATTCTTGCTGTTTCCTTTGGGTAAACGCGAGTGTTGAACCTCAGTACGAAGAGCTAGGCGAGTACAACTACGAGGATCCCGCTACATGTTACACTGAAGAACCAACTGGCAAGATGATCGCACCCGGATCCCGATACTATTTTTGCTTGCTAGTTACTCGCTCTTATCGTTACAATTGCGCTAACTACTACTTGAATATCAGCCTCCTAATTTCCATGATAGCCTTTAGCACTCCACATCCTAGCAACCTTTGATTGGCTAAGTTACCGCTGCTCAGCCCCTCTTATAGCGTTCTTAGTTGCAGGTTCAGGTTGTTCCATGTCATAAGATGGACTTGGCATATCACAATATTATCTGTTATTTAATTTAATCCACATATATATCTTGGAATTGGTGGAAGGCTTGGACTTTTGCTAGGTGTTTTGTTCCGCTGTTACCGCCATACTTCTTGTTACCGGTGTTATGTTTTCCATATTCTGCGCTCCTAACACGCTCGGGGTTGTTATGGGGACCCCCTTGTATATTCGGTTGAGATTAAAACTTGTCTGGCAAGACCCAACATTGGTACTACATTTGCTTAATAACTTAATAAATTTGCATAGGGCTTTGCAAACCCATGGATAATTAATCAACCCTCGGGCCAGGGCTCCTCACGAGTGTTGGTCCACACCAGATCAACTTATTAATGCCGCCCGGGGCAACTCGGTGAGTGGCGTGGTAACCAACGCTCATCCATCGTGTCCTGAGAACGAGATACGTGGCTCTTATCGGGTTCGTCGACACATCCGGAGGTCTTGCTGGATTTGTTTTACCTTTATCGAATGTCTTGCGTGTGGAGTCCGACTTTCTTCGGGTTATCTCGAGGTGTTGGAATTCCTTTGGAGTTACCTATGATGATCACGAGATCCGTGGTCGAGGCTAATCCCGCGGAGTGTGGTTATTTGTGATGGACTAGTTGGAGCACCCATGCAGTGTTAAATCTTTTCGAGAAGCCGTGCCCGTGGTTATGTGGTAACTTGGATATTTGTTTAACACCCGGTTATAGTAAACTTGAAGTAAACTCTAATAAAATACACCAACTGTGTGAGTAACCGTGATTGTCTCTACTCGTGAACGTGGTCCGAGAGAGAACACGATGGGGTTATGATTGACGTAAGTAAGTGTTCAGGATCTCATAGAGATCATACTAGATTCGATCGTTCATCATAGGCCACTCATATTTATTTTCATGTTGTGTAAGTGTAGCCACCATATATGCTTAGTGCTGATGCAAACTAAACACATTCCCCTTCCCAACCTGAAGCTTGAATAGTCTTGGTACCCGGGTGCTTGATTGATGAGTCCTTGTGGCTCATAGATTACTACAACACTCCAGGTATATGTACAGATGAGTTCGTGCAGGATGTTCTGAACCAGCTCCAGTGGGAATATGATGAGGAAAGAGGCAGGATGTACGTGACTTATCCGAACGAGTAGAGGTCCATGGTCGTGATCTTTGGGATAGCGAGATAGTATCATTTGCATCTGTTTTATCATTTGATTTCGTCCATTGTTGGACCCTGTCTTCATCTTGATGATTTGAAATCTGTGTGGAATTGTAATTTAGTATGTGGCGAGTGTAAGCCAACTTAGTATGTGACTTTCTCAGATTTGCATCATTCCAGCTCAAGGGTCAAGCAGCTGATTGGTGGCAGCAGTACAAGGATTCCAGGGGCGATTGTGTTGTTACTTGGGACGATTTCTGTCGTGACTTTAGGGCTCATTACACTCCGACAAGCTTTGTTGAGAAGATGCGTGAGAAGTTTAGGCACCTGAAGTAGGGAAGCAAGTCTGTCTATCAGTACAACATCGAGTTCCAGAATCTAGCCCGCTATGCTAAGGCTATGATCTATCAGTTCAGAGGTGGTCTCAAGGATGAGCTTCTGCTAGGCCTAGTTCTTCAAGAGCCTCGTGAGTTTGATCAGTTCTACAACATGGCTTTGAAGGTCGAGGCAACTCATCTCAAGTTGGAGAACTCAAGGAAGCGTTCAAGGGATTCATATTCGTCTTCTTCCAACTCTCAGATGGTTCATAAGCAGCAAAAGTATTGGGTGCCAAATCCTCCTCCGTTTCTTCCTCCTCAGCAGCAGAAGCAGTTCGGTGGTCGGGGTTCTTCCCACCCACCCAACCCAGGATTTCAACAGAGACCACAGGCATCCAAGGCAATTCTTGTTCCTCCTCCAGGCAATGTTCGTCCGCTTTCTGAGGTGACTTGTCACAAGTGTGGCCAGAAGGGTCACTATGCAAATAAGTGCAACCAGCTGTGTCTTCCACCCCCTCCTCCTGTCAAGCCTCCAGGCAATGCTATGGTGAAGCATAATCCCAAGTCAGTCCGGGTGAATATGGTGAATGCAGCTGAAGTAGAGCAGTCTCATGATGTGATTATGGGTAATCTCTCAATTAATTCTATTCCTGAAAAAGTGTTGTTTGATACTGGTGCATCGCATTCATTCATATCCAAGCCTTTTGTCGCTATGCATGAGTTTTCAGTGGAGCATTTAGCTAGTCCTTTTCGTGTGGTCTCTCCGGGCATGTGCATGAGTTCGCATATGATTGTTACAGAAGCTTCAATAATGATGGGCAATTATTCTTTTCTGGCTTCTCCCATTGTTCTCGGTAATTCCGACATTGATCTCATTTTGGGCATGGACTTCCTGGCTATGAATAAAGCTCATATTGATTGCAAAGCAAAAATAAGTTAAGCTGACTCATCCTTCAGAAGATGTGATTATTTTCGCGGCTCGCGATGACACAATCTGTCTCTTTGGTCTTAATGAAAAGGGTGAAATCCCGGTGATTTCTCAAATTCCGATGGTGAATGAGTATGAAGATGTCTTTCCAAAAGAATTGCCAGGAATGCCTCCGCACCGGCTACTCGAGTTCGTGATTGATCTCAAGCCCGGAACTGATCCGGTCTGCAAGCGCCTGTATAAACTTGGCCCTGAAGAGTTGAAAGAGTTGAAGAAGCAGCTAGATGAGCAAGAACGTCTGGGCCTGATCAAACCAAGTTCTTCTCCATGGGGTTGTCGTGTTTTGTTTGTCAAGAAGAAAGATGGCACGGATCGTCTTTGTCTCGACTACCATCCATTGAACAAAAAGACAATTAGAAACAAGTACCCACTTCCCAACATCAATGAGTTGTTTGAGCAACTGAAAGGTGCCAAGGTTTTCTCGAAGCTTGATCTTCGCATGGGTTATCATCAGATTTGCATTCGCGAAGAAGACATTCCTAAGACCGCTTTTAGGATGAGTTTTGACTCTTGTGAGTACACCGTCATGTCGTTTGGTATTGCGAATGCTCCTCCATCCTTGTCAAGAATGATGAACTACATTTTCTCTCCTTTCAAGAATGAGTTCGTCTTGGTCTATCTGGATGATATCCTTATGTTCTCGGAGACAGAAGAAGAGCATGCAGACCATCTCCGCCTTGGGCTGGACAAGTTAAGGGATCATTGATTCTATGCCAAGTTTTCCAAGTGTGAGTTTTGGCTCAATGAAGTGGTGTAACTTAGGCATGTGATCTCTGCCGAGGGAATTAAAGTGCACCCTGAGAAAGTTGAGGCAATCTTGAAGTGGGAACCTCCTCAGAATGTGAAGCAGCTTTGGAGTTTCCTCGGGCTTGCTAGTTATTGCAGAAGATTCATGGAGAACTTCTCTAAAATTGCTAAGCCTCTGTCCAATCTCCTCCAAAAGAGTGTCTAGTATGTTTGGTCTCCTGAGTGTGATGTGGCGTTCGATACGCTCAAGCAGAGACTGACTTCAGCTCCTGTTCTTGTTCCTCCTGAGTACTCAAAGCCTTTCCAAGTATTCTGTGATGCTTCTCTCCAAGGTCTTGGTGGTGTTCTCATGCAAGATAATAAGATTGTTGCTTATACCTCACGTCAGTTGAAGCCTGCCGAGAATAACTACCCCACTCATGATCTCGAGTTGGCGGCAGTTATGCATGCTCTAATAACTTGGAGGCATTTGTTGTTGGGTAGACCAATTGAGGTGTACACCGATCACAAGAGCTTGAAGTACATTTTCACTCAACCCAATATCAATCTTCGGCAGTCTCGTTGGGTGGAAATGCTTGAGGACTTCAATCCAAGCATTGAGTATACTCCTGGGAAAGCAAATGCCATTGCAGACGCGCTCAGCCGTAAGGCATACTGCAATAGTCTCATCTTGAAGCCTCTTCAACCCGAGCTTGGTGAAGCCTTCCGCAAGCTCAACCTTCAGATGATTCCACAAGGATTTCTTGCCAATCTTCAAGTTTCTCCGAATCTGGAAAGATCAGGTTCATCAAGCGCAGCTTCTTGACGCTATGGTGAAGAAAGTGAAGAAAGGTGTGGCCAAGGGCATTCCGAAGTATAAGTGCTTTCGCGTCGATGACAAAGATACCTTGTTCTTTGAGGACCGTCTTGTGGTTCCAAAATGTGATCTCAGAAAGGTTATCATGGACGACGCACACAATTCTCTTCTATCCATTCATCCAGGAAGTTCCAAGATGTATCAGGATCTCAAGCAAACTTTCTGGGTGACTCGCATGAAACGTGAAATTACTCAGTTCGTGAGCGAGTGTGATGTTTGTCGCAGAGTGGAGGCAGAGCATCAACGTCCAGCAGGTCCTCTTCACCCTTTGCCTACCCCAGAGTGGAAATTTGATCATGTGGAGATGGATTTCGTCACTTGGTTTCCCAAGTCCAAGAGTGGCAACGATGCCATCTTTGTGGTTATCGACAAGCTGTCAAAAGTTGCTCATTTCCTACCAGTCAAAGAATCTATCTCGGCAGCTCAGCTTGCAGAGTTGTATACATCAAGGATAGTATCTTTACATGGTATTCCTCAGCTCATCTCTTCTGACCGTGCAAGCCTCTTTACTTCCAAGTTTTAGGAGTCCTTCCAGACTGCTACGGGTACCAAGATCCGTTTCAGCACTGCGTTCCATCCGCAGACAAGTGGTCAAGTTGAGAGAGTCAATCAGATCCTTGAAGATATGCTTAGAGCCTGTGTGGTTTCGTTCGGCATGAAATGGGAAGACTGCCTTCCATATGCTGAATTCTCATACAACAATAGCTTTCAAGCTAGCTCAGGCAAGGCCCCTTTCGAGATTCTCTACGGCAAAAAGTGTCATACCCAACTTAACTAGTCTAAAACCAGTGAGCGTCAGATTTTGGGCAATGACATGATCACTGAAGCAAAAGAAATGTGTCATGTCATTCGTGAGAACCTCAAAGCAGCTCAGTCCCGACAAAAGAGTTATTACGCTAACAAACATCGAGATGTTTCCTTTCAAGTGGATGATCTAGTCTATCTTAGAGTCTCTCCCATGAAGGGTACTTAGCGGTTTGGAAATAAAGGGAAGCTAGCTCCTCGTTTTGTTGGTCCTTTCAAAGTTGTTGGCAAGAGAGGTGGACTTGCATATCAACTAGAGCTTCCTCCAAATTTCACAAATGTGCATGATGTCTTCCATGTTTCTCAGCTCCGGAGGTGCTTCAAGACTACCGAGCATACCATTGACCTCCAAGACATTGATCTCTAAGAAGACCTCTCTTATCGTGAGCATCCAGTTGCAATTCTCGAAGAAACTGAGCGTAAGACTCGCAATAAGTCTATCAAGTTCCTCAAGGTGAAGTGGTTTCATCATTCTGACAAAGAAGCTACTTGGGAACGTGAGGACCTTCTCTGTTCAGAATTTCTAGACTTCTTTCGTTCCTAGATCTCGGGTCGAGATCCTCTTGTAGTGTGGGAGAATTGTGACGGCCCAAGTGTCGTCCCTACATTTTATGGCATGTGTCTTGTATGAACCTTGTTGCCATGAGCTTAATTAAATGAATTTCACCTTGTCGTCCATGTCTTCTTCTTGCATTCATGCATCATGCATCATTTCATCCATCATGCCATGTCTTGCTAATGTTGTGACCTTGTGTGGTTGGTTGTGATCTTGTGTTGTGTGGTGTGTTGTGGTTTGAGTGGTGTGGTGCATCTTCTCCTTTTTGCCCCTCTTATTCCTTTTCAAACAAACCCCCACCAAATAACCTTTCCTTCTATGTTATTTTATCAGCAAAGTTATATTGCTAATTAAATTGTTTAAAAATGTTCAATAGTTAGCCTAATATGTTTTATTAATTCTGAGTAGGGTTCTTTTGATGTTTGGAGTTTGTATGCATGTGAGGTTTAATAACCAGGGGCTGTTATTTAAAAAAAAACTATTAAAATTACTTGTCCTAAATATCATCTTGTTATTTATAGTAAATAGTGCATTTTATTTTCATTTTCAAAATATTTTTGTTCTCCACAAAAGTCCTTTATTTTACTCTGGTTTTTTTTTCTTCTGTTATTGTGATTTGGAAAAGAGAAAACCTCCCTGTTTTATTTGTTTTTTGAGAGAGTGTTGGGGAACGTTGCATGGGAAACAAAAAATTTCATACGCACAATCAAGATCTATCCATGGTGATGAGCATCTACGAGAGGGAGAGTGGATCTACATACCCTTGTAGATCTCTAAGCGGGAAGCGTTAAGAAACACGATTGATGTAGTCGAACGTCTTCGCGATCCAAATCGCCGAGCGTCCCGCGATCCCATCATGATCCATCTGGCGATATCATCATGATCCGTACCGCAATCTCATCACGATCCGTCCCGCGATCTCATCGCGATCCGTCCCACGATCCAATCACGAATCGTCTCGCGATCTTGATCACGGTCCTTCCGATCTAGCGCCAAACGGACGACACCTCTGCGTTGAGCACACGTATAGCTCGATGACGATCTCCACCTTCTTGATCCAGCAAGAGGGAGTGGAGAGGTAGAAGAGTTCTCCGGCAGCACGACGGCGTTGCGGCGATGGTGGTGGAGCTGTTCCGGCAGGGCTTCACCTAAGCACTGCAGAAAACCGATCTAGAGTAGAAACTATTCACTAGAGGAGAGGGTAGCACGTGGCTGTTTTCTATGCGTGCAAAACCCCTAAAACCTCTAGTATATATAAGAGGAAGAGAGGAGGAGGCTGGCACACAAGGGCCATCCCTCTTGCCTCTTGCGCCAAGGAGGAGAGGAGGAATCCTCCTCCAATCCTAGTAGGACTAGGATTCCTCGTTTCCTACTTGGAAACTCTTTCCACCTTGATTTTTTTCTTCTCCCTCAATTCCAGACGCATGGGCCTCTTGCGGGACTTCCACCATCCCACTAACATCTGGTATTCATGCTCCCACAGTCCATGTAGCCTCTTGGGTCGAAATACTCCTCCCGATGGTCCCCCGGTACACTATCGGCACTCCCGGTACACTACCGATGAGCCCAAAACTTTTTCGATGACCAAAGTAGGACTTCCTATATATAAATATTTACCTACGAACCATTCTGGAGCTCCTCGTCACCTCCGGGATCTCATCCGGAACTCTGAACAACCTTCGGTCACCACCATACATAACTCTATACTAACGAAACGTCACCGAACCTTAAGTGTGCAGACCCTGCGGGTTCGAGAACTATGTAGACATGACTGAGACACCTCTACGGTCAATAACCAATAGTGGGACTTGTATGCCCATATTGGTTCCTACATATTCTACGATGACCTTTATCGGTCAAACCTCTATGTCAAGGATTCAGTTAATCTCGTATGATGTTCCCTTTGTTCTTTGGTATGTTACTTGTCCGAGATTCGATCGTTGGTATCTCCATACCTAGTTCAACCTCGTTAATGGTAAGTATCTTTACTCATTCCATAATACATGATCCCATGATTAACGCTTAGTCACATTGCTTGCAAGGCTTATTGTGATGTTGTATTACTGAGTGGGCCCTCAGATACCTCTCCGTCATACGGAGTAACAAATCCCGGTCTTGATCCATGCCAACCCAACAGACACCCTCAGAGATACCTGTAGAGCACCTTTATAGCCACGCAGTTACGTTGCGACGTTTGATACACACAAGGCACTCCTCCGGTGTTAGTGAGTTGCATGATCTCATGGTCATAGGAACAGATACTTGACATGTAGAAAACTGTAGCAATAAACTGACACGATCATATGCTACGTTTATAGTCTAGGTCTTGTCCATCACATCATTCTCCTAATGATGTGATCCCGTTATCAAATGACATCTCATGCCCATGGCTAGGAACCTTAACCATCTTTGATCAACGAGCTAGTCTATTAGAGGCATACTAGGGACATGGTGTTGTCTATGTATCCACACATGTATCTGCGTTTCCGATCAATACAATTCTAGCATGGATAATAAACGATTATCATGAACAAGGAAATATGATAATAACTTATTTATTATTGCCTCTAGGCATATTTCTAACAGTCTCCCACTTGCACTAGAGTCAATAATCTAGTTCACATCACCATGTGATTCGCATTGTTATGAATCTAACACCCAATGAGTTCTGGGGCTCGATCATGCTTTGCATGTGAGAGAGGTCTTTTAGTCAACGGGTCTGTGACATACAAATCCGTTTCTAATTTTAAAATCTCTATGTCTTACTATAGACACTGCTACCACACTCTACTTGGACCTATTCCAAATGGCTCCTCCACTATACGCATCCGGATTGCTACTAAGAGTCATCCGGATTAGTGTTTAAGCTTGCATCGACATAACTCTTTACGACGAACTCTTTATCACCTCCATAATTGAGAAAACACTCCTTAGTCCTCTTGTTACTCAGGATAACATTAACCGTTGTCCAGTGATCCACTCCTGGATCACTTTTGTACCCCTTGACAGACTCATGGCAAGGCACAAACCAAGTGTGGTACACTGCATGGCATAATATAGAGCCTATGGCTAAGGCATAGGGGACGACTTTTGTCCTTTCTCTTTCTTCTGCTGTGATCAAGCTTTGAGTCTCACTCAACTTCACACCTCACGAATCAAGCAAGAACCCTTTCTTTGACTGATCCATTTTGAACTTCTTTCAATATATTTGTCAAGGTATGTACTCATTGAAAGTCTTATCAGACGTCTTGATCTATCTCTTATAGATCTTGATGCCCAATAATTAAGTAGCTTTATCCAGATCTTCCTTTGAACAACTCTTTTCAAACAACCCTTTATGCTTTCCAGAAATTCTACATCATTTCCGATCAACAATATGTCAACCACATATACTTATCAGAAATTCTATAGTGCTCCCACTCACTTTATTGTAAATACAAGTTTCTCATAAACTTTGTATACACTCAAAAACTGTGATCACCTCATCAAAGTGTATATTCCAACTCCGAGATGCTTGCTCCAGTCCATAGAAGGTTCCTTGGAGCTTGCACACCTTTTAGCATCCTTAGGACTGAAAAAATCTTCTGGTTGTATCTCATGCAACCTTTCCTCAAGGAAGGAATCGATGTTTTGACATCCATCTGCCAGATTTCATAATATGAAAATTGCAACAACTACTAACATATTTCCAACAGATTTTAGCATCGCTATGAGTGAGAAAGTCTCATCGTAGTCAACTCCTTGAACTTGGCAAAAAATTCTTTCTGACAAGTTGATCTTTATCAATGGTGACATTCACCATCAGCGTGTGTCTTCATCTTAAAGATCCATTTGTACTCAACGATCTTCCGTCCAACGAGCAAGTCTACCAAAGTCTATACTTGGTTTTTCATACATGGATCCTTTCTCGAATTTCATGGCCTCTAACCATTTGTCGGAATCCGGGCCCATCATCGCTTCTCCATAGCTTAGAGGTTCATCGTTGTCTAACAACATGACCTCCAAGACAGGGTTGCCATACCACTCAGGAGCAGTACGCGTCCTTGTCGACCTACGAGGTTCGATAGTAACTTGATCCAAAGCTTCATGATAATCATCATTAACTTCCTTTTCAACTAACGTAGGCTCTACAGAAACATCTTTTTGTGTTGCGCTAATATATGGCTGAAACCAAGGTTCAACAACCTCATCAAGTTCTATCTTCCTCCCACTCAATTCTTTCGAGAGAAACTCTTTCTTGAGAAAGGACCCGTTTTAGCAACAAACATTTTGTGCTCAGATTTGAGATAGAAGGTATACCCAGCTGTTCTTAGGGTATTCTATGAAGATGCATTTGTCCACTTTGGGTTCGATCTCTTTAGGTAAAACCCTTTTTCACATAAGTTGTGCAGCCTCAAACATTAAGAAATGACAGCTTAGGTTTCTGTCAAACCATATGGTGTCATCTCAACGGATTTAGATGGTGCCCTATTTAAAGTGAATGTAGTTGTCTCTAATGCATAACCCAAAACGATAGTGGCAAACTGATAAGAGACATCATAACTCGCACCATATCCAATAGAGCACGACTACGACGTTCGGACTCACCATCATACTATGGTGTTCCAGGTGGCGTGAGTTGCGAAACAACTTCTACATTGTCTAAAGTTGTATGCCAAATCGTAACTCAGATATTCACCTCTTATAATCACATCATAGACATTTTTATCTTCTTGTCACGATGGTCTTAAACTTCACTCTGAATTTGTTTGAACTATTTCAAATGATTCAGACTTATGTTTCATTAAGTAAATATACACTATATCTACTCAAATCATCAGTGAAGGTAAGAAAACAACGATATCCACTGCATGCTACAACACTCATTGAACCGTATACATCAACATGTATCATTTCCAATAAGTTACTTGCCCCGCTCTATCATATTGAAAAATGGGGTTTTAGTCATCTTGCCCATGAGGCATGGTCTGCATGTCTCAACCAATTCGAAATCGAACGAGTCCAAAGATCCATCATCATGGAGTTTTCTTCATGCGCTTTACACCAATATGACATTTAGCCGCAGTGCCACAAGTATGTGGTACTATCATTATTCACTTTGTATCTTTTGGCATCTATGTTATGAACATGTGTACTACTACGATCAAGATATAGCAAACCATTAATTAGGTGCACGACCATTGAAGGTATTATTCATGTAAACAGAATAACCATTATTCTCTAACTTAAATGAATAACCGTTTTGCAATAAACATGATCTATTTAAGTTCATGCTCAACGCAAACACCAAATAACATTTATTTAGGTTCGTCACTAATCCTGAAAGTAGAGAGAGCGTGCGATGTTGATCATATCAACCTTGGAAATATTTCCAACACACATCATCACCTCACCCTTAGTTAGTCTCCATTTATTCCATAGCTTTTATTTCGAGTTACTAACATTTTAGCAACCGAACTGGTATCCAATACCCAGGTGCTACTAGGAGTACTAGCAAGGTACACATCAATAATACGTATATCAAATATACTTCTCTCGACGCTGCTAGTCTTCTTATCTACCAAGTATCTAGGTTGTTCCGCTTCAGCGACCGCTCTCCTCATAATAGAAGCACTTAGTCTCGGGTTTGGGTTCAACTTTGGGTTGCTTCACTGGAGCTGCAACTGACTTGCCGTCCATGAAGGTTCCCTCCTTTCCCTTGCCCTTGCCCTTCTCTAAACTAGTGGTTTTTACTAAACATCAACACTTGATGCTCCATCTTGATTTCTACGTTTGTGGTGTCAAACATCGCGAATAGCTCAGGGATAATCAATTCTATCCCTGGCATTTCATAGTTCATCACGAAGCTCTAGCAGCTTAGTGACAGTGACTTTGGAGAACTATATCAATCACTATCTTATCTGGAAGATCAACTCCCACTCGATTCAAGCGATTGTAGTACTCAGACAATCTGAGCACATGCTCGACGATTTGAGCTATCTTCCTTCATCTTGCAGGCAACGAATCTTGTTGGAGATCTCATATCTCACAACACGGGCACGAGCCTAAGATCAGAATTTCAGCTCTCAGAACATCTCATATGTTTCGTGACGTTCAAAATGTTTTGAAGCCTCAGTTCTAAGCTGTAATGCATGACGCACTGAACTATCATGTAGTCATCGGAATGTGCCTGTCAGATGTTCACAACATCTACAGATGACGCTAGAGGGGGTGGCGCACTGAATGGTGCATTAAGGACATAAGCCTTCTGTGCAACAATGAGGACAATCCTCAGATCATGGACCCAGTACGCAATATTGCTACCATCATCTTTCAACTCTATTTCTCTAGGAACATATAAAAATTCAAGGGAGTTACAACGTGAGCTAGTAATCTACAACATAATTTGCAAAGACACTTTGACTATGTTCAAGATAATGAGTTCAATTAATCATATTACCTAAGAACTCCCACTCAAATTGAGATCCCTCCGGTTATTCGAGTGATACATGATCCAAATTCAGCAACTCAAGTCTGATCATCACGTGAGTTGAGGTGGTTGCAATGGTGAACATCATCTTGTTGATCATATCTACTATATGACTCATGTTTGACCTTTCGGTCTCTTTGTGTTCCAAGGCCATGTCAGTACATGCTAGGCTTGTCAAATTTAACCCGAGTGTTTTGCATGTGCAACACTGGCTTGCACACGTTGTATGTGAACGTAGAGTCTATCACACCCGATCATCACGTGGTGTCTCGACACGATGATCTTTAGCAACGGTGCACACTCGGGGAGAACACAATTTATCTTGAAATTTAAGTGAGGGATCACCTTAGAATGCTACCTTCGTCCTAAGCAAAACAAGGTCCATAAAAAGAATTAACATCACATGCAAATCATAAGTGACATGATATGGCCATGAACTTGTGCATTTGATCTCCATCTTGAAAGCACTGGCATGATCTCCATCGTCATCGGCATGACACCATGATCTCCATCATCTTGATCTCCATCAATGTGTCGCCATCGGGGTTGTCACGCCCGTCATGCTCATACTACTATAGCTACCGTTTAGCGATAAGGTAAAGCATTACATAGCGCTTAATGATTGACACGCAGGTCATAGAATAATTAAAGACAACCCTATGGCTCCTTCCGGTTGCCGTACTCATCGACATGCAAGTCGTGATATTCTATACAACACATGATCATCTCATCCATCACATATATCTCATCATATAATTGGCCATATCACATCACAACATACCCTGCAAAATCAAGTTAGACGTCCTCTAATTGTTGTTGCAAGTTTTACGTGGCTGCTACGGGTATCTAGCAAGAACGATTCTTACCTACGCAAAACCACAATGGTGATATGCAAATTGCTATTCAACCTTCTCACAAGGACCGCCTCAATCTAATCTGATCCAACTAGAGTAGGAGAAACCGACGCCCGCGAGCCATCTCTTGCACCAAGTGCAGTTGAGGGAACCGGTCTCTCATAAGCGTACGAGTAATGCTGATCCGGGCCGCTTCATCCCACAATACCGCTAAACCAAGAAAAGACTAAGGGAGGAAGCAATCTGAACATCAACGCCCACAAACTCTTTGTGTTCTGCTCAAGATCTCATCTACAAATAGACCTAGCTCATGATGCCACTATTGGGGAACGTTGCATGGGAAACAAAAAAATTCCTATGCACACGCAAGATCTATCCATGGTGATGAGCATCTACGAGAGGGAGAGTGGATCAACATACCCTTGTAGATCGCTAAGCGGCAAGCGTTAAGAAACGTGGTTGATGTAGTCGAACGTCTTCGCGATCCAAATCGCCGAGCGTCCCGCGATCCCATCACGATCTGTCCCGCGATCTCATTATGATCCGTCTTGCGATCTCATCACGATCCGTCCTGCGATCTCATCGCGATCCGTCTCGCGATCTTGATCATGGTCCTTCCGATCTAGCACCGAACGGACGGCACCTCCGCGTTCAGCACACGTACAGCTCGATGATGATCTTCGCCTTCTTGATCCAGCAAGAGGGAGCGGAGAGGTAGAAGAGTTCTCTGGCAGAGCCACGGTGTTGCGGCAATGGTGGTGGAGCTGTTCCGGCAGGGCTTTGCCTAAGCACTGCAGAAAACCGATCTAGAGGAGAAACTATGCACTAGAGGAGAGGGTAGCACGTGGTTGTTTTCTATGCGTGCAAACACCCTAAAACCTCTATTATATATAAGAGGAAGAGAGGAGGAGGCTGGCGCACAAGGGCCATCCCTCTTGCCTCTTGCGCCAAGGAGGAGAGGAGGAATCCTCCTCCAATCCTATTAGGACTAGCATTCCTCCTTTCCTACTTGGAAACTCTTTCCACCTTGGGTTTTTTCCTTCTCCCTCAATTCTAGACGCATGGGCCTCTTGTGGGACTTCCAACAGCCCACTAAGATCTGGTATTCATCCTCCCACAACCCATGTAGCCTCTTGGGTCGAAATACTCCTCCCGATGGTCCCCCGATACACTCCCGGCACTCCCGGTACACTACCGATGAGCCCAAAACTTTTCCGGTGACAAAAATAGGACTTCCTATATATAAATCTTTACCTCCAGACCATTCCAGAGCTCCTCGTAACCTCCGGGATCTCATACGGGACTACAAACAACCTTTGGTCACCACCATACATAACTCTATACTACCAAAACGTCATCAAACATTAAGTGTTATGACTGAGACACCTCTACGGTCAATAACCAATAGCAGGACCTGGATGCCCATATTGGTTCCTACATATTCTATGAGGATCTTTGTCGATCGAACCTCTATGTCAAGGATTCAGTTAATCCCATATGATGTTCCCTTTGTTCTTCGATATGTTACTTGTCCGAGATTCGATCGTCGGTATCTCCATACCTATTTCAACCTCGTTACCGACAAGTCTCTTTACTCGTTCCGTAATACAAGATCCCATGACTAAAGCTTAGTCACATTGCTTGCAAGGCTTATTGTGATGTTGTATTACCGAGTGGTCCCTGAGATACCTCTCCGTCATACGGAGTAACAAATCCGAGTCTTGATCCATGCCAACCCAAGAGACACCCTCAAAGATACCTGTAGAGCACCTTTATAGTCACCCAGTTACGTTGTGACGTTTGATACACACAAGGCACTCCTCCGGTGTCAGTGAGTTGCATGATCTCATGGTCATAGGAACAGATACTTGACATGCAGAAAACTGTAGCAATAAACTGACACGATCATATGCTATGTTTATTGTTTGGGTCTTGTCCATCACATCATTCTCCTAATGATGTGATTCCCCTATCAAATGACATCTCATGCCCATGGCTAGGAAACCTTAACCATCTTTGATCAACGAGCTAGTCTATTAGAGGCATACTAGGGACATGGTGTTGTCTATGTATCCACACATGTATCTGCGTTTCTGATCAATACAATTCTGGCATAGATAATAAACGATTATCATGAACAAGGAAATATGATAATAACTTATTTATTATTGCCTCTAGGGCATATTTCCAACAGAGAGCGCCAGAGTGGGCCTTTCCTTCCCCGTGGCCCAGCCCGCTCGAGGGGAACAGCCACCTGCTCCTTTCGTCGTCTCCGTCAGGTTCAGAGAGAAAGCACCTTCGCCGTCCCCTTTTTTGCCATCTGTCGTCGTCAGCCCCAAGGGTATTTAAACCCCCTCGGCGTGCATGCCCCCTCCGCTAGGGTTCCTCTCTCCCCTCACGCCGCCGTAGCTCCGTTCTCCCTCTCCTTTCCTCTCCCTCCTCTCTTCTTTCCCTTTGTCAGGTAAGGTTTCAGAGAGCTCAAAGAGGTTTAGAGTAGTTCGTCGGCGTCCGCTCGTCATCTCCGTTGACCTCATCGTCGACCATGGCATCCAGGGGCTCGCGGATCCTCCCCGCGTTAAATTCCCACCGCTAGGAGCCGCGGAGAGGCTCTGTAGCGACGGCCCCATCTTCGTCTTTGCCGGAGACGTACCGCTTCGTCGTCTTCTTCCCCTACTTTGACTCCGGCGCATCTTCGACCCCTCCGTCATCGTCTTTGACTTCGGCAGCCACATGGTGAGTAGCTGGTCCTCCGTCGTGCCCCCCTCTATCCCGATGCATGCGCGAGCTCGTCGTGCCCGATGAGCCCATGCTCGTGTTCGCCGTAGCTCTGTCATAGTTGCAAGTGATGTTGTCGTGCGTTCTCGTCTGTGTTAGAGGAAGGGATGCGACCCCCGTAGGTGCAGCTTCTCCCTGCTCCTTTTCCCCTCACCGATGAGGCCGTGTGCTCGCCGGAACTGCCCGCGCCGTGCTCTGTCGCTGGAGGTGTTCTGTTTTCAGTTTTGTCAGGTTCGTGTTGTGTGTGTATTAGTGAGCAGGTGCCCCTCTCCTGTTAACTACTGCATCGATAGCCTAGTGGCAACCGGCCGGGAAACGACCAGGAGGTCGAGGGTTCGAGCCCGAACCCCTCCCCTTTTGTTTTGCCTTTTTTCCCTTTTGTTTTATTTATTTTCTCCTTTGCTATATGATGTATGTGTGTAGGTGCAAACTTGTGCATGAATGAGTGTTTTTCTTGCTGTTTAAATATGAGTGTGTGAGAGTATATCTAATTGCTACATGTGAGTGTGTGTGTATGTGTGTGCTAATACATACATACATATGTGTAGTGCATGTGTGTGGGCAAATATGCATGTGTGTATGTGAGTGTGTGTGCCCATGTGTACTTATGCATGTGTGGTGGTGTGTATGTGCCTATATAAATTATGCATATATGGTGCATGTGTGTGTGTGTGGATGAAAACCCCCTATTAGGTGGTATGATCATGGTTGAATTTGTGCTCTTATGCCCTTAGGCATATGGAGCATGTGTGTGTATGCTATGTAGTGGTGTGTGTAGAGTGTATGCGTGTGTGTGTGTGTGACAAGTGGGTCCTTTCCCCCACTTGGCATACCCCTTTGTTGTATAGATGCATGTTTTGTAGGGATTATTAGTTTTTTCCATGTTATACTAAGTTTCCTAATCTTGTTATGTCCATTTATGATCATGTCCATCTAGAGTAAGTTTTAACTGATAAGAGAGTGGATGGTTGCTTGCTAGTATATTGTGCCATGTTGCTTCACATGAACATATGAGTATGACAAATGTTTTTGGGGTAGAAAGAGCCAATGAATCCATTGGTGCAATCAGATTTCACTTTTGAGCAAGTCTATAAAATAGTCATTTTCTGCTGTGATGCTACTTTGTCATTTTTGCATGATTTAATCCATGCTTGCTTTGGGGCATGTGCCAACATGGAAGTTCTAGTGTTTTATATCTAATATGCCATGGTATTTTTGTTTGACATGAGAATCACCCATATAAGAGGGAAACTTACTGCAAAGTGGCTAACTTGATGTTACTGTTTTCACCATGCTAAATATTTCCAAGTCTAAGAATCTGCTGTTATTTTTATGCCATGAAGAGTGGTTGGTATCTTGTGCTATGTTGAGAATTAGCTCATGCTCAGTGGTAGTATTTGGGAGTAGATATTGTCGACTACAATCCTGGTAATTTTCATGCCAAGAGGTGGTCTCTAACACCTTTAACTTCTACTGTCAACATGCTACCAGATTAACTCAGATTCCAGAAAACTGTTATTTTCACTAAGTCCCAGAAAACTGTTTCATCATGCGAACTTCATAGCTTTATGCTTATTGATGTGTGCCTCCTTTCCAGATTGTTTAGTTGGATAATTTGATAAGCATGTTATGTAGTTTATGTAAATACCTTGTTTCTGGCTGTAGGATTCTTGTATCACAAGTTGTGGGCTGTGTAAGTTGCTATGTTGCTGTTTTGTGGTAGATTGTTTGTTTTATTGTTTTGTGACTTGTGGGAGCTATACTCCATTGATTTGCTTGATATTTGGGTCTATTTTTGTTGGTTTTTCATTACCTAACAATTGGCTACCTTGGACTACCGAGAATTAGCCCATGGCCTTGTTGTCTTGTGTTTTGCCTTCGTACCTTGTTGTGAGCGTATCGTGAGAACCGTAGCTCCGTTTCTTACGTTCTTCATATGCATTTTCATCGTTTTCACATGATGCATCCATATTTTCCATGTTCATGCATGTACAAATAACTTAACATAAGGTTCTGTCCAGATTCATTAATATCCAATTCTTGCATGTGAAACCTGACTAGTTAGGATTGCCATGTTAAAACTTTTCATCTAAGCATGCATCATTCTTGTTTGTGCATTGCACCATGGTTTTTTGTTTATTCTTGCTGTTTCCTTTGGGTAGATGCGAGCGTTGAACCTGAGTACGAAGAGCCAGGCGAGTACAACTACGAGGATCCCGCTACTTGTTACACTAAAGAACCAACAGGCAAGATGATCGTACCCGGATCCCGATACTATTTTCTCTTGCTAGTTACTCGCTCTTATCATTACAATTGCACTACCTACCACTTGAATATCATACTTCTAATTTCCATGATAGCCTTTAACCCTCCACATCCTAGCAACCTTTGATTGGCTAAGTTACCGCTACTCAGCCCTTTTTATAGCGTTCTTAGTTGCAGGTTCAGGTTGTTCCATGTGATGACATGGATTTGGCATATCACAATATTATCTGTTATTTAATTTAATGCACATATATATCTTGGTATTGGTGGAAGGCTTGGCCTTTTGCTAGGTGTTTTGTTCTGCTGTTACCGCCATAGTTCTTGTTACCGGTGTTATGTTTTCCATATTTTGCGCTCCTAACACGCTCGGGGTTGTTATGGGGACCCCCTTGTTTATTCGGTTGAGATTAAAACTTGTCTGGCAAGACCCAACATTGGTACTACATTTGCTTAATAAATTAATAAATTTGCATAGGGCTTTGCAACCCCATGGATAATTAATCAACCCCCGGGCCAGTGCTCCTCATGAGTGTTGGTCCAACCCAGAGGAGCTTATTAATGCCGCCCGAGGCAACTCGGTGATTGGCGTGGTAACCATCGCTCATCCGTCATGTTTTGAGAACGAGATACGCGGCTCTTATTGGTTTTGTCGACACGTTGGGAGGTCTTGCTGGATTTGTTTTACCTTTGTCGAATGTCTTGCGTGTGGAGTCTGACTTCCTTCGGGTTATCTCGAGGTGTTGGAATTCCTTTGGAGTTACCTATGATGATCACGAGATCCGTGGTCGAGGCTATTCCCGCGGAGTGTGGTTATTTGTGATGGACTAGTTGGAGCAACCCTGCAGGGTTAAATCTTTTCGAGAAGCCGTGCCCGCGGTTATGTGGCAACTTGATATTTTTTAACACCCGGTTATAGTAAACTTGAAGTAAACTCTAATAAAATACACCAACTGTGTGAGTAACCGTGATCGTCTCTGCTCGTGAACATGGTTCGAGAGAGAACACAGTGGGGTTATGATTGACGTAAGTAAGTGTTCAGTATCTCATAGAGATCATACTAGATTTGATCGTTCATTGTAGGCCACTCATACTTATTTTCATGTTGCGTAAGTGTAGCCACCATATATGCTTAGTGCTGCTGCAAACTAAACACATTCCCCTTCCCAACCTTAAGCTTGAATAGTCTCGGTACCCGGGCGCTTGATTGTTGAGTCCTTGTGGGTCACAGATTACTACAACACTCCAGGTACAGGTACAGATGAGTTCGTGCAGGATGATCTGACCTAGCTCCAGTGGGAATATGTTGAGGAAAGAGGCAGGATGTACGTAACTTATCCTGACGAGTAGAGATCCATGGTCGTGATCTTTGGGATAGCGAGATAGTATCATTTGCATCTGTTTTATCGTTTGATTTCGTCCGTAGTCAGACCCTGTCTTCATCTTGATGATTTGAACCCTATGTGGAATTGTAATTTAGTATGTGGCGAGTGTAAGCCAACTTGTATTCTCATCTATTATGTAATGTATGATGCAATGATTCTATACTTGCGAACGGCAAGATGCGCCTCTATCCCTTGCGAGGCCCTCGTGCCCTAAAATGGATAGGCGCGCATCATGGGCGTGACACCCTGACCGGGCTCGGGCGGGCTACGTGCTGGGAGCAGAGACAGGGGTGATGGCTGGGTGGTGTGAGGCTAGCGGCGGCGCCGAAATTGATGCAGGGGTTAGGGTTTCCAGTAGGGGCAGGTTAGGGTGTGTTCAAATAGGAAAGGGGGGCTAGGTTAGCAGTTTTTTCCGTTTTCGGACCGTTTCATCTCGATCGGACGGCCCGGAAATGGAGGGGGGCTAGGTGGGCTGCGGTGGCTATGTAGATGGGCTAGGTGGGGATAAGAGGGAAGTTGCGGCCCGTGACATGAGTTTTAAACAGCGAAAAACGTCCGACGAAAAACCGATGACCACACTGCTATGGTTGACTGAGGGGGTATCAAACGAACTCGGAATGCGACGAAATTTGGCAGGCGGCATACCTACACTATAACAAGACTTCACGCAAAGTTTCGACCCAAACCGGGAATATTTTTTGCGCGCTTTAAAAAACGATTTTTTTAAACAATGTCACGGGTGCGTGCGTGCGTGGTTGGACTCGAAACGGTCGATGACACGAACGGAGAGAACCGGCAACTACGAAAGGATGCAAGTTTTTGAAAATGAGTGATGATGTTATCCAAATGATGTGAATGATGCAATGATGAATGCAGCAACCAAACGAGAAACAGACGAGAATGGAAATAAAAGGGGAATCTTCTGGAGCGTCGGTCCCGGGCTGTTACAAACCCCTATGAAGCTGCCACATAGTTGTGATGGCCTCACACCCTAAGTCTGCTAACCCGGACATCTTGTCGTGATGAAACCACGACACCTAGTGATAATGAAAATGATAATGATGATCTTCATGATGATGCTCAACCTAGTAATGATAAAGAACCAGATAATGATGTAGAAATAGAACCTGTTTTTGATCTTGATAACCCACAACCTAAAAAATAAATGTTATGATAAAAAAGACTTTGTGGCTAGGAAACATGGTAAATAAAGAGAGCCATGGGTTCAGAAACACATGCCATTCCCAACTAAGCCATCTAATAAAAAGGATGATGAAGAATTTGAGCGCTTTGCTGAAATGATTAGGCCAGTCTTTTTGCGTACCCGCCTAACTGATATTTTGAAGATGGCCCCGTATGCTAAGCATATGAAATGCATCATCACTAATAAAAGAAAGATTCTGGAAGCTGAAATCTCTATGATTGCTAATTATTCTTTTAAGGATGGAGTGCCTAAAATACTTGGAGATCCTAGAATACCAACAATACCTTGCTCCATTAAGATAAACTATGTCAAAACTGCTTTGTGCGATTTGGGAGCCGGTGTTAGTGTTATGCATTTCTCCTTATATAATAGACTTTATTTGAATACACTCACACCTACTGAGATATCATTGCAAATGGCTGACAAATCAATGGCCATACCTATTGGTATTTGTGAGGATGTGCCCGTTGATGTTGCAAATGTTACTATCTTAACGGACTTTGTTATTCTTGAGATGCCCGAGGACGACAACATGTCTATTATACTTGGTAGACCCTTTTTCAATACTGCAGGGGCTATTATTGATTGCAATAAAAGCAAAGTAACTTTTCGTATCAATGGTAATGAGCATACGGTGCACTTTCCAAAGAAGCAATTCCAAGTGAATGTTGTTAATGTTATTGAAAATTCTCTGACACTCCCTATTTGAAGGTTTTTAATTAACTCTACCTACTGTCAAAAATAAATATGATATTACTATGGTTGGGGATATGCCTACCCCATTGAGGTAACCTAGTGTTTTACGAAAGTTCTTTGGTTTCATGCTAATCAGAAGTGATTGTTAGGAACACTTCATCAACCTTATTAATGAATCATTTTCGAGAGGTATAAAGTTGATGAATGTAGTAGACACAACTCTGTGTATCCACTTTTAGTTTTCTATTTTAGTTAGTTGAATGAAACAAAATGCCATGTTTATCTTGTTTTCTGTTTTCTCCCTGCAATAAAAAATGACCCAAGAATAAAAATTCTCAGAATGCCCTGAAAAATTTAACATGATTGTTTTCCAAATGTTTAAGAATTTCTTGTGCAAATAAAACCTGAGGGGGTGCCCTTGGTGCCCACGGTACACCAAGGCGCGCCAGCACCCCAGGTCGTGCCCTGATGGGTTGTGGCCACCACATAGGCCTCCTGAATTATCTCTTTAGCCCACATTGTCACCTACCTCCAGCAAAAATTTACCACAGCCACCATTTTCGTGTTCTTGCTATCAAACCCACGGATTTCAATCTCTTTGCTCGAAGCTCCGTTTTTGAAACTGTTTGGAGGGATTGATTCTTGGTATGTGACTCCTCCATTGCTCCAATTAGTTTTTGTTTTAGTGTTTTATTTTTTAGATTAATTAGCTACTCTTGGTTCTGCTGTAGATGAGCTTGCATGTTGAATTCTTAGAGTTCTAAGTAGTTTGAATGCTCAATATGGCCTCTAGTGCATGCTTGGGAGTAGTTGCTAACCATCTAAGAAAGTTTTGTTGACAAAATTTCCGCGAACTATTTTTTTAGAAATTCTATAGGAATAAAAATGGAATTCTTTAGGAGTCCTTCGTGGAGGAGATCCTTGGGAGCCTCGTCAAGTGGAAGCCCAGTTTGACAGTCTTATGTAGAACCAAGTGAAAGCTCGATGCGAGATGCCACTACCAAATCATGCTTGTAGCCTTGCAACTAGTTTATGAAAGGTGCAGGTATTAAGGAGGAGTTTTATCAATTTAGTCACAACACAGGGCTTGCTTCCTTCATCACAGATAAGTGTCCCAAACACCTCGAGCTTACGAAAATCGTCACAAAGAAATTTAAATATTTTCCTCGTGAGTCTAGAGTTTCGGTTAAGCAATATGATCACTCCTTTACCATGCCATTAGAGATGTTTAGCGATGCATGCAAAACTCCATTTGAAGGTTCCCTCGATGAACGCACAAAACCTGAGTACGAGTCATTTTAGTTAATCTTTGCTTTGGTGAAGATAGAGGGGTTACGCAAGGGAGAATTAACGGTATCCATTTTCCATCACTACAATATTTCGCGCTCTTTAATGGTAAATGTGTTGTAGGCAAACAAGATTGTAGTACATTGTGCGCTCATGATTTGAGTGTCCTACAAACTGCCATAACTAGCAATAAGGATTATAATCTTGATGCAATTGTTCCACGGAGGTTGCAGCTTAATGCTGCTAATCGTAATTTTTATGGAGGAATCTATGCTTCCTATTTAGCTGAGAGATTAAATGTTTCACCATGGCCTAATGAACCCATCCTACCCACTCAGTATTTGGACTTTGATGCTATGAAGCCTCATAAGTTCCTTACGGGCACGACCACCCACTATACCTATAACTTGAGATTTTATAAGAAATCGGTTGTGCATGTTGCTTTGACTGCTCCTGCTCTTTTTGATTTTCACACTAGGGGAAGATATTATGTTCTTGAGAGCGAAGCCTCTGAGTACAACACAGTGGTTGAAGCTGCTAGGAGGGCCGCAAATTCTGTCCGAGGTTTTCGATGAGTCACCGCCCAGATTATTATTCCTATGGATTGTGATTACCAAGCTAGGCCAAAAGCCTAAGCTTGGGGGAGTATGTATTTCCACTAATGTTACATTCATGTTCACACATTTTCATTCCAGTTGTCAGTGTTCATACTTTTTCATTGTATTATCCATGCTTGATTTTTTTTCACTTTCTTCTTGCGTGTTTGAAAAACTTTGAGAAAACCAAAAATATTTCCTACTTCTTTTTAGGTTTTCTTTCTAGCTTAGTTTAATTATAGCATCAAAAGAAAACCCAAAAAAATTTCTCGCTTCTTCTTGTACTTGTTGGGAGCTTTCCCGTGTAAATAGTTTTTCTCATTTTTGTTTTCTTTAAATTGCATGTTTCATGAAAAATCAAAAACTTCAAATATTTCAGTGTGTTTTCATGAAATTTCTTTTCTGTTTACTTGAGTCGTACCGAGGAGAAGACCACGATGATATTGTTGAGTGGTTCTCATCTACATTATTGTTTATCTAACAAAGAGCCCATGTTCCTTTGTCTTCTCCTCTTGAATAAAATGTTTGCAGATTCCACCTTAGTCCACAACACTCTTGGACTATTATTATCTTCTTATCGTTCGGTCATGCAAGTGAAAAGCAATGATGACGCCATTTGATGAATTGGTTGTGGCTGAGAAAAGCGAGTATGAACTCAACTTCTCTTTGTTTTTGTAAATAAGTTTAACCTACTATCCCATGATTCAGCTCATTACGATCAAACATATTTTCAATGACCATTAGAGATTATAGTTGTTCATGCCATGCTTAAGTAGCTAGGAGTGGATAATGATTTATCTTGGGTGTCAACATGCATTAAAATAGTTGTGATGCGGTATGATGGTATGGTATCCTCCCCTGAATGTTCAAGTGGCTTGACTTGGTACATGTTCACGCATGTAGTTGATTCAAAACCAACATAGCCTTCGTGATATTTATGTTCATGGTGTCCATATCCTACTCATGCTAGTATTCAATGTTGATTATATGTAATGCATGTTCATGATCGTCTTTGCTCTCTAGGTGGCCTCTTCTCAATCTAATTTCTAGCCTCTGCCTATACTAAGCAGGAATACTGTTTGTGCATCAAACCCTTAAACAAAGTTATGCCAGATGAGTCCAGCATATCTACCTATATGCGATATTACCTTGCCGTTCCAAAGTAAATTTGCATGTGCCACCTCTAAAAATTCAAATGAACATCTGTTTTGTGTGCGTGGACCGCTCATGAAGCGAGAAGGGGCGGTCAATATCTTCCATGCTAAGCGGGTTATTCTCATGATGAGTGTTTATTCACTCATCCTTGCACGAGAGGGGAGGTAATAGGGATTCCCAGTCCTGAAATTAAAAAATGCAAAATATTAAACAAAACTCCCCCAGGAATGTTGTTGGTATGGATGGTACCCGTGGATTCAGCTAGCCGTGGAGTGTGATTGTTGGTGGAGGTGGAGTAAACCTTTGCTTTTACTGTTTGGGAACCATCGCTAATTTTTTTAGCATGGAAGATGTTTATAACTCTTGGTCATGACGTTGACAGGAAGGGTGTACCTCTCAAAATTATATCTATCCTTGTTTTAAATTCTGAGCTCTATTACCGCTGCAAATCCATGTTTCCCTCTGCGAAGGGATTATCCATTTACTTTTATGTTGAGTCATCACCTTCTCAAATAAGCGCCAGACCTAAGAGCACTATTGTCATCCTCATGCATTGTGTACAGTTAATGTTGGGTGCAGCATGACTGGATCTTTTCTACCATGAATTACAATGTTTAGTCGATCCTTGAACTTTGGAGGTGCTCTGCATTTACATTTTGTGGTCTGAGAAAGGGCTAGCGAGATACCACTATTGTCATGTTGTATGATGATTGTTTTGACAAAGTGTTGGCGTTTAAGATCTATTATTATTGCTCACTACTTTTTTATGTTATTCTTATGAATGAATATAATTCCTAAGAGTTATTGTTGACATGGTTAGTCATAATGTTTGTTGAAAACCTAGGTGCTACTTAAGCATATATATGTAAACAAGAACAAAAGAGTTCATAAAAGTTTTTCTTTATCACTTTCAATTTGTCAACTAAATTCCTTGAGGACAAGCAAAGGTTTAAGCTTGGGGAGTTGATACGTCTCCAACGTATCTAGTTTTCCTCACTCTTTTTCCCTTGTTTTGGACTCTAATTTGCATGATTTGAATGGAACCAATCCGGACTGATGTTGTTTTCAGCAGAACTACCATGGTGTTGTTTTTGTACAGAAATAAAAGTTCTCGAATGGAACGAAAATTTTTGGAGATTTATTTTGGAAAATATAAAAATAACAAAGCTGAAAACCACTAGAGAGGGGGCCCAGGCTGGTCACAATACACTAGGGCTCGCCAGGCACCCCTGGTTGCGCCCTAGTGGGTTGTGCTCACCTCAGGACCCCACTTGCCCTTCCTCCGCCACTACAAATTCCTAAATTTGGAGAGAAAAATCTGGGAGAAATAATTATCGCGTTTCACGAGATGGAGCCTCCACCACCTCTTGTTCGTCATCGGGAGGCTAGATCTGGAGTCCATTTGGGGCTTCGGGGAGGGGAATATTCGATCTTTGTCATCACCAACCTTTCTCCATCACCAACTTCATGATGCTCCCCACCGGGAGTGAGTAATTCCTTCGTAGGCTTGCTGGTCGGTGAGGAGTTGGATGAGATTCATCATGTAATCAAGTTAGTTTTGTTAGGGCTTGATCCCTAGTATCCACTATGTTCTAATATTTTTTTTGAAGATGCTATGTTCTAAGATTGATGTTGCTATGACTTTGCCATGCTTAATGCTTGTCACTAGGGCCCGAGTGCCATGATTTTAGATCTGAACCGTTTATGTTATCATCATTATATCTATGTTCTTGATCCGATCTGGCCTAGTCATATCCACCTATTACGGGTTATGATCCATACCCCCATTAAGGATAGTAAAACTACACCTAATCCCTACCCTCACAACGATTAGGTGTTTTTGGTCGTTGGATTTCGCTAATAATGAGTTTTGGGCCGTTGGCTTTCGTCCTTCGTCCAGCTGATCTGTGCAGTCCTTTAAATTTAGTCCGTCTGTCCTGTGGGCTACTACTCCATGGGCCAAAACCAAGTCATCTGATGCATTTGGGCCTCCCAGCAGCCCATTTTCGAAGGAGGCCCGCTGGTGGGCTTCGCAAACCTGACCGCTAGAGACCACCCGGACGCTACTCCTCCTTATCCAGTCCCTCCCGTTCGAGGCTGAGTGCAGCGCGTTGACTCCAGTCCGGCCACACAGAGGAGGGAGCGCCGCACATGACGGAACGACCGAGCTGCACAGAGGAGGTAGCGCCCAACGCGCCGATGCGGCCGAATGGTATAGAGGAGGAATCGCCGCACGAGCCGGTGTGCCCAAGCCACATAGAGGAGCACCGGTGCAGGCGGTTCCATCCTTGGATCGAGTCGGCTCCATGAATTAAAGCGATCGGAGGAGCGGGATCCGTGCGCTTGAGCTGAGGGACCGACCGATTTCAGCGACCGAAGGAGCGGATCCGGGTCGAACTGATCCAATCCAGAGCATGCCAGCGGAGGCACACGTGAGGGCGAGGGAGATAAGTGGCAGACGCCTTCGCTACTGGAAATTGATGTGCCCTCCTTCAAGCTCGCAATCATGGCTCTCTTCTACTTGAAACTGCCCTGCTCTCCTTGAAGCTGGTAAAGTCGCAAAACTTTCGTGTGCCCACCGGTACTATATAATGCTTCCCTCCGTGCCTATCTATGCACACCCTACTCGAGCAGCAACATCATCTTGAGCGACATGGTCAGGTATGTTACCTGTAAATTGCAGTGTCCTCATATCATCTCACAGAAAAGATACTCATATCCTCTACCAACAAAATATGTGCAGGTGATGTTGTTGCTATGTGTGGGTGATTGATTTGGGCAGATTTTGCAACTTCGTACTGACAATTTTTGTGCTCAACCATTCATCATCTTAAATGGCTTTTGGACAGGTAATTACTCTACTACTGCTAGTGAATGTTTAATCTCATCTCCACAAAGTTGCTTCGTAGATCTTTTTCTTTTCTTCCAGAATCTTCCCAATTCTTTTTTGTTAGACGTATACTAGAAGTAGATGAAAATGATCTTTCAATATTAGGCTGATGCTTCAACTAAGCACGTCTCTTTTTTAATCTATAGCGGATATGGTCTAACACTACTTTCCTACTAACAGGTATTTTCATATGGCCGAATGAAAGAATTGCTAGAGATTTCAGAAACTATTCGACTACACAATTCTTGGTTCCACATTTTTTTTATCAGTGCACAAAATTCAAGGGTTTTAACCTTTTCCTTTGCAATTTCCAACGACCTGGATCAGTGCCATGGCAATGAACGTGTCCCCCTACCCTGACCTTCAACTTGAGTGGCACATCCGCTGGTGGAACCGGCATGCCTAGGTGAGAAATCATCCACATGGCTGTCCCGCTTCCGCTCAACAGCTACTACTCCCTTCGTCTCATCTTCTCATCAGCTAATTCATCTTCTGTCCCGCGTCCGCCTCTTGTTTTCCTGGATCCAAGAACACCTAGCCTTCGTCCCAAATCAAGAATGATATTCTTTTGGATCTGAATATTTGTGGGAGAGAATTTTAATTAGGGATATTCGTTCTAGGTAGAGGAGTAGAAGAATTGTTTCCGCGGGGTGGTACTCAGGTGTTACGGATTGGAGCACCATCATCAGTTCCTGAGCATCATGGCAAGGCAAAGGTGCTCCGTGTTCCCTGCATCTTCAAAAGAATAATGTCATGCAGTATACCAAAAAGTAGTATTATGTAAAAATCTGGTTCATCTGAATATTAATATGGAAACATAGAAGATTTATAAGATGTGAAAAATCCTGTTAGCAGAGATAACACACTAATTAGGTTACTTAGTTGAGAGTTAGAACCTAAAAAAGTCAATTAAGCTATATACATAAATAAAAATTAGGCATGCCCTGTGACTCCAATCCCAAGTAGGCGGTCAGACATCTTGGCATCGATTGTTGGAGACGATGAGCTTTAGAAGTGAGATAGTCATGTTTAAGTAACGGTTCATCTGGGCGGTCTTGCAGTTAACCGTTGTGTCCATATGTGGGGTTTCCTGGTCCTGCACCTCTTCCGGTGATAGCGGTTGGCTGATAACTAAAAATCCTTCTCAAATTTCAGCTCCATTTATTTAAGATTCCCTATTTTTTTTCACGCTGATGATGACTCTTTTGGACTGTATAATTGCTCTTGATATGGTTTATAGCTTTCTGCTACTACCCTTACCATCGTCCAGTCAATTCATTCATGTCCAACCCTATTGACTAGAAATAGAGGTAGTGTCGAAAAGAAGGTCTGATTGTACTATTTAATTGCCCATCAATTTCATTTCCAACTTTGTTCTGTTGGAAAACTTCAACATAAAAATAAAATGGCGGCCTATATTAAATAACACATCAGTTTTCTACTAAGTGATGCCTCACTTTTTATTTGTCTTAGCAGATTAGAGTAATAAGTTGATGCTCATTCTCTACTTTGTATTACTAACTTTTTAGGAGATTGATCCAAGAATGACATGTGTGCAATATGTATGGGTCAACTTCATAAGTGAAAAAATGGTTTCGAACTTGCAAATCTGAAAATACAGGGTTGTATAGCAAGACGTATAGTTTCAGATTATTACTGTAGGTTATCTTATGTTAAAATGTACTTTGTTTCGCGAATATATGTTCTAGAATTTGTCACGTACTGTTTCTTTAGAGAGGGAGAAAGGAGCTGATTGCACATCACTCAAATATTTCTTGGCTGTCAAAGCTCCGTGATCGCTTAGACATGTATATTATCCATGTACTCTGGATTATGTTGGATCAATTACAACAAGGCACTTGGTGTAACATCCCAAACTTTGGAATGTTATAATAATTAGAATGATTGTTTGTTTGCTTGTTTGAGTGATTGAAAGTGAGTGAAATTTGAAACTTTTTGAAACTTTTGAAAGTTTAATGAGAGGGAATGAAATGACTTTCCCAAAAACTTCAATCTGCATTTTGATCACCAGGAATTCAAATTATTTTCATCACAAAACCCTAGAGTGAAGATGACATGACTTCTTCCATTTAAAGAAATGGAAAGGGATTTGAAAATGATTTGAATTTCATTTGAAAATATTTCAAATTCAGAAACTTTAAGCAACTCAATGATTTTCATGAGAGAGGATAAAATGACTTCTTCAAATTATATGAAATATGAGTTGGAAGTAAAATAAAGCTTTGAAAAGTGAATGTGAAAATCTCTAGATTTTCTTTTGGAATCATTTCATATTTGGTTCCTATTCAAATTTTCAAAGTATTCAAACCCCTGACAAAAATTTGAGAGGAGTAACATGACACTCCAAGACAGGGGGTAATTTGTGAAGTTTTTGAATCATCAAACCCAAAAAGTTATTTGAAAAATATTTGCAAAAGTAAATAAAGCCAATTAAGGCATTTTCTGAAAAATGATTTTTTTTAAAGTATTAAAATGCCAGAATAAAAATGTCCATTAAATGGAATTTATTATTCTGTTAATTTTGATATAAAATTTGACTATATTTGGAACTTATTCGGAAGCATTAAATAGGTTTTATTGCTCTGGAAATTAATAAAGGAAATTTATTCGCGTGTATTAAAAACGGCCAGCCCACCAGCCTTAAAGTCCCGAGACCGTTACCGGTCGGTCACCGTCGCTGCTAATCCCGCCCCTCTCTCTCATACGCGTGGGATCTGCCATCCGTTCGCGAGACACCACGGTCGCCTCCCTCCTCCATTCACTCCCGAGACCACGCCGGCGAAACCTCGTCGTGGATCTCGCCTCCTTCCATTCCCCGGCCCTTTGAGCCCCCTATAAGAAGCCGCTAGACGCCTCTCTCCATTCCCCTTGTTTCCCCCTCCTCCCGCGCCATCCCACTACCGGAATCCCTCGCCGGACTTCTCAAGCGCCGCCGCGCCATTAACACGCCACCGCTCCACCCTGCCCTCCCTGAGTTTCCCCGAGCCATCACAGAACTCGCCGCACTCTCCCGCACCTCCCCATCCCCCTGTCAAAGGCCCAGACCCCCTGGAACGCCCTAACCTCCAACGTCGCCGGAACCCCACCTCCACCGAAACACCCCGAGCTCGTGCTCGTCGACCCCGTCGCTCCCTCACCACTTGGACGCCACCAGACTCCCCGTCGTGTTCCCCTGCGTCGCTTGGTGCCATCAGCCGCGCCAAAGGATCACCTACGCCACCTCCACGAGCACCTCGCCGTCCCTGCCTCGCCGGAGATCTCCATCGCCGGCGACATAAGCACGGTGAGCCTCTCCCACTCCCTTCCCACCGTCGGATCCAGATGAAACGACTCAGATTAGAACAATTTAAATAGCGAACTGGTATCCCTTTCATTTCGGTCGTCCGCTCGTAGCACACCCCCGTAGCCAATAGCAGAGCTCCATGTGTACCCCTATCCGTTCGAAGCAAAACTTTTCTTTTTCTGTTTTAATTTCAAAAACAGAATAGTTCTGTTATTATTTTCTTTATATATTTTATGTTTTTAACTATTTTTAATTGATTCTTTTTGCATTGTGTCACAAATTCCATCTAGTTTCTGTAGATATCAAATTTGGTTATGTTTGAAAATTTAAATTTGAATTTAAACAGATTTGATTTAAAACTTTTTTTCTGAATAACTTGAGTTTAAAAATATATTTTTATATGAATCTTTTTGCTACTGTTGGGTATTACTTAGAACTATCTTCATGTTTAGTTTGAGAATTTTTAGAATAACTTTGTTTAGGATTTTAACTAGAAACAGAATCTGTTTAGTTTGTTAATATAGTTTAATTAGTTTTATTTTGTTAGTTTAAATCTGAGTTTGTTTTAATTTGATTTAGTAGGTTCTGTTAGTTAAACTTTAGGTGTTTTACTTACTGTTAATAAAAATATAAGTTTGCTTAGTTCGTTTCTTTATCAATATAGGAATCACAACTCCTCTTTAAATAGGTTTAATTTGTTATAAAACAGACTAATTAGTAATAGTTAATTTTAACAAAGTTTTATATAATTAGATTCTGTTTTCAAATAAAATTTGTAGTAATCTTTTCTGTTAAGAAATGTTTGTCAATAAAAATGGTTTAGTTTTACTCTATTATAGGAAACTATATTCTCTATCATTAGGTAATGTTTTATAAAACAACTTAGTTTTAGTAGAGATTATTTTCACAAAGTTTTAGATGATATAATTCTGTTTTGTAACAAATATATTTTATTAATTATTTTCTGTTAACTTAGTTGTTTCGTAATTTGTTTTCTCTTAGTTTATGGTTGTGCTTGTAGTTAAGTTCATTAGACAAACACTCTTGTTGTTTAGGATAATGTTTTCATAGTTTTACTTGTTCTTCAAAAGTAATTCTTTTTGCTAGTAAAATATTTACTAAAATCCTTTTGTTATATTTTACTTTGTTTTTTTTGTTACTAGTTGTTGTAGAGGAAAACTACCTTAGTTGTTTTTATGAAAACTTTCTTGGCTTTGAGTTTTGTCTTAAGTGTTTCCTTCATCAACCTTGTTGCTTTTGTTCTTGTGTTACATTGTGATTGTCAGTTTTGATTGCTAGAAGTGTTTGCTTATGAATGAAATGTTTGTTATATAGATTTTCATCGGAGAGTGACGTATAGTCTATCAAGTTATTTCTGAGAGCGATCTTTCTCTTCATCAACAGTACAGGCAAGTTCACCTTGACCATCTATTTCATACCTATGTTTTTATTGCATGTAGTGACATCATTCAGCACATCCCTCCCGTAGTGTTATTGAAATTCTTGTAGTTGAGTAGAATGCATGAGGTAGGAACCCACCACTGGTTACTAAAGCCCCGGGAACGTTAGTTACTTTTATGCTATGCTAAAGTAGACGGGGTTTGGTATGAGAGTTCGTGAGTGGTGTGAAGAAGGACTCTACGTCAAGACGACAACTTCATGAAGACATTTTCAAGTCCTGCATCTTCAAGTCCTCAAGACTTCAAGACTCGAGAAGACAAGTTTTCAATACACACTACTGGGTGAAGGATGGTTGATTGGGCATCCCTGGAGAAACCAGTGGATGGCCGGGATGCATGGAGAAGCGCCATGACATCTTGCGGAAAGCTTCACCCAGACTCAAAGAGAAATAAGAATACTTCATGCCCGGAAGCTTACCTGTGTAGCCACAAGTCATAATGCGCTCTGGCTTGGTTGATCTTTGTTGTGACTCTGCTGGGCAGTGCTACGAGATGTAGTCGACGTTAGGATTGGATGGGCACTGTCGGACAGTCAGGGAAACACTCTGAAAGACCATGTTTCTTTCATCCTGTTCTCAAACACCAGGCAGTGCGAGGACTTACCAGGAGGGAAGGAATCTTGTGGGTAAAGTACACAACACTCTACAGAGTTAAACCTAATCAATTAGCCGTGTCCCCAGTTACGGACAATTTTAGCTTCTAGACTTGGATCTATCTCTGAACTCTCAACACTGGACTGATAACTTAATGGTGGGCAACTTAAGATACTTGTGGGTATTGAGACATTGGTTGGCGGAACCATGTCATGATAGGTAACTCTATAGTGAAATTCCTGATATTCCTTTTGTTGTAGGAAAATAAAATCAGCTTTTACGCAAAAACTTAGACACAGAGCCACAAAGCCTTTGCATATAGAATAGTCTTTATTCTTCTGTTCTACTATGGTGATCTTGCCGGCATATTCAAAATGCTGACCTACACGGCTGCAACGTCTTATGTTGCAGATACTCTCCTACGACGGGTAAGAGTACGATTCAGGGTTACGGTCCGCACTCAACTTGCCGTTGGTGTTATTGGGACTCCACTCCCGTTGACTGTATCGGCTGCTATTTTAAGGTATATATCAGTTTTACGTTATTTACATGTGATTACACTTTGATATATACATTGATGTACTGTGTGTGCCAGCATACTGATCCAGGGATGGCATAGAACACACAGAGGCTTGACTCGTTTTGAGTCGGGTCGCTACACTTGGATATATTTTATAAAGGTGGCATATTTTGTCAATTTAATATACTTCCATAACACCATGTTTGTTTATTCATGCTATTTTGATGAGGATGGCATCAATGTCAGTTCATGGCTATGTAAGGCATCGGTTCTTGATAATTGGTCATATAGTGATCTGTTACTTGATGTGGCCTTAATTTCGAGCAGAAGGAAGAAGCAGATGAATAAACTCTGAAAACTAGATTATTTTTGCTCATATGATGCGGAAGGCATTGGGAATTATTTTGAGGGTGTTGATTATGCTTGGCCTTCCCTAAGCTCTGGCTGTTCATGCTACTGCATATACTATCGGTTGTAGCTATATAGATGTTGCCATAATTATGCTATTAGACATAATCTGGACTACTACCTTTGAAAGGTTACATTTTTCCAGTTCTTATACCTTTCTATAATGTTGTGATAGAAATAAAATGTAATGTTAATACAACCTCACTTGAGCACATCGCATGTGCCTCTTATTATTTGTTTATTTATCTATTTATTTATTTTAAACCTACTAAATTCTCCATATTTACTACCTAATTGGGTAAGTTTATGTAAATCTAATATTCATATTTTGTAGCTTGGTTCAATTAAAATTCCTTTTATTTTATTGAGCTCCGAGTAATGCTAATGTCCAAATCCCACATATTTAGAAATACCTATCATTTGGTTCTCAAATCAGATGGGGACGACAACGCACGCCATCAATGATCAATATTTGGTTTGCCTTCATGATGGATCAGAAGTTCGTTCACGGGAAATCAGAATTTAGTTCTTATATGTCTATATATTTGTAAATATACTATTATTTTATTGAAACAATTAACGGGCATAGTAACGTGCGCCAATCATGATCTAGTAGCGACAATATTTGGGATACTTCGCGGTGATGGTCGTAGTTTGATAACTTCATGTATTCACCATGTGTTACTTCTTTGTTCCAGTTCTCTATTAAAATGAGGCCTTAATATCCCTTAGTTTCCTTATAGACCCCGCTTCCACGGGAGGGTAGGAAAAAAGATGTCATGCAAGTTCTTTTCCATAAGTACGTATGACTATTTACGAAATACATGCCTACATTACATTGATGAACTGGATCTAGTTCTATATCGCCCTAGGTATGACTGTGACATGATGAATATCATCCAACGAGTTACAGATCTAGTTCCTACGACCTTTCCACTTATTGTTCTTGCTAAGTTACTACTAATGTTGCTGCTGTTACAACTGCTACAAAACTATTGCTATTACTGTTACCGCTACTGCTACCATTGCTACTATTATCAAACCTATCATATTACTGTGCTACTGATCACTTTGCTGCAGATATTTATCTCCAGGTGTGGTTTAATTGACAACTCATTTGCTAATACTCTCCAGTATTCTTCATTCCCCTTGTGTCGAATCTATAAATTTGGGTTGAATACTCTACCCTCAAAAACTGTTGTGATCCCCTATACTTGTGGGTTATCAGTGACCCAGTGCCTGACACTACTCCAGCAACATTCGAAATCAATGTGGGAGTGCGTAGACAGGGAGGACGAGACCAGGCTCGGATCCACTGACCTAACAAGCGAGGAGCGGGACAGGGGCATGAACATCCTGCTCAATAGTGATCCCGGGGATCTTCCCGAGGCCTACGCCCCGCTGTACCGCTGCGACGATGGTGCGGCTCTGGCTGCCGCCATGCCTCACTCCGATGACTTGGTACTCACGCCATCTGAGCATCCCAATCCCCCGGTGTTGGTGTCCTCCGACGACACCAGTGGCGAGGGTGATTCGAAGGAGACCATGGACGACAAAGAGGAGGCGTACCTTCCATCGCAGAGTGTGCTCCTCCGCAATCTTGACAACGACGAGTCCCCGGCCGCTGGCTTCCAGCGCTTGGCCAGGGTGCCCAAGGGGTCGGGGCCTCCCCCAAAGGCTGCCTGGTCGTCCGGCCGGGCGACCCTGAAGAAGCACGCGGCTGCATCCCCTCTAAGGACTCCCCGCGTCCCAGCCAGGCGACCGGGATGTTGGGCTCACCTCAGCCCACGACGCTATCGGGAGGCAAGACAGCCGCTGTCGGGGCCGGCACTGGCTCGCTGGCCATGGATTCACAAGGCGTCCTCCACACGTCTCCGGGTGGCCGCACCGCACTGGGAGTTGGTGTAGAGTAGCTGGTATGCCCTCTGGGCATAGCCGGGACTGCGCCAAAGGAGGGCGGGGGCGTCCCAATCCGTGCCGAGGTGGAGCTGAAGAGGAAGTGGGTTGCATGCGAGGACTAAGTAGCCTTTCCTTGATTTTGGTTGATCTTTGAACTATGGATTTTCTCACGGTCCTCCCCCTCTTGACGGCCAGGGTCGGGGTGGATCTTAAGAGGAGGAAGGCGAGCACTGAACGGAGGAAGCCCCCTATCCTGGGGGCGTCTCCCGACCTGACCCACGATGAAGGTGTGCACCGGCCTGGTGCGCCGCTTGGAGGACTGGTTCCCGGGCGCGCGGAGACTCCAGGGGCGACTCCCCCTGCCGCAGCCGCGGCAACCCCAGTGCCGGTGGAGGAGGCGGTTCCCAGCCCCCTGCAGGGGGGATCCTCTCCTGAGGGCGCAACGGTGCAGCCTCGGGAGGAGGCAACCTCTGTTGGCTAGCCGGCCTCGAAGTCGTCTGCGCTTGTCACGACGGAGGGGAACTTGGAGCCCCCGGCTCCTCAAGACAGTCAGGTCATCCGACCTTTGTACGATGTGCCTGCTGATGTGTCGGCATCGTCTCCCAGTCCAGCCCTCACGCTCGCGCGCTGCTATCCCTTGATCAGGTCCGGTGCCTTGGACAAGGCCTACACCATGCTTGATTGGCTCCAAGACGACCTCCAAGAAGCCGAGTGTTACCACGCGAGGGAATGCCTAGGGCTCGTGTCTGGGTGGTCACAGGCCGAGCGGGCCATCCGAAAGGCTTGGGATCGAGCCCAGGCTGCTATCATGAAGAACGAGGGGGAGGCCACTGAAGCCAAGGCGGGTCGAGACGCTGCAAGAGTCGATATGGAGTCTTCTAGGAAGCATTACAGTGAAGTGGAGGCCAGCCTGAAGGCCTTCTAGGAGGAGCGACCTCCTCACCACAGCCGCGACATGGATCTTCAGTCAGCTCTACCTCAGCGAGCCCGGGTTCAACTTTGATGTGGTGCTTGTCCCGGTTGCTCCTGAGTCCCGTGCCGCTGCAGTGGCGACCATGAAGGATCCGACGGATGCACTGGTGGAGAAGTTCACCTGCATTACCACCGCCAGGCCCCCAGTGCGGGAGGCGACCTATGGCGATGATGGCGACAACGATGTTGATGACGAGATTGCCGTGGTTGGAACAACCGATGGCGGCGGCCACACTAGCAGCGCACCCTCCTCCTAGGTCTTTCCCTGCAACATTTATCGTGCCTCGGGGAGGCGTAAGACTTTGAATTCACAAGAAATTCAACGCATGCAATAATTGCTCGAATTTTCTTTGAATTTCATGATTTACTCCCACGGCCTACTTCCTTCATGCTTGCTTTTACACTCTGCATCGGCAGGGCCCAATCCCGTGCATACCGCGACCGCCATTGGGTCATCCGTATCTCCAGGATGAGACCAAGGGGCAAGGGGCTACGTGACCAGTGAGGCCCCTGAGTCGCGATGCTCAGGGGTCCCCCTTGACGTGAGAGCAAGAAACACGAAGGAAACATGGCGACGACAAGACAGATTTAGACCGCCATAGTGCTCTGCATCGACAGGGCCCAATCCCATGCATACCTCGACCGCCGTTGTGTCGTCCGAATCGCCAGGACGAGACCGAGGGGCGAGGGGGTATGTGACCAGTGAGGCCCCTGGGACGCGATGCCCATGGGTCCCCCTTTTCATATGAGCAGTGTCCATGCGGTGAGTTCGTACCTTTCCTTGCCACGTTTAACCTGGGAGGGATGCAAGACGACCAGCTGCTGGAACCTGGTGAGGTGGCTCACGCCAGGCTAGCCCTGGGCGTAGCACCCGGCTAGCCCCCTCTCGCGTGCATTTCGGGGTTGTATGAATAGCCGGGAGGCCATCCCGAGGTTGGTGCAACCGCTAGGTCGCCCTCAATTGTTTATCCCCTAGCGCGGAGCATGGGGCTTCCAATAGGCATGGGTATAGCCGCTGAGCGACAGTGTCGTCTGCCAGCGTGGAGCATGGGGCTTCCTATGGGGACCCCGACTCATAAGTCATGATCACCGAATGCATGTGTACAGTGATCCCAGAGATCTATGCTCACTGAACACACAAAACATAAATACAAAAGTGTTACATCCATATTTAGCATCTTACACAAATAAACACCATGAAGGTCTAGTCTTACAGATATAGGGCCACACGGGCCAAACAGTTAAACAGAACAAGCAGCGGAAATATTGATCGAAAGCGTGAACCCATTGCCATTCGCTTTAAACCTAAAGGCATTCTGACTGGGAAGCGTCCTAGATCACATGTTTGTCACCAATGAAGTCTTCAACGTACTCCTGTTCTTCCATGCCTGGCCAATTAAATAACCAGTGGCAAGGCAATGAGTACTTTGAATGTACTCGCAAGTAACCCATGATTGGAACAAGGTAAAACAATGCATGATATACCACTAATAGGTATTTTGCAGAAAGCTAATTTTGAATGCAATGACATGGTCAAGTAACTAGATAAGCATGCATTAACAGAGTGTAGATATCCATATGAATAAGTTATAGATATCACCAGGATCAGAGGGTTGAACATCTCATGCTCAATCATCACGTCTGGTCATCTGACTTATCTCAAGCGTCACCTCTGTGTCAACCACTCACACACGCCAAGTTTGTGAAAACATCAGATGTAGTTTAAGAAGGACCTCCAACTGCCCATGACCGCGGACATGACTATTCGAATAGTTTTACACTCTGTAGAGGTTGCACGCTTTACCCACAAGACTCGGGGAACTTCCGTGTCATCCACGACTCGCGGTACATCACATACCCAAGGTAAGCACCCGAACAATGCCTTTCCCATGGTGAAACTAAACAAAGAGTCCACTCGTTGGTGCCATCCCTCATGATATACATCACACGTATCATCCATGAGGGCATGCAACAGTGTGCCCGGTGCCTGTAAAGACAGCACATGGCCTTCCACTTCCAGGACGACCCCGTCTCATGAGTGACCACTTCACTCATGCCACTAGTAATGCGGGCTCCTTGCTAGCACGAACCATAGTACTCAACAAAGCCCCGTCCCATAAGGGGTATCGTGGTCGTACATGTAAGGTTGGGATGGTCAGCAGACCTTAAGTCTAATCCGTTTTTGAAAACACACACACACTCATTTGCTCCGGTACACCACTTCTTCCTCAAGTGGTTGCCCAACTTATCATCATCTCCCTCGGGCATTAGTGGCACCTGACGGGGTTTTTGAAAAGTCTTTGAAGTCATCTCTTTATTTCCATCACCATGCATATTCACATCCCACTGGTGTAGCAACTACTAGCATCCTATCTACACCCACCCGCATAACCCTCATAAGGTGGTAGGGTCATGCACGATGCAAGTGTCAATGGCAAAATTATCGGAAGCAACCCACCGAAGTGGGAACACCACATCATGATCAATCATCGAAACAAGTGCTATATGTCATGCATGAAAAAGTTTCTTAACATGGTCAAAGGGGTACTTGCCTGGCTCAACAAGGTCTTCGGGGTCTTTGAAGTCTTCGGGTCCAACTTCCTCATCAATAGCGCAATCTATCGTCGCTATAAATAGCGGTAAAATAAGCACCACACAAAACTATCACACCCTGTGTTTGTATCACATTGTTATGTTTGGGTTTATAAAATTTGGAGCCAACTGAAACTTTTTCAAAGTGCTTGTGCTTGTTTGCAATGGCGTTTGCTTGCTTGATGATTGTGGTTGTCGCACTCCTAGATTCTATTCTGCTTCATATTCGTATTCCTTGACCCAAACCTTTTCCCAATGATCATACCATGTGACTAGTGCCCAAAACTATTTTTATCAAATTTTGTTTTAACCAAAGATGATTTATTCAAATTAGGTTTTCAAAACCCCTAGAAATGAGGTTTGCACTGCAAGTCCTCAAATTGGGTGAATTCTTATTCCCCAAAAGTTTTACTTCAAACCTACTATATATAAGATTTTCCAAAACCACAAAATATTAATATTAAAGATTATTCTTATATTTTATTTAAAGGCTTTTTCTTAAGGCCAGAAATGGTTTTTCATAGGGAAAAATTATTTAGAAGTTTTGAAAATATTTGAGAAAATTTAGGGACCTCAGTGGACATATATTTTCCATATATATGAGATTCAACTGATGAGCATGATCAAATCATGGGCAAAACCCTTCAAAACCCTTTTTGTTCAAACCAAGCTTTTGAAATATTTCAATAAGAAATATTCTCAATAAATCCCAGAAAAATTCCAGCAAGTCTACACTATCATAAGTGATGATCTTGCAAAGTTTCATCTCAATCCAAGTTGATTTGGTTCATCAAACCATCCCAAAACACTCTCTGTCCAGATTCAAATTTGAGAAACTTTAGATTATGAAGTTCCTACCCTTGACTCAAACTTTATGGTCATGCTCTCATAACCAAATAATGATGCTACACTAAGTGGTGCATCAAGGGTAAAAGCCTAGCATCACTAGATCTATAGAAACCTGATTCTGTTAGTTTCTAGGGTTTACCAAGTTTCCATTGTCAAGTTATCCCCCTTGCCCTCAAACTTGGTGAATCATCTCATTTTTACATATCATTTGACCCTGGTAAAAATCTCAGTAGGTTGGTAGATTCTTCTTGCCAAAAACCTTATCAAACACCTTTTGGTCCATTCTCAAAACCATCATTTCTACCCCTTCCTCTTTTACCCTTGCCCCCAACTTTTTACCACAACCTCTTGTAGATGCCATGTACCTCCAGTAATTTCCTCAGGGGCTCGACTCAATAATTTTGGGGGTAAAAACCTTCATTTCTTCCCTGGACAACACCTATTCCTCCCTCTCTCCCTTTTTCTTCTACCTTAAGGCACCCCCAGATGCCTCCCTATGTCCCATAGGCTTTGTTTAACTCCCCTAGATCCCCTGGACACAGGTGTCCGCACAGAAAATGCCAAGAGCATGCCTTGGCATGCAAGGTTTGCCCTCTAGAGTGTGCTACAATGCACACCCGCACTGCAGCCGCTGCCCAACGAGCGCTCTCGACAGCCTTGGGCCTCCCCATCTTGTCCCCCTTTCCCCCTCGATGTCCACAATGCTCCACGTGGTCGGCCACCTCTTCCCTCTCTATCCGCCCCCACGTGCGTGTCTGGCACCGCGCAGCTCGGCCAACCAAAGGGCTTGCACGCGCGCATGCCCCCGCCTCTCTCTTCTCTCCCCCTGGCCTAGACCACACCCACAAGCACCCTGGACACGCCCATTTCCTCCCCCGTGGCCTGTAGCGAGAAGCCCGTGCTCACTGGCTCACCGCGTCCATGGTGAGCTCGTGCCCGCCTATAAAGAGGTCCTCCCCGAGCCTGTGCCCCTCTCTCGTCGCTCTCTCCTCCCCTCCGCAAATCCCCCATGCTCTGACCGCTCGACCCCGTGGTTGGGAGCCCTCTCCTGAACCAAACCCTCACCGTCGTCGGGCACCTCCCCTCGCCTGCAATTCCATTCACCCCAGCAACCCCCTCATCCAACCACCGACGCGCGGGAGCTCCCTGTGCGCGCCGGTGCCCTCCGCCTGGACCGCCGTGGCCGGAGACGCCGTCGGTGAGCTCCCTCCCGTCCCTTTCACAAGGAGAGGACGACATGTGGGGCCCACCTGTCATCCCCTCGCCCCCTCCTCTCTCGCTGGCAAAGAGAGCCTGTGGGCAGGTCTAAAATTAAACCTGACGTGCACGACGCCTTAGCCTGGGCCGGATCTCCCCCTGGGCCGGCTCGGCTCTGGTACTGTGGCCCGAGAGGGCACAGTACCCCTTTTATTTTCTTTTTTCTATTAAAACTTCCAAAAATTCCACAGATCTGTATATTCATCTAAATCCAAATATTCTTCCACCTTAAATCTTGAAACAATCCAAAGAATTTATTAGTGCCCTTTGTAAAAATGTTTGAAAATATTTTATATACTATTTTATTTATAAAACCTATATTTAGGCAACTTTTTGCCTCTGTTAATTAATTTCCAAAATATTTTTCACAACAAAACCATATGAGAATATTTTTAGTATGACATTTTGTATTTAACAGAATAGGTTAGCATTTTTAATAGTGGCTTGTGTGCTCTGTTATTGGTGTGATGCTTATATTCATCGCTTTTATTCGCGACGATAGATTGTGCGGTTGATGAGGAAGTTGGACCCAAAGACTTCGAAGACCCCGGAGACTTTGTTGAGCCAAGCAAGCAGCCCTTTGACCATGTTAAGATACTTTTCATACATGACATATAGCACTTGTTTTTTCGATGATTGATCGTGATGTGGTGTACTCCCTTCGGTGGGTTGCCTTCGATACATTTTGCCATTGACACTTGCATCAAGCATGACCCTACCACCTTATGAGGGTTATGTAGGTGGGTGTACATAGGATGCTAATGGATACTATGCAAATGGTCCGGGTTTATGCATGGTGATGGGAACACAAATGATTTCAAAGACTTTTTCGAAAACCCCGTTGGGTACCACTAATGCCCGAGGGAGATGATGATGAGATGGGTGACCACTTGAGAAAGAAGTGGTGTGTCGGAGCAAGTTGAGAATGTGTTTTTGAAAATGGATTAGATTTAAGATTTTTCGACCGTCCCAACCTTACATGCGCAACCACGATACCCCTTATGCGATGGGGTGTCACATCCCTAGCTAGAAGTCATAGGAACAACATATGTTTGCATCATGTTTCAATTTGGCATCAACTTGAAATGGGAAGTTGAATAAACCCCAAGCTCACATTGAATCAAAACAATTCAAAGTTGGTGAAAATTCAACAAATCCAAAATGCTCTTTAAAAATGTTCCCTATGTCTGATAAATTTGGACATGATTATAATAGGGACCATTTTACATATTTGAACAACCAAAACAATTTAAAAATAAATGTTTTGATAAGTTTCAAATATTCAAACTCCATTATAGAAAATACTTGGGATATTTTGCAAAGTCATTTTGTACCTGAAAAAGAATTAAACAAATGTCACAAATTAGAAAAGAAATGAAAAAAAGAATAAAAGGAGAAAGAAGCCCAGGCCAGGCCGACCCACCTGGCCCAGGGAGGTCATCGTCCTCTTGGTGGCTAGGAGGATGGGAGTGTGGCTGGCTTGCGCGCGCTGCCGTGCCTCCACGCTGGCAGGTGCCTGCCTCCTTCCCCCTTGCTAGTACGACGGGGGTAAGCTCCTAGAGCCGTCCCCATTGCTCCCTCTCTCTCTCTCTCACCCGCCTCTCTTTCTCCCCTCCTCTGCTCCGCCATGGTCGAGCTGCTCACCGCCATAGCACCGTCGTTCTAGCCGCCCCCGTGCCCTTCTGAGCCCACCAAAGGCTCCGCCTAGATACTCTCTTCCTTCTAGCCGAGCCACGCACCGCCAGGAGCTCCCTGTCGTTGCCATCGCCGTCGTCTTCAACCTCCGGCCGTCGGCAAGCAAGTGAAGCTCGCCGCTGCTCCAGGCCCTCCCCGAGCCCGCTCTCGACGTCTCTGCAACCGTTGTGAGCCCCTGGATCTTTTCCCCCTCTTTCCCCCTTCGTTTGCGTGCCCTAGCGCCAGATTCCATCGAGGTCCGAGGTGCCCTGCCGCTCGAGCTCGATGCCAGCCATGCTCCGGTGACCAACTGGTCCATCAGAGGCCATCGTCATGTTCGTGAGGCTGCATAGAGGCCGTAGGTGCCAAGTAGAGGTCATGTTGCGCCCTGGTTCGACGGGCTCGTGCTTGCCCAAGGTCCGGCAGCTGCCAAGCTCGCCGCCGGCATCGATTCCGACCATCTCAGCTCCTGGGAGGTGTCGAGATGGACACACGCGTGTGCATAGGTCCGTTTGGTTCCCTCCGTCATCCATTTGGTCGCCGTAGGAGGGATCCCGAGCCCCTCCACCGTCTCTGGAGCCACCGGCGGCTCAACGCCAGTGGGTCTTGCCAGAGTTGACCACGGGGGTTTGACCCCAGGTCAACTGGCAAGTGGGCCCAACCCTCTAATTAAGTTAGATTAAGAAATATTAATTAATTAAGTTAATTAACCTAATTAGTCACTAACCAGTGGGCCCAGAAATACTAATTAACTATGATTAGTTTTAATTATTCAGTTAAGTGATTGAGTCACTCACATGTGGTCCCCACATGTCAGGTTTGACTCTCGCGAGGTCAGCCGACCAGTTGACGTCACTATGACGTCACGCTGATGTCATAATTCTATTTTCTAGTTTAAAAATAATTCTAGAAATTATTTAAAACGTCAAAAATTCATATAAATCAATCTGTAAATCAGATGAAAATATTTTATATATGAAAATTTATCAGAGAAATGCAATGAATCCAATGGTGCTATCATCATGCATGTTAGAGCAACCTATGTAGATGAACATGGACATTTACTAATAGGTTAGTATATGGAATTTGAAATGAAGAGTGATTTTGAACCTATATTCAAATTCATTTCAAAATCAACATGAACCCTAGTTGCATTAGCTCATCCACACATGCTATCATGCCATGATCATGGATCATATTGTTGCACTTGTGTGTATTGATTGTTTCTTATCTGCATTGCGGTAGGCCCTGCTTCCGAGGATACGTCCTAGTATTCCAACGAAGGAGATAAACTTCCCACTACCCAGTAAGGAAAGCAACCCCATTAATCATTTCGATAACATCCCACTCTCTCGCTCCTGCTCTTGTTTACTGCATTAGGACAAACAATCACATGTCAGTCATACAGATAGATGAACCTAATCTTATGCATGACCTGTCATTGTCACAGTAAATAGCTAAACCTTGCAACCTAGCATACCTGGTAGATGCTTGTGCCATGATGTGCTTAGCTTACTTTGCCTGCTGTTCTTGCTATGCTTCGAGTTGTGTCAGGTCTGATTCATCTGGGTGATCAACTGAGTGAAACAATGTTGTTCCAATGTGATGACTTATGATGAACCCGATTTGGTAAAGGTAGCGATGAGAGGCTATGTAGGAGTACATAGCGGGTTGTCTCATTGAGACCGTTCTTAGGAACTGAGTTCCGTGTTTGTGATCCAAGACTAGTTACTATCACACATTCGGTTCCGGTAACTCGACCCCTCTTGACTTATCAGTCGCTTAGTCCTTGGTCCAGGAGTTGCAAGTAGTTTCTGATGTTTATAGCATGCTGGAGTCCGTGCGTAGCGTTGACCCTAGGGGTGCATTACGACGCGGTAGGCAGTGGCATGGTGTGCCAAGGGTCACCCTAATGGTGGGCTTGGGAACCCTGCGCACATCGTTTGGGGCCGTAGCGGAAACTTTGGCCGGACTTCTGTGTGGGTTCAGTCTCAAATAGGCGATAGCCTGGACTAGAGGTCTTATGTGATTGACGGTCGTGGCCGACTCCCTCGTTGGGCATCCGCTTGAAGGTTGCCAAGGTGCATGGTTTTAGGAGCACACAGAGATAAGTGGCGAGAGCGTGTGTGAAGAAGTACACCCCTACAGGGTATGAAACTATTCGAATAGCCGCGTCCTCGGATATGGACTACTTGGAGAACTATGTCATTCATAGATAATCAAATGGATACTCATAAAAATATCAAGACAAGTGTGAGTACCGTGGATGGCACTCTCTCAGGAGAGGGAAGTGAATCCATGGTGGTGTATTAATATGAAGGTGGTGGACTCGTGTGCGATATCTAAAATTGTAACAAAGAGTTAAAATTTGAGTAGTGCAGGTTAGCCATGAGTCAAAGTTGACATTGCGGCATAAACTCCACCACTTCTCTTGTTGATACATGAGCATGATTAGACTAGGTCTGTTTTAATGACTTGTTGAGTACGTTTGTACTCATGTTTGCTTAATAAATGTTGCAGATGAGACCCAAGACCCATTAGGTGGGTTCTTTCTAGATGTCAACGATGCCGAATAGCTGGTGTCCTAGCTACGACCTTATGCCCTGTGGCGAGCAGTAGATAGTCAGGCCATGTGCCGTTTTACCCCTTTCGTCTATCTGTACTCACACAGCTTAAGCTTCCGCTTGGTTTGTATGAACTTGTTTGTATGACTTGAGTGTCGGGTTGTGTGACCCCTAGCTGTAAGAACATATTATGCAAGGCTCGTTGGAGCCTCTTAAATAAAAGTCATGTTGTTGTATGGTTATGTTGTGATGCCTGGTTGTATCTATGCATATCGGGCATGTCGTGCGTAAGTCTGACGTGCAACGGTATGTACGGGATCCGACACCTAGTCGTGTGCCTTTAGTATTACTCTTTACGGGAAACTGCCTCTTTGTGCTTCCACCGAGCCATGGTAGCTTGCTACTGCTCCGGACACATTGATTGACCGGCATGTATCCTTCTTTGCTGCTGTGTTTGTCCCTTCGGGGAAATGTCTCGTAGTGTAATGGAGTCCCTGTAGCCTGTTACGACTCGTCTACATGCAGTGATGGCATTTATGTCTCACGGCGTAATGGAGTCCTTGTAGCTTGCTATGACTCGTCTACACACGCTTGAGGCCGACACCTGCATTGCTGGGTTACATATGCATATTTCCATACGGATGTGCCACTTGGGTTCTACGACTAGTAATGTCGGCCCGGGTTCTCTGTCGTGTGATTGCCAGCGACATGTTCACATACGTGTGCCAAAAGACGCAAACGGTCCCGGCTAAGGTAAGGCTGCAGTCGTGGAACTTACCGTGCGTGAGGCCGCAAAGTGATGTGATATGTTACAGTCTGGATTCATATGACTTAGGATCGGGGTCCCGACAACGTTGGTATCAGAGCCTGACTGACTATAGGACTACCAAGCCGAACCAGTCGAAGTTGAGTCTAGAAACACTATAGAAAATTAGGGGAATTGATTGTGGAAGGGAACGTAAGGCGTTTTTTACTCCTCTTCCCATGTTATTCTATTCTGAGTCATTCTCATCTTTTCTACGGGGATAAGAACTAGGCTTCTCATCCATTTCTTAGGATGCCGAGTTACTAACCATGGACCACTAGCTAGCTTGTTTGCAAGTGAATGTGGGTACTCAAGTATTGTTGGTGTGACAAACAGATGGAGAAGAGATTTGAGTCTAGAAAGTCAAGTGGTTATGCTTTTCCAATCTTTTGCAGTTGCCTCAAAATCCTTTTTGAGCAATTACAGCCGTTATGCTGTCCAATTTCTGCTAGAGTCTCTAATGTCTTTGCATCATTCTCTATTTCAGATGCCCCCTCATCCTTCGTGTGAGGTGGTCCATCTCACCAGGTGCATCGATGTGTCGGGTCACACGGCCATGTTGGTTAGAGTTATGATGGAGGCTGGTTACCGTTGGTACCCAGAGTATACAATGGAGGAACATTATCAAGATTTCAACCAGAGTCAGTATTTGTGTACCGTCAAGATTTTTCATTCATATCCTGGAGCTGTAGAGCCGCTTCACTGGACTTATGGATTAGGTGCCACCATAGATATGGCAGTTCAGGAGGCCGCTTACACCATGCTGACTATCATGAGGTTTCACCATGGTCTGCTTCAGAACACAGAGTTTTGTTATGTTCCTGCTTCTATGGGAGGAGAGGATGGTTATCTTAGTGCAGCCTACTATGATCATTCCCATGAGGATCCTAGGCTGCAGATGACCACTCAGATGTTGGAGAACAGGGTTTGTTATGCACGTGCCCTTCACATGGAGCTTTATGCCACCCGTGCACGTCTTTGGACAGCCCTGACGCAGTTGGCACCTGTCGTGCAGATAGACTATGGAGATTTGGAGATGCTGACCCCATCGCGGACTCATCTGCCAGCACACGTAGACTGGCCCGATGCTGGAGGCATCACCCCTCTTCGAGGATCGCTGTTGCCACCAACAAGGGGACCAAGGCCACATCCGTGTCCTTACGGTTCCTAGGGATCATAGGCTAGAGTGCTCCCAGATCCTCAGATTCAGCTCCCGGGTCATGGGGGTAACCTGTATGAGGCATTCTACGGCGATGGTTGAGTACGTGGATGTTAGTTCTAGTATGGTAGTAATCGTATCGCCACAGTCATGCGTGTCTTGTGGGATATGATGAGGTTGAGAGTTGAGTTCCGGAGGTGTAGATAGATAATGTATAGGAAGCTTGTAATGCCTCTGATGAGCTGTGTCATCTCTCCGTAGTTGTATTTCTGCTTGGCTTGTACTGAACTATGTCATGGTGTGTATGAATCATGGTGTTCATATGGCAGTTGTTTTACCATGTTGACTGGTGTTACCCTGCATGCCATGTTGTCCAGTACATTCCTTATATCATGTCTTAGAGTTGTTGTCCCCTATGATTAAGATGTGGTTTGTTTTCCCAGGATGGTGGCAACTAGGAATAACCCCGTGCCTGCCCCTAAGTAGGGTGAGGGAAGCCAGCCAAGGCAAGAGGATCCGCCACATGCGCCTTCTCTGGCAGAAGTGATGCTTGAAGCCGAAAGGAACAAGAGAGAGACCAACAGGCTATCGGAGCGAACTGAGGAGAACACATCACGTGCTCCCCTCAATGATCTCAATGATGGCCTGTCACTTGGTGATTCCATCAGACTGTGCCCACCCAAGTATCATCATTCGGTCGACCCACTCGACGCGGATGACTGGCTGACTAGCACATACCGCAAGATCCAGGCTGCCAATGTGTCCGAGGCCAACAAGGTGACCTTTGCAACTTACTTTCTGGAAGGACCCGCCAATCTGTGGTGGGAAAATTTTGAAGCCATGCGTCCCGCAGGCCCCACACCAACTTGGACAGAATTCAGTGCCGCATTTTGTACCCAAAACATCCCGAAAGGGCTGATGGATCGTAAGAGAGAGGAATTCGGTGCCTTCGTCGAGGGCAGACTGTCAGTGGATGCCTACAGTCATGAGTTTGGAAACCTTGCTCGCTATGCTCCTAAGGAAGTTTTTACTGATGCCGAGAAGCAGGCTAGGTTCCGCAAGGGACTTAATCCTAAGCTCCGTAGAGACCTGCGCCTGCATGATTGCACCACTTTCCAGGCTCTCGTCAACAAGGCTATCAATGCCGAGACTGGGCAGACTGATTATGAGGCCACGAGAAAGCACAACCGTGACTTTAGCCCCGCATCTGGATCGGGCCCCAATAAACGTCGGGTCTGGGTGCCTAACGCATCCCTGCCGCCAAGATACAATGTGAGGCCATCGTTCCAGGCGCCTCGCCCAGCTCAACCCAATCCTCCAGTCAGGCCATTTGGAGGACCACCTGCAAATGTTGCACCCCATGCCATCGTGGTTTGCTACAAATAAGGAGACCCGGGACACTACTCCTGTGAGTGTCCCCAGAATAATGCTAAGCCCGATGGACGTGGAAAGCCAGGAAAAGCCTTCTATATCAAGCCAGCTCCTGCTCGTGGACGAGTGAACTATGTGTCTGCTGAGGAAGCCCTTGAGGATCCTGATGTTATCCTAGGTATGCTCCTTGTCAATAGTCATCCAGCTTCTGTTCTATTTGATACTAGGGCATCTCATTCTTTCATCTCAGAAAGTTATGCACAGTTGCATAACATGTCTTTTTGTGATATGCCTTCTCCTTTAGTAGTTCAAACTCCTGGTTCAAAATGGCAAACTTCTAGAGTGAGCCATGATAATGAGATTCTGGTGGATAGGCTAGTCTTCCTAGCATCTTTTGATAGGCTCAAGTCATTGGACATCAATATCATTCTAGACATAGATTGGATGATAGCCCACTATGCTAAGATTGATACTCACACTAGGAAAGTTCAACTTACACATCCATCGGGTGAGATAGTTAACGTCTCCACTCGAACAACCAAGCGCCAACTCTACTCCCTCAATGCTAGCCCCCTTCCGGAGTTAGAAGATATTCCGGTAGTCCGTGACTTTCCGGATGTCTTTCCAGAGGTACTCCCAGGAATTCCTCCTGTCAGAGATGTTGAGTTTGTGATAGAGCTCGTTCCAGGGACTGTCCCAATAGCCAGAAGACCCTATAAGATGGCACCCTTAGAACTAGCCAAACTTAAGATCCAACACGATGAGGCTTTGAAGAAAGGTTTCATCCGTCCCAGCTCTTCTACTTGGGCTTGTCCCGTTCTCTTCGTCAAGAAAAAGGATGGATCATATCGGATGGTTGTGGATTATCGGCCAGTGAATCTGGTAACCATAAAGAACAAGTATCCGCTCCCCAGGATCAACGATTTGTATGATCAACTCGCTGGATCCTCTGTTGTTTCCAAAATGGATTTGAGGTTGGGATACCATCAAATCAGAATTAGGAATGGGGACATTCCAAAAACGGCTTTTGTGACTTGTTATGGCCAATACGAGTACACCGTCATGTCCTTTGGTTTAACCAATGCCCCAGCCACCTTCTCTCATTTGATGAATTCGATCTTCATGGAGTATTTAGATAAATCCATCGTGGTTTAACTCGACGATATACTCATCTACTCGAGGAACGAACAAGAACATGCCGAGCATCTAAGGCTGGTATTGATGAAACTTCGAGAGCACCGTTTGTACGCCAAATTCTCAAAGTGTGAATTTTGGTTGCCAGAAGTGACCTATCTGGGCCACGTGATATCTGGTAAAGGTATTGCTGTGAATCCCGAGAGAGTTCAGGCCGTCCTTGATTGGACTCAACCTGAATCGGTTAAGCAAGTTTGGAGTTTCCTTGGCTTAGCGAGCTATTGTCGATGCTTTGTCCAGAACTTCTCCAAGGTTGCGAAACCTCTGACTGAACTCCTCAAGAAAGATAAAAAGTTCGAGTGGACCCCACAATGCGAGCACAGTTTTCAGGAATTGAAAAGACGACTGACCTCTGCTCCCGTTCTGGTGCCACCAGACTTCTCTAAGGACTTTGTTATCTACTGCGACGCCTCGCGACAAGGATTAGGTTGCATTCTCATGCAAGATCATCATGTGATTGCATACGCTTCTCGACAGTTTCGTCCACATGAGGATAATTATCCAACATATGATCTTGAGCTTGCAGCTGTAGTCCGTGCACTAAAAACATGGCGGCATTACCTTCTGGGTAATCGTTGCGAAATTTACACTGATCACCAAAGTATAAAATATATATTCACCCAACCGGATTTGAATCTCAGGCAAAGACGGTGGGTTGAGTTGATTGCAGATTACGACTTAGGGATAACTTACACCCCGGGGAAAGCCAATGTTATGACTGATGCACTAAGTCTTAAGTTTTATTATAACAATCTGATGTTACAACAACATCAACCACTTCTCCATGAGGAATTTCGAAAGTTGAACCTTCACCTTGTTCCTCACGGATTCCTATCCAACTTGGTGGCGAAACCTACACTTACGGATCAAATTATAGAAGCCCAGAAGCATCATGCCGGGATATCTCGGATCAAGAAAAACATTAAGAAGGGTAATGTTAGATGCTTCTCGGAAGATGATCGGGGTGTTGTCTTCTTTGAGAACCGTTTGGTGATCCCTAAGAAGCAACATCTACGACAATTGATCCTTAAGGAGGCTCATGATTCTCCCCTCTCAATTCATCCGGGTAGTACCAAGATGTATCAGGACCTACACCAGAGGTTCTGGTGGACTAGGATGAAGAGAGAAATTTCTGAGTTCGTTGCTAACTGTGACGTTTGTCGTCGCGTGAAAGCAGAACATCAAAGGCCTGCTGGCACCCTTCAACCTTTAGATATTCCTGAATGGAAATGGGATAAAGTCGGTATGGATTTTATTACCGGATTTCCCAAGACTAAGAGAGGGAATAATGCTATCTTTGTAGTCATCGACCGCCTTTCCAAAGTGGCTCATTTTCTTCCTGTTCGGGAGAGTATAACTGCTAGCCAGCTAGCGGAGTTGTATGTTTCTCGAATAGTTTCTCTTCGTGGTGTTCCTTTGGAGATTAACTTAGACCATGGAAGTATCTTTACTTCCCGGTTTTGGGAAAGTTTTCAAACCGCTATGGGGAACCATCTTTCCTTTAGCACTGCTTTCCACCCGCAATCAAGTGGTCAAGTTGAGCAAGTCAATCAAATGCTCGAAGACATGCTCTGAGCTTGTGTTATATCTTTCGATATGAACTGGGAGAAATGTCTTCCATTTGCCGAATTTTCTTATAACAATAGTCATCAATCAAGCTTGGGCAAAGCCCCTTTTGAAGTTCTCTATGGACGAAGGTGTCGAGCACCTCTTAACTGGTCAGAAACCGGAGAGAGGCAACTTTTTGGCCCGGATATGATCCAGGATGCAGAGGAGCAAGTTCGCATTATTCCTGAAAAGTTGAAAACAGCCCAATCTCATCAAAAGAGCCAATATGATTGCCATCATAAAGCTGTGACCTATGAAGTTGACAAGAAGGCTTACCTTCGGGTTACACCTCTGAAGGGTACCCATCGATTTGGTATCAAGGGCAAGTTGGCTCCTCGTTACATTGGACCTTTTCACATTCTTGCTAAACAAGGAGAGGTTGCCTACCAATTGGAACTTCCACTGCATCTTTCCAAGGTTCATGATGTCTTCCATGTCTTGCAACTCAGGCGTTGCTTCTTGGACCCTGTCCGCGAAGTACACCACGAAGCGCTTGATCTCCAAGATAACCTTACATATCGAGAATACCCTGTTCGTATTCTTGATCAAGCTGAGCGTACCACTCGGCGTCGGAACATCAAGTTTCTCAAGGTTCATTGCTCACACCATCCTAAAAAGGAGGCCACATGGGAAAGAGAAGATTGTCTTCGACTAGAGTATCCCGCGCTCTTCCCGACAACATCAAAATATCGGGACGAGATTCTTTTGAGTGGGGGTGAGTTGTCACATCCCTAGCTAGAAGTCATAGGAACAACATATGTTTGCATCATGTTTCAATTTGCCATCAACTTGAAATGGGAAGTTGAAGAAACCCCAAGATCACATTGATTCAAAAAATTCAAAGTTGGTGAAAATTCAACAAATCCAAAATGCTCTTTAAAAATGTTCCCTATGTCTGATAAATTTGGACATGATTATAACAGGGACCATTTTACATATTTGAACATCCAAAACAATTTAAAAATAAATGTTAAAGCTCCTGAAAATGCCAAATCAAGAATTATCATTACTTTTGTTTACAAAATATCCTGAAACTTTTTAGATAAGTTTGAAATATTCAAACTCCATTATAGAAAATGCTTGGGATATTTTGCAAAGTCATTTTGTACCAGAAAAAGAATTAAACAAATGTCAGACATTAGAAAAGAAATGAAATAAAGAAAAAAAAGAGAAAGAAGCCTAGGCCAGGCCGGCCCACCTAGCCCATGGAGGTCATCGTCCTCCTGGCAGCCAGGAGGACGGGAGTGTGGCCGGCGTGCGCGCGCTGCCGTGCCTCCACGCCGGTAGTTGCCTGCCTGCTTCCCCCTCGCCAGCGCGACGGGGGTAAGATGCCACAGCCGTCCCCATCGCTCCCTCCCTCTCCCTCTCGCCCACCTCTCTTTCTCCCCTCCTCTGCTCCGCCATGGCCGAGCTGCTCGCCGCCATAGCGCCGCCATTCTAGCCACCCCCGCGCCCTTCTAAGCCCACCAAAGGCTCCGCCTAGATCCTCTCTTCCTTCTAGCCGAGCCACGCACCGCCGGGAGCTCCCGATTGCTGCCATCGCTGTCGTCTTCAACCTCTGGCCGCCGGCAAGCAAGTGAAGCTCGCCACTTCTCCAGGCCCTCCCCGAGCCCGCTCTCGACGTCTCTGCAACCGTTGTGAGCCCTAAATCTTTTCCCCGTCTTTCCCCTTTGTTTGCGTGCCCTAGCGCCGGATTCCATCGAGGTCCGAGGTGCCCCGCCGCTCGAGCTCGACGCCGGCCATGCTCCGGTGACCAGCTGGTCCATCAGAGGCCACCGTCGTGTTCGTGATGCTGCATAGAGGCCGTAGGTGCCAAGTAGAGGTCGTGTTGCGACCTGGCTCAACGGGCTCGTGCTAGCCCGAGCTCCAGCAGCCACCAAGCTCGCTGCCGGCGTCGATTCCGACCATCTCAGCTCCTGGGAGGTGTCGGGATGGACACGCGTGTGAGCATAGGTCTATTTGGTGCCCTCCGTCGTCCATTTGGTCACCGTAGGAGGGATCCCGGGCCCCTCCATCGTCTCTGGAGCCACCGGCGGCTCAACGCCGGTGGGTCTTGCCGGAGTTGACCATGGGGGTTTGACCCCAGGTCAACTGGCAAGTGGGCCCGACCCTCTAATTAAGTTAGATTAAGAAAAATTAATAATTAAGTTAAATAACCTAATTAGTCACTGACCAGTGGGCCCAGAAATACTAATTAACTAGGATTAGTTTTAATTATTCAGTTAAGTGATTGAGTCACTGACAGGTGGTCCCCACATGTGAGGTTTGACTCTGGCCTGGTCAGCCGACAAGCTGACATCACTATGACGTCAGGCTGATGTCATAATTCTATTTTCTAGTTTAAAAATAATTCCAGAAATTATTTAAAACTTCAAAAATTCATATAAATTAATCTGTAAATCAGATGAAAATAATTTATATATGAAAATTTATCAGAAAAATGCAATGAATCCAATGGTGCTATTATCATGCATGTTAGAGCAACCTATGTAGATGAACATGGACATTTACTAATAGGTTAGTATATGGAATTTGAAATGAAGAACGATTCTGAACATATATTCAAATTCATTTCAAATCAACATGAACACTAGTTGCATTAGCTCATCCACACATGCTATCATGCCATGATCATGCATCATGTTGTTGCACTTGCGTGTATTGATTGTTTCTAATCTGCATTGCGATAGGCCCTGCTTCCAAGGATACCTCCTAGTATTCCAACGAAGGAGAGAAACTTCCCGCTACCCAGCAAGGAAAGAAACCTCATTGATCATTTCGATAACATCCCACTCTCTCGCTCCTGCTCTTATTTACTTCATTAGCACAAACGATCACATGTCAGTGATACACGGTAGATGAACCTGTTCTTATGCATGACCTGTCATTGTCACAGTAAATAGCTAAACCTTGCAACCTAGCATACCTGGTAGATGCTTGTGCCATGATGTGCTTAGCTTACTTTGCTTGCTGTGCTTGCTATGCTTAGAGTTGTATCAGGTCTGATTCATTTGGGTGATCAACTGAGTGAAACATTGTTGTTCTAATGTGATGACTTATGATGAACCCGATTTGGTAAAGGTAGGGATGAGAGGCTATGTAGGAGTACATAGCGGGTTGTCTCATTGCGACCGTTCTTAGGACTTGAGTTTCGTGTCTGTGATCCAAGACTAGTTACTACCACACATTGGGTTCCGGTAACTCGACCCCTCTCGACTTATCAGTCGCTTAGTCCTTGTACCAGGAGTTGCAAGTAGTTTCTTGTGTTTATAGCATGCTGGAGGTCGTGCGTAGCGCTAACCCTAGGGGTGCGTTACGACGCGATACGCAGTGGCACAGTGTACCAAGGGTCACCCGAATGGTGGGCTTGGGAACCCTACGCACATCGTTTGGGGCCGTAGAGGAAACTTCAGTCGGACTTCCGTGCGGGTTCAGTCTCAAATAGGCGATAGCCTGGACTAGAGGTCTTATGTGATTGACGGTCATGGCCAACTCCCTCGTTGGGCATCCGCTTGAAGGTTGCCAAGGTGCATGGTTTTATGAGAACACAACGATAAGTGGCGAGAGCGTGTGTGAAGAAGTACACCCCTACAAGGTATGAAACTATTCGAATAGCCGCGTCCTCGGATATGGACTACTTGGAGAACTATGTTGTTCATAGATAATCAAATGGATACTCATAAAAATATGAAGACAAGTGTGAGTATCGTGGATGGCACTCTCTCAAGAGAGGGAAGTGAATCCATGGTGGTGTATTACTATGAAGTCGGTGGACTCGTGTGTGATATCTAAAATTGTAACAAAGAGTTAAAATTTGAGTAGTGCAGGTTAGCATGAGTCAAATCTCGCATTGCTGCATAAACTCCACCACTTCTCTTGTTGATACATGAGCATGATTAGACTAGGTCTGTTTTAAAGACTTGTTGAGTATGTTTGTACTCACGTTTCCTTAATGAATGTTGCAGATGAGACCCAGGACCCATTAGGTGGGTTCTTTCTAGATGTCGATGATGCCGAATAGTTGTAGTCCCAGCTACGACCTTATGCCTTGTGGCGGGCTGTAGATAGTCAGGCCATGTGCCTTTTTACCCCTTTCGTCTGTCTGTACTCGGACAGCTTTATGCTTCCGCTTGGTTTGTATGAACTTGCTTGTATGACTTGTGTGTAGGGTTGTGTGACCCCTATCTGTAAGAACATATTATATAAGGCTCGTCGGAGCCTCTTAAATAAAATCCATGTTGTTGTGTGGTTATGTTGTGATGCCATGGTTGTATCTATGCATATCGGGCATGTCGTGCGTACGTGTGACGTGCAACGGCATGTATGGGATCCGACACCTAGTCGTGTGCCTTTAGTAGTACTCTTTACGGGAAACTGCCTCTTTGTGCTTTCACCGAGCCATGGTAGCTTGCTACTGCTCCGGACACATTGATTGACCGACATGTATCCTTCTTTGCTGCCGTGTCTGTCCCTTCGGGGAATGTCTCGCAATGTAATGGAGTCCCTATAGCCTGTTACGACTCGTCTACGTGCAGTGATGGCATTTATGTCTGATGGCGTAATTGAGTCCTTGTATCTTGCCGTGACTCGTCTACACATGCTTGAGGCCGACACCTCCATTGTTGGGTTACGTATGCCTGTTTCCGTATGGATGTGCCACTTGGGTTCTATGACTAGTAATGTCAGCCCGGATTCTCTGTCGTGTGATTGCTAGCGACATGTTCACATACGTGTGCCAAAAGACGCAAACGGTCCCGGCTAAGGTAAGGTTGCAGCCATGGAACTTACCGTGCGTGAGGCCGCAAAGTGATGTGATATGTTACAGTCTAGATTCGGATGACTTAGGATCGGGTCCCAACATGGGGTTTTGTTGATTACCTTGGTGGGTACTGGAAAGGAGCCCACATTACTAGTGGCGGGAGTGGCGTGGTCACTCTCGATACGGGGCATACAGGTGTGTACGATCATACACTGTCTTCACACGCACCGGAAACACCGTTGGTCCCCTCGTGGATGGTACGATTTAGAGCGAGGCTCGTGTGATGTATATCATGAGGGCTGGGTTCCAATCGAGTGGACTCTTTGTCTAGTATCGCTACGGGAAAGGCATTGTTCGAGTGCTTACCTCGGGTATGCTATATACCGCGAGTCGTGGATGACATGGAAGTTCCCTGAATCTTGTGGGTAAAGTGTGCAACCTCTGACATGAAAACTATTTGAATAGCCGTGTCCACAGTCAAGGACAGTTGGGTGGTGCTTCTTAGACTATGTTCAGATGTTTTCATGAAAATTGGCATGAGTATGGATGTGATGGTGACAAAGAGGTCACATGAGCTAAGTCCGATGACTTAGCATGGGAACTGAGCTAAGCCCGATGACTTAGTAGGATGGATGAACACGAGGTGTTCAACCCTACTTATGATCATATATGTAACTTGTTCATATGGATATCTGCTAATTGTTGATGCATTCTTACTAGTTACTTGATCATGTCATTTGCATTCAAAATTAGCTTTCCGCAAATTACCTACTTAGTGCAACATCATGCATCATTATTACCTTGTTCCACAACTTGGGTTGCTTGCGTGTATATTCAAAGTACTCATTGGCTTGCCACTGGTTATTTAATTGGCCAGGCATGGAAGAACAGGAGTATGTTGAAGAGTTCGTTGGTGAAAAACATGCGAACTAGGACGCTTCCCAATCAAAATGCATGTAGGTTAAGGCAGATGGCATGGGTTCACGCATTCGACCAAGATTTCCGCTGCTTGTTCTATTTAAGTGTTTGGCCCTTGTGGCCCTATCTATATAAGACTAGACCTTCATGGTCTTTATTTGTGTAAGACGCTATATGTGGATGTAAGACTCTTGTTATTCAACTTCTGTGTGTTCAGTGAGCATTGATCTCTGGGATCACTGTACACGTGCATTCATTGATCACGGCTTATGAGTCGGGGTCCCCACAGAGCTGGTATTAGAGCCATCCTGACTGTAGGAAGCCCTTAGTTAGCATGGATGTTAGTTAGGATAAAAACCACTTTCAAAACTACACCTAGCATCTATACTTAGGATTTCTACACTATTTACCTCTCCTATTATTCACACAACACTCTACTGACTCTCCTACTTTCAAACCTTTGTAGATGGCCGTCGTACCCAAAGCCTTCCTGACATCCGACTTTCCCTTACTCCTTGGGGATAGCCTGGAGAAGTGCCAGTTTCACCAACCACCCATTTTCCTCTACCACGAGCACTGGGTCGATGTCGTCACAAAGGAGTACCACGTAGATGTGGTCGTGGAGGCAAACGACTCCCTAACCAATTGGTTCTTTGAAGGACCATGGATGGAGACCATGATACTTGCAGTCAAGACAGCTGCACGCAAGGCACTCCTACAACTTCGAGACATCATTCTAGAGATGGCTGACGAGACGGCTACTCACTACCTTCCTTTCAGAAAGGATGATCTTGGCGAGAGTTGGACACTAATTCCAACCAAGGAGGATGGCACACCACTCAGGTTCCAGACCTACTTCAACCTCTCCGCCGATAGACTGGTTCATAACCTGATGAAGGAGTCCGTGAAGCTCTGCGAGGAACTTCACCACACCCGAGGGACAAGCCAAGACGAAGCCAGACAAGATCAAGAAGGATGGAGCCCCCGAGGGACGACCAGCTGGCGCTTATCGAGGAGTACCCCCAGCTAGTGATGCACCTCCATGTCGTCCTCGCATGAGTGCGAAGGAGTACTGATCACCAACCCGCTAGCAAAGTGTCGTCAGGATGGACCTCCTCGTTCCCCGACCCCTTCGACCGGGAATGATGCCTGTTCACATGACGAATAGGAGGAAGACCCAGAGGAGCATGACTACGAGACCGAGCACTCCACCACCTGAGTCCAAGAACCTATTTGCCTCATGACTAAGTTATCATGACTCAAAAATCAGGGCCAATTAAAACTTTTGTGTGCTTGTTATGCTTGACTTGATTGTTGATTGTCTGATTGCTGTCAGTGCTTTATATTCATAAAATCCCTCCTACTCTCAAAACTCTTCTCCTTGATCCACACTCTTGTCCAATGATCATGCCATGTGAATAGGACTTACTAATATTTTAACAAAATATTATTTTGGCCAAATAGGTTTTAATCAAATTAGGTTTACAAAAACCCCTGATTTGAGATTTGTGCTACAAGTCCCCAAATTGGGTGGATCCTTTTCCCCAAATGCTTTATTTGGAACCTACTATATATACAACCTTCCAAAACTATAAATTATTATTTTCAAATATTATTTTCATATTTTATTTAAAAGATTTTTCTTAAGGCAAGAAATCGTCTATTATAGGAAAACATTATTTAATGCTTTAAAAAATATTTGGGAAAATTTAGGAAAGCTTAGTGGACATATATTGTCCATATAAAAGAGTTTCAAGGCATGGTCATGTTCAAAGTATTGGACAAAACCCTTCAAAACCATTTGTGCCTATTCCAAGCATTTGAAATATCTCTATAAGAAATATTCTCAAATAAATCCAGGAAAATTCTAGCTTGTCACATATGTTATATGTGATCATCTTGCAAAGTTTCATCTCAATCCCAATTGTTTTAGTTCACCAAAATATCCTAAAGTCATTCCTGTCCAGAGCCAAATTTGATCAAGTTTACAATGTGTAGTATCTCCGATTGATCCCAAACTTTGTGGGAATTCTCTATTACCCATATGATGGTACTACATCAAGTGGTGAATCAAGGGGAATATAATTTCATGATCAGATCTATAGAAATCCATTTTTGTCCATTTCTAGGGTTTACCAAGTTTACATTATCAACTTTCTTCAAATCATCTCAAAACTTGTGATCAGGACCAAATGGACTTACCATTTACCCGTGGTAAATCCCAAGGTCATAGGATTTCCTTGCCTAGCCCAATCCCAACACAAACACCTTTAGCCATAAACTTGTGGACAAGCAAAGTGGGCCCAAAAAGATTCCCCTTGCCCCCAACTTTTTACCGCAACATATTATAACCCTCTTCTACCTCCAGTAACTTTGCCATGGCCGCTGGTCAATTATTTGGGGGGTAACTCTCTCTTATTCCCTCTCTTTTTACCATGCCACCACCTCTCCTTCCCTTATGATCATGCTATTGACCCAAAACTTTTCCACAACCTCACTTGCATACCTGTGCGTCAAACCAAAACCCAAATATGGCAGGCTCATGTGGAAAATATGAGCAGTTCATCGAAACCTTCATTATGGTAGCAATAGTGCCTTTGTACTGCAAGTACTCTGTAGTATTATCTTCCTGAGCTGCAAATTGGTGGGAAGCTAGTCCTTTCATACCTATGTCTTCTAGACGACGTTTTACCCTGGGTGACCTACAGTAAAACCCCATTGGATCAACCCCAAGTTTGATGTATCAAACTTAAGCTGAGTATTTTCTAACCTAGCCAGCCCCATTTACCCTGAGAATTTCCCAGTGACCTATATCATGCATGCCTTGCATGCCAGACATGTTTGTCTGACCAAAAGGTCTCCCTGGACATGCGTTGACGTGGTGACCATGCTACTGGCATGCAACAACGGCGCTCTGGCAACAAACATTCTCCTATAGCTCGCAGCAACCATCGGCAGGGCATCCCCGTGTGCTAATAGCCTCCTTTTGACCTCCCACGCCTCTCCCCGACACCAGGATGCAGCCAAGGGAGCTCAGGCACGCGCATGCTCGGCGCCTGAGGGCATCCGAGGCGCATCCGTGATCCCCTCGACGTCCCTCTTGCTTTTACCTCTCCCCAAGCCCCCTCTTGTCCCCTCTAGGTCCCTCTCCCTCCCTTAAGCCTCTTGAACCTCCCTGTTTACCCTGCCGTGCCCTGCATCCACCCCCATGGCCGCCATGTCCCAGTCGCGTCCTTCGCTCGAATCCGAGCTCCCTGGTACTCCCTCTCTTCCTCTGGCCAGCTTGGAGCCTCCCCCTTGACTCCTTGAAGCCCCTCCTCCGCTGTTTCCCCATGAGGTCGACCGTACACACGGAGCCACGACGGCCCGATGGCTTCCCTGTGGCCATCCTAAGCCACCGCCACCTCAGCTCTCCCCCGTGGGCGTACCGCACCCAGGCAGACGCGGCTCACCACGCTTAGCGTGCCTGAGCTGGAGCGCCGCTGGGGATGGTCGGCACCGCCGGGGGCGGGCACGGGAGCTGCCTGGCTGTACCTCCCCCACTCCTCCTCTACTCGAGCAGGAGGAGGAAGGAGGGCCTAATGGGTGGGGCCCATGAGTCAGCGACCCATCCGACCGGGCCCTCCGGTTTAAGTGGAGGTGGGTCTCCGGTGGCCGCCTCCCCACTAGGAAGGCGTACTCCGCAGGAGTACGCTTCTGACGCGGCCGTGCATGCGCTGAGCTGGCCGGCCCATTTGTTAACTTGCGCCCTGTGCGCAGGTTGGCCTTCTAGTAATTCTTTGTCTTTTTCTTTTCAGAAGCAATGAAAAATAGATATTAAATTCATCTTCACTCCAAATCTGGTGAGTCAAAATCCTAGAGGTTCCTAAAATCTTCCTCTATCCAAAAATATATCCTACATATTTTCCCACAAACTTCTCTACTATTCAAATTTAAATTTAAATTTGAACTATTGGAGAGCCACCTTGTAAAATTCCCAGAGCAACCATATAATCTCCAATTTATAGGTACTCTAAGTGTCATACCCTATTTTTTAGCCAAGGTGAACATTTTTACCATGCACCTATTCTGTTGGATCCACTAAATAATCCCCCTTTTTCCATTTATCTCATCTTTGCAAATCCTTGGGAGATTCATACCAATTCCAAATCCAGTGTAACCACTTCCCACATGTTTCTAAAATCATGCCCTATTTTATGAGTGCCTCCACCCATTTTTATGAAAATATTTTCTGTTGACATCTTGGAGGATCATCATTTCCTTCATTTCCACCATTCCAAACTCTCCCTTGATCCACTGTCGGTACACCGATCCTAGGCCATAAGAATCCAGCCTGTAACACATCACATCACTTTGCGGTCTCACGCACGGTTATCTCCACGGCTGCCACCTTACCTGGGCCGGCACCGTTTGCGTCTTTTGACTCACGTATGTGAATGTGTCGCTAGCATTCAAATCTCAAAGAACCCGAGCCGACATGACTAGTCATAGAACCCAAGTGGCACATCCGTACAGGGACAGGCATACGTAACCCAGCAATGCAGGTCTCGATCTCTAGCATTTGTAGACGAGTTATAGCAAGCTACAAGGACTCCATTACGCCGTGGGACATAAATGTCATCACTACACGTAGACGAGTCATAGTAGGCTATAGGGAATCCATTACACCGCGAGACATTTCCCCGAAGGGACAAACACAGTAGCAAAGAAGGATACATGCTCGTCAATCAATGTGTCCAGAGTAGTAGCAAGCTACTAAGGCTCGGTGGAAGCACAAAGAGGTAGTTCCCCGTAAAGAGTACTACTAGAGGCACACAACTAGGTGTCGAATCCCATACATACTGTTGCACGTCACACGTACGCACAGCATGCCCGGTATGCATAGATACAACTATGGCATCACAACATAACCATACAACATTACAACATTTATTTAGAAGGCTCAGAAGAGCCAATACAATAAGATGTTATAGATAGGGGTCATAAGACCCAACATTCAGAGCATTCAAACAAGCAAGCGGAAGTTAAACATGTCTGGGTACAGACATCTACAAAAGTGGATGGAGGAGCCTGAAAAGCTACAACGACCCTAGCAAAGGAACCAGACCTCTGTCAAGGATTCCCAAGCTAATCCGATCAACATCGAACTTCAAGTTCAAAATACCACTAATGAGACTGACGTCTCCTCTTCAAAAACATAAATTAATCAAACGTGATTACAAAGGTACTCAGCAAGACTTACATCAGAACTATCTACATATGCATCAGTATCAATGAAGGGGATTGTGGAGTTTATTGCAGCCAGCTTTGACTCTTGGCTCACCTATACTACGACTACAACTAGTATCTTTGAGGTGGGATTGCGCACACGAGTCCACATATTCTCCAATCAATACAACACTATTGATCCACTTCGGTCTCCCTACAAGAAGGCCATCCATAGCGCTCACGCTTATCTTGCGTATTTTAGAGTATCCACTTCAACTTATCTATGAACCACATAAGTTCTCCAAGTAGTCCATATCCGAGGACGTGGCTATTGGAATAGATTCATAACACTGCAGGGGTGTACTTTGTCACACATGCTCTCGCCACTTACCGCCCTGTGCTCATAAAAAGGCACCTCGGCAACCTTCAAGCGGAAGACCAGCGAGGGAGTCGGCCATGACCTGACTAACCACAGAAGACTCTAGTCCAGGTTTCTCGCCTATTTGAGATTGAACCCGCAAGGAAGTCCGGACGAAGTTTCCTCAATGGCCCCAAACGATGTGTATAGGGTTCCCAAGCCCACCTCGACGGAAGGTACTACGCTTGGTACACCGGGCCGCAATGCCTAGTCTGTCCCAAGCCCACCTACATGGGGTACCACTCGGTAGACTACTAGCATATCCTATAAACACCACAAACTAGTTGTAACTCCTGGACAGAGATCAAGTCGGTTAATAAGTCGAGAGAGTCAATTAAGGATCCCAATGTGCGGTAGTAGCTAGTCTTGGACAACATAAACATGACTCAGTTCTTAAGGACGGTCCCAATGAGACAACCCGCCATGTACTGCTACATGGCCTCTCATCGCTACCTTTAACAAATCGTGTTCACAACTTAGCTCTCATCATCAGAACAAGTTCAGTTCACTCCGGTTCATCACCCAGGTGAATCAGACCTGACACAACTATAAGCATAGCAAGCATAGCAGGTTAAAGGCAAAACATGGCTCAAGCATCTACCAGGTATGCTAGGTTGCATGGTTCAGCTATTTACTGTGACAATGGCAGGTCATGCAGAGGAATGGGTTCAATTACCGGAGCATGTAAAAGTTGAAATATTTTGTCCTAATGCAATAAGTGAGAGCAAGAGCGAGAGAGTGGGATTGTATCGGATATGTTCAAGGGGTTGCTTGCCTGACAGTCCTGAAGATATCATTTCTCTTCATCAATGTCAACGATCACATCGTCGAAACCATCGTCTATCGAGAGGGAACAAGCACCGACAAGCAAGAAGAAGGAACACATTCAATGTGATGCAACAATCATGATGCATGAAATCGCATGTTAAATTACTAAATTGACCTAGTGCTATAGGTAGTCATATTAAGTGAAGTGGAATTCAAACTTATACTAAATTCCAACTCCAACACTATTTATTAAATTATCCTAATCATGACATGTCCTACTTAGTGATGTTAACTTTCTCAAATATGCATGATCATGGCATAAACAGATTCATTGGATTTTTTTGATCATTTTTCATATATAAATTATTTTCATTTGATTTACAGATTATTTTCTATGATTTTTAGAGGTTTTAAACATTTTCTTGAATTTCCTGAATTATTCTATTATTAGGAAATCTGTTAATGCGTCAGCCTGACGCTAGGGTGACATCACAAGTCAACAGGGCCGGCCAGGGTCAAACCTGACTGTCTGGACCCACCTGTCAATGGCACATGGGGTTAATTAGGATTAACTAAATCCTAATCAAAATTATCAAGGGTTGGGCCCACTAGTCACTGGGTGATTAGGTTAATTAAGCATTTTAATTATTTTCAAACTAACCCAAAATTAACACGGGCTAGGCCCCACCTTTCACTGACTCTAGGAGGTCAAACCTCCTGTCAGCGGTGTCAAACCTACCGACGTTAAGCCGACGGCGAGGCCAGATGTGGTGGAGGGACACGGATTTCGCGCTCCGGCGTCCAAATGGACGGCGGAGGCCATCTACCGCGAGCTGACGCCCCCGCGCGTCGAGTAGTGAGGTCGTCCGGGCCTGGGGGCGGAGGCATCGGCGGCGACCTCAACTACAGCGGCCGGAGCTCAGCAACGGCGAGGATGACAGCTAGAGGGCGAACTGGGTAGCAGGGATACAGGAAGGAGTAAGGGAAGCTCACAGGGACGCCGAAGAGCTAGCCGGCGGCTCGGGAACGACCAGGACGACGCGAATCGACGGTGGAAGCTCCGGTGGCCGGGGGGGAAAACGGCGACGATGAAGGCGATGAGGCGCTCCCGGCTAGATTTCTTCGGCGAGGGGGAGCAGGGGGATGCGGCGGTTCTGGTGGGCTTGCTGGCTGGGCGAGGGGAGGCCAGAGGCCACGGCGGAAGCGAGCAGCGGCGATGACGACCTTCAGGTCCGGGAGGAGGGAGGTAGGGCATCAAGGAGTGGTGAGGAGAGAGGGATAGAGAGGCAAAATGGGCTTCGGGGATGAGCGCGACATCTCTATCCACCGCGGGGCAACAACGGAAAGCAGGAGGTGGCTCGAGCGCGTGCCGGCGTGCCGTGGCCACACTCCCTTGTCCTCCTAGCGAGAGGTGGAGGATAACTGGCACTTGGGCCAGATGGGCTGCACAGTGCCAGGCCTCAGGTATGCCCCCTTTTTAGTTTTTATTTTCTACTTTCTTTTCTTCTAACATTTGTTTTTATTTCGTGAGGCCAAAATACCTAGCACAATAATGCCCACATATTTTATGAAATATAGTTTGATCATTTCAAACTTCCACAAAAGGTTTGGGCATTTTTGGACATCTGTCATAATTATAATGCTTTATTAGTCAATTTGTGAAACTTTCCTATTTTATTTAATTTACCAAAATAATTGTTAAAACATAATTCCCCCTGGTATGTTATTTTCCAACATTTATCAGAAATGGTGAACATTTTTGAAGGCCATTTGGAAACATTCAAAATTCAGCTGTTGGAGTTTGGTTTAATCCATGAGATGCTAGGGTTTGTCATACCCATTTCAAATTCATTTGAAGTTATACATGGTGCAATGAATGCTCAATGATGCAACTAATAAAAGCAATTTTAGGGCTGTGACAACTCACCCCCACTAAACAAGAATCTCGTCCCGAGATTCAAGCGTAGGGTAAGAGGACAGAAGGGGACACAAAACTAACACAATCTTCATGATCCAGTTGCCCTTCTCAAAGATGTTGCTTCATTTCATCATCTTGACTTTGGCGTCTTTGCTTCCAAGATCTTCATCCAGCACGATGACAAAAAGGAATAAGAAATCTCTACAAGATTCGATCTTTTCAGAGATCGAGCAACTCATGATCAACTCGTAGAATGAGACGTGATAACATCTCTCGAGCCGAGACACAAAACACACATTGAGAATAAAAATGAGGCAGATGACAGAAGTTCAATTGGTAGGCAACAATTTCATGCTAAAGCAGATGGTGAAGAGGTTTCAAAGTAGCGAGGAGTTAGTTGCCCTTCATACCATAATGGGCACCTTAGGGAAAGTGACTCGTAAGATTATTCCTTAAGTGGCAAAAAGAATTACTTTTGATACAGAGATCATTGAGACTCTTTGTACCAGCCTAAGGCAATTCGCAAATGATCGTTGGAAGGAATTCAAAGAATGGCATACTCAGATCAGAGGGAAACTAGAGTGATAAAACAATTCGGCAACGGAAGGCACTTTCCAGTTAAAACCGAGAGTATAACCCAGTGTCTGAGAGTGCTCTCAAGAACTTGAGCATCTCCATATTCATCAAAGTTTTATCAACATCCGTGCCAAGGATTGTGGCAACACCTCATACTACCATGATGAATAATGATGGAGGATGTAGATGCAAAGGAAGACAACACTTTCTTTTATTTCACCTTAGCTAGGCCAAGGACGCGAAATCTGGATGATCGACCGAAAGACATTTAGCACTCCGCTTCTAATGTTCTCCTTTATGTACTAGTGTAACCCCAATTGTAGGTTAGGTTTGCTATCTAGAACATCAAGTAAAGGTCGGACTTCGGGATCTCAAAGGGGTCAATGAGGAATAACTTCTAGAGCAAGTCATACAAGGTCCTCATGGGGAGGTGGCCAAGTTGCTGAAACAAGATATAATAATAGTAGGTCTTCCGGATAGGTATGTTAGCCACAACATCCCTTTGTCGGTTACAGTGAGACCAATATTATAATTCTTGGGAAATGTTCCAACCATCATATCTGCCTGAGATTCAGATATGGTTGGTGTTAGGATATTCCAGACTCAACATGTCTGAAAGTGAAAGGTTACAACACAAATCGAAGAGATGACGTTGCGAGATTCTCAGGAAATGAACTACGGTGTCAACACCAAAACATGAGCTGGATTGCAAGACACATGTGAACACATTGTCCAAGACAATTGTGAACACATAGAAATCTTACAACAAAACACTACCAAGTTCTGGATGGAACCATCATTGGAGGTAACGAAGATCTTACTGAAGTCGTACAAATAGGTCTTAAGAAATAACTTCTTTGCCTTAAACAAGTCAATCGATGGCTTGGTGTGCTAGGGAATACATATGGAATGGAGATGATCAGTCTATCAAACCATAGAATACTTCGCACGTGCATGACTGACTTGTGATGATTCCAATGAAAACAAAACCACCTTTCTCAAGTTCATGGCGGCAACTTTCACCATATGCACATGAACTAAGAGTAAGTCACCTCTTACACCAAACATATACTTCATGTACATGACACGAAGATATTGTCTACAAAGTTTCCAACACCAGCTTAATGTTCATCATGAGTCATGGGATAGACGAGAATGTTGCCGATGAGCTCAACAACAATTCATTGAGGTATGAAAATGGATGTAATTCCACAACTATGAGAACAAGGTGATAGCATTGGTCAGACCAAAAGATATAATGGTGTATGCACAAGGATACATCCACGAGTAAAAGAACATTAGGAAGATCTTTGGTTCTGATTTTGAATTGACGATAGCCCATACTCCAATCCAAGGTTGAACAAGACAATAGATGCAACAATTGATCACAAGGATTAATTGATGAATATATCATCTTTGTTCGACACACACATCCAAAACAAAGACATTCCCCAGAATGAACAAAGTCAGGCGAAACTTTTATCTTCCAACTCTCCAAGTTGTTGTTTAGCTTAACCAACTAGTTCATGGGTGTCCAACACATATTCTTGGAGAAAGGTGGTTTATAGGAAAACCATCTCGATCACGAACTTAACATAACGGTCAAGGAACACCTTGGTAATACTTCCGAGAAGATATTCGGAAGATCATGATCCACCGGTATGTTATCAAGCTCGAGAGCGATCTTGCTTTTCAAGGCAAGACGATATGATCAACAGAGCAAAGGATTGACACAATCCTAACTCATTGACCGAAAAGTGCACCATGGAAAATGGACTAGGTAGCATGATCACTCCTAGAGTGGTGATTCAATAACCAACACACCAAGAATGAAATTATTGTCCATTAACTACCAAACAACAAAGTTGCTAGAAGTATTGATTACACACATCACGATTCACTTCTCGGTATTCTGGTTTCAACAACACAGAGACCGGGCAATGAATGATGATGGCTAGAAGTATCACTACATCAAGATTTCATAAGAGAGAGTGCAGTTCTCATGATAATCTTGACATGAAGAGGGTAATACCTCAAGGTAGAATAGAGCAAAAGCTAAATTGGCATTTTAATCTGCGGAATACAACTGCTTTGACCCAATCCGAGAAATGGATGAGGTACGGGAGTTTGCTTGTCCTAGTCATTCTAAAATAGAATGGCTTGACAGACCACGAGAATAGTTGACGTCGATAACACAATGCATGACATACTCTTGACTATCCATTGATAGATAAAGGTCAGAATACAATTGAAGAAGGGCAACTCAAGAGCACCTGATTTTTCCTGAGTTGTAGATGCATGGATTGAATATGTCAAACGGAGTTCAACATGTTTCTTCTAGATAATCCATGCAGAAATGAAAGAATTGGCAGGCTCCCAACTATGAAATGGAGGACTCATCATGAGCACTCTTGTTATGATATTAAGATCACAAGAAACTTCTGCCATAATGGATCATGGTATTGGAAGAATGATATACCACAAACCTTGAAGACTATAACAGGGTTACTAATATCCTAAAGGAACGAGCAAATACTATCAACGGAAGGAAGCAAAATGATTCTTGGGTTCAGGAACCCAGATACAGAATACCTATTGTCTAAGTAGCATCATAGCATGCTTTTGATGATGATGGCCAGAATTGTCACATTGGGAACAAAAGACACAACTAAACGGTTATGTGGTTCACTGAAACAATATGGTTTCCTAAACACCTTCATCAAACACGTCGAGGTAATAGAGTTCCCCAAAACCATAATTACTGTGCTTTGTCTGGCCTGAAGGACATTGACTCAAGATGAAAGTGTTTTGCAATTGCATCAGATAATTTAGAAACCTTGCATAACTCGGACACCATAACGGCTGTACGGGCATGAAATATGAGGCAATATGCACAAGAAAGATGACAACATCATAGTGAATTCTTATAGAGGCATCGATCCAGAAAGACAACATCTTTCGTATAGGTCTCCAACATAATAACTCGTCATCCTAATAGATAGATGAGAATGCCAAGTTCTTAATCCCTGTAGAAAAGATGAGGGTGACTCAGAATCAGAATGACACAAGGAAAGGAGTAGAAAGAGCCTTACGTTCCCTTCCACAATCAATTCCCTTATATAACTAAAGCAGTTCTAGACTCAACATCGACCAGTTTGGCTTGGTAATCCTACAGGCAGTCAAGATCTGATACCAAAGCTATCGGGACCCCGATCCTATGCCATAAGAATTTAGCCTGTAACACATCACATCACTTTGCGGTCTCACGCACGGTTATCTCCACGGCTGCCACCTTACCTGGGCCAGGACCGTTTGTGTCTTTTGACTCACGTATGTGAATGTGTCGCTATCATTCAAATGTCAAAGAACCTGGGCTGACATGACTAGTCGTAGAACCCAAGTGGCACATCCGTACAGGGACAGGCATACGTACCCCAGCAATGCAGGTGTCGATCTCTAGCGTGTGTAGACGAGTTATAGCAAGATACAAGGACTCCATTACGCCGTGGGACATAAATGTCATCACTGCACGTAGACGAGTCGTAGCAGGCTATAGGTTCTCCATTACACTATGAGACATTTCCCCGAAGGGACAAACACAGCAGCAAAGAAGGATATATGCTGGTCAATCAGTGTGTCCGGAGCAGTAGCAAGCTACTAAGGCTCGGTGGAAGCATAAAGTGGCAGTTCCCCGTAAAGAGTACTACTAGAGGCACACAACTAGGTGTTGAATCCCATACATACCGTTGCACGTCACATGTACGCACGACATGCCCGATATGCATAGATACAACCAGGCATCACAACATAACCATACAACAACATGACTTTTATTTAAGAGGCTCCAACGAGCCTTGCATAATATGTTCTTACAGCTAGGGGTCACACAACCCGACACTCAAGTCATACAAACAAGTTCATACAAACCAAGCGATTCGTGGATGACATGAAAGTTCCCCGCGTCTTGTGGGTAAAGTGTGCAACCTCTGCAGAGTGTAAAGCTATTCTAATAGCCATGTCCACGGTCAAGGACAGTTGGGTGGTGCTGCTTAGACAATGTCCATATGTTTTCGCAAACTTGGTGTGTGTGTGGTGACAAGGATGATATTTGAGTCGAGTTGGATGCCTTGGCTTGATGACTAAACATGAGATGTTCAAACAATACATGATACAAGTATTGCCTTATTCTAACATGGGTTGCTTGCGGGTACATTCAAAGTACTCATTGTCTTGCCACTGGTTACTTTATTGGCCAAGCATGAAATATCAGGTTATGATGAAGAATACCTTGGTAACGGACGTGCGAGCTAGGACGCTTCCCAGTTAGAATCCATGTAGGGTTAAGGAAGATGGCATGGGTTCACGCTATCGTTGGAGATTTCTGTTGTAAGTTTATGAAGGTTAGGCCTTAAGGGCCATATTCGAGTAAAATTGTATGTAATGGATGTAAGACGCTTGTTATTCAGTTTCTATGTGGTTAGTGAGCATTGATCTCTGGGATCACTGTGCACGTACATTCAGTGATCACGACTTATGAGTCGGGGTCCCCACAGAGCTGGTATGAGAGCCAGGTTGACTGGAGAAAGCCCTTAGTTAGCATGGACATTAGTTAGGACAAAATTGTTTTCCCAGACCATTCAAAACACTTGCAAAGGCTACCATATTTCTTAACTCTTCTAAGCTTTCAAATAAACTGAAGGATTGTCCCTAGCACTTCCACCATTTTCCCTTTTGGCTCTCCTCATCTACTTTTCAAAACTTTGCAAATGGTCGCTACTACCCTCATGCCCCTGACCACGGGATTCCTTGTAATCCTTGTGGGTAACGTGGAAGGAAGCCACCTTGTCAGACAATTTCCGGCATATCTTGGACCCAAGTTGGCGACACTAGACAAGGAGCTACCAATAGAAGATACCTTCTCGAAGAATGAGGATGTCAAGACCTAGATGATAGTAACACCTTCGACACAGTCCTAGGATGATTCCACCTTGGCCTTTGATGATTAGGGCACAAGACATGCAATGTCATGATATGCATCGCTAATGGAGCAACCCTGTCCTTTTCGTTGTTGTGTCGGCAACCACCGGTGGATGAGAACCTCGCCATTTGGTCTGCCTCACTATAGCAGGAAAAACGGTTCTCTTCATCCCCCACTCTCGGTGACGATATTATCAATGTGACCGGCAGGATAGAACTCTACCATGCCATGTTAATGACATTGCATAGAAGGCTACCTACCTGGAATGCTCGACATCTCAAGAGACAAGAAGGCATTGTCATGATCACGGGGACACCAGAAGACCCTGTCAACAACAGCCATGAAGAATCACCCTCGTCATCAACTCAACAGACCTGAAGTCATCAAGGACTCTTCAGGGACAACCAGGATCGTCTTGATGAACAACAACAAAAATACATAGCAACACCTGAAGAAGACCCAGAAGGCTAAACAGACTCCTCTCCAAGACACGAAGCAAGCACGACTACTGAGTCCGAGGACCCTTAGGGTAGGATAGGTCGTGTCTCCCCTATGCGAAGTCGAGTCCATATGATGGTTTAAATGGAACCATGATGTGTGTTGCTTGTTTTTCCTGTTTGTGCTTTGGTGTAAGTCACACTTTTGCCCTACGCAACAAGTGTGCGACTATATCACCTGCCGTACCACGATGTTTGTGTTTGGCCTTTTTGGCACTTGCTTAATTGCACTTGCACTATACCACCCCCTTAGGCATTCTCCTCTATGCTTAATTGCGCTGAAGACCAGCAAGACCAGATGCACCAAGGATCCACCTTGACAAGCAACCGGCACAGAAGACTTCGACTACAACAAACTCAACAAGACGCAACCCCGTAGGGTTATGCTTCTCCCTCAAGATTGGAAACCCCTCCCTTGCCTAACCTATACCTCACAAGCTCCCCAACACAAGTCTCTGAATCACGTGTTTAATACACGGATTTGCCAGAGCACTTATTGAGCTTCAATGACCCCTGCTTTGCACTGGGTTCATTATGGAGCTAGTCATCATAGTGAACAAACATCCTTCATTCCTACTCTAGCACAAGGACCTTGATGCCATAGGAAGGATCATTCTAAGGGTAGACGAATTATGGACAATGATCTAATTTAGGCATAATAGATGTCTTGAGCAAGATGTTCGGACCCTTTGGTGGATTACGAGGCTTAATGTTGGTGGACGAACTTGGTGGATCAAGATTGATAGAGTAGCATAACTTGCTTGTCCCTTGAGAAAATTGGATTGGTAGGACAAATATGATCACATGCTGAAATTCTTGGTGGATTAATGACTTGTCTTTGGCAGGTAATGTAGGTAGTGGAGTAACGGTGGTATGACGGTGACTAGAGTATTGGTAGGAAATTCTTACTAGATGTAAACATTGGATTTAAATAGGTGATTCTACTAGGTGCTCAGGATCAATTAAACCACATGGTTTGCAGTAATTTGGATTTAGTCCAATGATCTTGATATTGATACCATATTTCTCAGTGAATATTAGTAGAAGGAATTGGATGATGTTAGGGATAATCTAGGGATCTATATAGCTCGACCTTGGAGTGTAGTGGGCCATGAGATTGGAAGTTCATGATAATAGTCCTTCCAATGATATGTGGATTACATGAACTCGAGGAGATTATGTTGGACGCCATCGATGCTGGATTTGTAGCAGTAATGGATCATGTAATATTGGATGGTATGCGTGGATCAATTAAATTAGATTCGTAGGAAGGAAACAAGATCTCAGAGTGGTTTATTACCTGTTTCCTTAGCATAGTAATGCAATGCTTTAGACCTTGGATAGGTCAGAAGGACACTTGGATTGGTAGTGTCATGATCAAGCTTAGCGGCTTGTAAATTATCCTGATGATTTTTATATAGGGATATATGTGAGTTAGCTATAGTATGCATATGAGATTTTTGGTATATACCTTCTCTCAAAACCTTGGAGATATGAGAAGCATATACAATATTGGATTTGACTTATATCAGATGATACCACCGAGGATATAGGGTGACTTTGTTTGGAATGATAGGCAGTACCATTGGCATCTAATAGTTGTGCTCAGGATAAGATGTTAGACGTTCATTCACATCCTAAGCTCCTTGAAAACCCGAAGCTTTACCAGACCATGACGTGGTCAGACTATGACCATAGGCCCTGGACTATAAGTCGTTAGACTATGGTCAGTACTCCATCTTGACCACCCCCAATCCTATTCAAAAGAAAGGTGGCCATAGAGACATCTATTAGGTTGGACCGCGAACCCTTGATACTAGTGACCATTCGGGACGAATGTCGCTCCTCTCACATATCCCATGAGCAATATGGTTTTGTGATACTTCGGGGAATAGGTTGTTGTCCTTTGGGACTACATACTTATTTACCCAATGAGAGGAGGAACACCTTAGTCCTGTTTGTACCAGCCCCAGGAACACTAACTACCATGCCTCTCAAGTATAAGGTCTCGCCTTGAAGGAGTTGGACTCCACGAAGCACCCTCCCTACAGAAGAAGAGTTTCTTGCCCAAGCAAATGAAGAACCACTACGATTGTGGAGCCACTACAACGATGGAGAAGAAGCAAAAATAAGTCAACAACCACTCCTCTGCCAGCTACATCAAATAGACTATATCAAGAAGCACCAACGTCCAAGAAGGATGAAGCCCTTGCATACCAAGAGGATTAAGAGCCCCTTAGATTTAACCAGTCACCTATTAGTTCCTGACTAGGAAGGAACCAAGGAGGTAATAACACCCCGTCACTCCACCACTTTGATGGCGTACGATAAGCATGACATCCCTACTTCCTTTAGATGCCTGGAATGGAGTGGACGACTATCATGACTTCATTACCAGCCCCTTGTTGGTCCAATCTAGGGTGTAAACCCAGACTCGATCATGGTAAGCCAGCTGTCAAAGGTAGTTCACCCCGCTTGCCAAGACCTAGACCTTGGGGATTAGATGGCTGATCTATACTCTCAATAGTCCACCTTGTCTAGAACCCCACTAAAACCTGTCCAGAGGGTAGAGCCCGTTTTGACACCAAGCCTCTAAGCTCAATCTTAGGGACGAGACTCAACGCAGACCTTGCCATGGAAAAATGAGTAGACCATACACTCAAAAACCCTCTAGAAACATGCATCCATGACAATGAAGACAAACAGCCAAAGAAGAATGAAGAATCTACCTGGGCAACTTACTCAAGCGGAAGATCTTGATGAGAAGCCCATGATATTTTAGGCACTTCAAGACCCAAAAGGACAACCACGCTGGAGCGGAAACAACATGGAATGCAAAGACTGCCTCACCTCTTGATTTCCGCATCCTTCCCCGCCTAGCCTAGGAATCTCAAGGACGAGATTCTTGTAAGGGGGTAGTTTGTCACATCCTGTGATTTGCCTCATGACTAAGTTATCACGACTCAAAAATCAGGGCCAATTAAAACTTTTGTGTGCTTGTTATGCTTGACTTGTTACTGATTGTGTGATTGCTGCCAGTGCTCTATATTCAGAAAATCCCTCCTACTCTCAAAACTCTTCTCCTTGATCCCCACTCCTATCCAATGATCATGCCATGTGAATAGTACTTAATAATACTTTAAAAAATATTATTTTGGCCAAAAAGGTTTTAATCAAAACGGTTTGCAAAACCCCCTGATTTGAGATTTGCACTTCAAGTACCCAAACTGGGTGGATCCTTTTTCCCCAAATGATTTATTTGGAACCTACTATATATATAACCATCCAAAACCACAAATTATTATTTTAAAAGATTATTTTCATATTTTATTAAAAAGCTTTTTCTTCAGGCTAGAAATAGTGTTTTATAGGAAAAAAATATTTAATGCTTTAAAAAATATTTGTGAAAATTTAGGAAAGCTCAGTGGACATATATTGTCCATATATAAGAGTTTCAAGGCATGGTCATGTTCAAAGTATTGGACAAAACCCTTCAAAACCATTTCTGTCCATTTGTAGGGTTTACCAAGTTTACATTATCAACTTTCTTCAAATCATCTCAAAACTTGTGATCAAGACCAAATGGACTTACCATTTACCCCTGGTAAATCCGAAGGTCATAGGATTCCTCTGCCTAGCCCAATCCCAGCACAAACACCTTCAGCCATAAACTTGTGGACAAGCAAAGTGGGCCCAAAAAGATTCCCCTTGCCCCCAACTTTTTACCACAGCATATTATAACCCTGTTCTACCTCCACTAACTTTGCCATGGCCTCTGGTCAATTATTTGGGGTGGGGGTAACTCTCTCTTATTCCCTCTCTTTTTACCATACGACCACCTCTCCTTCCCTTCTGATCATGCTATTGACCCCAAACTTTTCCACAACCTCACTAGCATAACTGTGCATCAAACCAAAACCCAAATATGGCAGGCTCATGTGGAAAATATGAGCAGTTCATCTAAACCTTCATTATGGCAGCAATAGTGCCTTTGTACTGCAAGTACTCTATAGAATTATCTTCCTGAGGTGCAAATTGGTGGGAAGCTAGTCCTTTCATACCTATGTCTTCTAGACAAGGTTTTACCCTAGGTGTCCTACAGTAAAACCCCATTGGATCAACCCCAAGTTTCATGTATCAAACTTAACCTGAGTATTTGTGTAACCTAGATAGCCTTATTTACCCTGAGAATTTCCTAGTGACCTATGTCATGCATGCCTTGCATGACAGACATGTTTGTCCGACCAAAAGGTCTCCTTGGACATGCATTGGCGGGGTGACCACGCTACTGGCATGTAGCAATGGCGCTCTGCCGACAAACGTTGTCCTGTAGCTCGAAGCAACCTTCGGTAGGGCATCCCTGCACGCCAATAGCTTCCTCTTGACCTCCCACGCCTCTCCCCGATGCCAGGATGCAGCCAAGGGAGCTCAGGCACGCGCATGCTCGGCGCTTGAGGGCATCCGAGCTCCCCTCGATGCCCCTCTTCATTTTACCTCTCCTCGAGCCCCCCTCTTGACCCCTCTAGCTCCCTCTCCCTCCCTTAAGCCTCCTGAACCTCCCTGTTTGCCCTGTGGTGCCCTGCATCCACTCCCATGGCCGCCATGTCCCCGTCGCGTACGCCGCTCGAATCCGAGCTCCCTGGTGCTCCCTCTCTTCCTCTGGCCAGCTTGGAGCCTCCCCTTGACTCCTTGAAGCCCCTCCTCCGCTGTTTACCCATGAGGTCGACCATACGCCACGGTGGCCCGACGACTTCCCTGCGGCCATCTCAAGCCGCTACCTCCTCAGCTCTCCTCGTGGGCGTACTGCACCCAGGCAGCCGCGGCTCACCGCCTCAAGCGCGCCTGAGCCGGAGCGCCGCTGGGGACAGCCGGTGCCGCCGAGGGCGAGCGCCGGAGCTACCCGGCTCTGCCTCCCCCGCTCCTCCTCTGCTCGAGCGGGAGGAGGAAGGAGGGCCAGACGGGCGGGGCACGCGAGCCAGTGACCCATCTGACCATGCCCGACGGTTTAGGTGGAGGCGGGTCTCAAGTGGTCGTCTCCCCACTAGGAAGGCATACTCCGTAGGAGTACGCTTCTGATGCGGCTATGCGTGCGCTGAGCTAGGCCGGCCCATTTGGTAACTTGCGCCCTGTGCGCAAGTTGGCCTTCTGGTAATTCTTCGTCTTTTTCTTTTCAGAGGCAATCAAAAATAGATATTAAATTCATCTTAACTCTAAATCTAGTGATTCAAAATCCTAGAGGTTCCTAAAATCTTCTTCTATCCAAAAATATATCCTACATATTTTCCCACAAACATCTCTCTACTGTTCAAATTTAAATTTAAATTTGAAGTATTGGAGAGCCACCTTGTAAAGTTCCCAGAGAAACCATATAATCTCCAAATGGAGTAATTCCAGTTTATAGGTACTCTAAGTGTCATACCCTATTTTTCTAGCCATCGTGAACATTTTTACCATGCACCTATTCTGTTGGATCCACTAAATTACCCCCATTTTTCCATTTATATCATCTTTGCAAAGCCCTAGAAAATTCATACCAATTCCAAATCCAGTGAAACCACTTACCACATGTTTCTAAAATCAAGCCCTATTTTATGAGTGCCGCCACTCATTTTTATGAAAATGTTTTCTGTTGACATCTTGGAGGATCATCACTTCCTTCATTTCCACCATTCCAAACTCTCCCTTGATCCACATCCTATGAAACCTCCTTGGTTATTTTTCTCATGACTAGAGGAGTCCTAGAGAAATAAAAATCCTAATTATAGAGCACTTTTATTTTCTGCTTGTTGTGTTGCTTATTGCGGTTGTTTCCGATGATAGTTGACGAAGTAGATGAAGTGCTCAAAGTGGACGAGAAGCGTGTGAAGACCTCGAAGACCTTGCAAAGCCAGGCAAGCAGCCCTTTGACCATGTTAAGAAACCATTTTCATTGCATGACATATAGCACTTTCCTTTTTTCATATTTGATCATGTGGAGTAGTGACTCGTCCGGTGGGTTGCTTTCGATACTATTGACGTTGACACTTGCATCGTGCATGACCCTACCACCTTATGAGGGTTATGCGGGAGGGTGTAGATAGGATGATAGTAGATGCTATGAAAGTGGGATCGGGATTATGCATGGTGATGGGAACACAAATGATTTCAAAGACTTTTCGAAAACCCCGTAGGGTGCCACTAATGCCTGAGGGAGATGATGATGAATTGGGTGACCACTTGAGAAAGAAGTGGTGTGTCGGAACAAGTTGATGGTGTGTTTTCGAAAATTGATTAGATTTACGATTTGTCAACCGTCCCAACCTTACATGCACAACCACGATACCCCTTATGGTACGGGGCTTTGTTGATTACCTTGGTGGGTACTGGCAAGGAGCCCACATTACTAGTGGTGGGAGTGGCATGGTCACTCTTGATACGGGGTCGTACCAGTATGTATGATCATGCGTTGTCTTCACAGGCACTAGGCACACCGTTGGTCCCCTCATGGATGGTACGATTAGAGCGAGGCTCGTGTGATGTACATCATGAGGGCTGGGTACCAATCGAGTGGACTCTTTGTTTAGTATTGCTAGGGGAAAGGCATTGTTTGGATGCTTACCTCGGGTATGTTACATACCGCGAGTCGTGGATGACACGGAAGTTCCCAGAGTCTTGTGGGTAAAGTGTGCTACCTCTACAGAGTGTAAAACTATTCGAATAGCCGTGTCCACGGTCAAGGACAATTGGGTGGTGCTTAGACTATGTCCAGATGTTTTCGCAAACTTGGTGTGTGTGTGTGGTGACAAGGATGATATTTGAGTCGAGTCGGATGCCTTGGCATGATGACTGAACATTAGATGTTCAGACGGTACATGAGACAAGTCTGAGGACTTTGTGTGATGGTTGAACATGAGACGTTCAACCCCTGTTTATGATGATGACTGTGACATGTTCTTATGAAAATTTGTATTGGTTGATGCATGCTTACTTGAGTTACTTGATCATGCCATTGCACTCAAAACTAGCTTTCTGCAAAACTTACCTATTAGTGCTACATCATGCATTGTTATTGCCTTATTCCAACATGGGTTGCTTGCGAGTACATTCAAAGTACTCATTGGCTTGCCACTGGTTATTTTATTCGCCAAGCATGAAATATTAGGTTATGATGAAGAATACCTTGGTGACAGACATGCGAGCTAGGACGCTTTCCAGTCAGAATGCCTGTAGGGTTAAGGCAGATGGAATGGGTTCATGCTATCGTTGGAGATTTTCGCTGCAAGTTTATGAAGACTAGGCCTTAAGGGCCATATTCAAGTAAAACGGTATGTAATGGATGTAAGACTCTTGTTATTTAGTTTCCGTTTGTTCAGTGAGCATTAATCTCTGGGATCACTGTGCACGTACATTCGGTGATCACAATTTTACTTCAAGTTTGCTATGACCGGGTGTTAAACAAAGTTTCCAAGTTTGCCACATAACTGTGGGCACGACTTTCCAACAGATTTAACCCTACAAGGGTGCTCCAACTCATCCATCAGAAATTAACCACACGCAGCGGGAATAACCTTGACCACAGATCTCGTGATCTTCCTAGGCAATTCCACAGGAAATCCGCCACCTCGAGATAGCCCGAAGAAAAATCGGAAATCCTCACTCAAGATGTTCGAGAAAGGTAAAACAAATTCAGCAAGGCCTCTCGGTGACCCAGATCCGCAGCTAGAGTCGTGCGCTCTCTATACACGGGCATCATCCGTCTATGCAAAGTGGACGGTAGCCTGAAAATGCCTCGAGTTGCCCCGAGGTGGCACCGCCGACTACTAGGTAGGTGGACCAACACTCATGCGGAGCACTGGCCCGGGGGTTGATTAATTATCCACAGGGTAATCATGCCCTATGCAAATTTTAGTTGTTATTAAGAAAATAGTACCAATGTTGGGCCTTGCCAGACAAGCTTTATCCTAAAACGAAAATCAAGGGGGTCCCCATAACAACCCCGAGCATTTTACGAGCACTCAGTTATGGAACATAACACCGGTTCACAAGTAATTAGGGCGGCAAGAGTGGAACAAAACATCGAGCAGAAGGCCAAGCCTTCCACCCTTTACCAATTGTATAAGTGCATTAAATTAAATAGCAATACTATTGTGATAACAAAGAATGTCCATGTTGTCACATTGAAGCAATTGCACCTGTAGTTAGAAACGCTATAAGAAGGCTGAGCAAGCGGTAACATATACAAACAAAGGTTTGCTAGGATGTGGAGGGGTTAGAGGCTTTCATGGCAATGTTGGGAGGCTTGACAAACAAGTGGTAGGTAGCATGACATAGTGATAGAGAACGAGACATCTAACATGGCAATGATAGTAACGGTATCTAGGGAAATGTGTCATCTTGCCTGAGATCCTGCTCGGAAGAAGAACGAGTCCATGAAGAAAATGAGCCAACGTAGTCGAATGAATCCTCGCACTCCGAACGCTTTCGGAACTCTATCAAGAAGAAGCAATCCGGAAACAACAATCAACACAAGATACACCACAACTGTCGGGACCCCGATCCTAGGTTATATGATTCCATACTGTAACAAGCCACATCACTTTGCAGCCTCACGCACGGTACTCCACGGCTGCCACCTTACCTTGGCCAGGACCGTTTGTGTCTTTTGGCTCACGTATGTGAACATGTCGCTGGCAATCACACAACAAAGAACCCGGGCCGACATGACTAGTCATAGAACCCAAGTAGCACATCCGTACGGAAATAGGCATACATAACCCAACAATGCAGGTGTCAGTCTCAAGCATGTGTAGACGAGTCTTAGCAAGCTACAAGGACTCCATTACATCGCGAGACACGGATGTCATCACTGCACGTAGACGAGTCATAGCAGGCTAGGGGGACTCCATTACACTGCGAGACATTTCCCTGAAGGGACAGACACAGCAGCAAAGAAGTATACATGCCGGTCAATCAATGTGTCTGGAGCAGTAGCAAGCTACCATGGCTCGGTGGAAGCACAAAGAGGCAGTTTCCCGTAAGGAGTACTACTAAAGGCACACGACTAGGTGTCGGATCCCATACATACCGTTGCACGTCACACGTACGCACGACATGCATAGATACAACCATGGCATCACAACATAACCATACAATAACATGACTTTTATTTAAGAGGCTCAGACGAGCCTTGCATAATATGTTCTTATAGATAGGGGTCACATGACCCGACACTCAAGTCATACAAACATAGTCATACAAGCCAGCGGAAACTTAAGCTGTCTGAGTACAGACGGCAAAATATAAAATAGAGGCACACGTCCTGACTATCTACAGCCCACCACACGGGCAAGATCGTAGCTGGGACACTAGTTATTCGGCATCGTCAACGTCTAGATAAAACCCACCTGATGGTTCCTGGTTTTCTTCTGCAACATTAATTAAGCAAGGATGAGTACAATCGTACTCAGCAAGTCTTTAAAACAGACCTAGTCTATTTATGCTCATGTATCAACAAAGGGGTGGTGGAGTTTATGCAGAAAGCCAGCTTTGACTCATGGCTAACCTACACTACTCAGTTTTAAACTCTTTGTTACAATTTTAGTTATCGCACACGAGTCCACTACCTCCATCACAATACACTACCATGGATTCACCTTCCCCTTCCGGAAGTGTGCCATCCACGGTACTCACACTTGTCTTGAGATTTTTAGAGGTCTCCATTTGATTATCTATGAACAACATAAGTTCTCCAAGTAGTCCATATCTGAGGACGCGGCTATTCGAATTGTTTCATAACCCTGCAGGGGTGTACTTCTTCACACACACTCTCGCCACTTATCGTTGTGTGCTCATAAACCATGCACCTCGGCAACCTTCAAGCGGATGCCCAGCGAGGGAGTCGACCACGACCGTCAATCACATAAGACCTCTAGTCCAGGCTATCGCCTATTTGAGACTGACCCGCACGGAAGTCCGGCCGAAGTTTCCGCTACGGTCCCAAACGATGTGCGCAGGTTTCCCAAGCCCACCATTCGGGTGACCCTTGGTACACCGTGCCACTGCCTACCGCGTCGTAACCCACCCCGAGGGTCTGCGCTACGCACGGCCTCCAGCATGCTATAAACACCAGAAACTACTTGCAATACCTGGAGCAAAGACTAAGCGACTGATGAGTCGAGAGGGTCAGTTAAGTATCCCAATGTGTGGTAGTATCTAGTCTTGGATCACAAACACGGAACCCAGTTCCTAAGAACGGTCCCAATGAGACAACCCACTATGTACTCCTACATAGCCTCTCATCGCTACCTTTACCAAACGTATTCATTATAAGCTCATCACATCGGACAACACTGTTTCACTCAGTTCATCACCCAGATGAATCCGACTTGACACAACTCTAAGCATAGCAAGCATAGCAGGCAAAGTAAGCTAAACACATCATGGCACAAGCATCTACCAGGTATGCTAGGTTGCAAGGTTTAGCTATTTACTATGACAAGATCAGGTCATGCATAAGAATAAGATCATCTACCGTGTATAACTGACATGTGATCGTTTGTCCTAATGCAATAAATCAGAGCGGGAGCGAGAGGGTGGGATGTTATCGGAATGATCAATGAGGTTTCTTGCCTTGCTGGGTTGCGGAAGAGTTCTCTCCTTCGTCAGGGTACGGAGTAGTATCCTCCGGATTAGGGTCTACCACAACGCAGATAAAAACATTCAATACAAGAAGATGCAACAATATGATGCATGATCATGGCATAGTGATGTGCTTGGATGAGCTAATGTAACTACTGGTCATGTCAATTTGAAATGTATTTGAATATAGGTTCAAAGTTGTTCTCATTTCAAATTCCATATATTGACCTAATGTTAGAATGTCCATGTTCACCTATTTAGGTTGTTCTAACATGCATGAGAAACGTACCATTGGATTCATTGGATTTTTTTGATAAATTTTCATATATAAATTATTTTCATCTGAATTACAGATTAATTTATATGATTTTTCAAAGTTTTTAGCTATTTCTGGAAATATTTAAAATCAGAAAATAGATTTACTGCGTCAGCCATGCGTCACCATGACATCAGCCTGGTCAACTGACCACTCTGGGTCAAACCTGACATGGGGGCCCCACTGGTCAGTGTCACGGGGGCTAATCCCGCGCTGACTAGGGTTTGACCCAGCTCTGGGGCCCACTGTCAGTGGCTGGGCTAAGCTAATCAAGGTGATTAGCGACTAAGTGGCCGATCACGTCGGCACTGGCCGGAGGGTGGTCGCCGGCGACCATCCGACGCGGCGGAGGCTCACTTGAAGCCACTGGAGGAGTCGGATCGACACGGGGAAGGCGCTGGAACAAAGCCCGTGCTCGACTGCGTCGATTGGGCTGGTCAGGGGGGACCGGCGATCACCGGAGGTTCGCCGGGGAGTACTTCCACGGCGGTGCCCGATTGTCCACTACGGTGAGGAGAGCCAGGGAGCACAGGGAAGCTAGGGAAGAGAGGGAGGAGGACAGGGTGCTCACTGGGAGGTTGCAGGGGGGCTCGGAAGGCTCGGGGACGACCGGACGGCTCCAAACGATGGCGAGGACCGACGGCGACCGGCAGAGGGGATTCGGCGATGACGGCGAAGCAGAGGGCTCCCGGCTCGATTGCTCCATCGAGGGGCTTCAGGGGCTTAGGGCGGAGCTGCTGGTTGGGTCAGGGGGACTCAGGGGTGGCTAGAACGGTGGCACGACGGCGAGGAGCGGGGAGGCCATGGCGGGAGCAGCGAGGGGAATACGTGCATGATAGAGAGCGCGTGGGAGAGAAGAGGGAAGAGGAGGCCACGGCAGCAAGGTGCTGGCGCGCCCTGGGGCCTCCAGGCGGGCGACCAGGCAGGGAGGAGGTGGAGGTCTCGCCGTGCCCTCCATTGCCTCTGCCTACTGGCAGAGGTAGGAGACGACTGGCACATGGGCCAGATGGGCTGCCCAGTGCCAGGCCTCAGGCCTCCTCTCTCTTTTATTTATTTTTATTTTTGTTTTCTATTTTCTTACATTTGTTTGATTTTCTTTGCAGGTCCAAATACCCCTTCAATAATCCTAAAACTTTTTTATAACTTCAAGTTTGAATATTTCAAACTTGTATCAAAAGTTTCAGATTATTTTGAAAGCAGTGATAATGATAATATTTTTATTTGTCATTTTCAGATACTTAATTCAATAATTTAAAATATTTCAAATGTTCAAATAATTGGAATGGTCCCTGGTATATCCATGCCCTTAATTATTAGACATAGGGAACATTTTTGATGGGCATTTTGGATTTGTTGAAATTTCATTTGTTTGGAATTCCTTTAATTCATAAAATGCTTAGGGTTTCTTTCTTTCTCCCCATTTCATATTGATGCAATGATGATGATGATGATGCAAACACAATGCTAGCCTAGACACTTGCTAGGGTTGTGACAACTCACCCCCACTCAAAAGAATCTCGTCCTGAGATTTTGAGGTTGTCGGGAAGAGCGCGGGGTACTCTAGTCGAAGACGATCTTCTCTTTCCCATGTTGCCTCCTTTTCAGAATGGTGCGACCACTGAACCTTAAGAAACTTGATGTTCCGACTCCGAGTGGTACGCTCAGCTTGGTCGAGAATACGAACGGGGTATTCTCAGTATGAAAGGTTATCTTGGAGATCAAGCGTTTCGTGGTCCACTTCTCGGACAGGGTCCGAAAAGCAACGCCTGAGTTGAGAGACATGGAAGACATCATGAACTTTGGAAAGATGCGGTGGAAGTTCCAATTGGTAGGCAACTTCTCCTCGTTTAGCAAGAATGCGAAAAGGTCCAATGTAACGAGGAGCCAACTTGCCTTTGATACCGAATCGATGGGTACCCTTCAGAGGTGTAACCCGAAGGTAAGCCTTCTCGTCGACTTCATAAGTCACCGACTTATGATGACGGTCATATTGACTCTTTTGACGGGATTGGGCTGTGTTCAACTTTTCACGAATAACGCGAACTTGCTCTTCTGCATCCTGGATCATGTCCGGGCCAAAGAGTTGCCTCTCTCCGGTTTCTGACCAGTTAAGAGGTGTTCGACATTTTCGTCCATAGAGAACTTCAAAAGGGGCTTTGCCCAGGCTTGATTGATAACTGTTGTTATATGCAAATTCAGCGAACGGAAGGCAGTTCTCCCAATTCATACCGAAAGATATAACACAAGCTCGGAGCATGTCTTCAAGAATTTGATTGACTCGCTCAACTTGACCACTTGATTGAGGGTGGAAAGCAGTGCTAAAGGATAGATGAGTCCCCATAGCGGTTTGAAAACTTTCCCAAAAACGAGAAGTAAAGATACTTCCGCGGTCTGAGTTAATCTCCAAAGGAACGCCATGAAGAGAAACTATTCGAGAAACGTATAACTCCGCTAGCTGACTAGCAGTAATGCTTTCACGAACAGGAAGAAAATGAGCCACTTTGGAGAGGCGATCAATGATTACGAATATAGCATTGTTCCCTCTCTTGGTCCTGGGAAAACCGATGATGAAATCCATACCGACCTTATCCCATTTCCATTCAGGAATAGCTAAAGGTTGAAGGATGCCAGCAGGCCTTTGATGTTCTGCTTTCACACGACGACAAACGTCACAATTAGCAACATACTGAGCAATTTCTCTCTTCATCCTCGTCCACCAGAACCTCTGGCGTAGGTCCTGATACATTTTGGTACTACCCGGATGAATTGTGAGAGGAGAATCATGAGTCTCCTTAAGAATCAGCTGTCTTAGACGGGTGCTCTTGGGAACCACCAACCGATTCTGAAAGAACACCACACCTCCATCATTCTTAGAGAAATCCTTAGCGTTTCCGCTAACGATATTTTCCTTAATCCGACATATCCCTTTGTCATATCTCTGGACAGCTACTATTTGATCCTTAAGAGTAGGTTTCGCCACCAAGTTGGATAGGAATCCTTGAGGAACAATGTGAAGATTTAACTTCCTGAATTCCTCATGGAGAAGCGGTTGACCTTGTTGTAACATCAAATTGTTACAATAAGACTTATGACTTAGTGCATCAGCCATGACATTGGCTTTTCCCGGGGTGTAAGTTATCCCTAAGTCATAATCTATAATCAACTCTACCCATCGTCTTTGCGTGAGATTCAAATCTGGCTGGGTGAAAATATATTTCAGACTTTGGTGATCAGTGTATATCTCGCAACGATTACCCAGAAGGTAATGTCACCATGTCTTTAGTGCATGGACTACAGCTGCAAGCTCAAGATCATGTGTTGGATAATTATCCTCATGTGGACGCAACTGTCGAGATGCGTAAGCAATCACATGACGATCTTGCATGAGAATGCAACCTAATCCTTGTCGCGAGGCGTCGCAATAGATAATAAAGTCCTTAGAAAAATCTGGTGGCACCAGAACGGGAGCAGAGGTTAGTCGTCTTTTCAACTCCTGAAAATTATGCTCGCATTGTGGGGTCCACTCGAACTTTTTATCTTTCTTGAGGAGTTCAGTCAGAGGTTTCGCAACCTTGGAGAATTTCTCAACAAAGCGGCGACAATAGCTCGCTAAGCCACGGAAACTCCGAACTTGCTTAACCGATTCAGGTTGAGTCCAATCAAGGACGGCCTGAACTCTCTCGGGATTGACAGCAATACCTTTGCCAGAAATCACGTGGCCCAAATAGGTCACTTCTGGCAACCAAAATTCACACTTGGAGAATTTGGCATATAAGCGGTGCTCTCGAAGTTTCATCAATACCAGCCTTAGATGCTCGGCATGTTCCTGTTCGTTCTTTGAGTAGATGAGTATATCGTCGAGGTAAACCCCAACGAATTTGTCCAAATACTCCATGAAGATCGAATTCATCAGACGAGAGAAAGTGGCTGGAGCATTGGTTAAACCGAAGGACATGACGGTGTACTCGTATTGGCCATAACGAGTGACAAAAGCCGTTTTTGGAATGTCCCCGTTTCTAATTCTGATTTGATGGTATCCCAACCTGAAATCCATTTTGGAAAAGACAAAGGATCCAGCGAGTTGATCATACAAATCGTTGATCCTGGGAAGTGGATACTTGTTCTTGATAGTGACCAAATTCACTGGTCGGTAATCCACAACCATCCGATCCGATCCATCCTTCATCTTAACGAAGAGGACGGGGCAAGCCCAAGGAGAAGAGCTAGGACGAATGAAACCTTTCTTCAAAGCTTCATCGAGTTGAGTTTTTAGCTCGGCTAGTTCTAAGGGTGCCATCTTATAAGGTCTTCTGGCTATTGGGACTGTCCCTGGGATAAGTTCTATCACAAACTCAACATCTCTGACAGGTGGAATACCTGGCAGTTCTTCTGGAAAGACATCCGGAAAATCATGGACTACCGGAATATCTTCTAACTCTGGAAGAGGGCTAGCATTTAGGGAATAGAGTTGGCGCTTGGTTGTTTGAGTGGAGACATTAACTATCTCACCCGATGAATGTGTAAGTTGAACATTCCTAGAATGAGTATCAATCTTGGCATAGTGGGCTTTCATCCAATCCATACCTAGAAAGATATTGATGTCCGAAGACTTAAGAGCTATCAAGGATGCTAGGAATACTAGTCTATCCACCAGAATTTCATTGTCATGGCTCACTCTAGAAGTTTCACATTTTGATCCAGGAGTCTGAACTACTAAAGGAGTGGGCATGTCACAGAAGGACATGTTATGCAGCTGTGCATAACCTTCTGAGATGAATGAATGAGATGCCCCAGTATCAAATAGAACAGATGCTGGATGGCTATTAACAAGAAGTGTACCTAGAATGACATCAGGGTCTTCAAGAGCTTCTTCAGCAGACACATAATTAACTCGCCCACGGGTAGGAGTTGGCTTCACATAGAAGGCTTTCCCTGGTTTTCTGCGCCCAGCGGGCTTGCATTATTCTAGGGACATTCACGAGAATAATGTCCCGGTTCTCCACACTTGTAGCATATCACTGTAGCACGAGGTGAAACATTTGTAGGCGGTCCTCCAAATGGTCTGGGTGGAGGGTTGGACTGAACAGGACGAGGTGCCTGGAAGGATGGCCTCGTAGTGTACCTTGCCGGCATAGCTGCATTGGGTACCCATATTCGGCGCTTGTTGGGTCCTGAACCCGATGCAGGGTTGAAGTCACGGTTATGCTTCCTCGAAGCCTCGTAGTCAGTTTGTCCGGACTCAGCATTGATGGCCTTATTGACGAGAGCCTAGAAGGTCGTGCACTCATGCAAGCGAAGATCTCGACGAAGCTCAGCATTAAGTCCCTTGCGGAACCTAGCCTGCTTCTTGGCATCAGTTGAGACTTCCTCTAGGGCATAACGAGAAAGATTACCAAACTCGCGACTGTATGCATCCACTGACAATCTGCCCTGTGTGAAGGCACAAAATTCCTCTCTCTTGCGGTCCATCAGCCCTTTCGGGATGTGATGGATACGGAATGCGGCGCTAAACTCTGCCCAGGTTGGTGCAGGTCCCTGGGGACGCATAGCTTTATAGCTTTCCCACCACAGGTTGGCAGGTCCCTCCAGAAAGTATGTCGCAAAGGTCACCTTATTGGCCTCTGAAACATTTGCAGCTCGAATCTTGCGTGACATACTGGTCAACCAATCATCCGCATCGAGGGGATCGATCGAGTGATGGTACTTAGGCGGGCACAGTTTAATGAAGTCACCAAGTGACACTCCATCATGGTGATCATTGCAGGGAGCACGAGCTGTGTTCTGTTCAATTCTCTCTAACAGTCTATTGGTCTCCCTCTTATTCCGTTCAGTTTCTAGCATCACCTCCGCCAGAGATGGTGCATGTGGCAGCTCTTCTTGCCTTGGCTGGCTACTCTCGCCTTGCTCATGAGCATGCACGGTGTTGTTCCTAGTTGACACCATCCTGGGGAAAACAATCCAAAGCTTAGACATAGAGAACAACAAGTCTAAGACATGAATTAAGGAATGCACTGATCAACATGGCATGTAGGATAACATGGTAAAGCAACTACCATATGAACATTAGGTTTCATACACCCATGACTTATTTCAGTACAAGCCCAAGCTGAAAACAACTATAGAGAGATGACACCACTCATCGGAGGCATTACAAGCATCCTATACATTATCTATCTACACCTCCGGAACTCAAATCTCGACCTTGATCATACCCCACCAGACACACAAGACTGTGGCGATACGACTACTACCATACTACGGCTAACATCCACGCACTCAAACATCACCGTAGAATGCCTCGTACAGGTTACCCCCGTGACCCGGGAGCTGAACCTGAGGATCTGGAAACACTCTAGCCTGGGATCCCTGGAAACCATAAGGACACGGATGTGGCCTTGGTCCCCTTGTCGGCGGCAACAGCGGTCCTCGAAGAGGGGTGATGCCTCCAACATCAGGCCAGTCTACGTGTGCTGGCAAATGAGTCCGCGAGGGAGTCAGCATCTCCAAATGTCCATAACCTGTCTGCACGACAGGTGCCAACTGCGCCAAGGCTGTCCAAAGACGGGCACGGGTAGCATAGAGCTCCATGCGGAGGGCACGTGCATCACGATCCCTGTTCTCCAACATCTGAGCGGTCACCTGCAGCCTAGGGTCTTCATGAGAATGATCAAAGTAGGCTGCACTAAGATATCCATCCTCTCCTCCCATGGAAGCAGGAACATAGCAGAACTCCGTGTTTTGTAGCAGACCATGGTGAAACCTCATGATAGTCAGCATGGTGTAGACGGCTTCCTGAACTGCCATATCTATGGTAACTCCCAATCCATGAGTCCAGAGAAGCGGCTCGGCAGCTCCAGGATAGGAAGGATATATCCTAACGGTACACAGATACTGACTCTGGTTGAAATCTCGATACTGCTCCTTCACTGTGTACTCTGGGTACCAGCGATATCCAGCCTCCATCATCACTCTAACCAACATGGCCGTGTGACCTGGCACATCGATGCACCTGGTCAGACGGACCAACTGACGGAAAGGACGAGAGGCCATCTGAAACAGAGAATGATGCAAAGACATTAGATCCTAGCAGAAATTGGACAACATAACGGCTGTAATTGCTCAAATTTTTTTGAGACAATTGAAAAAGATTGGAAAGGCACAACCACTCGACTATCTAGACTCAAATCTCTTCTCCATCTGTTTGTCACACCAACAATACTTGAATAACTGCACTCACTTAGGAACAAGCTAGCTATTGGTCCATGGCTAGTAACTCGTCATCCTAAGCAATAGATGAGAATCCTAGTTCCTATCCCCATAGAAAAGATGAGAATGACCCAACATAGAATAACTTGGGAAGAGGAGTAAAAAGAGCCTTACGTTCCCTTCCACAATCAATTCCCCTACTAATCTATAGTGTTTCTAGACTCAACTTCGGCCGGTTTGGCTTGGTAGTCCTACAGTCAGTCAGGCTCTGATACCAGCGCTGTTGGGACCCTGATCCTAGGTTATATGATTCCATACTGTAACAAGCCACATCACTTTGCGGCCTCACGCACGGTACTCCACGGCTGCCACCTTACCTTGGCCGGGACCGTTTGCGTCTTTTGGCTCACGTATGTGAACATGTCGCTGGCAATCACACAACAAAGAACCCGGGCCGACATGACTAGTCATAGAACCCAAGTAGCACATCCGTACGGAAACAGGCATACATAACCCAACAATGCAGGTGTCGGTCTCAAGCATGTGTAGACGAGTCATAGCAAGCTACAAGGACTCCATTATGTCGTGAGACACGGATGTCATCACTGCACGTAGATGAGTCGTAGCAGGCTACGGGGACTCCATTACACTGCGAGACATTTCCCCGAAGGGACAGACACAGCAGCAAAGAAGGATACATGCCGGTCAATCAATGTGTCCGGAGCAGTAGCAAGCTACCATGGCTCGGTGGAAGCACAAAGAGGCAGTTTCCCATAAGGAGTACTACTAAAGGCACACGACTAGGTGTCGGATCCCATACATACCGTTGCATGTCACACGTACGCACGACATGCCCGATATGCATAGATACAACCATGGCATCACAACATAACCATACAATAACATGACTTTTATTTAAGAGGCTTAGACGAGCCTTGCATAATATGTTCTTACAGTTTGGGGTCACATGACCCGGCACTCAAGTCATACAAACATAGTCATACAAGCCAACGGAAACTTAAGCTGTCTGAGTACAGACGGCAAAATATAAAATAGAGGCACACGGCCTGACTATCTACAGCCCACCACACGGGCAAGATCGTAGCTGGGACACCAGTTATTCGGCATTGTCAACGTCTAGATAAAACCCACCTGATGGTTCCTGGTTTTCTTCTGCAACATTAATTAAGCAAGGATGAGTACAATCGTACTCAGCAAGTCTTTAAAACAGACCTAGTCTATTTATGCTCATGTATCAACAAAGGGGTGGTGGAGTTTATGCAGAAAGCCAGCTTTGACTCATGGCTAACCTACACTACTCAGTTTTAAACTCTTTGTTACAATTTTAGTTATCGCACACGAGTCCACTACTTCCATCACAATACACTACCATGGATTCACCTTCCCCTTCCGGAAGTGTGCCATCCACGGTACTCACACTTGTCTTGACATTTTTAGAAGTCTCCATTTGATTATCTATGAACAACATAAGTTCTCCAAGTAGTCCATATCCGAGGACGCGGCTATTCGAATAGTTTCATAACCCTGCAGGGGTTTACTTCTTCACACACGCCCTCGCCACTTATCACTGTGTGCTCATAAAACCATGCACCTCGGCACCCTTCAAGCGGATGCCCAGCGAGGGAGTCGGCCACGACCGTCAATCACATAAGACCTCTAGTCCAGGCTACCGCCTATTTGAGACTGACCCGCACAGAAGTCCGGCCGAAGTTTCCGCTACAGTCCCAAACGATGTGCGCAGGGTTCCCAAGCCCACCATTCGGGCGACCCTTGGTACACCGTGCCACTGCCTACCGCGTCGTAACCCACCCCGAGCGTCAGCGCTACGCACGGCCTCCAGCATGCTATAAACACCAGAAACTACTTGCAATACCTGGACCAAAGACTAAGCGACTGATGAGTCGAGAGGGTCAGTTAAGTATCCCAATGTGTGGTAGTATCTAGTCTTGGATCACAAACACAGAACCCAGTTCCTAAGAACGGTCCCAATGAGACAACCCACTATGTACTCCTACATAGCCTCTCATCGCTACCTTTACCAAACGTATTCATTATAAGCTCATCACATCGGACAACACTGTTTCACTCAGTTCATCACCCAGATGAATCCGACTTGACACAACTCTAAGCATAGCAAGCATAGCAGGCAAAGTAAGCTAAGCACATCATGGCACAAGCATCTACCAGGTATGCTAGGTTGCAAGGTTTAGCTATTTACTGTGACAAGATCAGGTCATGCATAAGAATAGGATCATCTACCGTGTATAACTGACATGTGATCGTTTGTCCTAATGCAATAAATGAGAGCAGGAGCGAGAGGGTGGGATGTTATCGGAATGGTCAATGAGGTTGCTTGCCTTGCTGGGTTGCGAAAGAGTTCTCTCCTTTGTCAGGGTACGGAGTAGTATCCTCCGGATTAGGGCCTACCGCAACACAGATAAAAACATTCAATACAAGAAGATGCAACAATATGATGCATGATCATGGCATAGTGATGTGCTTGGATGAGCTAATGTAACTACTGGTCATGTCAATTTGAAATGTATTTGAATATAGGTTCAAAGTTGTTCTCATTTCAAATTCCATATATTGACCTAATGTTAAAATGTCCATGTTCACCTATTTAGGTTCCTGTAACATGCATGAGAATAGTACCATTGGATTCATTGGATTTTTTTGATAAATTTTCATATATAAATTATTTTCATCTGAATTACAGATTAATTTATATGATTTTTCAAAGTTTTTAGCTATTTCTGGAAATATTTAAAATCAGAAAATAGATTTACTGCGTCAGCCATGCGTCAGCATGACATCAGCCTGGTCACCTGACCACTATGGGTCAAACCTGACATGGGGGCCCCACTGGTCAGTGTCACGGGGGTTAATCCCGCGCTGACCACGGTTTGACCCAGCTCTGGGGCCCACTGCCAGTGGCTGGGCTAAGCTAATCAAGGTGATTAACGACTAAGTGGCCGGCCACGTCGGCACTGGCCGAAGGGTGGTCGCCGGCGACCATCCGACGCGGCGGAGGCTCATCGGAAGCCACTGGAGGGGTCGGATCGACACGGGGAAGGCGCTGGAACAAAGCCCGTGCTCGACTGCGTCGATTGGGCTGGTCAGGGAGGGATCGGCGATCACCGGAGGTTCGCCGGGGAGTACTTCCACGGCGGTGCCCGATCGGCCACTACGGCGAGGAGCGCTAGGGAGCACAGGGAAGCTAGGGAAGATAGGGAGGAGGACGGGGTGCTCACTGGAAGGTTGCAGGGGGGCGCGGAAGGCTCGGGGACGACCAGACGGTTCCAAACAACGGCGAGGACCGACGGCGACCGGCGGAGGGGATTCGGCGATGACGGCGAAGCAGAGGGCTCCCGGCTCGATTCCTCCGTCGAGGGGCTTCAGGGGCTCAGGGCGGAGCTGCTGGTTGGGTCAGGGGGACTCGGGGGTGGCTAGAACGGTGGCACGACGGCGAGGAGCGGGGAGGCCCTGGCGGGAGCAGAGAGGGGAATATGCGCGCGAGAGAGAGCGCGCGGGAGAGAAGAGGGAAGAGGAGGCCACGGCAGCAAGGTGATGGCGCGCCCTGGGGCCTCCAGGCGGGCGACCAGGCAGGGAGGAGGTGGAGGCCTCGTCGTGCCCTCCTTTGCCTCTGCCTACTGGCAGAGGTAGGAGACGACTGGCACATGGGCCAGATGGGCTGCCCAGTGCCAGGCCTCAGGCCTCCTCTCTTTTTTTTATTTATGTTTTCTGTTTTCTAACATTTGTTTGATTTTCTTTGCAGGTCCAAATACCCCTTCAATAATCCTAAAACTTTTTTATAACTTCAAGTTTGAATATTTCAAACTTGTATCAAAAGTTTCAGATTATTTTGAAAGCAGTGATAATGATAATATTTTTATTTGTCATTTTCAGAGACTTAATTCAATAATTTAAAATATTTCAAATGTTCAAATAATTGGAATGGTCCCTGGTATATCCATGCCCTTAATTATCAGACTTAGGGAACATTTTTTATGGGCATTTTGGATTTGTTGAAATTCATTTGTTTGGAATTCCTTTAATTCATAAAATGCTTAGGGTTTCTTTCTTTCTCCCCATTTCATATTGATGCAATGATGATGATGATGATGCAAACACAATGCTAGCCTAGACACTTGCTAGGGTTGTGACAACAACATATGCATGACATGATGCACAAACAAATATGATGCATGTCCGATTATATATGCAATGCAAGGCATGGCAAGGCAAGAACAACAAACAACTACTACATATTAAGTGAAGTTCAATATGCAACGACTTGCATATTGACAAAACTCCACGTATGAATTATTTAGTTCACTCTCATTTAGGTACTCATCAATATTAAATGTTGTTAGACATGGCAAGAGGTGAAGCATGAACAACTATATCATCTAGGCATTTTAAATGAGGCCGGAAGCAATATATATCATTTCGGAAACAATCCCATATGCATATTATGAATTTGGTCCAGATCTTTCCTAACACAAATTTAGAGTTGTTAAACATCAAAATAAATGTCACCATGAGATTCTACACATTTTTCTAGCCAAGTTACATATGTGGAACATTTTTATCGGAGCTACGGTTTTGTAGTTATGAAATAAATCATTTTGATATGGCATTAATACAAAAACAATGGAAATAGCAAGTAAATCATTTTATCACATGTGAGAGTTGGAATTGTAAATCTACACGAAATTCTAGTCAAGTTTCATATATAAAGTTTTTTAATCCGATGCACGGTTAAAAAGTTATTAACAATTTAAAAACATTGGTTTTTTCTATAAATCTGAAATCCTGGAACAATAGACAAAATCGCACGCAGGAAAAAAAACACTATGGGCCGAATCTGCAATAGGGCCCGAACGGGACATGGGCGTAGGATAGTTACTCAGCGCCGAGGGCGCAACATAGCATGTAGAGAAGGTGGGCTCGGGATAATCTCACCATGGGTTCGGCCCATTCGCTTTGGCTGGGCAGTTCGATGCCGGCTGGGCCTTGGCAAGGCAACGGCCCACGCAGGGGCACTGGCGGTCAACGGGGCTCGACGCTTGCTCCCAGCTCGATCCCGAGCGGAGTGAACGAGCAGCGGCGACGGAGCCCATCATGGCCGGAGCTCCGGTGGGCTGAGGCGGCGGGGCTGGCCAGGGGACGGGCAGATCCGGGCGAGGGCGACTGGATCCGGCCATCTCCGGCCCGGATTTGGCCGGCGGTGGCGCCCTCCATGCTACGACGAGGCGGCAGCTCCTACAACTAGATATGGGGATCACGGGGTGAGAGGGAGAGGAAGAGAAGGGAGAAGGAGGAGAGGAAGGAAGAGGAGAGGGGCAGCACGGGGCTGAAGGTTGGCGGTGGTGCGGATCCCAAGGGAAGGCTAGGGTTTCCTAATTTGGACAGCTAGGGTCTATAAATAGCAGTTTGGGAGCTAGGGAAGGGGGTTTTGCACCATTTTCGGACCCTCCAATCACGATCGGACGGCTCCAGTCGCGGGGTAGGCTCGGTGGGTTGCGGTGGCTGTGTAGATGGGCTATGAGGAGAAGAGAGGGAGGTTTACGGCCCGTGACATGAGGTTTTAAAACACTGAAAAACATCCCACGAATAACCGATGACCGCACTACTACGGTTGACCGACGGGGTATCAAACAAACTCGGAGTGCGACAAAATTTGGCAGGCGGCCTACCTACACTATCATAAGACCGCACGCCAGGTTTCGACCCAATCCAAGAATATTTTTCATGCACTTTAAAAACGGGTTTTTTCTTGATGTCGCAGGCGCATGCATGTGTGGTTGGTCTCGAAACAGGCAACGGCAAGAACGGAGAGAACCGACAACTACGAACGGATGCAAGTTTTCAAAAGCGAGTGGCGATGCCATGCAGATGATGTGAATGATGCGATGATGAATGCAACAACCAAATGAACCACCTTGACGAGAATGAAAACAAAAGGGGAATCTTCTGGAGCATCGGTCCCGGGCTGTTACAACTCTCCTCCACTACACGAGGATCTCGTCCCGAGATCTAGAATTAGAAGGGGAAGAGAAAGAGAAAGAGGAAGAGTTAAAACTTTGTTGCTTCTTCGACAAACGAGTGAAATCCACAAACCTTGAAGGCTACAAAGAGATGAAGAACGATATGAGGAACAAGCAAGAACCGACAAGAAATTGCGGCAGCACTTCGGTAGTATAGAGGGGCAAAATAGATATGAAGGAAAGAAATTGAAAGAGAGACACCAAACTTCGGTTGGATTAGAATCAAAACTTCATAAAACATAAGGATCATGAAAAGATTTCACAACACTCCGGTTAAATGAATGAGCAAGAAAGAGCATAATCTTGATAAAACAAGATGATGGTTCGAAGAGAGCATCAACACCACACCTCCGAAACAAAGAATAGAAGTTAGACCTAGAAGAGAACATAACTGGGAAGAAAATGACAACTTCTACCACCAATTAATTTGAGAAGCATAGGTTGAATGGAGTTGTTGAAAAATTAACAACGAAAAGAATAAGCTTGTTGTGGGCTTAAAGACAACATCTCAAAATAATGAGGTGACAACCTGCCACAATAGAAACACTTGATTGCTTGAGAGAAACAAGATATGCAAAACTTCTTTCACCAAGAGGAGGAGGAGAAAACTTGGATCATTTATGACACCATGATAGCAACAATCCTTAGGAAATGCTTTAGGTGAAATCCAACCCAAGATCACTCCAAGAAAACAAGATGGGTTTACTTATCTTATTCTTGACAATTTACCTTCGAGACTCCTCATAATCAAGAATTTAATAACACCATCTCAAAATAAAATGGAGAAGGAAATGAACTTAGAAATACAAGATAAAGAAGACTTAAGCACCTCCAACAAGAATCTTGAAGAACACTTGAAAATGAAAGAAATCTTGATGAACCACCATGAAGAACCTCCGGAAGAACTCTGAAACGAAAGGATGATAGAAAGAATTGAAGGATGCAAAAAGAACAAGATTGAGGCCTTGCTATGAATTAGATGAAGCTTAGCGACAAGATACTTGAGAAAAACTAGGAACTCCGGAAAAGAAAGATGACCACTTGGGATACGGAATTTGATATCATGAACAACTCCAGAAGAAGGATTGAAATCACTTGGATGAAACAAGAATAAGAATTATGATATGCCTATCCTTCATCAAGTTAAATTGATGACAAGCAATGGATTTCGCACACCACCTATTCTTCTCGCAAAGAATTGAAGAGAAAGAGAGGATAGGTCACAAACTTGAAGAAGTCTTGCACGAGAACACCGGTAAGAATTAGAAACTAAAGAGGATAATACAAATGAATGATATAACATGAAAACGAAGAGAGCATGATCCACTTGGCAGAAAACTTGAACGAAGCACCGTAATACTTGAGAGACGAACGAAGAGACAACAATTGAGAAGAATTTGAGAACAAAAGCCGAAAACTGAGATTGAAGAAATCTTCTGAAACGATGGCCTTCGGAGGATCGAGAAATGAAAACAATTCTGAATGCACTGGATAGATATGGGAGAAATAACTCATGATCAAAACAATTTGACATGATAGCAACACCCTGAAACCATGAATCTTTGGAAGAACGAACAAAGATTTAAGAGAAACTCTCCTTCGGTCTTCAATGCTGAGAATGATGACGAGAAACAACACCATGAATTACTGAGATACTTCGGAATGATGAATAAGGAAAGGTTGAGCCAACGACGAAAATGATTCGAAGTGATTTTGGAAGAGGAATATGACTGATGAAAAATCATTCTTGCATCATATTTGAAAAGAACTTGAATACATCTCCAGAAGATTAGAAGAGTCAGGTAGGATCCTAGGAAAAGACTTGTGGGTTAAGGGCCCACTCAAAAAAAACCACCATTGAAACAATTGATTAAAAGAGAGATTGCACCGGTACGAATTAACAACTTGATGAAGTGAGAACTTCGAAATAATTTGGAAGAAGTGACAGAAAATACGAATCTCTGAGATATCTTCAGGATCCGAATAGAACAGAGAGAGACGAATAAACAAGAGAGGCTTGGAAAAGAAATTCCAACATGGAAACCATTGAATGAATTAGAAAGGATAAGATGAGCACTGAAGCTTGAATTGAATCCACCAGAGAAGAATAACAACAAGAACAAAGAATATGAGGATAGACATTGAAATTGAAACTCTTGAGAATCTTCACAAGAAATCACCGGACACAATATGAAGAAATGGTAGAGGAAGCATTGATGAAGAGAAAGGCACTTGGAAGAGAATTTAATCATTGAAGAAAAATTGCTGGAGGGTGGGAAAAACAAAGAAAACTTGGAATAGATGAGACAACTCCAGAACAAAATATGAGGATTGATCTTTCAATATTGAAGAGGATAGACTTATCTTGAAGAGAAGCACACCGGTAGGAAAAGAATTGATATGATAACTTGATTGAGCAAAAGAATTAGCAATCATGCAGACATATGCGAACACTTAGGAAAGATATGAAATCACCACTTGACATCGAAGCAACTCAAATTACCATATACAAAACAAAACAAAGGATGGGGCCTACGAAACAATCCAAAACAAATTCATGACAGAGATTTCGTCCGATATTTTCGTGCTAAGGTTCGCACGGGCATGATCGTACATTGGATTGTCATATTGAAATAAAGCTCGAACATGCTCCCTAGGCGTAGCGAACTACAAGGCTTGACAAAACATAAATCAAGACTGTCCTTTGTAAGAAAGACCATGAACAAAGGAATCCACTAGATGTCGAACCCCAACCTCACATCATGATCTGTTGAAAGATAACCTAGGTAACTACTTTAATTCACACCTAAGAACTTCCGAAACTTTCTTGGTTATGCAATCCGGTGTTGGGGATACAAGGAAGAAATATCTCACACAACTAACAAACCTAAACCCCAACTGTATGTATCCTTCAACACATAACCAGAGGCTTTCGCAAGTCCATCTAACTCAGATCCTCGAAAGCACAATGATAGTAACCATGGTGGTACCCCGGACGCCTCCCCAGTACTGGGTGACTCCGACCTTATCTCACCACGACAAGTATTGAAGCAATTCCGAACACCCTCCGTCCTGAGATACTAAGGAAGCTGAATGATAACGATGTGCCAAGAATTCCCTGGAGCTCAACTCCGTGGAAGAAATCAAGTCAGATAGGAGGCACCAACACAGAACTCCGTCACGTTGGCATCATATAGTTTCCAAAATACCCGCGTGATCCTAAAAAAATTTTGAGCGAGAAGAGGAGTAGAATCAAGATTCCTATGTCGAATACCTCACCAGAGTATAGAAGAGGAGTGAAAAGAATCCTACTCTCCCATATAACTAGACTCAAAATAGTTTTTCTCTAGACTCAACTCGGCCAAGTTCGATCAATCAAGGGGGCTCCTAGGTCGGTACAGGCTCTGATACCAACTTGTCATGCCCAAGATGTGATACTATCCTTATTTCAGCACGAGGGCCTCAATAGGGATAGAAGCGCATCTTGTCGTGGTGCAAGAATGGATATCATTACAAGTACATGTACAGAAGAGATGAGTATATGGAATTAGCTTACACTCGCCACAAGCTACAACAAGATCACATCAATACAACAACATACTCAAACATCATACAGAAGAGCAGGGTCCGTCTACGGATGAAAACAAATGGTAAAATGACATCCATCCTTGCTATCCCAGGCTGCCGCCTAGAACCCACCTGGATTGATGAAGAAGAAGAAGAAGAATAACTCCAAACAAACAAGCATCGCGCTCACGTGATAGTATAGCACTACCTGTACCTGCAACTGTTGTTGTAGTAATCTGTGAGCCACGAGGACTCAGCAATCTCATTTCCAAGGGTATCAAGACTATTAAAGCTTAATGGGTGAGGTATGGTTAAGTGGTGAGGCTACAACAAGCGAGTAAGCATTTATTTGAGTGGCTAACTTACGAATACAGAAAGTAAAGTATAGTGATCTACGCATAACGGACGTGAACTAGTAATGATCACTAACTGATCCTGAACACCTACTTACATAAATCATAACCCCACCGTGTTCTCTTTCGGATAAGAAATCACGAGAAGAGAAAATCACGGTTACGCACACAGTTGGTGTATTTATATGAGTTTACTTCAAGTTTGCTATGACCGGGTGTTAAACAAAGTATCCAAGTTTGCCACATAACCGTGGGCACGGCTTTCCAAAAGATTTAACACTTCAGGGGTGCTCCAACTCATCCTATCCGAGGGAAGGCTAGGGTTTCCTAATTTGGATAGCTAGGTCCTATAAATAGCAGTTTGGGAGCTAGGGAAGGGGGTTTTGCACCGTTTTCGGACCCTCCGATCATGATTGTATGGCTCCGGTCGCGGGGTAGGCTAGGTGGGTTGTCATGGCTGTGTAGATGGGCTATGAGGAGAAGAGAGGGAGGTTTGCGGCCCGTGACACGAGGTTTTAAAACACCAAAAAACGTCCGACGCAAACCGATGACCGCACTACTACGGTTGACCGACGGGGTATCAAACGAACTCGGAATGCGACAAAATTTGGTAGGCAGCCTACCTACACTATAATAAGACCGCACACCAGGTTTCGACCTAATCCAAGAATATTTTTCGCGCGCTTTAAAAATGGTTTTTTTAACGATGCCGCGGGCACGTGCATGTGTGGTTGGTCACAAAAGCAACAGCAAGAACGGAGAGAACCGGCAACTACGAACAGATGCAAGTTTTCGAAAACGAGTGGCAATGCCATACAGATGATGCGAATGATGCGATGATGAATGCAACAACCAAACGAACCACATGATGAGAATGGAAACAAAAGGGGAATCTTATTGGAGCGTCGGTCCCGGGCTGTTACACTGCTACCCACAACAGCTCCTTCACCAACCCTGAAGCCAGCAACTCAAGCCAACAACTGGGAGCTGGTGGGGCTGCTCACGCTGGAGGACACCAGGAGCAGCCACAAGGCGACATTCCCCCGCCACCACCTCCACCGGAGAACATGACCATAGCTTAGTTTCTCCATGTTCTCCAGGAGGAACGCCAAGCCAACAATACTGCTATCCAGCAGATGGCATAGGCCCTTGCGAGCAACCAGCAGCAAGGCAGGAACGACAATGGTCGCTCCACTCTGTCTCAATTCATGAGGAATTCACCCCCAACCTCCACCGAGACTGCTGAACCATTGGATGCTGATGACTGGACCCACACCATCGAGAACCTCCTTGCATTGGTCAATTGCAATGAGGATCGTGCGAAGGTGTTGTATGCCTCTCACTACCTTAGAGGTACTGCTCGAGCTTGGTGGGATGGATTCAAGTTCATGCAAGGTGAGTGTGTGATCACTTGGAATGACTTCAAGGAAGGATTTCTCACTGCCCACATTCCTTCTAGGATCATGGCTATTAAGAAGAGAGAATTCCGAGCGCTGAAGCAAGGAAGTGGCTCTATCAAGGAGTACCTGTAGAAGTTCAACCTGTTGTCGAGGTATGCACCTGAAGATGTCAACATGGAGACTGCCAAGAAGGAACGCTTCATGGAAGGACTTCAATAGACCCTATAGTATCATCTCATCGTCTGCAACTATCGTACCTTCTTCGACCTGGTGAACAAGGCCCTCATGCTGGAAGACAAGCGTCGTGCCATAGACGACACTCGCAAGCTCAGGATGATCAGCAAGGGAAGCTCAAGCAACCAGAAGCCTCACCCCTGGCAGCCAGCCCTAGCCAAGCTAACCTATCAGCCACAGCAGGCTAGACCTCCTGCACCTCGTCCGAGCTAACAACCTTAGTAGTATGCCAATCTCAGGCCAGCTTACAACAACAACCCCAATAACAACAATGATGGCAGAAACTACAACAACAACCCTGGACAAGTCTCTTGCTTTGGATGTGGTCAGCCAGGACACATCTCTAGGCTGTGTCCCAACAAGAAGCCAGATGCACCGTGCCCCAATGCGCCAAACCAAGGTCAAGCCCGTGGAGCACCCCCAAGGAATCCCACTATCCGCAACCAACCTAACAATGGCAAGGGTCGTGTGAATCACGTCACCACAAAGGAAGCCCAGGAAGACATGGACATCATACTAGGTACATTCCTCATCAACTCAACCCCAGCAACAGTACTGCTTGATTGTGGAGCTTCGCGTTCTTTTTTCACCCAAAGGTTTGCACTAGAGAGTGGCATGAAGCCTACACCCCTGGGTAGTCGTATGTTGTTAAAAAACCCAGGATAGGTTATGAAGTCTGGGGTAGGTTGTAAGGGAGTTGAGATTAACATCAACGGGGTAGATTTCCTAGCAGACATTATCATCCTGAAGTCAAAAGGCTTCGATGTGATCCTAGGCATGGACTGGTTAACTAAGCACCGAGGCTTGTTAGACTTTGCCAAGAGGATTGTCACCATGACCAATAGCCAAGGAGTGGAACTCAAGTATGTTCCCAACCCTGCCTCCACTCAAGACCCTCAGGCTAACTGTCTATCAGGAGTTGAGTTTGATCAAGTGCCAGTGGTATGTGAGTAACCGGATGTGTTTCCTGATGAGGTGCCTGAAATGCCTCCTGACCGCGACATTGAGTTTATGCCCGGATCAAGGCCCATCTATAAGAAGGCCTTCAGGATGGGATCCGAAGAGTTGGCTGAATTGAAGAAGCAACTGGCAGAGCAGCTCAAAAAAGGATTTATTCGCCCTAGTGCCTCTCCTTGGGGATCGCCTGTCCTATTTGTGTCAAAGAGGGATGGAACTATCAGATTCTGTGTCGGTTACCGTTCTCTCAATGAGGTCACAATAAATAACAAGTACCCACTCCCCAAGATTGAAGACCTATTTGATCAGTTGAATGGAGCCAAGGTGTTCTCCAAGATCGACCTCAGGTCTGGGTACTACCAGCTGAAGATCAAACCCCATGCTGAAGATGACGTTTGTAACCCGATATGGATTGTATGAATACACGGTCATGTCATTTGGGTTAACCAATGCCCCTGCCTACTTCATGTACCTCATGAATAAGGTCTTCATGGAGTACTTGGACAAGTTCGTTGTCATCTTCATTGATGACATACTTGTTTTCTCCAAGTCTGAAGAAGAACATGATGAACACTTGATTAGTCCTAGAAAAGCTTCGAGAGCACCAGCTTTATGCCAAGTTCAGCAAGTGTGAATTTTGGTTGCATGAAGTTGGATTCTTGGGTCATGTGTTGACTGCAGAAGGGCTATCAGTGGATCTTGCCAAGATTGAAGCAGTGATTGAATGGAAAACCCCAACCACCATGAAGGAAGTCAGGAGCTTCCTTGGAATCGCGGGATATTACCGCAAGTTCGTGGAAGGGTTCTCAAGCATTGCCAACCCATGACCCAGCTTTTGAAGAAGGACAATAAGTTTGAATGGATAGCTAAGTGTGAGGAAAGCTTCCAGGAGCTCAAGAAGAGATTGACCACAACCCCAGTTTTGGCCACCCCCGATATTCACAAGGAGTTTGTGATATATTGTGATGCATCAAGAACCAGGCTTGGAGGTATTCTGATGCAAGAAGGCAGAGTTGTAGCATATCTATCCAGACAGCTACGTCCTCATGAGGAGAACTACGCAACTCACGATTTAGAGTTGGCAGTCGTGGTTCATGCCTTGAAGACATGGAGACATTACCATCCGGGGAAGCGATGTGAGATATTAACAGACCACAAGAGTTTAAAGTATATATTCACTCAAAGAGAATTGAACATGAGGCAGCGAAGATGGTTAGAGTTGATCAAGGATTACGACCTTAGTGTTCAATACCACCCCGGAAATGCCAATGTGGTAGCAGACGCCTTAAGCAGAAAGGCTTGTTCCTTGAATGCTATGATTAAGGAAAGGCTACCCGTCCTATATGAATAGCTTGAGAGCTTCGGCTTGGAACTGGTTGCACCCAGGTTCCTTGCCAAACTCGACGCAAATCCTACGTTGATGGATGATATCAAAGAAGCTCAGAAGGGACATGAGAGCATTGAAGGCATCAAGAGGAAGATCAAGGCAGGCAAGGCCCCAGGATTCTCGGTGGATGAACAAGGAGTTGTATGCTTCGGGAATCGCATTTGCTTACCCAACAAGGAGGAGCTCAAGAACCATATATTGCAACAAGCTCATGACACTCCATACTCCATCCATCCTGGAGGAATCAAGATGTGCCAAGACCTCAAGGCAAGATTCTGGTGGCATGGCATGAAATGGGAAATAGGCACATTTGTCGCTAAGTGTGACATATGCCAGAGAGTCAAGGCTGAGCATCAGCGACCCGCTAGGCTATTGCAACCTCTTAAAGTGTGTGAATGGAAGTGGGACAAAGTCGGGATGGATTTCATCACCGGTTTACCAAGGTCGAGTAAGGGACATGATTCCATTTGGGTCATTGTCGATCACCTAACCAAGGTAGCCCACTTCATTCCCGTCAAAACTACCTATGATGGAAGCCAACTCGCGAACCTCTACATCAACCGCATCGTGAGTCTTCATGGAGTTCCAGAGGATATTGTGTCCGATCGAGGAACCCAATTGACCTCAAGATTCTGGAAGAAGTTTCAAGAAGCTACGGGAACCAAGCTCTCCTTCACCACTACTTTTCATCCCTAGGACAATGGGAAAACAGAGCGAGTGAATCAGATACTCGAAGATTTGCTCCACGCTTGTGTTTTGGCATATGGAGCCAAGTGGGAAGATTGCCTACCATTCGCCGAGTTCTCCTACAACAACAGCTATCAGTCGAGTCCTCAGATGGCACCATTTGAGGTGGTGTATGCACACAAGTGCCATAGTCCCCTCAAGTGGTCAGAGATAGGAGAAGGATTAGTTTTCGGACCAGACATCCTCCGCGAGGCAGAAGAACAAGTACAACTCATCCGGGAACGCCTGGAGACTGCCAAGTCAAGACAAAAGAGTTGCCCCGACTCTCATCACCGAGATCCGAGCTTCAACAATGGAGATCACGTCTATCTTCGAGTCACACCTCTTAAAGGAACCAAGCGTTTTCACGTCAAAGGGAAGCTCGCACCCAGATACATTGGCCCCTTCGAAATCACCGCAAGATGAAGAGAAGTTGCCTACTAGCTAGAGTTACCTCCCAAGCTGTTGGATGTGCACAACGTCTTCCATGTGTCACAACTCCGGAAGTGTCTACAAGTTCCCAACCGCCCCGATCTTTAGAAGGACATCGACCATCAAGCCATATATCTTCAGCTAGACCTCACTTATCGTGAGAGGCCGCTTTGCATTTTGGATGAAGCTGAACGCTGCACCCAAAGCCGCACCATGAAGTACTTCAAGGTCCAGTGGAGCAACCACACTGAAGCTGAAGCAACCTGGGAACTTGAATATTATCTTAGATCTGAGTTCCCTTATCTTTTTAGCGCTTAGCCTAGGAATCTCGGGGACGAGATTCTTGTAAGGGGTTAGGTCTGTCAGACCTTGTGTTTGTATCACATTGTTATGTTTGGGTTTATAAAATTTGGAGCCAACTAAAACTTTCTCAAAGTGCTTGTGCTTGTTTGCAATGATGTTTGCTTGCTTAATGATTCTGGTTGTCGCACTCCTAGATTCTATTCCACTTCATATTCATCTTCCTTGACCCAAACCTTTTTCCCGATCATACAATGTGACTAGTGCCCAAAACTATTTTTATCAAATTTTGTTTTAACCAACGATCATTTATTCAAATTAGGTTTTCAAAACCCCTTGAAATGACGTTTGCACTGCAAGTCCTCAAATTGGGTGAATTCTTCTTCCCCAAAAGTTTTACTTCAAACCTACTATATATAAGATTTTCCAATACCACCAAATATTAATTTTAAAGATTATTTAAATGCTTTTTCTTAAGGCCAGAAATGGTTTTTACAGGGAAAATTATTTAAAAGCTTTGAAAATATTTGAGAAAATTTAGGGAACCTCGGTGGACATATATTTTCCATATATATGAGTTTCAACTCATGGGCATGATCAAATCATGGTAAAAAAACCTCAAAACCCTTTCTGTTCAAACCAAGATTTTGAAATATTTCAATAAGAAATATTCTCAATGAATTCCAGGAAAATTCCAGCAAGTCAACACTATCATAAGTGATGATCTTGCAAAGTTTCATCTCAATCCAAGTTGATTTGGTTCATCGAACCAACCCAAAACCCTCTCTGTCCAGATTCAAATTTGAGCAACTTTACATTATGAAGTTTCTCCCATTGACCCCAAACTTTGTGGGCATGCTCTCATAACCAAATAGTGATGCTACACTAAGTGGTGCATCAAGGATAAAAGCCTAGCATCACTAGATCTATAGAAACCTAATTCTGTTAGTTTCTAGGGTTTACCAAGTTTCTATTGTCAACTTATCCCCCTTGGGCTCAAACTTGGTGAATCATCTCATTTTTACCTAGCATTTGACCCTGGTAAAAATCTCAGTAAGTTGGTAGATTCTTCTTGCCCAAAACCTTATCAAACACCTTCTGGTCCATTCTCAAAAGCATCATTTCCACCCCTTCCTCTTTTACCCTTGCCCCCCAACTTTTTACCACAACCTCTTGTAGATGTCATGTACCTCCAGTAATTTCCTCAGGGGCTCAGCTCAATAATTTGGGGGGTAAAAACCTTCATTTCTACACTGGACATCACCTATTCCTCCCTGTCTCCCTTTTTCTTCTACCTTAAGGCACCCCTAGATGCCTCCCTAAGTCTCCTAGGCTTTGTTTAACTCCCCTGGATCCCCTGGACACAGGTGGCCGCGCAGAAAATGCCAAGAGCATGCTTTGGCATGTAAGGTTTGCGCTCTAGAGCGCGCTACAGTGCGCACCCGCACTATAGCCGCTACCCAACGAGCACTCCCGACAGCCTCGGGCCTCCCCATATTGTCCCCCCTGTCCCCCTCGACGTCCGCAACGCTCCACGCGGTCGGCCCCCTCCTCCCTCTCTCCGCCCCCGCGCGCGTGCCCCGCGCCATGCAGCTCGTCCAACCAGAGGGCTCGCACGCGCGCGCCCCCACCTCTCTCTTCTCTCCCTCTAGCCTAGACCACACCCACAAGCACCCTATACACTCCCATTTCCTCCCCCGCGGCCTGTAGCGAGCAGCCCGTGCTTACCGGCGCACCACGTCCATGGTGAGCCGGCGCCCGCCTATAAAGAGGGCCTCGCCGAGCCCCTACCCCTCTCTCCTCGCTCTCTCCTCCCCTCCGCAACTCCCCTGTGCTCATCCCGCTCGACCCCGTGGTCGGGAGCCCTCTCTCAAACCGAACCCTCGCCGCCGTCGGGCACCTCCCCTCGCCGGTGATTCCCTTCACCTCGGCGACCCCCTCGTCCACCCACCGATGCACGGGAGCCCCCTGAGCACGCCGGTGCCCTCCGCCTGGACCGTCATGGCCGTAGACACCATCTATGAGCTCCGTCACGTCCCAGTCGCGAGGAGAGGGGTGACAGGTGGGGCCCACCTGTCATCCCCTCGCCCCTCCTCCCTCACTGGCAAAGAGGGCCCACGGGCAGGTTTAAAATTAAACCTGTTGCGCACGGTGCCTCAGCCTGGGCCGGGTCTCACCCTGGGCCGGCTCGGCTCCGGTACTGTGGCCCGAGAGGGCATAGTACCCCTTTTCTTTTCTTTTCCTCTTTAAACTTCCAAAAATTCCATAGATCTGTATATTCATCTATATCCAAATATTATTCCACCTTAAATCTAGAAATAATCCACAGAATTTATTAGTGCCATTTGTAAAAATGTTTGAAAATATTTTAGATACAATTTTATTTTTAAAACCTATATTTAGGCATCTTTTTGCCTCTGTTCATTAATTTCCAAAATATTTTTCACAACAAAACCCTAGGAGAATATTTTTAGTATGACATTTAGTATTTAACATAATAGGTTAGCATTTTTAATAGTGGCTTGTGTACTCTGTTTTTGGTGTGATGCTTATTTTCATCGCTTTTATTCGCGACGATAGCTTACGCGGTTGACAAGGAAGTTGGACCCGAAGACTTCGAAGACCCCAGAGACTTTGTTGAGCGAGGGAAGCAGCCCTTTGACCATGTTAAGAAACTTTTCATGCATGACATATAGCTCTTGTTGTTTCGATGATTGATCATGATGTGGTGTACCCCCTTCGGTGGGTTGCCTCCGATACATTTTGCCATTGACGCTTGCATCAAGCATGACCCTACCACCTTATGAGGGTTATGCGGGTGGGTGTAGATAGGATGCTAATAGATTCTATGCAAATGGTTCGGGTTTATGCATGGTGATGGGAACACAAATGATTTCAAAGACTTTTTTGAAAACCCCACCGAGTGCCACAAAAACCCGAGGGAGATGATGATGAGATGGGTGACCACTTGATAAAGAAGTGGTGTGCCAGAGCAAGTTGAGAATGCGTTTTCGAAAATGTATTAGATTTAAGATTTGTCGACCATCCCAACGTTACATGCGCAACCACGATACCCTTTATGGGACAGGGATTTGTTGATTACCTTGGTGGGTACTGGCAAGGAGCCCGCATTACTAGTGGCGGGAGTGGCGTGGTCACTCTTGATACTGGGTCGTACCGGTATGTACGATCATGCGCTATCTTCACAGGCATCGGGCACACCATTGGTCCCCTCATGGATGGTACGATTTAGAGCGAGGCTCGTGTGATGTATAGCATGAGGGCTGGGTACCAATCGAGTGGACTCTTTGTCTAGTATCGCTAGGCGAAGGCATTGTTCGTGTGCTTACCTCGGGTATTCTATATACCGCGAGTCATGGATGACACGGAAGTTCCCCAAATCTTGTGGGTAAAGTGTGCAACCTCTATAGAGTGTAAAACTATTCGAATAGCCATGTCCATGGTCAAGGACCGTTGGGTGGTGCTGCTTAGACTATGTTCGGATGTTTTCATGAAACTTGGTGTGAGTATGGATGTGATGGTGACAAACAGGTCACATGAGCTAGGTTCGATGACTTAGCATGGGAATTGAACTAAGCCCGATGACTTAGTAGGATGAATGAACATGAGGTGTTCAACCCCTACTTATGCTAATATCTGTAACTTGTTCATATGGATATATGCTAATTGCTGATGCATGCTTACTAGTCACTTCATCATGTCATTTGCATTCAAAATTAGCTTTCCGCAAATAACCTACTTAGTGCTACATCATGCATCATTATTACCATGTTCCACAACTTGGGTTGGTTGCGAGTACATTCAAAGTACTCATTGGCTTGCCACATGTTATTTAATTGGCCAAGCATGGAAGAATAGGAGTATGTTGAAGAGTTTGTTGGTGACGAACATGCGAACTAGGACGCTTCCCAATCAGAATGTCTGTAGTTTAAGGTAGATGGCATGGGTTCATGCTTTTGACCAAGATTTCCGCTGCTTGTTCTATTTAAGTGTTTGGCCCTTGTGGCCCTATCTACGTAAGACTAGACCTTCATGGTATTTATTTGTGTAATACGCTATATGTGGATGTAAGACTCTTGTTATTCAGCTTTTGTGTGTTCAGTGAGCATTGATCTCTGGGATCACTATACACGTGCATTCGATGATCATGACTTATGAGTCGGGGTCCCCACAAAAATAGAGCACCCAAAGCTAATAGTGAAATGCTACCCTATTCTATTAAATACTAAAATCTATACTAAAAATAGTTGTCTAAGGTTTTGATGTTAAAAAGGTTTTCAAAACTATTTAAAACAGGGGCTAATAATGCCAAATAGGGGTTTTAAATTGAAACTGCACAAAAACGGTTTTCAAATATTTTTACAAATAGCACTAATAAATTCTATGGAATATTCTAGGATTTTACATGAAATAATATTGGGCATTGGATTTATTTTCTGGCCTTAGGATTTTTTGGAAGCAGGGGGAATAGAAAAAGAAAAATGGCACTATGCCCTCTCGAGCCAAAAGCACTACAGCCAAGCCGGCCCAAAGGGGAGCCGGCCCAGGGTGAGATGGTGCACGCCGAAGGTTTATTTTTCAAACCGCCCGCGGGCCCAACCTGGCAGCTAGAGGGGGAAGGGTGAGGGTATGACAGGTAGGCCCCACCTGTCATCCCTCACCTCGTGACGAGGAGCAGAGGGGGCTCACAGGCGGGGGTTCAGGCCACGACGGCTCAAGCAGAAGGCATCGGCGTGCTCAGGGTCTTCTCGCGCGTCGATGGGTGGTCGAGGCCGTCGCCGGGGTCGAGGGAATCGCCAGTGAGGGGGAACCCGCACGACGGCGAGGGTTTTCGACTCGGGTTCGAGCTTCCGGCCACAGAAACGAGAGGGGCTGGGCACGGGAGAGGGCTTTATAGGCGGGCGCCGGTGTACCGTGGGCGTGGTGCGCCGGTAAGGACGAGGGTGTTGCCACGGGCCACAGGGACACCCTGGGCCGTATCTACGGTGGCTCTGGACTCGGTCCGCTCCCGCGAACAGGAAGATGGTAGCCAGGGGGACTAGAGGTGCGCGCGTGTGAGCTCGGCCATTGGGGCACTCGGCCGATGCTATGCATGGGCTAAGGAGGGAAGCAAAGAAGGAGGGAGGAGGGGCCTGACCTCCTAGCGTGTTGCGGACGTTGAGGGGCGGCCGGGGGACAAGCTCCCGCATCCCCAGGTGGTCGGGGGGCTCGGGATGGTGGCGGTTACAGTGCGGGAGCACACTCTAGCATGCTCCAAAGCGCCCAAATGACCGGCAGTGCATAGAAAATGGGCACCGGCATGTCCATTAGTGTCTTGGGGGTTCTGGAAATGCCCATGGGCTAGGAGAAGCTAGGGGATAGGCAAGCGAGAAAAGAAGTGAGAGGGGAGAAGTAAAAATGTTCCTGCCAGGGCTGTCCAGAGGTGAAAATGGGAGTTTTACCCCATCTTCTAGTGGTGTATGGACCTGAGGTTCTGACTGGAGGAGATTGGGCACTGTAAGAGGGTGTGGTAAAAATTTGGAGGCAAGGGAAATAGTAAAAATGGTGAAAATAGTAGTTTCTAGAATTAACCAGAAGGTGTATGCTGGAGATTAGGGCAAGCAAATGGACTTTGATTGCCATGATATTTGACATGATCAAATGGTGGTTGAAATTAAGCCTGATCACCAAGTTTGAGATGGTTTGATGAAATTCACAATGTAACTTTGTGGAACTCTAGAAATCAACAGAATCTGGTTTGTGTAGATCTAGTTATGTTAAGCTAATACCCTTGATGCACCACTTAGTGTAGCATCATTATTTGGTGATTAGAACATGTCCACAAATTTTGTAGTCAAGGGGAGAATGTTCACAATGTAAAGTTGTTCAAATTTGAATCTGAACAAGGAGGGGTTTGGAATAGTTTGATGGATCAAATCAACTTGGATTGAGATGAAACTTTTTAAGATCACCACCTATGATAATGTTATCTTGCTGGATTTTTCTTGGAACTTATTGAGAATATTTCTTATAGAAATATTTCAAAAGCTTGATTTGAACAGAAAGAGTTTTGAGGGGTTTTGCCCATGATTTCCACATGGCCATGTGTTGAAACTCATATATATGGAAAATATAATTCCACCGAGTTTCCCTCAATTTTCCCAGATATTTCGCATTTAAATAATTTTTCCCTATGAAAAACCATTTCTGGTCTTAAGAAAAAGCCTTTAAATAAAATATAAAAATAACCTTTAATTAATATTTGCTGGTTTTGGGAAGTCATATATATAGTAGGTTTGAAGTAAAGCCTCTGGGGAGAAAGAATCCACCCAATTTGAGGACCTGCGATGCAAACCTCAATTCAGGGGGTTTTGGAAGACCTAATTTGAATACATCCTTTTTGGTCAAAATAAAATTTGATAAAAATAGTTTTGGGCACTATTCACATGGCATGATCATTGGGCAAGAAGTTTGGGTCAAGTAGGATGAATGTGGAGAGGGATAGAATCTAAGAGTGCCATACACACCAAGCAACAAGCAACAATTCAAGCAAGGTCAAGCATTGAAAAAGTTCTAATTGGCTCCAAATTTTATAAATCCAAGCATAACAAGGTGATACAAACATAGGGTGTGACACTTCCACTTGGGCATGGACATAGCCGTTGAGAGGCAGTGTCGTCCGCCGGCATGGAGCATGGGGCTTCCACTTGGTCATGGACAGCCCAATAAGTTCGCACTCGTGGCTTGCATGACTGAACTAGGAGGTGTATCTAGGCACTCGTGAGTCAACACGGGACTCACGAGACCCTACCTCAAAGGTGGACTGCGCCTGAATTTATAGCGCGAGGCGCTCTTGTGAACACTTGTAGCGCGAGGCGCTCTTCTGAACTCTTGTAGCGCGAAGCCCTCTTCTGAACTCTTGTAGCGTGAGGCGCTCTTCTGAACTCTTGTAGCGTGAGGCACTATTGTTGGACCTATGGGGTGTGAGTAACCTGCGCCGAATGAGTCTCCAGAGGCCATCGCATGAGAAGGCCGAACACCAACAACACCAGGAGGTGACATGCGTGGGGCCAAGCAACCAAACAGAGCTCAGTCGTTAGGCTTCTCGATGATGTAGGGACGTACCCGAGCACAAACACCGTGCCAAGTCTTCTCATACGAAAATCCCAAGGAAAAATATTCGGCGCACGGCTCCCACGACGGCGAAGCACCAAGCAACAGTTACTGGAACCGGGCCGCGCACCCTGACTCACTCACACTTGATTAGCTCACGCGGGGACAAGCACCAAGGGCCTCGACGAGATGCCATACACGGGGCTGTCCTGTGAGAAAGAGCTCGGCCGCTTGGGTTTATCAACGCTGCAGGGACGGACCCGAGCATAGACGTCGTGCGAGCCCTTAATAATGAGGCGGTCAAAGGCGAGATCGTAAGGGCGCAAGGACATTCATGGTGAAAAAGCACTGGGTATGCAGTTGGAATATTTAGGAAATTCATGGGATGCAAAATAAGTCTGGTGCATGCGCAGAACGATACAGTTGCGGGGATGGGCCCTAGCAGCCTGAGGATAATGCAGCCCGAGGGGTGCCCTCAATTGAAGAAACCAAAAGTCATCTGATGCCGACACTGTCGAAGCGTCAGGGAGGTTGAAGAGGCTGGATCATCGTGAGCTAGGGTGCTCTGGAGGCTCGGGGGCTCACGAGGGCCTGAGACCTGCTGAAGAACCGCGCGTCATCGGGCCTGATGAGACGCGTGGGCGGTCTGCATGAGGCGCTGGTACGAAGCGTTCGCATTCACGAGGCTGAAGGGAATGTGGATGTAGGTGCAGGGGAAGCCCCTGCTGCGTCCGAGACGCAATGGCCAGAGTAGGCCATGTGACGAGGCCCTGGCGAGGCTCGAGATGTCCATGCAGACGTGTAGCCCGCATTCGGGGATGGTAGCCCCTCTAGGTGGTGCACGATGGTGTTCACTGCGCATGGCTTGCGCCTTCTGAAGGTCCTTGGTCGCGTTTGTGATGAACTATCTTCGTCCTGGCGCCTCGCGCCTTGCTTCCTACTTGCGGGGATGCACGTCGAAGCATGCCTCCAGATTGTGCCCGAGCTCCTCCCCCGTCACTCTGGTCAGACTTGAGGCTCCCTGGTTGGAATCCCCCAAGCCAGTCCTGAGGGAGGCGTCGGGCGCGCATTCCTATGCGAGAGGGGGAGGCGCCCCATCAGCGGGCGTAGGGCCTAGGGCGCCATCAGTGGAGGTCCCAGCCCCTAGGCGACTCTTCGGGATGAGCTGCTTCAGCTTCTTGCGGGTGTCCTCAGGAGGAAGGACGTCACGCTCGTCGTCAGATTTCGTGATTGTCGTGACCTGGTAGGCACGCTCAATGGAGCAGACTGCATCCTTATCATCGCAGGCGACCTTGATGATGTCATTACACCCTGGCATCTTGAGGACGTTGTAGCCATGGTGAATGACTGCCATGAACTTGGCGAGGGTAGGGTACCCGAGGATGGGGTTGTACGGGAGTCCAATGTGGGCAACGTCGAAGTCGCTGAGTTCGGTGTGGTAGTTCTCGCGCTTCCCGAAGGTGACCCGGAGGCGCACGTGCCCCGGTAGTATGGTGGAACTGTCGGTCACCCCTGAGAAGGGCCTGGTCGGCATGAGCTGGTCTTAGGGCACCTGGAGCATCTCGAATGTCTCGACGGAGAGGACATTGAGGCCTGCACCACCATCGATGAGGGTCTTGGTGACGAGGACATTGCCGATGACGGGTGTGTAGAGCAAAGGGAGAGCGCCCGCTATGGCTAAGCACTTGAGATGGTCCTTGGAGTCGAAGGTGATGGCCCACTTTGACCACTTGAGTGGACGGGTGGCCTCAAGCTTCGGGAGGGCAGAGTTCCCCTCGCGAGAGAACTTCTTGAAGATGCGGTTGGAGGTTGGGGCCCGAGCTCCACCCATGATGCAAGCGATTGCATGAGGCTCCTGGAAGGCCCAACCCCATCATCCCTTCGGTCATCGTCGTTCCTCCTTGGTGGCGGTGGCAGCAGAGGAAGGACGGTCCTGCCCGAGGACAAGCCTCCCGAGGTTGATCACGCCAGGTCTGTCGCGTGGCTCGTCACGCCAGCGATCCTCGCGAGGCTGGTCACTCCAGCGATCCTCACGAGGATGGTCACGCCAGCCTTGCCGCGAGTCGCGATTGTCCCGACGGCCACCGCTACGGCCTCCTCCATGGTCGTAGCCACGACCACTGCGCTCGGGGCGGCGACCGAGGCATTCGTCGTGGATCTCCCAGAGCTCTGGGCAATCATTTATGGTGTGGGTGTCGGTGTAGTGGAAAATGCAGTACGGGCGGTTGCTCTTAGGAGGTTCTTTCTGGTCTCGACCGCGCTTCGTCTCGGGCTTTGCTGCCAACATGCTGGGGTTCTTGTGCTTCACCTCCTTGGACTTGGCCTTCTTGTCCTCGGGGTCTACTAGCGGAAGCTCGCGAAGGGAGAGGCGGCCTACCTCGACCTTTACGCACTTGCTCGCCAGGTTGAACATCTCTAGAGTTGAGCACAGGTCATCGTGGATGGCGATCTCCTCTCTCATCCTGAGGTCCCTGACGCCGTCGGTGAACACCGAGATGATGGCTTCATCCGATGCCTTTGGAATCTTGAGGTGGACGTTTGTGAAGCTTTGTATGTACTTGTGCAAGGTTTCTTCTTCCTGCTGCTTCACGAGCTGCAGGTCGTTCACCATTGGAGGGCGGTCTCGGGTGCCTTGGAAGTTGGCGATGAAGTGCTCGCGAAGCCCTTCCCAAGAGGAGATCGACTCCTTCGGGAGGTTGAGGAGCTAGGAACGTGTGCCGTCCTTCGGAGCAATAAGGAACCAGTTTGCCTTCACCTTGTTGCCACCGCCTACTGCCTCGATGCTCAATGAGTAGAGCTGAGGGAACTCTATGGGGTCGCCGATGCCGTCGTAGTGCGGAGGCAGGTCCGGCTTGAACTTGTTAGGCCAAATGACATGGCGTAGCTCCGAGGTGAAGGCGTGGCAGGCCGAGTCGCTCTCTGGCACAGTGTGGACTGGGGGAGCCTGGTCTTGATGCCCGTCAAGCACCACCTCCAATGGCGCGTGGCCTTGGTGTTGGCGCTGTGGCGTGCCGAGCGCGCGCGCGTCAACTTGCGGCTGAGGCACCACCTGGCAGAGACTGGGGGAGCCTGTTCTTGATGCCCGTCAAGCACCACCTCCAGCGGCGCATGGCCTTGGCGTTGGCGATGTGACGTGCCGAGCGCGCGCGCGTCAACTTGCAGCTGAGGCACCACCTGGCAGCTCGCCTCCTCTATCGCGCGCGCTGGTGTCGCATGTGGCGGGCCGTGGGGCGCACTTCGCGCCTGGGCTCGAGGTCGACGCTTTGTAGGGATGGAGGAGGAGGTGCGCCATGGGCCGCATCAGCCTCTTGAAAGGATTGGGGACGAAGCGAGTTGGAGGGTGTTGGGGCCTCATGATCTGCGTCCACGAGGTTGGCGATACGACCTAGCCAGTCTTCGTAGCAGTCATTGGTGGGGCGGTAACGCAGCAGCTCACGCGCCATAAGGAGCGTGGTCGGTGGGTTCGCCGGTCTATGGCGGGAGTGGGAGGACGACGACGTAGCAGGGATAGGGGACAGAGTGGCGGTGTAGCCGTCGTGCTACACAAAAGGAGGTAGCAATGAGTCCTGATGCTCTTGTGCAACCGGACCGGCAGCAGCATTGGCTACCGGGGAGATGGAACGACGTGGGATGACGCAACCCACAGGCGTCGTCTAGGTGATGCGAGCTGCCCTACGGTCGGCACGAACTCAGCGGGCATCGGCCATGGGAGCGAAGGAGCAGAGACGGGATTGAACCGGAGAAGATTTCGACACGCCCCTACCTGGCACGTCAAATGTCAGATTCAGGGCTCCGCAAAGCCCTTAAGGTTCAAACACTGGGGCGTGTGCGAGGATCTAAACCGGTGCAAAGTCTTGAGCTTGTCATCCTATGGCCTAGCTACGACGAGCGAATGCAAGAGAGGGAGAAGGTGGACTCAAAGATTTACCCAGGTTCGGGCCACCTCGCGGTGTAAAACCCTACTCGTGCTTTGTGGTGGATTGGCCTCACGAGGAGGCTAAGGATGAACTAGTACAGTGGTGGAGTGGCCTCATGAGGGCCTTTGGTGGTGATGAACTAGCTCTACTCAACCTGACTTCTACGATAGGAGTGGGTGGCTATTTATAGGGGCCACAATCCTCTTCCCTTATTGAACAGGTATGAAGGGATCCACAACGGCCAAATTTGAAAGGGTACAGGAGGTACATCTTATCCTGACTAAAGGTGGTCTTTGCCTGCAAAGCTTCGGGGGTGACGCAGTGGTAGGCTCGCTGGTGACATCCGTCTTGCAGAGCTCGTGGTCTCGGTCTCGTTGCACGGGAAGGAAACCTTTGGTGGATTCCTTGGGAACCCATGGATGTCCTTGTCTCCTTACCACCAAATAGGAAACTGTCATCCCCCTACGCCTGCTAGCACCTGCCTGGCTTCATCGTCAGAACCCACGTCATCCCGTCCTCAGGGAGGTTGGGAACTTGCATAGGAATCTACGCTCTTCGAGAGGTAGCCTGAGGGGATGATACTCTCCGGAAGTCTTGACATCGTCCTCCTCACGAGGCGGGGGGGCTTGCGAGGGTCATGGCTAGAGGAGCTTGTTGCTGGGCCGTACCGCACCATTGTGGCGGGCCACACGCTGGGCCGCACGCAGGCATGTCTAGGTACCCCGGTCCCAGAACGCCGACAAACTGCATAATAAAGGTTGCTATCACAAGAGGCAATGCAACATGACGTTCTTTTGCGCTAAGGGATCTGGCATACAAACTAAAAAGTGCATGACAACCTCTGCTTCCCTCTGCGAAGGGCCTATCTTTTACATTTATGTATTTACTTTCATGAAAGAGTGAAAGTATTCTTCTATATTCCTTTATATTTTTCTCTTTGGCAAGCATCATGTGGTGAGGAAAGATCTTGGCACATATGACCAGTTGGATATGAGTGAGCATGAGTTATTATTGTTGACATCACCCTTGAGGTGAATACATTGGGAGGCAAAATATAAGCCCCTATCTTTCTATGTGTCCGCTTGACACTTTTTTCTCATGGGTATGATGTGAGTGTTAGTAATTGTAGAAGACTAAATGATGGTTGAGTATTTGGACTCGCCAAAAGGCTACTACATGAGACCCTTCCTGAAAATATGATGAATTGTAGTTGCAAATTTGATTGAGAACATAGTTTGTTGGTTTCCAATAAGGTTTATGCTTTATACTTCCACGTTGTGATGAATTGTTACTTGCTCATAAGAAGTTATCTGATGTTCTTCTGAAATAAAAGTTTTATGAGAAAGTTTTATGTTAGTTTTTGTCGCTGTTATAATAATAAGCATGATGCTACTATGTCTGTATTTTGTTTTTATCGACACCTCTCTCTCAAACCTTGTGGACAAGTTCTTCGATATCGGCTTTCGCTTGAGGAAAAGCGAGGTCTAAGCTTGGGGGAGTTGATACGTCCATTTCGCATCATGTTTACTTATTGTTATTTATAATGTTTTTATGCATAATAATGCTTTGGGGAGTAATTGCAATGTCTTTTCTCTCACAACTTGCAAGGTTGACACCAAGAGAGAGAATGCCGGCAACTAGAATTCGGTACCTGAAAAAAGCATGCCAGAGATACCTATTCTACACATCCACAATGAAGCTGAAAATTTACGGAGATTTTTATATAATAAATAAGAAATACTGGAACTAAAAACTATCGGAGGGGGATCACTAGGTGGCCACCCTCCACTAGGGCGCGCTATCCCCCCTAACCGTGCCCTGGTGGAGCGTGCCCATCCTGGCCCACGTCCAGAGCCCATCTTCCGGTATATATTCCCAAAAAACCTAAAAAATACGAGGAGGACTGACAGGATGAAGTGCCGCCACCTCGAGGTGGAACTTGGGCAAGAGCACTTTTGCCCTCTGGCGGATCGATTCCACAAGGGGAACCTCCCTCCAGGAGGGGGAAATCAAAGCCATCGTCATCACCAACAACCCTCTCATATTGGGGAGGACATTCTTCATCAACATCTTCAACAGCACCATCACCTCTCAAGCGCTAGTTCACCTCTTGTGTTTAATCTTTGTAACGGAACCTCCGATTGGTACATGTGGGTGAATAGTAGTGTTGATTATCTTATGTAGTTGATTGCTATATGGTTTATTTGGTGGAATATTATATGTTCAGATCCATTATGCAATTCAATACACCTCTGATCTTGAGCATTCATATTACTTTTGTGTAGTTACATTTGTTCTTGAGGTCACGGGAGAAATGATGTTGCAAGTAATCATGTGAATTTGATATGTGTTCGAATTTTTGTTTATATGTATGTTGTGATTCCCTTAGTGGTGTCATGTGAACATCGACCACATAACACTATACCATCCTTGGGCCTAAGGGAATGCATTGTGGAGTAGTTATTATATGACGGGTTGCTAGAGTGACAGAAGCTTAAACCCTAGTTTATGCGCTACTTCGTAAGGGGTTGATTTGGTCCACATGTTAATGCGCTACTTCGCAAAGCTTTATATGGTCTTAAGCAAGCTCCTCGTGCTTGATATAAATACCTAATGAAGTTTCTTATTGAAAAAGGATTTGAAATTGGTAAAATTGATGCAACATTATTCACAAAGAGAGTTAATGGTGAATTATTTGTGTGCCAAATTTATGTGGATGATATTATATTTGGATCTACTAACCCACAATTTAGTGAGAAGTTTGGAAGGTTGATGTCAGAGAAGTATGAGATGTCTATGATGTGTGAGCTTAAATTCTTTCTTGGTCTACAAATCAAGCAAACGAGAGAAGGTACACTCATCTCTCGAACTAAGTATACCAAGGACCTAATTAAGAAGTTCAACATGCAAGAGTGCAAAGGTATTAAAACTCCCGTGCCCACTAGCGGACACGATGATCTTACTAAGGAGGGTGAACTGGTTGATCAAAAGGTTTATCTATTAATGATTGGTTCATTTCTATATCTATGTGCCTCCCATCAAGATATTATGCTTAGTGTTTGTATGTGTGCTAGATATCAAGCTGCTCCTAAAGAATGTCATCTTAAGGTTGTTAAACACATTGTGAGATACTTAATACATACACCAAACTTTGGCATTTGGTATCCCAACAAATCTTCTTTTAATCTTGTTGTCTACTCTGACTCTGACTATGCCGGTGACAAGGTTGATAGAAAATACACCTCAGGTACATGTTAATTTCTTGGTAGATCTCTTGTATCTTGGTCCTCCAAGAAACAAAACTCGGTATCTCTATCTACTGCCGAAGCTGAATATATTGCTGCTCGATCATGTTGTGTGCAATTATTATGGATGACACAAACGCTTAAAGATTATGGAATCAATGTTAAAAAAGTGCCATTACTTTGTGATAATGAAAGTGCTATTAACATTGGTCATAATCCTGTGCAACATTCTCAAACCAAGCATATTCAAGTTCGACATCATTTCATTCGTGATCACTTTGCCAAAGGAGATATTAATCTTAAGCATGTTCGTACTAACAAGCAATTGGCCGACATCTTTACTATGCCACTTGATGAAAAAGTGTTTTGTCATTTGTGGAGTGACTTGAACATCATTGATGCTTCAAACTTGAGCTAAGCTCGCTCGTATGCATGCAAGGGGATGAGCTTCATTGTCTATTCCATCCTATTACCATGAATATCATATCTTGGAATTCTATGCTCCCTTGTCTTGCATCTAACCCTTTTATAGGTACTTGGAATAACAACACTCCACAAGATTGCCAACAACTCATATCTTAAGCAATCTTGTCATGACCAAGTATCCACAACCTCACTTTGATGATGAGAGGAAGAACAAAACAAAACATATCCTTGACATATATTTCTCAATTTCTCGATCTCAATTGGTATTTAGTCATTTGGATATATTATGTTCCTCCTTGCATGACTAACCCATGTAGGTGAAAAGTGAACGAAAACAACAAGGATTGCTTCCAACTCAAGATGACCTTCATCAACTTCGAGCATCCTCATCAAGTTCACCTACAAGCTACATCAATAACATCACTCAAAGGTATGTACTCATATCCTTGATATAGCTTTACTCCAAGTCATGAGATAAAGCAACTAAAATGATATGAAGACATTAAAATGCTTAATCAGAAAATGGTAATCCCATTTTGAGCTTAATGATGAGTATGGCCTATGATCAATTATTCTTGTTTGGATCCTAAGTCAATATACTCTAATATAGGTGACCTAGTCACCGCACATCATCTAGTTAATAATCTTGTTTGGTCCATTCTCTATTGCAAAATTCCTTAGAACCATTCAAATATTTTCTAGTTGATACCTTTTTCTAAATTATTTGTATATTATGTACAATTGGTATCCCTTAATTTGCAAATCATTTGTTCTTCTTCCCTCGTTGATTTTCATTTACAACTTTGACTTTTGTTCAAATTTTCACATTTGTCATGTTTCTGTTTTATGCCTCACAGACTCCAATTCAAAGGACTCGGTTCCACCAATTCTGTACATGAGTTGCATAACATTATACCGGTACCACCGACAAATTTGTCTCGGAGCCACCGACTTTCTATTTTATTTCAGTCTGTATTTCTATCTGTAAGTCTTTGTGTTTCTTCTGTGATTTCTCTATCCTTCGATGATCCCTTATTTTTTTTAAAAGGGGGAGAAATACATTCAAGGATCCCTAACTCAAACGAGGTGAAGTTCTGCAAATTCTGAGTTTATCCTCTGGGAGAGAACTAAGTTTCAATGATTCCCACATTTTTCTCATGATTTTCATAATCTATAAATCCTACTTTCTATGACCCTTGTTCTCAAGGATCCCTTCTTAATTAATGATCCCTGTATCTGACCCTATATCTGACCTTTATGGAAATTAATGCCAAAGGGGGACAAATATACAAAGCTTCAAAGCTAAAGAGGGAGATACATGCTTATGCAAATGGGGGATATAATTTAGGGGGAAACGAGAATATCAAAGTTTATACTTATATAAACAAGGGGAGAGTACCAAAGTAGGGGGAGACAAATATGTTTTGGAGAAATATCTGTTTATTGCATTTGGTTTTCTCATGTTAGCATTTTCTCACCCTATCCAATCCCAATATCTAAATGCTAAGATTCAGAGGGAGAGGATGACCTACACTTTCATATCTAAATGGGGAGAAACTTCTAAATGATCTTGGAGACATATCAATCCTAAGGAATACTACCTTCTATATGTTCTCCATATCTTGTTATTTTTGAGTTATATTGCCTTTGATTGGTAGAATACTCTTGTGTTTCCTAACATTGTTTTCTCAAGTGTATCTATACTACTAGAATGCTCAAGGACTCAAGGAAAGTATATGCATCATATCTTTGATCCAGATGATCTCTTGCTTCTTGCACATATTGTTTGCAAGAGTGAAGTCTTGAACAAGGATACACCTCATTCATATACATTTGATGCATATAGCCAAGATACACATGACTTATTATATCCCTTCTACTACATGTGTGTCCATGCATTCCAAAGCAACTATACTTTAAAGGGATTGTGTCGTCGTTTTCTCGCGACAGATGCCATGGGTAGGCTTATCGAAGGTGGTTGTGGCCAGAGGACGCCGACGGGCTTCGGTAGCGGGATTAGGCACAAGCGGTGACTGACACACAATGTACCCAGGTTTGGGGCCCTCCGAGGGAGGTAATACCCCTAGCCCTGCCTGATCTAGTTGATCGATGAGGAAAGGTTACAATGGTGCTCCTTGAGTTGTGTCTAGAGGTGGAAGAAGGAGCAGCCGGCTCCCCTTCCCTTTCTATGAGGGTGGTTGTGGAACGAGGTGTTCCTTCTATGTGTGTGTTCTTGTCTATCTGTTGCTTGCCTTTGCATGGGGGGCTCCGGGGCGTTTTATAGTCCAACCCCCTGGATTACAATATGGATGGAAAGCCGCGGGAGGGCCACAGCTGGCAGCCTCTATAGCTAGCCATGGGGCCCCCAGCTATAGGGTCTTGTCACAGGTAGGTCCCGCCGGCTGGGAGGTCTCGTCAAGAGCCGGAGAGGCCCACACGGTAGGTCCCAACAGAGGTCACTTCACGGCACAGGTCGTCCTTCGGGGCGTCGCTTTGTGGCAGCCGGCCGTGGCCAGTGGTATGGTCGGCTGCGCTATAGCCATGCCGGGGCAGGTAATGGAGTGGTTGGAGGCGTGCCGGCACTGTTGGAGGCCCGGTCGCAGTCAGCCGAAGTCAGTGGCACTATTGCCTTCACAGTAGCCATACAGGAGCTGACCCCCGTCGGGATGGGGGCCACTGTTGCAGCGCACGCCTTGGCCGTGGGATCCAAGGCACGGCCGGCTAGGGGGGGAAAGGATCCTTGCCCCCAGCCAGCAAGCCTACCGAAGCCGGCCACGCATAGCCGGCAGGACCCAGCCGGCATGGCGTAGCCGGCTGGGTGCAATCTGGATTGTAGGGGCAGGCGGCTCGCCCTTCAGTCGTTTTAGAAAGTTGGAGTTGTTGGTCGCTTTAGGCTACCCTGGGATTATCCCCTCGACAGTAGTCCCCAAAGAAGGGGAGGCTGCCGCTAGGCTGCGGCGGACCTCACCGGCTTGAACATTGCCTTAGTGCTGCAGCCCGTTTCGGGAGCCGGATTTAATTGGGCGGATGGCCGTCGGCTACGCAGTCGGCTGACGCTTCGAGCGCCGCCCCTGGCGCCCCATCGGGCGGTACATCTACGCCACGTGGGAGACGTAACAGGCCGCGACCCTAAAAGGCCGCGCGGCGGACAAGACTGGTTCGGGAGGTGGGGCCCACCATGGCCATGGCCTTAGCCCGTGCGCGCGGATCTTCTGTGATTTGGGTCGTCGGTTTGCATGCCCGAGGGTAATAACTGCCATCCCGCACGCGACAGGGATCATGGGGCATCTGCGCAATGAATCCGCCCCCCACGACCGCCCGCATGGGGTTTAAATGGGGAGGGGAAGGGGAACGGAATGGCACATTCGTTCCCCTAGCCCCTGTCGCTTCGCTTTCGTCACCCTCCTCCTCCCGCTCCGAGAAAACAAGAGAAAGAGAGTGAATCCCACGCTTCTTGTCATGCCCCCATCGTCACCTCCGGGGTCCTCTCTGTAGGCGAGCTCCTGCACCCGCTGCCGTGCCCGCAAGCCCCTCAAGGAGCCATGGCAAGCAAGGGGGCATGGGATGGCAGCATCATCGACGAGCAGTTCCTCCGACACCACCACAAGATGCCATCGGAGGATCTCGTGGAGGTGTGCATTGCTAGGCCAAAGAATTCCCCGGCCCCGCGGGACGATGAGGTGGTCGTCTTTGCCGAGCACTTCCTCTGCGGGCTTTGGCTATCGGCGAGCACGTTCTTCCGATGATTCTTGACACAGTTCGGATTGCATCCTCATCATCTCGCCCCCAACGTTGTCCTGCAGCTTGCAGCCTACGTAAACCTCTACGAGGGGTACCTATGGGTGGAGCCGAGGCTTGACCTCTGGTTCCTCCTCTTCTTCCTCAAGCGGCAGACGATGAAGGATCCGGTTATGAAGGTGGCGGTCATGACCGCCTACGGGGGCGCTCTGTTCCACATTTGCCAAGGAGTCGGCTTCCCGAAGCTCCCACTGTAGGAGTCGGTGAAGAACTGGCAGCAGGGGTTCTTCTATGTGAAGAACGTGAAGCCGGAGGAGGACCACATCAACCTCCTCGACTTTGTTAACATGCCTCCGATGGCGATGCTGAATTGGCGGATTGCTCCGCCTCAGGCCCCGGAGATAGCAGACCGGCTCTACGAGCGGGTGCTGCATATGACCGGGTCGGAAGGCCTGAAGGCGTCAGACCTACTGACGACGATGGTGGCGTGCCGGGTGCAGCCGCTGTAGAGCCGGCCGCACCTTATCTACAAGATGGGGGACGACGTGACCCCCGCCGGCTCTCCACCAAGGAGCTGAAGTCGGTTCATGTGCCGCAAAGGGTGAACGCCATCTCCTCGGCAAAGCTGAAGGAGGGGAGTTGGCAGTGGGGGAAAACTCCGTACAACTAGAGCCATTCGGCGCCGTAGGTAAGTGATTCAGCCGGCTCATCCTTCCTTTCTCCACCAGGGGTGCCGCCTTAATTTTATGGTGAAACAAACCTCCCCGCTCGCAGGTTTCCCCTCGTTGCAGGAGTGTCGGGAGCCAGCTGCCAACATGGCGGACTTAGACCCCGAGGAGGTGGAGGACCTCGACGATGCGGAGCCGGCAGACTCGGATCGAGTGGGCACCTCTGAAGCAGGGGAGGCGAAGACGGAGACGAAGGCGACCGAGTCGATGAGTGAGTCCCCTCCCTGGCCAAATTTGTGGGACTGGACCAACGACGATGCTGAGTGGGAGGAGTCGTGCGATGCAGAGGCTCCGGAAGACATCGATGCATTGGAGGATGAAGCCACGACGGGGATGACGTGGTAGCCAATGGCAAGGGGAAGCAGGTGGCAGCCCCAGGCCGGCACCTAAACGGGCTGCCACCGAGCAGCCGGGCATCAGCCACGGAGGCGGCAGAAAGAGGAGGCGGGTCGCCTCGACAGGCCCCATGATTAGGGCGGTCCCCGTCGTCATCGGGTAAACCACGCTCCCCATAATTTCATTCCCCTAGCTCTTTCTTCTCCCCTCCCCTTCTTATTCTATTTGCTCACAGAGGCACGCGCCCTGGGGAGGACCCCGGAGTGCGACGCCACATGGACGGCGTCGTCGAGTACCACCAAGGAGAGGGAGCGCGAGGCCTGGCACGACCTGGAGGTGGCCCAGCAGAATCTACGCACCGAGGGACACCACCCATGGGAGGAGGCGACGAGGAAAAGGATGCCATCAGGAAGGCGGCCGGCCGGTCGTGGGAGCCATTACCCGAGGGCCGGCACAGGTGGTCCAAGGACCGCCACGACCCCGCGTGGCAGGCAGAGGCAGACGCGAAGGCCGTGGAGGACGCGCGCGCGGCGGCTGGTGTCGGCGAAGACCGCGCCAATGGTGAGGGTGAGGAGGCGGATCACGGCGCAGATCCCCCAGGGGCAGAGGACATGCCGCTGGGGCAGACGGTCCCCGGATGTGGAAGCGGTGGCCCCGGGGGCGCCTGCTCCGGACATGCCGGCTCCGGAAGTGCTGCCTCTGGAGGCTCCGGCCCCAGAGGTGGTGACTCCCGAGGAGCCGGCTCTGGGAACGCCAGCGCCCAGGTTGAAGTGGGCGAGAGAGGCTGGAGGCGGGAGGCCGAGGCGCCTGAGGGGTAGAGTGATGCGGGCACATCGTCTGGGCCCCAGGCACGATGCTGTCGGGAGGAGCCGGCCCCCTGGTGACCTCAGGCAAGGGAGGGCCAGCAGACAGGGGCCGCTCGTAGCAGAGTTGGGCTACAGCCAACCGCCCGGTCGCTGGGGACCCACCAAATGCTCTTGGGGTGGCGGTGTCTGATGCGATCGAGGCATTCACCGCCTGCCGTGCCCACATGGTGCAAGACGCTCGGGTAGCCAACGACCAGCTGGTGCAGCTGGAGCGGACCGTTGTGGTAAGCTTCCATCTTCTCTTTCTTTTCTTGTTCTTAGTATTTTTTCTAGTGGCGGCGCGCTAGCGCACCCACTGGGTGTAGCCCCCGAGACTTGAGTCGGTTGTGGCATAGGCGGGTCGAGTCTAATGTTGCATCACGTCTTCGTTGTTTGCAGGTGGCGCACGACCGTCGGGTGACCGCATGCAACTCCTTGCTGATCTTGTACTGAGAGAACGAGGGCAGACTAGCAACCCAGTCCCAGGACTTGCGAGGTAAGGCCTTTATGAATTTCTCAGCGGGGTCGTAGCCCCCGAGATTCGAACCGGTCGCCGCAGAGGCGGGCCGAATCCCCTTCTTCTTCTCTTGTCCTCTAATTGAGGTTTCTCCATCCTGAGAAGACACCAATGCCTAGATGGCCGACCTCCGATGCTAGGTCGTGGAGCTCGACGATCAGCAGAGCTCCCTGACCGTGGAGTGCGAGCGGCTCCGCCAGGAGGTGGATCAGGTGCAGGCGGAGGCGGCCCACCGCCAGGAGCTGGCAGACCGCGAGGCGGCCCACCACCAGGAGCTGACGGACCGTGAGGTGGCCCTTCTCCAGCAGCAGGAAGAGGAGGAGTGCACCCATCGCCAGGACCTAGAGGCCAAGGACGTCGCGCTGGCGAAGGCGGCTGATGAGGAGAAGACGGCCCGGAGCGAGCACGAACGCCGACTCCAGGAGTGGTCTGCCAGGGAGTCAGAGCTGCGAGGGCAGGGGCATGGGATAAACCTCATGTTGCACGGTAAGTCCCTGTCATCTCATCCTTTCCATGTGCTGGTTTCTGGTTTTGGTTAGCCTCTTCGTTCATCTTTCTTTTTCTTCTTCTCTTCTCAGGGCTCTTCCCTGGTACGTAGGAGGTCGCTGAGGTGGCCGTGGCAGCCCATCATGAGGGCCAGCGGGAGCAGGGGTTGTTGTTAGGCCGCATGCCCCCTGGACCCTGGACGAGGTGGGGATCGCCGCCAGAGCAAGACTCGAGGTGGTGGTTCGCGCCCTGAAGCGGCTCCAGGCGGCCAGCGACGCGCTAGTCCGCAACCTCTGGCTGGGGGCGGCGGAGCCGGGCTCCATGAGCCCGCTAGCGAGATGGCTAGAGTTCGGGACCGCATGGGTGAATGCCTGGAGGGCCTCCACGGCGTGCGCTGGTGTGGGTATGGTCCTTCGCATCGCTAGGTCATGGTACCTCGAGCTGGACCTAAGCCTACTCACGGCCCAGCATGCCGGCACTGACGCGGATCTGGAGGCAGCGGCCGACGTGCTAGCCGTGCGCGCGAGCGACCTTGCGTCCTTCGCCGTGTAGGATGAATATATCCCTGAGCATCAAGCAGATAGCATAGTGGTCCCGAAGGGAAGCGATGCAGAGACAGATGGTGAAGACACCGGCTCCAGCACCGATGACTACTCCGTCTTCGAGCCGGCTCGAGACCCGGAGACAGGAGCCGCCGTGGGAGGTGACGGAGGGGAAGATGGAGCAGCCGCCACCTAGATCCTTTGTATCCCTATGCTTTTGTTAAAAAAATTCACCCACTGGGGGTGTAAATGTAATGAACTCGTGGCCATGGGCCTTTTAAGTTTTATGAAGTTTCTGGTTGCTGCAATGTTTGTTTCTATGCGTGTCGGCTTGTCCTTTCCCTTGTTTGCCCCTTTGGTTCTGTTTTATCAAATTCTTTTTTCCCTTGGTTTCGGCCCCGCCAGCCCGACAGCTGGGAGCCAATCTGTAGTTGGGACGGGGCATTCGCCGTGAGGGAGCTGGCTCTGAGTTTGGGAACCGCGAGGGCTTTTCCGGTAAGGCAAGCGACCGAGGCGAGAAGGTGGTCCGGCTAGACCTAGCCGGCGCCCCCAAGCAGTCAACCTTTCGTGTGTGCTAAGTTTCGTTGCCTCGCGAGCCCGCCAGCCGGACAGCCAGGAGTCGATCTGTAGCTGGGAGGGGTGGGAGGACTTGTTCGGTCCACACTACTTGGTCGATTTTTAGGGGAGAACGTCAGGACTAGCCGGCTAGCCCCCGGGACCGAGAGCCGCCTAAAGAGTTGGGAAACTTGGAAGGAAATGAAAAGGGCGTGTCCCAAGAGCCGTGTTGGGGCACCCGTTGCATTCATAAGCCCAAAAGGGAAGGATACATACATACACTGGTACTCAGCAGTAAAACGGGCGGAGGAGCGCCATGTTCCACGGGCGCTCCGTCTCCTCGTCGGAGGCGTCTCTCTTGCGCTTTTGCGGCTTCTAGGCATCTATTAGGTAGTACGTGTTGTTGTGAAGCGTTGTTCTGAAGATAAATGGGCCCTCCCATGGGGAGGACAGCTTGTGTTGGCCGGCTGTTCGCTGGATCCGTCTGAGCACTTTGCCTCCTTCGCGGAAGGAGAGCGGTCGAATCTGCTTGTTGTGCTAGCGCCGGAGCTTCTACTAGTAGATGGCTGTGTGGCTCAAGGCCAGTTCGTGTGCTTCTTTGAGTAGGTCAACGCCGTCTTCCCTTGCCTCCCTCGTGACCTTCTTCGGGTACAGGGCGACCCGAGGCGAGTCTAACTTGATGTCGGTGGGGATGATCACCTCGGACCCGTCCACGAGAAAGAAGGGAGTGTAGCCGGTCGACCGGTTAGGCATGGTCCTGAGGCTCCAAAGAACAGCCGGCAGCTCCTCGATCTAGCGGCCGGCTGACCTAACCAGTGGTGCCATGAGCCAGGGCTTGATGCCGGCCAGGATCAGGCCGTTTGCCCTCTCGACCTGGTCGTTCGACTATGGATGTGCGACGGACGCCAAGTCGAGCTTGATGCTTTGCTTGGCGCAGAAACATGCTAGCGCGTCTTTGGCGAAGTTTGTACCATTGTCGGTGATGATAGTGTGGGGGTCATAGCGAACCGTGATATCTTCGATGAGCCGGACAACCGTGTGGCCGTCCATCTTCTTGATTTGCCTAGCCTCGATCCATTTTCTGAACTTGTCGAGGGCCACCAGCAGATGCGCCATGCCGCCTTGTGCGGTCTTGAAGGTACCCACCATGTCCAGCCCCCAGAGGGCAAAGGGCCACAAGAGGGGGATGGTCTGTGTGCTGAAGCACTGGCAGCCCTCACATTTGTCGACCAGTCGCTTGGCCTCCTCCAAGGCGGTCGGCCACTAGAATCCGTCACAGAAAGCCTTGGCTGCCAAGGTCCTGGAGGCGGCGTGGTGCCCGCACTCGCCCTGGTGGATGTCAAGGAGGATCTCCTGACCCTTTTTTGGCTCGACACACCGTTGGTAGACGCTGATGGTGCTGCGATGAACCAGCTCGTGGTTGATGATGTTGTAGGCCGGAGCCCGGCGCTAGATTTGCCTTGCCCTGGCCTCGTGAGGAGGGATCTCGCCGCATAGAAGGAAAGCTAGGATGGGCTGGGCCCATGAGGGGGCCGAGATGGGGGTCGGCTCGGGAACCCCTGGGCCTGGGTGATCATCCCCCAGGACCGGCTCACCAACCCTCGGGTCTGGTTCGCCAGTCCCCGAGGTGGAGACGGCGGGAGGGGTGTCGATTGTCATCATGACCGCCGTGGCGTCGCAGTCGGCCGCTTCGGATGCGGCCGGCTGGACGGTTGGAGCCGGTGATGCTGGCTGGAAAGCCGGTGCTAATTTGACTGGCAAGATAGCCGGAGTTGATGGAGCCGGCGGCAAGGACGCCGGTGAAGCGACCGGCTTTGCTGTTGGGCCGGTGGTGTCAGCCGGCACGAAGATGGACTCCGATTTGGGGGAGGGATTGATCGACGGCTTGAGCAGCCGTTCGAGGGAGATGTTGTCTGGGATGGCCTGCCGGGTGGAACCAATCTTTGCCACCGTATCGCCCGCCTCGTTGTCCGCCCGCAGGACGTTGTGGAACTCACAGCCCTCGAAGGAGCCGGTGAGCCGCTGGACAAGGAAGCGGTAGCTGGCCATGTTGGCGTCTCTGGCATCCCATTCGCTAGCAACCTGCTGCATCACGAGGTTGGAGTCGTCGAAACATAGGATGCGCCTGATGCCAATCTCCTTGGCGAGCCGGAGGTCATGGATGAGCGTCTCGTACTCGGCCACGTTGTTGGAGGCGGCGAAATGAATTTGGAGTGCGTACTTGAGTGGGTCACCTTTCGGAGAGGAGAGGACTACGCCGGCACCCAGGCCGGTCCTCATCTTCGAGCCATCAAAATGAATGCGCCAATGCATGGAGTCTGGAGGAGGCGACACGAACTCTGTCTCCACCCAGTTGATGAGAAGTCGGCCATCGCCTGCGACTTGATGGCGGTACGTGGCTCGTACCGTATTTCATGGTCAGCGAGGGCGATGACCCATTTGGTGATCCAGTCGGTGGAGTCGCGGCCGCTCATGACCTCGCCGAGCAGGGCCGTTCTCACCACGGTGATGGTGTGCTCCTGGAAGTATTGCTTGACCTTCCTGGCGGCGAAGCAAATGCCATAGCACATCTTCTGGTAGTGGGGATAGTTTTGCTTGGAGGCAGAGAGGACCTCGCTGAGGTAGTAGACGGGGCGCTGGATCGGCAGCGTCCTGCCCTCCTCCGACTGCTCGACCAGAATGACGCCGATGACACGCATGGTCGCTGTGATGTAGGCGAGCAAGGGCTCCTTCTCAGTCGGCACTGGTGAGGGCCCGTTTGAGGCCGCGGAAGGCCTCATCCGCCTCGTCGGGACAGTCGAATCAGGTCGGCTTCATCGAGGAGTTGTGGCACGGCTCGGCAAGAGCCGTCTTTTGTAGGAGGCCGTAGATGGGCAGGGCCTTCTCCCCCAACCGGCTGATGAACCGGCTAAGCGAGGCGACGGTGAACTTCTGGACGTCGTGGAGCCACGAAGACTTGGGCAAGCGCTCGATTGCACTAATCTTCTCCGGGTTGGCTTTGATGCCGCGAGCGGACACGAAGAAACTCAAGAGCTGGCCAGCTGGGATGCCAAAGACGCACTTCTCCGGGTTGAGCTTGATCTTGTATTCGCAGAAGTTCGTGAATGTTTCCCAAAGATTGTCGAGGAGGCTGAAGTACTTCTTGGTCTTGACGACGATGTCGTCAACATAGACGTGGACATTCCTGCCCATCCTGCATTGTCACATCCCTAGCTAGATGTCATAGGACAGCATGTGTGTGTGCATCATATATCATTTTTGCATCAACATGAAATGGGGACTAAAGGAAACCCCACACCCTCATTTGAATCAAACCAATTCAAAGTTTGTGAAAATTCAACAAATCCAAAATGCCCATCTAAAATGTCCCCTATGTTTGATAAATATGGACATGATTATACAAGGGGTCATTTGAAATATTTGAACAACTTTAGCAATTTAAAAATAAATGATAAAGCTTCTGAAAATACCAAATAAAACATTATCATTATTTTATATTTCAAAATATCCTGAAACTTTTTATTGGAGTTTGAAATATTCAAACTTGATATTATAAAATAATTGGGATATTTTATCAAAGCAATTGTACCTGAAAAGAAAATAATAAAAATGTCAGAAATAGAAAACAGAAAGAAAAAAAGCAGAGGCCCAGGGGGAACCGGCCCATCTGGCCCGTGCCAGTCATCCCTGTCCTCTCGCCAGGAGGACAGGGGCGTGCGCTTGGCACGCGCGGGCACACGCCGGCCACCTCCTCCCTGCCTGGTTGTCGGCCTGGAGGGCTGGGAGAGCACCAACACGAGGCCTCCTCGTCGTGGCCTCCTTCTCCTCTCCCTCTCTCCCTCGCACGCTCTCTCTCTTGCTCTCTTTCCTCCTCTGCTCCGCCATGACCTATGTAGAAGAACATTGACATTTGCTAATGGGTTAAAATATGGAATTTGAAATCAAGAACGACTTTGAACCTATATTCAAACTCACTTAAAATTAACTTGGACAGTAGTTGCATTAGCTCATCCATACATGCTACCATGTTATGATCATGCATCATATTGTTGCACTTGCGTGTATTGAATGCTATTTATCTGCATTGCGGTAGGCCCTGCTTCTGAGGATACCCCCCGAGTATTCCAACGATGGAGAGAACCTTCCCTGTACCCAACAAGGCAAGCAACCCCCCTTGATCATTCCGATAACATCCCACTCTCTCGCTCCTGCTCTTGTTTGTTGCATTAGGACAAATGTTCACTTGTTTGTCATACACGGTAGATGAACCTACTCTTCTACATGACCTGTCATTGTCATAGTAAATAGCTAAACCTTGAAACCTAGCATAACTGGTAGATGCTTGTGCCATGATGTGTTTAGCTTACTTTGCCTGCTATGCTTGCTATGCTTAGGGTTGTGTCTGGTCTGTTTCATCTGGGACATGAACTGGAGTGAAACCATGATGTTTCGATGTGATAAGCTTATGATGAACCCGATTTGGTAAAGGTAGTGATGAGAGGCTATGTAGGAGTACATAGCGGGTTGTCTCATTGGGACCGTTCTTAGGAACTGAGTTTCGTGTTTGTGATCCAAGACTAGATACTACCACATGTTGGGCCCTAAAATATGACCACGCTCGACTTATCAATCGCTTAGTCCTTGGTCTAGGAGTTGCAAGTAGTTTCTGGTGTTTATAGTATGCTGGAGGCCGTGCGTAGCACTGACCCTAGGGGTGGGTTACGACACGGTAGGAAGTGGCACGGTGTACAAAGGGTCACCCGAATGGAGGGCTTGGGAACCCTATGCACATAGTTTGGGGCCGTAGCGGAAACTTCAACCGGACTTCCGTGCGGGTTCAGTCTCAAATAGGCGATAGCCCGGACTAGAGGTCTTATGTGGTTGACGGTCGTGGCCGACTCCCTCCTGGGCTTCCGCTTGAAGGTTGCCGAGGTGCATGGTTTTATGAGCACACAGCGATAAGTGGCGAGAGCATGTGTGAAGAAGTACACCCATATAGGGTATGAAACTATTCGAATAGACGCGTCCTCGGATATGGACTACTTGGATAACTTATGTTGTTCATAGATAATCAAATGGATACTCATAAAAATATCAAGACAAGTGTGAGTACCATGGATGGCACTCTCCCAGGAGAGGGAAGTGAATCCATGGTGGTGTATTGTCATGGAGTTAGTGGACTCGTGTGCAATATCTAAAATTTAAACAATGAGTTAAAATTGTGTAGTGTAGGTTAGCCATGAGTCAAAGCTGGAATTGCTGCATAAACTCCACCACTCCCCTTGTTGATACATGAGCATGGATAGTCTAGGTCTGCTTTAAAGACTTGCTCAGTACATTTGTACTCATGTTTGCTTGAAAATGTTGTAGATGAGACCCAGGACCCATCAGGTAGGTTCTTTCTAGATGTCGACAATGTCGAATAGCTGGTGTCCCAGCTACGACCCTATGCCCTGTGGCGGGCTGTAGATAGTCAGGCCATGTGCCTTTTTACCCTTTCCTCTGTCTTTACTCAGACAGCTTTATGCTTCCGCTTGGTTTGTATGAACTTGTTTGTATGACTTGAGTGCCGTGTCATGTGACCCCTACCTGTAAGAACATATTATCCAAGGCTCGTGTGAGCCTCTTAAATAAAAGTTGTTGTATGGTTATGTTGTGATGCCATGGTTGTATCTATGCATATCGGTCATGTCATGCATACGTGTGACATGCAATGGTATGTATGGGATCCGACACCTAGTCGTGTGCCTTTAGTAGTACTCTTTACAGGAAACTGCCTGTTTGTGCTTACACCGAGCCATGGTAGCTTGCTACTGCTTCAGACACATTGATTGACCGACATGTATCCTTCTTTGCTGCTGTGTCTGTCCCTTCGGGGAAATGTCTCGCGTTGTAATGGAGTCCCTGTAGCCTTCTACGACTCGTCTACGTGCAGTGATGGCATTTATGTCTCACGGCGTAATGGAGTCCCTGTAGCTTGCTATGACTCGTCTACACACGCTTGAGGCCAACACCTGCATTGCTGAGTTACGTATGCCTGTTTCCATACGGATGTGCCACTTGGGTTCTATGACTAGTCATGTCGGCCCGAGTTCTCTGTCGTTTGATTGCCAGCGACATGTTCATATACGTGAGCCAAAAGACGCAAATGGTGTCGGCTAAGGTAAGGCTGCAGCCGTGGAGCTTACCGTGGGTGAGGCCACAAAGTGATGTGATATGTTACAGTCTGGATTCATATGACTTAGGATCAGGGTCCCAACAGCGTTGGTATCAGAGCCTGACTGGCTGTAGGACTACCAAGCCAAACCGGTCGAAGTTGAGTCTAGAAACACTATAGAAAAGTAGGGGAATTGATTGTGGCAGGGAACGTAAGGCTCTTTTTACTCCTCTTTTCTATGCTGAGTCTTTCTCATCTTTTCTATGGGGATAAGAACTAGGCTTCTCATCTATAGCTTAGGATGACAAGTTACAAACCATGGACCACTAGCTAGCTTGTTTGCAAGTGAATATCGGTACTAGAGTATTGTTGGTGCAACAAATAGATGGAGAAGAGATTTGAGTCTAGAAAGTCGAGTGGTTATGCTTTTCCAATCTTTTGGAGTTGTCTCAAAATCCTTTTTGAGCAATTACAGCTGTTATGCTGTCCAATTTCTGCTAGAATCTCTAATCTCTTTGCATCATTCTCTGTTTCAGATGCCCCCTCGTCCTTCCCGTCAAGTGGTCCGTCTGACCAGGTGCATCGATGTACCGGGTCACACGGCCATGTTCGTTAGAGTTATGATGGAGGCTGGCTATCGTTGGTACCCGGAGTACACAGTGCAGGAACAGCATCGAGATTTCAACCAGAGTTAGTATCTGTGTACTGTTAAGATATATCCTTCATATCCTGGAGCTGTAGAGCCGCTTCACTAGACTTATGGACTAGGTGTCATCATAGAAATGGCAGTTCAGGAGGCCGCCTACACCATATTGACTATCATGAGGTTTCACCATGGTCTGCTTTAGAACACAGAGTTATGTTATGTTCCTGCTTCCATGGGAGGAGAGGATGGTTATCTTAGTGCAGCCTACTGTGATCATTCCCATGAGGATCCCAGGCTGCAGGTGACCGCTCAGATGTTGGAGAACAGGGATCGTGATGCATGTGCCCTTCGCATGGAGCTTTATGCCACCCGTTGTAGTCTTTGGACAGCCCTGACGCAGTTAGCACCTGTCGTGCAGACAGGCTATGGAGATTTGGAGATGCTGACCCCATCGCGGACTCATCTGCCAGCACACGTAGACTGGCCCGATGTTGGTGGAATCACCCCTCTTCGAGGTCCGTTGTTGCCGCCAACAAGGGGACCAAGGCCACATCCGTGTCCTTACGGTTTCCAGGGATCACAGGCTAGAGTGTTTCGGGATCCTCAGGTTCAGCTCCCAGGTCATGAGGGTAACCTGTATGAGGCATTCTATGGCAATGCTTGAGTATGTGGATGTTACTTCTAGTATGGTAGTAGTCGTATCGCCACAGTCCTTCTTGTCTTGTGGGATATGATTGAGGTTGAGAGTTGAGTTCCGAAGGTGTAGATAGATAATGTATAGGAAGCTTGTAATGCCTCCGGCGAGTTATGTCATCTCTCCATAGTTTGTATTTCATCTTGGGCTTGTACTGAACTATATCATGGTGTTCATATGGCAATTGTTATTACCATGTTGTTTCGGTGTTTACCCTGCATGCCATGTTGTCCAATACATTCCTTATCTCATGTCTTAGAGTTGTTGTCCTCTATGTTTAAGTTGTGGGTTTGTTTTCCCCAGGATGGTGGCCACTAGGAATAACCCCGTGACTGCCCCCGAGCAGGGCAAGGGAAGCCAGCCAAGGCAAGAGGACCTGTCACATGCGCCTTCTTTGGCAGAAGTGATGCTTGAAGCTGAAAGGAACAAGAGAGAGACCAACAGGCTGTTGGAATGAATTGAGCAGAACACAGCGCGTGCTCCCCGCAATGATCACAATGATGGCATGTCACTCGGTGATTTCATCAAGTTGTGCCCACCTATGTGTCATCATTCGTTCGACCCACTCGACGTGGATGACTGGCTATCCAGCATGTTCCGCAAGATCCGGGCTGCCAATGTGTCCGAGGCCAACAGGGTGGCCTTTGCTACTTACTTTCTAGAAGGACCCACTAATCTGTGCTGGGAAAATTATGAAGCCATATGTCCCACAGGCCCCGCAACAACTTGGGTAGAATTCAGCACGGCATTTCGTACCCATCACATCTCGGAAAGGCTGATGGATCGCAACAGAGAGGAATTTTGTGCTTTCACCCAGGGCAGACTGTCCGTGGATTTCTATAGCCGTGAGTTCGGCAATCTTGCTCGCTATGCTCCGGAGGAAGTTTCAACTGATGCCAAGAAACAGGCTATGTTCGCAAGGGACTTAACCCTGAGCTCCGTCGAGATCTACGCCTGCATGAGTGCACAACCTTCCAGGCTCTCGTCAACAAGGCTATCAATGCCGAGTCTGGACAGACCGACTATGAGGCCACAAGGAAGCACAACCGTGACTTCAGCCCCGCATCTGGCTCAGGCTCCAACAAACGCCGGGTGTGGGTGCCCAACGTAGCTCTACCGCCAAGATACACTGCGAGGCCATTCTTCCAGACGCCTTGCCCAGCTCAGCCCAACCCTCCAGCCAGGCCATTTGGAGGTCTGCCTGTCAATGTTGCTCCCCGTGCCACCATAGTCTGCTACAAATGTGGGGAACCAGGACACTACTCTCGTGATTGTCCTTAGAACAATGCTAAGCCCGCTGGACATGGTAAGCCGAGAAAAGCCTTCTATGTGAAGCCAGCTCCTGCTCGTGGACGAGTGAATTATGTCTCTGCTGAGGAAGCCTCTAATGATCCTGATGTTATCCTAGGTACGCTGCTTGTCAATAGTCATCCAGCATCTGTTCTATTTGATACTGGGGCATCTCATTCTTTCATCTCAGAAAGTTATGCATAGTTTCATAACATGTCTTTTTGTGATATGCCTACTCCTTTAGTAGTTCAGACTCCTGGATCAAAGTGGCAAACTTCTGGAGTGAGCCATGATAATGAGATTCTGGTGGATAGGCTAGTCTTCCTAGCATCTTTGATAGCCCTCAAGTCTTCGGACACCAATATCATCTTAGGCATGGATTGGATGAAAGCCCACTATGCTAAAATTGATACTCATACTAGGAATGTTCAACTTACACATCCATCGGGTGAGATAGTTAATGTCTCTACTCGAACAGCCAAGCGCCAACCCTATTCCCTCAATGCTAGCCCTCTTCTAGAACTAGAAGATATTTCGGTAGTCCGTGACTTTCCGGATGTCTTTCTAGAAGAACTTCCAGGAATTCCTCCTGTCAGAGATGTTGAGTTTGTGATAGAGCTCACTCAGGGACTGTCCCAATAGCCAGAAGACCCTATAAGATGGCACCCTTTGAACTAGCCAAACTTAAAATTCAACTGGATAAGGCTTTGAAGAAAGGTTTCATCCGTCCTAGTTCTTCTCCTTGGGCTTGTCCCGTCCTCTTCGTCAAGAAGAAGGATGGATCGGATCGGATGGTTGTGGATTATCGGCTAGTGAATCTGGTCACCATAAAGAAAAAGTATCTGCTCCCCAGGATCAACGATTTGTATGATCAACTCACTGGATCCCCTATCTTTTCCAAAATGGATTTGAGGTTGGGATACCATCAAATCAGAATTAGAAACGGGGACATTCCAAAAACGGCTTTTGTTACTCGTTATGGCCAATACGAGTACACCGTTATGTCCTTTGGTTTAACAAATGCTCCAGCCACCTTCTCTCGCTTGATGAATTCGATCTTCATGGAGTATTTAGATATATTCGTCGTGGTTTACCTCGACGATATACTCATCTACTCGAAGAACGAACAGGAACATGCCGAGCATGTAAGGCTGGTATTAATGAAACTTCGAGAGCACCGTCTGTATGCCAAATTATCCAAGTGTGATTTTTTGTTGCGAGAAGTGACCTATCTAGGCCACATGATCTCTGTTAAAGGTATTGCTGTCAATCTCGAGAGAGTTCAGGCCGTCCTTGATTGGACTCAACCTGAATCGGTTAAGCAAGTTCGGAGTTTCCCTGGCTTAGCGAGCTATTGTCGCCGCTTTGTTGAGAATTTCTCCAAGGTTGCGAAACCTCTGACTGAACTCCTCAAGAAAGATAAAAGGTTCGAGTGGACTCCACAATGCAAGCATATTTTTCAGGAGTTGGAAAGACGACTAACCTCTGCTCCCGTTCTGGTGCCACTAGACGTCTCTAAGGACTTTGTTATCTATTGCGACGCCTCGCGACAAGGATTAGGTTGCATTCTCATGCAAGATCGTCATGTGATTGCATACGCATCCCAACAGTTGCATCCACGTGAGGATAATTATCCAACACATGATCTTGAGCTTGCAGCTATGGTCCATGCACTGAAAACCTGGCGACATTACCTTCTGGGTAATCGTTGCGAAATTTACACTGATCACCAAAGTCTGAAATATATTTTCACCTAGCCGGATTTGAATCTCAGGCAAAGATGGTGGGTTGAGTTGATTACATACTATGACTTAGGGATAACTTACACCCCGGGAAAAGCCAATTTATGGCTGATGCACTAAGTCGTAAGTCTTATTGTGACAACCTGACGTTACAACAAGGTCAACCACTTCTCCATGAGGAATTTCAGAAGTTAAACCTTCACATTGTTCCTCAAGGATTCCTATCCAACTTGGTGGCGAAACCTACTCTTATGGATCAAATTATAGCTGGCCAGAAGCGTGATAAGGGTATTTCCCACATCAAAGAGAACATCGTTAGCGGTATCGCTAAGGATTTCTCTGTTGATGGTCAAGGTGTGGTGTTCTTTCAGAACAGTTTGGTGGTTCCCAAGAACCAACATCTTCGGCAGCTGATTCTTAAGGAGGCTCATGATTCTCCTCTCACAATTCATCCAGGTAGTACCAAGATGTATCAAGATCTACGCCAGAGGTTCTGGTGGACTAGGATGAAGAGAGAAATTGCCCAGTTCGTTGCTAATTGCGACGTTTGTCGTCGCGTGAAAGTCGAACATCAAAGGCCTGCTGGCACCCTTCAACCTTTAGCTATTCCTGAATGGAAATGGGATAAGGTCGGTATGGATTTCATTACCGGATTTCCCAGGACTAAGAGAGGGAATAATGCTATCTTTGTGGTCATCGACCGCCTTTCCAAAGTGGCTCATTTTCTTCCTGTTCGGGAGAGTATAACTACTAGTCAGCTAGCGGAGTTATATGTTTCTCGAATAGTTTCTCTTCATGGTGTTCCTTTGGATATCAACTCAAACCGCGGAAGTATCTTGACTTCTCGATTCTAGGAAAGCTTTCAAACCGCTATGGGGACTCATCTATCCTTTAGCACCGATTTCCACCCGCAATCAAGTGGTCAAGTTGAGTGAGTCAATCAAATTCTCGAAGACATGCTCCGAGCTTGTGTTATATCCTTCGGTATGAATTGGGAGAAATGTCTTCCATTTGCCGAATTTGCATATAACAATAGTTATCAATCAAGCTTGGGAAAATCCCCTTTTTAAGTTCTCTATGGACGAAGGTGTCGAACAACTCTTAACTGGTCGGAAACCGGAGAGAGGCAACTCTTTGGCCCGGATATGATCCAGGATGCAGTGGAGCAAGTTCGCATTATTCGTGAAAATTTGAAAACAGCCCAATCTCGACAAAAGAGCCAATATGATCTCCATCATAAGGCTGTGACCTATGAATTTTATGAGAAGGCTTACCTTCGGTTACACCTTTGAAGGGTACCCATCGATTCGGTATCAAGGGCAAGTTGGCTCCTCGTTACATTGGACATTTTCGCATTCTTGCTAAACGAGGGGAGGTTGCCTACCAATTGGAACTTCCACCGCATTTTTCCAAGGTTCATGATGTCTTCCACGTCTCGCAACTCAAGCGTTGCTTCTCGGACCCTGTCCGTGAGGTAGACCACGAAGCGCTTGATCCCCAAGATAACCTTACATATCGAGAATACCCTGTTCGTGTTCGTGATCAAGCTACGCGTACCACTTGGCGTCGGAACATCAAGTTTCTCAAGGTCCAGTGGTCACACCATTCTGAAAAGGAGGCCACATGGGAAAGAGAAGATCGTCTTCGACTAGAATACCCCGCACTCTTCCCGATGACTTCAAAATCTCGGGACGAGATTCTTTTGAGTGGCGGTGAGTTGTCCCATCCCTAGCTAGATGTCATAGGATAGCATGTGTGTGTGCATCATATATCATTTTTGCATCAACATGAAATGGGGCCTAAAGGAAACCCCAAACCCTCAATTGAATCAAACCAATTCAATGTTTGTGAAAATTCAACAAATCCAAAATGCCCATATAAAACGTCCCTATGTTTGATAAATATGGACATGATTACACAAGGGGCCATTTAAAATATTTGAACAACTTTAGCATTAAAAATAAATGATAAAGCTTCTAAAAATACCAAATAAAGCATTATCATTATTTTATGGTTCAAAATATCCTGAAAAATTTTATTGGAGTTTGAAATATTCAAACTTGATATTATAAAATAATTGAGATATTTTATCAAAGAAATTGTACGTGAAAGGAAAATAAAACAAATGTCAGAAATAGAAAACAAAAAGAAAAAAAGAAAAGCAGAGGCCAAAGGCCCAGGGGGGACCGGCCCATCTGGCCCGTGCCAGTCATCCCTGTCCTCTCGCCAGGAGGACACGGGCGTGTGCTCGCCGCGCGCGGGCACACGCCGGCCACCTCCTCCCTGCCTGGCTGCCGGCCTGGAGGGCTGGGAGTGCACCAGCGTGAGGCCTCCTCGTCGTGGCCTCCTTCTCCTCTCCCTCTCTCCCTCGCGTACTCTCTCTCTCTCTCTCTCTTGCTCTCTTTCCTCCTCTGCTCCGCCATGGCCGAGCTCATCTCCGCCGTGTCGTCATAATTCTAGCCGCCCCCGCGCCTTTCTGAGGCCGCCAAAAGCCTCGTCGCGACCTCCTCGTCCTCCCCGTGAAGCCAGTCGACACCGGGAGCCCTCCACGACGCGTCGTCACCGTTTTTTCCCCGCTGGTCGCTGAAGCTTCGCTCTGGCGATTCAAGGTCGTCTGCGCGTCCCCGAGCTCGCCGTCTCCCCCAGCAACCCCGTCGTGAGCCCCTGCTCTGTTTCCCCCTCCTCTAGCGGCCTGTCCCTCACCGTAGGCGTTGTTCCCCTTCCTGCCCGAAGCTTGTCGCCGCTTAGGTCATCACTGGTCATAGCTCGGGTGGCCCCCGAGCCCCCTCTGCCGCAGCGTTGGATGCGCGCATGCATGGGCTTCCTCTTGGTGCCCTCCGCGCGCCAAATGATCATCGGAGGCGCAACTCCGGCAGGTTGCCGCCGTGCTGTTAGTCGCCGCTGGCCCCACTCCGGTGGGCGCCGACGTGGCCGACCATCAGGGGCTAATCCCCCTAATTAGTTAGGCCCCAGTCACTGACCAGTGGGCCCTGAGGTGGGTCAAACCCCTGGTCAGCGTGGGGATTAGGCATGTGTCACTGATGTGTGGGTCCTGCACGTTAGGTTTGACCTGGCCTGGTTAGCCGACCAGCTAACGTCGTAGTGACGTCAGGCTGACGTCATATTTCATTTTCCAGTTTTAAAATAATTCCAGAAATTGTTTAAAACTTTAAAAATTCATATAAATTAATGTGTAAATCAGATGAAAATAATTTATATATAAAAATTTATCAGAAAAATCCAATGAATCCAATGGTGCTATTATCATGCATGTTAGAGCAACCTATGTAGAAGAAAATTGACATTTGCTAATAGGTTAAAATATGGAATTTGAAATGAAGAACGATTTTGAACCTATATTCAAACTCACTTCAAATTAACTTGGACACTAGTTGCATTAGCTCATCCATACATGCTACCATGTTATGATCACGAATCATATTGTTGCACTTGCGTGTATTGAATGCTATTTATCTGCATTGCGGTAGGCCCTGCTTCTGAGGATACCCCCGAGTATTCCAACGAAGGAGAGAACCTTCCCGCTACCCAGCAAGGCAAGCAACCCCCCTTGATCATTCCGATAACATCCCACTCTCTCGCTCCTGCTCTTGTTTATTGCATTAGGACAAACGTTCACTTGTCTGTCATACACGATAGATGAACCTACTCTTCTGCATGACCTGTCATTGTCACAGTAAATAGCTAAACCTTGTAACCTTGCATAACTGGTAGATGCTTGTGTCATGATGTGTTTAGCTTACTTTGCCTGCTATGCTTGCTATGCTTAGAATTGTGTCAGGTCTGTTTCATCTGGGAGATGAACTAGAGTGAAACCATCATGTTCCGATGTGATAAGCTTATGATGAACCCTATTTGGTAAAGGTAGCGATGAGAGGCTATGTAGGAGTACATAGAGGGTTGTCTCATTGGGACCGTTATTAGGAACTGACTTCTGTGTTTGTGATCCAAGACTAGATACTACCACATGCTGGGCCCTAAAATATGACCCCACTCGACTTATCAATCGCTTAGTCCTTGGTCCAGGAGTTGCAAGTAGTTTCTGGTGTTTATAGTATGTTGGAGGTCGTGCGTAGCGCTGACCCTAGGGGTGGGTTACGACACGGTAGGCAGTGGCACGGTGTACCAAGGGTCACCCGATTGGTGGGCTTGGGAACCCTGCGCACATCGTTTGGGGCCGTAGCGGAAACTTTGGACGGACTTCCATGCGGGATGAGTCTCAAATAGGCGATAGCCTGGACTAGAGGTCTTATGTGGTTGAGGGTCATGGCCGACTCCCTTGCTGGGCTTCCGCTTGAAGGTTGCCGAGGTGCATGGTTTTATGAGCACACGGGGATAAGTGGCGGGAGCGTGTGGGAAAAAAGTACACCCCTGCAGGGTATGAAACTATTCGAATAGCCGCTTCCTCAGATATGGACTACTTGAATAACTTATGTTGTTCATAGATAATCAAATCGATACTCATAAAAATATCAAGACAAGTGTGAGTACCATGGATGGCACTCTCCCAGGAGAGGGAAGTGAATCCATGGTGGTGTATTGTCATGGAGTTAGTGGACTCGTGTGCAATATTTAAAATTTAAACAAAGAGTTAAAATTGTGTAGTGTAGGTTAGCCATGAGTCAAAGCTGGCATTGCTGCATAAACTCCACCAATCCCCTTGTTGATACATGAACATGGATAGTCTAGGTCTGCTTTAAAGACTTGTTGAGTATGTTTGTACTCATGTTTGCTTAAAAATGTTGCAGATGAGACCCAGGACCCATCAAGTGGGTTCTTTAGATATGTGGACGATGCCGAATAGCTGGTGTCCTAGCTATAACCCTATGCCCGGTGGCGGGCTTTAGATAGTCAGGCCATGTGTCTTTTTACCCTTTCATCTGTCTGTACTCAGACAGCTTTATGCTTTCGCTTGGTTTGTATGAACTTGTTTGTATGACTTTAGCGTCGGGTCATGTGACCCCTACCTGTAAGAACATACTATCGAAGGCTCGTCTGAGCCTCTTAAATAAAAGTTTGTTGTATGGTTATGTTTGATCCCATGGTTGTATCTATGCATATCGGGCATGTCATGCGTACGTGTGACGTGCAACGGTATGTATGGGATCCGACACCTAGTCGTGTGACTTTAGTAGTACTCTTTACGGGAAACTACATCTTTGTGCTTCCACTGAGCCATGGTAGCTTGCTACTGCTCCGGACACATTGATTGACTGGCATGTATCCTTCTTTGTTGTTGTGTCTGTCCCTTCGGGGAAATGTCTCGCGGTGTAATGGAGTCCCTATAGCCTGCTATGACTCATCTCTGTGCAGTGATGGCATTTATGTCTCACGGTGTAATGGAGTCCTTGTAGCTTGCTATGACTCATCTACACACGCTTGAGGCCGACACCTGCATTATTGGGTTACATATGCCTGTTTCTGTACGGATGGTGCCACTTGGGTTCTATGACTGGTCATGTCAGCCCGGGTTCTCTGTTGTTTGATTGCCAGCAACATGTTCACATACGTGAGCCAAAAGACGCAAACGGTCCCTGCTAAGGTAAGGCTGCAGTCGTGGAGCTTACTGTGCGTGAGGCCGCAAAGTGATGTGATATGTTACAGTCTGGATACATATGACTTAGGATCGGGGTCCCGACATGCATATAGCGCTAGAAGGTAGTGCCTGCATTCTTCAGGCCAAAGGACATGGTGATGTAGCAATAGGCCCCGAAGGGAGTGATGAAGGAGGTCTTGAGTCGGTCTTCCTGGTTTAGCTTGATCTGGTGGTAGCTGGAGTAGGCGTCCAAGAAGGACAGCAGGTCGCAGGCGGCTGTGGAGTCGATGACTTGATCGATCCGTGGCAGGGCTAATGGTTCCTTGGGGCATGCCTTGTTCAGGCCAGTGTAGTCGACGCACATGCGCCAGGTCTTGTTCTTCTTCAGCATCGGGACTGGGTTAGCCAGCCAATCTGGGTGGAATACTTCCATGATGAAGCCGGCTGCGAGCAGCTGGGCAATCTCTTCTCCTATAGTGTGTCGCTTCTCCTAGGAGAAACGGCGAGCAGCCGTGGGATCTCTTCTCCTATAGTGAGATCTCTTCTCCTATAGTGTGTTTCTTCTCCTATGGGTTGCTTGACCGGTTTAGCATCCGGTCGGACGTGAAGCTTGTGCTCGGCGAACTTCCTCCAAACACCCAATATGTCCTTGGGGGACCTGTTGGAAATATGCCCTAGAGGCAATGAATAAAGTGTTTATTATTATGTTTCCTTGTTCATGATAATTGTTTATTATCCATGCTATAATTTTATTGATTGGAAACACATTGCATGTGTGGATATATAGACAACACTTTGTCCCTAGTGTGCCTCTAGTAGACTAGCTCGTTGATCAAAGATGGTCAAGGTTTACTAGCCATTGACATGAGATGTCATTTTATAATTGGATCACATCATTAGGAGAATGATGGGATGGACAAGACCCAAACTATAAACGTAGCATATGATTGTGTCAGTTTATTGCTATAGTTTTCTGCATGTCAAGTATATGTTCCTACGACCATGAGATCATGCAACTCACTAACACCGGAGGAGTGCCTTGTGTGTATAAAATTTCACAACGTAACTGGGTGGCTATAAAGGTGCTCTATAGGTATCTCCGAGGGTGTATGTTGGGTTGGCATGGATCAACACTGGGATTTGTTACTCCGTGTGACGGAGAGGTATCTCAGGGCCCACTCGGTAATACAGCATCACAATAAGCCTTGCAAGCAATGTGACTAAGTGTTAGCCAAGGGATCTTGTATTACAGAACGAGTAAAGAGACTTGCCAGTAACGAGGTTGAACTAGGTATGGAGATACCGACGATCGAATCTCGGGCAAGTAACATACCGAAGAACAAAGGGAACATCAAACGGGATTAACTGAATCCTTGACATAGAGGTTCGACCGATAAATATCTTCGTAAAATATGTAGGAATCAATATGAGCATCCAGGTCCCGCTATTGGTTATTGACCGTAGAGGTGTCTCGGTCATTTCTACATAGTTCTCGAACCCGCTGGGTCTGCACACTTAAGGTTTGGTGACGTTTCGATAGTATAGAGTTATGCATGGTGGTGACTGAAGGTTGTTCGGAGTCCCGGATGAGATCCCGTACATCATGAGGATCTCCGGAATGGTCTGAAGGTAAAGATTGCTATATAGGAAGTCATGTTTTGGTCACCGGAAAAGTTTTGGGCTCATTGGTAGTGTACCGAGAGTGCCGGGAGGGTACCGGGGGACCATCGGGAGGGGTATTTCGACCCAAGAGGCTACGTGGGCTGTGGGAGGATGAATACCAGACCTTAGTGGGCTGCCCGAAGTCCCACATAGGGCCCATGCGGCTGGGAAGGAAATCCAAAGTGGAAAATATGGAAAAAAAGGCTAATATAAAAAGGAGTCCTAAACCAACTAGGAGTGGAGGAGTAGGACTCCTCCCTCCACTTCGGCTGAAGCCAAGAGGGCTTGCCCGTGTGGCCAAGCCTCCTCCTCTCCTCCTCCTATATATACTAGAGGTTTTAGAGGTTTTGCACATAGATTTTCAGCCACGTGCTACCCTCTCCTCTAGTCCGTAGTTTCTCCTCTAGATCGGTTTCAACGGTGCTTAGGCAAAGCCCTGCTGGAATTACTCCACCACCATCGCCGCAACACCGTCGCGTTGCCAGAGAATTCGTCTACCTCTCTACTCCCTCTTGCTGGATCAAGAAGGCGGAGATCGTCATCAATCCGTACATGTGCTGAACGCGGAGGTGTCGTCCGTTTGGTGCTAGATCGGGACGGATCGTAATTGGATTGCGGGACGCTCGGCGATTTGGATCGCGAAGACGTTCGACTACATCAACCGCGTTTCTTAACGCTTCCCTCTTAGCAATCTACAAGGGTACATAGATCCACTCTCCCTCTCATAGATGCTCATCACCATGGATAGATCTTGCTTGTGCGTAGGAAAATTTTTGTTTCCCATGCCATGTTCCCCAATAGTGGTATCAGAGCTAGGTCTATGTGTAGATGAGATCTCGAGTAGAACACAAAGAGTATGTGGGCGTTGATGCTTAGATTTCTTCCTCCCTTGGTCGTGTTTTGGTTCATAGGTAATGTGGGATGAAGCGGACCGTACCAACCTTACTCATACGCTTATGAGAGACCGGTTCCATCGTCTGACGTGTAACTTCATTGCACAAAGATGGCTGACGGGTGTCTATTTCTCCTACTTTAGTTGGATCGGATTCGACAAAGGCGGTCCTTGAGAAGGTTGAAAACCAACTTATGTATCACCGTCGTGGCTTTGCGTAGGTGAGAATTGTTCTTGCTAGATACCCGTAGCATCCACGTAAAACATGCAACAAAAATTAGAGGATGTCTAACTTGTTTTTGTAGTGTATGTTGTGATTTGATATGGCTAATTACATGATGAGATATATGTGATGTATGAGATGATCATGTGTTGTATAGAATATCACGACTTACATGTCGATGAGTATGGCAACCGGCAAGAGCCATAGGGTTGTCTTTAATAATTGTATGACCTACGTGTCAATCATTAAGCGCTATGTAATGCTTTACTTTATTGCTAAACGGTAGCAATAGTAGTATAAGCATGGTGGGCGTGACAACCCCGATGGCGACACGTTGATGGAGATCATGGTGTCATGCTGGTGACGATGAAGATCATGTCAGTGCTTTCAAGATGGAGATCAAAAGCACAAGTTCATGGCCATATCATGTCACTTATGATTTGCATGTGATGTTAATCCTTTTATGCACCTTGTTCTGCTTAGGACGATGGTAGCATTATAAGGTGATCCTTTAATTAAATTTCAAGATGAATTGTGTTCTCCTCGAGTGTGCACCGTTGCGAAAGTTTGTCGTGTCGAGAAACCACGTGATGATCGGGTGTGATAGACTCTACGTTCACATACAACGGGTGCAAGTCGGTGTTGCACATGCAGAACACTTGGGTTAAACTTGACGATCCTAGCATGTACAGACATGGCCTCGGAACACAGGAGACCGAAAGGTCAAACATGAGTCATATAGTAGATACGATCAACATGATGATGTTCACCATTGAAACCACCTCAACTCACGTGATGATCGGACTTGAGTTGGTGAATTTGGATCATGTGTCACTCAGATAACCTGAGGGATGTCTATTTGAGTGGAAGCTTTAGTAATTTGATTAACTAAACTCATTATCTTGAACAATAGTCTAAGTAACCTTTGCATATTTATGTTGTAGATCAATGGCTCGCATACTAGCACCCCCGAATTTAAATGCGTTCCTAGAGAAAGCTAAGTTGAAAGTGATGGAAGTAACTTTGTGGACTGGGCCCATAATCTGAGGATTATCCTCACGGCTTCCCAGAAGTCATATTTCCTTGATGCACCACTTGGTAACCAACCCGAAGACATGTCATCCGAAGACGTTAAGAACGCTTGGGAGGCACGTTCTGGAGATTACTCAATAGTTCAGTGTGCAATATTGTATGGCTTACAACTGGGACTTCAAATATGTTTTGAATGTCATGGAGCATATGAGATGTTCCAGGAGTTGGAGTTTATCTTCAAGAAGAATGCCCGGATTGAGAGGTATGAGACCTCCGATAAGTTCTATGCTTGCAAAATGGAGGAGAACGGGTCTATCAGTGAACATATACTCAGAATTTCTGGGTATTCAGCTCGTCTGGCGGATTTAGGGATGCCCCTTCCGCTAGAGGCGATCACTGATAGAGTTCTTCAATCACTGCCACCTAGCTACGAGAGCTTTGTGATGAACTTAACATGCACGGGATGAACAAGTCAGTTGCCAAGCTGTTTGCGATGCTGAAAGTCACTGAGTCTGAAATCCAGAAAGAACATCAAGTGTTGATGGTCAATAAAACCACTAGTTTCAAGAAAAATGGCAAGGGCAAGAAGGGTAAATCCAAGAAGGATGGCAAAGAAGTTGCTCCTCCCGTCAATAAACCCAAGGCTAGACCCAAACCAGAAACTGAGTGCTTTCATTGCAAGGGAACTAGTCACTAGAAGCAGAACTGCCCCAAGTACCTGGCTGACAAGAAGGCGGCCAGCAACAAACAAGGTATATATGATATACATGTTATTGATGTGTACCTTACTAGCTCTCGTTGTAGTGCCTGGGTATTTGATACCAGTTCGGTTGCTCACATTTGCAACTCAAAACAAGAACTACGGAATAGACGAAGGCTGGCAAAGGACGAAGTGACGATGCGCGTGGGAAATGGTTCCAAGGTTGATGTGATCGCCGTCGGCACGCTCTCTCTTTGATTACCATCGGGATTAGTGATGAACCTGAATAATTGTATTTAGTGCATGTGTTAAGCATGAAAATTATATCTGGATCTTGTTTATTGCGAGACGGTTACTCATTTAAATCAGAGAATAATGGTTGTTCTATTTATATGAGTGATATCTTTTATGGTCATGCAGCCAATGTGAGGGGTTTATTAATATTGAATCTTGATAGTGATGATACACATGTTCATAACATTGCTGCCAAAAGATGTAGAGTTGATAATGATAGTACCACTTTCTTGTGGCACTACCATTTGGGTCATATTGGTGTAAAACGCATGAGGAAGCTCCATGCTGATGGACTTTTGGAGTCACTTGATTTTGAATCACTTGACACATGTGAACCATGCCTCATGGGCAAGATGACTAAAACGCCATTCTTTGGAACAATGTAACAGGCAAGTGACTTGTTGGAAATCATACATACTGATGTGTGAGGTCCAATGAACGTTGCAGCGCATGGTGGATATCATTATTTTCTCACCTTCACTGATGACTTAAGTAGATATGGGTATATTTACTTAATGAAACACAAGTCTGAAACGTTTGAAAAGTTCAAGAAATTTCATAGTGAAGTTGAGAATCATTGTAACAAGCAGATTAAATTCCTACGATCTGATCGAGGAGGTGAATATCTGAGTTATGAGTTTGGCAGTCACTTAAGACAGTGTGGAATTGTTTCACACTTGAGACCGCCTGGAACACCACAGTGTAATGGTGTGTCTGAACGTCGTAATCGAACCTTATTAGATATGGTGCCTTCTATGATGTCTCTTGCCAATTTGCCACTATCGTTTTGGGGTTATGCATTAGAGACAGCTGCATTCACCTTAAATAGGGCACCATTGAAATCTGTTGAGACGACGCCATATGAACTGTGGTTTGGCAAGGGGCCAAAGTTGTTGTTTCTTAAATTTTGGGGATGTGATGCTTATGTCAAAAAGCTTCAGCCTGAAAAGCTACAACCCAAAGCGGAGAAATGCGTCTTCATAAGATACCTGAAAGAGACAGTTGGGTATACCTTCTATCTCATATCTGAAGGCAAAGTGTTTGTCGCTAAGAACGGAACATTTCTTGAGAAAGAGTTTCTCTCGAAAGAATTGAGTGGGAGGAAAATAGAGCTTTATGAGATTATTGAACCTTTACTTCAGCCAGAGAGTAGTGCAGCGCAGAAAGATGTTTCTGTGGAGCCAACGACAGTTGAAGAGGAAGTTAATGATGATGATCATGAAGCTTCGGATCAAGTTTCTATTGAACCTCGTAGGTCGACAAGGGCACGTAATGCTCCTGAGTGGTACGGTAACCCTGTCTTGGAGGTCATGTTGTTGGACAACAATGAACCTACGAGCTATGGAGGAGCGATGATGGGCCCGGATTCCGATAAATAGTTAGAGGCCATGAAATCCGAGATGGGATCCATGTATGAAAACAAAGTATGGACTTTGGAAGTATTACCTGAAGGGCAAAAGTCCATTCAGAACAAATTGATCTTTAAGAAGAAGACGGATGCGAATGGTAATATCACCGTTTATAAAGCTCGACTTGTGGCAAAGGGTTTTTCACAAGTTCAAGGGGTTGACTACGATGAGACCTTCTCACCCATAGCGATGCTTAAGTCCGTTAGAATCATGTTAGCAATAGCTACATATTTCGACTATGAAATTTCGCAGATGGATGTCAAAACAGCGTTCCTCAATGGTTTCCTTGAGGAATAGTTGTATATGATGCAAACAGAAGGTTTTGTCGATCCAGAGAATGCTGACAAAGTTTGCAAACTCCAGCGATCCATTGATGGACTGGTGCAAGCATCTCGGAGTTGGAATAAGCACTTTGATGAGGTGATCAAAGCGCTTGGGTTTATACAAGTTTATGGAGAAGCTTGTATTTACAAGAAAGTGAGTGGGAGCTCTATAGCATTTCTAATATTATATGTTGATGACATATTGCTGATTGGGAACAATATAGAAATGCTGGAAAGCGTGAAGGAATATTTGAACAATAGGTTTTCAATGAAGGACCTAGGAGAAGCTGCTTTCATATTAGGAATTAAGATCTATAGAGATAGATTGAGACACTTAATAGCACTTTCACAGAGCACATACCTTGATAAAGTTTTGAAGAAGTTCAAAATGGATCAGTCCAAGAAGGGGTTCTTGCCTGTGTTACAAGGTGTGAAGTTGAGTAAGACTCAATGCCCAGTGACTGCAGAAGATAGAGAGAAGATGAGTGTCATCCCCTATTCTTCAGCCATAGGCTCTATCATGTATGCAATGTTGTGCACAAGACCCGATGTCAGCCTTGCCATAAGTATGGCCGAAAGGTTTCAAAGTGATCCTAGAATGGAGCACTGGACAGCGGTCAAGAATATCCTTAAGTACCTAAAAAGGACTAAGGAAATGTTTCTCGTTTATGGAGGTGATGACGAGCTTGTCATAAAGGGTTACGTCAACGCAAGCTTTGACACTGATCCGGATGACTCTAAGTCGCAAACCAGATACGTATTTATTCTCAACGAGGGAGCGGTAAGCTGGTGCAGTTCCAAGCAAAGCGTGGTAGCCGATTCTACATGAGAGGCGGAGTACATCGCAGCCTCGAAGGCAGTGAAGGAAGGTGTCTGGATGAAGCAGTTCATGACAGATCTTGGAGTAGTGCCCAGTGCATTGAATCCAATGACTTTGTTCTGTGACAACATTGGTGCCATGTCTCTAGCCAAGGAACCAAGGTTTCACAAGAGGACCAGACACCTAAAGCGACGCTTCAATTCCATTTGTGATTACATCGAGGAGAAGGACATAAATATTTGCAAAGTGCACACGGATCTGAATTTTACAGACCCGTTGACTAAACCTATTCCAAGGGCTAAACATGATCAACACCAGAATTGCATGGGTGTTCGATTCATTACAATGTAAATCACATAGTGATGTGAACTAGATTATTGACTCTAGTGCAAGTGGGAAACTGTTGGAAATATGCCCTAGAGGCAATGAATAAAGTGTTTCTTATTATATTTCCTTGTTCATGATAAGTGTTTATTATCCATGCTATAATTGTATTGATTGGAAACACATTGCATGTGTGGATATATAGACAACACTTTGTCCCTAGTGTGCCTCTAGTAGACTAGCTCGTTGATCAAAGATGGTCAAGGTTTCCTAGCCATTGACATGAGATTTCATTTGATAACGGGATCAGATCATTAGGAGAATGATGGGATGGACAAGACCCAAACTATAAACGTAGCATGTGATCGTGTTACTTCATTGCTACAGTTTTCTGCATGTCAAGTATATGTTCCTATGACAATGAGATCATGCAACTCACGGACACCACAGGAGTGCCTTGTGTGTATCAAATGTCACAACGTAACTAGGTGACTATAAAGGTGCTCTACAGGTATCTCTGAGGGTGTCTGTTGGGTTGGCATGGATCGACACTGGGATTTGTTACTCTGTGTGACGGAGAGGTATCTCAGGGCCCACTCGGTAATACAACATCACAATAAGCCTTGCAAGCAATGTGACTAAGTGTTAGCCACGAGATCTTGTATTACGGAACGAGTAAAGAGACTTTCCCGTAACGAGGTTGAACTAGGTATGGAGATACCGACGATCGAATCTCGGGCAAGTAACATACCGAAGAACAAAGGGAACATCAAACGGGATTAACTGAATCCTTGACATAGAGGTTCGACCGATAAATATCTTCATAAAATATGTAGGAATCAATATGAGCATCCAGGTCCCGCTATTGGTTATTGACCGTAGGGGTGTCTCGGTCATGTCTACATAGTTCTCGAACTCGCAGGGTCTGCACACTTAAGGTTCGATGACGTTTCGGTAGTATAGAGTTATGCATGGTGGTGACTGAAGGTTGTTTGGAGTCCCGAATGAGATCACGGACATCACGAGTAGCTCCACAATGGTCCGGAGGTAAAGATTTATATATAGGAAGTCCTGTTTTGGTCACCGGAAAAGTTTCGGGCTCATCGCTAGTGTACCAGGAGTGCCAGGAGGATACCGAGGGACCATCGGGAGGGGTATTTCGACCCAAGAGGCTACATGGGCTGTGGGAGGATGAATACCATCCCTTAGTGGGATGGCCGGAGTCCCACATAGGGCCCATGTGGCTGGGAAGGAAATCCAAAGTGGAAAAGATGGAAAAAAGGCTAATATAAAAAGGAGTCCTAAACCGACTAGGAGTGGAGGAGTAGGACTCCTCCCTCCACTTCGGCCGAAACCAACAGGGCTTGCCCGTGTGGCCAAGCCTCCTCCTCTCCTCCTCCTATATATACTAGAGGTTTTAGGGTTTTTGCACATAGATTTTCAGCCACGTGCTACCCTCTCCTCTAGTCCATAGTTTCTCCTCTAGATCGGTTTCAACAGTGCTTAGGCGAAGCCCTGCTAGAATTACTCCACCACCATCGCCGCAACGCCGTCGCATTGCCAGAGAATTCTTCTACCTCTCCGCTCCCTCTTGCTGGATCAAGAAGGCGGAGATTGTCATCAAGCCGTACATGTGCTGAACACGGAGGTGTCGTCCGTTCGGTGCGAGATCGGGACGGATCATGATTGGATCGCGGGACGCTCAGCGATTTGGATCGCGTAGACGTTCGAGTACATCAAGCGTGTTTCTTAACACTTCCCACTTAGTGATCTACAAGGCTACGTAGATCCACTCTCCCTCTCGTAGATACTCATCACCATGGATAGATCTTGCTTGTGCGTAGGAAAATTTTTGTTTCCCATGCAATGTTCCCCAACAGGACCATGCAAAGATGTCCCGATTCTCACGGAGGAAGTCGACGAGCTCGCCTTCCTATTTGTTGTCGAGGCGGGAGCCGATGGTGACGCACTGCGTAGGGTTGGTCGGGTTGAGCGGGGCCAACCTGGTGTCCTTGGGCGGCTGGAAAGAGGCCTCGCCGACTGACTGCGAGGGAGGAGCCGACACGGCTGCCTAGCTGGCGGCAAGGGCCACGAGCCGATCGAGCTGCCGCTTCTCCTCAGCTGTCTCCAGGGCCTCGACTAGCCGGCTTCCATCTCGAGCGCACTCGATCGACATCTTGTAGTCGCCGGCGATAGTGATGATCCCCTTGGAACCTGGCATCTTGAGCTTGAGGTAGGCGTAGTGGGGAACCGTCATGAACTTGACGAGGGCCAGATGGCCTAGCAATGCGTGGTAGGGACTGTCGAGGTCCACTACCTCGAACGATACTGGCTCGCTGCAGAAATGGCCGGGACCGCCAAAGAGGACGTTGAGCTTGATTTTGCCGATGGGGGAGCAGGACTTTCCTAGCACGATGCCGTGGAAAACCGTCTGGCTCGCCTCCAGATCTTCTACTTTTAGCCCCAGCTTTCGCATCGTGTCGAGGTAGAGTATGTTGATGCTGCTGCCACCATCAATCAGCACCCACGTAAAGCGGTAGGTGCGACTCTCAGAGGCGATGGTGGGGTCGAGGACCAGGGCGTAGCTGCCGGGATTTGGCATCACGGCCGGGTGGTCGGCCCGGCTCTAGGTTGACCGGCTTCTCCGACCAGTGCATGAACTGGGGAGTTGCCGGTATGGTGGCATTCACCTCACGGTGGAGCCAGCGCTGAGCGTTATTGTCCATGTCTTCACTTGTGAAGACGACGTAGCAACCATCCTGGTTGGGGAATTGGTCATGCAGGCGACCATTGTTCTGGGCCGGAGCCGACGTTAGAGCGGTAGCTAGGGCCAGGGCCGACACGCGGGCAGGCGACACGGGAGGTGCCGAAAGGTCGTCCCCTTGGGCCAGTCGCTGTAACAAGCTGCACTGCTGGAGCATGTGCATAGAGGGATTAGCCCTAGTGTGTTTCTTGCAGGGGAGGTCAAGCATCTGCTCGGACGTGAGCTTGGGCTGCGAGGCAGCCTTGCCGGTGAGCTGACGCTGACTGGAAGGCTAGGCCGCCAGCTCTTGTTCCTCGATGGTGGCGACCTGCCGGCTCTCGTAGCGGGAGTCGGGCTGGTCATTCTTGCGCTTGTTGTTGTGCGGCTCTCAGTTGTTAGTAGCCGGTCGTGACGCCACCGGCATCGGTGTTGCCTTGGCGGGCGGGGTCGTCTTGACCCAGATGGCGGAGTCGGCCATGGCGTACTAGTCCGCCTTGGTCATGAGCTCGGTCAACATAGCCGTCTCATAGTACAGGAGCTTGTGCTTGAGGGGAATGTCGTCGCGACATCCTTCGATGAAGTATTGTATGTCATGCACCTCATGCACCCCTTCGCAGGAGTTGTGGAGCTTGGTCCATCGGGTGAGGTAGTCGCGGAGGGACTCGTCCGGCCCTTGAACACACATGGCCAGTTGACGGGGGCGACCGGGCCGCTTGTAGGTGCCGGTGAAGTTGCGGACAAACACCTCCTCGAAGTCAGTCCAGGTGTTGATGCTGCTGGCCGCCAGACTGTTCAGCCAGGTGTGGGCCGAACCGATCAGCATGAGGGGAGCATAGTGGACGGCTACGCGCTTGTTCCCCATGGCGATGCCGACTGCGACGGTGTAGTCGGTCAGCCAGTCCTTGGGTTTGGCGGCCCCATTGTACTTCGGGGTGTCCTGCGGGAGTGTGAATCTGGGCAGGAACGGCTCATTGCGGATCCGAGGGCCGAAAAACGCCGGTCTGATCGAGCCCTCCTCCTCGAGGAGGGCCGACTACACAAGCCGATCGATGCGGAGACGGCTGTCATTTTCGTTGTGGGGGACCCACGGTCTAAGCCGGGCCGCGAGATCCGAACGGACGGCAGGTGTGATAGCCCAAGTGCTGTCCCTACCTTTTATGGCATGTAATCTCTTGTATGAACCTTGTTGCCATGAGCTTAATGTATGATTTGCACCTTGTCATACCATGTCTTGTCTTGCATTCATGCATCATGCATCATGCATCCATCAGGCCATGTCTTTGCTTTTGTAGTGACCTTGTTTGTGAGTGTGGCTTGTGTTGTGTGATGTGGTTGGATCATGTGTGGTGCACCTCCTTCTCTTCCCCTCTCTTTTCTTTTCAACAAAACCCAACCCAATGCCTTTATTTTCCCATGTCATTTTAGCAGCAGTTTTAAGTTGTAATTTAAATTGTTTAAAAATGTTCGAGTGCTAGCCTAAATGTTTTAAGAGTATGGGTGTGGTTCTTTTGTTGATTTGAGTCTTATGTGTTTGGAGTTTTTAAATAACAGGGGGCTGTCTATTTTGAAAATAATTAAATTACTTTTCCTAAAAATCATCTTGATAATTTTGGTGAATAGTGCATTTTATTTTCATTGCAAAAGTATTTTTGTTCTGCCCAAAAGTCCTTTATATTTTCTCTGGGGGTTTTTCTTGTGTTGCTCCGCCGTCCCCTTTTCCGTCGCCCGTTGCCGTCAGCCTCGGGGGATTTAAACCCCCTCGGCGTGCATGCCCCCTCCGCTAGGGTTCCTCTCTCCCCTCGCGACGACGCAGCTCCCTTCTCCCTCTCCATCCCTCTCCCTCCTCTATTCTTCCCCTCGGTCAGGTAAGAAATTCAGTGAGAGCAGAGTTCAGAGAGTTTCAAAGAGCCCGCCGATCGTCTTCGCCGCCGTCGCCGCGTCTCCGGTGGGCCTTGTTCCCGGTGGTGATGGCGTGGAGCTCGGGGATCCTCCCCGCGTTCCATTCCTGCTGCTAGGAGGTGAGGAGTGCCTCCCCGCGGTGCCAATTGCCGTCGACGTCGTCCACAAGGGAGCGGGTCGTCGTCGGTCTTCTTCCTCTTCGTCATCTCCGCGTCTCCGCCTCTTCTTCCCCGTCATTGCGATCAGGGTCGCCGTCGTCCCCCCTAGATGAACAGTCACCGCGCAGTCCTCCTCCCCTTTTAGCTAGAGCATCGCCATCACGTTCGTCGCTGCCGCACCCCTGTTCGAGCTCGAGGTGCTCTGTTGCCGGTGCCTTCTCCGCGCCCGAGTGCGGGAATGGAGTCCCCGTACTACCCGCGTGCCCCGCGTCCTTCCTATCGCTCCGCTAGTGCCGTAGATCGCTGGAGTTGCTCGCCGTAGTGCCGCTATCGCTGTGGGTGTTCTGTGGTTCAGTTTCGTAAGTGAGTTGCACTTGCGTGTGGGTATTAGTGCAGCCGAGGGCGTCCTCTGTTAACGTTCGCGGCCATAGCCGAGTGGCAACCGACTCGGGGCTCGACCACACACATGGGCTTGTGTAGTGCAAGTGTATGTGCCATGTGCACTTGTGCATGTGAGTGGTGTGAGTGCCTTATGCATATGTGGTGCTTGTGGGTGGTATGTTCATGAGTGGGCTTGTGCTCATATGCCCTTAGGCATATGGAGCATGTGTGTGTATGCTTTGTAGTGGTGTGTGTAGAGAGTGTGTGTGTGTAGGTGGCTAGTGGGTTTTCCCCCACTTGCCATATGCTTTGTTGGTATATGCTTGTTTGTAGGTATTATTAGTTACTTGCCATGTTAAACTAAGTTTCCAAATCTTCTTATGTCCATTTATGATCATGTCCATTTAGAGTAAGTTTTAACTTATAAGAGAGTGGATGGTTGCTTGCTAGTATATTGTGCCATGTTGCTTCACATGAACATATGAGTATGACACATGTTTTTGGGGTAGAAAGAGCGAAGGAATTCATTGGTGCTTTCAGATTTCACTTTTGGCAAGTTTATAAAAAACTGTCATTTTCTGCTGTGATGCTACTTTGTCATTTTTGCATGATTTAATACATGCTTGCTTTGGGGCATGTGCCAACATGGAAGTGCTAGTGTTTTATGTCTATTATGCCATGGTATTTTTTTAACATGAGAATCACCCATATAAGTGGGAAACTTGCTGCAAAGTAGCTAACTTGATGTTACTGTTTTCACCATGCTAAATATTTCTAAGTCTGAGAATCTGCTGGTATTTTTATGCCCTGAAGAGTGGTTGACATCTTGTGATATGTTGATAATTAGCTCATGCTTAGTGTTAGTATTTTGAAGTAGAAGTTGTCTACTACCACCCTGTTAATTTTCATGCCAAGAGGTGGTCTCTAACCCCTTTAATTTCTACTGTCTACATGCTACCATATTAACTTAGATTCTAGAAAAACTTTTATTTTCACTGTCCCAGAAAAACTGTTTCATCATGCCAACTTGATAGCTTCATACTTATTGATGTGTGCATCCTTTGAAGTTTATGTAGTTGCATAAGTTGACAAGCATGTTATGTAGTTTCTGTCAATGCCTTGTTTGTGGTGATAGGATTATTCTAGCTAAAGTTGTGGGTTGTGAAAGTTGCTATATTGCTGTTTTGTGGCAGATTGTTGTTTTATTGTTTTGTGAGTTGTGGGAGCTATACTCCATGGAATTTCCATCTTTGAGTCTATTGTGGTGGGTTTTTCATTTCCTAACCAGTGGCTACCTTGGAATGCCAAGAATTAGCCCATGGCCTTGTTGACTTATGTTTTGCCTTCATACCTTGTCGTGAGCGTATTGTGAGAACCGTAACTCCGTTTCTTGCGTTCTTTATATGCATTTCTATCGATTTTGCATGATGCATCCATATTTGCCATGTTCATGCATGTCTAAATAACTTAACATGAGGTTCTGTCCAGATTCATTAATAACCAATCCTTGCACGTGAAACATGACTAGTTTTGGATTGCCATGTTTAATTCTTCATAAATGAAACATGCATCATCTTGGTTGTTCATTGAAACTTGGTTGGAGGTTTATTGTTGCTTTTTCTCTTGGGTACATGCGAGTGTTGATACTGAGTACAAGGACCCAGGAGAGTACCACTACGAGGATCCCGCTACTTGTTTCGCTGAAGAACCAACAAGCAAGATGATCGTACCCGGATCCCGATACTATTTTCACTTGCTAGTATCTCGCTCTTATCGTTACAATTGCGCTACCATACGCTTCGCTTATCCGTCGTGTCCTGAGAACGAGATATGCGGCTCTTATTGGGTTCGTCGACATGTCGGGTGGTCTTGCTGGACTTGTTTTACCTTTATCGAATGTCCTGCGTGTGGACTCTGACTTTCTCTGGGTTATCTCGAGGTGTTGGAATTCCTTTGGAGTTACCTATGACGATCATGAGATCCGTGGTCGAGCCTATTCATGCGGAGTGTGGTTAATTTTTGATGGACTAGTTGGAGCACCCCTACAGGGTTAAATCTTCTCGAGAAGTCGTGCCCGCGGTTATGTGGCAACTTGAAGTAAAATCTAATAAAATACACCAACTGTGTGAGTAATCGTGATCGTCTCTGCTCGTGAACATGATCCAAGAGAGAACACGGTGGGGTTATGATTGACGTAAGTAAGTGTTCAGGATCTCGTAGAGGTCATTTAGATTCGATCGTTCATCGTAGGCCACACACATTTATGTTCATGTTACGTAAGTTTAGCCACCATAAATGCCTAGCACTGCTGTAAACTAAACACATATCACATCCCAACCTTTAAGCTTGAATAGTCTCGGTACCCGGGCACATGATTGTTGAGTCCTTGTGGCTCACAAATTAGTACAACACTCCAGGTACAGGTACAGATGAGTACATGCAGGATGATCTGACGCAGCTCCAGTGGGAATATGATGAGGAAAGAGGCAGGATGTACGTGACTTACCCGAATGAGTAAAGGACCATGGTCATGATCTTTGGGCTAGCGAGATAGTGTCATTTGCATCTATTTTATCGTTTAATTTCGTCCGTAGTCGGACCCTGTCTTCATCTTGATAATTTGAACCCTATGTGGAATTGTAATTTAGTATGTGGCGAGTGTAAGCCAAACTTGTATACTCTTCTCTTCTGTAATGTATGATGCACTGATACTATACTTGCGAACGGAAAGATGTGCATCTATCCCTTGCGAGGCTCCCGTGCCTTAAAATGGATAGGCGTGCATCTTGGGCGTGACAAGTTGGTATTCAGAGCCATACGACCACAGGAGCCTTTGCTTGATCGAACTTAGCTGAGTCGAGTCTAGTAAAACTATTTTGAGTCTAGTTATATCGGAGAGCAGGATTATTTTTACTCCTCTTCTATGCTCTGGTGAGGTATTTGACTTAGGAATTTTTGATTGTACTCCTCTTCTTGCTCAAAAAAAATTTTAGGATCACGCGGGTATTTTGGAGTCTATATGATACCGATGTGATAGCGTTCTGTCTTGGTGCCTCCTGTCTGACTTGATTTCTTCTAGGGAGTCGAGCTCCAGGGAATGTTGGCACATCCTTATCATTCGGCTTCCTTGATATCTCAGGATGGAGAGTGTTCGAAATTACTTCAATACTTGTCGTGGGAAGATAAGGTCGGAGTCACCCAGTACTGGGAAGGCGTCCAGGGTACCACCATGGTTTAGTATCGTTGTGAGTTCGAGGATTCGAGTTAGATGAATTTGCGAAAGCCTCTGGTCATGTGTTGAAGGATGGATACAGTTGGGGTGTAGGATTGCTAGTTGAGTGAGATATTTCCTCCTTCTATCCCCCACACCGGATTGCATAACCAGAAAGTTTCCGAAGTTCTTAGGTGGGAAATCTTGTAGTTATCTAGGATCATCTTTTCAGATGTATGTGGGCATGTACATTTGTTCCGAGCAGTTAGCTCAATACTTTTGTGTTATTGCAAGTGGCTTCTAATATCTGATGATGTTATCATAAACCGAAGCAGGATTCTTACTAATTTTTTAGTAGGAAGGTTGTGTTGTTATTGTTCAATTCTTTCAAGTATTTGATTCAGCTTTTGATTCTTCTTATAAATGAGGTGCTGATGCGTTTTGTCCATATTTAGGATGGCTCCACCAACTCGCAACAATCCGCGTTGTGGTGAGGAGCAGACTGAAGTTCCACCACCACCCCCGCCGTCGCCTCCACCTCCTCCTCCAGAAGCTAGGTAAGCTGTGATGGCCGCAACTAAAGCGGACACTCAGATGTTGCTCAGGCTGTTGCAAGAAAGGGAGCAGGGTCAGCAAGGGTTTCAACGGAATTTTCAGTATCAACCTCAGTTTGCGATGCTCAATCAATTCCTTGCCAACCAGCCCAAGTCTTTCACCTGTTGTGAGCAGCCTTTTGATGCTGATGATTGGCTCCATGATATGAGTAAGCATTTTGAGTGCAGAAATGTGAGGCCAGAGGACTTTATCAGATTTGCATTGTTCCAACTCAAGGGCCAAGCTGTTGATTGGTGGCAGCAGTACAAGGATTCTAGGGGCGATCGTGTTGTTACTTGGGACGATTTCCGTCGTGACTTCAGGGCTCATTACATTCCGACAAGATTTGTTGAGGAGATGCGTGAGAAGTTCAGGCACCTGAAGCAGGGAACAAAGTCTGCCTATCAATAAAATGTCGAGTTCTATAATCTAGCTCATTATGCTAAGCAAGATGTTCCAGATGACAAGGCGATGATCTATCAGTCCAGAGGTGGTCTCAAGGATGAGCTTCTGCCAGGCCTAGTTCTTCAAGAGCCTCGTGAGTTTGATCAGTTCTACAACATGGCTTTGAAGGTCGAGGCAACTCAGCTCAAGTTGGAGAACTCAAGGAAGCGTTCAAGGGATTCATATTCGTCTTCTTCTAGCTCTCAGATGGTTCCCAAGCAGCAGAAGTATTGGGTGCCAAATCCTCCTCCGTTTCGTCCTCCTCAGCAGCAGAAGCAGTTCGGTGGTCGTGGTTCTTCCCACCCACCCAACCCAGGTTTTCAGCAGAGACCCCAGGCATCCATGGCAGTTTTTGTTCCTCCTCCAGGCAATGTTCGTCCGCTTTCTGAGGTGACTTGTCACAAGTGTGGCCAGAAGGGTCACTATGCAAACGAGTGCAACCAGCGGCGTCTTCCGACTCCTCCTCCTGTCAAGCCTCCAGGCAGTGCTATGGTGAAGCATAACCCCAAGACCGCAAGAGTGAATATGGTGAATGCAGCAGAGGCAGAGGATTCTTCTCCAGTGATCATAGGTAATCTCTCAGTTAATGATTTCCCTACAAAAGTATTGTTTGATTCTGGTGCATTGCATTGTTTCATGCCAAAGCCATTTTTCATTCAGCATGATTTCTCGTCGGCATCATTGGGTAGACCATTGGGTATTGTTTCTCCGGGTGTTTCAATGAGGACCAATTCTATTGTCTCGGATGTTTCTATCAAGATGGGCAATTATTATTTCTTGGCTTCTCCTTATGTTCTCGGTAATTCTGACATTGATCTCATTTTGGGCATGGACTTCCTGGCTATGAATAAGGCTTATATTGATTGTCAAGCAAAAGAAGTCAAGCTAACTCATCCTTCAGAAGACGTGCTTATTTTCACGGCTCGCGATGACACAATCCGTCTCTTTGCTCTTAATGAGAAGGGTGAAATCTCGACAATTTCTCAAATTCCGGTGGTAAATGAGTATGAAGATGTCTTTCCAGAAGAATTCCCAGGAATGCCTCCGCACTGGCCAGTCGAGTTCGTGATTGATCTTGAGCCCGGGATTGAACCGGTCTGCAAGCGCCCGTATAAACTTGGCCCCAAAGAGATGAAAGAGTTGAAGAAGCAGCTAGATGAGCAAGAACGTCTGGGTCTGATCAGACCAAGTTCTTCTCCATGGGGTTGTGGTGTTTTGTTTGTCAAGAAGAAAGATGGCCCGGATCGTCTTTGTGTCGACTACCGTCCATTGAACAAGAAGACAATCAGAAACAAGTACCCACTTCCCAACATCAACGAGTTTTTTGAACAACTGAAAGGTGCCAAGTTTTCTCGAAGCTTGATCTTCGCATGGGTTATCATCAGATTCGCATTCGTGAAGAAGACATTCCTAAGACCGCTTTCAGGACGAGTTTTGGCTCTTATGAGTACACCATCATGTCGTTTGGTCTTGCTAATGCTCCTCCAACCTTCTCAAGAATGATGAATTTAATTTTCTCTCCTTTCAAGAATGAGTTCGTCTTGGTCTATTTGGATGATATCCTTGTGTTCTCGGAGATAGAAGAAGAGCATGCAGAGCATCTCTGCCTTGTGCTTGACAAGTTAAGGGAGCATCGATTCTATGCCAAGTTTTCCATGTGTGAGTTTTGGCTCAATGAAGTGGTGTACCTTGGGCATGTGATCTCTGGCAAGGGAATTAAAGTGCACCCTGAGAAAGTTGGGGCAATCTTGAAGTGGGAACCTCCTCAGAATGTGAAGAAGCTTCGGAGTTTCCTTGGGCTTGCTAGTTATTGCAGAAGATTCGTGGAGAACTTCTCTCAAATTGCTAAGCCTCTTTCCAATCTCCTCCACAAGAGTGCCAAGTATGTTTGGTCTCCTAAGTGTGATGTGGCATTCAATACACTCAAGCAGAGACTGAGTTCAGCTCCAGTTCTTGTTCATCTTGAGCAGTCTAAGCCTTTCCAAGTATTTTGTGATACTTCTCTCCAAGGTCTTGGTGGTGTTCTCATGCAAGACAAGAAGATTGTTCCTTATACCTCGCGTCACTTGAAGCCTGCCGAGAAGAACTACCCCACTCATGATCTTGAGTTGGCGACAGTTGTGCATGCTCTAATGACTTGGAGACATTTGTTGTTGGGTAGACCAGTTGAGGTATACACCGATCACAAGAGCTTGAAGTACATTTTCACTCAACCCAATCTTAATCTTCGGCAGTCTTGTTGGGTGGAAATGCTTGAGGACTTCAATCCAAGCATTTAGTATACTCTTGGGAAAGCAAATGTCATTGCAGACGCGCTCAGCCGTAAGGCGTACTGCAATAGTCTCATCTTGAAGCGTCTTCAACCCGAGCTTTGTGAAGCCTTACGCAAGCTCAACCTTCAGATGATTCCGTAAGGATTTCTTGCCAATCTTCAAGTTTCTCCGACTCTGGAAGATCAGGTTCACCAAGCACAGCTTCTTGACGCTATGGTGAAGAAAGGGAAGAAAGGTGTGGCCAAGGGCATTCCAAAGTATAAGTGCTTTCGTGTTGATGAAAAAGATACCTTGTTCTTTGAGAACCGTCTTATCCATTCATCCAGGCAGTTCCAAGATGTATCAGGATCTCAAGCAAACCTTCTGGTGGACTCGCATGAAACGTGAAATTGCTCAGTTCGTGAACGAGTGTGATGTTTCTCGCGGAGTGAAGGCGGAGCATCAACGTCCAGCAGGTCTTCTTCAGCCTTTGCCTATCACAGAGTGAAAATTCGATCCTGTGGAGATGGATTTCGTCACTGGGTTTCCCAAGTCCAAGAGAGGCAACGATACCATCTTTGTGGTTATCGACAAGCTGTCAAAAGTTGCTCATTTCCTGCCAGTCAAAGAATCTATCTCGACAGCTCAGCTTGTAGAGTTGTATACGTCAAGGATAGTATCTTTGCATGGTATTCCTCGGCTCATCTCTTCTGACCATGGAATCCTCTTTACTTCCATGTTTTGGGAGTCCTTCCAGACGTCTATGCGTACCAAGATTCGTTTCAGCACTGCGTTCCATCCGCAGACAAGTGGTCAAGTTGAGAGAATCAATCAGATCCTTGAAGATATTCTTAGAGCGTATGTGATTTCGTTCGTCATGAAATGGGAAGACTGCCTTCCATATGCTGAATTCTCATACAACAATAGCTTTCAAGATAGCATAGGCAAGGCCCCTTTCGAGATTCTCTCTGGCAGAAAGTGTCGAACCCCGCTTAACTGGTCTGATACAGGTGAGCGTCAGTTATTGGGTAATGACATGATCACTGAAGCAGAAGAAATGTGCCATGTCATTCTTGAGAACCTCAAAGTAGCTTAGTCCCGACAGAAGAGCTATTACGATAGCAAACATCGGGATGTTTCCTTTCAAGTGGATGATCTAGTCTATCTCAGAGTCTCTCCCATTAAGGGTACTTAGCGGTTTGGAATTAAAGGGAATCTAGCTCCTCATTTTGTTGGTCCTTTCAATGTTTTTGGCAAGAGAGGTGGTCTTGCATATAACCTAGAGCTTCCTCCAAATTTCGCGAACGTGCATGATGTCTTCCATGTTTCTCAGCTCCGGAGATGCTTCAAGACTCCAGAGAGTACCATTGACCTCCAAGACATTGATCTCCAAGAAGACCTCTCTTATCGTGAGCATCCAGTTGCAATTCTCGAAGAAACTGAGTGTAAGACTCGCAAAAGTCTATGAAGTTCCTCAAGGTGAAGTGGTCTCATCATTCTGACAAAGAAGCTACTTGGGAGCACGAGGACCTTCTGCGTTCCGAATTTCCAGACTTCTTTCGTTCCTAGATCTCGGGTCGAGATCCTCTTGTAGTGTGGGAGAGTTGTGACAGCCCAAGTGTTGTCCCTACCTTTTATGGCATGTAATCTCTTGTATGAACCTTGTTGCCATGAGCTTAATGTATGATTTGCGCCTTGTCATACCATGTCTTTTCTTGCATTCATGCATCATGAATCATGCATCCATCAGGTCATGTCTTTGCTTTTGTAGTGACCTTGTTTGTGAGTGTGGCTTGTGTTGTGTGATGTGGTTGGATCATGTGTGGTGCACCTCCTTCTCTTCCCCTCTCTTTTCTTTTCAACTAAACCCAACCCAATGCCTTTATTTTCCCATGTCATTTTAGCAGCAGTTTTAAGTTGTTATTTAAATTGTTTAAAAATGTTCAAGTGCTAGCCTAAAATGTTTTAAGAGTGTGGGTGTGGTTATTTTGTTGATTTGAGTCTTATGTGTTTGGAGTTTTTAAATAACAAGGGGCTGTCTATTTTGAAAATAATTAAATCACTTGTCCTAAAAATCATCTTGATATTTTCGGTGAATAGTGCCTTTTATTTTCATTGCAAAAGTATTTTTGTTCTGCCCAAAAGTCCTTTATATTTTCTATGGGGGCTTTTTGTGAGAGAGCGCCAGGATGGGCCTTTTCCTTCCCCGTGGCCCAGCCCGCAAGGGAACGGCCACCTGCTCCATCCGTCGTCTCCGTCAGGTTCAGAGAGAGAGAGAGCTTCGTCGTCCCCTTTTCCGTCGCCCGTTGCCGTCAGCCTTGGGTGTATTTAAACCCCTCGGTGTGCGTTCCCCCTCCTCTAGGGTTCCTCTCTCCCCTCGCGCCGCTGCATCTCCCTTCTCCCTCTCCATCCCTCTCCCTCCTCTCTTCTTCCCCTCGGTCAGGTAAGAAATTCAGTGAGAGCAGAGAGTTTAGAGAGTTTCAAAGAGCCCGCCGGTCGTCTTCACCGCCGTCGCCGCGTCTCCGGTGGGCTTTGTTCCCGGTGGTGATGGCATGGAGCTCAGGGGTCCTCCCCGCATTCCATTCCCATCGCTAGGAGGTGAGGAGCGCCTCCCCGCAGTGCCAATTGTCATTGTCGTCGTCCGCAAGGGAGCGGGTCGTCGCCGGTCTTCTTCCTCCTCATCACCGCTGCGTCTGCGCCTCTTCTTCCCTGTCGTTGCGAGCAGGGTTGCCGTCGTCCTCCCCTAGGTGAGCAGTCGACGCGCAGTCCTTCTCCCCTTTTAGCCAGAGTGTCGCCGTCATGTTCATCGCCGCCGCACCCCTGTTCGAGCTCGAGGTGCTCTGTTGCCAGTGCCTTCTCCGCGTCTGAGTGCGGGAATGGAGTCCCCGCACTCCCTGTGTGCCACGCGTCCTTCATGTCGCTCCGCTAGTGCCGTAGATCACCGGAGTTGCTCGCCGTAGTGCCGCTGTCGCCGTGGGTGTTCTGCGGTTCAGTTTCGTCAGTGAGTTGTGCGTGCGTGTGGGTATTAGTGCAGCCGAGGGCCTCCTCTGTTAACGTTTACGGCCGTAGCCGAGTGGCAACCAGCTCGGGGGTCGACCAGGAGGTCGCTGGTTCGAGTCCGAACCTCCCCCCTTTTTGTGTTTGTTTTCTTTCTTTTGTTTTTCTTTGTTTTCTCCTTTGTTGTTTGTATATGTGTATGTGCAGACATGTATGAGTGTGTGTGTGAGTAATTATATTTGCTACATGTGTGTGTGCTTGATGTATACTCACATGTGTGTAGGGTGCATGTGTGTGTGCACATATGCATGTGGTTGTGAGTGAGTGTGTGTGAGTGTGTAGTCCTATGCATATGTATAGGCATATATGCACTTGTGCATATGTGTGTGTGCATATGTGTGTGGATGAACACCCACACACATGGGCTTGTGTAGTGCAAGTGTATGTGCCATGTGCACTTGTGCATGTGAGTGGTGTGAGTGCCTTATGCATTGTGCATATGTGGTGCTTGTGGGTGGTATGTTCATGAGTGGGCTTGTGCTCATATGCCCTTAGGCATATGGAGCATGTGTGTGTATGCTTTGTAGTGGTGTGTGTAGAGAGTGTATGTGTGTAGGTGGCTAGTGGGTTTTCCCCCACCTGCGATATGCTTTGTTGGTATATGTTTGTTTGTATGTATTATTAGTTACTTGCCATGTTAAACTAAGTTTCCAAATCTGCTTATGTCCATTTATGATCATGTCCATTTAGAGTAAGTTTTAACTTATAAGAGAGTGGATGGTTGCTTGCTAGTATATCGTGCCATGTTGCTTCACATGAACATATGAGTATGACACATGTTTTTGGGGTAGAAAGAGCCAAGGAATTCATTGGTGCTTTCATATTTCACTTTTGGCAAGTTCATAAAAAACTGTTTTCTGCTGTGATGCTACTTTGTCATTTTTGCATGATTTAATCCATGCTTGCTTTGGGGCATGTGCCAACATGGAAGAGCTAGTGTTTTATGTCTATTATGGCATGGTATTTTTTTAACATGAGAATCACCCATATAAGTGGGAAACTTGCTGCAAAGTAGCTAACTTGATGTTACTGTTTTCACCATGCTAAATATTTCTAAGTCTGAGAATTTGCTAGTATTTTTATGCCATGAAGAGTGGTTGACATCTTGTGATATGTTGAGAACTAGCTCATGCTCAGTGTTAGTATTTTGAAGTACAAGTTGTCTACTACAACCCTGTTAATTTTCATGCCAAGAGGTGGTCTCTAACCCCTTTAACTTCTGCTGTCAACATGCTACCATATTAAGGCCCAGTTCTTTTCAGCTATGCTGTGAAAATAAGTTGTTGTCAAAATAAGCTCAAAATAAGCTGTTGTGGGAATAAGTTCCAGATAATAAGCTAGCCAGTTCTTTTTAGTGCCTGTTTTCTCAGCTTATTTGTGGTACGATCAGTGAAAAGTCTGTAATGCCCTTCGGTTACACTTTTTGTTTGGATTAAACGATATTGCACTATTTTATTATCATTTTGTTGCCCATATAAACATAAATTTGACTTTCAAACACCACAATATGTCATAATCAAACATAAGAAAGATCATTGTTTGGCATACGAATATTATACATGCATCATTGTCTCATGTACTAGTACGAGTACTTGAGAAGAAGTGCTGAATAGAAAAAATCTTCAAGTTATTACATGATTCTCTTAACAAAAGCATACACCCTAGAGCTAACCATCAAGGGAAAACACTTGTCGCAATATCAACATGAATGGAACCCATACTGCCATCATCAATGGGTGCATAGTGATGCGAAAGGCTCTCCTCATGAGCATACTATCCACTCTCAACCATGTCAAAATGTTGATCACTTAGGTTGCTTTCACGGATGAAGTTATGAAGACAAGCGCATGCAGTAATGATCTTTGTTTGTGTAGCGGGTTTGTACCGTGTGATGCCTAGTAGGATTCTCCATTTCATCTTGAGAACACCGAACGATCGTTCGATGACGTTCCGCAGTGATGAATGTAGATGATTGAAGGTCTCATATCTCCCTCGTGGTGGTACTTGTTGGAAATCGGGTACATGATAGCGTTGTCCTTTGTATGGTGCTAGATATCCAATTCTATTTGGATATCTAGAGTCAACAAGATAATATTTTCCTGCATTGATAATAAAGTTAACCAAAACCAAATATTTTGCACAAAATAGTAGAGCACAAAAATGCATGTACAAGTTATTACCATTCGGAGGGTGTGGAAAGTAGGAATATTCAACTTGTGCATCATTGAGTACACGTGTGTCATGAACAGATCCATGGCCATCCAACAACAACAAACGTAAATCTCATATCAAAATCGCAAATTGCCATGACATTTTGAGTTGTTGAGCCTTTCCTGTTACAATACTTGGGTTGCTCACTTGCAGGCACAACACATTCAATGTGTGTACCATCTATTGCCCCAATGGCATCCTTGAAGTGAGGCCAAAATCTTGTTTTTGTAAGCGAGTCATGAACTTGGGTGAACGATCGATCTTTGGGTTGAATGTAATCACCGGCCATACGGTAGACACACAACAAGACCTCCTTAAATTTCTTGTTGATGGTAGACCGACTATGTTCAAATTGATCTGCAACATTATCGATGGTCTGGCATGACCCCAAAGTCCACAAGAACTGTGCTAATGCTTCTTTGCTTGTCATGTTGCATGTCGAGCTTAGACCATACTTCTCAACTAAAAGGTCATGTAGTGAGTAAAACACTGACCTTCGCATCCTGAACATAGAGTAGAATTTTTTGTGGTTGGTTCTCTTTCTCTTCCACCCACTGCAATCATGTCATCGTTGGTGTTCTTCTAGGTCCATATGGCAACCGCTCCCTGTTTACAAGATAATATGCCATTGCAACAACGCAATAATCAAGTTCCTCCTCCTCTTCTTCCTAGATAGAGAGGTCCATCTGTCCACTACAAAATAAATGAGTTCAACACAATCAGTACAAATGAGGGGACAACAAAAATTTATAGTATATATATCATAACAATAGAAATCATAACACACTCAGTACAAATGAGTGGAAAACAAAAATTTATAGAAAATATATTCATAACACACTCAGTACAAATGAGTTCACAACAAACATTTATAGCAAATAGTTACACGACAATAGGAATTAGTCCACATCAATACAAATGAGTTCATAACAAAGCAAACAGATCCAGAACACTACAAATGAGTTCCCAACAAAGCAAATAATTTTAAAAAAAATTCATAAATGTTTCCCATGATCTGTTGATCCATTCAAGCCTCACAGTTGGATGTTCCTCCTTTAGTGCACTGAAGACATCACGATGTTCCTTCTTCGTAAAGAGTTGGAGAGCATGGAAATACACTTCACTTCCAGGAAGACCCCCATCATTGACCACCCTGTCCTTCATCTCCTTAATTTCATCTCTCATAGGATCCTCCTTAATAACAGATGTCGCTGAATTGCGGTTGGTCTCCCTCTTTTCCCAAAGGTCAGCAATACGCTTGAATTGCATTCTATCCTCACTATCTTTTGCAATCTTCTGCGCCATCGCAGGAGTAGGTGAATAAGGGCATGGTCTCTTTTTTCGACCTTTAGTTTTCTTAGGTGTCACAAGAGTAGCATCTAATTCACATCCTGAGCCTGCCTCATCATCATCATTAATGTGAATTTGAGAGCCACCAACTTGAGAGGAGGGAGGTGGCGCCCTCGCATACTCATTTGTCACACTAACATCATCAAATATGACACTCAGTTTGTTCTCATCCTCTAGTGGAGCGAATCGAAACTTGGAGGCAAGTTCATTTCTCTAGAAAAAAACATATCAATTCAGAGCAAGAATTAGCAAGCAAAGAAAGTAACAAATGAAACTAATATGACATATGTATACCTGTATCTCATTTGTCCACCATTCATCACTAGCTGCAATGGTCTTGGTAATAGGATCAAACCCAATGTCAGTTGACTTTTGGGTTAATGTCTTCCAAACAACATAATCTTTTTTCAGAAGATCCCACTTATTCTTGAATTGCTTTTTGCTATATTCTCTCCTCGTGCGCTCAAAAAACTTCCTTACCACATTGTCGTACCCAAGTGGTGTCAATGTTCCTTCTTTACCACGGTTATTGGCATTGTGCTTTTTCATCTATTTTTCACACATTATCCAAGTGGTGTCAATGTTCCTTCTTTACCACATTGTACTTAGTTATTGTCGCTCAAAAAACATTCACTTCTTCCACACAAATATCAATGAAAGTTCTAAGACCCACATTATCCCATTGTGCTTTCATCTATTTTTCATCATGTCAATACAAAATAATTAATATGTAGTACGAACAGACACACAAATTCCACATATTATTTGCTACAATGGAATACTATGATAGCACACACATACATCCATATATCACTTGGCAGCACACACATACATCCATCTTCTAGTGCTACTTGGCAATCTATCTTCTAGTACTAGTTGGCAGCACACACATACATCCATATAGCAAACTATGCAATCCATATCACCACATCCATATAGTAGAAAATCTGTCTAAAATTTTTGCAAAAAAAATACAGAGTAGGTGCTCACCTCGCTGACAGGGAGGAGTGGAGGGGGAATGGGAGTCCTTCAGCAGACTAGGGCGTCGTCCTGCGTGGGCCACCGTCCGTCGGACTTGACCACCGGCCGGACACAAGGGGGTGGGGGGAGGGGGGAGGGGGGAGGGGTCGGCCGGGCCACGAGTCGGCGGGGAGGAAGGGGGTAGGGGGAAGGAGAGGGTCTGGTCGTCGGAGTCGTGCAGGAGGAGTTGGAGCCGGGGGCCGGCGACGGCGGCGAGGAGATCCAACCCTAGCGAGCGAGGAGGAGCGAGAGCGAGTGGGGAGCGGGGGAGCGAGCGGGCTGGGCGCTCGACTGGGCTGGGGTGGGGATGGAGCGACCGAGCGGGGTGGCTGGCAGTGGCAGGTTTGCTGTAAATTCTTTAAAAAACAGGGTCCCTTTCCTATACCCCTTCGGCTTTAAGTCATAAGTTGCGGGAAGATCTCAACCCCTCAGCTTATTTCCATCGTGAAGAGAAGGGAGGTAGAAATAAGCTAAGTCAGCTTATTATAAATGAGTTCTTTTGCACTTCTAGCTTATTTTGATAATAAGCTAAAATAAGCTGGAAAAGAACTAGGCCTAACTCAGACTCCAGAAAAACTGTTATTTTCACTAAGTCCCAGAAAAATTGTTTCATCATGCCAACTTGATAGCTTCATACTTATTGATGTGTGCATCCTTTGCAGTTTGTGTAGTTGGATAAGTTGACAAGCATGTTATGTAGTTTCTGTCAATGCCTTGTTTGTGGTGATAGGATTCCTGTACCTCAAGTTGTGGGTTGTGAAAGTTGCTATGTTGCTGTTTTGTGGCAGATTGTTGTTTTATTGTTTTGTGAGTTGTGGGAGCTATACTCCATGGAATTGCTTGATCTTTGAGTCTATTGTGGTGGGTTTTTCATTTCCTAACCAGTGGCTACCTTGGAATGCCATGAATTAGCCCATGGCCTTGTTGACTTGTGTTTTGCCTTCGTACCTTGTCATGAGCGTATCCTGAGAACCGTAACTCCGTTTCTTGCGTTCTTTATATGCATTTCCATCGATTTTTTAAGATGCATCCATATTTGCCATGTTCATGCATGTCTAAATAACTTAACATGAGGTTATGTATAGATGCATTAATAACCAATCCTTGCATGTGAAACATGACTAGTTTTGGATTGACATGTTTAATTCTTCATAAATGAATCATGCATCATCTTGGTTGTTCATTGAACCTTGGTTGGAGGTTTATTGTTGCTTTTTCTCTTGGGTAGACGCGAGTGTTGATACTGAGTGCGAGGACCCAGGAGAGTACCACTACGAGGATCCCGCTACTTGTTCCGCTGAAGAACCAACATGCAAGATGATCGTACCCGGATCCCGATACTATTTTCGCTTGCTAGTATCTCGCTCTTATCGTTACAATTGTGCTACCTACCATTTGAATGTCAGCCTCCTAATTGTCATGATAGCCTCTAACCCTCCACAACCTAGCAAGCCTTTGATTGGCTAAGTTACCGCTGCTCAGCCCCTCTTATAGCATTCTTAGTTACAGGTGCAGGTTGTTCCATGTGATAATAGGGATTTGGCATATCACAATATTATTTGCTATCTAATTTAATGCACTTATATATATTGGTAATGGTGGAAGGCTTGGCCTTTTGCTAGGTGATTTTTTCCGCTGTTATCGTCATAGTTTCTTGTTACCGGTGTTATGTTTTCCATACTTTGCGCTCCTAACATGCTCGGGGTTGTTATGTGGACCGCCTTGTTTATTCGGTTGAGATTAAAACTTGTCTGGAAAGACCCAACATTGGTACTACATTTTCTTAATAAATTAATAAAATTTGCATAGGGCTTTGTAACCCCGTGGACAATTAATCAACCCCGGGGCCAGTGCTCCTCATGAGTGTTGGTCCAAACTAGAGCACCGTGCGGGGCCAACCCGGTGCAACTCGGGAGATTTCTATCAGGCCACCATACGCTTCGCTTATCCGTCGTGTCCTGAGAACGAGATATCCGGCTCTTATCAGGTTCGTTGACATGTCGGGTGGTCTTGTTGGATTTGTTTTACCTTTATCGAATGTCTTGCGTGTGGACTCTGACTTTCTTCGGGTTATCTCGAGGTGTTGGAATTCCTTTGGAGTTACCTATGACGATCATGAGATCCATGGTCGAGGCTATTCATGCGGAGTGTGGTTAATTTGTGATGGACTAGTTGGAGCACCCCTACAGGGTTAAATCTTCTCGAGAAGCCGTGCCCGCGGTTATGTGGCAACTTGGATATTTGTTTAACACCCGGTTATAGTCAACTTGAAGTAAACTCTAACAAAATACACCAACTGTGTGAGTAACCGTGATCGTCTCTGCTCGTGAACATGATCCGAGAGAGAACACGGTGGGGTTATGATTGACGTAAGTAAGTGTTCAGGATCTCATCGAGCTCATTTAGATTCGATCGTTCATCGTAGGCCACTCACATTTATGTGCATGTTACGTAAGTTTAGCCACCTTAAATGCTTAGCACTTCTACAAACTAAACACATATCACATCCCGACCTTTAAGATTAAATAGTCTCGGTACCTGGGCACATGATTGCTGAGTCCTTGTGGCTCATAGATTACTACAACACTCCAGGTACAGGTACAGATGAGTACGTGTAGGATGATCTGACGGAACTCTAGTGGGAATATGATGAGGAAAGAGGCAGGATGTACGTGACTTACCCGGATGAGTAGAGGACCATGGTCGTGATCTTTGGGATAGCGAGATAGTGTCATTTGCATATGTTTTATCGTTTGATTTCGTCCATAGTCGGACCCTGTCTTCATCTTGATAATTTGAACTCTTTGTGGAATTGTAATTTAGTATGTGGCGAGTGTAAGCCAAACTTGTATACTCTTCTCTTCTGTAATGTATGATGCAATGATACTATACTTGTGAATGGCAAGATGTGTATCTATCCCTTGTGAGGCTCCCGTGCCTTAAAATGGATAGGCGCACATCTTGGGCGTGACAAGTTGGTATTCAGAGCCATACGACCATAGAAGCCTTTGCGTGATCGAACTTGGCCGAGTCGAGTCTAGTAAAACTATTTTGAGTCTAGTTATATCGGAGAGCAGGATTCTTTTTACTCCTCTTCTATGCTCTGGTGAGGTATTCGACTTAGGAATTTTTGCTTCTACTCCTCTTCTCTCTCAAAAAAAATTTAGGATCACGCGTGTATTTTGGAGTCTATATGATACCGATGTGACAGGGTTCTGTCTTAGTGCCTCCTGTCTGACTTGATTTCTTCCGGGGAGTCGAGCTCCAGGGAATGTTGGCACATCATTATCATTCAGCTTCCTTGATATCTCAGGACGGAGAGTGTTCGAAATTACTTCAATACTTGTCATGGTGAGATAAGGTCGGAGTCACCCAGTACTGGGAACGCGTCTGGGGTACCACCAAGGTTTAGTATCGTTGTGAGTTGGAGGATTCAAGTTAGATGAATTTGCGAAAGCCTCTAGTTATGTGTTGAAGGATGGATACAGTTGGGGTGTAGGATTGCTAGTTGAGTGAGATATTTCCTCCTTGTATCCCCCACACCGCATTGCATAACCAGAAAGTTATCGGAAGTTCTTATGTGGGAAATCCTGTAGTTATCTAGGATCATCTTCTTCATATGTATGTGGGCATCTACATTTGTTCCGAGCAGTTAGCTCAATACTTTTGTGTTATTGCAAGTGGCTTCTAATATCTGATGATGTTATCATAAACCGAAGAAGCATTCTTACTAATTTTTCAGTAGGAAGGCTGTGTTGATATTGTTCAATTCTTTCAAGTATTTCATTCAGCTTTTGATTCTTCTTATCAATGAGGTGCTGATGCGTTTTGTCCATCTTCAAGATGGCTCCACCAACTCGCAACAATCTGGGTCGTGGTGAGAAACAGACTGATGTTCCACCACCACCCCCGCCGCCGCCTCCATCTCCTCCTCCAGAAGCTTGGCAAGCTGTGATGGCTGCAACCAATGCGAACGCTCAGATGTTGCTCAGGCTGTTGCAAGAAAGGGAGCAGGGTCAACAAGGGTTTCAACGGAATTTTCAGAATCAACCTCGGTTTGCGATGCTCAATCAGTTCCTTGCCAACCAGCCCAAGTCTTTCACCAGTTGTGAGCAGCCATTTGATGCTGATGATTGGCTCCATGATATGAGTAAGCATTTTGAGTGCAGCAATGTCAGGCCAGAGGACTTTGTCAGATTTGCATCGTTCCAGCTCAAGGGTCAAGCAGCTAATTGGTGGCAGCAGTACAAGGATTCTAGGGGCGATCGTGTTGTTACTTGGGACGATTTCCGTCGTGACTTCAGGGCTCATTACATTCCGACAAGATTTGTTGAGGAGATGTGTGAGAAGTTCAGGCACCTGAAGCAGGGAAGCAAGTCTGCCTATCAGTATAACGTCGAGTTCTAGAATCTAGCTCGTTATGCTAAGCAAGATGTTCCAGATGACAAGGCGATGATCTATCAGTTTAGAGGTGGTCTCAAGGATGAGTTTCTGTCAGGCCTAGTTCTTCAAGAGCCTCGTGAGTTTGATCAGTTCTACAACATGGCTTTGAAGGTCGAGGCAACTCAGCTCAAGTTGGAGAACTCAAGGAAGCGTTTAAGGGATTCATATTCGTCTTCTTCCAGCTCTCAGATGGTTCCCAAGCAGCAGAAGTATTGGGTGCCAAATCCTCCTCCGTTTCGTCCTCCTTAGCAGCAGAAGCAGTTCGGTGGTCGTGGTTCTTCCCACCCACCCAACCTAGGTTTTTAGTAGAGACCCCAGGCATCCAAGGCAGTTCTTGTTCCTCCTGCACGCAATGTTCGTCCTCTTTCTAAGGTGACTTGTCACAATGTGGCCAGAAGGGTCATTATGCAAACAAGTGCAACCAGCGGCGTCTTCCGCCTCCTCCTCCTGTCAAGCCTCCAGGCAATGCTATGGTGAAGCATAACCCCAAGACCGCAAGAGTGAATATGGTGAATGCAGCAGAGGCAGAGGATTCTTCTCAAGTGATCATGGGTAATCTCTCAGTTAATGATTTCCCTGCAAAAGTATTATTTGATTCTGGTGCATTGCATTGTTTCATGTCAAAGCCATTTTTCATTAAGGATGATTTCCCGTCGGTATCACTAGGTAGACCATTGGGTATTGTTTCTCCGGGTGTTTCAATGAGGACCAATTCTATTGTCCCGGATGTTTCTCTCAAGATGGGCAATTATTCTTTCTTGGCTTCTCCTTATGTTCTCGGTAATTTCGACATTAATCTCATTCTGGGCATGGACTTCCTGGCTATGAATAAGGCTTATATTGATTGTCATGCAAAAGAAGTCAAGCTGACTCATCCTTCAGAAGACGTGATTATTTTCGCGGCTTGCGATGGCACAATCCGTATCTTTGCTCTTAATGAGAAGGGTGAAATCTCGATGATTTCTCAAATTCTGGTGGTGAATGAGTATGAAGATGTCTTTCCAGAAGAATTGCCAGGAATGCCTCTGCACCAGATAGTCGAGTTTGTGATTGATCTTGATCCCGGGACTGAACCGGTCTGCAAGCGCCCGTATAAACTTGGCCCCGAAGAGCTGAAAGAGTTGAACAAGCAGCTAGATGAGAAAGAACGCCTGGGTCTGATCAAACCAAGTTCTTCTCCATGGGGTTGTGATGTTTTGTTTGTCAAGAAGAAAGATGGCACGGATCGTCTTTGTGTCGACTACCATCCATTGAACAAGAAGACAATTAGAAACAAGTACCCACTTCCCAACATCAATGAGTTGTTTGAACAACTGAAAGGTGCCAAGGTTTTCTCGAAGCTTGATCTTCGCATGGGTTATCATCAGATTCGCATTCGCGAAGAAGACATTCCTAAGACCGCTTTCAGGACGAGTTTTGGCTCTTATGAGTACACCGTCATGTCGTTTGGTCTTGCTAATGCTCCTCCAACCTTCTCGAGAATGATGAATTTAATTTTCTTTCCTTTCAAGAATTAGTTCGTCTTGGTCTATCAAGATGATATCCTTGTGTTCTCGGAGATAGAAGAAGATCATGCAGAGCATCTCCACCTTGTGCTTGACAAGTTAAGGGAGCATCGATTCTATGCCAAGTTTTCCAAGTGTGAGTTTTGGCTCAATGAAGTGGTGTACCATGGGCATGTGATCTCTGCCGAGGGAATTAAAGTGCACCCTGAGAATGTTGAGGCAATCTTGAAGTGGGAACCTCCTCAGAATGTGAAGCATCTTCGGAGTTTCCTCGGTCTTGCTAGTTATTGCAGAAGATTCGTGGAGAACTTCTCTCAAATTGCTAAGCCACTATCCAATCTCCTCCACAAGAGTGTCAAGTATGTTTGGTCTCCTAAGTGTGATGTGGCATTCAATACGCTCAAGGAGAGACTGACTTCAGCTCCAGTTCTTGTTCCTCCTGAGCAGTCTAAGCCTTTCCAAGTATTTTGTGATGCTTCTCTCCAAGGTCTTGGTGGTGTTCTCATGCAAGACAAGAAGATTGTTGCTTATACCTCGCGTCAGTTGAAGCCTGCCGAGAAGAACTGCCCCACTCATGATCTTGAGTTGGCGGCAGTTGTGCATGCTCTAATGACTTGGAGGCATTTGATGTTAGGTAGACCAGTTGAGGTATACACCGGTCACAAGAGCTTGAAGTACATTTTCACTCAACCCAATCTTAATCTTCGGCAGTCTCGTTGGGTGGAAATTCTTGAGGACTTCAATCCAAGCATTGAGTATACTCCTGGGAAAGCAAATGTCATTGCAGACGTGCTCAGCCGTAAGGCATACTTCAATAGTCTCATCTTGAAGCCTCTTCAACCCGAGCTTTGTGAAGCCTTCCGCAAGCTCAACCTTCAGATGATTCCGCAAGGATTTCTTGCCAATCTTCAAGTTTCTCCGACTCTGGAAGATCAGGTTCACCAAGTGCAGCTTCTTGACGCTATGGTGAAGAAATTGAAGAAAGGTGTGGCCAAGGGCATTCCGAAGTATAAGTGCTTTCGTGTTGATGACAAAGATACCTTGTTCTTTGAGGACCGTCTTGTGGTTCCAAAAGGTGATCTCAGAAAGGTTATCCTGGACGAAGCACACAATTCTCTTCTATCCATTCATCCAAGCAGTTCCAAGATGTATCAGGATCTCAAGCAAACCTTCTGGTGGACTCGCATGAAACGTGAAATTGCTCAGTTCATGAACAAGTGTGATGTTTGTCGCAGAGTGAAGGCGGAGCATCAACGTCCAGCAGGTCTTCTTCAGCCTTTGCCTATCCTAGAGTGGAAATTCGATCATGTGGATATGGATTTCGTCACTGGGTTTCCCAAGTCCAAGAGAGGCAACGATGCCATCTTTGTGGTTATCGACAAGCTGTCAAAAGTTGCTCATTTCCTGCCAGTTAAAGAATCCATCTCGGTAGCTCAGCTTGCAGAGTTGTATACGTCAAGGATAGTATCTTTGCATGGTACTCCTCAGCTCATCTCTTCTGACCAGGGAAGCCTCTTTACTTCCAAGTTTTGGGAGTCCTTCCAGACTGCTATGGGTATCAAGATCCGTTTCAGCACTGCATTCCATCCGCAGACAAGTGGTCAAGTTGAGAGAGTCAATCAGATCCTTGAAGATATGCTTAGAGCCTGTGTGATTTGGTTCGGCATGAAATGGGAAGACTGCCTTCCATATGCTAAATTCTCATACAACAATAGCTTTCAAGCTAGCTCAGGGAAGGCCCCTTTCGAGATTCTCTACGGCAAAAGGTGTCGTACCCCACTTAACTGGTCTGAAACTGGTGAGCGTCAGTTATTGGGCAATGACATGATCACTGAAGCAGAAGAAATGTGCCATGTCATTCATGAGAACCTCAAACCAGCTCAGTCCCGACAGAAGAGCTATTACGATAGCAAACATCGGGATGTTTCCTTTCAAGTGGATGATCTAGTCTATCTCAGAGTCTCTCCCATGAAGGGAACTCAGCGGTTTGGAATTAAAGGGAAGCTAGCTCCTCGATTTTTTAGTCCTTTGAAAGTTGTTGGCAAGAGAGGTGGTCTTGCATATCAACTAGAGCTTCCTCCAAATTTCACGAACGTGCATGATGTCTTCCATGTTTCTCAGCTCCGGAGATGCTTCAAGACTCTAGAGAGTACCATTGACCTCCAAGACATTGATCTCCAAGAAGACCTCTCTTATCGTGAGCATCCAGTTGCAATTCTCGAAGAAACTGAGCGTAAGACTCGCAACAAGTCTATCAAATTCCTCAAGGTGAAGTGGTCTCATCATTCTGACAAATAAGCTACTTGGGAACGCGAGGACCTTCTCCGTTCCGAATTTCCAGACTTCTTTCGTTCCTAGATCTCGGGTTGAGATCCTCTTGTAGTGTGGGAGAGTTGTGACAGCCCAAGTGTTGTCCCTACCTTTTATGGCATGTAATCTCTTGTATGAACCTTGTTGCCATGAACTTAATGTATGATTTGCACCTTGTCATACCATGTCTTGTCTTGCATTCATGCATCATGCATCATGCATCAATCAGGCCATGTCTTTGCTTTTGTAGTGACCTTGTTTGTGAGTGTGGCTTGTGTTGTGTGATGTGTTTGGATCATGTGTGGTGCACCTCCTTCTCTTCCCCTCTCTTTTCTTTTCAACAAAACCCAACCCAATGCCTTTATTTTCCCATGTCATTTTAGCAGCAGTTTTAAGTTGTTATTTAAATTGTTCAAAAATGTTCAAGTGCTAGCCTAAAATGTTTTAAGAGTGTGGGTGTGGTTCTTTTGTTGATTTGAGTCTTATGTGTTTGGAGTTTTTAAATAATAGGGGGCTGTCTATTTTGAAAATAATTAAATTACTTGTCTTAAAAATCATCTTGATATTTTTGGTGAATAGTGCATTTTATTTTCATTGCAAAAGTATTTTTGTTCTGCCCAAAGGTCCTTTATATTTTCTCTGGGGCTTTTTCTTGTGTTGCTATGTTTTAAAAAATAAAATAAAAACTTCTCTGTTTTAATTGTTTTGTGAGAGAGTGCCAGGATGGGCCTTTTCCTTCCCCACGGCCCAGCCCGCAAGGGAATTGCCACCTGCTCCGTCCGTCGTCTTCGTCAGGTACAGAGAGAGAGAGAGAGAGAGAGCTCCGCCGTCCCCTTTTCCGTCGCACGTCGCCGTCAGCCTCGGGGGTATTTAAACCCCCTCGGCGTGCGTGCCCCTTCCGCTAGGGTTCCTCTCTCCCCTCGCGTCGCCGCAGCTCCCTTCTCCCTCTCCATCCCTCTCCCTCCTCTCTTGTTCCCCTCGATCAGGTAAGAAATTCAGTGAGAGCAGAGAGTTCAGAGAGTTTCAAAGAGACCGCCGGTCGTCTTCGCCGCCGTCGCCGTGTCTTCGGTGGGCCTTGTTCCCGGTGGTGATGGCGTGGAGCTCGGGGATCCTCCCCGCGTTCCATTCCCGCCGCTAGGAGGTGAGGAGCGCCTCCCCGCGGTGCCAATTGCCATCGACGTCGTCCGCAAGGGAGCGGGTCGTCGCCGGTCTTCTTCCTCCTCGTCACTGCCGCGTCTTCACCTCTTATTCCCCATCGTTGCGATCAGGGTCGCCGTCGTCCTCCCCTAGGTGAGCAGTCAACGCGCAGTCCTCCTCCCCTTTTAGCCAGAGCGTCGCCGTCGTGTTCGTCACCGCCATGCCCCTGTTCGAGCTTGAGGTGCTCTGTTGCCGGTGCCTTCTCCGCGTCTGAGTGCGGGAATGGAGTCCCCGTACGCCCCACGTGCCCTGTGTCCTACCTGTCGCTCTGCTAGTGTCGTAGATCGCCGGAGTTGCTCGCCGTAGTGCCGCTGTCGCTGTGGGTGTTCTACAGTTTAGTTTCGTCAGTGAGTTGCGTGTGCGTATGGGTATTAGTGCAGCCGAGGGCCTCCTCTGTTAACGTTCGCGGCCATAGCCGAGTGGCAACCGGCTCGGGGGTCGACCAGGAGGTCGCTGGTTCGAGTCCGAACCTCCCCCCCCCTTTTGTGTTTGTTTTCTTTCTTTTGTTTTTCTTTGTTTTCTCCTTTGTTGTTTGTATATGTGAATGTGCAGACCTGTATGAGTGTGTGTGTGAGTAATTATATTTGCTACGTGTGTGTGTGTGCTTGATGTATACTCACATGTGTGTAGGGTGTATGAGTAGGTGTGTGCATATATGCTTGTGTGCATGTGGGTGAGAGTGTGTGTAGTGCATGTGTGGGTGCACATATGCATGTGCTTGTGAGTGAGTGTGTGTGTGTGTGTGCGAGTGTGTAGTCCTATGGATATGTATAGGCATATATGCACTTGTGCATATGTGTGTGTGCATATGTGTGTGGATGAACACCCACACACATGGGCTTGTGTAGTGCAAGTGTATGTGCCATGTGCACTTGTGCATGTGAGTGGTGTGAGTGCCTTATGCATTATCCATATGTGGTGATTGTGGGTGGTATGTTCATGAGTGGGCTTGTGCTCATATGCCCTTAGGCATATGGAGCATGTGTGTGTATGCTTTGTAGTGGTGTGTGTAGTGTGTGTGTAGGTGGCTAGTGGGTTTTCCCCCACTTGCCATATGCTTTGTTGGTATATGCTTGTTTGTAGGTATTATTAGTTACTTGCCGTGTTAAACTAAGTTTCCAAATCTGCTTATGTCCATTTATGATCATGTCCATTTAGAGTAAGTTTTAACTTATAAGAGAGTGGATGGTTGCTTGCTAGTATATGGTGCCATGTTGCTTCACATGAACATATGAGTATGACACATGTTTTTGGGGTAGAAAGAGCGAAGGAATTCATTGGTGCTTTCAGATTTAACTTTTGGCAAGTTTATAAAAAACTGTCATTTTCTGCTATGATGCTACTTTGTCATTTTTGCATGATTTAATCCATGCTTGCTTTGGGGCATGTGCCAACATGGAAGTGCTAGTGTTTTATGTCTATTATGACCATGGTATTTTTTTTAACATGAGAATCACCCATATAAGTGGGAAACTTTCTGCAAAGTAGCTAACTTGATGTTACGGTTTTCATCATGCCAAATATTTCTAAGTCTGAGAATCTGCTGGTATTTTTATGCCATGTAGAGTGGTTGGTATCTTATGCTATGTTGAGAATTAGCTCATGCTTAGTGCTAGTATTTTGAAGTAGGTGTTGTCTACTACCATCCTGTTAATTTTCATGCCAAGAGGTGGTCTCTAACACCTTTAATTTCTTCTATCAACATGCTACCAGATTAACTCAGATTCCAGAAAACTGTTATTTTCACTAAGTCCCAGAAAACTGTTTCATCATGCCAACTTGATAGCTTCATGCTTATTGATGTGTGCCTCCTTTCCAGATTGTGTAGTTGAATAAGTTGATGATCATGTTATGTAGTTTCTGTCAATGCCTTGTTTGTGGCTGTAGGATTCCTGTATCTCAAGTTGTTGGCTGTGAAAGTTGCTATGTTGCTGTTTTGTGGCAGATTGTTTGTTTTATTGTTTTGTGACTTGTGGGAGCTATACTCCATGGAATTGCTTGATCTTTGGGTCTATTGTGGTTGGTTTTTCATTGCCTAACCATTGGCTACCTTGGAATTCCAAGAATTAGCCCATGGCCTTGTTGACTTGTGTTTTGCCTTCGTACCTTGTTGTGAGCGTATTGTGAGAACCGTAACGCCGTTTCTTGCGTTCTTTATATGCATTTCTATCAATTTTGCATGATGCATACATATTTTCCGTGTTCATGCATGTCTAAATAACTTAACATGAGGTTCTGTCCAGATTCATTAATAACCAATCCTTGCATGTGAATCATGACTAGTTTTGGATTGCCATGTTTAATTCTTCATAAATGAATCATGCATCATCTTGGTTGTGCATTGCACCTTGGTTGGAGGTTTATTATTGCTGTTTCTATTGGGTAGACGCGAGTGTTGATACTGAGTATGAGGACCCAGGAGAGTACCACTACGAGGATCCCGCTACTTGTTCCGCTGAAGAACCAACAGGCAAGATGATCTTACCCGGATCCCGATACTATTTTCGCTTGCTAGTATCTCGCTCTTCTCGTTACAATTGTGCTACCTACCACTGGAATATCAGGCTCCTAATTGCCATGATAGCCTCTAACCCTCCACATCCTAGCAAGCCTTTGATTGGCTAAGTTACCGCTACTTAGCCCCTCTTATAGCGTTCTTAGTTGCAGGTGCAGGTTGTTCCATGTGATAACATGGATTTGGCATATCACAATATTATCTGTTATTTAATTTAATGCACATATATATCTTGGTATTGGTGGAAAGCTTGGCCTTTTGCTAGGTGATTTGTTCCGTTGTTACCGCCATAGTTTCTTGTTATCGGTGTTATGTTTTCCATATTTTGCGCTCCTAACATACTCGGGATTGTTATGGGGACCCCCTTATTTATTTGGTTGAGATTAAAACTTGTCTTGCAAGACCCAACATTGGTACTACATTTTCTTAATAACTTAATAAAATTTGCATAGGGCTTTGCAACCCCGTGGACAATTAATCAATCCCCGGGCCAGTGCTCCTCATGAGTGTTGGTCCAAACTAGAGCACCGTGCGGGGCCAACCTAGGGCAACTCGGGAGATTTCTATCAGGCCACCGTATGCTTCTCTTATCCGTCATGTCCTGAGAACGAGATACGCGGCTCTTATCGGGTTCGTCGACACGTCGGGTGGTCTTGCTGGATTTGTTTTACCTTTATCGAGTGTCTTGCGTGTGGACTCTAATTTTCTTCGGGTTATCTCGAGGTGTTGGAATTCCTTTGGAGTTACCTATGATGATCACGAGATCCGTGGTCGAGGCTATTCCCGCGGAGTGTGGTTATTTGTGATGGACTAGTTGGAGCACCCCTGTAGGGTTAAATCTTTTCGAGAAGCCGTGCCTGCGGTTATGTGGCAACTTAGATTTTTGTTTAACACCCGGTTATAGTAAACTTGAAGTAAACTCTAACAAAATACACCAACTGTGTGAGTAACCGTGATCGTCTCTGCTTGTGAATATGATCCGAGAGAGAACACGGTGGGGTTATGACTGTCATAAGTAAGTGTTCAGGATCTCATAGAGGTCATTCTAGGTTCGATCGTTCATCGTAGGCCACATATTTATCTTCATGTTATGTAAGTTTAGCCACCATATATGCTTAGTGCTGCTGCATACTAAACACGTACCCCTTCCTAACCTTAAGCTTGAATAGTCTCAGTACCCGGGCACTTGATTGCTGAGTCGTTATGGCTGACAGATTACTACAACACTCCAGGTACAGGTGCAGATGAGTTCGTGCAGGATGATCTGACCCAGCTCCAATGGGAATATGATGAGAAAAGAGGCAGGATGTACGTGACTTATCCAGACGAGTAAGGGACCATGGTCGTGATCTTTGGGATAGCGAGATAGTGTCATTTGCATCTGTTTTATCGTTTGATTTCGTCCGTAGTCAAACCCTGTCTTTATCTTGATGATTTGAACTCTGTGTGGAACTGTAATTTAGTATGTGGCGAGTGTAAGCCAACTTGTATTCTCATCTCTTCTGTAATGATGCAATGATACTATTCTTGCGAACGGCAAGATGCGTCTCTATCTCTTGTGATGCCCTCGTGCCTTAAAATGGATAGGCGCGCATCTTGGTCGTGACAAAACCAATCTTCGAAAATTGTGAAGTTACATGGGCTGCCTCACACTATAGTTTCTGGTAGACAAATTTTCACAAGTAATTTTTGGAAGGACCTGCTTAAGCTGTGGGACACCATGCTAAACATGACAAGTGTTTACCACCCACAAACTGATGGCTAGAGTGAAAGCGTAAACCAATGTGTAGAGATGTATTTAAGATATGCAGTCCATGCCACAACTCACAGATGGCATAGCTGGCTACCTCTTGCTGAATTTTGGTATAACACCAATTTCAATTCAGCCCTCAGGTGTTCCCCTTCTAAAGCCCTATATGGATATGTTCCTACTTAAGGATTATTTTATTCTATCCTACAGTCTAACAATGTGGATGTGGAGCAGTGGTTAGGAGAGCATCAGACTCACTCTGCCTCGTTGAAAGCCAATTTGTTGAAAGCACAAGCAAAAATGAAACATTACGTGGACGGACACATGTCTGACAGATCCTTTTCAATGGGAGACACCATGTACCTCAAAATCCACCCGTACGCTCAACACTTGGTGGTAAAACAACTGTGCCCCAAACAGGCTTACAACTATGGTCCTTTTAAAATTGTGGAGCGCATTGGCCCAGCGGCGTACAAACGGCAACTACCAGAAGGAGCTCTCATCCACCCAGTTTTCATGTTTCTCAATTAAATGGACACAAACCAGATCATACTCCTGCGTTCTCAGAATTACCAACCCAAGTGGATTTGTCACCGGCTAACGTAGTGCCCGTGCAGGTGCTGGATAGGAAAATGGTTAAGAAAGGCAAGACTGCATGTGCAAGTGTTGGTTTAATTAGAAGAAGCGGCAACCTGGGAAGTTTATGACGTCTTGCGACGATGTTATCCGGCGACACTAGCATGAGGGCATGTTGGTTCTTTAGAGGGAGGCACTTTCAGCATTCCGGGTCATCACGAGGAGGCAACATCATAGAGAGCGAGACTGTATAAACATTCTAGTGCATGCCTTGGGACGTAGTTAAGTGCAGGAAGTGGGCCTCGTGAGTCGTAAGTACTTATAGACTAACAACAGTTGAGATCAGTAGAAAATCTGTAATAGGATAATCGCTTAGTCTATTTCCCATTCCCCAGTTCTTTCTTCGACCTCACGAAAAATTCACCTCTGTAATCGAATCGAATTCAGAGTGGTTTATCCCGTGATTAGTGATCCTTACCAGTAAGATCATCACACTGTGTTCTACTTTTATAGCAATAGTAGATGAAAACATAATTTCTAGCAATGGGAGGGGGTGCTAGTGGGAGTGGAAATGAGAATGAGCTATGCTCTGTGTTGGATCTTCATGTTTACATGTCATGTTTGATTTTGAATTCGTCTTTAAATTTTGAGCTTGGAAAGTATGGATGTTTGAATTGTTACGTGGTGTCATGTTTGATTTTGAATTCGTCTTTAAATTTTGAGCTTGCAAAGTATGGATGTTTGAATTGTTACGTGATGTCTAATGCCTCCTATGGTTTGGAGAAATTTCAAGAAATTCTATAGGATATGGTTTTTGTAGGAACTTTTCTTTAGAGACTTTGGTTCATAGGAACGCATTACTATTCCTACATAGGATTGATTTCTATCCTTTTATTTCAAAAGAAAATAAAAAACTAGACTGAATGGAAAAAGGAAAAGACTTCCATTCAACCGGCTGATTATAGCTCTCGCATCTGCCGGGCGCTATGTCGTTCGATCGGCTGAGAGCTGCGCGTCTGATCAGCCGAGCCTAATACTTGTATATCAGGGCGCACGGGGTGTCCAGGTTTGTCAGGTCTACGGGCACAACTAACTGATTGTTCCCGCAAAAAGAAAAAAACTTTGTTGCAAAAAAAAATCTACAAATGTTTTCGTAACACGGTCTTTGTTGCGGAACATATACTATAACAACTCTATTGTGAAAAAAATCTAGAGTTGTTTCCACAACACGATCCTTGTTGCAGAAAATATTCTATAAAAAATTTGTTACAAAAAAATCTATAGACATTTTCACAACATACTCTTTGTTGCAAAAAAATATGCAACATAATCTATGTTGCAAAAGGCCCGTCAGCTACTTTTTAACGCTAGATCTGATGGCTAGCGCCCCGACCGACCTCTTGAAAAGATCGGCCGACGGACGCATAGCAACGCCCATGGGAAAACTCCTATGATATGACCAAATGACGTATCTTTTCCTAATCCTGTTCATAGAATTTGAGATGCATGTCATCTCATTTCCTACAAGTTTTTTATTCGTATGATTTTTTTCCTATCCTATGAACCAAAGGAAGCCTAATTATATTCATAGGTAAACATTTAACGTCCACATGCTGGCTGAAACTTCGGCCCGTCGCTCGCACGCCGCTAGATCGCGAAGGGATCTACCGCCCAGACACCTCCCGATCCACAATTTGTGTCGTTGTTTTTCCCTCCCTCGGCCCACCCACGTGCCCTAGGCCCACCATGACTGGCTTTTCTTTCTCATCCTCTCTGGTGCATCGTCCTCTGCCCTTCCTTATCTTCTTCCCCATGTGGTCGTCTTCAAGCTCTATCTCCATAACCGCTTGTTCAAAGCTCCGACGTGGGGTGGGGAAAGGAGCTGCAACTGGAGCCGGCCGAAGATGCATCTGCAAGAATCGCCACCGGCAAGCTGCGACCATGGCGGCCGCATGCTAGAAGCAGCGCGCAGTGTGCTGCAACCAGCGCCATTTTTGAAATGCTACAACCAGCGCCATTTTTTGCTACATACATTGATGGCAGAGCTACGACCCGCAACGACAAAGACGAGTTTTTGCTGCAATTGTCGTCTGTTTTTGCTACGACTAGCAGACAATTTGCTACATCCATTCATGGCAGAGATGCGACGCGGTCGAGGCGGCGACGATGACTTTTTTTTTGCTACCACCGGTATTTTCTTGCGACAACCACGTTGCTTTAGTGCTATAACCAACCTCTCATTTTGCGACAACCCACATCCCGGCGTTGAAACATTTTTTATAACCATGTCGCTTTTCTGCTACAACCAACACCTCGTTTTGCTACTAGCCATGACCGGGGTCAATCTGGTGCTACAACCACGACAATTTTTGCTTCAACCAGCAATCGCAAAAAGCTACTAACTGGTGAGCGTTTTTTTTTGCTATGATGGGTGTGGCAGCACCGGTGAGCTTGTCGTTGGGGTACTACGATCGGTGACAACATTATTGGAGCTATGGCGTCGCACCGGAGTTGTGACGGTCACCATGGGGACCTACAACCACAGGTGCATGCTGCTGCACGCGTGTAGCCACCGAGAAACGTAGAAGACGACAATGGCGAGGTGACAGTGTCCTCGACTAGGGGGTACTCACCATGTCGTCTCCCGACCAGTGGGTCGGGCCAAGGACCCCCATGATGATTCACTAATTGGCCACTTCGGGCAGCCCATGCCGAATACAAGGAGGATTCTACAAGAGTTGACGCACAAGACAAGGACTCCTCTAAACCCTAGGCCTATGATGCAGATATAAACCGAGGACGGGCTAGTCAATAGATCATTATATTCATTACTACAATCTTGTAGTAGATACTTCTACTATGTACTATCCTCCATATCAATACAATCAAAAGCGGGACGTAGGGTATTATCTCTTCAAGAGATCCCGAACCTGGGTAAAATCTTGTGTCCATGTTACCATCGCTCCAAGACGCCTAGCTTAGGACCCCTACTACGAGATATGCCGAATTTGACACCGACATTGGTGCTTTCATTGAGAACCTGTTGGGTAGTCGTTGCGGTGCAATGGGAATTAAGATCGGCTCGAACACGATCTATGCGTCGGAACCGAGCTACATCGTCAACGTCGGCATCTTCGTCGCCGGCTTGACTGGTCACCTCGTCTAGGCCGAGTACTGTGCGCCATGTCGGATCAGCTAGATTGGACGGGTGTTTTCATCAACATCAACTCCAATATCAACCAAGACCATGGAAGAATCCTCCATAGTGCTCGGGGGCTCAAGGTCAACATTGCCCTCTGTTGGGGAACGTCGCATGGGAAACAAAAATTTTCCTACGCACACGCAAACCTATCCATGGTGATGAGCATCTACGAGAGAGAGAGTGGATCTACATAACCTTGTAGATCGCTAAGCGGGAAGCGTTAAGAAACGCGGTTGGTGTAGTCGAACATCTTCGCGATTCAAATCGCCGAGCGTCCCGCGATCTCATCACGATCCGTCCCGCGATCCAATCACGATCCGTCCCATGAACTCATCACGATCCGTCCCGCGATCTCATCATGATCCGTCTCACGATCTTGATCACGATCTGTCCCCCGAACTCATCATGATCCGTTCCGCGATCTCATCACGAACTGTCTCGCGATCTCGATCACGGTCCTTCCGATCTAGCGCCGAACGGACGGCACCTCCGCGTTCAGCACACGTGCAGCTTGATGACGATCTCCACCGTCTCGATCCAGCGAGAGGAGGTGGAGAGGAGAGAGAGTTCACCGGCAGCGTGACGGCGCTCCGGTGATGGTGGTGGAGCAATTCCGGCAGGGCTTCGCCTAAGCGCTGCAGAAAACCGATCTAGAGGAAAAACTATGCACCGGTGTAACGGGTAGCACGTGGCCAGAAATTCTGTCTAAAAACCACCCAATCCACTAGTATATATAGGAGGAGAGGAGAGGAGAGGCAGCCAAGGCCTTTGGGTCAGCCGAAATAGGAGGTGGGAGCAATCCTACTTCACCTCCAATCCTAGTTGGAGTAGGATTGCCTCCTATTGGCTGATTTTCCACTTTTTGCTTTAGGACTTTCTCTCCTGCGCCATGGGCCTTTATGGCTGTTTTCCCAGCCCACTAAGGGCTGGTTATTATTCTCCCACAGCCCATGGACATCTTGGGGTCGAAATACCCCTCCCGGAGGTCCTCCGGTACACTACCGGCACTCCCGGTACAATACCGATACTCCCGGTACACTACCGATGAGCCCGAAACTTTTCCGGAAACCAAACTGGGACTTCCTATATATGAATCTTTACCTCCGGACCATTCCGGAGCTCCTCGTGACGTCCAGGATCTCATCCGGGACTCCGAACAACCTTCGGTCACCACCATACATAACTCTACACTACCGAAACGTCACCGAACCTTAAGTGTGCTAACCCTGCGGGTTCGAGAACTATGTAGACATGACCGAGACACCTCTACGATCAATAACCAATGGCGGGACCTGGACGTCCACATTGGTTCCTACATATTCTACGAAGATCTTTATCGGTCGAACCTCTATGTCAAGGATTCAGTTAATCCCGTATATCGTTCCCTTTGTTCTTCGGTATGTTACTTGCCCGAGATTCGATCGTCAGTATCTCCATACCTAATTCAACCTCGTTACTGGCAAGTCTCTTTACTCGTTCCGTAATACAAGATCCCATGACTAACACTTAGCCACATTGCTTGCAAGGCTTGTTGTGATGTTGTATTACCGAGTGGGCCTTGAGATACCTCTCCGTCACACGGAGTAACAAATCCCAGTCTCGATCCATGCCAACTCAACAAACACCATCGGAGATACCTGTAGAGCACCTTTATAGTCACCCAGTTACGTTGCAACGTTTGATACACACAAGTCACTCCTCCGATATCCGTGAGTTGCATGATCTCATGGTCATAGGAACATATACTTGACATGCAGAAAACAGTAGCAATAAACTGACACGATCATATGCTATGTTTGTAGTTTGGGTCTTATCCATCACATCATTCTCCTAATGATGTGATCCCGTTATCAAATGACATCTCATGTCCATGGCTAGGAAACCTTAACCATCCTTTGATCAACGAGCTAGTCCATTAGAGGCATACTAGGGACATGGTTTTGTTTATGTATCCACACATGCATTTAAGTCTCCGATCAATACAATTATAGCATGGATAATAAACAATTATCATGAACAAGGAAATATGATAATAACTAATTTATTATTGCCTCTAGGGCATATTTCCAACAGTCTCCCACTTGCACTAGAGTCGATAATCTAGTTCACATCACCATGTGATTCGCATTGTTATGAATCTAACACCCAATGAGTTATGGGGCTCGATCATGCTTTGCATGTGAGAGAGGTCTTATAGTCAACGGGTCTGCTATATTCAGATCCGTGTGTACTTTGCAAATCTCTATGTCAAACCGTAAACACTGCTACCACACTCCACTTGGTACTATTTCCAAATGGCTGCTCCACTATACGTATCCAGATTGCTACTACGAGTAATCCGGATTAGTGTTAAAGCTTGCATCGACGTAACTCCTTACGACGAACCCTTTATCACCTCCATAATCGAGAAACATCTCCTTAGTCTTTCAGTTACTAAGGACAATCTTGACCGCTGTCCAGTGATCCACTCCTAGATCTCTTTTGTACCCCTTGACAGACTCATGGCAAGGCACACACAGGTGCGGTACACAGCATGGCATACTATACAAAGCCTATGGCTAAGGCATAGGGGACGACGTTCGCCCTTTCTCTTTCTTCTGCCGTGGTTGAGCTTTGAGTCTCACTCAACTTCACACCTTACAAATCAGGCGAGAACTCTTTCTCTGACTGATCCATTTTGAACTCTTTCAAAATCTTTGTCAAGGTATGTACTCATTGAAAGTCTCATCAAGTCATCTTTGATCTATCTCTATAGATCTTGATGCTCAACAATTAGGTAGTTTTATCCAGGTTTTACTTTGAAAATCACTTTCCAAATAACTGTTTATGCTTTCCAGAAATTCTACATTATTTCCGATCATAAATATGTCATCCACATATACTTATCAGAAATTCTATAGTGCTCCCACTCACTTTGTTGCAAATACAAGTTTCTCGTAAACTTTGTATAAACTCAAAAACTTTGATCAACTCATCAAAGCGTATATTCCAACTCCGAGATGCTTGCTTCAGTCCATGGAAGGATCACCAAAGCTTGCACACCTTTTAGCATCCTTAGGACTGACAAAACCTTCTGGTTGTATCACATACAACCTTTCCTCAAGTAAAACGTTAAGGAAACGATGTTTTGACATCCATCTGCCAGATTTCATAATTGAAAACACAGCAACTGCTAACATAATTCCAACAGACTTTAGCACCACTACGAATGAGAAAGTCTCATCGTAGTCAACTCCTTGAACTTGGCACAAACATCTTTGCAACAAGTCGAGCTTTACAAATAGTGACATTCACCATCAGTGTCTGTCTTCATTTTAAAGGTCCATTTGTACTCAACGACCTGCCGTCTAACGAGCAAGTCTACCAAAGTCTACACTTGGTTTTCATACATGGATCCTATCTCGGATTTCATGGCCTCCAACCATTTGTCGGAATCCGGGCCCATCATCGCTTCTCCATAGCTCGTAGGTTCATCGTTGTCCAACAACATGAACTCCAAGACAAAGTTGTCGTACCACTTAGGAGCAGTACACATCCTTGTCGACCTACGAAGTTCGATAGTAACTTGATCCTGAAGCTTCATGATCATCATCATTAACTTCCTCTTCAACTAACGTAGGCTTCACAGAAACATCTTTCTGCGTTGCGCTACTCTCTGGTTGAACAAAGGTTTAACAACCTCATCAAGTTCTATCTTCCTCCCACTCAATTCTTTCGAGAGAAACTTTTCCTCAAGAAAGGATCCGTTTTAGTAACAAACACTTTGCACTTGGATCTGAGATAGAAGGTTCACCCAACTGATCTTAGGGTATTCTATGAAGATGCATTTGTCCGCCTTGGCTTCGACCTCATTAGGTGAAAACATTTTCCACACAAGTGTCGCAGCCCCAAGTATTAAGAAATGACAACTTAGGTTTCTATCAAACCATAATTCACACGGTGTCATCTCAACGGATTTAGATGGTGCCCTATTTAAAGTGAATGTAGTTGTCTCTAATGCATAACCCCAAAATTATAGTAGTAAAACGATAAGAGACATCATAGCACGCACCATATCCAATAGAGCATAACTATGATGTTCGGACACACCATCACACCATGGTGTTCCAGGTAGCGTTAGTTGTGAAACAAATTTCACGTTGTCTTAAGTTGTATGCCAAACTCGTGACTCAGATATACACCTCCACGATCATATCGCAGTCATTTTTATCTTCTTGTCACGATGATCTTTAAACTTCACTCTGAATTTGCTTGAACCTTTCAAACGATTCAGACTTGTGTTTCATTAAGTAAATATACACTATATCTACTCAAATCATCAGTGAAGGTAAGAAAATAACGATATCCACTGCACGCTACAAGACTCACTAGATTGCATACATCAACATGTATCATTTCCAATGAATCACTTGCCCGCTCCATCCAACGGGGTCCTTTAGTCATCTTGCCCAAGAGGCATGGTTCGCATGTCTCAACCGATTCGAAATCGATGAGTCCAAATATCCATCAGCATGGAGTTTCTACATGCGCTTTATACCAATATGACATTTAGCGGCAGTGCCACAAGTATGTGGTACTATCATTATTTAACTTTGTATCTTTTGACATCAATGTTATGAACATGTGTATTACTACGATCAAGATTTCAAGAAACCATTCTCACTGGGTGCATGACCATTGAAGGTATTATTCATGTAACCAGAATAACTATTATTCTCTGACTTAAATGAATAACCGTATTGCAACAAACATGATCTAATCATGTTCATGCTCAACGCAAAACACCAAATAACATTTATTTAGGTTCGTCACTAATCCTGAAGGTAGAGAGAGCGTGCGATGTTGATCACATCAACCTTGGAAACACTTCCAACACATATCGTCACCTCACCCTTAGCTAGTTCTCCGTTTATTCCGTAGCTTTTATTTCGAGTTACTAACATTTAGCAACCGAACCGGTATCCAATACCCAGGTGCTACTAGGAGTACTAGCAAGGTACACATCAATAACTCGTATATCAAATATACTTCTGTCGATGTTGCCAGCCTTCTTATCTACTAAGTATCTAGGGTTGTTCCGCTTCAGCGACCTCTCACCTCATAATAGAAGCACTTAGTCTCGGGTTTGAGTTCAACTTTGGGTTGCTTCACTGGAGCAGCAACTGACTTGCTATCCATGAAGTTTCCCTCCTTGCTCTTGCCCTTTTAGAAACTAGTGGTTTGATTAACCATCAACACTTGACGCTCCTTCTTGATTTCTACCTTCGTGGTGTCAAACATCGCGAACAGCTCAGGAATCATTATTTCTATCCCTGGCAATTTATAGTTCATCACTAAGTTCTAGTAGCTTTAGTGACAGTGACTTGGAGAACTATATCAATCACTATCTTATCTGGAAGATCAACTCCCACTTGATTCAAGCGATTGTAGTACCCAGACAATCTGAGTACATGCTCAACGATTGAGCTATTCTCCTTCATCTTACAGGCAAAGAATCTTGTTGGAGATCTCATATCTCGCAACACGGGCACGAGCCTGAGATCACAATCTCAGCTCCTAGAACATCTCATATGTTCCGTGACGTTCAAAACGTTTTGGAGCCTCAATTCTAAGCCGTAATGCATGACGCACTAAACTATCAAGTAGTCATTGAAACGTGCATGTCAGATGTTCACAACATCTACAGTCGACGCTAGATGGGGTGGCGCACCGAGCGGTGCATTAAGGACATAAGCCTTCTGTGCAGCAATGAGGACAATCCTCAGATCACGGACCCAGTCCGCAATTTTGCTACCAACATCTTTCAATTCTATTTCTCTAGGAACATATAAAAATACAAGGGAGCTACAGCGCGAGCTAGTAATCTACAACATAATTTGCAAAGACACTTTGACTATGTTCATGATAATGAGTTCAATTTATCATATTACTTAAGAACTCCCACTCAAATTGACATCCCTCCGATCATTCGAGTGATACATGATCCAAATTCACCAACTCAAGTCCGACCATCACGTGAGTTGAGGTGGCTGCAATGGTGAACATCATTATGTTGATCATATCTACTATATGACTCATGTTCGACCTTTCGGTCTCTCGTGTTCCGAGGCCATGTCTGTACATGCTAGGCTCGTCAAGTTTAACCCGAGTGTTCTGCGCGTGCAAATCTGGCTTGCACCCATTGTATGTGAACGTAGAGTCTATCACACCCGATCATCACGTGGTGTCTCAACACGACGAACTTTCGCAACGGTGCACACTCGGGGAGAACACAGTTCATCTTGAAATTCAAGTGAGGGATCACCTTATAATGCTACCGCCGTACTAAGAAAAACAAGGTGCATAAAAGGATTAACATCTCATGCAATTCATAAGTGACATGATATGGCCATGAACTTGTGTTTAAGATCTCCATCTTCGAAACACCGACATGATCTCCATCGTCACCGGCACAACACCATTATCTCCATCATCTTGATCTCCATCAATGTGTTGCCATTGGGGTTGTCACGCCCTGCATGCTTCTACTACTATTGCTACCGTAGCGATAAAGTAAAGCATTACATAGTGCTTAATGATTGACACGCAGGTCATACAATAATTAAAGACAACCCTATGGCTCCTGCCGGTGGCCGTACTCATCGACATGCAAGTCGTGATAATCTATACATCACATGATCATCTCATACATCACATATATCTCATCATGTAATTGGCCATATCACATCACAACATACCCTGCAAAAACAAGTTAGACGTCCTCTAATTGTTGTTGCATATTTTACGTGGCTGCTATGGGTATCTAGCAAGAACGATTCTCACCTACGCATAAACCACAACGGTGATACACTAGTTTGCTTTTCAACATTTTCAAGGACCGCCTTTGTCGAATCCGATCCAACTAAAGTGAGAGAAACTGTCACCCGCAAGCCATCTAGGCAACAAGTTGCGTCGAGGGAACCGGTCTCTCGTAAGCATACGAGTAATGTTGGTCCAGGCCGCTTCATCTCACAATCCCGCTGAACCAAAATACGACCAAGGGAGGAAGCAATCTAAGCATCAACGCCCACAAACCTTTTGTGTTCTACTCGAGATCTCATCGAACCATCAACCTAGCTCATGATGCCACTGTTGGGGAACGTCGCATGGGAAACAAAAAATTTCCTACGCACACGCAAACCTATCCATGGTGATGAGCATCTACGAGAGGGAGAGTGGATCTACATACCCTTGTAGATCTCTAAGCGGGAAGCATTAAGAAACGCGGTTGGTGTAGTCAAACATCTTCGCGATCCAAATCGCCGAGCGTCCCGCGATCTCATCACGATCCGTCCCGCGATCCAATCACGATCCGTCCCGTGAACTCATCACGATCCGTCCCGCGATCTCATCACGATCCGTCTCACGATCTTGATCATTATCTGTCCCCCGAACTCATCATGATCCATTCCGCGATCTCATCACGAACTGTCTCGCGATCTCGATCACGGTCCTTCCGATCTAGCGCCGAACGGACGGCACCTCCGCGTTCAGCACACGTGCAGCTTGATGACGATCTCCACTGTCTCGATCCAGCGAGAGGAGGTGGAGAGGAGAGAGAGTTCACCGGCAGCGTGACGGTGCTCCGGTGATGGTGGTGGAGCAATTCCGGCAGGGCTTCGCCTAAGCGCTGCAGAAAACCGATCTAGAGGAAAAACTATGCACCGGTGTAACGGGTAGCACGTGGCCGGAAATTCTGTCTAAAAACCACCCAATCCACTAGTATATATAGGAGGAGAGGAGAGGAGAGGCAGCCAAGGCCTTTGGGTCGGCCGAAATAGGAGGTGGGAGCAATCCTACTTCACCTCCAATCCTAGTTGGAGTAGGATTGCCTCCTATTGGCTGATTTTCCACTTTTTGCTTTAGGACTTTCTCTCCTGCGCCATGGGCCTTTGTGGCTGTTTTCTCAGCCCACTAAGGGCTGGTTATTATTCTCCCACAGCCCGTGGACCTCTTGGGGTCGAAATACCCCTCCCGGAGGTCCTCCGGTACACTACCGGCACTCCCGGTACAATACCGATACTCCCGGTACACTACCGATGAGCCCGAAACTTTTCCGGAAACCAAACTGGGACTTCCTATATATGAATCTTTACCTCCGGAGCTCCTCGTGACGTCCAGGATCTCATCCGGGACTCCGAACAACCTTCGGTCACCACCATACATAACTCTACACTACCGAAACGTCACCGAACCTTAAGTGTGCTGACCCTATGGGTTCGAGAACTATGTAGACATGACCGAGACACCTCTACGGTCAATAACCAATGGCGGGACCTGGACGTCCACATTGGTTCCTACATATTCTACGAAGATCTTTATCGGTCGAACCTCTATGTCAAGGATTCAGTTAATCCCGTATATCGTTCCCTTTGTTCTTCGGTATGTTACTTGCCCGAGATTCGATCGTCAGTATCTCCATACCTAATTCAACCTCGTTACTGGCAAGTCTCTTTACTCGTTCCGTAATACAAGATCCCATGACTAACACTTAGCCACATTGCTTGCAAGGCTTGTTGTGATGTTGTATTACCGAGTGGGCCCTGAGATACCTCTCCGTCACACGGAGTAACAAATCCCAGTCTCGATCCATGCCAACTCAACAAACACCATCGGAGATACCTGTATAGCACCTTTATAGTCACCCAGTTACGTTGCGACGTTTGATACACACAAGGCACTCCTCCGATATCCGTGAGTTGCATGATCTCATGGTCATAGGAACATATACTTGACATGCAGAAAACAGTAGCAATAAACTGACACGATCAAATGCTATGTTTGTAGTTTGGGTCTTATCCATCACATTATTCTCCTAATGATGTGATCCCGTTATCAAATGACATCTCATGTCCATGGCTAGGAAACCTTAACCATCCTTTGATCAACGAGCTACTCCATTAGAGGCATACTAGGGACATGGTTTTGTCTATGTATCCACACATGCATTTAAGTCTCCGATCAATACAATTATAGCATGGATAATAAACGATTATAATGAACAAGGAAATATGATAATAACTAATTTATTATTGCCTCTAGGGCATATTTCCAACACCCTCGTGCGACCCTGCAGTTTTTCCGGACAGCGAATTCGTGTTCATTGTCCCCGCCTCCTCGAGTGTCTCTTTGATGATTGCTTCAGTGGACTTTCAAGGAATTATGTCTAGAACAACCCTGCAAAATTTCTTCGCATTCCGGTGAAGGAATCTCAAGCGTTCTACAATATACCGGAGCCTTATCGAATCCGGACGAGAATCTAGACGAGTTTAGGGCGAGGAGTCCAGCTTCTAGCTCGGACGTCTGTTGGAAAATCCCACCATTCATCGGCTATGGAATTCCTATGCCGATCACCCCTCAAAATTTCAGCTCGATCCGACTGTCCAAATTCCAGGAAACATCCGATTAGTACAAGAAATTTTGGATCTATTTTCTGCATGAAAACGAATCCGACCTGAGTTCATCTTTTTCATGAACGGGTTGTCGGACGTCCTTTTTGAAGGAAATTTTCTCATCATCTCGATCATCCGACCAAGAATTCGGCATCGCGAGGGCCGAATAATCATCAAGTGAACCTCGTCATCTGCGGATTGTACGGGTCGGGCGCTCCATTGCTTCATCAAGCCAGCATCGACCTCGTCACAAATTCGGACATGCGTTGGCATTGCCTCATCGTTACTTTTTCAAGCTAACGTCCACCATGCCGACCTGCGTTGACACGTCGGCTAACATGAGGCTCTAGTGTCACCTCATAGATCTGCTTCGTCACGTCGGCTAGACCGGGGCATTGGCATCCCTTCATCAACCTGCTCCGAGGACTTTGGCGTCACCAGCCGACCTGCTTCAACACATCGTCTGGCATGAGACTTCGGCGTCACCAACCGACCTGCTTCATGATACGTCTCCAACGATCTATAATTTATGAAGTGTTCATGCCATGTTTACAAAAATTCTATATGATTTTGGTATGATTTTATTAGAACTAACCCGGACTGATGTTGTTTTTAGCAGAACTACCGTGGTGTTGTTTTTGTGCAGAAATAGAAGTTCTCAGAATGAGCTGAAAATTTACGGAGAATATTTTTGGAAAATATAAAAAATACTGGAGTGAAGAGTCACCCGAGAGGAAGGCCGAGGAGGCCACAAGCCCCAGGGGCGCGACCACCCCCCTAGTCGCGGCCACCAGGCTTGTGGGCCCCTCAGGAGTCCACCGACCTCCCTCTTAGCTCTATAAATCCTCAATTATTCCAAACCTCCGAGAAATAACCTAGATCGGGAGTTCCGCCGCCGCACACCTCCAGAGCCACGAAAAACCAATCTTGGCCCTCTCCAGCACCATGCCGGAGGGGGTCACCATCACCAGAGGCCATCTTCATTGTCCTGGAGGGGCCATCAACACCATGGAGGCCATGGGCCAGAGGGAGAACCTCTCCCCACAGAGGGGGAGGCCATGAAGGAGGAAGCACGCGGGGGAGAACCTCTCCCCCTCTCTCCCGGTGGTGCCGGAGTGCCATCGGGGGAACCATCGCCGTGGTGATCGGCTTCATCAACATCACCTTCTTCATCACCATCCTCATCTCCTTTTAGCGGTACACTCTCCCGCACCCCGCTGTAATCACCTACTTGAACATGGTGCTTTATGCTACATATTATGATCCAATGATGTGTTGCCATCCTATGATGTTTTGAGTAGATTACTTTTGTCCTATTAGTTGATTGATGATCATGATTGGTTTGAGTTGCATGTTTTATTATTGCTGTTGTCCTATGGCGCTCTCCGTGTCGCGCAAGCGTGAGTGATCCTCATTGTAGGGTGTTGCAATATGCTTATGATTCTCTTATAGTGCATGGCATGAGTGATAGAAGCACAGACCCGAGTAAGTAGGTTGTTTGCGTATGGGAATAAAGAGGACTTGATACCTTATAATTCTATGGTTGGGTTTTACCTTAATGATCTTTAGTAGTTGCGCATGCTTGCTAGAGTTCCAATCATAAGTGCATATGATCCAAGTAGAGAAAGTATGTTGGCTTATGCATCTCCCTCATATATAATTACAATAATGATTTCCGATCTTGTTAACAATTGCCTAGGATAATTCCGCACACCGACCCATCATTATTCCACACTCGCTATTTGTAATATATCGTAATATTATGATAACAGCACCTATATTTATATTTTAGTTCTCCGATATCATGCAAAGCTATCCTCTTCGTACCCATAGCGTAGTTTTATTTCTCGTTTCTAGTTGGAAGCAAACATTCGGTGTACGTAGAGTCGTATCGGTGGCAGATAGGACTTGAGAGAATATTCATCTTACCTTTAGCTCCTTGTGGGTTCGACACTCCATACTTATCACTTCCACCTTCGGAAATTTCTACGATGATTCCTTGCACTTGGGGATTATCAAGCTCCTTTCTGACGTCGTTGCCAGGGAGCAATAGCGTCGGGTTGATATTCTCGTGTATGCTTGTTTGCTTTCTTCACTAAATAGATTTTATTTCCCCTTTTTACTTTCTGTAGTTGTGGGTGAAACAACCAAAAAAATACAAAAAAATACAAAAAGAGTTATTTTCCCCTTTTGCCTAAGAAGTTTTTCAAAAAGAGAAGTGATTGGAAGGTTGCGCATTGGAGAAGTGAGGGTCGACCTTGAACACTTGTGTTCATGCTCATGGAAACAATGTAGAATTTTTCATGGAAGCTTTTGTAAAATAATTATCACCTTGTATATATCCATTGTATTATAAAAATAATGTGCCAAAATTTACTTTTAGGATGATTAGATTGCTTGTTTGGTGTGTGCAGTGCAAAAACAGAAACTTTGGCTGTAGTGCGTGAATTTACATTTTTTACTGGAACGTCAAAAGTTTCTGAAATTTTTACACAATACTGCTATGCATATTTTTTCCTAAAATTTCAGAATTTTTTGAGTTACAGAAGTATACAGTAACTAATGTTTGAAAATTATATGCAACTTGTCTTGGCAGTACATAAAGAGTTGATTTATTATTATGTGTACTAACCTATCTCATGAGTTCTTTTTGAGTTTTGTGTGGATGAAGTTTTTGAGAATAGGTGAAACCGGGATATGATAGGATTGAACAAGATACAAAAGCTCAAGCTTGGGGATGCCCAAGGAAATCCAAGTAAATATTTTAAGAACTCTCAAGCATCTAAGCTTGGGGATGCTACGCGTCCCACCTCTCTTCATTAACAATTATCGGTTAGCCTATGTTGGGCCTAAATTTTTATTCGTTCACATGATGCATGATATTCTTGGAGTGCCATTTTTATTTTGTTTGTTGTTTCAATAAAATCATTGGATCTGAAATTTTGAATAAGAGAGAGTTCTCACATGGATATTTATCTAATTAACTACACATTGATCTTCACTTATATCTTTTTGAAGTAGTTTGTCATTCACTCTCATGCTTCACTTATATCCTATGATTAAATGGTTGAATGAATTGAATATCATAAATCTGAAATTAAAAATGCTTCATATACTTATCCCATGGGGAGTAATGACTTCACACATAATAAGTATAGGTGGTGAAATTTATTGAAAGTTAGCGAACACCGCATTGATCACTTGAACAATTCATGAAAGAATACTGAAGGAAGGGAGATTTCACATATAAATATACTATCTTGGACATCTTCTATGATTGTGATTACCCATTAATTATTTTCAAACTTGAGAAAATTAGTTGAAGTTGGACAAAGAAGATAACATGATGAGTTATGGTTGAGTATATTTGCATAGAAGTTATATTGTTATGGATCCTCCAACATGTGGAGCTTGCTTCCACCTCATACTAGCGAAAACTTCTACACTAAGTAGAAATACTACTTGTGCACCCAAATACCCTTAAACTAGTTTTGCCATAAGAGTCCACTATACCTACCTATGGATTGAATAATATCCTCGAAGTAAGTTTTCATCGGTGCAAAAAGCAATAAAAATTGCTCCTAAATATGTAAGATCTTTTATTGTAAGGGAAAATAAGCATTGTCCGAATTTGTGATGACAAAGAAATAAAAGCGACGGACTGCATAATAAAGGTTGCTATCACAAAGGCCAATACAACGTGACGCTCCTTTGCATTAAGAGTTTGTGCATCCAAAAACAAAAAGCGCATGACAACCTTTGCTTCCCTCTACGAAGGGCCTATCTTTTATTTCTTAGTACTTACCTTTATGCAAGAGTCATGGTGATCTTCACCACTTCCTATATTTCGTCTTTATCTCTTGGCAAGCGTCATGTGTTGGGGAATGATCTAGACATATATATCCACACAAATATATTTAATCATGAATTATTATTGTTGACAATTATCTATGTGATAAATAAGTTTGGAAGCGAAACATTAAGCCCCTATCTTTCTCTGTGTTCGATGGATGCTATTTGTTCTAAAAATATGATTTGAGTGCTAGAAATCATGGAAGACTATATGATAGTTGAGTATGTGGAATTTGCTAAATCAAAGCTCTTACATAGACCCTTCCTGAAAATAAGATGAATTGCAATTGTTCGAAGACTAGGAATATGGTTTGTTAGTTTTCAAGAAGCTTTCTGGTCTATACTTTAAACATGTGAATAGCTTGTTACTTGATCATGAGAAGTTTTATGAGATGAGCTACTGTTGATGATACATATTGGCCCTAGAAAAAGTGATTGGAGTTGTCATTGATCAAACTTTTGCACTTGCTAGCATTCACACTTCATAAATTATTTCTTTTATCATTTACCTACTTGAGGGCAAGCAGGAATTAAGCTTGGGGATGCTAATACATCTCCAACGTGTCTATAATTTATGAAGTATTCATGCCATGTTTGCAATAGTTCTATATTATTTTGGTATGATTTTATTAGAACTGACCCGGACTAACGTTGTTTTCAGCAGAACTACTGTGGTGTTGTTTTTGTGCAGAAATAGAAGTTCTCAGAACGAGCTGAAAATTTACGAAGAATATTTTTGGAAAATATAAAAAATACTGGAGCGAAGAGTCACCCGAGAGGAAGGCCGAGGAGGCCAAAAGCCCAAGGGGCGTGGCCACCCCCCTGGCCGCGGCCACCAGACTTGTGGGCCCCTCGGGAGTCCATGGACCTCCCTCTCAGCTCTATAAATTCAAATATTCCAAAACCTCCAAGAAATAACCTAGATCGGGAGTTCCGCCACCGCACACCTCCAGAGCCACGAAAAACCAATCTTCGCCCTCTCCGGCACCATGCCGGAGGGGGTCACCATCACCGTAGGCCATCTTCATCGTCCCAGAGGGGCCATCAACACCATGGAGGCCATGGATTGCTACTTCTCGAGCATGCGTTGATTTCCCGTGAAGAGGAACGGTTTGATGCAGCAAAGTAGATAAGTATTTCTCTCAGTTTTTGAGAACCAAGGTATCAATCTAGTAGGAGATACAAGCGAGCCACCAATAGATATACCTGCACAAGGAATCAAACTCTTGCACCCAACACTATAAAGGGGTTGTCAATCCCTTCACGGTTATTTGCAAGGATGAGATCTAGTAGAGATAGATATAATAGGATGCTTGAACGGAAAGTAAAACTAAAAGTAAAAATAGGGCAGCAAGTATTTTTGGTGTTTTTGGTTTTAGATCAGAAAGTATAATATGGAAAATTGACTCAGGGGGCCATAGATTTCATTAGATGGCTTCTCTCAGGATGGCAAGTATTACGGTGGGTGAACAAATTATTGTCGAGCAATTGATAGAGAAGGGAATAATTATGAAGATATCCAAGGCAATGATTATGCACATAGGTATCACGTCTGTGACAAGTAGACCGAAACGATTCTGCATCTACTACTATTACTCCACACATCGACCGAAACGATTCTGCATCTACTACTATTACTCCACACATCGACCGACTCCTGCCTGCATCTAGAGTATTAAGTTCATGAAAAACAGAGTAACGCTTTAGGTAAAATGACATGATGTAGAGGGATAAACTCAAGCAATATGATGAAAACCCCATCTTTTTACCCTTGATGGCAACAATACAATACGTGCCTTGGTACGCCTACTTTGTCACTAGGTGAGGACACCGCAAGATTGAACCCAAAACTAAGCACTTCTCCTATTGCAAGAATTACCAATCTAGTTGGCCAAACAAAACCAATAACTACAAGAGACTTGCAAAGATATGAAATCATGCATATAAGAATTCAGGAAAGACTGAAATAATATTCATGGATAATCTGAACATAAACCCACAATTCATCGGATCTCGACAAACACACCGCAAAAGAGTATTACATCAGATAGATCTCCATGAAGATCATGAAGAACATGGTATTGAGAAGCAAAGAGAGAGAATAAACCATCTAGCTACTAGCTTTGGACCCGTAGGTCTGTGGTGAACTACTCACGCATCATCGGAGGGGCAATGGACTTGATGTAGATGCCCTCCGTGATCGAATCCCCCTCTGGCAGATTACCAGAAAAGTCTCCAAGATTGGATCTCTCGGGAACGGAGGCTTCTGGCGGCAGAAAAGTGTTTTTGTGGCTCGTTTTGATAATGATGGAATATTTGGGTATTTATAGGCCAAAGATTAGGGTTAGGGGAGTTGTCAGGGGCCCACAAGCCTGCCCGGCGTGGGTGGCCTCCTGGCCGCGGCAAGCGGGCTTGTGGCCCCGTGGCAGCTCCTCTGCCTTGGTTCTCAAGTCTCGTGGATTCAATATTTTCCATAAAAAATCATTCCGGAGGTTTTATTCCGTTTGGACTCTGTTTAATATTCCTTATCTATGAAACTCAAAAACAAGGAAAAAACAGAAACTGGCACTAGGCTCTAGATTAATAGATTAGTCCCAAAAATAATGTAAAATAGCATATTAATGCATATAAAACATCCAAACAGATAATATAATAGCATGGAACAATCAAAAATTATAGATACATTGGAGACGTATCAGCATCCCCAAGCTTAATTCCTGCTCGTCCTCGAGTAGGTAAATGATAAAAAACAGAATTTTTGATGTGGAATGCTACCCAACATATTTATCCATGTAATATTCTTTATTGTGGCATGAATATTCAGATCCGTTAGATTCAGAACAATAGTCTAATATTGACATAAAATAGTAATACTTCGAGCACACCAACAAGGTAGTCGTGTCCTTTCGAAATAACATGGCCTTAGAAAGTTATCCCTACAAAATCATATGGTCTGGCTATGCTCCATCTTACCCACACATAGTATCTAAATCATGCACAACCCTGATGAATAAGTCAAGCAATTGTTTCACACTTTTGGTGTTCTCAAACCTTTTCAACTCTCACGCGATACATGATCGTGAGCCATAGATATATCATTATAGGTGGAATAGAATATGGAGGAGGTGCAAAGGAAAAAGGAGAAGATAGTCTCACATCAACTAGGCGTATCAACGGGCTATGGAGATGCCCGTCAATAGATATCAATGTGAGTAAGTAGGGATTGCCATGCAACAAATGCACTTAGAGCTATAAGTGTATGAAAGCTCAAAAAGAAAACTAAGTGGTCGTGCATAATGAATATCCACTAGTTATATGAAAGTGACAAAATAGGAGACTCTCTATCATGAAGATCATGGTGCTACTTTGAAGCACAAGTGTGGAAAAAGATAGTAGCAATTGTCCCTTCTCTCTTTCTCTCATTTTTTTGGTGGGCTTCTTTGGCCTCTTTTATTTTTTTGGTTTGGGCTTCGCTGGCCTCTTTTATTTTTTATAAATTCCTGATACTCGTCCCAACTTGTGAGGGAGTCATAGGCTTGATCATCCTTTTCTCTCATGGTACAATGCTCTATTAATGAAAAATCATCACACTTTTATTTACTTATAACTCAAAGAAAAAGAAATTAGAACTCGATTCCTATGACAAGATATAACTCTATATGCAATATGAAGTGATGATGCAAGTCATTGAAAAACTACATGGTGGAAATTGCATGGAAATATATCTCGGAATGGCTATGGAAATGCCATAATAGGTAGGTATGGTGGCTGTTTTGAGGAATATATGGTGGCTGTTTTGAGGAAGGAGGGTTTGATGTACCGGCGAAAGTTGCGCGGTACTAGAGAGGCTAGCAAAGATGGAAAGGTGAGAGTGTGTATAATCTATGGACTCACATTAGTCATAAAGAACTCACATACTTTGTAAAAGTCTATTAGTCATCAAACAAAGCATTAGACGCATGCTCCTAGGGGAGAGGTTGGTAGGAGTTAACCATCGCTTGCTCCCGACCCTCACACAAAGGTCGACAATCATTAGACAAGTCATGCTCCGACTTCGTTACATAACGGTTCACCATACGTGCATGCTACGGGAATCACAAGCTTTAACACACGTATCTCTTCATTTCACAACTGCTCACTAGCATGACTCACATATTACCATCCCTATTATCTCAAAAGTATATGCAAGGAATCCAACTTCTCATAGTTGTTAATGCACTTAATTTGAAAGTTTTTATTATATCCCTCTTGGATGCCATTATATTAGGACTAAATTCATAACCTAAACAAATTACATGATGTTTAAAAAACTCTCAAAATAATATAAGTGAGGAAGGTTCAATAATTTCTATAAAATATAACACCACCATGTTATAAAAAGATATAAGTGAAGCACTAGAGCAACATTGCCTAGCTCAAAAGATATAAGTGAAGCATATAGAGTATTTTAACAAATTCATGATTCAGCGCGTCTCTATCTAAAGATGTGTGCATCAAGGATGATTGTGGCAAACTAACAAGCAAAGACTCATATCATACAATATGCTCCAAGCAAAACACATATCATGTGGTGAATAAAAATATAGCCTCAAGTAAATTTACCGATGGATTGAAGACGAAAGAGGGGATGCCTTCCGGGGCATCCCCAAGCTTAGGCTCTTTGGTATCCTTCAATATGACTTGGGGTACCATGGTCATCCCCAATCTTAGGCTATTGCGACTCTTTATTCCATAGTCCATCAAATCTTCACCCAAAACTTGAAAACTTCACAACACAAAACTCAACCGAAAACTCATGAGATCCGTTAGTACAAGAAAAATAAATCACCACTTTAGGTACTGTTGTGAACTCATTATTTATTTATATTTGTGTAATACCTACTGTATTCTAAAGTTTCCATGACTTATACCCCCCGATACGACCCATAGATACATCAAAATAAGCAAACAACACAAAGAAAACAGAATCTGTCAAAAACAAAACAGTCTGTAGCAATCTGTAAACTTAGAATAATTATGGAACTGTAAAATTATGAAAAATTAGGACAACCAGGGAAATTTGTATATAAATCATGTGTAAAAATTTCATATCAATTTTATGCTCTGAAAAATTCAGAAAAATCTTGGACTGAGCGCAAAAGTTTTTGTTTTCCAGCAAGATCAAATCAACAACTACCATAGATCACCCCAAAGGTTTTACTTGGCTAAAACACTAATTTAAACACAAAAAACACAATTACTACAGAAGTAATAATGTTCCAAACACACCAAAATAGAAGGAAAAAGCAGAAAGAAAAATAAAATTGGGTTGCCTCCCAACAAGCGCTATTGTTTAACGCCCCTAGCTAGGCAAAACGCAATAGATCTAGGTATTGTCATCTTTGGTATGCAATCCATAAGTAGCTCTCATGATAGATTCATAAGGTAATTTCATTTTCTTTCTATTAAAGTGTTCCATGCCTTTCCTTTATGGAAATTGGAATCTAATATTCCCTTCCTTCATATCAATAATTGCACCAATCCTTCTAAGGAAAGGTCTACCAAGAATAATAGGACATGTAGGATTGCAATCTATATCAAGAACAATAAAATCTACAGACACATAATTCCTATTTGCAACAATAAGAACATCATTAATTATTCACATAGGTTTCTTTATAGTGGAAACCGCAAGATGCAAATTTAAAGAACAATCATCAAATTCACGGAAACCTAACACATCACATAAAGTTTTTGGACTCGTGGAAATGCTAGCGCCCAAGTCACACAAAGCATGGCACTCATAATATTTAATCTTAATCTTAATAGTAGGTTCCCACTCATCATATAGCTTCTTCAAAAGCCTTCATCATAGCATCAACAATATGTTTAGTAAAAGCCTTGTTTTGATTATAAGCATGAGGAGGGTTCAACATGGATTGCAACAAGGAAATACAATCAATCAAAGAGATGATACCATGATTAAAGTCTTTTAAATCCAAAAGAGTGGGTTCATTGCTATTTAAAGTTTTGACCTCTTCGATCCCACTTTTATCAATCTTAGCATCAACATCTAAAAACTCTGAATCATTGGGACGCCTTTTAACTAAAGTTGACTCATCTCCAGTCCCATTCTTATCAAGATTAATATTAGAAAACAAAGATTCAATAGGAGTCACATCAATCACTTTAAGATTTTCATCAATATTATCACGAGAACATACTTTTTCAAGCCATTCACGCTTAGGACGAACTCTATCGGTTCTTTCCTTACACCCATCAATAGAAATTTTCATAGCTTTTAAAGACTCATTAATATCATGCTTGGGTGGAATAGATCTAATTTTTAAAGAATCAATCTCAAGAGAAATTTTATCAATGTTCCTAGCCAAATCATCAATCTTGAGCAATTTTTCTTCAATCATAGCATTGAAACCTTTTTTGCGTACTAGCCATATGAATTGTTGTAGGAATTACCATAATTATTAGAGGAATTGCTAGGAAACGGTCTAGCGTTGAAATTACCTCTATAAGCGTTATTACCAAAATTGTTCCTACCAACAAAATTCACATCCGTAGATTCATTATTATTTCCAATCAAAGAAGACAAAGGCATATCATTATGATCAATAGGATCACTCTTACTAGCAACCAATTTCATCAATTCATCCATCTTTTCACTCAAAGTATTAATGTCTTCAATAGCATGCACTTTTTTACTAGTAGGAGATCTTTCGGTGTGTCATTGAGAGTAATTTGCCATAATATTATCTAAGAGTTTATTAGCTTCTCCTAATGTGATTTCATAAAAGTTCCACCCACGGTGGAATCTAAGAGATTCCTAGAAGCAAAATTCAATCCAGCATAGAAAATTTGTATAATCATCCATAAACTCAAACCATGCGCAGGGCAATTCCTAATCATAAGTTTCATCCTCTCCCAAGATTGTGCAACATGTTCATGATCAAGTTGCTTAAAATTCATTATATCGTTCCTAAGGGAGATGATCATAGCGGGCGGAAAGTACTTGGAAAAAAAAGCATCCTTACACTTATTCCATGAGTCAATACTATTTTTAGGCAAAGATGAAAACCAAGTTTTAGCACGATCTCGTAGTGAGAACGGAAATAGCTTCAATTTAACAATATCATTATCCACGTCTTTCTTATTTTGCATGTCACACAACTCAACTAAAGTATTTAGATGGGATTGGCATCTTCATTAGCAAGGCCGGAAAATTTTTCTTTCATAACAAGATTGAGCAAAGCAACATTAATTTCATAAGATTTCGCACTAGTGGCGGGAGCAATCGGAGTACTAATAAAATCATTATTATTAGTATTGGAAAAGTCACACAACTTGGTATTCTCTTGAGTCATCGTGACAAAGCAAGCAATCAAGCACTCTCGCAAGCAAAAAGCAAACGGGGAGACGAACGAAAAAAGGCGAAAGGCAAATCTTTTTGAAAATCATTTTAAGAGGGGGAGAGAAAAATGGTAAATAATGTAAATGCAAGAGATTAGTTTGTGATGGGTACTTGGTATCTTTGACTTGCTATGTATCTCCCCGGCAACGGCACCAGAAATCCTTCTTGCTACTTCTCGAGCATGTGTTGGTTTCCCGTGAAGAGGAACGGTTTGATGCAGAAAAGTAGGTAAGTATTTCCCTCAGTTTTTGATAACCAAGATATCAATCTAGAAGGATATACAAGTGATCCACCAATAGATATACCCGCACAAGGAATCAAACTCTTGCACCCAACGCTATAAAGGGTTGTGAATCCCTTCACGGTTATTTGCAAGGATGAGATCTAGTAGAGATAGATATAATAGGATGCTTGAACGGAAACTAAAACTAAAAGTAAAAATAGGGCAACAAGTATTTTTGGTGTTTTTGGTTTTAGATCGGAAAGTATAATATGGAAAATAAACTCGGGGGGCCATAGATTTCACTAGATGGCTTCTCTCATGATGGCAAGTATTACGGTGGGTGAACAAATTATTGTCGAGCAATTGATAGAAAAGGGAATAATTATGAAGATATCCAAGGCAATGATTATGCATATAGGCATCATGTCCGTGACAAGTAGACCGAAACGATTCTGCATCTACTACTATTACTCCACACACTGACCGACTCCTGCCTGCATCTAGAGTATTAAGTTCATGAAGAACAGAGTAGCGCTTTAGGTAAGATGACATGATGTAGAGGGATAAACTCAAGCAATATGATGAAAACCCCATATTTTTACCCTTGATGGCAACAATACAATACGTGCCTCGCTACCCCTACTTTGTCACTGGGTGAGGACACCGCAAGATTGAACCCAAAACTAAGCACTTCTCCTATTGCAAGAATTACCAATCTAGTTGGCCAAACCAAACCAATAACTCGAAGAGACTTGCAAAGATATTAAATCATGCATATAAGAATTTAGGTAAGACTCAAATAATATTCATGGATAATCTGAACATAAACCCATAATTCATCGGATCTCAACAAACACACCGCAAAAGAGTATTACATCAGATAGATCTCCATGAAGATCATGAAGAACATGGTATTGAGAAGCAAAGAGAGAGAAGAAGCCATCTAGCTACTAGCTATGGACCCGTAGGTCTGTGGTGAACTACTCACGCATCATCGGAGGGGTAATGGAGTTGATGTAGATGCCCTCCGTGATCGAATTCCCCTCCGGCAGATTACCGGAAAAGGCTCCAAGATTGGATCTCTCAGGAACGGAGGCTTTTGGCGGTGGAAAAGTGTTTTTGTGTCTTGTTTTGATAATGATGGAATATTTGGGTATTTATAGGCTGAAGATTAGGGTTAGGGGAGTTGCCAGGGGCCCACAAGCCTGCCCGGCATGGGTGGCCCCCCTTGCCGTGGCAAGCTGGCTTGTGGCCCCATGGGAGCTCCTCTGCCTTGGTTCTCAAGTCTCGCGGATTCCATATTTTCCAGAAAAAATCATTCCGGAGGTTTTATTCCGTTTGGACTCCGTTTAATATTCCTTATCTGTGAAACTCAAAAAGAAGGAAAAAATGGAAACTGGCACTAGGCTCTAGATTAATAGGTTAGTCCCAAAAATAATATAAAATAGCATATTAATGCATATAAAACATCCAAAACAGATAATATAATAGCATGGAACAATCAAAAATTATAGATACGTTGGAGACGTATCATGGACCAGAGGGAGAACCTCTCCCCATAGAGGGGGAGGCCATGGAGGAGGAAGCACGAGGGGGAGAACCTCTCTCCCTCTCTCCCGGTGGTGCTGGAGTGCCATCGGGGGAACCATCGCCGAGGTGATCGGCTTCATCAACATCACCTTCTTCATCACCATCCTCATCTCCTTTTAGCAGTCCACTCTCCCGCACCCCACTGTAATCACCTACTTGAACATGGTGCTTTATGCTACATATTATGATCCAATGATTTGTTGCCATCCTATGATGTTTTGAAGTAGATTACTTTTGTCCTATTGGCTGATTGATGATCATGATTGGTTTGAGTTGCGTGTTTTATTATTGGTACTGTCCTATGGCGCTCTCCGTGTTGCACAAGCGTGAGGGATCCTCGCTGTAGGGTGTTGCAATATGCTTATGATTCGCTTATAGTGGATGGCGTGAGTGATAGAAGCACAAACCCGAGTAAGTAGGTTGTTTGCGTATGGGAATAAAGAGGACTTGATACCTTATAATTCTATGGTTGGGTTTTACCTTAATGATCTTTAGTAGTTGCGGATGCTTGCTAGAGTTCCAATCATAAGTGCATACGATCCAAGTAGATAAAGTATGTTATCTTATGCCTCTCCCTCATATAGAATTGCAATAATGATTTTCGATCTTGTTAACAATTGCCTAGGATAATTCCACACACTGACCCATCATTATTCCACACTCGCTATTTGTAACATATTGTAATATTATGATAACAGCACCTATATTTATATTTTAGTTCTCCGATATCATGCAAAGCTATCCTCTTCATACCCACAACGTAGTTTTATTTCTCGATTGTAGTTGGAAGCAAACATTCGGTGTACGTAGAGTCGTATCGGTGGCAGATAGGACTTGAGAGAATATTGATCTTACCTTTAGCTCCTCGTGGGTTCGACACTCCATACTTATCACTTCCACCTTCGAAAATTGCTACGATGATTCCTTGCACTTGGGGATTATCACTTCAACACATCGACTGGCATGAGACATTGGCGTCACCAGTCGACCTGCTTCAACACATCGGCTGGCATGAGACTTCGGCGTCACCAGCCGACCTGCTTCAAACACATCGGCTAGCATGAGATTTCGGCGTCACCAGCCGACCCGCTTCAACACATCGTCTGGCATGAGACTTCGGCGTCACCAACCGACCTGCTTCAACACATCGGCTCGCATGAGACTTCGGAGTCACCAGCCGACCTGTATGAGACTTCAGCGTCCGCCGATCACAACTTCTCCATGTTAACTGGACCGAGGACTTCATCTCGCCACATCGACCATGTAGCATCGCCACTTCATCAAGCCGAACTCTTCATTCAGGCACCTCGGCGCCTAGGCCATATTCCTTTACTTATTTGCTGCATTTAAATTAACTAAGTAGCAGAGTTTTTAATATATATATATATATATTATTACCTTTATCTGTTTTTACTCTTGGCTTGCACTATATTGTGTGCACAGGTAATCGGCTTCGACTGTGTCATGCGGTCACCTTGGCGTGCCTACATCATTGTCGCGCCTCCATCAACCAAATTGTGTCGTCAACATGGCCAACAGACTAGGGGCTTCAACCTCACGTTGCCGAACTACACCATATGCTCGACTCGCCCGAGGGTTTCTCCTCGACCTTCAAAAGTGTTGTGTTGTCACTTCACCAAGCCGAGCTCTTCTTCGGCTACCTCGTGACCGGCTTGGGGGCTGGGACCATGACCCACTATAAGCTCGACACACGTCACAAGCACATTAACCAGCTAAGTCGCTTTTATGCTCAATTTTTTTTCAATTTTTAAATTTCGATCGGTTCGACCAAGCATTATGCTTTTTTGACAAAAAGTTGTTTGTGGAAAACTTTCCTTGTCAAAACTTTGTTTTTACAAACAAATTCAAATACCCCGTTTACTTGGAGGCTTCCTTTATGAAGCCATTCCTCTTGCATATGATTATTAATGCATTGCACCCTTCCTTGTTCGTGTTAATGCCAATATATGCAACATGTTGACTTAAGTGTTCTGCCAAAGATGGGTTGCCTTGCTCCTGTGCTTACCCCTATGTTCCCGATTGTTCGACTATGGAGTAAAGGGAGCACCTCTGCGATTGTTACGACCGGGTCATCCGTACTCGTATCTCAGACGGGTGAAGCCGAAAGCTAGAGCTCTTACTGTTTTCAACTATGGTCGGCCACGACGGAAGGCAAGCATACATAAATCTATTGCACACCCCTAATGGTAATCATGAGAACCGAAAGAAAGGAACCGTTGGCAAAACTATTTAATTTGAAGATGCTTCTTACGTTAAATAGTAATATAGCATAAGTTCCCTGGGCGCGCTTTGTCTGTTATAGCCTAATGGCCTGATTGTCTGGTTATTCGAAACACCTTCGATATCCTCGGATGGTGTAGTAGATAACACTTTTCGGCCCTTGGCCGAAGAGGGAGAAGCCGACGGTCGGTTAAGACGCGTTTAAAGTTTGGGCGAACACATATATGATATCAATACTTCAGTAAATACAACCATTATACATAAAATTCTTTTACCCAAGTCACTTGGGAGCTCTTACATTTGTATGAGCCATTTTATAATAAATGTTTTCTTCTTAGTCGTTGCAAAGTCTTTTTCTACCACTCCTTTCTCGACTCGAGTGCTTGGTCAATAGCCGGGTAGCCTGTTTTCTCTTTAAAGCCGCTAGAGTTTAGTTCGCTAAATAGGCCTCGGAGAAACACTCCGCCTTCGGGATACGGAGGTTGAATCCAAAGGTTGACCTGCTTGGAGTCCGGAGATCGGATGTATCATATTAAAGCACAACCAAAGCACATATTAAATTTTAGACCAATTTTGGATTGACACAAATTTCTTTTATCTAAATATAAAGTTTTTTGCATAAGCTTGCTGGTATTTCCAAGCATAACTCTTGCAGTACAATGCCGGATGCATTTCATGCATCCGCCGTATTAAAGGGGGGTCTGTGGTTAACACCGAACCCACCAAACACCGAGGTACTCCATGTAGTCCTCGGCAAAACGTTCTAGGATATTGCTTTATATGCATCATTTCGAATTGTGTCTTTGGTCGATAGTTGGTTTGCCCTTCTCCTGTGATTTCCTCCTACATTCCGCTTTGTTCCGCTAGGTGTGCAAAGGATGAACCATTTCGCTTGTACTTCCGATTTAACTAGTTAAGTACCTCAGTGGAGAAAGCCAAAAACTGACTGTCACAATTAGCGCAAACTAGTCAGCGATCCGATGACTCTGTCAAACTATAGACCAATAGAGGTTACCCCATGGGCCTTTCATAAATTTGGCCGAAGTGTTAATGGATTGACCTTGACGGATGCCGAACACTAACCGGGGGCTAGTAATTGGCCTCCCAAACTTTATGCTCCTATAACTAAGTGAAAGGTATAAAGCCTAGATATTTGATTGCCTCGTTTTCTGCTAACACAACCGCCTTCACACACCGAGACGTCGGCTAAGGGTTGTTTTGTTACCGCAGAAACACCATACGTAGCATCTACAAAGGGGTAGAAGCCGACGATGGGCTACTCTCAAATGATAAACAGTCACAAAGGAGTCAAAATAGCATATATCATAAAAGCATTTGTATTCAATATGCGAGTGTTGCCTTCCGTAATCACCGTTACAAAGCCATAAATATGCATCAATTTGATTTAAGATTTTGGCCAAGCTAGGTTGCCTGGCTCTTGTGCTTATCCCCTACGTTCCCGATTGTTCGGCTAGGGGGTAAAGGAAGCACCTCTATGATTGTTACTTTTGGGTCATGCGGGTTAGTACCTCAGACTGGGTGAAGCCGAAAGCTAGCCATCTTAAGAATATAATTGATCGACAATGACAGAAGTGAATTTTTTGGCTCATTAAAGACCACAAAGTTCGGGAACATTTGCCAAACTAAACCCTCAATATTTTCCTCCCACATTGGTCGGAGTTGAGGTTTCACGATCATGGTCAACATGATATCCTGGGAAAAGGAGCTGATAAAAGAACTATTTTCCCCAGAAGATGTTTCTTACGTTAAATAGTAATATAACATATCTCTCTACGTACCTTTGTTTATAAAGCCGTATGACCGTATTGCCTTGTTTGTCGTAAATATTTGCCATTCTAAAGGCTTTATAAAGTATGAAAAACACTCCTCGGCTACTGACCGAGGAGGTTGTATACGATGGTCGTTCAACAAAGGCTTGTACAATGCGGAACCGAGCATTAATGATGTCAAGTATTTGGATAACATAGAATCATTACACATAAATTGTGTCAACCGTAACAAAGTTTGTGTCAAACAAATATCGATCCTTCATTCGACCACTCGTGCCTAAATTAAGGCTCGGGGGCTACTGCATTGCCTATTCAATGCAGCAAATTCAAAGTGTAATACGGTTTCTGAGGAGATTCGATCCTTAGGTTGGTCGGCCGCACCCAACCCGAGTCTCGGAAACTATTGCGTACCACGTTTCCATCCCTAATGTATGCTGCCGAGCAAGAACTTGATCCTCAGGCCGATTTTGCAAATCGACCTAAGTCTCAAGGGCTACTGGGATCAATGGTTTTATTTTCTTTATTATTATTTTCCTTCAGGTGCATCTCGGGTTATAGACCAACACACACCTTGAGGGCTACTAGCTATAATTCTCGATAGAGAATAAATTGTAGCGATCGGAAATAATTTCCGCAAAAAATCAGCACGTTACTGAGGTGATGCACTATTTCTGAAGCAGTCCGGTGTAATGCTCAGATGCATTTGGTTGGCTCAATAGAGGGCATTGCCGCCATTAGACTTGGCTGAACTCATTCAACCTTTTCAAAGACCGAAGTAATATATGACACCTCGGATGCCGACCAGTGTTGGAGCTCGGCTACGCAAAACACCTCGGAAGCAGTCCGCCATAAAGCTCGGATGCGAATGGCTGGCTCCATAAAAGACTATTCTGGCAGTTAAGCTCAGATAAGGTCCTTCAAATTTTCAGAGACCGAGGTAATTTATGACACCTCGAATGTAGACTAGCATTGGAGCTCGGCTGCAAAAAAATACCTCGAACACAATCCGGCGTTGGAACTCGGACACAGCCCGTCATTGTCGCTCAGATGCCGATCAACGTTGGAGCTCAGCTACAAAAGACACCTCGGATGCAGTCCGACGTTGGAGCTCGGACGCAAGAGGATACCTTGAATGCCGAATAGTGTTGGAGCTCGGCTATGAAAAGACGCCTCAGATGTAGTTCGGCATTGGAGCTCGGATGCAAGAGGACGTCGCCGCATGGGAAACACTTCAAACCCCAGGTGTGGTGTAAAAAACTTACAAGGCATTGATAAAGGCCGATAACTTAAACGGGCTCCTCGGATGCCCAGCGTGTGAACTCTTCAGATACACCTCGGCGATCCTCAAGACCGGAGAGGGAAGATTTGTTGAACCACTTTTCAAGATCGACGGCTGAAGATGAAGAACAATTTGGAAGAACCGAGGAGCGTCCTCAACTTGAAGACCGGTTCAGGGGGCTACTGACGGTGTCCTTTACTAGGGGGTACTCACCACGTCCTCTCCCGACCAGTGGGTCGGGCCGAGGACCCGTACGATGATTCACTAATGGGCAACTTCCGGCAGCCCATGGAGAATAGAAGGAGGATTCTACAAGACTTGGTGCACAAGACAAGGACTCCTCTAAACCCTAGGCCTATGGTGCATATATAAACCGAGGCCGGGCTAGTCAATAGATAATTATATTCATTACTACAATCTCGTAGTATATACATGTACTATGTACTATCCCCCATATCAATACAATCAAAAGCAGGACGTAGGGTATTATCTCTTCAAGAGAGCCCGAACCTGGGTAAAATCCTGTGTCCATGTTACCATCGCTCCAAGACGCCTGGCTTAGGACCCCTACTATGAGATATGCCGGATTTGACACCGACACGAGGTGCGACGGCTAGTGGCGAGGAGTGATGACCAGTAGCGAGGGGGCAAGATGCGTCGGGGTGGTCCTTTGAGGCAGGGCGTGGCGCTCGTCTGCAGCGATGTGATTAGAGTTTTCCTTAGAGAAGAAGACAGCCAGGGGAGGAAGAAAGGGGATCCTGTGGTGTGTCTAAATCAGGTGGTTAGGGCCTGACCAGCCAAAATTTTGACCGGCGCGCCGACGGCTATCAATGCCCATATTCATAAGGTTTGTGTACGCGCAAAGGAAAAACAAAATGTTTGGGACCTTCGATCCAAACCCCAGTTGCACTTGTGCACCACGTCTCCACTCGCATCCTACTCTCCCCTCTCCTCCCCTCTCATCCCCTTCTCTTCCCCTTGAGAGTTGCTCCGCAGGCAGGCCCGACTCGTGCCCCTCTCCTGTTCGACGACGCTGCCAGTCGGATATGGAAAGGGAGACGAGCTTGGGCTCCTGTAGAGAGTATTAGTTTAGTCGACTTTAGGTTTGGCGTTATGCCGATGGGGAGATTGTGGCTGGTGCAGGCGAGCTGCATCCAATGGCTGGTGGTGGCGAGTCTCAGTTTCATGGTGCTCCGATGGTCGGAGCTGGCGGCAGAAGGAGCTCTTGCCGGCGTTCCTCCCCCCAATAAGCTCGCTGCTTCCTCAGATTTGGTGCTTGGTCTCGTCCTTCTTTGCCTCTCTTTGAGCCTCCATGGAGGTGGACAGGAAGAGAAGGGAGGGATGGGGATGAGCCCAATTTGTGCAGCATCTATGTGAGTCCTTGAAGCCCAATTTGTGCAGCATCTTGCATGGGGATTTGGTTCAAATCCGAGCCCCTGAGGATTTCTTCGTTGTGCTGCTGCATCTTATGGTCGAAGGGCGACCTCTCGGAGTTCCGGCGATGTAGGCCGGCTCCATGATTTCCTCCTGGGCGCTGTGCCAAAAGGGAGGCAGTTTCTCAGGTGCTTCGATCTGGTGTTTCCCCTGTCTACCTCGATGCTATGTTGGTGGTGCTGTAGCCATCCCTCTGCCCCAAGTGGTCTCGTCCCCGACGGCGGTGGGATCTGGCCAGGTTCGAAGTCGGCAACAAGGACTCAACGGCGATTCAATCTTGTCTTCTGGGGTCCTTTCTGCAACATGTTTGGACTATGTTGTAACTTTCTTTTTCTGTGGGGTCCTTATGTAAAATGTTGCATGGTGCACCAGAAACTCTTGGATAAAGGGAACGACAAGGATAAATACAATATAAAAAAATCGAGGGGATCCGCGAGGAGTAGGAGCCTGCGGCTGGCCACCGGAGGAGCATAAGTGTGTGTCGCTAGTCCGTCGGAGGCAGCCCGTGAGTCTAGTATTATCGGGGTGCGGGTGCGCGTGCGTCAGTCACGAGAGGGAGAAGAGGAGCCAACCTCCTCCGTCACAGGAAGACGAAGCAGAGCAGCAGCAGCAGGGAGAGGGAGGCCGCGATGGAGGTCGGCTTCTTGGGGCTGGGCATCATGGGGAAGGCAATGGCGGCCAATCTCCTCCGCCACGGCTTCCGCGTCACGGTCTGGAACCGGACCCTCTCCAAGGTTGGCGACGCCTCCCGATTCGGCGGATCCATCTGCCTGCGGTTTGGTCCTCTAGAGCGAGATCGATCGATCCATCCATTCATGCGCCATACTCGTCCCTTTGTTTTTTTCCGATAATAATCTCGAGAATCTGTGGCAATTTTTGTTGGCAGTGCGACGAGCTCGTCGCGATGGGCGCCGCCGTCGGGGACACGCCGGCGTCCGTCGTCGCCAAGTGCAAGTACACCATCGCCATGCTCTCCGATCCCAGCGCCGCGCTATCTGTTAAGAGACGCCGGGAACCCTTTTTATTCTTACTCCAGCGTTGCGGGATGCCGTTGTTGTCGCTGATATCCCCATTTCTTGGCCTGTCGAATGCATCTAGGTTGTCTTCGACAAGGATGGTGTGCTCGAGCAAATCGGAGAGGGCAAGGGCTACGTGGACATGTCCACTGTTGATGCTGCAACTTCTTGCAAGATAAGCGAGGTACTCTTCTTCCATATGGCTGCTTGTAACAGTCAGGTGTCATTTCTTTTGGTCCCCGTGTACTATCGTAAGTTCAATTGGTTGGGCATTGTTAGCACAAATTTGAACTAAAACCATGACTAGTATTTTGGGACGGAGGGAGTACCGGAAAAGGGTGAGGCTGTGTTTTTTCGGTTTTCAATCCTGAGTTACTGAATTGGGTGCTAGTCTCAAATGTCGATTGATTAAGCTGTTGTGAACCCATTACTCGCCTTTTGCATCATTGATGGCATATTCAGAGGGTTAAGTTATGTTTCAGATAGTTGAGTTACATTTTATTTTATCTACTTGTGAATAGAATTCACCAGAGATGAAAATACTTTAGTGGACACAGGAACAATATGCTGGACTAAAAGAGTATCTCCAATGTTTGTGTCAACGTATTAAAAGAGGAAACCGAGGAGTCGCATAATAGGCATATCAATTATACTAACCGAGGCAGGGACGGTGATTTATATGTGGAATGATAACCAACAGCAATATAGTGAGGATGTGGATTCTAACTAGTCGGGCCATATCCATGAGGCGAGCAGCGTGTGGACTGCATGCTCCTGGTTGCAGCCACAGTTGCTGGTTCCTGGATGTTGAGACTGGAACAGAACTCAGTGAACACTAGCGCGGTGAACCCGTTGGTGACCATGTCAGCATGCTTAGAATTAGTTAATATGGTCACCTTTTTCGAGTAGAATGCAAACATCAACCTCAATGTGCTTGATCCGTTTGTGCTTCACCGAGTTGGCAGACAATTATTCTATGATGATGTCTCAGTAAGCAACAGTACAGTATGCAAATAGATGATGTAGCTCCTGCAGCATCTGGCGTAACCAACATGTCTCACTGACGATATGAGTGGTGGCATGATACTTGGTTTACACAATAGACTGACTCGGGGATGTTTGCATTTAGAAGACCAAGAATGATATTATCGCGCAAACATACTCAGAATCGACGTGTTTAACAGTAAGCCTAAGGAATAGGGAGTAGGATACCCAACCCAATCAGTATAGGCACAAGTGAGAAGATGTAGGAGACATGGAACAATGTGCATTCCTAGATCAGTAGTGGGCTTGATATAACGAATCGTACACCCTCACAATGTATAGTGAAGCAAAAATGGATGAATACAAGTGAAAAATATTGCATTTTCCTAAATTTGTGTTTTGAGCAAACGCTAAATCTTAGCCCTTGTTTGTTGACAGTATCAACATAATAAATTTCTAGCATTTTTATGAGTTTATCCCTTTCTTCCCCAATTAACATGGTTTTCTTTTTGCCCTTTTTATTTCATCAGTTTCGAGAATCCCCCCTACCCCCTTTATTTTGTTCATCACAATGACTAGATTCGTTACTTTTATTTGTAGTCAGTGCAATGAAGTTTCCTTGATAAAATGTTTACAGGCGGTTAAACAAAAGGGTGGAGCTTTTGTTGAAGCTCCAGTTTCAGGGAGCAAGAAGCCAGCTGAAGATGGTCAATTGGTCATTCTTGCTGCAGGCGACAAGGTAATTCACTGTGTTGTGATGATCACTTGCAAGCATTATTGCAAACCAGATTGCTTAAAACAAAGATTTTTCTTAGAAACATTTTCCGCCATATTTTGGTCTTTGTACTTACTGGTTTTGGAAGGGTCAATATCTCCAGCTCTTTGCTTTCGGTTGAGTGCTTGTGGTAATTTTGGTATGATGATCATAATATTTCCCTTGCTATGTAAAGCAGGGGAAACTCATTTTTCTTGTAGCAAAAACAGTGAAAATCTTGGCAATATTCAACCCTTCTAGTGCCCGTAATAATGTCTTGCCTATGTGTACCTGTTTGGTTATACAGCTACTTCCCCCTCTTTTCTTTTCTGCCATGTGTTAACATAATAGTACAGCAGTGTCAGTGACTCTTTGCAGGTAGTTTTGATACTTGCCAGAAAACAGAAGAGCTATTAAAGTTAGTAGGGTGGAGATATCAATCACCATAAAATTACAAAGTGCTAGGAGACATGGTATATATATAGTATATAGTACATCAAACATTGAGTGTGGACTCAAAACTGATGCTTAATCTGGGTAAATCTAGCACTTTGCGTCCTTGCGATTCTTTTAACTGATAGTGTGTAAATTGGTAGTGCTATATCTGCCATGCATAATGCAATTAAAATCCCCCTAAGATTTCATGTTTGCCTAATTGGATCCACTCCTTGAATGTTTCAGGCACTATATGATGACATGGTCCCTGCATTTGATGTACTTGGGAAGAAGTCGTTCTTTCTGGGGGAGATGGGAAATGGAGCAAAGATGAAACTGGTGGTCAACATGATTATGGGAAGGTGACTATCTTTGTACGCATCGGCAAAACATTCAACTGTAGTAACTGCAGGCAGCATTACATTTTCGCATTGTATATTAACCGGTCTCTATAATACTCGCTCTGTCCCATAATGTAAGACGTTTTTTTGACACTACACCAGTATCAAAAAGCGCCTTACATTATGGGACGGAAGGAGTAGTACTATATCCAGGGTATCTGAAACATCAGTATGCAGAACACCACTGAGAAGCTTGACCGCTGAGTGCTGATACTTCGCAAACTGATCTGTTAGTAATTCAGCGCAGTAGATATGGTTACTGTTTTGCCCTGTGAATTCGCACCTCAGTCTATGCAGAATGGCAAATCTACTGATAATCTTTATATTCATAGCCAGTAAGCTTAGTATGGATCTAAAACCTGCTCCCATTGCAATTAGGGTTTTGTACCTTTCTCATCTAAATGAGCTTATCATTTTGCTACTTTTGTTCAACATCCAGAAATCTACGAGCTCTTTCAGTTGCTGCCACATCATCTCCCCTGCCTTTCCGGGCCGTAAATCCGTCAAGTGCAATAATGCATCAGTGACAATTTTTTTGCTTGCAGTATGATGAATGCCTTTTCTGAGGGACTGTGTTTGGCTGACCAAAGTGGGTTGAGCCCCCAGACGCTTCTTGATGTCCTGGTACCGTGCTTGGTTTTATTGTAACACCCTTTCTGCTACCTCCTTTACTACCAATCAGACAACCTTGGTTATGTTTTGACTTGCAGGATCTCGGTGCGATTGCAAATCCGATGTTCAAGATGAAAGGGCCTTCGATGCTGCAGGGCAGCTACAATCCAGCATTTCCCCTCAAACATCAGCAGAAGGATATGAGGTTGGCTCTGTCATTGGGAGATGAAAATGCCGTCTCCATGCCAGTCACAGCTGCTGCCAATGAGGTATTGCCCCCCCCCCCCCCCCCCCCCAAACACACACACCATCACCACCTTCAAAACATTACAACGAAGCTAATAAACACGCGACTACCACTGGATATCAGGCATTCAAGAAAGCAAGAAGCTTGGGGCTTGGCGACCTGGATTTTTCTGCGGTGCACGAGGTGCTGAAAGGCACAGGTGGTTCGGGCTAAAGCGCTATCGGGGACTGAATGTTTAAAAAACCATGTGCCACGGGCATGAAGATATTCTTGTAGTTCGTCCAACCCATGTGGCTTATCATCGTACTATTGATATGTATATTCAACAGTTGATGCTGGATTGTGCTGCATGATGTAAGCTGCAAGTTTCGAATTATCGGCTTGTGCATGAACGAACCATTGGGATTTGGGACTTGCCGTTGTCCTGTACACCTGCGACTGCTGCTCAGCGCAATCTGGCCGGTCCTTATTTGTCACGGGATGTGTGCTATAATGGACATGGAATCTGTGAGCACGACCTCATGTGTACCCTTTGGTACTACATTAAAATCTAAAAAGTTCCGTTTCAAAAAAAGTCTAAGAAGTTACAAAAAAAATTAGAAGTATATATTTTTTTGGCAAAAAACATGTACGTGTGTTTCATGTGCGTGTAATTTTTCATGATGGAATGACATTTGGGTAGGATGACGTTCTTTTTTTTTTTCGGGGATGTGTAGGATGGCGTTTGAATGGACTAGCGGTAATCGAGAGTTTCCTTATGGACCGCCTGTAGCTCGCTAGATGAGTTTTACTATGGTCTTAATCACCTGATGTAAGATGATGTCATCAACTAGTTGTCCCAGCCTGTTTTCTGTTTCTGTCCCAGCCCGTTATCTGTTTCTCTCCCAGCCCATTTTCTGTTATATCGGCCTGATTTTTCCCAAAGCCTGTTGATGTTTTACCGACCCGTTTTTAGTTATTTTTTCAAAAAAAAGTATGTAGGCCCACTGCAGCATACCGTCCTCTTGGGATTTTGCTCAGTTGTAGATTTTATTAGGCTTTTTCTTTGTTGATTCTTTTCTGGGTTGACCACAAAAAAAAGTTTAAAACCCTGATTGAGACAAAAAGTGACCCCTGAACTCATGTGCCCCAAGGGAAAAAACCCTACGCCCCAAGCTTTTCAGTCGACTCCCTCATCCCTCTTCTTCCTCCTACCATCAACCCCTCCCCACCCCATAGTCCTGCTGCCACCCAACACCAGTGATCTGGATCTATGTCCTAAATTAGTAAAATCTGCAGAGGCGAAAAACTTGGTCTACCAAAATTCAAAATTTGGGGGACAAAAAAGAAAGGAAAAGACAGAAGAGGAAGATGGGGGCATCAAACTTAAAAGCAAACGGATGTAGAAGCGGGAGCTGGTCGAGGGGCGCACAAGACTCACTAGGGTAAGTACTGTCCTTTGTTCAATCTCTTATGTCCCTTGTTTTTCCTTCTTCAATTGTTACCTTCATACCTAAAAAACCAGGAAAACACGTTTTACTACAAAAAAGCAGACCAATTGTTTAGGAAAATTGTTTTCAAGGAAAAAGAGGAAAAAGGACATTTTTTTGAGAAAGGAAATGGATTTATTCCTCTGTAATAGTGTTACAGTCCGCTAATACAAAACTAGAATCACTTTCTGGAACACGGCGCAACCAACATGCGGTGCTACCTCCAGAACGGCCAATATTAGCTAAACAATTAGCAACACTATTTTGATGACGCTCTACTTTCTGTGGAATAAAACCTCGCGTTTTCAGAAGCCTCTTAATTTCCATGATCAGATTTGTCCAACGACCCGTCCGTTAGTGCAGCAACCAATACAGAACAATCGGATTGAATAACAACTGGAAGTTCTGACCTATGTAACGAGAATGCAATGCCCTCCAAAGCTGCACTGATTTCGAACTCTAAAGCATCTTTACAGTTGTACAGATGTCTGTAGGCCGAGATAATGACCTCCCCCTTGGAATCTCTTAGAACCATACCAGCTCCTGCTTGCCCAGAATCCTTGACATAGGATCCATCAACAGATAGAGCCACCCACCCATCTGGTGGTTTCGGCCAAGGCATCTTCTTCTTAATGATGGCCCTCTTGACACCAGGGGCATCCACAACAGACATCTTCCCCTTAAGTATCTCTTCAATGATGTACTTCTGAGCTTGGTTATAAGCGGTCAAATAGTTGCAAAGATAGGTTTTCGAAATCTCTATAGGAGGCACCATCTTGTTATGTAATACATCATTTCTCAGACTCCAAATTCTCCATAAAACCATGATAATCATCGATCTAACTTCTTCTGCCTCAGTAGACAGAATATTAAATAGCCAGTCGTGTGCAGCAATTTCTCATTTGGTGGTAATGGCCATACCTGACGCATGACTTCCTAGAGCTCCACCGAACTTGGACATAGAATTAAAGCATGGAATGCATCATCCTCGAATGCCCCACACAGGAGACAACCACCCAAGGTAGTGACATGACGATGTTGCATGCATGCACCCGTCGGAAGCGCTCCCACTAATATCTTCCAAGCAAATGAGCGCATTTTGGGGGGAACCTTCGCCTGGCACACTAGATTCCAGCACGGCCAAACCCCTCGGGTCAAGCGCTACAAGCACCATGTACATGACTCTGAACGTGTTCCTGCATGGCCAGATGATAGGCAGACTTAACAGAAAACTGCCCAAATTTTCTAGGGAACCAGACAAGGAAATCACCCCTTGACAAGGAGAGGTCCGGATGCTCGTAATGATGTGTACATCTGCTGGGGAAAAGAATCGGTTAAGCAACTCTCCGTTCCAGCCTCCATTCACATCAAGGAATTCCGAGACTTTATTCAGCCTACAACACCCCTTTGCAGATATAGGCCTGAGAGAAGGACCTCTCGGGATCCAAGGTGTTGGGAGACATAGTAGTAAATAAAAAAAATCCTACGTGTTCACCAAGATCTATCTATGGAGAAACCAGCAACGAGTAAGGGAAGAGTGCCTCTTCATACCTTTGAAGATCGCTAAGCGGAAGCGTTACAAGAACGTGGTTAGTGGAGTCGTACTCGTAGCGATTCAGATCGCGGTGGACTCCGATCTTAGTGCCGAATAACGGCGCCTCCGCGTTCAACACACGTGCAGCACGGTGACGTCTCCTACGCCTTGATCCAGCAAGGAGGGAGGAGAGATTGAGGGAGAGCTCCGACAGCATGACGATGTGGTGACGGTGGAGCTGCATGGTCTCCAACAGGGCTTCGCCAAGCACTACGGAGAACGTGGAGAGGGAGGAGTAGGGCTGCGTCATGGGAGAGAGAGATGCGTATCTCAAACAACCCCAAGGGCACCACTATATATAGGAGGAGGAGGGAGGGAGGGCTGTGCCCTAGGGTTCCCACCCTAGGGGCCGGCGGCATCCCTAGATGGGACTTGGGTGGCGGCCAAGGGAGGGAGAGGTGGTGCGGCAGCCCTAGAAGCCCTAGGGTGGGCCTAGGGTTTCCCCCCCTCTCTCCTTGCTGCGCCTTGGGCTAGGTGGGAGGGGCGCACCAGCCCACCTAGGGGCTGGTTCCCTCCACCTTCGGCCCATGCAGCCCTCCGGGGTCTGTGGCCCCTCCCGGTGGACCCCCAAAACCCTTCCGATGGTCCCGGTATGTTACCGGTGGCGCCCGAAACATTTGCGGTAACCAAAACCTCACTTCCTATATATCAATCTTTGTCTCCGGACCATTCCGGAACTCCTCATGACGTCTGGGATCTCATCCGGGACTCCAAACAACCTTGGGTAACCATGTCCACTATTTCCCTATAACCCTAGCATCATCGAACCTTAAGTGTGTAGACCCTACGGGTTCGGGAGACACGTAGACATGACCGAGACACCTCTCTGGTCAATAACCAACAACGGGATCTAGATACCCATGTTGGATCCCACATGCTCCATGATGATCTCATCGGATGAACCACGATGTCGGGGATTTAGTCAATCCCGTATACAATTCCCTTTGTCTACCGGTATGATACTTGCCCGAGATTCGATCGTCGGTATCCCTATACCTTGTTCAATCTCATTACCGGCAAGTCTCTTTACTCATTCCGCAACACATCATCCCATGGCTAACTCTTTAGTCACATTGAGCTCATTATGATGATGTCTTACCGAGTGGGCCTAGAGACACCTCTCCGTCAGACGGAGTGACAAATCCAAGTCTCGATTCATGCCAACCCAACAGCCACTTTTGGAGATACCTGTAGTGCACCTTTATAGCCACCCAGTTATGTTGTGACGTTTGTCACACCCAAAGCATTCCTACGGTATCCGGGAGTTGCACAATCTCATGGTCTAAGGAAGTGATACTTGACATTGGAAAAGCTTTAGCAAACGAACTACACGATCTTGTGCTATGCTTAGGATTGGGTCTTGTCCATCACATCATTCTCCTAATTATGTGATACCGTTATCAACGACATCCAATTTCCATGGTCATGAAACCATGACCATCTATTGATCAACGAGCTAGCCAACTAGAGGCTCACCAGGGACACATTGTGGTCTATGTATTCACACATGCATTATGGTTTCCGGTTAACACAATTATAGCATGAACAATAGAAAATTATAATGAACAAGGAAATACAATAATAACCATTTTATTATTGCCTCTAGGGCATATTTCCAACAGTCTCCCACTTGCACTAGAGTCAATAGTCTAGTTACATTGTGATGAATTGAACACCCATAGCATTCTGGTGTTGATCATGTTTTGTTCGTGAGAGAGGTTTAGTCAACGGATCTGCGACATTCAGATCCGTATGCACTTTACAAATATCTATATCTCCCTCCTGAATGTAATCACGGATGGAGTTGAAGCGGCGCTTGATGTGTCTTGTCTTCTTGTGAAACCTGGGCTCCTTCGCAAGGGCAATAGCTCTAGTGTTGGCACAGAATAGAGTCATCGGGCCCGACGCATTTGGAATCACTCCTAGGTCGGTGATGAACTCCTTCATCCAGACTCCTTCCTTTGCTGCTTCCGAAGCAGCTATGTACTCCGCTTCACATGTAGATGCCGCCACGATGCTTTGCTTGCTGCTGCACCAGCTGACTACCCCTCCGTTCAAAATATACATGTATCCGGTTTGCAACTTGGAGTCGTCCGGATCTGTGTCGAAGCTAGCATCGACGTAACCCTTTATGACGAGCTCTTCGGCACCTCCATATATGAGAAACATGTCCTTTGTCCTTTTCAGGTACTTCAGGATATTCTTGACCGCTGTCCAGTGTTCCGCTCCGGGATCACTTTGGTACCTCCCTACCAAACTTATGGCAAGGTTCACATCAGGTCTGGTACACAGCATGGCATACATAATAGAGCCTATGGCTGAAGCATAGGGATGACACTCATCTCTTCTCTATCCTTTGCCGTGGTCGGGCATTGAGTCGTACTCAATCTCACACCCTGTAACACAGGCAAGAACCCCTTCTTGGACTGATCCATATAGAACTTCTTCAATATCTTTTCAAGGTATGTGCTTTGTGAAAGACCTATGAAGCGTTTCGATCTATCTCTATAGATCTTAATACCTAATATGTAAGCAACTTCTCCAAGGTCCTTCATTGAAAAACATTTATTCAAGTAGGCCTTTACACTTTCCAAAAGCTCTATATCATTTCCCATCAATAATATGTCATCCACATATAATATGAGAAATGCTACGAAGCTCCCACTCACTTTCCTATAAATACAGGGTTCTCCATAAACCTGCATAAACCCAAACGCTTTAATCACCTCATTAAAGCGAATGTTCCAACTCCGAGATGCTTGCACCAGCCCAAAGATGGAGCGCTGGAGCTTGCATACTTTGTTAGCATCTTTAGGATCGACAAAACCTTCCGGATGCATCATATACAGTTCTTCCTTAAGGAAGCCATTAAGGAATGCCGTTTTGACGTCCATTTGCCAGATCTCATAATCATAAAATGTGGCAATTGTTAACATGATTCAGACAGACTTCAGCATCACTACGGGTGAGAAAGTCTCATCATAGTCAACTCCTTGTACTTGTCGATAACCCTTAGCGACAAGCCGAGCCTTATAGAAGGTCACATTACCATCAACATCAGTCTTGTTCTTAAAGATCCATTTATTTTCAATGGCTCGCTTATCATCAGGAAAGTCCACCAAACTCCACACTTTGTTCTCATACATGGATGCTATCTCGGATTTCATGGCTTCAAGCCATTTGTTGGAATCCGGGCCCGCCATCGCTTCTTCATAGTTCGAAGGTTCACCATTGTCCAACAACATGATCTCCAGGACAGGGTTGCCGTACCACTCTGGTGCGGAACGTGTCCTAGTGGACCTTCGACGTTCAATAGTAACTTGATCCGAAGTTTCATGATCATCATCATTAACTTCCTCTCCAGCCGGTGTAGGCTCCATAGAAACAACTTCCTGTGCTGTGCTACTCTCCGGTTCGAGTGGAGGTACAATTACCTCATCAAGTTCTATTTTCCTCCCACTTACTTCTTTCGAGAGAAACTCTTTCTCGAGAAATGATCCATTCTTGGCAACAAAGACTTTGCCTTCGTATCTGAGGTAGAAGGTATACCCAATAGTCTCTTTGGGATATCCTATGAAGACACATTTTTCCGCTTTGGGTTCGAGCTTCTCAGTTTGAAGTTTCTTCACATAAGCACATCCCCAAACTTTTAGAAACGACAGCTTAGGTTTCTTTCCAAACCATAGTTCATATGGTGTCGTCTCAACGGACTTTGATGACGCCCTATTTAAAGTGAATGCGGCAATCTCTAATGCATATCCCCAAAATGATAGCGGTAAATCGGTAAGAGACATCATAGATCGCACCATATCCAATAGAGTGTGATTACGACGTTCAGACACACCATTTTGCTGAGGTGTGCCAGGCGGTGTGAGTTGTGAAACAATTCCACATTTCCTTAGGTGCGTGCCAAACTCGTGACTCAAATATTCTCCGCCACGATCAGATCGTAGGCACTTTATTTTCCTGTCACATTGATTCTCTACCTCACTCTGAAATTCCTTGAACCTTTCAAAGGTTTCAGACTTGTGTTTCATTAAGTAGACATACCCATATCTGCTCAAGTCATCAGTGAGGTGAGAACATAATGGTATCCACCGCGAGCCTCGACGCTCATTGGACCGCATACATCGGTATGTATTATTTCCAGCAAGTCAGTTGCTCGCTCCATTGTTCTGGAGAACGGAGTCTTGGTCATCTTGCCCATGAGGCATGGTTTGCACGTGTCAAATGATTCAAAATCAAGAGACTCCAAAAGTCCATCAGCATGGAGCTTCTTCATGCGTTTGACACCAATATGACCAAGGCGGCAGTGCCACATGTAAGTGGGACTATCGTTATCAACCTTACACTTTTTGGTACTCACACTATGAATATGTGTAACATCACGTTCGAGATTCATCAAAAATAAACCATTGACCAGCGGAGCATGACCATAAAACATTTCTCTCATATAAATAGAACAACCATTATTCTTAGATTTAAATGAGTAGCCATCTTGCATCAAGCGAGATCCAGATACAATGTTCATGCTCAAAGCTGGTACTAAATAACAATTATTGAGGTTTAAAACTGATCCCGAAGGTAGATGTAGAGGTAGCGTGCCAAGGACGATCACATCGACCTTGGAACCATTCCCGACGCACATCGTCACCTCATCCTTTGCAAGCCTCCGCTTATTGCGCAGCTCCTGCTTGGAGTTACAAATGTGAGCAACTTTACCGGTATCAAATACCCAGGAGCTACTATGGGTGCTGGTTAGGTACACATCAATAACAAGTATATCACATATACCTTTAATGTTGTCGGCCTTCTTATCCGCTAAGTACTTGGGGCAGTTCCGCTTCCAGTGACCGGTACCCTTGCAATAAAAGCACTCAGTCTTAGGCTTGGATCCATTCTTGTTCTTCTTCCCGACAACTTGCTTACTGGGCGCGGCAACAGCTTTGCAGTCCTTCTTGAAGTACTTCTTACCCTTGCCCTTCTTGAAACTAGTGGTCTTATTCACCATCAACACTTGATGCTCCTTTTTGATCTCGACCTCCGCTGATTTCAGCATTGAGTACAACTCAGGAATGGACTTCTCCATACCCTGCATGCTGTAGTTCATCACAAAGCTCTTGTAGCTAGGTGGAAGCGACTGGAGGATTCTGTCAATGACCGAGTCATCCGGGAGATTAACTCCTAGCTGAGTCAAGCGGTTGTGCAACCCAGACATTTTGAGTATGTGCTCACTGACAGAACTATTCTTCTCCATCTTACAACTGAAGAACTTGTTGGAGACGTCATATCTCTCGACCCGGGCATGAGCTTGGAAAACCAGTTTTAGCTCTTGGAACATCTCATATGCTCCGTGTTGCTCAAAACGCTTTTGGAGCCCCGGTTCTAAACTGTAAAGCATGCCGCACTAAACCAGGGAGTAATCATCATAGCATGACTGCCAAGCGTTCATAACGTCTTGGTCCGCTGGGAAAATGGGTGGGTCACCTAGCGGTGCATCAAGGACATACAATCTCTTGGAAGCTATGAGGATGATCCTCAAGCTATGGACCGAGTCTGCATAGTTGCTTCCATCATCTTTCAGCTTGGTTTTCTCTAGGAACGCGTTGAAGTTGAGGGTGACATTAGCGTTGGCCATTGGATCTACAATATAGATTGTAAAGACAATTTTAGACTAAGTTCATGATAATTAAGTTCACACAATCAAATTATTTAATGAACTCCCACTTAGATAGACATCTCTCTAGTCATCCAAGTGACACATGATCCATATCAACTAGCCCGTGTCCGATCATCACGTGAGACGGACTAGTCATCCATGGTGAACATCTCCATGTTGATCGTATCTTCTATACGACTCATGTTCGACCTTTCGGTCTTCCGTGTTCCAAGGCCATGTCTGTACATGCTAGGCTCGTCAAGTCAACCTAAGTGTTTCGCATGTGTAAATCTGACTTACACTCGTTGTATGCGAACGTTAGAACCTATCACACCCGATCATCATGTGGTGCTTCGAAACAACGATCCTCAGCAACGGTGCACAGTTAGGGTGAACACATTTCTTGAAATTTTTAAGAGATCATCTTATTTACTATCGTCATTCTAAGCAAATAATATGTAAACATGATAAACATCACATGCAATCAATTAGTGACATGATATGGCCAATATCATGTTGCTCCTTTGATCTCCATCTCCGGGGCACCATGATCATCACTGTCACCGGCACGACACCATGATCTCCATCATCATGATCTCCATGAAGTTGTCTCGCCAACTATTACTTCTACTACTATGGCTAACATTTAGCAATAAAGTAAAGTAATTACATGGCATTTATGATTGACACGCAGGTCATACAATAAAATAAGACAACTCCTATGGCTCCTGCCGGTTGTCATACTCATCGACATGCAAGTCGTGAATCCTATTACAATAACATGATCAATCTCATACATCACAATGCATCGCATCACATCCTTTGGCCATATTGCATCACAAGGCATATGCTGCAAAAACAAGTTAGACGTCCTCTAATTTGTAGTTGCAAGTTTTTACGTGGCTGCTATAGGTTTCTAGCAAGAACGTTTCTTACCTACGCCAAAACCACAACGTGATATGCCAATTTCTATTTACCCTTCATAAGGACCCTTTTCATCGAATCCAATCCGACTAAGGTGGGAGAGACAGACACCCGCTAGCCACCTTATGCAACAAGTGCATGTCAGGCGGTGGAACCGGTCTCATGTAAGTGTACGTGTAAAGTTGGTCCGAGCCGCTTCATCCCACAATACCGCTGAATCAAGATAAGACTAGTAGTGGTAAGCAAATTAACAAGATCGACGCCCACAACAACTTTGTGTTCTACTCATGCATAGATTCTACGCATAGACCTAGCTCATGATGCCACCGTTAGGACACGTAGTAGTAAATCAGAAATTTTCCTACGTGTTCACCAAGATCTATCTATGGAGAAACCAACAACGAGTAAGGGGTGAGTGCATCTTCATACCTTTGAAGATCGATAAGCGGAAGCATTACAAGAACATGGTTAGTTGAGTCGTACTCGTAGCGATTCAGATTGCGGTGGACTCTGATCTTAGCGCCGAACAACAGCGCCTCTGCGTTCAACACACGTGCAGTCCGGTGACGTCTCCTATGCCTTGATCCAGCAAGGAGGGAGGAGAGGTTGAGGGAGAGCTCCAGCAGCATGACGGCGTGGTGACGGTGGAGCTGCGTGGTCTCCGACAGGGCTTCGCCAAGCACTACGGAGAATGAGGAGAGGGAGGAGTAGGGCTGCGCCGTGGGAGAGAGATGCGTATCTCAAACAGCCCCAAGGGTACCACTATATATAGGAGGAGGAGGAGGGAGGGCTGCGCCCTTGGGTTCCCACCCTAAGGGCCGGCGGCAGCCCTAGATGGGACATTGGGCGGCGGCCAAGGGAGGGAGAGGTGGTGCGGCAGCCCTAGCAGCCCTAGGGTGGGCCTGGGGCCCATCTTGGCCTAGGGTTTGCCCCTTCTCTCTCCTTGCTGCGCCTTGGGCCAGGTGGGAGGGGCGCACCAGCCCACCTAGGGGCTGGTTCCCTACACCTTCAGCCCATGCAGCCCTCCGGGGCCTGTGGCCCCACCCGGTGGACCCCCGGAACCCTTTCGATGGTCCCAGTACGTTACCGGTGACGCCCGAAACATTTCCGATAACCAAAACCTCACTTCCTATATATCAATGTTTGTCTCCGGACCATTCTGGAACTCCTCATGACGTTTGGGATCTCATTCGGGACTCCGAACAACCTTCGGTAACCACGTCTACTATTTCCCTATAACCCTAGCGTCATCGAACCTTAAGTGTGTAGACCCTACGTGTTCGGGAGACACCTAGACATGAACGAGACACCTCTCCGGTCAATAACCAACATCGGGATATGGATACCCATGTTGGATCCCACATGCTCCATGATGATCTCATCGGATGAACCATGATGTCAGGGATTCAATCAATCCCGTATATAATTCCCTTTGTCTACCAGTATGATACTTGCTCGAGATTCGATCGCCGATATCCCTATACCTTGTTCAATCTCATTACTGGCAAGTCTCTTTACTCGTTCCGCAACACATCATCCCGTGGCTAACTCTTTAGTCACATTGAGCTCCTCATGATGATGTCTTACCGAGTGGGCCCAGAGACACCTCTCCGTCATACGGAGTGACAAATCACAGTCTTGATTCGTGCCAAGCCAACAGACACTTTCGGAGATACCCGTAGTGCATCTTTATAGCCAGCGAGTTATATTGTGACGTTTGGCACACCCAAAGCATTCTTACGGTATCCGGGAGTTGCACAATCTCATGGTCTAAGGAAATGATACTTGACATTGGAAAAGCTTTAGCAGACGAACTACACGATCTTGTGCTATGCTTAGGATTGGGTCTTGTCCATCACATCATTCTCCTAATGATGTGATCCCATTATCAACGACATCCAATGTCCATGGTCATGAAACCATGACCATCTATTGATCAACGAGCTAGCCAACTAGAGTCTCACTAGGGACACATTGTGGTCTATGTATTCACACATGCATTATGGTTTCCGGTTAACACAATTATAGCATGAATAATAGACAATTATCATGAACAAGGAAATACAGTAATAACCATTTTATTATTGCCTCTAGGGCATATTTCCAACACAAGGATCCCTCTAGGTTTTGATCATACTTCCATTACCAACACGCCAAATAATGCCATGTTTAACTAGCTCCAACCCATGCTCGATGCCACGCCGGACAACTAATGAATTGCCTTTACAAACCGTGTCCACCAAATTCCCCATAGGGTAATATTTAGCAGAAAGCAACCTCGCCACCAAGCTCTCTGGGTGCATGATTAGTCTCCATGCTTTCTTGGCAAGAAGTACTTGATTAAAGGCACACATATCTCGAAAGCCCATGCCACCCATGGATTTTGGTAGAACCATTTTATCCCAAGCAAGCCATGCCATTTTCCTCTTTCCTCCCTCTACACCCCACCGGTATTGTCTAATGAGTTTGAAAAATCATCACAGATAGACATTGGCAGTTTAAACACACTCATTATATATGTGGGAATCGCTTGAGCCACTGCCTTTATCAAAATTTCCTTGCTTGACATGGACATATATCTCTCACTCCAATCCACTAACATTTTGGCTAATTTTGCAAGTAAAGGTTATGACCCGCGAGAACTGATAAGTTTGTCTGACCAAATGTGTTTCCTCCTGACACTACAACTATTATTGAGCAATATGGAGACTATCTATTTGGCAACTAGGTCATTTTTTTTATTTTTTGGCAAAAGAGTAACCTCCATATATTTTCTGAAAAACTTGATAAATTGGTTGCAGTTGTGTGAATACAAACAACACCAACTTTGTTTTTACTCTGCTCAGACAAGAACAACACGTGTGAAAACACATCAAGTATGGGGGGTGCATCAAGCTGGTGCTCTTGCTTGTAACTACAATGAACTACACCACATCCAAACAACTTCTCCTATGTTTAACATGAGTAACAACTTTGTACCCCAGGTAACAAATGAAGAAAACAGTACATCTCCAGTGTTGCGTCATAATGTGCCTGAGTATAATACCTTAATTTGTCTACTCGTTAGTTGTCTACTAAACTAGAATACTTTTTGCAGATGTTTTTACAGATGAGTCTGAATAATGAGGCCTCAACAAACCATAGTGCAAACACATCGCTATTTGAACAACCCGTGAGTGCCAAGAAATGAAAACTTGTTGAAATAGGAGATATTGATAGATGATTGTGCATAAACAATAGTTCCTTTCTCAATTTTGACAGGAATTGCACCTCATGAATGAACCGAGCAACACACCAATGTCATACATGCAATTGATGTTCGCTGCCGAACAAGAGGTTGAACTAACTTTCTTTAGAAAACCTGCAAATGCATATAATACATGTGAGAATAAAATATGTTGACTTTCTACTTCTGTCACGGAGCAAAATATATGTCAGCTCAATCACAACAGGAACGCCTAATTTGTACCGAGGTAAGTTCTGAATATGATCTTGTTGGAAAAAAAATCATTCAGAAAAATATTATCTGCCAAAACTAATATACCAAAAGAGGCCTCATTGATAATATTATATTCTTGACCAAAAATGCATGCATACTAACATGTTCATGATAACTGGCTGGTATGGAAGAGAAACATTAGATGATCAAATGCAGATAGCAACTGAACAAATAGGGCGTGCGTTGTGAGAAAGTGAATATGAACAGAGTCAAGAGGATTCCTTGTTTGCTGACAACACAACAATAGAAGGACTTCAAGATTTGAACTAGGAAACTGATGCACGTGAGTATGAACACAACCAGCCTTTACATATGTTGCACAACAAAGCTCACAGGTGCGGTGATTCATAAGATGAGATTGACATTGGACAGAATCAAAGAAAAATTGCTATGTCTATTGATATTGGGGGCCAACAAGATAAGAATGAGATGCAACTAGAAGAACTTACACAAGATGACATTCTCCTATTCCTTCAAAATCAAAGCATAATTAATGCTCAGAGTTGTAGCCAGGAAGTCCGTAGTCATCATGTATCGCATGTTGACATGGTTTTTGACAACCAAGATGCAACTTATAGATTTACAACGAATATGCAGCCATATCTGGTTTCTTTGTAAAGAAGGCAACCTAATTTTGTGCAAAAAAGGAAGGAGGAAATACACCAAAAAGAATCACTTTCAAGTGCAACAGGTCTGGGTGTAGAATTGAAGAGGAAGAAAAGGAATTAAGGCTGAGGAAACGATGAGAAACTAGACAAGCAAAAACAGTTTAGTTGCCGTGTGAGAACACTAGAAAAAAGAGAACAAACATCATTGGGATTATAGGATGCAAAGCTTAGCTAATTATCACAAAGAAAGGGGACAAATGGGTTGTTACAACAATCAACCTTGAGCATAATCATGAGTTAAGTCCTCATGCGGAGTCAAAATACCCGCGTTCATATAAGCACACGAAAGAAGAAGAGAAGCACCTTATCCATACGTTCAGTGCTGTCAAGCTACCTACAAGTAAAATAATTACCATCCCGAGCTTCTTGAGAGGTGGCAACACTCCTTACACTAAGAAACATGTGAGCAATGTGAGGACAACAATTGGGAAGGAAACTAACCGAAATGACATGATGCAAGTACTGACTTACTTCAGGAAAAAGCAGGTTGAAGATCCAAGGTTTTATTATGCACTAGAACAGTAAAGGTGTCTGATGAGGCAAGCAAATTGTTGTGTATTTTATGGGCTGATGGCTATGCAAGAAAGATGTATGACTTGTATGGTGATTACCTCAGTTTTTAGATGACATTCAAGATAAACAAATACAACCTACCATTCGCTCCATTTGTTAGCATCGTAGGTCATAGTCAGAACTTCTTGTTTGCTTATTCTATCATTGATAACGAATCAAGTGACAAATTCAAATGGTTGTTCGAGACTTTCGTTCACTGCATGGGAGGCAAAACTCCATCCACAATCATAACAGACAAAGATGCGGGCATAAAATCAGCAATCCCTATGGTTTTTCCCAACTCCGTTCACAGGTGGTGTATTTTCCATATAAAAAAGAAAGCCGAGGAGAAGTGTCCTAGAACTTTTGCAACAAAGGAAAACCTACATGCTGATTTCACTGACATCACACACAACTCACTCACAGAAGCCGAGTTTGAAGTGTTGTGGCCAAATATGATAGAGAAATACATTATCCAACATATCAGCTATGTCAACATTATGTGGAAGAAGAGGAGGAGGTTTGTTCCTGTCTACTTCAAGCACAATTTCTTCCCATTCATTCACTTTACTAAGAGGAGTGAAGGGAGAAATGCTATTTTCAAGGACAACATAACATCAAGACATAGTGTGATATGCTCCTTGGAAGAATATCAAAGGATATCTCAAAATATTCAAGATAATGAAAGAGAACGAGACTCAATAACTAGAACAACGAAGCCAACTGTCTTGTCTCATAGTGAACTTGAATTTCAGGCAACAACGATGTACAACCGGAAGATCTTCTACAGATTCCAGAAGCAGTTGAAGTTTGTGGTCAATTTGCATGTTGAAGAAATTGTGAAGAACATGATATATGAAGTACACAAAGCATAAATGCTACCTGCAAAGAATTTCAGACAAAGGAGATTTTTTGTTGATGTCAACATCCAACAAGAACATTTCAGTTGCATATGTGGCAAATTTTTGAAAGACGGGATTGTGTGCAGCCATGTATCGAGGGTTCTTTCTCATCTAAACTTGTCAAAACTTTCGGAAAAGTACTACATAGACAAATGGAGACCAAAAGATACTAAAGATATAAGGGGCAAACGGTTCAATGTGCCTGCTGAGCTAACAACTGGCAGTCGACACTTGAGGTACATACTTTTATCCAACATGTTCAATGACATGGCCTATGATCGTGCCTTGACAAATAGAAAATACTTTTATGTTGTTGGAGAGAGTGAGAGGATACAACAAAGATGGGATGAGATGACTAGAGAAGATGATGTTGTTGAAGCAGATGAACCACCTGTTGGGAAAATAGGTTCAGAAGATAAGTGAGAGGACCACATCCTAATGGTTTTGGGGATAATCTACAAGATCCTGATGTTGCTGTCTCAAAAGGACGACCAGAAACATGATGATACAAAACATTCATGGAAACTTAGCTTGCCAAACAAAATATTCATTGTAGCCATTGTGGTTCTCAAAACCATAACACTTAAGTATACTTTGAATGATCTGTGTTGCTGCTTCTGATTTGCATGCATTCAAGTTTGATTTCCCTCTTTCTAGTTTGCCTCTTTTGAAAATAATTCCTACACAGACTAAAAAAGAGAATGTGAGTTAATGTACATACAGCAGTTAATTACACAAAAATGCTAGGAAAGAAAAATGTGACTAGAATTCATGATGTCATACCTATAACGTTGATAAAACCTTAATTTTTTTTAAAAATGTACACCTCTGAAGAAAAAACTTATAATGGAACACTGATAAAATAACCACAAAATGTTTGCCAAAAAAATAGAAAAGGAGAAAAAAAGTTCATCTTGTACAAAAACACAGAGAAAAAACACCATTGCTCTTGACATTATATATAATGATTTGAAATACCGAGAAAGATAAAAGAACAACTCCAATGCAAAATAAAAACATATACAAAAAACTAATAAAATGTAGGTGCATAGTCATTACATCATTATTCTTCAAATAGTACCTCAAACATTGTATCAATACCAACACATGGAAATGCAAATTCCCGAACAGAACATAATAATATATGACCGATCCAAAACTTGACAACAAAACTCGAAATTTCATAGCTTTCACTTGTCAAACGAATTCCATGCCGGTCATGTGAGCCATGTAGCTACGGTTTTTGTGTTTTTATAGTCCAATTTTATTGTATTATTTTCATTCGTATGTCCACTGTTGATTTCATCTAAAATAGACACAAAAAAGAAAGTTAGATAGGGAAACAGGGTAGCAACATCAGTAAAAAGAAAAAAAAGAATTAAACATTTATGAAAACATTTACCTTCATTAATGATTTATAAATCCTTTTCAAGCTTCTTCTCATTGTCAATGACATTGTGCACGCTGAACAATATATCAACAACAAGCCTGATACGTTCATCTTTCACATTTTCTTGCCTGAAAACAGTTTGCAATGCACTCCTAGAACACCAATTCTCTAACCACTTCAATACAAAAATCCCACACGCATCACTGTTTTTGGAAAAAGGAAGACATAAAAAAAAGTGATAAGTTAAAAACATACAGTTAAAGCAAGGCAAAATCATGAGATTGGATATGCAACTAACTTCCCGTCATGCTTAGGTAAGTTTGGACATGCAGTTTCATAGTGTCTGAATTCAATACTCCTTAGACAAACATGATTCCAAGGTTCACTACAAGAAATATGTCAACTTGCGACCATCACTATTGGTCACTGAATGGTCATTGTTTTCCGTTTGTGACCTTTTTGTGACCAAAAACTGATGGTCAAAAGCTGACCGTCAAGAATGGAAATTAAGGACCTTTCTTCTGGAAAGGTCATAGACGTTTACGACCAAAAAAAGGTCATAAGCTCAATGACCAATTGTTTTGGTCGTTGGTTGTCTGCCCAGGCCACGTCGGATCCAACGTGGCAAGCTCATGTGGCAAAACTATGACTAATTGAATTGGTCATTGATAAGAATCAGCCTGGTCCAATTCGGTGTCTATATGGGCCAAGCCCAACAAATTCAGCCTTTTTAATAATAAGAATTCTTGTTAAAAAATGCAGCTACATGGGCTTAGCCCAACAACTCGATGTTTTTATTTCCTGGGTCGTGGGTTTTTTATTCCATTTTATTCAGCCTCAACCTTTTTATAGTCCATTTCTATTTTGGGCCACAACCTTTTTACTGTCCATATACTTTTTGGGCCTTGGCCTTTTCAATAAGTTGGTCCCACTGGCCAGCTTCTATTTCTCACACTTTCACGGTACAGAAATGAAAAATATTTCAAATGGCAAGAGAACATATGAAATTCTTGAAATGATACCCAAAATTACCACTAAAAACATATGAAATTACAGTCTTTACAGTGTTCACACAAGCAGATACGCTGACTACTGTACAACATAACTAGCACTACATTATAATTGGCTACTATCTGCTTTGTCAGGCTTCAGGCTTCAGGCTTCCTCAAATTTCTTCATCTTGGAGCTCCTATAAAAGAGAGGTAATGCAACACTTTTAGAGCTTGATGAAGGCATTAAAGTCATGCTGCAACAACCACATAGAAGCATAATTATAAGCACAAATACAACAATCATCGTAGTTCAAGGAAATGATCTGGTAGCAGAGCATGAAAAAGGAAGCAACACATGGCAGTAATGTTTATAACTTCTCAGTCGATGACTTCAAATAGGAATAATGTATACAAGTATAATACAAACATACGAGAAACTATCACGGCACGGAAATGATATCATAGAATTATATAGCTAACTCAATGACAGATTGCAATGTTTTTTGCAATGTGTTACTCAACGTATGAAACTCGAAGAACTTTTCTGCTTAGACACGAGCATCATGCATTTCAACTTCAATACCTGTAGAAATTAAATAGCATGAACACAATATTCTAAAGATCAAAATAGATGAAGCTAGAAACAGAATCAGGTGAAGTCATTCATATAACATCCTCCTAACAATGCAAAATACTTGCCCAATTTGAGATCTAATAAAAAACTGTGCATGTAACATTGTCACAACAACAAAATTTAAGAGAGTTATGGTCCAGGTGATGAAGCCGACCTTCCAAGGTAGCAGCATGGTCTGTCGTGGTGCCTTCATCTGGAGTTGCTTGTCGGATTTGTGAGCTGCTACTTTGCTTCCCCATGTAGCACACAAGGATCTCAACCCAAAAAACAAAAATTGTGATTAGGGAGCTGGTACATAAGAAAAGGAATTCATGCACGAATGACATATACAACTAAAAAAAATCAGGATATCACATATTATTATAATTACATACTAGTAGGAAGAAGGCGTAGCGACACGCCGCACCCATGTTTGAGCCCATAAAGTGCATACATGTGTATTGTTATTTTTATTTTGTAGTAAGTGGTCGAGCTGGTTGCAGACATTATCATATTTCTTACATTAAAAAATGTCCAACTGAAAAAAGGGGGTAATTTAAAATTATGCATGATATATACATCCAACAAAAAAATAAGAGTATTAATTAAAGCTATTAAAACTCATCACAATATGATTTGTATATCATCTTTTCAATAGTTTCAAGATGGAAAATCTTACTGCAAAGCTACTCTTTAATTATATATCCTTCTCGGAACATATATTTGGGCAGATTAAGCCAAGGGAATTTAGGAGTTTCCTAGGTCTTGTTCCGAGTTCAAACTTTGCTGATAGCAAGCAAACAGGAAGGGTATGCTAAGTAAGGTTCACACTTTTTAAGTTAAATTGTTACATCTCCTTTATATCATTAATCGGTCCTTTACTTCACACTTTTTAACCGGAGCTTAAAACATGTGAGTAGAATCATGAGCCTCCAGTGCTTCTGAATTTTCTTTTAAACTCTACTTCTAAGATTTCTTCGTTACTGATTATCACTTTGTAGATAGACACACATTGACTTCTTAAATAATAGAACTGGACATCTACCATGCCATCCAACATCGCCATGACAATTAAGGTGCGACTCCACATTGTTTGTTGACAGAAATACAAAAGGAATGAAACATAAAAGGCCATATGACCACAATAAAGCATACCAGAGGAATATCTTCGCATACCTAGTCCATGTGGTAATGATAGATCCGCACATTCATTTTTCACTGCCGTTTGGCTATTGTACAATCTGCGAACACCACTCTCCAGCTTCTACTCTCATCCTCTGCCGCCCTGCAACCAAATGCAAAACAAAAAAGTAGTAAAACACAATTTGTTGTTCATAGTTTTTAGTTTCAGACATCGGAATTCAGAAGTGTTTTACTAATTCAATAGGAAGTTCATTGTTGACTGAGTAACAATGCGTGAACTTCTAGACTGAAATCTAAAAGAATTCTGGTAGTCATGACATATGCCGTCTTTGAGTTTGTATTACAATTACACTCGGAAGTGGGTACGGCAAAGATTCACAACCAATCACAAGTTAGCACTCAAACTTCTGTCATGCTAGTTAGCTAAACAGTATGCACATGCATGCAATTTGATCTACTCTACACAAGTTGCCAACTTAACAACTACCACAAGATAAGGACGTGCTACAGGTTAATTAATTGAAATAAACACGTTACAGTCTGACGCTAACTAGCTGCTACCAATTACGTACAGGCATAGCAGAGAATTAGGGTTCTCCTCTCGGGTGGAAATGGTCAACGGCAACGGAGACTTTGACTTTATGGAGCATTAAAAAAATCCCTGACTACACTAGGTAATGCACAAGCATGAGCATGCTAAAATATTCGTGCTAGCATACATGGCACAATATGTAACAAGACAAGATTTAAATAAATAATTCTTGGTTAAAAGAAAATGAATAATAAGAAAACTCATACTTTAGAAAAATGAAGAATATCAATTCCACCCACACATGCAATTTACAAAGATGGGCATATAATTGGGACTAGCCTACTATAAGTCCTAGCACTTGGAAAATACCTACCGGGTCATTTCAAAGATGCACTAGATACATTTAGCAGCTAGGTTAAACAATTGATCAGATTAACATGCAACTTGCTATTGTTTACTAGAAACAGATTACCATGGTCGACCCAATAAACTAGCACATGTGACAAAAAATTGTAGACTACAAATGTGGATTCTAATTAAGCTACCAACAGAGTAGGAGGTGCATTAGGTCAACTACCTGAACAAAGAGGTTACAGTCCAACGCTAACTAGCAGCTAGTACATGCATAGAAGAGAAACATGGCCCTTCGAGTGGCAATGGTCAACGTGTTAGCTACTTCGAATGCAATTTCACAGATCGCCCCAAACTACTTCGGATGTCATAGCGAGCATGGATCAAGCAACAGAGAAAGTTGGATTAACAACTAGAAATCTAAAGGAATGGTGAGAAAATAGGAACCCAAGGAAGATAATAAAGGAATCCCTCACACGCTCACCATCGGGGTCAAAGAAGAAGACCTGGCGCGTGCGGTCGTGGGGCTGGGTCTTCTTGAACAGCTCGATCTCCAGCGCCTCCTCCTCGGATCCGGCCTTGGTGATGAGGTTGCAGATGTCGGTGAGGACGCACTCGAGTTCTATGGCACCACAGACGGAGCACAGCGAGGCGAGATGAGCAAGGCGCGACTCAATCAAGGAGTGGACGGAGGGGGGAGAGGGGCGGAAGGGCTGCCCTTTGTCGGGGACACGTTGGGAGAGGAGGAGGAGGTCGGCAGAGGCGAACATGAGGGCGGCCATGTCGAGCCAGCGGGCGGCGAGGACGTGCGGCTGCGCCTCAGCACATAGGCGGGCCACCTCCGGGTCGGCAACCTCGGGGCTGGCATCGGCCCAGGCCCGCTACACCGTGAAGCACACCACCACCATCGGCTCCTCCTCCAAGGGTCGCCTTGCAGGAACTGTGCCTGGTCACTGTAGAAGATGGCGCCCTCGTCCTAGCCTGACATGGCGGCGGTGGCGCGGTGTCGAGGAGGAGGAGGACGCGCTGACGCATGGGGTGGGCGCGGATGGGCGGAGGTGGCTCGGGGAGCCGTGGTGGGAGGCGGAGGCGCAGAGAGAGGGAGGTGGGTGGCGGATCTGGATTGGGGAGAGGGGTAGGGTTCGTGTGCGTGAGAGAGAGGGAGATTTTTTCTACGAGAGAGAGGGGGAGCGCTAGGATGGACCGACAGATGTATGGATGGATGGGGGATGGAGAGATGGATGGATGGATGGACGCCATGTTATCGATCCGTGTCACAACCAATTCCACCAATCAGAATAAAGCATATGCAATTGTATTTTTCCTATTGTTCTGCTTCTACTTTTTCACATGATAAAATTCAAAAAATGGTCTCTTGTGGTAGACAAGCTTGCATCTTGTAATTACAAACAATGTTGCCAAAGGTAGTTTTCATTTTCTTTCCACAAAAAATCCATTTTCCATTTTTCGAGTGCCCAAAGTGAGTTTTTTGTGAAGGACCTACCAAATATTTGTTGCAAAATTGGACCAAATCATTTTTCTAAATTTTTAAGTCATATTAAATTTACAATTGACCAAATGATTTGGTGTCAAAATCTTTTGATCCACCTCTCATGAAAAAGACAAAACTCTGCCTATTCAGTTGGAAGCGGGTTAAATCTGAACTAGAGGTGCCTCATAGTTTGCTATTTATTTTTTCCAAAAATTATTTCTAGCCCCTAGCTATGAATGGTCATGCCCGTCGTTTCGATCGCATTTTGAAATGGGCATAAATAATTTAGAAAAAATCAAAAAATTGCAAAACCTGCGCGTTGTGTCATCATATGTGACCAAGTTGCCAGTAAAAATAATAAACTTGCAATACGGTAATTATTTTAAAAAATTGTTCTCAAAAATGACCTATCATGTGTGAAGATTCATGGGTTTCAAGCCAAATGATCAATCTTATGGCCACATTCATGGCATAGTTTGTTCGAATGATCGCATATTGTGCACAAGGCTGCATGTTGAAATGGCAAACAATGTTGCCGAAGGGAGTTTTCATTTTCTTTGAACAAAAATTCATTTTCCTTTTTTCGAGTGCCCAAAATGAGTTTTTTTGTGAAGGACCTACCAAATCTTCGTTGCAAAATTGGACAAAATCATTTTTATAAAATATTAGGCCATATTTAATGCGCAATTGACAAATGGTTTCGTGTGAAAAGTTTTTGATCCACCTCTCATGAAAAAGACAAAACTCTGCCGATTCAGTTGGAAGCGGGTTAAATATGAACTAGAGGTGCCTCATAGTTTGCTCTTTATTTTTTCCAAAAATCATTTCTAGTTAAATAAGTATCTATTTAATCATAGATCCAACAAAATTATGGCAAATTCAACCCCTAGCTATGAACGGTCATGCCTGCCGTTTCGATCGCATTTTGAAACAAGCATAAATAATTGAAAAAATCAAAAAAATTGCAAAACCTTCGTGTTGTGTCATCATATGTGACCAAGTTACCAGGAAAAATAATAAACTTGTACTAAGGTAATTATTTTAAAAAAGTGTTCTCAAAAATGACCTATCATGTGTGAAGATTCATGGCTTTCAAGCAAAATGATCAATCTTATGGCCACATTCATGGCATAGTTTGTTGAAATGATCTCATATTGTTCACAAGGGTGCATGTTGAAATGGCAAACAATGTTGCCGAAGGGAGTTTTCATTTGCTTTGCACAAAAAATTCATTTTCATTTTTTCGAGTGCCCAAAATGAGTTTTTTTGTGAAGGACCTACCAAATATTCGTTGCAAAATTGGACAAAATCAATTTTATAAAATATTAGGCCATATTTAATGTGCAATTGGCAAATGGTTTGGGTTCCAAAATCTTTCAATCCACCTCTAGTGTAAAAGACAAAACTCTGTCGATTCAGTTGGAAGCGGGTCAAATTTGAACTGCAGCTGTCTTATAGTTTGCTATTTATTTTTTTCCAAAAATCATTTCTAGTTACATAATTATCTATTTAATCAGAAATACATGGTTTGGTGGCGATACGTGGAGGTTTGGATAGTGTCTGAGTGCCCCTACTCCAGAGGGCGTAAACTCGCATGCCCGCCGCGTGGTCACCTTGTTACCGTGGCGTTGCCATGCATTCTGGGCGGCCTAGGCATGTCTAGTGGGTTGGGCACTCCCCAGGTAGGTGCTAGGAAGAAAATGACAACAGAAGATTCTCACGAGGAGACCGAACTATGCTCAAACATGAAATAGCAGGCAAGTGTTTGATAAGCTGTACGGGAAATACACATGGACAATGGGTGTGAGTTTTTGCTAAGGATGATAATCTACTAAGAAGACCGTCTTCACAAATTTTCAGCTCAAATGGAGGAGCCTAGGTGGTACTTGCTTTGCAAAGTACCACACTGGACAGAAATATGAATGTTGAAGATGGGCTCAAAATAATGAATGGATTGAGCTGAAATTTGGTGGAGGATGGTTATTTGGGCATAGGAAAGCGCTGTAGAAAACTGATATCATTTGGACATGCCAAAGTGGTACTTCCTTCACAATGCTCTTCTCTGGACAGAAACTTGGGAAAATAAGTGATAGAAACTGGATAAATGAAATGATCTCAAATTTGGTGTAGGTAAGTTACATAGGTATGGTTATGCCCTGGTAAATTTTTATAAATAATTAAGCAATATATAATAGAGTTGATTCAGAAATCTTCTCTCTAGATAGAAACTTTGGAAATTTTCCGAGGAAGATTTAGTAGGAAAATTGAGCTGAATATTATCATGTGGCAATTATTTGGGTATGGAGTGCCCAAAAAGTTTAAGGGTAATAGGAGGGGTCTAGAGAGCACTTGCTTTGCAATGTGCCAATCTGGCCATAAAATAGAAATTGAACCTGAGCTCACATAGTTGATTTGTTTGAGCTGCAATTTGGAGGAGGGTGATAATGTGGGCATATGAAGTCACTCTATAAATTTCATGCCATTTGGATATATAAAAATGGTACTTCCTTCATAATGCTCTCTAGTGAACAGAAAATTGGGAAAAATATTGAGGGAAAGTGGTTAAATTAAATGAGCTAAAATTTGGTGGAGGGAGGTTCTATGGGCACGGTCGTGTCCTAGTCAATTTGCAGCAATTATAAAGCAATATAAAATATAGTTGCTTCACAAACTAAAAATATTACCAAAAACAAAGATTGGATGGTGAGCTCTCATGGATTGTTAGATGGGACTAATGCTTTTTGGAGAGCTATGATATGGGCACATAGAAGATGTGGAAAAATTCAACTCATCAGGATATGCATAGCTAGTGCTTCCTTCGCAAAGCTTCTAGCTAAAGAAAAAGTTTGGAAATTTGTCGAGGAAGATTTACTTGGAAAATGGAGCTGAATTTTGTCATGAGGCAATGATTTGGATAGGAAAGAGTGCCCAAAATTTTTGAGGGCAATCAAGAATATATAAATATCACTTCCTTCCCAAAGTGCTATTCTAAACAGAATAGGGAAATGAATATTGCTGAATTATTTTTGAACTAGGCAAGGAAGGTTTTTGACATATTTGATGAATATATAATCCAAAGAATTTATGAGAATTTTTTGGGAATTCTGGGAATAACAGAAATATAGGTTGCTTCACAACCTAGGGCAAAAATTGACACATGGACATGACACATAGGCAAAACTGATGAGGTGGCGCCTAGTCATCGCAACCCACCACAATTTACAAGGTTATGACCATCTGTATTGGTCGTGATTAGCTAGAAATAAGGCAGCGGAGCAGTGCTGTCTGCTTTAGGACCATTTTGTGTATGCAAATTATGACCTTTCTGACCAAAATGGTCATTATAGTTGAGGGTTTGGAGACCTTCGAACAGCTTACGACCAATTGGTCTCAAATGGTCATAGATTTACGACCATTTCTTCCAGGGTCACTAACAGAAGGTCACAAGTTGACATATTTCTTGTAGTGTTTCTTTGAAGTTTTCAATCAGCATGTTATTTTTTTATTATGGTGTAGAAGTTGTAGATGGAGTTTTGAGTGTATTGTTATCGCATGTTAACATCATATGCTCTATACTCCTGTGGTATGTGTTATCTCAATCATATTTGGAATCAAGGAAAATGAATTTCCAGGCACAAAGGTCCACCAGGAAAACAAACCAGTGTGATTCATGTAATGTTGGAAAAAATAGATGAAACAAACAGGAGAAATAAAATAAGGTAAAAAATGAAGACATATTGTACAAGAAATATACAAGAAAAATAGGGCAGGGTAGTGAGGAAGGACACATACTTTGTTGCACATCTGAAGATCTTTTTGCTTTCCCAGCTCCAATAAAGCTCTTTATTAATTTGTCCCTCCACATTATTCTTGAAGCTTCATTCTTCCACTTTTGAATAAAGTATTCCTTTTGTGAATAAACGTAAAAAGAAAATGACAACCCCTCCAGTCAAAAAGAGAACAGACAAAAATAGAATGTAATAATTGGAAAAAAGTTTCCTGGAAACAATGAAACTTATGCTAGCAGTGTGAAACAAGAAGTGCCTTTCAGATACTCTAGGGTGGTTGTCCCTGAAAAGTTTCCTACAGAACACATTTACCATGTATGAATCTACCCATCCATTTTCTTTGAACGAGTTACCCAATTGTTCTACCCTGCAGTTGTTAATCTCAACAACCCATCTCCTATGTGTTGTGTGCACATGTTTACCGAAAAAGGGTGCGAGGAAGAACACAAGAAAATGGAAAAGAGATCCGGTTAGGCAAAGAAAAATCATATTAAGAATGCATGTTGAAAAAATGGAAGCTACGAAAGAAAATGTTGAATGGAGGCATAACATATAAATAAAACAAATTAGGGGAAGAAAATACCCCTTGAAATCTCGATGTGCACTTAAGGTCATGATATTGTCATAGAGAACCAATTCATGGCTCATGATTGATCCCCTGTCTTGGTTGTCATAAGCAGAGCAGAGGTACTTACTTGGTTGAACAATTCTTTTTGGTGGCATATTTTCTTCACCCCTTGAGCAGCTTGTGCTGCCTAACAATAGGCACGTCTTGTATTGTTCATCTGAGTTGCCCCAGCATGTTGAAGTCGTTATCTTGCAAATAATTTCCCCCAATATTTGCACCTCTGACGAGGCCTACAAAATTAAAATGTTTGAGTCATGAATAAAGGACAAGCACGGCATTTTATATATCCAAATGGGATAACAAAAGCAAACAAAATTGTATTTGCTCTGCAGAAAATAGTTCACTTACAATCAGACTGTCTATGAAGCTTATTGGTTTTTCTTTAGTGCCATATGGTGTATACACTAGTTTTCTATGTCAGGGAAAAACCTTCTGCCTATTATCATATCATTATAAATACCCTGTTGCCGCAAAAAAGGTATACGACAGTTAACACAATAATTGTAGAACTATTTGAACAAAACAAAAAAGTTAGCGACCTTTGCTCTTTGAGATAAATCAATGTTTGATACATCTCATTTACTCTGTATCGAGAAATTGTTGTTCTTGATTCTCGTTGAGTAACATGTTTGCTCTCAGTTCCACTAAAAGAAATCTTCTGCCTTTTGTGATGCCTGTTGATTAACGGGAGGAATTTAGTATCTTTAACAGAATAACCCAGCAAAAAATGAAAAAAAACAAAATCATTTCATATGTCAGGGACAAAAAAAGGATGACTGTTGCTGACCAGGTCTATAATGCTTCCATCTGGTCTTACTGCAGCTAAAGGCCTTGGTGATCTACAAGTGTAGCTTTGTCTTTGTTGTGGCTGTGCACAACAACTAGGGAAATCCTTCTCCATGCTACTGAAGTCGTCCTGAAACTGCTGTTTGAAAAAGAGCTATTACTCATTTTTGAATAATTGATAATCTAGTTTTAATTTGCTTCATGCAAATAACAGAAAAAAAGAAAAACTGTGAAAGACTGACAACACACATCCCTACCTTCATGCTTTTGCACCCATCTTCTACTTCTTCTGATGTGGTATTGTCCACTCCTTTATTTGTGTTAGCAAGACCATTCCTCCTCGCAGCCTGCTTTGAGGTAGGATTTTTTTTGAGAAACTTGAAATAGAATATGACAAAAGCGATAGAATTAAACAATATGTAATGGGAAGAAAAAACATGGAAATAAGTTTTTCTAAAAAAATTGTTGAGCTCAATCTTTATTTCATCTGACTCTGAGTCCTTGTGCTCGGGCTCTTTGATTTCCTACCCACAATCATCATGGTTTTCAAAAAGCCATAACGTTGGTATATCGCCAGTGTAGAAGAAGTACTTTTTTCTAGCTTCATCCAAATAATTACCCTAGGATGTTTGTGTAGTCTGCGTTTGATACGTCTCCAACGTATCTACTTTTCCAAACACTTTTGCTCTTGTTTTGGACTCTAATTTTCATGATTTGAATGGAACTAACCCAGACTGATGCTGTTTTCAGCAGAACTACTTTGGTGTTACTTTTTTGCAGAAATAAAAGTTCCTAGAATTTGAAGAATTTTTTTGTCAATTATTTTTTGGAATAAATGATGAATTATGGAGTGAAGATCCAGCGTAGGGGGCTGTCTGTGGGCCACAAGCCAATAGGGTCTGCCCACCCCCTTGGGCGTGCCCTGATGGCTTGTTGGGGCCATGTGGCTCCTCCGACCCTAATTCCACTCCTATAAATTCACTTCAGAGAAAAAAATCAGAGAGAAGATTTCATCGCATTTTACGAGAAGGAGCCGCCGCCACCTCATGTTCTTCCTAGGGAGGGCTGATCTCGAGTTAGTTTGGGGCTTCAAAAAGGGGGATTCATCGTTGTCGTCATCACAAACCCCTCTTCATCAACACCGCCTTGATGTTCACCATTGGGAGTGAGTAATTCCTTTGTAGGCTTGCTGGACGGTGATGGAATTGGCTGAGTTTGATCATGTAATTGAGTTAAGTTTGATAGGATTGGCTAAGATTGATCATGTAATCGAGTTAGGTTTGATAGGGCTTGATCCCTAGTAGCCACTATGTTCTGAGTTTGATATTGCTATGACTTTGCTATGCTTAATGCTTGTCACTAGGACCGAGTGCCATGATTTCAGATCTGAACCTATTATGTTTTCATGAATATAAGGGTGATTTGGATCCTATCTTGCAAGTTGTATGCACCTATCATGTGTCTTGATCCGCATACCCCAAGGTGACAATAATTGGGATTCTTTCCGGTGATTGCTGTAGTTCAAGGAGTTCATGTATTCACCATGTGTTAATGCATTATTCCGGTTCTCTATTAAAAGGAGGTCTCCAATAAGACCCCTCTGCCATGGGAGGGTAGGATAAAAGATGGCATACAAGTTCTTATCGCAAACACGTATGACTATATAAGGAATACATGCCTACATTACATTGATGAATTGGAGCTAGTTCGTTGTCACCCTAGTGTGTAACAGTTACATGATTGATGTGATCTAAATCATTATCCATTACTGATCCACGTGCGTAAGCTTTTCGCATATTGAATCTTGCTAAGTTACTATTGTTGCTGCTACTATCACAACCGCTAAAAAATTACTGCCATCAATATTACTGCTACTGTTACTATTATTACTTGCCGTGCTACTAAATCTTTAATGTAGAGAGATATTTGAGATGTGGTTGAATTGAAAACTCAACTGCTAAGGCCATTAAATATTATTTGGCTCCCCTTGCATTGAATCAGTAAGTCAAGGTGAAATACTACCCGCAAAGACTGTTGCGATCCCCTATACTTGTGGGTTATCAAGACCTTTTTCAGGCGCCATTGCCAGGGAACATAGTTATATTTATTGTGTTAAGTTGAGGATATCCAATTGCTACTATGAATAATCTGAAAGGTACTCAACTAAGATCATCCCCTCATGCACGAGAGGAGGTAGGGATCTGTCATGTAGCTCTTCTTTTGATTCACCTACTATTCTGAATCAACTTGTTACACCACCACCTGTTGATCGTCCTGATTTATCAGAGAACTTGATGATACTACTTCTGAAATTAATGATGGTACTATTGCTACACATGATGAAATCGAACTGTGCCACTGAGTGAATTACTTGATGCTCATAGTGCTAAAGCTAGAGAACTTGAGAATGTTGAAACCGATGAAGATTTTGAATCACCTATTACACCTCTCTCTCCTAGTAGATATGAATTATCTTATGTACATGAAGGTTATGTTATGGATGGAAAGGTATCTAGGTATTTTCTTCCTTGTGAAAATAGAGATGATTTGAAGAAACTACTAGGCAAACTAAAAGAAAAATCTATGATGGAAAAATGAAACATGATCCTTATTTTGCTACTTCTCCTATATTTGTCACTGATAAGGATTGTGAATTCTCCATAGACCCTGAATTTATTCCTATAGAAGAGTCAGATCCTTTCCATGGTTATGAAACTTACACTTTTGTCGAACATCTCATGAAGTTTAATGATATTGCTGCTTTATTTACTAATGAATAAAAGATACACTACTACTATAACCTTAAGATTCCCCCCTTCCCGCTAAAAGGCAACACCAAAGAATGGTTTCTTTCTCTTGCTCCTAGTTGTGTGCGTTGTTGCCAGGATATGCTTTATTATTTTTCTGAAAAATATTTTCTTGCTCATAAGAAACAAGTTGCCTTACAGAAAATATTTAACTTTGTGCAAATTGGAGAAGAGAATATCCCTGAAGCTTGGGGGAGGCTTCTCTAGTTACTTAGAGATTTGCGTGATCATCCTCTTAAGAAAAATGAAATACTCGATATCTTTTGTAATGGACTAACTCATGCTTCTAGAGACTTCCTAGATAGTTGCCTTGGTTGTGTTTTTAGGGAAAGAACTGTTGGACAAGCTGAGGAACTATTCAATAACATATTGCAAAATGCTGATGATTGCACACTTCTTGAAAAACCCGCCGGAACCGATTCAAAAAAAGAGAGGTATTTTATTTCTCAGTCCCAAAGATATGCAAGAAGCAAAAAGATCTATGAAAGATAAAGGTATTAAAACTAAATATGTCAAGAAATTACTACCTATCAAAGAAATACATGGACTTGAACCCTGACACAAGTAGTAGAGGTAAATTCTCTTAGTACCTCTAAAGAAAGTGATATACCTTATAATAAGACTCCTAGTCAATGCATGGATGAATTTGACAATTACATTGTTAAGCAAGAGCATTTCAATAATTATGTCAAGGACCAAATAAGATGGAATGCTATGATGTTAGACCGCTTAAGTGACTTGATGTTTAGAATTGCCAATTATGTTAAGGGTCTAGGTAAAATTGCTTCTATAGTTCACACCCAACTAGACCAAGTTGCTAAGTCACAAAATGATTTGCTTGATTAAATAAATGATAATATTTATGACCATGCTGTTAGAGTAATGACTAGAGGAGGTAGAATGACTCAGGAACCTCTTTATCCTGAGGGACACCCTAAAACAATTGAGCAGGATTCTCAGAGAATTAATGATGATTCACCTAGTCCATCTAAGAAGAAAAAAAAGAAAAATTATAGGACTTTGCATGCTGCTAGTGAACCTCTTATAGAAAACTTGCTGGAAAACATAATTATGTTTCTATTACTGATGCTGAGACACAATTTGGTAGTGAACATGCACCTAGTGATAATGAAAATGATAATAATAATGATCATGTTCACGTAGATATTCAACCAGATGATGATAAAGAACCTGGTAATGATGTGGAAATAGAACCTGCTGAAAATCTTGATAACCCACATCCCAAGAATAAATGCTATGATAATAGAGACTTTGTTGATAGGAAATATGGTGGGGAAAGAGAGCCATGGGTTCAAAAACCCATGCCATTCCCTCATAAGCCTTCTAAAAGTAAGGAAGATTAAGATTTTTAGCGCTTCACTGAAATGATTAGACCCATCGTTTTGCGCACTCGCTTGACTGGTATATCGAAAATGCCTCCATATGCTAAGTATATGAAGGATATTATTACCAACAAAAGAAAAATACCTGAAACTGAAATTGATATCAATATTGCTAATTATTCTATTGATGGTGGAGTGCCTAAGAAGTTGGGAGATCTGGGTATACGTACAATACCTTGCTCTATTAAAGAAGTTATGTTAAAACTGCTTTATGTGATTTAGGAGCCAGTGTTAGTGTTATGCATTTCTCTCTATAGAAAAGACTTGATTTGAATAAGCTTACACCCTACTGAGATATCTTTGCAAATGGATGATAAATCCATAGCTTATCCTATTGGAAATTGCGAGGATGCTCCTGTTGTGGTTGCAAATGTTACTATCTTAATAAACTTTGTTATTCTTGATATGCCCGAGGATGACAACATGTCGGTCATCCTTGATAGACCTTTTATAAATACTACAGGGGATGTAATTGATTGCAACAAAAGCAAGGTTACTTTTCACGTCAATGGCAAACAACATACGTGCATTTGCGAAAAAAGCAAACTTCAGTTAATAATATTAATGTCATTGAGCCTAGTGCCATGATTATCATTGGAGGTTTTAAAATCCCTCTACCTACTGCCAAGAAAAAGTATTATAATCTTATTATTGGGGAGATGCAAATCCCCATTGAGGTAACTTAGTGTGGTATGAAAATTCTTTGGTCTCATGTCAATCGAAAACAGTTATTAATAAGACTTGATCAACCTTATTAATGGATCCTTGTTAAAAGATATGTGATAGATGAATTTAGTATGGACAACTCTCTATATCACAAGTTTATCCTCTGTTACTTTTTTAGTTAAGAAAAATAAAATTCCTTGATTTTCCTATTTTCTGAATTTTCCGTGCAATAAAAATATGACCCAAGAATAAAAAGTCTTAGATTGCCACCAAATTTTAACATGATTTTTTCTAGAATATTTAAGAATGTTTGGTACTGAAAATACATCAGGGAGGTGCACCTGTGGGCCACAAGCCAACAGGGCATGCCCACCACCTAGGCGCGCTCTAATGGCTTGTGGGGTCAACAGCGCCCCCCCCGCGTTATCCCTTCGGCTCACCTCATCCCTGACCTCTAGCAAAAATTCCCTAGCTCTCTCCCTCCCTCTTGTGTTCTTCCACCTGAAACTGAAATCCTCGATCTCCTTGCTCAGAACTCCATGCCCGAAACTATTTTGAGAAATTGCTCATTGGTATGTGACTCCCATTCCTCCAATTAGTTTTTGCTTTAGTGATTTATATTTTTCATATTTTGCTGCACATGGTGCTACAGAAAATGAGCTTGCATGTTGAATTCCTTGAGTTCTAAGTAGTATGAATGCTTGATATGGACACTAGGTACATACACGAGTAGTTTCTATCATTCTTGCAAATTTTTATTGACATAATTTTGTGGCTCAAAATTTAATTTTTTTTGTGAATTTCCTAAGGAAACGTTCTTCGAGCCGGATCTCCAAGGGAGTTGTTGGGAGGACTCAGGATCGTGACATCAACATTTTTTGCTACATGAAGGTTAGGCCCTATGAATGGCCACATGCAACCTTCATGAACGAAGCGAGTTTCTATCAAGAATTTATGCAATTAGTTGCAAATGCCGGTCTGACCAACTTCCTTGCGGATGTGTGTGACCAATACAATCTCCCTGCTAATTCCTTTGTGTAATGTTTTTACTTCTCAAATAGGTCTGGTGATCCCACAATATGCTTTGATTTATGTGCAACAAACTACAAAATCCCTCTAGATGAGTTTCGTGAAATATGATTGCTTTCCTCTAACGAGGGAATGCGTGATCCTAAGCCCGAGGAGTTCGAGGATTTGCTCCTCACCTTAACTCTGGGGGAAACCAGGGGCGTATCAAACACTAGGGCCACTAGTTTGAATTTTTCATCTATGCATTATTTTTATTTGTTTATAGGAAAATGCATAACTGCTATGGAGCAGCTGGTGGTCTTAGTGTCCCCACCCTTGCTATTTTGCATCACACACTTTATGGTGATAACACTTGTAACTTAGGAGCTATTGTCACACGCTGCTTGCATCTTAACCAAACCAAGGGTAAGGTTCATGGTGGTATTTATGCCACACTCTTAGCAAAACATTTTAATGTCGCCATACGCCCCACTGACAACTTGTTGCCTAAGGTTTATCTTGATCACTAGTCTATGCTAGAGCACCAGTTCATTCAGGAACCTTAGCCACTACAGCACGTGCGTTACAACTTAGTATTCAGCGAGGATACTCGCGATATTATTGTGTTGCCTGCACCTTCTTTGTTTAACCATCATACCCGGAACGGATACACCATCATGCCACCAGGCATAATTGCTTACTGGAATGAGTTGGCCGAGGCGGAAGCCGCAGTCTAGGAGTGGGACGCTCAGGTGCCTGAGCCCAATGAATTTCCTCCAGGTCTAGATGGATTCTTTGGATGGTGATTACCAAGATAGGCAAACGCCTAAGCTTGGGGGAGTACGTATTTCTCACTAATATTACATTCATGTTCACACACTTCATATAAATTGTCAGTGTTCATCCTCTTTGATTTTATATCCATGTTAGCTTTATTTTTCCGCCTTCTTCTTGTGTGTTTGAAAAACTTTGAAAATACAAAAATATTTCTTGCTTCTTTTTCGCTTATATCCATGTTAGTACTAAAAAGAAAACCCAAAATATATTTCCTTTCCATGTTGGGAGCTTTCCCGTATAAATAATTTTTCTCGTTCTTGTTCTCCCTTTGTTTATTTGCTTTTTGAGAAAAAAACTCCAAAAATATTTTAGTGAGTTTCTTTGGATTTATTTTCTTTTTGTTGAGTCATGAAAGGAGAAGACCACGATGAAAATGCTGAGTGGCTCCCATATGCTTCATTGTTGATCTAACAGAGAGCCAATATTACCTTGTCTTCTCCTTTGTATAAAACTACCCTATAGATTCCAGCTTAGTCCACGACATTCTTGCTTATTGTCACATCATTCAGTCCTGCAAGTGAAAGGCAATAATGATGATATTTGATGAAGTGGTCGTGATAATGGAAGCTAGTACGAACTCTTCTGGTTTTCTGTTTTTATAAATATGTTTAGATTGTTCGATCTTGATTCAGTATATCATGAGTGAACATGTTTATCATGAAAATTAGAGATTATAGTTTCTCAAGCAATGCTTAAATAGCTAGGAGTGGATAATGATTTATCTTATGTGACAGCATACATTAGAGTAGTTATGATGTGATATGCTAGTATGGTATTTCCCTCTAAGTAATTCGAGCGGCTCGACTTGGCCCATGTGCACATGTAGTTGATTCAAAACCAATGCAGCCTTTATGATGTTTAAATTCGGAGTGTTCATATCCTACTCATGCTATGTCCAATGTTAATTATTCACAATGCATGATTATGACAATTTTTGCTCTCTACCTGGTCGCTCATCAGTCTATTGCTAGAATTCACCTGTACTAAGCGGGAATACTGCTTGTGCATCCAAAATCCTCAAACCAAGTCATTCCACATGAGTCCACCATTCCTACCTATATACGGTATTACCCTGCCGTTCCATGTATTTCACGTGCCACCTCTAATATTCAAATAAACACTTGTTTTGTGCACTTGTACCACTCATGGAGTGATGGGGCGATCAATATCTTCCATGCTAAGTGTGTTATTCTCAAGATGATCATTTATTCGCCTGTCATTGCATGGGAGAGGCTGGTAAAAAGGGTGCCCAGTCCTGCAAAACAAAAGTAATTAAACAAAACTCCCAGGACAGTTGAAATGTTGGAGGGCATCCATGGATTCAGTTAGCCATGGCTTCTGTATGTATGGTGGATGGGAGTAAACTTCACAATTTTGCTTGGGAACTGCCAATAATGTGTTTAGCATGGAAGATATTGAAATCCTTTCTCGTGACGTCGACAGGATAAGTGTACCATCCAAAAACTATAGTTTCAATCCTGTTTTAAACCTTGAGCTCTAGCACCTCTGCAAATCAATGCTTCCCTCTACGAGGGGCCTATCTATATACTTTTATGTTGAGTCATCACCCTCTTAGTAAAAGCACCAGACCAGAGAGCACTATTGTCATTCTTATGCATTGAGTCTAGTTAATGTTGGATGTGAGCATGACTGGATCTTTTCTATCCTGAGTTATAATGTTTACTTACTTCTTGAACTTTAGAGGTGCTCCACATCTATGTTTTATGGTCTCAAAAATGGCTAGCAAAATACCATGTCACCATATTATATTATGAATATTTAGACAAATTATTGGCATGTGAGACATCTTATTATTGCTCGCTAGTTGGTTATGTATTGCCGTGGGTGAATATGATGTTTAATTGTTATCATCGATATGGTTATTTATGATTTAAGCTGAAAACTTGAACACTAGCTAAGCATGTGTATAACAATGAGAACAAAAGAGTTTGTAAATTTTTTCTTTAACACTTTCAGTTTATCAACTGAACTGATTGAGGACAAGTGATATGTCTCCAACGTATCTATAATTTATGAAGTATTCATGCCATATTTACAATAATTCTATATGATTTTGGTATGATTTTATTAGAACTAACCCGGACAGACGATGTTTTCAACAGAACTACCGTGGTGTTGTTTTTGTGCATAAATAAAAGTTCTCGGAATGGGGTGAAAGTTTACGGAGAATATTTTTGGAAAAATATAAAAAATACTGGAGCGAAGAGATGGGACAGGAAGTGGACGAGGAGGTCACAAGCCTACTGGGCATGGCCCCCCTAGGCCGCGCCCCTATGGCTTGTGGACTCCTCGAGCACCCCCCTTGACATGAGACCGACGCCAAAAAATCCTATAAATACTAAAACCTCCAGAAGGAAACCTAGATCGGGAGTGCCACCGTCGCAAGCCTCTGTAGCCATGAAAAACCAATCGGGAGCCCGTTCCAGCACCCTGCCGGAGGGGGAAACCATCACCAGATCCCATCTTCATCATCATAGTTGTCTCCATGATGAGGAGGGAGTAGTTCACCCTCGGGGCTGAGGGTATGTACAAGTAGCTATGTGTTTTATCTCTCTCTCTCTCGTGTTCTTGAGATGGCACAATCTTGATGTACGGCGAGCTTTATTGATATAGATGAATCATATTGAGTTTTCCCCTCTCTATCTTCTTTGATGAATTGAGTTTTTCCCTTTAAAGTTTTCTTATCGGATTGAGTCTTTAAGGATTTGAGAACACTTGATGTATGTCTTGCGATGGGATATCGGTGGTGACAATGGGATGTTCTATTGATCCACTTGATGTATGTTTTGGTGATCAACTTGCGGGTTCCATGACCTTGGGAATCTATGCATAGGGGTTGGCACATGTTTTCGTCTTGAATCTCTGGTAGAAACTTTGGGGCACTCTTTGAAGTTCTTTGTGTTGGATTGAACATGATGAATCTAAAATTCTGTGATGCATATCGTATAATCAAGCCCATGGGTACTCGTGGTGATATTGGAGTATCTAGGTGACATTAGGGTTTTGGTTGATGTGTGTCTTAAGGTGTTATTTTAGTACAAACTCTAGGGCTGTTCATGACACTTATAGGGATAGCTCATAAGATTGATAGGAAAATATAACTTTGAGGTGGTTTTGTACCCTACAATAATTTCTTCGTTAGTTCTCCGCTATTTGTGACCTTGGAGTTAACTCTTTGGCACACGAGAGGTATTTACATATGATTCAACTATGTCAGTATTGTTGAGAGAAATTTCACTAGTGAAAGTATGAACCCTAGGCCTTTTTCTAAGCTTTGAAATACCATTTGTGCTCACTTTTATCATTAGTTACCTTGCTGTTTTTATATTTTCGAATTACAAAAACTTATATCTACCATCAACATTACACTTGTATCACCATCTCTTCGCCGAACTAGTGCACCTATACAATTTACCATTGTATTGGGTGTGTTGGGGACACAAGAGACTCTTTGTTATTTGGTTGTAGGGTTGTTTGAGATACACCATCTTCATCCTATGCCTCCCACAGATTGATAAACCTTAGGTCATCCACTTGAGGGAAATTTTCTACTGTCTTACAAAACTATGCGCTTGGAGGCCCAACACGAGTCTATAAGAAGAAGGTTGTGCAGTAGACATCAAGCTCTTTTCTGGCACCGTTGCTGGGGAGGTGAGTGCTTGAAGGTATATCTTTAGATCTTGCAATCAAATCTTTTAGTTTATTGTTTTTTACTAGTTTGGTTTTACAAAAGAAAACTACAAACATATATGGAATAGAGGTTTCCTCATATGCTTCATCTTTTTAATGTCTTTCGTGAAAATGATGGAAAGGAAAATTGTGCTCAAGTGTTAGAAGAAGAAGTTATTAAAATGTTTGTCACTAAATCTTTGAGTGGTGAGAATGATTGCAATATTGCTACTATTAATTCTTTGAATATCCATGATGCTAATGATATGCAAATCCACAATCTTGGGGATTCAATGTTTGATGAAGATGATATTTTTAGTCCCCCAAGTTTTGATGAGCAAAACTATTATGATGATAGCATGCCTCGTATATATGATAACTATTGTGATGACATGTATGATATATAGAGTAATGACAACCATGAAACTTGTTATCATAATTTGAATATCCAATATGGTTATGTCAATCAAGTGTCTCATGATATTTATTTTGTTGAGTTTGCTCCCACTATTATGAATGAGAAGAAAATTGCTTATGTGGAGAGTGAAAAATTTTCTATGCTTGTAGATCATGAAAAGAATGCTTTATGTGCTGGTTATACTATGTAATTCCTTCATGATGCTAGTGAAAATTATTATGAGGGAGGAACTTATGCTTGTAGGAATTGCAATAATATCAAGTTTCCTCTCTATGTGTTCAAATTCTTGAAGTTATGCTTGTTTTGCCTTCCTATGCTAGTTGATTCTCGCTCCCATAAATTGTTTTCTCACAAAATCCCTATGCATAGGAAGTGGGTTAGACTAAAATGTGCTTGTCATGAGATTCATGATGCTCTTTTGCATGTTTCAATTACTATTCCTATGTGAGCATCATTGAAATCATCATGCCTAGCTAAAAGACATTAAAGAAAAGCTCTTGTTGGCAGACAACCCAACTCTTTTACCTTCTGTTTTTATGTGTTCATGTGATTAATATACTATATTAATCATGTTTTTTGTCTTTTATTTCAAAATAAAGTGCCAAGTAAAGCCTTTGGGATAGTGTGGATACTTGCTTGTTTGATTCTGTGCAAAAACAGAAAGTTTTGCGTCCAATATATGAATTATCTGATTTTACTGGAGAGTCAAAAATTCTGAAATTTTTACAGAAAATTGATATGAAACTTATTTGATATGTATTAATTGTACATAATTTGTAGAGTTAGGAAGTTTTGTGATCATTCAGATCTTTACAGACTATTATGTTTTTGACAGATTCTGTTTTGCATGCATAGTTTGCTTGTTTCAAGTGTTCCTATAGATTATATTGACTATATAAATTGTGGTAATTATGGAATACAGTAGGTATAATGTGGTAATAATTATGAGTCTTGTCTTGACAGTACCTAAGTGAATAATCTATCTTTATTACACTAACTCTTCTCACAAAGTTCCGTTAAGTTTTGTGTGAATGAAGTTTTCAAGTTTTGGGTGAGACACTAATATGAGGAGAATAAGGAGTGACAAGAACCTAATATTGGGGATTCTCAAGTAACCCCATGGTAACTTCCAAGGAGTATTCAAGTGCCTAAGCTTGGGGATGCCCCGGAAGTCATCCCCTCTTTCGTCTTCAACACCATCGGGATATCTCACTTGGAGCTATATTTTTATTTGTCACATAATATGAGTTTTTCTTGGAGCATTATTTTATTTTGTTATTATCTGTTATTTGTTATTTATAATCTTGTTTTTAAATAAAAAGTTCCAAGAATTGCCTTTAGTATGCTTGAATTGCATGTTTGATGTGTGCTGTGTGAAAACAGAATCTTCTGCTGTAGTGTTTGAATTTTCATATTTTACTGAAATGTAGAAAGTTTCTGAATTTTTTTAAAATTATTTTCATATAAATTATTTAGCATTTAATAAATTTGTATAATTTGTTGATTTACATAAGTACATTGGTTTAATAAATTGCTACAGACTGTTCTGTTTAGACAGACTGCTGTCATAGTTTTGTTATCCACTTATCCTATAGTTTCCGTAGCCTATATTGGTAGATATAAATTATGGAAATAATAGTATACAGTACATAATGTTTGAAAATTATTGTGCAACTTGTCTTGTCAGTACATGAAGTGTTGATTTGTTCTTATGTGTACTAACCTATCTCACGAGTTCTGTTTGAGTTTTGTGTGGATGAAGTTTTTGAGAATAGGTGAAACCGGAAATGAGAGGATTGAACAAGATAAAAAATCTCAAGATTGGGGATGCCCAAGGCACCCTAATTAAATATTTCAAGAACTCTTAATCATCTAAGATTGGGGATGCTATGCATCCCACCTCTCTTCGTCAACTATCGGTTAGCCTATGTTGAGCCTAAATTATTATTCATTCACATGATGCGTCCTATTATTGGAGTGCTATTTTTATTTTTCTTGATGTTTAAATTAAATACTCAAATATGAAAATATTTATTGTGTGTGTGAGAGAGAAAGTCCTCACATAGCTACTTAATTGTTTGACTACTCATTGATCTTCACTTATATGTTTTGGAGTAGTTTTGACATTTACTTTCGTACTTCACTTATATCCTATGAGTAAATGGTTGAATGAATTGAATATAATAAATCTGAAATTATATAAGTTTTATATTCTTATCCCATGGGGATTAATTATTTCACATATAAGTAGTATAGGTGGTAAAATTTATTTAAAGTTAGCAACCACCACACTGGTCACTTGAAGAATTAATGAACGAATATTGAAGGAAGAGAGATTTCACATATAAATATACTATCTTGGACATATTCTATGATTGTGAATACCCATTAATTATTTTCACACCTGAGAAAATTAGTTGAAGTTGGACAAGGAAGACAACGTAATGAGTTATGCTTGGGTATATTTGTATAGAAGTTATGTTGTTATGGATCCTCCAACATGTGGTGCTTGCTTCCACCTCATACTAGCCAAAACTTCTGCACCAAGTAGAAATACTACTTGTGCATCCAAACATGCTTAAACCCAAAGTTGTTCCATATGAGTCCACCATACCTACCTATATGCGGTATTTACCTACCGTTCCAAGTAAATTTGCATGTGCCAAACTCTAAACCTTCAAATAATATTTTGTTTTGTATGCCTGAATCGCTCATATAGTGACTAGGGGCTATAAGTATCTTCCATGCTAGGTGGATTATTCTCACAATATGTGTTGATTCACTATCATTCACGAGAAAGTGGATGGTATTCGAGATGCCCAGTTCCATACTCAAAAATCAAATCAAAATATAATGAAATAAAATTCCCCCAGGATTGTTGTTTGTATGGACGGTACCCGTGGATTCGGCTCGCCCTGGAGTGTGATTGATTGGTGGAGGGGAGTAAAAACTTTACCATTCTGTCTGGGAACCGCCTATAATGTATCTAGCATGGAAGATACCGAGATCTCTCGGTTGTTATGTTGACAATGAAAGCATACCACTCAAAATTATTATCCACCTTTGTTTTAAAAGCCCGAGCTCTAGCACCCTTGCAAATCAATGCTTCCCTATGCGAAGGGCCTATCTTTTACATTCTAGTACTTACCTTTATACAAGAGTCATGGTGATCTTCACAACTTCCTATATTTCGCCTTTTTCTCTTGGCAAGCTTCATGTTTTGGGTAAAGATCCAAGCATATATGGTCATTCAAATATATTTGATCATGAATTATTATTGTTGAAAATTATCTGTATGATAAATAAGTTGGGACGTGAAACTTTAAGCCCCTATCTTTCTGTGTGTTCGACGGATGCCACTTGTTCTAAAAATATGCTCTGAGTGTTAGCAATCATGGAAGACTATATTATAGTAGAGTATGAGAAATTTTCTAAGTCAAAGCTCTTACATAGACCCTTCCCGAAAATAAGATGAATTGCAATTGTTTGGTGACTGAAAGCATAGTTTGTTAGTTTTCAAGAAACTTTATGGTCTATACTTTAACATGTGAATAGCTTGTTACTTCATCATGAGAACTTTTATGAGATGAGCTACTCTTTATGATATATAATGATGCTAGAAAAAGTGTTTGGAACTATCATTGATCAAATTTATGCACTATCCTAGCATTCACACTTCATAAATTATTTCTTTTTATCATTTACCTACTCGAGGACGAGCAGGAATTAAGCTTGGGGGTGCCGATACGTCTCCAATGAATCTATAATTTATGAAGTATCCATGCCATGCTTACAATAATTCTATATGATTTTGGTATTTTATTAGAACTAACCCGGACTGACGCTGTTTTCAGCAGAACTACTAGGGTGTTGTTTTTGTGCAGAAATAAAAGTTCTTGGAATGGGCTGAAAATTTACGGAGAATATTTTTGGAAAACATAAAAAATACTGGAGCAACGAGCTGGGCCAAGAAGTGGACGAGGAGGCCACAAGCCTGCTGGGCGCCCCCCTAGGTCGCGCCCGTGTGGCTTGTGGACTCCTCAAGCACCCCCTTGACGTGAGACCGATGACAAAAATTCTTATAAATACTAAAACCTCCAGAAAGAAATCTAGATTGGGAGTTCCGCCGCGTCAAGCCTCTGTAGCCCCGAAAAACCAATCGGGAGCCCGTTCCGGCACCCTGCCGGAGGGGGAAACCATCATCGGAGGCCATCTTCATCATCACGGCGGTCTCCATGATGAGGAGGGAGTAGTCCACCCTCGGGGCTGAGGGTATGTACTAGTAGATATGAGTTTGATCTCTCTCTCTCTCTGTCTCTCTCTCTGTGACAGCCCAAGTGCCATCCCTTGCCATTTTGGTCATGTAACCTATGTGAACCTTGTGTCATGTGTTGAATGAATTGAGTTTTCCCCTTTGCCATTTCTTCTCATGCATCATGCATCATGTAATATCATCATCATGTAATGCATAAGATAATTGTGGTGTGCTTTCATGTGACCATGTTGTAATGCTTGTGAGTGGTCCTTGTGTTGTGTGATGGGGTTAGAGTATGTGTGGTGCAACAACTCCTTCACATCCCCTCTCATTTTCAAATTTGCCTAAAACCCTCTTATTCCCTCTCATATTTCTACTTGATAATTAAATGGTTAATTAATTCTGTTAACAATGTTTTGTTGTTAGGGAATATTATTTTTTAGTAGATATATGTTGCTCTCCTTGAGGTTTGAGCCTTGGTTTAATTTGGTTTCATAAAACAACATCTTCCATTTATTTAAGGTGTGAAAATTACTTGATCAAAAATCTGCTATCCATTTTAATAAAATGGGGGTTTTCTTCTCATTGCAAAAGTATTTTCTTTTGTCAAAAATCCCTGTCCCTTTCTCTCTGGTGGATTTGTTTTATTCTCTTTTTTATTTAAAGGAAAACCTCTACTGATCATTTTGGCAAGAAAGAAAGCAGGGCAAAGTGGGCTCCCTTCCCCTTGCAGCCCAGCTAGCGCGCCTGTAGCTGGCCCAGCCCGCGTGTGAGAACGGCCACCTGCCCCGTCAGGCATCGCATAGAGAGACAGAGAGAGCGAGCTCCGCCGTGTCCTTGCACTGTCCGTTGCCGTATGCTCCAGGGCTTTAAAAACCCCTCGACGTGCGTGCGTCTCCGCCTAGGGTTCCTCGTTCCCCCTCCAGCCACCGCCGCTCCCATCTCCATCTCCTTCGTCCCCTTCCTTCTCCTTTTCTCCTATGTCAGGTGAGATTTCAAAGAGGGTGAGGTTCAGTCGAGTCCTGCGCAAGTGCTTCGCGTCGTCGCCGTCACCTCCGGTGGCCCCCTCGTCGCCGTTGGAGATGGAGTGGAGCACACGGGTGCCTTCTGTGCACCATTCCAGGTGCTAGGGGGTGAGGAGCACCCCTGCAGTGCCGCCTCGTCGTTGCCGTCGTCTGCAAGGAGAGGAGTCCCCATCGCCGGCCTTCTTCTCGACTTCTTCCTTGCGTCCCCGAGTAGCCCCTAAGTGAGCTCCCCATCGCCACAACCTCTCGTCTTGCCGTAGCACCGCTTGCATCATCGCGTAGTGCCTCGCCATTGCTGCCGTTCTTCCCAAGGCGTGGACTTGAGGGCGTCACCTCCGTCCCCTCATCGCGAGACGAGCATAGGTTGGACTTGCTGTAGTCTCCGTAGCTCCCGCAGCCAGTTCGCGTGGCCGAGAGCCGCTGTCTTGCGTCACCGTGCCATCGCCATGGTTGAGCAGAGAGCTCTGCTCGAGCTCGAGGGGCTCTGTTGCCGGTGCCTCCTTCGCGTTTGAGTGCGGGAATGGAGTTCCTGTACTCCCCACGTGCCCCGTGTTCCTTCTATCGCTCCGCTATCCCCCTCAGTCACCGGATTTGGTCGCCGTCGTGGTCCTCTCTCGCCACTGTCAGGTGTGTGCTTCGTCAGTTTCGACAGTGTTAGTGGATTCATGTCAGTACTAGTAGGCTCGAAGCCCCCTTCCGTCGAGAGTCGATGCAGTAGCGTAGGGGTGTGGCGCTGGGGTTACAGACCAGTAGGTCTGGGGTTCGATCCCCACAAACCCCCCTTTTGTGTTCCTTTGTTTTATTCTTTTTTTCTTCCGTTCTATGTGGAGTGTTTGTGTGTATGTGTAGACATAAATGTCTAGATGTTTTTTCTTTTCCTTTCCCTTTTTTTCTGCAAGTAGAATTGGTGTGAGTGTATGTGCTTGTGTGTATGTGTGAGAGGCTTGCATACATGTATGCACATGTGTGTGTGATGAGCACCCACCCATAGGTGTATGTGTATATGAGTGTGGGAGTGATCATAGGCCTTGTGCATATGTAGGGTTGTATGAGTGTATGTAGTGAGTGATGTGTGTATGACAAGTGTCATGAGGGCCTTGTCCATGACAAGAGTACCCTCCATTACTTATTTGTTATCCATTCTTCTTGCCATGCTTGTTGTGAGTGTGGTGCAATCATTCATTTCTAAAAATATGTCCTTAATGACCATCTCCAAATGTGGCAACCCCTCCATGTGGAGAAGGTGGCATATGAGTCATATGGATTCTTGTGCCTTGTTTTCGAGCTAGGTTGTGTTTTGATGTTCCATGCAAGTATATGAGTGTGACTCATGATTTTGGGGTAGAATCACCCAAGGAATCCATTGGTGCAATTGGATTTCACTTTTGAGCAAGTTCATAAAACTGCTAATTTTTTGCTGTGATGCTACTGTCATTTTTGTATAATTTTATCCATGCTTGCTATGGAGGATGTACCAACATGGAAGTGCTAGTGTTTCATGTCAATTATGCCATGATATTTTTCTTTCCATGAAAAACACCCATATAAGTGGGAATCTTGATGCAAAGTAGCTAACTTAATGTTACTGTTTCAACAGGCCAAATATTTCCAAGTCTGAGAATCTGCTGTTATTTTTATGACATGTTGAGTGGATCCTACCAAGTGCTGAGATGAGTTTTAGCTCAAACTCAGTGTTAGTGTTTTGGAGTAGATGTTGTCCTCTACCTTCCTCTTAATTTTCGTGCCATAAGGTGGTATCTATCACCATTAGTTTCTGTTGTCAAGTTGCTATCAGCTTAACTCAGATTCCAGAAAAACTGTTATTTTCACTAAGTCCCAGAAATCTATTTCATCATGCGAACTTGTGGGCTTCATGCTTATTGATGTGTGCCTCCATTCCAGATTATGTAGTTGGATAAGTTGATAAGCATTTTATGTAGTTTCTATAAATGTCTTGTTTGTGGTTTTAGACTTCCTGTAGCTCAAGTTATTAGCTGTGAAAGTTGCTATGTTGCTGTTTTGTGGCAGATTGTTTGTTTTAGTGTTTTGTGACTTGTGGGAGCTATACTCCATGGAATTGCTTGCTCTTTGGCTCTATTGTAGTTGGTTTGTCATTGCCTAACCAGTGGCTACCTTGGAATGCCAAGGAATAGCCCATGGCCTTCTTGTCTTGTGTTTTGCCTTCGTATCTTGTCGTGAGCGTAGCGTGAGAACCGTAACTCCGTTTCTTACGTTCTACATATGCATTTGAATCGTTTTTGCATGATGCATCCATAATTTCCATGTTCATGCATGTTCAAATAACTTAACATAAGGTTATGTCTAGATCCATTAGTAACTAATCTATTGCATGTGAAACATGACTAGTTAGGATTGCCATGTTAAATTCTTCACATAAAGCATGCATCATTCTTTCTTGTGCATTGAAACTTGGTTGCTTGTTTATTCTTGCTGTTTCTTTTGGGTAGACGCAAACGTTGAACCTGAGTATGAAGATCTAGGAGAGTACCACTACGAGGATCCCGCTACTTGTCCCTCTGAAGAACCAACAAGCAAGATGATCATACTTGGATCCCGATACTATTTTTGCTTGCTAGTTGTATCGCTCTTATCGTTACAATTGCGCTACCTACCACTTGAATGTCAAGCCTCCTACACTTCCATGATAGCCTCTAACCCCTCCACATCCTAGCAACCTTTGATTGGCTAAGTTACCGCTGCTCAGCCCCTCTTATAGCGTTCTTAGTTGCAGGTGCAGGTTGTATCCATGTGATAACATGGTTTTGGCATATCACAATATTATATGTTATTTAATTTAATGCATATATATATCTTGGTATTGGTCGAAGGCTTGGCCTTTTTCTAGGTGTTTTTTTCCGCTGTTACCGCCATAGTTTGTTGTTACCGGTGTTATGTTTCCATACTTTGCGCTCCTAACATGCTCGGGGTTGTTATGGGGACCCCCTTGTTTATTCGGTCGAGATTAAAACTTGTTTGGCAAGACCCAACTTTGGTACTACATTGTCTTAAACAACTTAATAAAATTTGCATAGGGCTTTGCAACCCCGTGGATAATTAATCAACCCCCGGGCCAGTGCTCCGTATGAGTGTTGGTCCACCCACCTAGCAGTTGGCATTGCCACCTCGGGGCTACTCGAGGCATTTTCAGTCAACCGTCCACTTCGCATAGACGGATGATGCCTGTTGATAGAGAGCGCACGGCTTTAGAAGCGGATCTGGCTCACCGGGAGGTCTTGCTGGACATGTTTTACCTTTATTGAGTGTCTTGCGTGGGGGGCTCTGACTTTCTTCGGGCTATCTCGAGGTGTTGCAATTCCTTTGGAGTTGCCTAGGATGATCATGAGATCCATGGTCGAGGCTATTCCCGCGGAGTGTGGTTAATTTATGATGGATTAGTTGGAGCACCCCTGCAGGGTTAAAACTTTCGGAAAGCCGTGCCCGCAGTTATGTGGCAACTTGGATATTTGTTTAACACCCGGTTATAGTTAACTTTAAGTAAACTTTAATAAAATACACCAACTGTGTGAGTAACCGTGATCGTCTCTGCTCGTGAACAAGAACCGAGAGAGACCATGGTGGGGTTATGATTGACGTAAGTAGGTGTTCACGCTCTCATAGAGGTCATTCTAGTTCTCAATCGTTTATCGTAGACCACATGTTTACTTTCATGTTTTGTAAGATTAGCCACCATAAATGCTTAGTGCTTCTGCAAACTAAACACATACCCCTTCCCAACCTATAAGTTTGAATAGTCTCGGTACCCGGGCGCGAGATTGCTGAGTCCTCGTGGCTCACAGATTACTACAACAATCCAGGTGCAGGTACAGATGTGATCGTTCCAGATGATATGAAGCAGCTCCAGTGGGAGTATGACGAGGAGCGTGGCAGGATGTGCGTGACTTTTCCAGACAAGTGGAGGACCGTGGTCGTGACCTTCGGGGCCAGCAAGCCAGTGTCATTGCATCTTCATTTTATCGTTTGTTTTTGTCCGTAGCCGGACCCTGTCTTGGATTGATGTTTGAACTCTTTGCTGTGGAATTGTAATTTAGTATGTGGCGAGTGTAAGCCAACTCATATACTCATCTCTTCCTAAATGTATGATGTAATGATACTGTACTTGTGAACGACAAGATGCGCCTCTATCCCTGTCAGGCCTTCGTGCCTTAATATGGATAGGCGCACATCTTGGGCGTGGCAAGTTGGTATTCAGAGCCATACGACCATAGGAGCCCTTTGCTTGATTGAACTTGGCTGAGTCGAGTCTAGTAAAACTATTTTGAGTCTAGTTATATCAGAGAGTAGGTTTCTTTTTACTCCTCTTCTATGCTCTGGTGAGGTATTCGACTTAGGAATTTTGATTCTACTCCTCTTCTCGCTCAAATTTTTTTTAGGTTCATGCGGGTATTTTGGAGTCTATATGATACCGATGTGACGGAGTTCTGTCTTGGTGCCTCCTGTTTGACATGATTTCTTCCAGGGAGTCGAGCTCCAGGGAACTTTGGCACATCGTTATCATTCAGCTTCCTTGATATCTTAGGACGGAGAGTGTTCGGAATTACTTCAATACTTGTCGTGATGAGATAAGGTCGGAGTCACCCAGTACTGGGAGGCGTCTGAGGTACCACTGGTTTAGTATCATTGTGATTCTGAGGATTTGAGTTAGATGAATTTGCAAAAGCCTCTGGTTATGTGTTGAAGGATGGATACAGTTGGGGTGTAGGTATGATAGTTGTGTGAGATATTTCCTCCTTGTATCCCCCACACTAGATTGCATAACCAGAAAGTTTTCAGAAGTTCTTAGGTGGGAACTCTTGTAGTTATCTAGGATTATCTTCTCCAGATGTATGTGGGCATATACATTTGTTCTGAGTAGTTAGCTCAATACTTTTGTGTTACTGCAAGTGGCTTCTAATATATGATGATGTTATCGCAAAACGAAGAAAGCATTCTTACTAATTTTTCAGTAGTAAGGGTGTGATGTTATTTGTTCAATTTATTTCAAAGCATTTGATTCAGCTATTGAATTCATCTTGTCAACGAGGTGCTGATGTTCTTGTCCATCTTCAGGATGGCTCCACCAACTCGCGGGAATCCGGGTCGTGGTGAGGAGCAGGCTGATGTTCCACCACCCCTGCCACCGCCTCCTCCTCAAGAAGCTTGGCAAGCTGTGATGGCTGCAACCAATGCGAACACTCAGATGTTGCTCAGGCTGTTGCAAGAAAGAGATCAGGGTCAGCAAGGTTTTCAAGGGAATTTTCAGAATCAACCTCTGTTTGCAATGCTCTACCAATTCCTTGCCAACCAGACCAAGTCTTTCACTTGTTGTGATCAGCCTATTGATGCTGATGATTGGCTCCATGACATGAGTAAGCATTTTGAGTGGAGCAATGTCAGACCAGAGGACTTTCTCAGATTTGCATCGTTCCACCTCAAGGGTCAGGCAACTGATTGGTGGCAACAGTACAAGGATTCCCGGGACGATCGTGTTGTTACTTGGGATGATTTCTGTCGTGACTTAAGGGCCCAGTCATTCTGACAAGCTTTGTCATGGAGATGTGTGAGAAGTTCAGGTACTTGAAGTAGGGGAGCAAGTCTGTCTATCAGTACAACATCGAGTTCAGAGGTGTCGGGGAACGTTGCATGGGAAACAAAAAATTTCCTACGCACACGCAAGATCTATCCATGGTGATGAGCATCTACAAGAGGGAGAGTGGATCTACGTACCCTTGTAGATCGCTAAGCAGGAAGCGTTAAGAAACGCGGTTGATGTAGTTGAACGTCTTCGCGATCCAAATTGCCGAGCGTCTCGCGATCGAATCATGATCCGTCTAGATCAAGTACCGAACGGACGACACCTCCGCGTTCAGCACATGTATAGCTTGATGTCGATCTCCGCCTTCTTGATCCAGCAAGAGGGAGCAGAGAGGTAGACGATATCTCCGGTAGCGTGACGGCGCTGAGGCGATGGTGGTGGAGTAATCTCAGCAGGGCTTCGCCTAAGCACAGCTGAAACCGATCTAGATGAGAAACTACAAACTAGAGGGTAGGGTTGCACATGGATGAAAATCTTGTGCCAAAACCCTAAAACCTCTAGTATATATAAGAGGAAGAGAGGAGGAGGTTTGGACCAAGGGCCAAGCCATCTAGGCTTCGGCCGAAGGGAGGAGAGGAGGAATCCTCGTCCAATCCTAGTAGAACTAGGACTCCTTCCTTATTTGGGCTTTTTGCCTATTCCACCTTTTTCTCTTTGGGCTTTTCTTCCCAGCCGCATGGGCCTTGTGTGGGACTTCCACCAGCCCACTAAGGGCTGGTATTCACCCTCCCACAGCCCATGTAGCCTCTTGGGTCGAAATACCCCTCCCGATGGTCCCCAGATACACTACCGGCACTCCTGATACACTACCGATGAGCCCGAAACTATTCCGGCGACTAAAACAGGACTTACTATATATCAATCTTTACCTCCGGACCATTATGGATCTCCTCGTGACGTTCGGGATCTCATCCGAGACTCCGAACAACCTTCGGTCACTACCATGCATAACTCTATATTACCGAAACATCACCAAACCTTTAGTGTGCAGACCCTGCCGGTTCGAGAACTATGTAGACATGACCGAGACACCTCTACGGTCAATAACCAATAGTGGGACCTGGATGTCCATATTGGTTCCTACATATTCTACGAAGATCTTTATCGGTCGAACCTCTATGTGTCATGGTTTCGTCACGGTAGATGCCACGGGTAGGCTTATCGAGAGGGGCCGAAGGACGCCGACGGGCTCCGGGAGCGGGGTTAGGCACAAGCGGTGGTGGGCACACGATGTACCCAGGTTCGGGACCCGTCGTGGGAGGTAACACCCCTAGTCCTGCTTGGTCTAGTTGAGACAATGGTTAGATTACAATGGCGCTCCTTGAGCTGTATGGATCGTGGAGGAAGAAGGAGCTAGCCCGCTCTTCTGCCTCTCTACGCGTGTGTGTGGAGTGGACGTGAAGAGAACTGGGAGATCAGCCGACCTCTTGCATGGGGGTGTCCTGGGGTTTTTTATAGGCCAACCCCCCGGATTACAATACAAATAGAAGGTCATGGGGGCCCCTAGCCGGCATCCTCTCTGGCCGGCTATGGGGAACACCGGCTGTGGGGTCCTGTCGCCGGTAGGCCCCACCGGCTAAAGGCTCCCGTCAAGAGCCGGCGAGGCCCGCGCGGCAGGTCCCGACACCGGTCACGTCATGGCACGGGCCGCCCCTTGTGGCGACCGACCAAGGTCAGCGGTGCGGTCGGCCACCCTATAGCCATGCCGGGGGTAGGTAATGGAGTGGTTGCGGCGTGCCGGCACTGTTGGAAGCCCGGTCACCGTCCGCCAGGGTTAGAGGCCCTGACACCTTCACTGTGGCAACTCTGGCGCTGACCCCCGATGGGATGGGGACCACTATCACCACGCCTGCCCTAACGACGGTATCCAATGCGCAGCCGACTGGGGGGGGGGGGCAGGCGGCAACGCCCCCAGCTGGCCGGCACGTCGTAACCGGCGGGGCGTAGCCAACGGTCTCTGGCCGGAGGGCCGCTACTGGCAGGGCGTAGCCGGACCGCAGGGGGAGGCGGCCCGCCCTTTGATTGCGTTAGTAGGCCGGAGCAAGGGGGCGCTTGAGGCTACCCCGGGGTCATCCCCCCGTCAGTAGTCCCCGAAGCCGGGGAGGCCCGCCGACGAACCGTGGCGGTCCTCGCGAGCTTGAAGATCGTCCTTGCGGTGCGGGGTGCCTTGAGAGTCGAGCGACGCCGGCAAACGACGACCGGCTCCACAGCCGGCCGATGCCTCGCGTGCCGCCTCCGGTTCCCCACCGGGTAGAGAAGACGCGCCACACGGCGGAAAAGACCGGGCCGCGGGGTGGGGCCCTCCACGACCGCGGCCTCGTCCCACGCGTGGGGATCTTTTACGGCGCAGGCGGACGGTTGGCGTTCCCGAGCGCCATAATATCCGCCCCGCATGCCATGGGAATTGCGGCGGTCGTGTGCAATGAATCCGACCCCCACGATCACCCGCGCAGGGTTTAAATGGCGAGAGGAGGGGGCAGAACGGCCCGTTCGCTCCACCCACTGTCGTCGCATCGTCGTCATCGTCTTCCTCCCCCTGCCACGAGAGAGAGAGATAGAGAGAGCAGGAAGTTAGAGCAGGCGGGCAGGCTTCTTTGCCGTCCACCGCCGAAGAAAGCCCATGCCCGTCATCGTGACCGCACGCCCCCTCGGCGACCATGGCGAGCAAGGGCGCATCGGACGGCAGCGATGTGGATGAGACCTTCATCGAGCACCTCTGCCATTGCCGCAAGCTCCCGACGGAGGCACACTTGGAGGCATGCCCAGCCGGGCCGGAGAACTCCATGGCACCGCGGGAAGGCAAGGTGGTCGTCTTTGCCAATCATTTCCTCCGCGGGTTTGGGTTGCCGGCGAGCGCCTTTTTCCGCCGTTTCCCGACGTGGTTCGGTCTGCAGCCGCACCACCTCCCCCCCAACACCGTCTTGCAGCTGGCGGCATTCGTCACCCTTTGCGAGGGGTACTTGGGGGTTGAGCCGAGGCTTGACCTCTGGTGCTGGCTCTTCTTCCTCAAGCGACAGACGACGAAGGAGGTGACGAAGCAGATGGTGATGACCGCCTGCAGAGGCGCCATGATCCATATCCGCAAGGGGACCGGCTTCCTGAGACTCCCGCTGCACGAGTCGGTGAAGCGCTGGCAGTGGGGGTTCTTCTATGTGAAGAACGCAAAGCTGGAGGAGGATTACATCAACCTCCCCGACTTCGCCAACCACCCACCGACCGCGATGCTGAACTGGCGGGCGGTTCCGCCTCCGGCACCCGAGATGGCGGACCGGCTCTGTGAGCGCCTGCTCGTGATGACTGGGACGGAGGGGCTGAAGGCCACCGATCTGCTGGCCGCGATGGTGGTGCGCCGGCTGCAGCCGTTGCAGCGCCGACCACACCTCATCTGCTAGATGGGAGGACGCCATGACCCCTGCCGGCTCTCCACCAAGGAGATGAAACCGGCCCACGTGGCGAGGAGGGTGAATGCCATCTCGACGGCGAAGATAGTGGAGGGTGAGTGGCAATGGGGGAAAACCCCGTACAGCCGGAGCCGCCTGGCACCGCGGGTAAGTGTCTGGCCACCTCCTTCCCCCCATCTTTTTTCAGAGGCAGCGCCCCTCCCCCATTTGGCCTGTAGGCGCGCCGCCCGGCCCGCCCGCAGATTTTCCCGCTGCTACAGAACTACGGGGAGCCGGCCCCCGAGACGGCAGAGTCAGAGCCCGAGGAGGTCAAGGATGCCGACGACATGGAGTTGGCTGACTCCAAGCGAGCCGGCACGTCCGAAGCCAGCAACGCGGAGACGGAGACGGAGGGGGCCGAAGAGGCCGAATCGACGGGTGAGTCTCCTCCCCAGATTCACCCAGGGGACTGGACCGATGATGACGCTAAGACGGAGACGTCGCGTGTTGCAGAGGCTCCGGAGAAGCCCGAAATTTTGGAGGACGAGGTCACGGCGCCGCGGAGGCGCCAACCTCGAGCCGGCGACTGCTCTAGCCGGGAGGAGGGGGGGGCGGACACAGACGACAAGGGGAAACGACCGGCCGCCACCAAGCCGGCGCCCAAGCGCACGGCGACCGCGCAGCCGGGCGGCAGCCGCGGAGGTGGGGGCAAGAAACAAAGGGTCACCCAAGTGGGACCCACGAGGAGGGCGGTCCCCGTCGTCGCCGGGTAAGTCCATCACGTCCTCCACCTTGGTCCATTCTGTCTTCCCCCCAGTCCCTTATTTCGTCGTTAGCAAGGAGGCACGCGCCCTGGGGAGGACCCCGGGTGGCGGGACAGAGAGGGCGGCGCCACCGACGGCTGCCGAGGAGAGGGAGCACCAGGCGTGGCTCGACCTCGAGGCGGCTGAGCAGGAGCGGCGCGTCGAGGATCTCCGCCCATGGGAAGTGGTGGCGGAGAAGCGGGGAGGAACGAGCGGGGAGGCCGCTCGCGGAACATGGGAGCCATTCCCCCGCCTCCGAGGAACCAGCGGGGAGGCCGCTGGCGGAGCGTGGGAGCCGTTCCCCTACGGCCGAGAGAAGAGGTCAAAGGACCACCATGGTCTTGCGCAACGGACGAAGGCGGGCGCGAAGGCCATGGAGGACGTGGCGGAGATGGACTGCGACGCCACCCATCCTGTGGCGGACGACGTACCGCCGGGGGAGGTGGTGCCGGCCCCGGAAGTGCCGGCCCCAGCTGCACCAGTTCCAGAGGCGCCGACACTAGGGTGAGTCTGCCCGGAGCTGCCGGAGGCGGAGCACCGAAGGTGAGGGCCGCGACGACCGAGGAAACGGCCGCCACAGGCGTGTCGACGGTGTCCCCCGGCGCGACGGCGACAGGAGGGGCCGGTCCCATCGCGGTCTTCGACAAGGGAGGACCTGCAGATGGGGGCCGGCCGTAGCAGACGTGGGCGGCGGCCGGGAGCCCGGCCCCTGGCGAACCGTGGAGCGCCCTCGGGGCGTCGGTGTCCGCCGTTGTGGATGCGTTCGCCGCTTGGCGCGCCCAGATGTCGCAGGACGCTCGAGCCGCCAACGACCGGCTGGTGAACTTGGAGTAGGCGGTCGCGGTGAGCTCTCTTCTTTCCTTCTTCTCTTGACTTGGCATTTTTTGTCTTCTCCAGTGGGGGCACGCTAACGCACCCATTGGGTGTAGCCCCCGAGGCTCGAGCCGGCTGGGGCGCAGGCGGTTCGAGCCTAAAGCTGTGTATCTTGTTGTTTTGCAGGCGGTGTATGACCGCCGGGAGGCAGCGCCATTGTGTCCGCGGATTTGCGAGGTATGTGCTCTTGCGATCTTTCAGTGGGGGCGCGCAAGCGCACCCATTGGGTGTAGCCCCCAGGAATCAAGCCGGCTGCCCCGAAGGCGTGCTGAATCCTTTCTGACAACGGCGACTTCTTCTTGTGAAGCTACCCACGCTGAGATGGCCAGCCTCCGGCGCCAGGTGGTGCGTCTTTCCGAGGAGCGGGAACTCCTAAAGACAGAGCACGACCGGCTCCATGGGGAGGCAGACCAGGTGAAGGCGGAGCGGGAGAGGCACGAGGCAGCCCATCGCCAAGCGTTGGTGGACCAAGGGGCGGCCCTTCGTCGGGAGGCGGAGGAGCGGGAGAAAGTTCTCCGTGAGAGGCTCGCGCTAGCCAAGGTGGCCGAGGACGCGCAGGCGGCTCGGGACGAGCATGAGCGCCAGCGCTAGGAGTGGTCAGCCAGGGAGGTGCAGTTGCAGGAGGAGGGCATGAGGTGGATCAGATGCTGCACGGTAAGATTTAGTTGCCTTGTTCTACTCGCGCCTTCCTTTTGGGTTTTCTAGCTTGCCTCCTCGCTCATCCCTTGTCTTCTTCTTAGGGCTTTTCCCCGGCACGCAGGAGGTCGCGGAGGCGGCCGTGGAGGCCGATCGTGAGGCCCGGCGGGTGCAAGGAGAGGCCATTGGGATGCTTGCCCCTGGACCCTGGACGAGGTGGGGATCACCGCCGAGGCGCGTTTGTCAGAGGTGGTCTGCACCCTGAGGCGGCTCCAAGCGGCCGGCTTGGCGCTGGTTCGCTCCCTTTGGCCTGGCGCGGCGGACCTGGGCTCCATGAACCGGCTGTCGAGGTGGCTGGAGTTTGGGACTGCATGGGTGAACGCCTGGAGGGCCTCCACAGCACGAGCCGGTGTGGACATGGCGCTCCGCATTGCCAGGTCTTGGTACCCTGAACTAGACTTAGGTTTGCTCACGGCCCATCGTGTCGGCATCGACGCGGAGTTGGAGGCGGTGGCCGACGAGCTGTTGGCAAGGGCGAGCGACCTCGCGTCCTTTGCCGCGTGGGACGAGTACGTCCCGGAGTGCAGGGCTGACGGCGTGGTGGTCCCGGAGGACCGGTACAGGCTTGCCCTGGACGACCCGGAGGGGAGCGCCGCCGAGACGGCCGATGGAGAGTCCGACACCGACGACTATGCCGAGTCCGAGCCGGCTCCAGACGCGAGGGCGGGGGCTTCTACCTCAGCCGCCCCAGAGGCGCCGGCCTCAGAGGCGCCAGCACCGCCGGCTCCTGAGGCGTGAGCACCACCGGCTCCAGAGGCGTCAGCACCGGAGGAGGGCCGGCCCGAAGCTGCCACCACTTAGGATTTTTCTTTCCTGCATTTTGTTTTAGACCGGAATTCCACCCATTGGGTGTGTATATGTAATGAACTCATGGCCGTGGGCCTTTTATCGTTATGACTTATGTCGTTTTTCTTAAAAAGAATGTGCGTGCCGACTCTTCTTTCGCCTTTTGCCTTTTGACTTGTGTTCACGTGCCGGGATTCCTTTCGGCTTCCGCCCCGCCTACCAGCCAGCCGGGAGCCGGTCTGGGACAGGGACGGGGCTTCGCCCTTGGGGAAAACCAGCGGGCTCTTAGAGTCAACCGGCTAGGGCTAGGTTGAGCCGGCAAAGGCCGGTTACTAGGAGTAACAAAGCTCGGCTGGGCCGGTCCGGCTGCCGCGCATCGGCTGACCTTAGTGTGAGAAGTTCCTTCGCACCCCGTGGTCCCTTCAGCCGGACAGCCGGGAGCCGGTCTGTAGCTGGTTAGGGAGGGGAGGCGAAGGGTTGCTTGCTCACACTACTTGTCCGCCTCGGGGGGAGTCGGGTGAGCCCTCGGGCCCGGGAGTCGGACCCGGTTGACGTGCCTTAAATAATAGGAAAACTTTGGAGGAATGAAAAGGGGTGTGCCCCAAGTGCCGACTTGGGGCCCCCGTTGCATTCATAAGCGCGAAAGGGGAATGATACATACACTGGTTTTTAGCAATAAAATGGACGGAGGAGCGCTGCATTCCATGGACACTCTGTCTCCTCGCCGAAGGCATCTCTCTTGCGCTTCTGTGGCTTCTGGGCGTCTATTAGATAGTACGCGTTGTTGTGCAGCGCCGGCTGACGATGAACGGGCCCTCCCATGGGGAGGACAGCTTGTGCTGGCCGGCGATTCGCTGGATCCGCCTGAGCACCAAGTCTCCTTCGCGGAAGGAGAGTGGCTGGATCCGCTTGCTGTGGTAATGCCGGAGCTTATGCTGGTAGATGGCTGTCCGGGTCAAGGCCAGCTCGTAGGCCTCCTCGAGGAGGTCGACGCCATCTTCCCTTGCCTCCGATCCTTCTCGGTGTACAGGGTAACCCGAGGCGAATCGAACTCGATGTCGGTGGGGATGATCGCCTTAGACCCATAAACGAGAAAGAACAGAGTGTAGCCGGTCGACTGGTTGGGCATGGTCCGGAGGCTCCAAAGGATAGCCGGCAGCTCCTCGACCCAACAGCCAGCCGACCGGACCAGTGGTGTCACGAGCCAAGGCTTGCTGCCGGACAGGAGCAGGCCGTTTGCTCTCTCAACCTGGCCGTTCGACCGCGAGTGGGCGACAGACGCCAGGTTGAGCCGGATGCCCCGCCTCGAGCAGAAACGTGCTAGCACGCCCTTGGTGAGGTTCGTGCTATTGTCGGTGATGATGCTGTGGGGGACGCCGTAGCGAATTGTGATGTCTTCGATGAACCGGACGACCGTGGGGCCGTCCAGTTTCTTGATTGGCCGGGCCTCGATCCACTTGGTGAATTTGTCGATGGCTACCAGCAAGTGTGTCATGCCGCCTCATGTGGTCTTGAAGGGTCCCACCATGTCCACCCCCCAGACGGCGAAGGGCCATGAAAGGGGGATGGTCTGGAGGGCGCTAGCCGGAAGATGGCTCTGCGTGCTGAAGCGCTCGCAGCCCTCGCACTTGGCAACCAGTTTCTTGGCCGCGTCTAGAGCAGTCGGCCAGTAGAAACCGTGACGGAATGCTTTGGCCACCAGGGACCTAGAGGCGGCATGATGCCCGCACTCGCCCTGGTGGATGTCGAGGAGGATTTCTTGCCCTTTCTCCCGCTCGACACAGCATTGGAAGACGCCGATGGTGCTGCGATGAACCAACTCGTGGTTGATGATGCTGTAGGCCGGGGCCAGGCGCTGAATTTGCCTTGAAGTGGCTTCATCAGAGGGGAGCTCGCCGCACTGGAGGAACCCCAGGATGGGCTGGGCCCATGAGGGAGCCGAGACAGGGGCTGGCTCAGCCCCCGGGATCGACTCGCCAGCCCTCGGGAGCGAGGCGGTGGCAGGAGCGTCGACCGCCATCATGATAGCGACGGGCCCGGTGCCGACGCGCGCAGACGTGTCCGGCTCAATTGCCGTGGCGGACGGCGCCGGCCCGGTGGCTGGTGGTGACGGAGCCGGCAGAGCTGCCGCAGCCGGCGGGGCCGGTTGGGCAGCTGGTTCCGCCGAGGTGCCGGCCGCGTTTGCTGGTACGAAGATTCGGGAGAAGGCTTGATCGAATGCTTCAGCAGCCGCTTGAGGGAGATGCTGGCTGGGATGCCCTGCCGGGTGGAGCCGATCTTGGCTAGCGCGTCGGCCGCCTCGTTGTTCGCACGGGGGACATGGTGGAACTCGCAACCCTCGAAGGAGCCGGTGAGATACTAGACAAGGAAGCGGTAGCTGGCCATGTTGGCGTCCCTGGCGTCCCATTCGCCAGAGACCTGTTACACCACGAGGTCGGAGTCGCCAAAGCAAATGATGCGCTGGATGCCGATTTCCTTGGCGAGCCGAAGGCCATGGACGAGGGCCTCGTATTCGGCCACGCTGTTGGAGGCGACGAAGTGGATCCGAAGGGCGTAGCGGAGCTAGTCTCCTCTAGGAGACGACAAGATGATTCCGGCTCCCAGGCTTGCTCGCATCTTCGAGCCGTTGAAGTGCATGCGCCAGTGCATGGAGTCGGGCGGAGGCGGCACGAACTGGGTTTCGGCCCAGTCGACGAGGAAGTCGGCCATTGCCTGGGATTTGATGGCGGTGCGCGACTCGTACCATATTTCGTAGTCGGCCAGGGCGATCGCCCATTTGGCGATCCGGCCGATGGCGTCCTGGCCGGCCATGATTTCACCCAGCGGCGCGGTGCTAACGACGGTGATGACATGCTTCTGGAAGTACTGCTTGATCTTCCTGGTGGCAAAGTATATGCCGTAGCACATCTTCTGGTAGTGGGGGTAGTTTTGCTTGGAGGCGGAGAGGATCTCGTTGAGGTAGTAGACAAGATGCTGCGTCGGCAGCGCCTTGCCTTCCTCCGGCCGCTCCACCACCAGGACGACGTTGATGACGCGTGTGGTCGCCGCAATATAGGCGAGCAAAGGCTCCTTGTTAGCCGGCGCGGCAAAGATGGGCGCGCTAGTGAGAGCCCGCTTGAGGCCGCGGAACGCCGCATCCGCCTCGTCGGACATGTCGAAAAGGGCCGGCTTCTTCGAGAGGTCTCGACCCGGCTCGACCAGGGCCGACTTGCGTAGGAGCCCGTAGAGGGGCAAGGCCTTCTCGCCCAGCCGACTGATGAACCGGCTGAGGGAGGCAAGGCAGCCGGTGAACTTCTGGACGTCGCAGAGCCGGACCGGCTTGGGCATGCGCTCGATCGCCTAGATCTTCTCGGGGTTGGCTTAGATGCCGCGGGCAGACACAAAGAAGCCCAGGAGCTGGCCGGCTGGGACGCCGAAGACACACTTCTCCAGGTTGATCTTGATCTTGTATTCGCGCAAGTTGGCGAACGTCTCCTGGAGATCGTCGAGGAGGCTGAAATGCTTCTTGGATTTGATGACGATGTCGTCCACGTAGACGTGGACCTTCCTGCCTATCTGAGGTAGGAGGCACTTCTGCATGCAACACTAGAAGGTAGTGCCTGCATTCTTCAGGCCGAAGGAAATGGTGATGTAGCAGCAGGCCCCGAAGGGGGTGATGAAGGAGGTCTTAAGCCGGTCGGTCGGGTCCAGCTTTATCTGGTGGTAGCCGGAGTAGGCATCCAGGAAGGACAGGGCGAACGGGTCCTTGGGGCACAACTTGTTCAGTCTTGTGTAGTCGATACACATGCGCCAGGTCTTGTTTTTCTTCAGCACTAGGACGGGGTTGGCCAGCCAGTCCGGGTGGAATACTTCATGATGAAGCCGGCTATGAGCAGCCGGGCAATCTCTTCTCCTATAGTACGTAGCTTCTACTCGGAGAAACGACACAGGGGTTGCTTGACCGGCTTCACATCCGGCTGTACATGTAGCTTGTGCTCGACGAACTTCCTCGGAACACCCGACATGTCCTTGGGGGACCATGCAAAGATGTCCCGATTCTCACGGAGGAAGTCGACGAGCTTGCTTTCCTATTTGCTGTCGAGGCGGGAGCCGATAGTCACACACTGGGTGGGGTTGGCCGGATCGAGTGGCACTTGCCTGGTGTCCTTGGACGGCTGGAACGAGGCTTCACCGACCGACTGGGACGGAGGGTCCGACATGGCCGGCTGGGCAGAGGCGAGGGCCACCAGCCGATCGAGTTGCCGCTTCTCCTCCGCTATCTCCAGGGCCTCGGCCAGCCGGCTGCCGTCTTGCACACACGCCATTGACATCTGGTATTTTCCGGTGACGATGATGATGCCCCTATGACCCGACATCTTGAGCTTGAGGTAGGCGTAGTGGGGGATCGCCATGAACTTGACAAGAGCCGGCCGGCCCAGAATGCGTGGTAGAGACTATCGAGGTCCACTAACTCGAACAAGACCGGCTCGTGGCGGAAGTGATCGGCGTCGCCGAAGAGGACGTCAAGCTTGATCTTGCTGACAGGGGTGCAGGACTTTCCCGGCATGATGCCATGGAAGATGGTCCGACTTGTTTTCAGATCCTCCACCTTGAGCCCCAGCTTGAGCAGGGTGTCAAGGTAGAGGATGTTGATGCTGCTGCCTCCATCGATCGACACCCGCGAGAATGGCACAAGCGTCTCTCGGAGGTGATGGTAGGATCGAGGACGAGGGTGTAGCTGCCAGGGTTCGGCATCACGGCCGGGTGGTCTGCCCGGCTTCAGGTGACCGGCTTCTCGGACCAATGCATGAACTGGGGAGTCGTGGGCATGGTGGCATTCAGCTCGCGGTGGAGCCGGCGCTGGGCGTGCTTGTCCGTCTCTTCGCTGGTGAAGATGACATAGCAGTCGTCATGTTCGGGGTACCGGTCGTGCAGCTGGCCGTCGTTCCGAGCCGGGGCTGGGTCCAGCTGGACTGGGCCGGGAGCCGGAGTCGAAGCCGGAGCTGGTACCGGAGCACGGGCTGGCTGCACAGGGGAGCTGGGAGGCCGTCCCCCCGGGCCAATCACTGTGAGAAGCTGCACTGCCGGAGCGTGTGCATGGCCGGCTTGGCACCGGAGTGGTTTTTGGAGGGGAGGTCAAGCATTTTCTCGAAAGTCATCTTGGGCTGCCAGGCGGCCTTGCTGGTGTGCTGGCCTTGACCGGAGGCCTGGCCAGCCAGATGCTCCTCCTCGATGGATGCAACCTGCCGGCTCCCGTAGCGGGAGTCAGGCATGTCTTACTTGCGCTTGCCGTTCCACTTCTGCCAGTTGTCGGCTGCCGCCCGTTGCACGGCGGGGGGCGTAGCGGGCTTAGCTGGAGCCTTAGCCTTCATCCTCATCGGGGAATCGTCCGTGGCATATTTTTCCACTTTGGACATCAGGGCCGCCAAGGAGGTTGGCTCGGAGCACAAGAGCTTGTGCTTGAGGGTGGTGCCTTTGTAGCAGCCTTCGATGAAGTACTGGATGGCCTGTACCTCGTGCACTCCCTCGCAGGAGTTGCAGAGCTCGGTCCAGCGCGTGAGGTAGTCGCGGAGGGGCTCTTCTGGCCCCTGGACGCACATGGACAACTCGCGGGGCCGGCCAGGCCGTTTGTAGGTGCTGGTGAAGTTGAGGATGAAGGCCTCCTCGAAGTCCGTCCAGGTGTTGATGCTGCCGGCAGCTAGGCTGTTCAGCCAGGTGCGGGCCGAGCCGATTAGCATGAGGGGGGCGTAACGGACTGCTACGCGCTTGTTATCCCTGGCGATGCCGACGGCGGTGGTGTAGTCGATCAGCCTGTCCTCCGGCTTGGCAGCCCCGGTATACTTCGGGGTGTCGTGGGAGAGCGTGAAGCCGGGCGGAAAAGGCTCATTGCAGATCCGTGGACCGAAGCAGGCTGGGCCAATCGAGTCCTCCTCCTCGAGGAGAGCCGACTGTGCCAACCGGTCAAGACGGAGCCGAGCGTCGTTGTCACTGTGGGGGATGCGCGGTCCGAGCCGGGCTGCAAGCTCGGGACGGACGGCCGGCGGGATGGACCGCGTCGGCTCCTACCGCGGAGGCAGAGTATGCCCGCGAGTGCGCCAGCTGCCGCCTGCCGGTGCCTCGTCGCGGCGGTTGCTGCCAGCCGGATTGTTGCTGCGCCAGCTGCTCGTTTCCGCATGACGGGGGGCGCTGAGCGTTGCTCCCCTGGGCGCCGGCCAGAGGGACGAGGGGTGATGGAGTGCTGAGCCGGCCGGCGGTCAGCAGCCCTAGTGTCCTTGCCCTCGGGATGGGGAAACTCGAAGACGGCCCCACCAGGGGTGAGGACGACCTGTTGTGCGTTGGCGGTGTCGATGAGGTCCTTGATGTGCCGCTCGCGTGCGGCCCGCTCCTCGCCCTCCAAGGTTGCCAAATCCTCGTAGGCAACCTTGGCGGCGCGCAGGTTGGCCACGGGGGTGTCGTAGACGGGGAAGCGGCCATCGAGGATTTCTGCAACCACGCGGCAGCGTTCTCGCACAACACCACGCCGACTGGGCTCGGGGCCAGCTAGGGTGAGACCGTACGCGAAGTTGTATTCCCGCTGTGCGGCCTCCATCCGGCACCGCTCAGCAACGAGGCCGCTGGCGTCTTTGAATAGCAGGCGGCGGGCCGCCTCTAGCTCGGCTCTGGCTGTGGTCGGGTCCGTTGTCGTAGCGATAGGAGTGCCCAGACCCTGGAGGATGGTGGTGAGTGGGTCGGAGGTGCCGGCGCGAGCGGCGGCCATGTCGGCCTCGGCCTCCCGCGCATGGCCCGAAGTGGTGGAGGAGGCGGTGACCATCACTCCCACGTGGGTGTGGGGGCCGATGGCCTCGCTCGTGGCGAGCATGCCCACGGACGAGGGAGGGTCGGTGCAGTCGAGCACCTAACTAGGGTACTCGTCAGCCGCCGGCTCTTCGGCGAGGCTTAGCTTGCTGAGCCGCCCAGCGAGCATGGCGACGTCGAGCGCAAGGTCGCGGCCGAGGCACTCGTCAGAGATGCCGGCCGTGTTGCTCGCAAGACCCGCCGGAGCAAGCCCCATGAGCACGCGGTTCCGCCCGGACGCAAGGAGGCCGGGGGAGGTGGTGAAGGGCCCCGCTCGGAGCGTGACTCCGGCCGGCGCCCCGGACGGCCCCACGGTAGGCGCCAACTTTCGTGGTTTCGTCACGGTAGATGCCATGGGTAGGCTTATCGAGAAGGGTCGAAGGACACCGACGGGCTCCGGGAGCGGGGTTAGGCACAAGCGGTGGTGGACACACGATGTACCCAGATTCGGGGCCCTCCATGGGAGGTAACACCCCTAGTCCTGCTTGGTCTAGTTGAGACAATGGTTAGATTACAATGGCTCTCCTTGAACTGGATGGATCATGGAGGAAGAAGGAGCTAGCCCGCTCTTCTGCCTCTCTATGCGTGTGTGTGGAGTGGACGTGAAGAGAACTGGGAGATCAGCCAACCTCTTGCATGCGGGTGACCCGGGGGGTTTATAGGCCAACCCCCCAGATTACAATACAAATAGAAGGTCATGGGGGGCCCAGCCGGCAGCCTCTCTGGCCGGCTGTGGGGGCCTCCGGATGTGGGGTCCTGTCACCGGTAGGCCCCACCGGCTGAAGGGTCCCGTCAGGAGCCGGCAGGGCCCGCGCGGCGTGTCCCGACGCCGGTCACGTCACGGCACGGGCCTCCCCTTGTGGCGTCATCTTGTGGCGACCGGCCGAGGTCAGCTGTGCGGCCGGCCGCCCTATAGCCATGTCGGGGCAAGTAATGGAGTGGTTGGGGCATGCCGACACTGTTGGAAGCCCGGTCACCGTCCGCCAGGGTCAAAGGCCCTGACATGTTCACTATGGCCACTCCGGCCCTGACCCCCGATGGGATGGGGACCACTGTCGCCACGCATGCCCTGACGACGGTATCCAATGCGTAGCTGGTTGGGGGGGCCAGGCGGCAACGCCCCCAGCTGGCCAACATGTCGTAACCACCGGGGCATAGCCGGCAGGCTCTGGCCGGAGGGCCGCTATCGGCAGGGCTTAGTCGGACCGCAGGGGGAGGCGGCCCGCCCTTTGATTGCGTTAGTAGGCCAGAACAAGGGGGCGCTTGAGGCTACCCCGGGGTCATCCCCCCGTCACTATGTCAGGGATTCAGTTAATCCCGTATGATGTTCCCTTTGTTCTTCAGTATGTTACTTGCCCGAGATTCGATCGTTGGTAACTCCATACTTAGTTCAATCTCGTTACTAGCAAGTACCTTTACTCGTTCTGTAATACAAGATCCCGTGACTAACAGTTAGTCACATTGCTTGCAAGGCTTATTGTGATGTTGTATTACTGAGTGGGCCCTTAGATACCTCTCCGTCACACGGAGTAACAAATCCCAGTCTTGATCCATGCCAACCCAACAGACACCCTCGGAGATACCTGTAGAGCACCTTTATAGTCACCCAGTTACGTTGCGACGTTTGGTACACACAAGGCACTCCTCTGGTGTCCGTGAGTTACATGATCTCATGGTCATAGGAACATATACTTGACATGCAGAAAACTGTAGCAATAAACTGACACGATGATATGCTACGTTTATAGTTTGGGTCTTGTCCATCCCATCATTCTCCTAATGATGTGATCCCGTTATCAAATGACATCACATGTCAATGGCTAGGAAACCTTGACCATCTTTGATCAACGAGCTAGTTCACTAGAGGCGTACTAGGGACAAAGTGTTGTCTATTTATCCACACATGTAATGTGTTTCCAACCAATACAATTATAGCATGGATAATAAAAAATTACCATGAACAAGGAAATATAATAATAAACACTTTATTTATTGCCTCTAGGGCATATTTCCAAAAGTCCCCCACTTGCACTAGAGTCAATAATCTAGTTCACATCACTATGTGATTTACATTGTAATGAACTAAACACCCATGCAGTTCTGGTGTTGATCAGGTTTAGCCCTTGGAAGAGGTTTAGCCAACGGGTCTGCAACATTCAGATCCGTGTGCACTTTGCAAATATTTATGTCCTTCTCCTCACTGTAATCACGGATGGAATTGAAGCGTCGCTTTATGTGTCTGGTCCTCTTGTGAAACCTTGGTTCCTTGGCCAGAGCAATGGCACCAATGTTGTCATAGAACATAGTCATTGGATTCAGTGCACTGGGCACTACTCCAAGATCTTTCATGAAAAGCTTCATCCAGACACCTTCCTTCGCCGCCTCTGAGGCTGCGATGTACTCCGCTTCGCATGTAGAATCGGCTACCACGCTTTGCTTGGAACTGCGCCAGCTTACCGCTCCCCAGTTGAGAATAAATACGTATCCGGTTTGTGACTTAGAGTCATTTGGATCAGTGTCAAAGCTTTCATCGATGCAACGCTTTACGACGAGCTGTTCATCACCTCCATAAACAAGAAACATTTCCTTAGTCTTTTTCAAGTACTTAAGGATATTCTTGACCGCCGCCCAGTGCTCCATTCTAGGATCACTTTGAAACCTTTCGACCATACTTATGGCAAGGCTGACATCGGGTCTTGTGTACAACATTGCATACATGATAGAGCCTATGGCTAAAGCATAGGGGATGACACTCATATTTTCTCTATCTTCTGTAGTCACTGGGCATTGAGTCTTACTCAAGTTCACACCTTGTAACACAGGCAAGAACCCCTTCTTGGACTGACCCATTTTGAACTTCTTCAAAACTTCATCAAGGTATGTGCTCTGTGAAAGTGCTATTAAGCGTCTCGATCTATCTCTATAGATCTTAATGCCTAATATGAAAGAAGCTTCTCTGACGGGGGGATGACCCCGGGTAGCCTCAAGCGCCCCCTTTCTCCAGCCTTCTAACGCAACCAAAGGGCGGCCCGCCTCCCCCTGCAATCCGGCTACGCCCTGGTAGAAGCGGCCCGCCGGCTACGCCCCGCCGGTTACGACGTGCCGGCCAGCTGGGGGCGTTGCTGCCTGCCCCCCCAGCCGGTCGCGCATTGGATACCGTCGTCAGGGCATGCGTGGCAACAGTGTCCCCCATCCCGTCAGGGGTCAGCGCCGATATGGCCACAACGAAGGCGTTAGGGCCTCTGACCCTGACGGATGGTGACCGCGCTTCCAACAGTGCAGGCACGCCCCAACCACTCCATTACCTGCCCCGGCATGGCTACAGGGTGGCCGGCCATACTGCTGACCCCGGCCGGCCGCCGCAAGATGATGCCACAAGGGGCGGCCCGTGTTGTGACGTGACAGGCGTCGGGACCAGCCGCGCGGGCCCTGCCGGTTCCTGACAGGACCCTTCAGCCAGCGGGACCTACCGGTGACAAGACCCCACGACCAGTGGCCCCGCTGCCGGCCAGAGAGGCTACTGGCTGGGGCCCCCCTTTGACCTTCTATTTGTATTATAATTCGGGGGGTTGGCCTATAAAACCCCCCGGGCCACCCCCATGCACGGGGTCGGATGATCTCTCAGTTCTCTCCACGTCCACCACCCCACACACACCTAGGGAGGCAGAAGAGCAAGGTAGCTCCTTCTTCCTCCATGATCCATATAGCTCAAGGAGCGCCATTGTAATCCGACCATTGTCTCAACGAGACCAAGCAGGACTAGGGGTGTTACCTCCCACGAAGGGCCTCAAACTTGGGTACATCGTGTGTCCGCCACCGCTTGTGCCTAACCCCGCTCCCGGAGCCCGTCGGCGTCCTTCAGCCCCTCTCGATAAGCCTACCTATGGCATCTGCCGTGACGAAACGACGACAGTTGGCGCCCACCGTGGGGCAGTCCGTGGCGCAGGCCGGAGTCACGCTCCGGGCGGGACCCTTCATCGCCTCCCCCGATCGCCTAGTGTCCGGGAAGAACCGTGTGCTCGTGGGGCTTGCTCCGGCGGGCCTTGCGGGCAACATGGCCGACATCTCTAATGAATGCCCTGGCCGCGACCTCATGCTCGACGTCGCTGCGCTCGCTGGGCGGTTTAGCAAGCTGAGCCTCGCCGAAGAACCGGAGGCCGACGAGTACCCTAGTTGGGTGTTCGACTGCATCGACCCTCCCTCATCCATTGGCGCGCTCGCCACGGGCGAGACCATCGGCCCGCACACTCGTGTGGGAGTGATGATCACCGTCTCCTCCACCACTTCAGGCCGTGCGCGGGCTGCCGAGGCCGATGCAGGCGCTGCTCGCGTCGGCACTTCCGACCCACTCGCCGCCACCCTCCGGGGTCTGGGCGCTCCTATCGCTACGATGGCGGACCCGGTCACCGCTAGAGCCGAGCTGGAGGTGGCCCGTCGCCTGCTGTTCGAAGACGCCAGCGCCCTCATTGCCAAGCGGCACCGGATGGAGGCCGCGCAGTGGGAATACAACTCCACGTACGGTCTCCCCCCGGCTGGCCCCGATCCCAGCCGGCGTGGTGCTGTGCGAGAACGCGGTCGCGTGGTCGCATAAATCCTCGGCGGCCGTTTTCCTGTCTAGGACACCCCCGCGGCCAACCTGCGTGCCGCTAAGGTTGCCTACGAGGATTTGGCAACCTTGGAGGGCGAGGAGCGGGCCGCACGCGAGCGGCACATCAAGGACCACATCGACACCGCCAACGCGCAAGAGGTCATCCTCACCCCCGATGGGGCCGTCTCCGAGTTTCCCCATCCCGAGGGCGAGGACACTGGGGCTGCTGACTGCCGGGAGGCTCAGCACTCCAGCACCCCTCGTCCCTCCGGTCGGAATGCCCGGGGGAGCAATGCTCAGCGCCCCCCGTCACGCGGAAACGAGCGGCCGGCTATGAACAGCCGGTGCAGCAACAATCCGGCTGGCAGCCACCGCCGTGACGAGGCACCGGCTGGCGGCAGCCGGCGCACCCACGGGCATACTCCGCCTCCGCGACATTAACCCGCGCGGTCCATCCCGCCGGCCGTCTGCCCCGAGCTTGCAGCCCGGCTCGGACCGCACGTCCCCCATAGCGACAACGACGCCCGGCTCCGCCTTGACCGGCTAGCGCAGTCGGCTCTCCTCGAGGAGGAGGGCTCGATTGGCCCGGCCTGCTTCGGTCCGTGGATCCGCAACGCGCCTTTTCCACCCGGCTTCATGCTCCCCCGCGACACCCCAAAGTACACCGGGGCCGCCAAGCCGGAGGACTGGTTGATCGACTACACCACTACCGTCAGCATTGCTAGGGGAACAAGCGCGTAGCCGTCCGCTACGCCCCGCTCATGCTGATTGGCTCGGCCCGCACCTGGCTGAACAGCCTAGCCGCTGGCAGCGTCAACACCTGGCCGGACTTCGAGGAGGCCTTCGTCCGCAATTTCACCGGCACCTACAAACGGCCTGGCCGGCCCCGCGAGCTGGCCATGTGCGTCTAGGGGTCGGAAGAGCCCCTCCGCGACTACCTCATGTGCTGGACCGAGCTCCGCAACTCCTGCGAAGGAGTGAACGAGGTACAAGCCAACCAGTACTTCATCGAAGGCTGCTGCGATGGCATCCCCTCAAGCACAAGCTCTTGTGCTCCGAGCCAACCTCCCTGGCGGACCTGATGTCCAAAGCGAACAAATATGCCACAACCGATCCCTCGATGAGGATGAAGGCTAAGGCACCGGCCAAGCCGACCACGCACCCTGCCGCGCCGCGGGCGGAGGCCGACAACAGGCGGCAGCAGAACGGCAAGCGCAAGAACGACCAGCCCGACTCCCGCTATGGGAGCCGGCAGGTCGCCTCCATTGAGGAGGAGCAGCCAGCTGGCCAGGCCTCCGGTCAGCGCCAGCGCACCGGCAAGGCCGCCTGGCAGCCCAAGCTGACTTTCGAGCAAATGCTTGACCTCCCCTGCAAAAACCACTCCGGCGCCAAGCCGGCCAAGCACAGGCTTCGACAGTGCAGCTTCTCACAGCGTTTGGCCTGAGGGGACGGCCTCCTGGATCCCCCCACAGCCAGCCCACGCTCCGATACTAGCCCCGGCTCGGGCTTTGGCACTCGGTCCGGGTTAGGCGGACCCGGCCCCAGCTCGGGGCGATGGCCGGCTACATGATCGGTTCCCCGAACATGACAACTACTACGTCGTCTTGACCAGCGAAGAGACAGACAAGCACGCCCAGCGCTGGCTCCACCGCGAGGTGAATGCCACCATGCCCGCAACTCCCCAGCTCATGCACTGGTCCGAGAAGCTGGTCACCTGGAGCCGGGCGGACCACCCGGCTGTGATGCCGAACCCTGGCAGCTACGCCCTCGTCCTCGATCCTACCATCGCCTCTGAGAAACACTCGTGCCGCTTCTCGCGGGTGTTGATCAATGGAGGTAGCAACGTCAACATCCTCTACCTCGACACCCTACTCAAGCTGGGGCTCAAGGTGGAGGATCTGAAAACAAGTCGGACCGTCTTCGATAGCATCGTGCCGGGAAAGTCCTACACCCCTGTCGGCAAGATCAAGCTCGACGTCCTCTTCGGCGACGCCAGTCATTTCCGCCGTGAGCCTGTCTTGTTCGAGGTAGTGGACCTCGACAGTCGCTACCACGCGTTACTGGGCTGGCCGGCTCTTGTCAAGTTCATGGCGATCCCCCATTACGCCTACCTCAAGCTCAAGATGCCGGGTCCCAAGGGCATCATCACCATCGCCGGCAAATACCAGATGTTAATGGCATGCGCGCGAGACAGCAGCGGGCTGGCCGAGGCCCTCGAGATAGCCGAGGAGAAGCGCTAGCTCCACCGGCTGGTGGCCCTTGCCTCTGCCCAGCCGGCCGTGCCGGCCCCTCCGTCCCAATCAGTCGACGAAGGCTCTTTCCAGCCGTCCAAGGACACCTGGCAGGTGCCACTCGATCCGGCCAACCCCACCCAGTGCGTGACCATCGGCTCTCGCCTCGACAGCAAATAGGAAAGCGAGCTCGTCGACTTCCTCTGTGAGAATCGGGACATCTTTGCATGGTCCCCCAAGGACATGCCGGGTGTTCCGAGGAAGTTCGCTGAGCACAAGCTACGCGTACGGCCGGATGCGAAGCCGGTCAATCAACCCCTGCGCCATTTCTCCGAGGAGAAGCGGTGTACTATAGGAGAAGAGATCGCCCGGCTGCTCGCAGCCGGCTTCATCATGGAGGTGTTCCACCTGGACTGGCTGGCCAACCCAGTCCTGGTGCTGAAGAAAAACAAGACCTGGCGCATGTGTATCGACTACACGAGCCTGAACAAGGCGTGCCCCAAGGACCCGTTCGCCCTGCCACGGATCGATGAAATCATCAACTCCACGGCCGGCTGCGATCTGCTGTCCTTCCTGGATGCCTACTCCTGCTACCACCAGATAAAGCTGGACCCGGCCGACCGGCTCAAGACCTCCTTCATCACCCCTTCGGGGCCTACTGCTACATCACCATGTCCTTCGGCCTGAAGAATGCGGGCGCTACGTTCCAGTGTTGCATGCAGAAGTGTCTCCTGCCTTAGATAGGCTGGAACGTCCACGTCTACGTGGACGACATCATCGTCAAAACCAAGAAGCACTTCATCCTCCTCAACGACCTTCGGGAGACATTCGCCAACTTGCGCGAATACAATATCAAGCTCAACCCGGAGAAGTGTGTCTTTGGTGTCCCAGCTGGCTAGCTCCTGGGTTTCTTTGTGTCTGCCCGTGGCATCGAAGCTAACCCCGAGAAGATCCGGGTGATTGAGCGCATGCCCAAGCCAGTCCGGCTCCGCGACGTCCAGAATTTCACTGACTACCTTGCCTCCCTCAACCGGTTCATCAGCCGGCTGGGCGAGAAGGCCTTGCCCCTCTACAGGCTCCTACGCAAGTCGGCCCTGGTCGAGCCGGGCTGGGACTTCTCGGAGAAGCTAGCCCTATTAGACTGGTCCGACGAGGCGGACGCGGCGTTCCGCGGGCTCTCACCAGCGCGCCCATCTTGGCTGCGCCGGCTGACAAGGAGCCCTTGCTCGCCTATGTTGCGACGACCACACGCGTCATAAACGTCGTCCTGGTGGTGGAGCGGACGGAGGAAGGCAAGGCGCTGTCGATGCAGCGTCCCGTCTACTTCCTCAGCGAGGTCCTCTCCGCCTCCAAACAAAACTACCCCCACTACCAAAAGATGTCCTACGGCATATACTTCGCCGCCTAGAAGATCAAGCAGTACTTCCAGGAGCACGTCATCACCGTCGTGAGCACAGCGCCGCTGGGCGAGATCATGGCCGGCCGGGACGCCACTGGTCGGATCGCCAAATGGGCCATCGCCCTGGCTGACTACGAAATACGGTACGAGCCACGCACCGTCATCAACTCACAGGCAATGGCCGACTTCCTCATTGACTGGGCCTAAACCCAGTCCGTGCCGCCTCCGTCCGAATCCATGCACTGGCGTATGCACTTCGATGGCTCGAAGATGCGAGCCGGCCTGGGAGCCGGCATTGTCTTGTCGTCTCCCAAAGCAGACCAATTCCGCTACGCCCTCCAGATCCACTTCGCCACCTCCAACAACATGGCCGAATACGAGGCCCTCGTCCATGGCCTCCGACTTGCCAAGGAGATCGGCATCCAGCGCATCATTTGCTTCGGTGACTCCAACCTCGTGATGCAACTGGTCTCTGGCAAATGGGACGCCAGGGACGCCACATGGCCAGCTACCGCTTCCTTGTCCAGCAGCTCACCGGCTCCTTCGAGGGCTACGAGTTCCACCACATCCCCCGTGCGGACAATGATGCGGCCGACGCGTTGGCCAAGATCGGCTCCACCCGATAGGCCATCACAGCCGGTGTCTCCCTCGAGCTGCTGCTGAAGCCTTCGATCAAGCCTTCTCCCGAATCGGACTCCATCTTCGTACCGGGGAACGTGGCCGACACCTCGGCACAACCGGCTGCCCAAACAGCCCTGCCGGCTGCGGCAGCTCTGTCGGCCCCGTCACCACCAGCTGCCGGGCCGGCGCTGATCGCCACGGCAATTGAGCTGGCCACGTCCACGCACGCCGGCACCGGTCCCGTCGCCGTCATAATGATGGTCGACGCTCCCAAGGGCTGGCAAACCGGTCGTGGGGACTGGCGAGCCAGTCCCGGGGGCTGAGCTGGCCCATGTATCGGATCCCTCATGGGCCCAGCCCATCCTGGTGTAACTCCAGCGCGGCGAGCTCCCCTCCGAGGAGGCCACTGCAAGGAAAATTCAGCGCCGGGCCTCGGCCTACAGCATCATCAACCGCAATTTGGTTCATCGCAGCACCACCGGCGTCTTCCAACGCTGCGTTGAGCTGAAGAAAGGGAAAGAAATCTTCCTCGACATCCACCAGGGCGAGTGCCGGCATCATGCCGCCTCCAGGTCTTTGGTGGCCTAAGCATTCCATCACGGTTTCTACTGGTCGACTGCTCTAGAGGCGGCCAAGGAACTGGTTGACAAGTGCGAGGGCTGCCAGCGCTTCAGCACGGAGAGCCATCTTCCGGCTAGCACTCTCCAGAGCATCCCCCTTTCATGGCCCTTCGCCGTCTGGGGGCTGGACATGGTGGGACCCTTCAAGACCGCATGAGGCGGCATGACACATTTGTTGGTCGCCGTCGACAAGTTCACCAAGTGGATCGAGGCCCAGCCAATCAAGAAACTGGACGGCTCCACAGCCGTCCGGGTCATCGAAGACATCACAGTCCGCTATGGCGTCCCCCACAGCATCATCACCGACAACGACACGAACTTCGCCAAGGGCGCGCTAGCGCATTTTTGCTCGTGGCGGGGCATCCGACTCGACCTGGCGTCCGTCGCCCACCCGCAGTCAAACGACCAGGTTGAGAGGGCAAACGGCCTGCTCCTGTCCGGCATCAAGCCTCGGCTCATGACACCACTAGTCGGGTCGGCCGGCTGCTGGGTCGAGGAGCTGCCGGCTGTCCTTTGGAGCCTCCGGACCACGCCCAACTGATCGACCGGCTACACTCCGTTCTTCCTTGTTTATGGGTCCGAGGCAATCATCCCCACCGACATCGAGTTTGATTCGCCTTGGGTTACCCTGTACACCGAGAAGGATGCGAGGGAGGCAAGGGAAGACGGCATTGACCTCCTCGAGGAGGCCCGCGAGTTGGCCTTGAGCCATTCAGCCATCTACCAGCAGAAGCTCCGGCATTACCACATCAAGTGGATCCGACCGTTCTCCTTTTGCGAAGGAGACTTGGTGGTCAGGCGGATCCAGCGAACCGCCGGCTAGCACAAGCTATCCTCCCCATGGGAGGGCCCGTTCATCGTCTGCCGGGCACTGCACAACAACGCGTACTATCTAATAGACGCCCAGAAGCCGCAGAAGCGCAAGAGAGACGCCTCCAGCGAGGAGACGGAGCGCCCATGGAATGCGGTGCTCCTCTGTCCGTTTTATTGCTAATAACCAGTGTATGTATCCTCCCCCTTTTGGGCTTATGAATGCAATGGGGGCCCAAAGCCGACACTTGAGGCACACCCCTTTTGATTCCTCCAAAGTTTTCCTGTTATTTAAGGCACGTCAACCGGGTCCGGCTCCCGGGCCCGGGGGCTCGCCCGACTCCCCGCCGAGGCGGACAAATAATGTGAGCGGGCAACCCTTCGCCTCCCCTCCCCTAACCAGCCATAGACCAGCTCCCGGTTGTCCGGCTGAAGGGACCACGGGGTACGAAGGAACTTCTCACACGAAGGTCAGCCGACGCGCGCGGTAGCCGGACCGGCCCAGCCGAGCTTTGTTAATCCTACTAACCGGCCTCTGCCGGCTCAACTAGGCCTAGCCGATTGACTCTAAGAGCCCGCTGTTTTTCCCAAGGGTGAAGCCCCGCCCCTGCCCTAGACCGGCTCCCGGCTGGCTGGCTGGCGGGGCGGAAGCCGGAAGGAACCCTGGCGCGCAAACGCAAGTCAAAAGGCAAAAGGCGAAAGAAGAGCCGGCACACACTTTCTTTTTTAAGAGCAAATGGCATAAGTCATAACAATAAAAGGCCCACGGCCACGAGTTCATTACATATACACCCCCAGTGGGTGGAATTCTAGTCTAAAACAAAAATGCAGGAAAGAAAGTCCTAAGTGATGGCAGCTTCAGGCCGGCCCTCCTCCGGTGCTGACGCCTCTGGAGCTGGCGGTGCTCGCGCCTCGGGAGCCGGCAGTACTGGTGCCTCCGAGGCCAGCACCTCTGGGGCGGCCGAGCTAGAAGCCCCCGCCCCCGCATCCGGAGCCAGCTTGGACTCGGCATATTCGTCGGTGTCAGACTCTTCATCGGCCGTCTCGACGGCGCTCCCCTCCGGGTCATCCAGAGCAAGCCCGTACCGGTCCTCCGGGACCACCACGCCATCCGCCCCGCGCTCTAGGACGTACTCGTCCCACGCGGCGAAGGATGCAAGGTCACTCGCCCTCACTAGCATCTCATCGGCCACCGCCTCCAACTCCGCATCGGCGTCGGCACGCTGGGCCGTGAGCAAACCCAAGTCCAGCTCGGGGTACCATGACTTGGCAATGCGGAGCGCCATGCCCGCGCCGGCACGTGCCGCGGAGGCCCTCCAGGCGTTCACCTGTGTGGTCCCAAACTCCAGCCACCTCGACAGCCGGTTCATGGAGCTCGGCTCTACCGCGCCGGGCCAAAGCGTGCAGACCAGCGCCATGCCGGCCGCTTGGAGCCACCTGAGGGTGAGGACCACCTCCGACAGACGTGCCTCGGTAGCGATCCCCACCTCGTCCAGGGTCCAGGGGGCAAGCGGCCCAACAACCTCTCCTCGCGCCCGCCGGGCCTCACGGTCGGCCTCCACGGCCGCCTCCACGACCTCCCGCGTGCCGGGGAAAATCGCTAAGAAGAAGACGAGGGATGAGAGGGGAGGCAAGCCAGAAAACCCAGAAGGAAGGCGCGAGAAGAACAGGGCAAAAGAAGCTTACTGTGCAGCATCTGATCCACCTCGTGCCCTTGCTCCTACAGCTGCACCTCCCTGGCTGACCACTCCCGGCGCCGACGCTCGTGCTCATCCTGGGCCGCCTGCGCGTCCTCGGCCGCCTTGGCTAGTGCGGCGTCCTTGACCTCCAGCTTCTCGCGGAGAGCCTTCTACCGCTCCTCCGCCTCCCGACGAAGGGCCGCCCCTTGGTTCTCCAATGTTTGGCGGTGGGCCGCCATGCGGCCCTCCCACTCCGCATTCACCTGGTCCGCCTCCCCACAGAGCCAGTCACGCTTTGTCATCAGGAGTTCCCGCTCCTTGTAAAGGCACACCACGTGGCGCTGGAGGCAGACCGTCTCGGCGTGGGTAGCTGCATGAGAAGCTGCTGTTGTCAGAAAGCATTCAACCCGCCTCGGGGGCAGCGGGCCTGATTCCCGGGGGCTACACCTAGTGGGTGTAGTTGCGCGCTCCCACTGAAAGATCGCGAGAGCACATACCTCGCAGGTTCGCGGACACGACGGCGAGCCGGTTTTCAGATCCTCGCTACAAACCCAGCAGGGTGTTGTATGCGGCCACCCGGCAGTCATGCGCTACCTGCAAAACAATAAGAGTGCACAACTTTAGGCACGACCCGCCTGCGCCCCAGCCGGCTTGAGCCTCGGGGGCTACACCCAGTGGGTGCGCTGGCACGAACCCACTGGAAAAGACGGAAAAACGCAAATCAAGAGAAGGAGGACAGAAGAAACTCACCATGACCGCCTGCTCCAAGCTCACCAGCCGGTCGTTGGCGGCCCGAGCATCTTGCGTCGCCTGGGCGCGACACGCGACAAATGTTTCGACAACAGTGTTCACTACCGCCCCGAGGGCGCTCGACGGTCCGCCAGGGACTGGGCTCCCGGCCACCGCCCAGGTCTGCTGTGGCCGGCCTCCGTCCGCGTGTCCTCCCTTGTTGGAGGCCGCGATAGGACCGGACCCTCCTATCGCCGTCGCGTCGTGGGCCGCCGTCAACGCGCTTGCGGTGGCCGTTTCCCCAGCCATCGCGGCCCCCACTTCCGGCGCTCTGCCTCCGGTAGCTCCGGGCCGACTCGCCTTCGGTGCCGGCGCCTCTGGCGCCGACACCTCCGGAACCGGTGCCTCCATAGCCGGCACGTCCGGTACCGGCACTTCCGAGGCTGGTGCCTCCGCCCCCGGCGGCACGTCGCCCGCTACCGGCTGGGCGGCGTCACAGTCCATCCCGGCCGCGTCCTCCGCGGCCTTCGCGCTCGCCTCCACCCTTCACCCGGAGCCGTGGTGGCCCTTTGACCTCTTCTCCCGGCCGCAGGGGAAAGGCTCCCACGCTCCACCAGCGGCCTCCCCGCTGGTTCCTCGCAGGAGGGGGAACGGCTCCCACGCTCCACCAGCGGCCTCCCTGCTGGCTCCCCCTCGCCTCTTCACCGTTTCCTCCCATGGGCGGAGCTCCTCGACACGCCGCTCCCGCTCGTCCGCCTCAAGGTCGAGCCACGCCTAGCGCTCCCTCTCCTCGGCAGCCGTCGGTGGCGCCGCCCTCTCCGTCCCGCCAGCCGGGGTCCTCCCCAGGGCGTGCGCCTCCCTGGTAACAACGAAGTAAGGGACTGGGGGGAGGCAGAATGGACCAAGGTGGAGGAGGAGATGGACTTACCCGATGACAACTCGGACCGCCCTCCTCATGGGCCCCGCCTAGGCGACCTTCTGCTTCCTGCCCCCGCCTCCGCGACTGCCGCCCGGCTGCACGGTCGCCGCACGCTTGGGCACCAGCTTGGTGGCGGCCGGCCTTTTCCCCTTGTCATCCACGTCCAGGCCTCCCCGGCTGGAGCCGCCGCCGGCTCGAGGTTGGCTCCTCCGCGGCACCATGACCTCGTCCTCCGATGTCTCGGGCTTCTCCGGAGCCTTGACAACACGCGTCTGGGGAGGAGACTCACCCGTCGATTCGGCCTCTTCGGCCCCCTCCGTCTCTATCTCCGCGTCGCCGGCTCCGGACGCTCCGGCTCCATGTCGTCGGCATCCTCGACCTCCTCGGGGTCCGAGTCCGCCGTGTCAGGGGCCGGCTCCCCATAGTTCTGCAGCAACGGGAAAAGCTGCGGGCGGGCCCGGCGGTGCGCTGTTAGACTAAAGGGGGGAGGGGTACTGCCTCTAAAAGAAGATGGAGGGGAGGAGGCGGCTAGACCCTTACCCGTGGTGCCGGGCGGCTCCGGCTGTACGGGGTTTTCCCCCATTGCCATTCACCCTCCGCCATCTTCGCCGTCGAGATGGCGTTCACCCTCCTCGCCACGTAGGCCGGCTTCATCTCCTTGGTGGAGAGCCGGCAGGGGTCATGGCGTCCCCCCATCTAGCAATTGAGGTGCGGCCGGCGCTGTAGCGGCTGCACCCGACGCGCCAACATCGTGGCCAGCAGATCTGTGGCCTCCAGCCCCTCCGAACCGGTCAACACGAGCAGGCGCTCGTAGAGCCAGTCCACCATCTCGGGCGTCGGAGGCACAACCGCCCGCCAGTTCAGCATCGCGGTCGGTGGGTGGTTGGCGAAGTCGGGGAGGTTGATGTAGTCCTCCTCCGGCTTCGCGTTCTTCACGTAGAAGAATCCCTACTGCCAGCACTTCACCGACTCGTGCGGCAGGAGTTTCGGGAAGCCGGTCCCCTTCTGGATATGGATCAGGGCGCCTCCGCAGGCAGTCATCACCATCTGTTTCGTTGCTGGATCCTTTGCCGTCTGTCACTTGAGAAAGAAGAGCCGGCACCAGAGGTCAAGGCTCGGCGCAACCCCCAAGTACCCCTTGCAAAGGGTGACGAACACAGCCAGCCGCAAGACAATGTTGGGGGCGAGGTGGTGCGGCTGCAGCCCGAACCGCATCAGGAAGCGGCGGAAGAAGGCGCTCGCCGACAGCCCGAGCCCGCGGAGGAAGTGGTCGGCGAAGACCACCACTTCGCCCTCCCATGACGCCGAGGAGTTCTCTGGCCCGGCCGAGCGCGCCTCCAAGTACTCCTCCGCCGGGAGTTTGCGATGGTGGCGGAGGTGCTCGATGAAGGTTTCATCTACGTTGCTGCCATCCCATGCGCCCTTACCTGCCATGGTCTCCGAGGGGGCGTGCGGTCGCGACGACGGGCGCGGGTGCTCCGCGGTGGCCCGGGCTTTCTTCGGCGGCGGATGGCGGCGCGGCCTGCTCGCGTGCCCTGGCTCCCTGCTCTCTGATCTCGCCCCCTTTCTCTAGCCTTCTAACGCAACCAAAGGGCGGGCCGCCTCCCCCTATAGTCCGGCTATGCCCTGGCAGAAGCGGCCCGCCGGCTACGCCCCGCCGGTCATGACGTGCCGGCCAGCTGGGGGCGTTGCCGCCTGCCCCCCCAGCCGGTCGCGCATTGAATACCGTCGTTAGGGCATGCGTGGCAACAGTGGCCTCCATCCCGTCGGGGGTCAGCGTCGGTGACCGGGCTTCCAACAGTGCCGGCACGCCCCAACCACTCCATTACCTGCCCCGACATGGCTACAGGGTGGCCGGCCGTACCGCTGACCCCGGCCGTTCGCCGCAAGACGACGCCACAAGGGGCGGCCCATGCCGTGACGTGGCCGGCGTCGGGACTCGCCGCGCGGGCCCTGCCGGTTCCTGACAGGACCCTTCAGCCGGCTGGACCTACCGGCGACAAGACCCCACAAATGGTGGCCACCGCAGCTGGCCAGAGATGCTGCCTGCTGGCCCCCCCCTTTGACCTTCTATTTGTATTGTAATCCGGGGGGTTGGCCTATAAAACCCCAGGCCACCCCCATGCACGGGGTCGGCTGACCTCTGAATTCTCTCCACATCCACCCCCCCCACACATGTAGGGAGGCAGAAGAGCGAGCTAGCTCCTTCTTCCGTCACGATCCATACTGCTCAAGGAGCGCCATTGTAATCCGACCATTGTCTCAACGAGACCAAGCAGGACTAGGGGTGTTACCTCCCACGGAGGGCCCCAAACCTGGGTACATCGTGTGTCCGCCACTGCTTGTGCCTAACCCCGCTCCCTGAGCCCGCCGGCGTCCTTTGGCCCCTCTCGATAAGCCTACCTATGGCATCTGCCGTGACGAAACCATGACATTCTCCTAGGTCCTTCATTGAAAAACTCTTGTTCAAATATTCCTTCAGGCTTTCCAGCATTTCTATATTGTTTCCAATCAGCAATATGTCATCCACATATAATATTAGAAACACTATAGAGCTCCCACTCACTTTCTTGTAAATACAAGCTTCTCCATAAACTTGTATAAATCCAAACGCTTTGATCACCTCATCAAAGCGCTTATTTCAACTCCGAGATGCTTGCACTAGCCCATAAATGGATCGCTAGAGTTTGCAAACTTTGTCAGCATTCTCTGGATCGACACAACCTTTTGGTTGCATCATATACAACTCTTCCTCAAGGAAATCGTTGAGGAACGCTGTTTTGACATCCATGTGCCAAATTTCATAGTAAAAATAAGCAGCTATTGCCAACATGATTCTGACAAACTTAAGCATCGCTACGGGTGAGAAGGTCTCATTGTACTCAACTCCTTGAACTTGTGAAAAACCCTTTGCCACAAGTCGAGCTTTATAGACGATGACATTACCGTCCGCGTCCGTCTTCTTCTTAAAGATCCATTTCTTCAGAATGGCCTTTCACCCTTCAGGTAACACTTCCAAAGTCCATACTTTGTTTTCATACATGGATCCCATCTCGGATTTCATGGCCTCTAACCATTTCTTGGAATCCGGGCCCATCATCGCTCCTCCGTAGCTCGTAGGTTCATTGTTGTCCAACAACATGACCTCCAAGACAGGGTTGTCGTACCACTCAGGAGCAGTACGCGCCCTTGTCGGCCTACGAGGTTTAATAGTAACTTGATTCGAAGCTTCACGATCATCATCATTAACTTCCTCTTCAACCATCGTAGGTTCCATAGAAACATCTTTCTGCGCTGTGCTACTCTCTGGTTGAAGTAAAGGTTCAATAACCTCATCAAGCTCTATTTTCCTCCCACTTAATTCTTTTGAGAGAAACTCTTTCTCAATAAATGTTCCATTCTTAGTGAAAAACACTTTGCCTTCGTATCTGAGATAGAAGGTATACTCACTATGTCTTTCGAGTATCCTATGAAGACGCATTTCTCCGCTTTGAGTTCCAGCTTTTCAGGCTGAAGCTTTTTGACATAAGCATCACATCCCCAAACTTTAAGCCACAACTTTGGCCTCTTGACAAACCATAGTTCATATGGCGTCGTCTCAACGGATTTCGATGGTGCCCTGTTTGAAGTGAATGCAGATGTCTCTAATGCATAACCCCAAAACGATAGTGGCAAATCGGCAAGAGACATCATAGAATGAACCATATCTAATAAGGTTCGATTATGATGTTCGGACACACCATTACGCTGTGGTGTTCCAGGCGGTGTCAACTGTGGAACAATTCCACACTATCTTAAGTGATTGCCAAACTCATAAATCAGATATTCACCTCCTCGATCAGATTGCAGGAATTTAATCTTCTTGTTATGATGATTCTCAACTTCACTCTGAAATTGCTTGAACTTTTCAAACGTTTCAGACTTGTGTTTCATTAAGTAAATATACCCATATCTACTTAAGTCATTAGTGAAGGTGAGAAAATAACGATATCCACCGCGCGCTGTAACATTCATTGGACCGCACACATCAGTATGTATGATTTCCAATAAGTCACTTGCCCATTCCATTGTTCCAGAGAATGACGTTTTAGTCATCTTGCCCATGAGGCATGGTTCACATGTGTCAAGTGATTCAAAATCAAGTGACTCCAAAAGTCCATCAGCATGGAGCTTCCTCATGCGTTTTTACACCAATATGACCCAAACAGCAGTGCCACAAGAAAGTGGTACTATCATTATCAACTCTACATCTTTTGGCATGAATGTTATGAACATGTGTATCATCACTATCAAGATTCAATATGAATAAACCCCTCACATTGGGTGCCTGACCATAAAAGATATTACTCGTATAAATAGAACAACCATTATTCTATGATTTAAATGAGTAACTGTCTCTTAATAAACAAGATCCAGATATAATGTTCATGCTTAACGCAGGCACTAAATAACAATTATTCAGGTTCGTCACTAATCCCGATGGTAATCGAAGAGAGAGCATGCCGACGGCAATCACATCAACCTTGGAACCATTTCCCACACGCATCGTCACTTCGTCGTTTGCCAGCCTTCGTCTATTCCGTAGTTCCTGTTTTGAGTTGCAAATGTGAGCAACTGAACCGGTATCAAATACCCAGGCACTACAACAAGAGCTAGTAAGGTACACATCAATAGCATGTATATCATATATACCTTGTTTGTCGTTGGCCGCCTTCTTGTCAGCCAGGTACTTGGGGTAGTTCCGCTTCCAGTGACCAGTTCCCTCGCAATGAAACACTCAGTTTCTGGCTTGGGTCCAGCCTTGGGCTTCTTTATAGGAGTAGCAACTGCTTTGCCATCCTTCTTGGTTTTACCCTTCTTGCCCTTGCCCTTGCCATTCTACTTGAAACTAGTGGTTTTATTGACCATCAACACTTGATGTTCTTTCTGGATTATAGGCTCAGCGAATTTTAGCATCGCAAATAGCTCGGCAACTGACTTGTTCATCTCGTGCATGTTATAGTTCATCACAAAACTCTTGTAACTAGGTGACAGTGATTGAAGAACTCTGTCAGTGATTGCCTTTGGCGGATGGGAAATTCCCAACTTCGCCAGACGAGTCGAATACCCAGACATTCTGAGTATATGCTCACTGATAGACCCGTTCTCCTCCATTTTGCAAGTATGGAACTTATCGGAAGTCTCATACCTCTCAATCTGGGCATTCTTTTGAAAGATAAACTTCAACTCTGGGAACATCTCATATGGTCCATGACGTTCAAAACATCTTTGAAGTCCCGGTTCTAAGACATACAATATTGCACACTGAACTATTGAGTAATCTCCAAAACGTGCCTCCCAAGCGTTATTAACGTCTTCGGATGACATGTCTTCTGGTTGGTCACCAAGCGATGCATCAAGGACATAAGATTTCTGGGAAGCCATGAGGATAATCCTCAGATTACGGGCCCAGTCAACAAAGTTACTTCCATCATCTTTCAACTTAGTTTTCTCTAGGAACGCATTAAAATTTAGGGGTTCTACTGCGCAAGCCATTGATATACAACATAAATATGCAAAGGTTACTTAGACTATTGTTCAAGATAATGAGTTTAGTTAATCAAATTACTAAAGCTCCCACTCAAATTGACATCCCTCAGGTCATCTGAGTGTCACATGATCCAAATTGACCAACTCAAGTCCGATCATCACGTGAGTTGAGGTGGTTTCAATGGTGAACATCATCATGTTGATCATATCTACTATATGACTCATGTTCGACCTTTCAGTCTCTTGTGTTCCGAGGCCATGTATGTACATGCTAGGCCCGTCAAGTTTAACCCGAGTGTTCTGCATGTGCAACACTGGCTTGCACCCGTTGTATGTGAACGTAGAGTCTATCACACCCGATCATCACGTGGTGTCTCGACACGACAAACTTTCGCAACGGTGCACACTTCGGGAGAAAACAATTCATCTTGAAATTTAAGTGACGGATCACCTTATAATGCTACCGTCGTCCTAAGAAAAACTAGGTGCATAAAAGGATTAACATCACATGCAAATCATAAGTGACATGATATGGGCATGAACTTGTGCTTTTGATCTCCATCTAGAAAGCACCAGCATGATCTCCATCGTCACCGGCATGACACCATGCTCTCCATCATCTTGATCTCCATCAACGTGTCACCATCGGGGTTGTCGCTCCCACCATGCTTCTACTACTATTGACACCGTTTAGAGATAAAGTAAAGCATTACATAGCGCTTAATGATTGACAGGCAGGTCATACAATATTTAAGGACAACCCTATGGCTCCTGCCGGTTGCCGTACTCATTGACATGCAAGTCGTGAAATTCTATACAACACATGATCATCTCATACATCACATATATCTCATCATGTAATTGGCCATATCACATCACAACATACCCTGCAAAAACAAGTTCTACGTCCTCTAATTGTTGTTGCTTGTTTTACATAGCTGCTACGGGTATCTAGCAAGAACAATTCTCACCTACGCATAAACCACAATGGTGATACATAAGTTGATTTTCAACCATCTCAAGGACCGCCTTAGTCGAATCTGATCCAACTAATGTAGGAGAAACAGACACCCGCCAGCCATCTTTGTCCAATGAGGTTACATGTCAGTCGATGGAACCGGTCTCTCGTAAGCGTATGAGTAAGGTTGGTTCGGGCCGCTTCATCCCACAATACCGTTGAACCAAAGCACGACCAAGGGAGGAAGCAATCTAAGCATCAACGCCCACAAACTCTTTGTGTTCTACTCGAGATCTCATCTACACATAGACCTAGCTCATGATGCCACTGTTGGGGAACATTGCATAGGAAACAAAAAATTTCCTACGCACGCGCAAGATCTATCCATGGTGATGAGCATCTACGAGAGGGAGAGTGGATCTACGTACCCTTGTAGATCACTAAGCGGGAAGCGTTAAGAAATGCGGTTGATGTAGTTGAATGTCTTTTGGATCCAAATCACCGAGCGTCCCGCGATCCAATCACGATCCGCCCCGATCAAGTACCAAATGGACGACACCTCCGTATTCAGCACACGTACAGCTTGCTGACGATCTCCGCCTTCTTGATCCAGCAAGAGGGAACGGAGAGGTAGACGAGTTCTCCGGCAGCATGACAGTGCTACAGCGATGGTGGTGGAGTAATCTCAGCAGGGCTTCGCCTAAGCACAGCTGAAACCGATCTAGAGGAGAAACTACGAAAAAGAGGGCAGGGTTGCACGTGGCTGAAATCTTGTGCCAAAACCATAAAACCTCTAGTATATATAAGAGGAAGAGAGGAGAAGGCTTGGCCCAAGGTCCAAGCCATCTAGGCTTCGGCCAAGGGAGGAGAGGAGGAATCCTCCTCCAATCCTAGTAGGACTAGGACTCCTTCCTTATTTGGTATTTTTGCCTTTTTCCACCTTTTTGTCTTTAGGCTTTTCTTCCCAGCCGTATGGGCCTTGTGTGGGACTTCCACCAGCCAACTAAGGGCTGGTATTAAGCCTCCCACAGCCCATGTAGCCTCTTGGGTTAAAATACCCCTCCCGATAGTCCCCTGGTACACTACCGGCACTCCCGGTACACTACCGATGAGCCCGAAACTTTTCCGGCGACCAAAATAGGACTTCCTATATACCAATCTTTACCTCTGGACCATTCTGAAGCTCCTCGTAACATCCGAGATCTCATCCAGGATGCCGAACAACCTTCGGTCACCACCATGCATAACTCTATATACCGAAACGTCACCAAACCTTAAGTGTGCAGACCCTGCGGGTTCGAGAACTATGTAGACATGACCGAGACACCTCTATGGTCAATAACCAATAGCGGGACCTGGATGCCCATATTGGTTCCTACATATTCTACAAATATCTTTATCGGTTGAACCTCTATGTCAAGGATTCAGTTAATCCCGTATGATGTTCCCTTTGTTCTTCGGTATGTTACTTGCCCGAGATTCGATCATGGGTATCTCCATACCTAGTTCAACCTCGTTACTAGCATGTATCTTTACTCGTTCCGTAATACAAGATCCCGTGACTAACACTTAGTCACATTGCTTGCAAGGCTTATTGTGACGTTGTATTACCGAGTGGGCCCTGAGATACCTCTTTGTCACACGGAGTAACAAATCCCAGTCTTGATCCATGCCAACCCAACAGACACCCTCAGAGATACCTATAGAGCACCTTTATAGTCACCCAGTTACGTTGCGACATTTGATACACACAAGGCACTCCTCCGGTGTCCGTGAGTTGCATGATCTCATGGTCATAGGAACATATACTTGACATGCAGAAAACTGTAGCAATAAACTAACACGATCATATGCTACGTTTATAGTTTGGGTCTTTCCCATCCCATCATTCTCCTAATGATGTGGTCCCATTATCAAATGACATCACATGTCAATGGCTAGTAAACCTTGACCATCTTTCATCAACGAGCTAGTTCACTAGAGGCATACTAGGGACAAAGTGTTGTCTATTTATCCACACATGTAATGTGTTTCCAAACAATACAATTATAGCATGGATAATAAACAATTATCATGAACATGGAAATATAATAATAAACACTTTATTTATTGCCTCTAGGGCATATTTCCAACAAGAGGTGGTCTCAAGGATGAGCTTCTGCCGGGTCTAGTCCTTCAAGAGCCTCGTGAGTTTGATCAGTTCTACAACATGGCTTTCAAGGTCGAGGCAACTCAGCGCAAGTTGGAGAACTCAAGGAAGCATTCAAGGGATTCATATTCTTCTTCTTCCAGCTCTCAGATGGTTCCTAAGCAGCAGAAGTATTGGGTGCCTAATCCTCCTCCGTTTCGTCCTCCTCAGCAGCAGAAGCAGTTCGGTGGCCGTGGTTCTTCCTACCCACCCAACCCAGGATATCAGTAGAGAGCCCAAGCGTCCAAGGCAGCTTTTGTTCCTCCTCCAGGCAACTTTTGTCCGCTATATGAGGTTACTTTTCACAAGTGTGGTCAGAAGGGTCACTACTCAAACAAGTGCAACCAGTGGCGTCTTCCGCCTTGTCCTCTAGTGAGGCCTCCAGGCAATGCAATGGTGAAACATAATCCCAAGTCAGCAAGGGTGAACATGGTGAACGCATCAGAGGTAAAGGATTCTTCTCAAGTGATCATGGGAAATCTCTCAGTTAATTCTACTCCTGCAAAAGTTTTGTTTGATACGGGTGCATCGCATTCATTCATTTCAAGGCCGTTCGTCGAGTTGCATGATTTGTGTCTTGTTAGTTTGTCCAAGCCTTTGTCAATAGTTTGTCCCGGCAAAGTGATGAATTCTCGTTTGGTTGTTCTGGATGTTTCTATCAAGAAGGGCAATTATTCTTTTCTGGCTTCTCCAATTGTTCTTGGAAATTCCGACATTGATCTCATTTTGGGCATGGACTTCCTGGCTATGAATAAGGCTTATGTTGATTGTCAAGCAAAAGAAGTCAAGCTGACTCATCCTTCAGAAGATGTGATTATTTTTGTGGCTCATGATGACACAATCCGTATCTTTGCTCTTAATGAGAAGGGTGAAATCTCGGCTATTTCTCAAATTCCTGTGGTTTGTGAGTATGAAGATGTCTTTCCAGAAGAATTGCCAGGAATGCCTCCGCACCGGCCAGTCGAGTTCGTGATTGACCTCGATCCCAGAACTGAACCGGTTTGCAAGTGCCCTTATAAACTTGGCCCTGAAGAGCTAAAAGAGTTGAAGAAGCAGCTAGATGAACAAGAACGTTTGGGTCTGAGCAGACCAAGTTCTTCTCCATGGGGTTGTGGTGTTTTGTTTGTCAAGAAGAAGGATGGCACGAACCGGCTTTGTGTCGATTACCGTCCATTGAACAAGAAGACAAACAGAAACAAGTACCCACTTCCCAACATCAATGAGTTGTTTGAACAACTGAAAGGTGCCAAGGTTTTTTCTAATCTTGATCTTCGCATGGGCTATCATCAGATTCGCTTTCGTGAAGAAGACATTCCAAAGACCGCTTTCAGGACGAGTTTTGGATCTTATGAGTACACCGTCATGTCATTTGGTCTTGCAAATGCTCCACCAATCTTATGAAGAATGATGAACTTCATATTCTCTCCTTTCAAGAATGAGTTCGTCTTGGTCTATTTGGATGATATCCTTGTGTTCTCGGAGACAAAAGAAGAGCATGCAGAGCATCTCAGGCTTGTGCTTGACAAGTTAAGGGAACATCGATTCTATGCCAAGTTTTTCAAGTGTGAGTTTTGGCTCAATGAAGTGGTGTACCTTGGGCATGTGATCCCTACCAAGGACATTAAAGTGCACCCTAAGAAAGTTGAGGCAATCTTCAAGTGGGAGCCTCCTCAGAATGTGAAGCAGCTTTAGAGCTTCCTCGGGCTTGCTAGTTATTGCAGAAGATTCGTGGAGAAATTCTCTCAAATTGCTAAGCCTCTATCTAATCTCGTCCAGAAGAATGTCAAGTATGTTTGGTCTCCTGAGTGTGATGATGCATTCAATACACTCAAGCAGAGACTGACTTCAGCCCCTGTTCTTGTTCCTCCCAAGCAATCAAAGCCTTTCCATGTTTTCTGTGATGCTTCTCTCCAAGGTCTTGGTGGTGTTCTCATGCAAGATAAGAAGATTGTTGCTTATACCTCGCGCCAGTTGAAGCCTTCCGAGAAGAACTACCCCACTCATGATCTCGAGTTGGCGGCAGTTGTGCATGCTCTAATGACTTGGAGGCATGTGTTGTTGGGTAGACCAGTTGAGGTGTACACCGATCAAAAGAGCTTGAAGTACATTTTCACTCAACCCAATCTTAATCTTCGACAGTCTCGTTAGGTGGAAATGCTTGAGGACTACAATGCAAGCATTGAGTATAGTCCTGGAAAAGCAAATGTCATTGCAGATGCGCTCAGCCAAAAGGCGTACTACAACAGTCTCATTCTGAAGCCCCTTCAATCCGAGATTTGTGAAGCCTCCCGCAAGCTCAACCTTCAAATGATTCTGCAAGGACTTGTTGCCAATCTTCAAGTCTCTCCAACTCTAGAAGATTAGGTTCACCAAGCGCAGCTTCTTGACGCAATGGTGAAGAAAGTGAAGAAAGGTGTGGCCAAGGGCATTCCTAAGTATAAGTGTTTTTGAGTTAATGACAAAGACACCTTGTTCTTTGAGGACCGTCTGGTGGTTCCAAAAGGTGATCTCAGGAAGGTTATCATGGACGAAGTGCAGAATTCTCTTCTTTCCATTCATCCAGGCAGTTCCAAGATGTGTCAGGATCTCCAGCAAACCTTCTGGTGGACTCGCATGAAACGTGAAATTGCTTAGTTCGTGAATGAGTCTGATGTTTGTCACAAAGTGAAGGAGGAGCATCAACGTCCATCAGGTATTCTTCGGACTTTGCCTATCCCAGAGTGGAAATTCGATCATGTGGAGATGGATTTCGTCACTGGGTTTCCCATGTCCAAGAGAGGCAACGATGCCATCTTGTGGTTATCGGCAAGCTGACCAAAGTTGCTCATTTCCTTCCAGTCAAAGAATCTATCTTGGGAGCTCATCTTGCAGAGTTGTATACGTCAAGGATAGTGTCTTTGCATGGTATTCCTCAACTCATATCATCTGTCCATGGAAGCCTCTTTACTTCCAAGTTTTGGGAGTCCTTCCAGACTGCTATGGGTACCAAGATCCGTTTCAGCACTGCATTCCATCCATAGACAAGTGGTCAAGTTGAGAGAGTCAATTAGATCCTTGAAGATATGCTCAAAGCCTATGTGATTTCGTTCGGCATGAAATAGGAAGACTGCCTTTGATATGCTAAATTCTCATACAACAATAGCTTTTAGGCTAGCTCAGGCAAGGCCCCTTTCGAGATTCTCTACGGCGGGAAGTGTCGTACCCCGCTTAACTGGTCTAAAACCAGTGAGCGTAAGATTTTGGGTAATGACATGATCACCGAAGCAGAAGAGATGTGCCATGTCATTCGTGAGAACCTCAAAGCAGCTCAATCCCGACAGAAGAGTTATTACGATAACAAACATCAGGATGTCTCCTTTCAAGTTGATGATCTAGTCTATCTCAGAGTCTCTCCCATGAAGGGCACTCAACGGTTTGGAATTAAAGGGAAGCTAGCTCCTCGCTTTGTTGGTCCTTTCATAGTTGTTTTCAAGAGAGGTGAACTTGCAAATCAACTAGAGCTTCCTCCAAATGTGCACGATGTCTTCCATGTTTCTCAGCTCCGGAGGTGCTTCAAGACTCCCGAGCGCACCATTGAACTCCAAGACATTGATCTCCTAGAAGACCTCTCTTATCATGAGCATACGGTGGCTATTCTCGAAGAAACTGAGCATACGACTTGCAACAAGTCTATCAAGTTCCTCAAGGTGAAGTGGTCTCATCATTCTGACAAAGAAGCTACTTGGGAACATGAGGATCTTCTCCGTTCTGAATATCCAGAGTGTCTTTCATTCCCAGATCTCAGGTCGATATCCTCTTGTAGTGTGGGAGAGTTGTGATAGCCCAAGTGTTTTCCCTTGCCATTTTGGTCTTGTAAACTATGTGAACCTTGTGTCATGTGTTGAACGAATTGAGTTTGCCCCTTTGCCATTTCTTCTCATGCATCATGCATCATGTCATCTCATCATCATGTCATGCATAAGATAATTGTGGTGTGCTTCCATGTGACCTTGTTGTGATGCTTGTGAGTGGTCCTTGTGTTGTGTGATGGGGTTAGAGTATGTGTGGTACAACAACTCCTTCTCATCCTCTCTCATTTTCAAATTTGCCTAAAACCCTCTTATTCCCTCTCATATTTCTACTTGATAATTAACTGGTTAATTAATTCTGTTAAAAATGTTCTATTGTTAGGGAATATTATTTTAGTAGATATATGTTGCTCTCCTTGAGGTTTGAGCCTTGGTTTAATTTGGTTTCATAAAACAACAGCTTCCATTTATTTAAGGTGTGAAAATTACTTGATCAAAAAATCTTCTATTCATTTTAATAAAATGGGGGTTTTCTTCTCATTGCAAAAGTATTTTGTTTTGTCAAAAATCCCTGTCCCCTTCTCTCTGGTGGATTTGTTTATTATCTTTTTTATTTAAAGGCAAACCTCTGCTGATTATTTTGGCAAGAAAGAAAGCAGGGTGAAGTGGGCTCCCTTCCCCTCGTAGCCCAACTAGCGCGCCTGCAACCAGCCCAGCCCGCATGCGAGAGCGGTTGCCTGCCCCGTCATCTTTCTCCGTCAGGCACCGCAGAGAGAGATAGAGAGAGAGAGAGAGCTCCGCCGTGTCCTTGCGCTATTTGTTTCCATCTGCTTCAGGGCTTTAAAACCCCCTCGACGTGCATGCGTCTCTGTCTAGGGTTCCTCGTTCCCCCACCAGCCGCCGCCGCTCCCATCTCCATCCCCTTCCTCCCCTTCCTTCTCCTTTTCTCCTCTATCAGATGAGATTTTAGAGAGGGTGAGGTTCAGTCGAGTGCTGCGCCAGTGCTTCGCGTCATCGCCATCGCCTCTGGTGGCCCCCTCATCGTCGTCGGAGATGGCGTGGAGCACGCGGGTGGCTTCTGCGCACCGTTCCAGGTGCTAGGGGGTGAGGATCACCCTTGTAGTGCCACCCCTTCGTCGCTGTCGTCCGCAAGCAAAGGAGTGCCTGTCGCCATCCTTCTTCTGGACTTCTTCCTCACGTCCCCGAGCAGCCCCTAGGTGAGCCTCTCGTCTTGCCGCAGCCCCGCCTGCATCGTCGCGTAGTGCCTCGCCGTTGCATTCTTCCCAAGGCGTGTCCTTGAGGGAGTCGCCTCCGGCCCCTCATTGTGAGATGAGCATGGGTTGTACTTGTCGTAGTCTCTGCAGCTCCCATAGCCAGTTCGCGTTGCCGAGAGCCGCTGTCTTGCATCGCCGTGCCATCGCCATGGTTGAGCAGAGAGCTCTGCTCGAGCTCGAGGGGCTCTGTTTCCAGTGCCTCCTCCATGTTTGAGTGCGGGAATGGAGTTCATGTACTCCCCGAGTGCCCCGCGTTTCTTTTGTCGCTCCGCTAGCCCCCTTAGTCGTCGGATTTGGTCGCCGTCGTGGTCCTCTATTGCCACCATCAGGTGTGTGCTTCCTCAGTTTTGACAGTGTTAGTGGATTCATGTCAGTACTAGTGGGCTTGAAGCCCCCTTCGGTCGAGAGTTGATGCAGTAGCGCAATGGTGTGGCGCTGGGGTTACAGACCAGTAGGTCTGTGGTTCGATCCCCACAAACCCCCCTTTTGTGTTCCTTTGTTTTATTTTTTCTTTCCTTCTATGTGGAGTGTTTGTGTGTATGTGTAGGCATAAATGTCTAGATGTTTTTTCTTTTTCTTTTCCTTTTTTTCTGCAAGTAGAATTGGTGCGAGTGTATGTGCTTGTGTGTATGTGTGAGAGGCTTGCATACATGTATGCACATGTGTGTGTGTGTGATGAGCACCCACCTATAGGTGTATGTGTATATGAGTGTGGGAGTGCTCATAGGCCTTGTGCATATGTAGGGTTGTCTGAGTGTATGTAGTGAGTGATGTGTGTATGACAAGAGTGTCATGAGGGCCTTGTCCATGACAAGAGTACCCTCCATAATTATTTGTTATCCATTATTCTTGCCATGCTTGTTGTGAGTGTGGTGCAATCATTCATTTTTGAAAATATGTCCTTAATGGACATCTCCAAATGTGGCAACCCCTCCATGTGTAGAAGGTGGCGTATGAGTCATATGGATTCTTGTGCCTTGTTTTCGAGCTAGGTTGTGTTTTGATGTTCCATGCAAGTATATGAGTGTGACTTATGATTTTGGGGTAGAATCACCAAAGGAATCCATTGGTGCAATTGGATTTCACTTTTGAGCAAGTTCATAAAACTGCTATTTTCTGCTGTGATGCTACTTTGTCATTTTTGTATAATTTTATCCATGCTTGCTATGACGGATGTACCAACATGAAAGTGCTAGTGTTTCATGTCTATTATGCCGTGATATTTTCTTGCCATGAAAAACACCCATATAAGTGGGAATCTTTCTGCAAAGTAGCTAACTTAATCTTACTATTTCAACATGCCAAATATTTCTAAGTCTGAGAATCTCCTGTTATTTTTATGACATGTTGAGTGTATGCTACCAAGTGCTGAGATGAGTTTTAGCTCAAGCTCAGTGCTAGTGTTTTGGAGTAGATGTTGTCCTCTACCTTCTTGTTAATTTTCATGCCATAAGGTTGTATCTATCACCATTAGTTTCTGCTGTCAAGTTGCTATCAGCTTAACTGAGATTCCAGAAAAACTGTTATTTTCACTAAGTCCCAGAAATCTGTTTCATCATGCCAACTTATGGGATTCATGCTTATTGATGTGTGCCTCCATTCCAGATTGTGTAGTTGGATAAGTTGATAAGCATTTTATGTAGTTTCTGTAAATGCCTTGTTTTTGGTTGTAGACTTCTGGTAGCTCAAGTTATTAGCTGTGAAAGTTGCTATGTTGTTGTTTTGTGGCAGATTGTTTGTTTTAGTGTTTGGTGACTTGTGGGAGCTATACTCCATGGAATTGCTTGATCTTTGGCTCTATTGTAGTTGGTTTGTCATTGCCTAACCAGTGGCTACCTTCGAATGCCAAGGAATAGCCCATGGCCTTCTTGTCTTGTGTTTTGCCTTCGTATCTTGTCATGAGCGTAGTGTGAGAACCGTAACTCCGTGTCTTACGTTCTACATATGTATTTGAATCGTTTTTGCATGATGCATCCATAATTACCATGTTCATGCATGTTCAAATAACTTAACATAAGGTTCTGTCCAGATCCATTAGTAACTAATCTATTGCATGTGAAACATTACTAGTTAGGATTGCCATGTTAAATTCTTCACATAAAGCATGCATCATTCTTGCTTGTGCATTGCACCTTGGTTGCTTGTTTATTCTTGCTGTTTATTTTGGGTAGACGCGAACATTGAACCTGAGTACGAAGATCCAGGAGAGTACCACTACAAGGATCCCGCTACTTGTCCCTCTGAAGAACCAATAGGCAAGATGATCGTACCCGGATCCCAATACTATTTTTGCTTGCTAGTTGTCTCACTCTTATCGTTACAATTGCGCTACCTACCACTTGAATGTCAAGCCTCCTACATTGCCATGATAGCCTCTAACCCCTCCACATCCTAGTAACCTTTGATTGAATAAGTTACCACTGCTCAGCCTCTCTTATAGCGTTCTTAGTTGCAGGTGCAGGTTGTATCCATGTGATAACATGGTTTTGGCATATCACAATATCATCTGTTATTTAATTTAATGCACATATATATCTTGGTATTGGTGGAAGGCTTGGCCTTTTTCTAGGTGTTTTGTTTCACTGTTACCGCCATAGTTTCTTGTTACCGGTGTTATGTTTCAATACTTTGCGCTCCTAGCATGCTCGGGGTTGTTATGGGGACCCCCTTGTTTATTCGACTGAGATTAAAACTTGTCTGGCAAGACCCAACTTTGGTACTACATTTGCTTAAAAAACTTAATAAAATTTGCATAGGGCTTTGCAACCCCGTGGATAATTAATCAACCCCCGGGCCAGTGCTTCGCATGAGTGTTGGTCGACCCACCTAGCAGTCAGCGTTGCCACCTCGGGGCAACTCAAGGCGTTTTCAGGCAACCGTCCGCTTCGCATAGACGGATTATGCCCATTGATAGAGAGCGCACGGCTCTAGAAGCGGATCTGGCTCACCGAGAGGTCTTGCTGGACTTGTTTTAACTTTATCGAATGTCTTGCACGAGGGGCTCTGACTTTCTTCGGGCTATCTCGAGGTGTTGTAATTCCTTTGGAGTTGCCTAGGATGATCACAAGATCCGTGGTCGAGGCTATTCCCGCGGAGTGTGGTTAATTTATGATGGACTAGTTGGAGCACCCCTACAGGGTTAAAACTTTCGGAAAGTCACACCCGCGGTTATGTGGCAACTTGGATATTTGTTTAACACCCGGTTGTAGTTAACTTGAAGTAAACTCTAATAAAATACACCAACTGTGTGAGTAACCGTGATCGTCTCTGCTCGTGAACAAGAACCGAGAGAGAACATGGTGGGGTTATGATTGACATAAGTAGGTGTTCAGGATCTCATAGAGGTCATTCTAGTTCTCAATCGTTTATCGTAGATCACATGTTTACTTTGATGTTTTGTAAGATTAGCTACCATAAATGCTTACTGCTGCTGCAAACTAAACACATACCCCTTCCCAACCTATAAGCTTGAGTAGTCTCGGTACCGGGGCACGAGATTGCTGAGTCCTCGTGGCTGACAGATTACTACAACAATCCAGGTGCAGGTATAGATGAGATCATTCCAGATGATATGACGCAGCTCCAGTGGGCGTATGACGAGGAGCGTGGCAGTATGTACGTGACTTATCAAGACGAGTAGGGGACCGTGGTCGTGATCTTTGGGGCTAGCAAGCCAGTGTCATTGCATCTTCATTTTATCGTTTGTTTTCATCCGTAGCCGGACCCTGTCTTAGATTGATGTTTGAAATCTTTGATGTGGAATAGTAATTTAGTATGTGGCGAGTGTAAGCCAACTCATATACTCATCTCTTACTAAATGTATGATGTAATGATACTATACTTGTGAATGACAAGATGCACCTCTATCCCTGCCGAGGCCCCCGTGCCTTGGTATGGATAGGCGTGCATCTTGGGCGTGACACTCTCTCCCTCTCTCTCCCTCTCTCTCTCTCTCTATCTATCTTGTGTTCTTGAGATGGCACCATGTTGATGTACCGCGAGCTTTATTGATATAGATGAATCATATGGAGTTTTCCCCTCTCTATCTTCTTGTGATGAATTGAGTTTTCTCTTTGAAGTTTTCTTATTGGATTGAGTTTTTAAGGATTTGAGAACACTTGATGTGTGTCTTGCGATGGGATATCTGTGGTGACAATGGGATGTTCTATTGATCCGCTTGATGTATGTTTTGGTGATCAACTTGCGGGTTCCATGACCTTGGGAATCTATGCATAGGGGTTGGCACATGATTTCGTCTTGAATCTCCGGTAGAAACTTTGGGGCACTCTTTGAAGTTCTTTGTGTTGGATTGAACATGATGAATCTGAAATTGTGTGATGCATATCATATAATCAAGCCCATGGGTACTCGTGGTGACATTTGAGTATCTAGGTGACATTAGAATTTTAGTTGATGTGTGTCTTAAGGTGTTATTTTAATACGAACTCTCGAGCTGTTCGTGAAACTTATAGGGATAGCTCATAAGATTGATCGAAAAAGATAAATTTGAGGTGGTTTCGTACCCTAAAATAATTTCTTCGTTAGTTCTCCGCTATTTGTGACCTTGGAGTGAACTCTTTGTCGCACGAGAGGTATTTACATATGACTCAACTATGTCAGTATTGTTGAGAGAAATTATACTAGTGAAAGTATGAACCCTAGGCCTTGTTTCTAAGCATTGCAATACCGTTTGTTCTCACTTTTATCATTAGTTACCTTGCTGTTTTTATATTTTCAGGTTACAAAAACCTATATCTACCATCCGTATCACACTTGTATCACCATCTCTTCGCTGAACTAGTGCACCTATACAATTTACCATTGTATTGGGTGTGTTGGGAACACAAGAGACTCTTTGTTATTTGGTTGCAGGGTTGCTTGAGAGAGAGCATCTTCATCCTCCCACGGACTGATAAACCTTAGGTTATCCACTTGAGGGAAATTTGCTACTGTCCTGCAAAACTATGCGCTTGGAGGCCCAACACTTGTCTATAAGAAGAAGGTTGTGTAGTAGACATAAACAAGCAATGAGTTAACTTCGGGGTGTTGATACGTCTCCAATGTATTTAATTTTCGAAACACTTTTTCTGGTTTTAGACTCTAATTTGCATGATTTGAATGGAACTAACTCGGACTAACGCTGTTTTTAGCAGAACTACTTTGGTGTTGTTTTTGTGTACAAATAAAAGTTCCTGGAATTAGACGAAACTTTTTGTGAATTATTTTGGGAATAAATAACTAATTATGGAGCGAAGATCCACCGAAGGGGGGCCTCCTATGGGCCACAAGCCTACAGGACGCGCCTACCCCTAGGCGCACCCTGATTGCTTGTGGGGCCCACGTGTCTCCCTGACCCTAATTCCACTCCTATAAATTCACATCTTCCGAGAACAATCAGAAAGAAGATTTTATTGCGTTTTATGAGACGGAGCCACCGCCACCTCCTATTCTTCATCGGGAGGGCTGATCTGGAGTCTGTTTAGGGCTTTGAGAGGGGGATTCGTCGCCATCATCATCACCAACCCCTCTTCATCAACACCGCCATGATGCTCACCACGAGGAGTGAGTAATTCCTTCTAGGCTTGCTGGACGATGATGGGATTGGATGAGAATGATCATGCAAATGAGTTAAGTTTGGTAGGGCTTGATCCCTAGTATCCACTATGTTCTAAGATTGATGTTGCTATGACTTTGCTATGCTTAATCCTTGTTAGTAGGGCCTGAGTGCCATTGAGGGAGTCCTGGATTAGGGGGTCCTTGGATTATCGACCTATTGTTTATGGGCCGAACTGTATGGGCCGCAAAGTGAGCATCGGATGATCAAAGACCACCTACGCTAGATGGAAGCTTCGAGGAGCCATGACCTACTCTCCAAGTTATTAGTTGTAGTTAGGCATGTTTATCTCTTTGGCATGTAACCGACCACGTATAAAGCCTAGGCATCCTCAGTGTCTATATAAGCCGGAGGGTTTTAGGGTATAGGGACAGAACAACTCATCCAGGGTTAGCTATTCGATCTTGAGGTAGATCAACTCTGCACCCCCCACATAATCAATGCAACCAAGCAGGACGTAGGGTATTACCTCCGTAGGAGGGCCTAAACCTGGGTAAATTTGTGTCCCTTTTGTCTCCTATTACTGTCGATTCTTGTCTCACAGTTTGGGACCCCTACCCGAGATCCGGCGGTTTTGACACCGACATTGGTGCTCTCATTGAGAGTTCCTCTGTGAGCGCCAAAGTAATCGATGGCTCACCTTGTCACGAGTAGCAAGATCAGCATCTAGGGAACTCTCGCCCCCGATCAGAGTGTCACCAACAATGACATCTTGTCGCATGCCGACCCTATCAACCTTCATGTCCAGACCGACAGCTTTTCCCCCAATCAGAGTATCAAGTTCAGAACCTTAGAGTGCATGGCTGATTCATGGCAAACACTTGTTCTAATGGAACCTTCGACCTTCGAAGAAAAACTTGTAAGTCCGGACACCTTGACGCCGAAGACATTAGGTCTTGTGGTTGAACGAAACACATACCGGCTTCGGCATAGCTCTAGAACTGTCACACCGCTCGATGAACCCACTCGTCTCAGCGACACACATCCTACCATCGCCTCGTTCCTAAACGACTTGTTCTTTCGGATCGAAGATATGTGTATATCAGATGGCCGGGTTCCGATCTATGATCAGCTCAGGATCAGACGCGAAGACAGGGAGATTCATGTCCCTCCAGTCACCCACCTTGTCGCTACCATCGAGTGTCCGACTGCGAATTCTGCCCGATAACCGGAATTGAAAACTGTTTATACCCGAGTCCTCGATCACCGAGACTCTGTCAGTGAGCCAGAGACAGGGAATAACTCTAAAACTAGACTGTCACCGGTCCAGGATCCTTCGCAGGATTCGAAAACCGTAGTTCCAAACACTCAATGCGGCATAGAATCGAATTTTTTCCCACCCACCGCCCAAGACGATGATACCAGTATCGCACCAAAGCCCGTGTCTTAGGACTTTCGGGATATCAAGAAACTACAAGGAGAATCAGTCCATCACATTTGCGCCAGACTCCTACTCGCTAGGAGAAGAGTAAAAGGTCTTGGTGACCAAGATATGACGGAAATTTTCATTCGCAATTGCCATGACGAAGGGATTCTTAATGCCCTGGCTCGCCGACACATAAGCAACTTTTCAGAGTTATTCGATTTTGTACAAAAGTACTATGCCATGGAGAGCATTTGGTAATCGGAACAATTGTTCTCGGAACCAATCTCCCCCGAACACCCTAGAGGAGCTCGGAAAAAGAGGATACCTCCAAAGCGGCCAGCTAGGTACGAACCTATCGAAAAAAGAAACAAGCCCCTTTCAGGGACCGACACTATCCTCGATGGACTATTGGACAAGCCTTGCCCTATACATTCTGTGTTGCTAAATACTAACACGACTCACATCCTTAGAACTTGCTAGGTTGTTAGGCAAGTCGCAAAAAGCGGCGAGGCCATCCTTGAAACACCTCTGTCGAGTAGGCGCTTTCCTTCGCCGCCCTTATATAATGCCGAAGTCCTTACGGTCTATGAGACCTTCCCCTCAAGGAACTGGCGTAAAAGAGCTCTTAGGGAGCTCGAACAGGTTTACCATGTGGCAGCCACTAGCCCATGGGCACATATACCGATTACTTTCAGGGACACTGACCAGTCAGCCATTCTTCGTGGTCACTCAATGGCTGCACTAGTCTTGAACCCAATCATTGATGGATACATGCTACATAAAGTTCTAATGGATGATAGTAGTGGTCTAAACCTTATATAGGGAGCCACCCTGGAAAAAATGCAGTTTCGACAGATCCCGCATCGAACATAGCAACACAACCTTCTGGGGAATTATTCCAGGGAAAGAGGCACGTTGTTCCGTGTGTATCATCCTGGAGGTGGTGTTCGACACGCCCGAAAACTACCGATCCGAAGAACTTCTCTTCCACATCGTCCCCTTCTCGATTGGCTATCACGCCCTATTGGGACGTGATGTCTTTACAAAGTTCCAGGCTATACCCCATTACGGGTACATGAAAATCAAAATGCCGAGACCAAATGGAGTAATCACGATTGCCAGTGATCCGAACATAGCCCTTCGGGCCAAAAACAAAATGGCAGCGCTTGCCCTCGAGGCATTAGCGGAGACTTTCGCTGCTGAAGAACTAACAGCGTTGCGGTCGACAGTCGATACGGATGATGTGATCCTTAGCAAAAGGACCAAGTCCACGTCCTTTAAACCCGCCGAGGACATTGTCAGTTTTAAGTACATCCGATGGACCCCAATAAAACAACATCCATCGGAGCCTAGCTTGATCCCCTTGTGGATGAGGCACTACGGAATTTTCTTCGAGAAAATTCGTACATTTTCGCTTGGCATCCTTTCGATATGCCCGGAATCCCATGACATCTTGCCGAACACAGTCTAAATATTATCCCAGGCTTTAAGTCCGTTAAACAGACTCCGCGCCGCTTCTCCGAGCCCAAACGACAGACTATGGGTGAATAATTAGCCAAACTGTTCGAGACCGGATTCATTCGGGATATTAAGCACCCCGATTGGCGAGCAAACTTGGTGATGGTACCAAAGAAAGACAAGTCCTGGTGGCTGTGTGTCGACTTCAAAGACCTCAACAAGGCCTTCCCAAAGGACCCTTTCCATTACCACGCATAGACAAGATTATTGATGCCACACCTGGACACAATTCATTGTGTTTCCTTGACGCTTACTTCGGACACCATCAAATTAAAATGAAGGAATCCGACCAAGCGGCTACCGCATTCATCACCCCCTACGAGCCATTCTGCTTCAATACAATGCCTTTCGGGCTAAAAAACGCTGGGGCCACATACCGGTCGGTAAAATTGTCCAGGTATACGTGGATGACGAGGTCATCAAAACCAAACATGTCAGCCAACTGATCGATGACCTATGGCCAACCTTTGCCAGTCTACGCAAATATGATATACGGCTCAATCCGGAAAAATGTGTATTCGGAGTTTCCTCTGGTAAGCTGCTTGGATTCATCGTCTCCCATAGAGGAATAGAGGCAAATCCAGCTAAAATCAATGTTCTATCGGAACTTGCAATCCCCACAGAGTTGAAGCACGTCCACAGCCTAGCTGGGTGCGTAGCGGCATTAAGCCGCTTTATCTCCCGCCTCAGTGAAAAGGCTTTGTCGCTCTATAAGCTGCTGAAGCAGCCAACAAGTTTGAATGGATCGATGAGGCAGCGGCTGCGTTAGAAGAAATCAAATCACTACTGGCAACCAATCCCATACTCACGGCACCAGGCGCCAGTGAGCCCATGTTATTATACATATCGGCCACCAACAAAGTTGTCAGCGCGGTGCTCGTCGTGGAACGAGATGAGGAGGGACACAGATTCCGGACTCAAAAACCGGTACATTATGTGTCAGAGGTCAACACGGTGCAAGTCCAGATAACCACATTACCAAAACATAGCCTATACAGTATTTATGGCGTCGAGGAAACTCAGACACTACTTCCAGGAGTGTGCGGTAACAGTGGCATCTGAGGTCCCCTGAATGATATAATCAACAACAGGGACGCCACCAGCCGCATAGCCAAATGGGCCATTGAGCTCCTTCCCTTTGAAATAACCTACAAGCCATGACGTGCCATCAAATCTCAGGTATTGATGGACTTCTTGGATGAATGGACAGAGGCCTAGCTCCCCAAGGAACACAATGCATACTCCCATTGGACAATGTAATTTGATGGATCCAAGACCTTGGATGGACTGGGGGCTGGAGTTATCCTCAAATCCCCCATAGGGGACAACGTGCGATACATGTTTCAAATCATGTATGCTGACTCCAACAATGCAGCCGAATACGAAGCTCTCCTTCATGGTCTTCAGATGGTGGTATCAATGGGCATACAACGACTAGAGGTATGGGGAGACTCAAACTTGGCCATATCCCAAATTAACGGTGAATTTGATGCCAAAAATCTGAAGATGGCGGCATATAGAAATGATGTCCTCAAGATATCTGCTCGGTTTGAAGGGTTGAAATTTCACCATGTCGCTCATGACAACAACCAAGCCGTAGACATACTGGCTTGTATGGGAGCCAAGCGTGATCCCGTCCTGAGAAACACCTTCCTGGAGCAGCTCTTTAATCCCTTCGTAGTGTGGCAGGACGACGACAATGGCGCCGGTCTGAATACGGCGACCAAAGTTGTTTCCCCCATAAACGAACCAGATGATGGCATTATCGGCGGCTCCGTAATGAATGAAACGCCCTCGGCTCATGAGGTAATGGCAGTAATAGCGCCATGGACAGAGCCCTTCCTCGCTTACCTTCTTCACAAGGAACTCCCCGACGATCAAACCGAGGCACGACGCTTAGTTTGGAGATCCAAGGCCTACAAAGTACATGAGGGTTAGTTATACAAGAAAATCACAACTGGAATATTAGAGCGGTGTATATCCAAGGAAGAAGGACGGGAGCTCCTTGCCGAGATCCAAGCAGGCATGGGAGGTCATCACGCCGCGGCAAGATCCCTTGTCAGCAAGGCCTTCCGATCTGGTTTCTTTTGGCCTACAACTCGGATGGATGCCCAGTCACTTGTCCAACATTATGTAGGGTGTCAACTCTTCGCAAATCAAAGTCACATGCCCCCAATAGCTCTTCGGACTATTCCGAACACCTGGTCTTTCGCGGTCTGGGGGCTGGACATGGTCGGACCCCTTAAAGGGGGACCAAGAAAAATAAATACCTATTGGTCATGGTTGACAAGTTCACTAAATGGATAGAACCAAAGCCCGTCAAATCGGCTAAATCCGGACCAGTGACCGACTTTATATCCAGCATAGTACACAGTTACGGTGTCCCGCATAGTATAATAAGGGATAATGGATCCAATTTCACGGCCCGAGAGGTCAAGGACTGGTGCGCAAATATGGGCATAAAGCTCGATTACGCGTCGGTCTATCATCCGCAGACCAATGGACAGGTTGACCGAGCAAATAGTCTCATTATGAGCGGCATTAAGACACGTTTCGTCCGGTCTCTTCATGAGTCCGACTTTCATTGGGTGGAGGAACTCGACCCCGTTCTATGGGGCCTGCGCACCACCCCAAACAGATCGATGGGTTACACACCAGTCTTTATGGTCTATGGGGCAGAGGCAGTCCTCCCTTGTGACATTATTCACGATGCACCAAGAGTGTGCATGTACAAGGAAAAGGAGGCCGAGTTGGATCGGCAGGACGACTTGGATGCCTTGGAGGGAGAGCATGACATAGCTCTGGCTCACTCCACTTTTTACCAATAGCAAGCTCGACATTACCAAAGTAGGGAGGTGAGGGCAAAAGCATACAACATAGGTGAACTCGTCCTATGACTCCCGGAGAAGCAGAAGCATAAACTCAACCCCAAATGGGAGGGTCCTTTCATCATCGATGAAGTACTCGTGGGAGGTGCCTATCGTCTTCGGATTCCATCCGATAACTGCCTTGAACCAAACCCATGGAACGTAGCTCGTCTTTGGCGCTTCTATGGATAAACCGGTGTTGTCTAACTCCCCTATATTTTTTCCTTTTTCCTCTTGTTCTTTTTGCTTTTTTTCTTCTTCCCTTCCCATTTTGCTACTTGACAAGGACAATTTGTTTTCTTTCCCTATGTTCGGTTGAACCTATCTTGAACTAAATATTATCGGCATACACCATAAAGTGTTAAATCTGAACACAACACGTGGGGGCTTCTTCTAGTAGCCAAATTTTTTATTACAAGTATTTTCTCACACCTATCGTGCACACATGTTTCTTTTGTCATGTTCTAGCCATGATATGCATCAATTCGAACTAAGACTTTGCCAAGCTAGGTTGCCTCACTCCTGTGATTACCCTCGGAAGATGTTTCTTATGCTAAGAAGTAATTTAACATATCTTTCTATGTGCTTTCTGTCTGTTCGCATCGCATGGCCGGATTGCCTGGTTCCCCGAATACAGTTCGCTCTTTTGGAGGGACAAATAAGGAGGTACACTCCCGTGCTCTTCGCACGGGAAGGGGGGGGGGAAGCCGATGGCCGGTTAATACAAAGTTTACAACACGTATTGTTTTACACAAGTACATATAAATTACATGTGCGGCTGCTGATCGAGATTATCGATTATGGTGTCAAGGGGGCAGTCCTCTTGTCAAAGATGGGAGGTAGGCATCACCTGGTCATACACTTGGGGGAGTGGCACTTCTTTTCCATGTGATCCCACGGAACCAACCCATGCCATATGCTAGGGATTAAGTCCGGTGAAACGGGTCTTGATCATTGCCCATGCTTCTCGTGCTCCCTCATGGCAAGCCGAAGTCTTCCATAGCTCGAACCTATTCCGAGCCCCCTTGAATTGATCCACGAGTTCGGCTAGCCCTTCAGGTGTCTGTTCGATAGGCCATAGTACCTTCACCATTCATTTCATTTCTTTCCACACACGCCCATGGTGAGTGGTCAACTCTTTGAGCAGGTCCCCCTGGTATGATCCGGTCTCCTCTTCATGATGCCCGGACAGGAGGCCTGCACATGAGGCAACCGTGTGCTTACTGCTATTACCTACACCAGAAATATTAGCTGATAATAGAATCACACTTAACGAACATGCCCCTGTGAAGCTTTTGGTTTTCCTCTTGAGCTTGGGCCAACTGAATCTTAAAATTCTTAATTTCTTCGGCCTACTTTTGCACAACAAGGCAACCATCCTGGTGCTGAGACTCGGCGTACCGCTGAGAGTCTTGGGCTTCCTCCAATTGCCTTTCCATGTGCCCTATTAATTCGTCTCCTACACGGAACCCATGTGTCAAACATAATGATACATTAAGATTAGCAGTAAAGGTACACTCACCATGGGCCTCCCACGTGAAGCTCTTTACTTGTGCCAGTTCGGCCTTCACAGATTGCACTTCTGTGCGACTCTCCTCGAGATCCTTGGCCAATTGCTCAGCCTGTTGCTTCGAAGCCTGCATCAGTAGTCAAGCAGTGCGTAAATCCTTAATTCATTTGTTTCAAACGAAATTAAGGCTCGGGGGCTACTGGGCTTACACGAGTGTTCGGATTCTATACAAACCGATCACTTACCTGTATGCTGGTTGAGATCAACTTCATAGCTTTGCCGACCCAGCTCGGGCGGCACCAAGGTGCGCATTCGCTGAGCATAGGGCGCCGAACTCCTGTTCGGAGAATATTGGGTGCCGCATGGCCTCCCATCATTGCTGGTGATTCATGGCACTCTTCACCTCTGATTTGGTGACAAATACACCATCACCAGAATCGGCAGGCGCCGGATTGGCCATGGGGGATTCTGTAGCAGAAGCCGCATGAGCCATGGCTCGGGAATCTCGGGCGTCCCCGGACACCCGGGTAACCTCTTCAACAGGAGAGGGCTGGGAATTTTGCCTAAGTATTTTAATGAAAAAAACTTCCATAAGACTCTATTGATTGCAACAATAAGCGTATAACCGAACAATGTACCTTCGGGATGAGCAGGCAGGTGGATTCATTCCCACGACCAGCTCTTTCGCAGGTTCCCTGTTGGCCTTCGACTTGGCCGCAGCTTCGGCTTTCGGTGTATGGCATGCAGATTGGCGACGTTTGGGAGTCGAGACCGGCACGTCCAGGGCACTGGTTGTAGCTGTCCTCTTGTGGGAAGAGCTTTTCTTCTTGCTCATTATAGGGATGGAGAATGACCCAGGGTAAACAACTATGATAGCCACCGGGGATTGGACAATGATATCCTAGATATAGACTCCATCTTCGATGTCAAGTAGAAGATACGGGTCCTCGTTGAAACCTCGATCGTTGTCGCGTGAATGGTTCTTGGGCTGAGGAGCCGGACAGTTGACTGTTTCGATGAAACTCCTCCATTCCTGTTCACGCAAAGCTTCGATTGAATAAAGTGCAGAACGGAAGCCCCGAACTATGATTCATGTTTGAGAGAGAAAGGCTTACCCATTCGATTGGATTGTGGTCCGACTATCCTTCCTTGGTTGCCTACCGAACAAAGTCTTCTTGCTCTCCTTTGTATAGGTCGGCAAGTGCAGAAGCCAACACCGTAGGATTGGCAGGCCCTAGCTTTCGGGAGCGCATGGTGTCGCTCGTACCATTGTATTGCCACAAGGGGTGCACCCTCTGTTGAAGGGGTTGCACGCATAGGGAGATGGCGGCGGCCATGACATCAATCATGGTCAGTTGGCGGTGGGCGAGCATCCGCACCTGGGCTGCTAGGCGCCGCACTTCGGTGCTTTGCTCCTAGGACGAACTCCTTGGGCGCCAGTTGTATCTCTTATTCGGGAGGGCGTCTGAGTATTCGGGAAGACCTGTTCGAGTTGTCTCAAACAGGGGGGGCGTCTTCAATATAAAACCGTTCCAAAGTCCACTCTTCGGATTTCTTCGGTGTGCCTGCTGGATACCCCGTCCCCGCTATGCGGCACACTTTGGCTCCGCCGACCTCCAAAATTGTCTTGTCCCGAGTTCGGGGGACGAGATAGAAGTATTTTCTCCACAAATCAAAGTGCGATTCACACCCCAAGAAGATCTCGCAAAGAGCGACGAAGCCCGAGATGTGTAAAATGGACCCTAGAGGAGAAAGGGGACAAAGCATACCCGCTCCCCCTTGTTAGGATTGGGGAAACGCTCGTCGAAAACTTTGCCGCCGTAAGCAAGCAGACCTGCGCGGGTCACCGCCAGATCTAAAGAAGGGAGATACCCCTGTGTCTCCAGGTTGCGGAGCCACAAGAGTGTAATGGAACAGTTGGTCCAGTCCCCTGGGCGTGAGCCATAGGGACGCACGGAGGAGCTAGGGGCGTTAGCCATGTTCTACGTGGAGCTTCCGCTAGGAGTTTCTTTCGATGGGGAAGAAGAGGATGTGGTCTGAGCCACAATTTTGTTTAATTAAATGAATGGTGCCTCTGTTACAGAGGGGTAAGATTGTAAAAATCATTGACCACTAGCCTCCCCACGACGTGCAAAAATCAAGGAACACATGCAGTTATTATAATGAACCTACGCTTGTGACGCTTGGGATCTTACCGAAGACTGGTCGGTTGCCGAACAAAGAGGGATGAGGGACTCTCCTCGCAAGTCGAAGAAGACGACATGAGGAGATCGACCGGATATATATCGGCGTTGAAGGATAGTCCGAGGTCTACTGAGGGAGTCCTGTATTAGGGGGCCCTCGGATAGCCGGCCTATTGTTTACGGGCCGCAAAGCAAGCATCAGATGATCAAAGACCACCTACGCCAGATGGAAGCTTTGAGGATCCATGACATACTGTCCAAGTTATTAGCTGTAGTTAGACATGTTTATCTCTTCGGCATGTAACCGACCATGTGTAAACCCTAGGCATCCTCGGCGTCTATATAAACCATAGGGTTTTATGGTATAAGGACAGAACAACTCATCTAGGGTTAGCTATTCGATCTCGAGGTAGATCAACTCTGTAATCCCCACATCATCAATACAACCAAGCATGACGTAGGGTATTACGTCCATATGAGGGCCCAAACCTAGGTAAATCTGTGTCCCTTTTGTCTCCTGTTACCGTTAATACTAGTCTCATAGTTCAGGACCCCCTACCCGAGATCCGCCAGTTTTGACACCGACAACTATGATTTTACATATGAACCTATTATGTTTTCATGAATATAAGAGTGATTTGGATCCTATCTTGCAAGTTGTATGTACCTATTATGTTTCTTGATCCGCATACCCCAAGGTGACAATAATTGAGATTCTTTCTGGTAATTGCTATAGTTTGACGAGTTCATGTATTCACCATGTGTTAATGCTTTGTTCCGGTTCTCTATTAAAAGGATGCCTTAATATCCCTTAGTTTCCAATAGCACCCTGCTGCCATGGGAGGGTAGGACAAAATATGTCATACATGTTCTAATCGCAAGCACATATGATTATATAAGGAATACATGCCTACATTACATTGATGAATTTGAGCTAGTTCTGTTACGCCCTAGTGTGTAACTGTTACATGCTTGATATGATCTAAATCATTATCCATTATCGATCCACGTGCCTATGCTTTTCGTATATCGAATCGTGCTAAGTTACTATTCCTACTGCTACTGTCACAACTGCTACAAAAATTACCATAAAACAACGAATGAATTCTTCATCTAATAGCTCCTCATCTACAATGATCTTGTTTCCAAAGTACTTGATTCTTGGGACTTCTGTCCGTCCAAACAATACAAGAAAATCAGCCTTTCCTGCATCATCACTCATGCTGATATTGTTTTTGCCAGCTGGTATCCCAAGAACATGGAAAACATACTGCGCACTCAGTGTTATGACCTTATTGTTGAGGAAAATTTGTTCATCCTTGATAGAAACATTATCAGCTATCCACTACGCAAATGGTCTTGGAAGAACACGGTCATCTAAATCAAGCATGAAACCGAAGCCAATCCCCAGACCAATTCTACTTTCTTTGTGCTCTTGGTTGTGGACTTGACAACTTCAACAAAGTACGAGACACTACACCTACTGTATGCCTTTTCTGCAACGTCACCATGGGCTTTGTGTACAGGCTCTTTAGTAGTTCTACTCCTCTGCTCATACAAAAAGACGACAACATGAGAAAAATTGAAAAACAAAGGAAAAAATGAACAAAGATAAAATCTATAGCAAATGGATAAAATATATTTATAAATCATAAGAATTGACTCGAATGAATGTTTTAATATATTCATCTTATTTTTTGCAAGAACTGCATGACCGCCATAGAAAACTAAAGTACTCATACATAACTATTTGAAAAAATCAGCAAGAAAAATAATATAATGAGTACCTTGGTTATTTCCTTCCAAATAATTTTTCAATTTTATTTCCTTTCAGCACTTTTCCTTAACTTCAAGTGTATATTAAGGTATAGATTAGAAGTCATATTGTGAACACATCAGTAGACGTATGAAAATCCTATGCTTATGGCATCGCAAATAAAACACATGCTGCATAAAAAAGAGAGTAAAAAAATAAAAATCAATCAACGAAACATGAGCAAAATCAACAAAAAAAATGAGATTACCATATTTATCACACCATCACAAAGTAGACCATCTCTCACTTCATTCTCAGTTACATCAATGTGTATTTCTGGTTGTTATTCCTCATTTGCATCTTTCTATTTATTCTGGCATGCCGCATACAAGTAGCACTGTCTTATTTATCCATTTGTGATGTAATCAGCACACATTCAAGCTCCTACAAACAAACATAATAGAAAAAAGAAACACAAGCAAAAATCAAAAAAGGAAAGACCCATGGACAGTGCTTCTTTGTGTAGCACATTTCGAAGGGGAAAAAACTATGAATAACCTGAATATATGCTTTAAATCATACACTGAAAACAAATTCACTTATAATTTTGTATGATGCTTTAACACACATCAATATTACACATACATAAAACATAACATACATATTTCAGGTCTAGTAAAGTTATACTTGAAATTTCTCTATTAAACACACAACACCTAAAACAACAAGTAATTCACATAATTGACTCCAACATAGATGCAAATGTTTCAGACATACAAAAACATTTTGAAAACTGGTGAGCTTGATTGAGCAACAAACATTGCGCTGTAAAACAATTACACTATGTCCATACAACAACTACACTGGTATACATAAACCACATTCGGTGAAACACATATAAACTCAGAGGAAAACTGCAGCACAACATGCAGAGGGTAGTGAATATTCAGAAAATTCAGCCAAAAATTCTTCTTGAGTTTTCTAAGGAATACAGCACATGTGTGCCTCTGTCCTTTACTCCCAACATCAATTGTACCAACTACCTGCACTAGAACATGCATACTCCTACTTTGGCATCGGGAATTGCTCCTCCGCCTCCATTTGCAGCGGACAAAACAACCAACTCACTAACTTGCCGCTACCAAATCCACATGACCTCTAACTCACCATCTCTCTAGAACTCCTCGAGGTTACCAAACACAAACCATAGGGAGCAAATTTCCCCAAAAACCAACGCGGGGATCACCCCTAAAGCAGTGTTCCCCTTTCTCTGTTCGATTTGAAACAGTAACTTTCTTTTTGGCTTATGTTGAAAAAGTCAATAACTAAAAAAACATGGGGATTCTATGGTTGCTCGACACTCCTGTATGAGAAGAAACAAGGATTTTGAATTTAACAGGGAAGAACATTTTATAATATCCCTATTTTTGAAATATCTCGATTATAAAAAACATGTAAGTGGAGTTGTGTTGCAAAATAAAAAATTGAAATAAATATTTCCTCTAACACAAAATATTGAAATAAATATTTCAACTAGATTAAAAAATCCATTGTTGGTACAAAAAATAAATAAATGATACAATGGCGGGGTCTAAATATAATAAGAATAAAAAGTTAAGTATTTTAAAAGTCCACGGACTATACCAAAATTAAAAAGCAAGCACAACTAAATTATAAAAACAAGAAAGAAAATGACTATAAAAAATGAAACTTCACAAATGCTAGAAAACGAGACTGGCAATTGCGGCTTGCTTAGAAAAAAAAGGCTCTAGTGGCAACGACGCTCAGGGAAGACATACTCCTCCCGACACATCAAGATGAGATAGTCCCTTCATTTAGGTGGGAGCCCATGCTTACTCAGGGAGCAGCTTCTACCACGACTGACACATTATCTCCCACAAAGAGCAACGACCCGTCCCGAAGAGAAGTTGACTAATGAGACATGCAACCATGATAAGTAACCTTTAGAATCCTAGGTTTTGGCTTGCCCTAGAAAACTTGCAGTTGCGGCCTGCCTCGAAAAACTTGCAGCTACGGCGGTTGTGGTCTGCTTTTAGAAAAGTTATAATTGTGGCCTACCTTAGAAAAAAAGCTACAATGACGACAAAGTGCCTGAGGGGAGAGATGAAACCATGAAAAACTACTTTTAGAATCCCAAGTTGTGGCCTGCCTTAGAAAACTTGCAGTTGTAGCGTGTCTTAGAAAATTTGCAGTTGCCGTCTATCTTAGAAAAGTTGCAATTGTGGCCTGCCTTGGAAAAATTATAGTTGAAATTTGCCTTGGAAACTTGCAGTTGCGGCCAGCCTTAGAAAAAAGCTCTAGTGACGACACATGCCCAGAGGGAGACTTGCAACACTAAAAAACTACCTTTAGAATCCCAGGTTGTGGCCTACCTTAGAAAACTTGCAGTTACGGTTTGTCTTACAAAACTTGCCAGTTGTGGTCTATCTTAGAAAATTTGCAGTTGCGGGCTGCCTTGGAAAACTTGTAGTTGTGGCCTGCCTTAGAAAACTTGTAGTTGTGGCCTGCCTTGCAAAACTTACAGTTACGGTTTGCCTTGGAAAAAAGAAGCTGCAATGGTGACAAATGCCCTCGGAGAGACATGCAATCATGAAAAGTTACCTTTAGAATCCTAGGTTGCGGCCTAGCTTAGAAAACTTGAAGTTGTGGTCTGTCTTATAAAACCTGTAGTTGCGGCCTACCTTGGAAAACTTGCAGTTGTGGCCTGCCTTGGAAAACTTACAGTTCCAGCCTGCCTTAGAAAAAAAGCTCCAGTGGCGGCAAATGCCCCGGGGGAGACTTGCAACCATGAAAACCCACCTTTAGAATCCCGTCCCAAGTTGCGGCCTATCTTAAAAAGTTGCGGTTGTGGCCTGCCTTGGAAAACTTGTGGTTGTGGCATCCCTTGGAAAACTTGCAGTTGCACCCTACCTTACAAAACTTGCAATTGCGGCCTGCCTTACAAAACTTGCAGTTGCGGCCTGCCTTGGGAAACTTGCAGTTGCGGTCTGCCTTGAAAATGTTGCAGTTATGGCCTGCCTTGGGAAACTTGCGGTTTCGGCCTGCCTTGGAAAAGTTGCATTTGCAGCATGCGTTGGAAAACTTACAATAGCATGCTCAGTTAGTAAAAACTTGCAATTGCGCTTGCCTTAGAAAAGTTGCGGTTGCGGCCTGCCTTAGAAAACATGCAGTTACAGCAACTGCAACGTGCCTTTAGAGAAGTTGCAGTTGCGGCCTACCTTAGAAAAAAAGCTCCATTGGCGATAAATATCCGGGGGAGACATGGAACCAACCACCTTTAGAATCCCCGATTGCGGCCAACCTTTGAAAACTTGTAGTTGTGGCCTGTCTTACAAAACTTGCTGTTGTGGCCTGCATTAAAAAATTGCAGTTATGGACTCCGGTAGAAAACTTTCGACATGCCTTTACAAAAGTTGCAGTTGCGGCATCCCTTAGAGAAAATCTCTAGTGGCGGAAAATTCCCCCCGGGGGGGGGGGGGAGACTCACCTTTAGAATCCCAGGTTGTGGCCTGCCTTAGAAAACTTGCAGTTGTAGCCCGCGTTAGAAAACTTGGAGTTGCAGCCTACCTTACCAAACTTGCAGTTGTGGCTTGCATTAGAAAAGTTACAATTGCGGCCTACCTTAGAAAAGTTGAAGTTGTTGTCTTTGTAGTTGCATACTGCCTTACAAAATCTTGTAGTTGTGAATGTCTTAGAAACATGCTCCAATTGCAACAAGGCCCCGGGAAGACATGCTACTACAACAAACCACCATTAGAGTCACATGTTGCATCCTACATTCAAAAAAAGGTCGAGTTCCAACAAAAGACATGCAAGTAGTTACAATTTGGGGTACTAGTATTTTTAGACTCCTTTAAATCGAATTACAAAAAAAGTAAACAAAATAAAAGGTGAATTTGGAAGGATGAGACAACAAAAAAACTTAAAACAAAATACTTAATATTGATAAAGATGAAAACAATATAATACTATTACCACAAAAAATGTATTGGCCGCTACGATTTGTTTGACTTTTAAAAAATGTACTTGGGGCATACACCCAAATAAAAAGATGCATTCGCAAATTCTGATCTTAAAGAAGTTGGAGAAAGAGATTTTAACTTCATTCCCAATTCATTTTAATCTCCCCCATACCCCTACAAGAAATCACTGTATCTAACATAGAGGGTGTAATCCACTCTCATAGCAAAAGAACAAGACAAAAAAAAGCATGGGCATGAGAGTCCGACCATGGGGAAAATAGAAAAAAATGCATGAACTAACTACATCGAGGGCCAAAAAAATAACTATGCCTCCTATCCTTTCACACATACTGGGGTTTTGCCTGCCGCGGCCAATTTGTTGAGCATTCACCTCGCCAAGTGTGCAATGAAGTCACCCACACAAAAATTTACAACAAAGAAAGCAGAAAAAATACAATAACAAAAATATAAATATGAAAAAGATACCAACCCCACATAGCATATAACACATATAGCACATTGTACCACAAAAGCATTATTAACTACCAAGTCTAACTTCATCATTGTGACATATCCGCATATAACACATATAACTTGGGAGCTGTGTGCTGATCACTGGGAGACAGCTGATTACAACACACGCACACACAATTAAGTTACAATACTAAAGGGGGAAGCATTCGAGTTTTCTCCTTTTTGAATTTTTTACCACTTATTACTGTTGGGTATTTACGTGGGTAGATACATGGCAGTTTTCTCTAGGCCACGACTTTTCACATGGTTGTCTCTTCTGCTTCTTTCTCTTTCTCCTCCTCTCCAGTTTCTTCTTCACGACACCTCCACCAGGCCTAGATGCACATCGCCGTCCACCCCCATGTCCCCAACGAGTAGAGAAAGCATCCATGGAGAACCAAACTGAATCGCCTAATTGAATGGTAGGTGGTAGAAGAAGCGACGACAGATAGATTGGATTGGAGGGACATTCCGCGGCTCCCTCCCTCTTCCTCTTCCTCTTCCTCCTCCCCATCCTTGGATTGACCTCCAACTAGACAGGAATAAAGGCACAAGCCTAGCCTAATCGCTGCCTCCAAGCGGAGCATCGGGGCTGGATGCCACACTGCATTACAGCTTGGATTCTAGAGTGCGCTGACTTGCAGCGGGATGTGGAGAGTTGTGTGGTTGACTGTCTCCACCAGGGAGCATTATTATGACACACATGATCACGTCGAGGATCATGTCCTCCACCATCAAACCCTGTTTGATGTGCCAGGAATAGAAGAAGATGGGCCTCGACAGGCTGCTGAATGGTCTACAAGTTCATCTCTGAAATGATCGATATGGTTGACTAGAGGGGGTGAATAGGAAATTACCACTTTTAAACTTTTCTTTAACAATTTAGGCTTCACAACAAATAGGTTGGCTAGATATGCAACCAGGTGAGCAACCTACAATGCTAAACACAACAACAACACAAGCAAGCAAGAGAAACAACATGTGTAGCTTGCACAAAGTAAAGGTAAGAAGTAACCACAAGAGGAACCGACGGAGACGAGGATGTGTTACCAAAGTTCCTTCCCGATAATGGGAAGTACGTCTTCGTTGGAGCGGTGTGGAGGCACAATGCTCCCCAAGAACCATTAGGGCCATCGTATTCTCCTCACGCCCTCACACAATGCGAGGTGACGTGATTCCACTAGTGGTGCACTTGAAGGCGGCAGCCGGACCTTTACAAACAAGTTTGGGGAAATCTCCACAACTGAATTGGAGGCTCCCAATGAGACCACGAAGCTTCACCACAATGGACTATGGCTTCGAGGTGACCTCTTTTGTCTAGGGTGCTCAAACACCCAAGAGTACCAAGATCCGCAAGGGATTAATGGGGGAATCAAATTTCTCTTGGTGGAATTGTAGATCGGGGCCCTCTCAACCAAACCATAGAGTACCAACAAGTTTTGTTGGCTAGGGAGAGGGACTGAGCTAAAATAAGCTTTGGGCAACAATGGAGATTTGGGAAGGATAAGAGTTAAGGCTTCATGGAGAAGAAGACCCCTTATATAGTGGGAGGGGGAATCAGCAAGGTACCCTCTGTACCAGCCACATGTAAGCGGTAGTACCCCTGGTAGGGGTGGTACTACCGTCCATCTATGAACCAGAGCACTAAAAGAAGGTGTAGCGGTAATACCGCTTTGTACTACCGCCCCTACTACCGCTGCGGGTGGGTGCTAGCGCGGGGCACCAGACACTCCCATATACATGCCTGATTCCTCGCGAGAGGTTCCTAGCCCTCCCCTCGTTCCCTCAATGGTACTACTGCCGTCTGGGCGGAAGTACCGACTGCACGCGGTACTACCACTTCCCAGTGCGGTACTACCGCTGGGAGAAAGATAGAGAGAGGAGGGCAAGAACAAACACTCCATGCTGCCGGGAAACGAATGGCGGTGTGAATGTGTACGTGATGATTCCTCCCAACCTTTCCAACCGCGGACCCCCTCTTGATAGTACGTATTTTCCTATGACTTAAGTCCACCGACACTAAATCATCGAAAAGACACCGTCTTCTTATTAGCTTCCCGAGGGGTAAGATAATCGTCTCGTGCCACCTGATATTTTCTGAAAGCTTAATGCACACGATTAGTTCGCAAATGTATTGTCATCAATCACCGAAACCATTAGGGTATAAATATGCCCTTACTATCTCCCCCTTTTTCATGGATTTATGACAACACTGGATTTGCATAGATAATAAATAAGAGAAATAAAGCAAACCCAAGAGTCTACAAAAATATAGACGGGGATCCCCCTAGATGTGTGCTATATTTGATATGCTTTTGGAATGCAAAACACATGCTGGGATCAACACTTCCCCTATATTTTAGGGACGAGTACTCCTTGCAATAATATATAATATGACAGTGATAACTAAGCAAGGAGCACTATGTGAGAGTATATCAATGATAGTATCATAAAGCAAAATGAGACAAACAAGGATAATTATGTTGGGGAACATTACATGGGAAACAAAAAATTCCTACGCACACGCAAGATCTATCCATGGTGATGAGCATCTATGAGAGGGAGAGTGTATCTACATACCCTTGTAGATCGCTAAGCGGGAAGCATTAAGAAACGCGGTTGGTGTAGTCGAACGTCTTTGCGATCCAAATCACCGAGCATCCCGCGGTCTCATCATGATCCGTCCCACAATCCAATCACGATCCGTCCCACGAACTCATCACGATCCATCCCACGATCTCATCACGACCCATCTCGCGGTCTTGATCACGGTCCTTCCGATCTACCGCCGAACGGACGGCACCTCCGCTTTCAGCACACGTACGGCTCAATGATGATATCCGCCTTGTTGACATGCAAGAGAGAGAGAATAGGTAGAAGAGTTCTCCGGAAGCGCCACGATGTTGCGGCGATGGTGGTGGAGCTATTCCGGCAGGGCTTCACCTAAGCACTGCGGAAAACCGATCTAGAGGAGAAACTATGCACTAGAGGAGAGGTAGCACGTGGCTATTAGGGTTAGCTTTTCCCTATAAATCCTCTACTATATATAGGAGGGGGGAGGGGAGGAGGCAGCCTCAAAACCTCAAGGTTTGGTCTAAATTGGAGGTGGAGGAGTCCTACTCCAATCCAATTCGGAGTAGGATTCCTCCTTTCCATTTGGAAACTCTGTCCACCTCTCCACCTTTGGATTTTTTCCTTCTCAAACCACTCCAGCCACATGGGCCCTTAGAGGAGGCTTCAGCCAGCCCACCAGGGGCTGGTTAACCTCCTCCCACAGCCCATGTAGCCTCTTGGGTCGAAATACCTCTCCCGATCGTCCCCCGGTACACTACCGGCACTCCCGGTACACTACTGACGAGCCCAAAACTTTTTCGGCGACCAAAATAGGACTTCCTATATATCAATCTTTACCTCTGGACCATTCCGGAGCTCCTCGTGATGTCTGGGATCTCATCCGGGATGCCGAACAACCTTCAGTAACCACCATGCATAACTCTATACTACCTAAATGTCACCAAACCTTAAGTATGCAGACCCTGCGGGTTCGAGAACTATGTAGACATGACCTAGACACCTCTACGGTCAATAACCAATAGCGGTACCTAGATGCCCATATTGGCTCCTACATATTCTATGAAGATCTTTATCGGTCGAACCTCTATGTCAAGGATTCAGTTAATCCTGTATGATGTTCCCTTTGTTCTTCGGTATATTACTTGCCCGAGATTCGATCGTCGGTATCTCCATACCTAGTTCAACCTTGTTACCGGCAAGTCTCTTTACTCGTTCCGTAACATAAGATCCCGTGACTAACACTTAGTCATATTGCTTGCAAGGCTTGTTGTGATGTTGTATTACCGAGTGGTCCCTGAGATACCTCTCCGTCACACAAAGTAACAAATCCCAGTCTTGATCCATGCCAACCCAAGAGACACCCTTGGAGATACCTGTAGAGTACCTTTATAGTGACCCAGTTACATTGCGACATTTGATACACACAAGGCACTCCTCTGGTGTCAGTGAGTTGCATGGTCTCATGGTCATAGGAACAGATACTTGACATGGAGAAAACAGTAGCAATAAACTGACACGATCATATGCTACGTTTGTAGTTTGGGTCTTGTCCATCACATCATTCTCCTAATGACATGATCCCATTATCAAATGATATCTCATGTCCATGACTAGGAAACTGTAGCCATCTTTGATCAACAAGCTAGTCTATTAGAGGCATACTAGGGACATGGTGTTGTCTATGTATCCACACATGTATCTGAGTTTCCGATCAATACAATTATAGCATGGATAATAAACGATTATCATGAACAAGGAAATATGATAATAACTAATTTATTATTGCCTCTAGCACATATTTCCAACAAATTAAGGGTAGCATATGTATCACACCATACTAAGATCCTTGTGACGCCGTCTACCTTCCTTCTCAGTAACATGAGCCCTGTACTAACCCTTATCCTGTAAACATCACACATTCTTCATCTTATCCTTAAGCTTATTAGACCAAGATGGTTCAGCCAGAGAAGGTGCAGAACGAGGAGTGCCACCACCCTAAACCACGAAGTCCTTATCATCCTCATCCTCATTCTCCTCCTCCTCATCAGCCAAGCCAACTTCGGGGGCAACATAGTTTGCCCACTTGTTCTTCTGTCGGAGCTGCACAACCTTATGAGGGACCACCTCATCATGCTCAAAGTTGATGCCGGGATAGGTCTTAGCCAAGCGCTCTCAATAAGAAGCATCAAGTATGGTGCATAAATAGTAACCTTGCGGTCAACGATAGTAGAGTGAAGTTCAGACCACATGATGTGAGAAACATCCAGAGTAGGAACTTTAGTAGCCCCCTTCACATGCTGACAAAAGAGCAAAAAATCCACTAGGTAGGAGTGCACCATGTCCAAGTTCCCAACACAAGGGAAGAGAGTGTTACGGAAGATGCGGTGCATAATACCAAGGAACGGTTGCAACACATAAGAAGGTTTGCCAGTGGTGGAGGATACCTTCTGAGCAGAATAGGGCCAGAGAATGGCTTGTGAGTGGCCTGAGATTCCTTGTGGGGGCGAAATCCAACTGGGTCATGGAGCCCCTTATCCTCGTGGATCAAGTCCAGGAACTCCTTCCATGAGGCAGTCAACTTCCTCCCATTCATCATCCATGTTATAGTACGAGCATCATTAGTACCAAGGTGAACGGTAGCATAAAACACAACCACCATCTCAGCATCGAAGTCCTTGTTGAACTCCATAAGATGGGTAAATCCAAGCTTCTGACAGAGCTCAAGAGCCTCTCCAAAGTATTGGGCTTCTTTTCAAGGAACTCCATACCAATAGACTTGACGTTTGGCACATACAAATTTTCCTTATTTAGAAGAACCTCATTGTAGATAGATAATTGACACTTGGTCCAGACGGGACGGTTGCGAACAACATATTCTTGAGGGTCAAAATAAGGATCATGGCAACAAAGTTCCTGGAAATCCTTAGCAGGTATCTTATCCACTGATGGCCTCTTGGAGACGGCCTTCTTTATTTGCTGCTTGAGAGGTCCAGGGGGAGGGAGGTGATAGAACTGTCCTCCTATGATGTGTGAGGGCGCTTGGAACCACCATCATGGCTAGGGTTCCTCGTACTACCACCTGGAATCCAAACAACACACCAAACCAGAGAAAAAGTGTAAAAAAATGCATAAGCCAGAAGAAAAACAAAGTTATTATGAAGAAATAGGGGAAAATATGAGCAATTGGTAGCACAACGGTAGTACCGCCGGCAAGAGTGATAGTTCCGGTTGGTACTACCGCCCAAGGAGCGGTAGTACCATGCCGGTAAAAAACTGCAGGGGAACCTATAGCTGCCGGTGAGGTCCGGTACTACAGGCGATGTCAAATGCACATATTTGTCCCCTAAAACTTGAGAATAACTTCCCAGCCATCTTTCACAAAGAACTCATGCCGCAATTTGACAAAAAGCAATGGAATCAACACACATTTTCCATGTCGTGGGAGCGAACACCTATGGGATCGTGGGGACCCCTTTTGGTTCGGTGGGGGGCGAGATGGCACGAAGAGCCGGTCTGTGAGCTGCATGCGGGGAGTTTTTACCCAGGTTTGGGCCGCACGGATGCATAAAACCCTACTCCTGCTAGGTAATATTGATCGTATTCTAGGGTTTTGGCTACAGGAGTGCCGTGAACGGATACTATGAGCTTGGTAGTCTCCAACTGTCTAACCGTCGGGCTGTCAGGTTGTTTAACTGCCCAACTGTCTAAAATCCAAAGAGCCAAAGGTCCAAAAGTCCTGAGTCCAAAACTCCTCCTTTGTAATGCACTGGGCCTCCTTTTATACCTAAGGGGATCCCAACAGTGGCGTACAATATGCACACGGGATGCACAGTGCTACAGTGCTATCGTACCTAACCCTGACGGAGTAGGACAAGGGCATTAAGTGCACTGTCAAGGGCCTCAATCTGTCAGTGGGACGGGACGGGGGCCCGTCCCATCGGTGCCGCTTAGATCCCTCCAACGTTTACGCCGCGAGATGCGTCCAGGTGCACCGACACCTGGCCTGTGCGCTAGCGGTCCTTGCCAGGGCCTTGCCTTGCCGGGACTTTGCCTTGCGAGGGGGCTCGAGGCTCCAAAGCCCTCCCAGCAAGGTCTTGTCGATAGTCTTGAGTCTTCTATGTTGGTGCTTTATAAGTCTTCGCTAGGCCTTGCCGCCGGGGTAGCTACTACTGCCCATGCATGAGTAAAGAGGCACTAGATGGTCCCAAAACTCTAGTGCATGGACAGGAGCCCCTAGTCCTGAGACATACATGGCGCGAGGCATTGTTGGGCTAGGCCCAAACAGTGCACGGGCACGTGTGGCAGGGCCTCATAGTTGCGATCATTGCTCTCGCTGTGCTTCCCCACGATGCCCATTGACTACGGGTAGTGGGATACGTGTGCGGCGCGGCTACCGAGTTTTTAATTACCGCGTGAGGTCTTTTCCGCCATGCGCACCACATGCATAGCAGGGAGCTAGCAACGGGCGCCCATGATCTAAAGTCCCTGAGAAAAGGCAGTAATGGCGGCGCCATGGATTGGTGCAACCGGGCGGTTGTTGTTCGCCCCGTGATCGAGGGCGCTTCTATTGGAGGAGGTGGACATCGTCTTTTGGAGTGGGGGAGAGCCAGCCCTCGTGCTTCCTCCTATAAATCGGGGACGACAAGGGCAGAGCTCATCCATCCTTCTTCCTCCCTTCAAGTGCAAGACTTCGCAGTCTGCCTCCTCCCTTGTCTTCTCAATTTTCAGGTAGCGACCGCCCTTCGCCATCACCAGGGGGCAGGGGCGACCACCTTCCTCGGCTGCAAGGAGGAACTCTCATCTGGATCATGCCACCGCTTAAGTAGCGGAGGTGAAGGGAGGCTCGAGTTCGCATGGTGGAGGAAGCGCGAGGGGCCGTGGCCGACGTGGAGGTCGAGGTCGGGGGATGTGGAGCGCTGCTCCACCCCCTTCTCTGACGCCAAGCATCTCCATCAAAGAGGACCACGTCGAGGGGACGGCTCTAGACTTCGTCCTCGAGCTGGGCAGTCCCCTCCGGAGCCACCTGTGCCTCCCACGCCTCTTCGCTAATGTGGTGGAGAACGACCAGCCGCCATTCCTATGGCTGCGGGTGGCAGGGTGCTGCAGTGGCGTGACGCGGGTGGATGTTGAGTATCCAGTGCGCCGCATCATGTTCCTCAAGCGCGGTTGGAATACCTTCTCTCATGCCCACAATATCTAGGTGGGGCACGTTCTTCGTTTTAAAATGAAGGAGGCCGATACGCTCTCCATCAAGATTTATGGGAGCACCGTCATCCGCCTCAGCTGTTGTGAAGAGAGCGCGAGCAGCACCGAAAGCCTGTCATCCGGCGAGAGTGATGGGGCGGACAGCGGTGAATACAGCGGCGATGAGTCTTGCCCTGATGCGGTCAGGTCGAAGCCCGAAGATTCGAGCTCAGATTGACCGCCGTCTGCACCATCATCGCTAGCCTCACATCTCTCCCCCTCCTGGCAAGATGTCCTTGTTGGGTGCTTCAGTCCCGGGCGCTGCCTCATATTCCAGCTCCAGCAGGCCTGTGGACTTCGGCTTATGGGGTCCATCCCCCTTTCCGCCCGCCCTGGCCCTCTCCTCCACACAATGTTGTTCTAGGAGGGGCCAGGTTCTTGCCTTCCCATCTAGCATCCCTGCTCGTTCAAGTAGTGCTGGTCCAGAGGGGTCAGGCCGGGCTTCTGCCGGGGACCTCTCACCATCTTTTTCTTCTTGTATCCCACCTCTCCTTTCCATATTTTTCTTCTTGTAATCTCCCCTAGGGGAGAAAGTCAAATAAAGATGTACTTAGAAAAGAGCGATATCTTATGTAAATTTCACCCTATTTTGAACAAATGAGTATTATCTTCCTTGTTCAACTGATTCTGCATATGGAATTTTCTCTATGCCCTTTCTGGAAGAATCTTGCCGGCATGTGTAGTTCTACCGTGAGCGCTTTGAGGAACGGGTCCTCAACAGCTTGCTGGCGGTGCCACCGCCGGCAAGACACCTTGGCGTCCTTGGCGTGACCGTTCAAGGCATCGGCTTTACTCGAAAACGGGATAAGGGTGCAAGCACTGTCACCTAGATCGTCGAGCGGACTCGAAACAAAACAAGGAGCACGGGCGAAGCCACTTAAGCCATTGAGCGGTCCTGAACGCAGTGAGGGCGCATCCAATTGCGACAAGGTTCCCGTGCGTGCAGGCTTTCGATACAGAAGTCGAAATAACTCAAGGAAAATAACTTTATGGCAAGGATTCATATGGGTTTTTCACAACTTATCTTTTTGTTGCCTTTCTCCTTCCGGCAAGTGTTTTTGGAACGTCGCTCATAAGTATCCGTACCATCATCCCCCCGGCAAAGCTGCACGCGAGGCATCCTTTTGTCCTTTGAATAAAGAAAGAAGAGAAAATATGGATATGGAACCTTGGCGGTTCGTTAGTGTGATAGCCTGGCTTATTAGGGATGATAGACTACTCATATCAATAAGGAATTCCTTCTTTTTCGGGAGCCCATTCGAACAGAACTCCTAGGTTAAGCGTGCTTGGCTTGGAGTAGTTCTAGGATGGGTGACCGACCGGGAAGTTAGTCCCGGGTGCGCATGAGTGAGGACAAAGTGCGCAGAAAAGACTAGTATTGATCTGTGAGGCCAGTCTAGATCCCGCCAGGAGTAACGACTACCAGCGGGTGTGTCTGGGGCGTTACAGGTTGGTATCAAAGCCGACCCTCGCGGTTACATGGATGTTTGCCGACAGGTGCGCGGTCATGTTGTTCATGAAGTTTGTGACCCGTCGTGGCACACGGAATGACACATGTATCGGACTGAAAGCACAGACGTTTGTGCCAAGAGGGAACGTTCCTGTGACCCGACGAGGACGTCGGTTCCTCTGAGTGGTGGTGTATGTGATAGCCTGGCTTATTAGGGATGATAGACTACTCATATCAATAACGAATTCCTTCTTTTTCGGGAGCCCATTCGAATAGAACTCCCAAGTAGGATGGGTGACCGACCGAGAAGTTGGTCTCGGGTGCGCATGAGTGAGGACAAAGTGCGTAGAAAAGAATAGTATTGATGTGTGAGGCCAGTCTAGATCCCGCCAAGAGTAACGACTACCGGCGGGTCTGTCTGGGGCGTTACAGTTAGTCCCTACCGGAATTAAGTGCAATGCAATAGTTCAGATAATCAAGCACATAAGTAAACATGAGAATCAAACAGGATTGGAGAACACTTATCTTTATTTATCTATGCACAGGGGTTGAGCCTGGCTTTGTAGCAAGGATTACATGCTTCAGCGGCAAGACTTGTACAAAAGTTGGTTGCCGGGGCCGGCCCGGCAATAGCGCCTCATGGATAACTTTTGAACATGCTCAATATTCTAGGAATTGCTCACCGGAATGCCGTCCTCGGTTTCCAAGCGGACTGCACCGGGACTAGTGACTCATACTACCTGATAATGGCCTTCCCAGTTTGGAGTCAACTAGTTTGGATTCTTCATGGACTGAACTCGCCGAAGAACAAGGTCGCCTTCCTCAAGACTTCTGGCATTGACTTGGTGGCTATGGTAGTGGCGCAAGGCTTGTTGGTAGCGCGCAGCTCTCACAACAGCCTGAAGACAGTCTTCCTCAAGGAGCATCGCGTCGTCTTTCCGCAACTACTCTTGCTCGAGCTCATCATAAGAGAGTACTCAAGGAGACCAGTATATGACTTCCATGGGGAGAACAGCCTTCGCCCCATAGACAAGGGAGAAGGGTGTCTGGCCGGTAGCTCGATTTGGTGTCGTCCTGATTAACCAAAGAACCACCGACAACTCATCAATCCAGTTCCTTCCGCACTTGTGCAACCTATCAAAAGTTCTTGTCTTGAGGCCTTGTAGCACTTCAACATTAGCCCTCTCTGCTTGGCAATTGCTCCTTGGGGGGCAACGGAAGCAAAACAGATTTTGCTACCAAGGTCTTGGGCATACTGCATGAAGGTGCGGCTCGTGAACTGTGTGCCATTGTTAGTGATGATTCTGTTGGGAACACCAAAGCAGCAAACTAGTCCCTTAAAGAACCTGACGGTTGACTGTGCTGTCACCTTCCTCACCGCCTCTACTTACGACCACTTTGTGAACTTTTCGATTGCTAAGTACAAGTACTCAAAGCCCCCGGTGGCGCGGGGAAAGGGGCCCAAGATGTCGAGCCCCCAGACCAAAAATGGCCAGGAGAGAAAGATTGTTTGAAGGGCTTGGGCTGGTTGATTTAGCTTCTTCGAATGAAACTGGCATGCTTCACCCTTGGTTACTAACGCAGTTGCATCCTAGAGGGTAGTGGGCCAAAAGAAACCTTGCCGGAATGCCTTTCCAACAAGTTCTCTTGATCCTATGTGGGAGCTACATATGCCTCCGTGTATCTCTTCCAACAGCTCCAGTCCATCCTCCCGAGAAATGCACTTGAGTTTAATGTCGTTCGATCTCTTTCTGTACAGGACGTTGTCCATGAACTGGTACATATGAGACCGGTGGGCTACTCTCTTTGCTTCCTCCTGTTCCTCGGGAAGCTCTCCTATTTGAAGGAATTGGACAATGTGTTGTGTCCATGCTGGAGCCTGGGGCTCGACAACAAGGACTAAAGGTGTCACGCCCAAGATGCGATCCTATCCTTATTACGGCACGAGGGCCTCGACAGGGATAGAAGCGAATCTCGTCGTGTTGCGAGAATGGATACCATTACAAGTACTTGTACAAAACAGATGAGTATATGGAAATTGTCTTACACTTGCCACAAGCTACAACAAGTTCACATCAATACAACAACATACTCAAATATCATACAAAAGTGTAGTGTCCGACTACGGACGAAAACAAACAACAAAATGACATCCATCCTTGCTATCCCAGGCTGCCGCTTGGAACCCATCCTGGATTGGTGAAGAATAAGAAGAAGAAGAAGAACTCCAAATCAAACAAGCATCACGCTCACGTCAAATCATCACATTACCTATACCTGCAAGTGTTGTAGTAGTAATCTGTGAGCCATAGGGACTAAGCAATCTCATTTCCAAGGGTATCAAGACTATTAAAGCTTAATGGGTGAGGTATGGTTAAGTGGTGAGGCTGCAGCAAGCGACTAAGCATTTGTTTGAGTGGCTAACTTACGAATACAGAAAGTAAAGTATAGTGATCTACGCATAACGAACGTGAGCTAGTAATGATCTCTAAGAGATCCTGAACACCTACCTATGTCAAACATAACCGCACCATGTTCTCTCTCGGATCAGGACTCACGAGAAGAGACAATCATGGTTATGCACACAGTTGGTGAATTTTATTAGAGTTTACTTCAAGTTTGCTCTGAGCGGGTGTTAAATAAAGTATCCAAGTTTTCCCCATAACCGTGGGCATGGCTCTCCAAAAGATTTAACCCCGTAGGGGTGCTCCAACTCATCCATCACAAATTAACCACGCGCCGTGGGAATAACCTCGACCACGTATCTCGTGATCTTCCTAGGCAATTCCACAGGAAATCCGCCACCTCGAGATAGACCGAGGAAAAATCGGGATTCCTCACTCAAGACGTTCGAGAAAGGTAAAACAAATCTAGCAAGGCCGCCCAGCGTGTCGACGATCCCGATAGGAGCCGCATATCTCATTCTCAGGACACGAAGGATTGTCCAAACTTTTGGTAGGCCAGTCACAGAGTTGCCCCTGGTAGCCACCGACGGTTGACAGGTTGGACCAACACTCACGAGGAGCACTGGCCCGGGGGTTGATTAAATTATCTGCGGGTGTCGGTGGGTCCCTATGCAATTTGTTAGTTATTAGGCAAATGCAGTACCAATGTTGGGACTTGCCAGACAAGCTTTATACTAAAACGAAAATCAAGGGGGTCCCAACAACAACCCCGAGCATGTTAGGAGCACTCAATTATGGAACATAACATCGGTTCACAAGTAACTAGGGCGGCAAGAGTGGAACAAAACACCGAGAAAAAGGCCAAGACTTCCACCCTTTACCAAGTTTATAAGTGCATTAAATTAAATAGCAATAATATTGTGATAACAAAAGAACATCCATGTTGTCACATGGAAGCAATTGCACCTACAACTAGAAAAGCTATAAGAAGGGCTAAGCAAGCGGCAACATAGCCAAAGAAAGGTTTGCTGGGGAGGTGGAGGGTTAGAGGCTTTCCATGGCAATGTTGGGAGACTTGACAAACAAGTGGTAGGTAGCAATACATAACGATAGGAAAACGAGACATCTAGGATGGCAATGATAGTAGTGGTATCCAGGGAAATGTGTCATGTTGCCTGGGATCCTCCTTGGAAGAAGAACGATCCATGAAGAAGACGAGCCAATGTAGTCGAACGAATCATCACACCTCGAACGCTTTCGGAATTCTATCGAGAAGAAGCAATCTAGAACAAACAATCAACAAATGATACACCTCAACGTATGCATGACAAGATGCGCAATCAAATATGATGCATGTCCGGTTTAATATGCAAGGCATGGCATGGCATGGCAAGAAAATCAAACAACTACTACAAATTAAGTGAAGTTCAATATGCAATGACTTTCGTATTGATGAAACTCCACCATCGAATTACTAGGTCACCCCCGTTTAGGTACTCATCAATATTAATGTTGTTTAGCATGGGTGGTCATGGCATAAGGCGAAGATGGAATTAAGCAATTTTAAATGGAGAGCGACAACATACATATAAAAAAAATAATAACTCATTATATTATGAGAAAGTGGTTAATGTTGTTTATCATGGCAAGAGGTGAAGCATGAACAACTATATCGTCTAGACGTTTTAAATGGGATCGGAAGCAGCATATAGCATTTCCGAAACATCCCCAGAAGCATAATATGAATTTGGTCCAGAACTGTACTAAACATGTTTTAGATTTGTTCAACAGCAAAATAAATGTCACCATGATATTCTACACATTTTTTCGGTCAAGTTACATATGTGGACCATTTTTATCGGAGCTACGATTTTGTAGTTATGAAATAAATCATCTTCACATGGCAATTATGCAAATCAATGCAAACAGCAAGGTTAAACATTTTTATCATATGTGAAAGTTGGATATTATTAATCTACACAAAATTCTACACATTTTACATATAGGATAAGTTTTAATCTGATGCACGATTATTTATTTATTAGCGTTTGAAAAAATGATTTTTCCTGAAAATATGCATGTCCTGGTTAATGTTAAATTCGTCAAACAAAAAAAATACAACAATGGCCGAATTGCACATAGTGCAGCATCCCCGAAGTAGAATCAGCCCAAGTCGCCATGTGTGTGTGCACGTTTTGGTAAAAAAAAAGAGGGCAAAATAATTGAGGCTGTCATGGGATTCGATCCCAGGACCTCCTGGTCGATCCTGCAATTCACGTTCCGATTTTCAAGCAAGATGAAATAAACGAGTGATAGTGTTATACTCCATATACTCTATAATAGTCTGAATCTTTCTATTTAATCCACCCATAAAAATTGCAAGCATAGCTTCATTCTCCTAAACAATACCACATCTAATCATGACAGTTTGTAATCCCTGATAATATTCTTCTACAAAAAAAATTCCTTGTGTTAAACGCTGCAAATTTTGAAGCAATTCACGTTGATAATAAGGTGGAAAGCAGTCCAAGTAGTTGGAATATTAGCATGATGTATTCTACAATGTTCTGGCTTATATGATGTTTAGCTACACCGCTGCGGTTTGTCATAAGAGCCAAGCTAGGCAAGCTGGTCAGTCCGTTAGATCTTGACCAAGAGGTCTTGGGATCGAATCCCATGGCAGCCTTAATTCTTTTGCCCTCTTTTTTTTACTAAAACGTGCACACACATGGCCACTTGGGACGATTCCACTTCGGGGATGTTGCACTATTTTCAATTCGGCCCTTGTTGTATTTTTTTCGTCTAACGAATTTAACATTAACCAGGACATGCATATTTTTAGGAAAAGTCATTTTTTTCAAACGCTAATAAATAAATAATCGTGCATCAGATTAAAACTTATCCTATATGTAAAATGTGTAGAATTTTGTGTAGATTAATAATATCCAACGTTCACATGTGATAAAAATGTTTAACCTTGCCATTTGCATTGATTTGCGTAATTGCCATGTGAAGATGATTTATTTCATAACTACAAAACCGTAGCTCCGATAAAAATGGTCCACATATGTAACTTGATTGGAAAATTGTGTAGAATCTCATGGTGACATTTATTTTTCTGTTTAACAACTCTAAAACATGTTTAGTACAGATATGGACCAAATTCATATTATGCTTATGGGGATGTTTCAAAAATGCTATATGCTGCTTCCGGCCCCATTTAAAATGCATAGACGATATAGTTGTTCATGCTTCACCTCTTGCCATGATAAAAAAAATTAACCACTTTCTCATAATATGGAGAGTTATTATTTTGTTATATATATGTTGTCGTTCTCCATTTAAAATTGCTTAATTCCATCTTCACCTTATGCCATGACCACCCATGTTAAACAACATTTAATATTGATGAGTACCTAAACGGGAATGAACTAAATAATTCCATCGTGGAGTTTCGTCAATATGCAACTCATTGCATATTGAACTTCACTTAATATGTAGTAGTTGTTTGATGTTCTTGCCATGTCATGCCATGCGTTGCATATTAAACCGGACATGCATCATATTTGATTGCGCATCTTGTCATGAATATGTTGAGGTGTATCGTGTGTTGATTGTTTGTTCCGGATTGCTTCTTCTCGATAGAGTTCCGAAAGCGTTCGGAGTGTGAGGATTCGTTTGACTACATTGGCTCGTCTTCTTCATGGATCGTTCTTCATCCAAACGGGACCCCAGGTAAGATGACACGTTTCCCTGGATACCACTACTATCATTGCCATGCTAGATGTCTCATTTTCCCATCGTTTTGTCTCGTTACCTACCCCTTTTTTGTCAAGCCTCCCAACATTGCCATGAAAAGCCTCTAACCCTCCACCTCCCCAGCAAACCTTTGTTTGGCTATGTTACCGCCTGCTCAGCCCTTCTTATAGCGTTTCTAGCTGCATATGCAATTGCTTCCATGTGACAACATGGACGTTCTTTTGTTATCACAATATTATTGCTATTTAATTTAATGCACTTATACACTTGGTAAAGGGTGGAAGGCTTGGACTTTTGCTTGGTGTTTTGTTCCACTCCTGCCGCCCTAGTTACTTGTGAACCGGTGTTATGTTCCATAATTGAGCGCTCCTAACATGCTCGGGGTTGTTATGGGGACCCCCTTGATTTTCGTTTTAGGATAAAGCTCGTCTGGCAAGGCCCAACATTGGTACTACATTTTCCTAATAACTAATAAATTGCATAGGGACCCGCCGATACCCACGGATAATTTAAGCAACCCCCAGGCCAGTGCTCCTCATGAGTGTTGGTCCAACCTGTCAAGCACCGGTGGCTTCCAGGGGCAACTCTATGACTGGCCTACTGGAAGTTTGGACAATCTATCGTGTCTTGAGAATGAGATACGCGGCTCCTATCGGGATCGTCGACATGCTGGGCAGCCTTGCTGGATTTGTTTTACCTTTCGCGAATGTCTTGAGTGAGGAATTCCAATTTTTCCTCGGGCTATCTTGAGGTGGCGGATTTCCTGTGGAATAACCTAGGACGATCATGAGATCCGTGGACGAGGTTATTCCCGCGGCGTGTGGTTAATTTGTGTTGGATAATTTTGAGCACCCCTGCAGGGTTAAATCTGTTGGAAAGTTGTGCCCACAATTATATGGCAAACTTGGATACTTTGTTTAACACCTGTTCATAGCAAACTTGAAGTAAACTCTAATAAAATACACCAACTATGTGCGTAACCGTGACTATCTCTTCTCGTGAGTCCTGATCGGAGAGAGAAAACGGTGGGGTTATGTTTGACATAGGCAGGTGTTCAGGATCTCTTAGAGATCATTACTAGATCATGTTCGTTATGCGTAGACCACCATACTTTACTTTATGTATTCGTAAGTTAACCACTCAAACAAATGCTTAGTCGCTTGCTGCAGCCTCACCACTTAACCATACCTCACCCATTAAAATTTAATAGTCTTGAGACCCTTGGAAATGAGATTGCTGAGTCCCTATGGCTCACAGATTACTACAATAAAGTTGCAGGTACAGTTAGTGCGATGATTTAACATGGGTGCAATGCTTGTTTGATTTGGAGTTCTTTTTCTTTTTCTTCTTCATCAATCCAGGATGGGTTCCAGGTGGTAGCCTGGGATAGCAAGGATGGATGTCATTTTGTCGTTTGTTTTCGTCTGTAGTCGGACCCTGCTCTTCTGTATGATGTTTGAGTATGTTGTTGTATTGATGTGAACTTGTTGTAGCTTGTGGCGAGTATAAGCCAATTTCCATATACTCATCTCTTCTGTACAAGTACTTGTAATGATATCCATTCTTGCAACACGACAAGATGCGCTTCTATCCCTATCGAGGCGCTCGAGCCAAAATAAGAATAGGATCGCATCTTGGGCATGACAAAAGGCGTATCCTCTGCCGGGGGAGCATTTGCCTCGACGGCAAGGGCCTTGGGCCTGCCAGAGTCTGTTGCGCCCTGGCAAGCCTGGCGAGAGCGTATGCTTCTACGACAAGAGCCCGGGCCCTGCCGGAGCGTAGTACTCACCGACAAGCCTGTCGTTCCCTCTGGCAATCATCTCACTGCCGGCTTCAGGAAGCTCTGCCGGAAAATATTTCCCGGATCTTAACCTTCTTCTCTTCTCTTGGCCAGGTTATGGTTTCACGGAGGGTTGAGTTAGTTGGAGCATGAAAGTTCCTGGTTCCACAGGTAACTTAAGGACAACACACTTTTGACAGGCCATCGACAACGCTGTTCTCTGCATATGGAACGTGCTCCATTTGTAGGACGTCAAAACGTTTTTCCAACTTCCTCACTTCATCTACATAGGCTTCCATCAACGGGCTGTGGTAATGTTTGTTCACTTGCCCGACGACAAGTTGAGAATCACCCCTTACAATAAGTTTCTTGATCCCAAGGTCCCCCGCGATCTTGAGACCGGAAGCAGCCCTTCATACTCAGCAGTGTTGTTCATTGACCTCTCCCGGGGAAAGTGCATTTGGAACACATATCTGAGGTGCTCTCCGGTGGGTGAGACAAATAGCACTCCAGCACCGGCGCCTTGCAGCGAGAAAGCTCCATCAAAATACATGATCCATTCTTGATCGATTTCCTTTCCGGGGAGAGTTGACTCTGGAGTCTCTTCATCCGGCGTTGGGGTCCATTATGAAATGAAATCCGCCAAGGCCCTGCTCTGAATGGTTGAAGTACTTTCAAACTTAAGACCAAAGCTTGATAGTTCTAGAGCCCACTCCACAAACCTCCCGGTAGCTTCTGGGTTTCTCAATATCCGTTGTAGCGGGAAGCGGGTGACAACAGTGATCTCATGTGCTTGGAAGTAATGGCGCAGCTTCCTCGAGGCCATAAGAAGGACAAAGAGCAATTTTTGCACGCCAGAATACCTTGATCTAGCCCCCTACAACAAGGAGCTGACAAAATAGACTGGTCACTCCACCACTTTCTTCTTTTGGACTATCTCTTCCAACTGCGCATATCCTTCTTTGCCGACACCTTTTCCTACCGGGGGATGCTCTGGCTCGTCACTTGGCGTCCCTGCCGTTGCTGCTGCTTCTTCGTCAACCTCACTTTCATCCACTAGCACAACACTCACCACTTGATTCGTTGCCGCCAGGTACAGCAGCAATGGCTCTTGTGGTTTTGGCGCGACTAGGACCGGCGGAGAGGAAAGGTACTTCTTCAAATCCTACAGCGCCGCCTCCGCTTCTGGAGTCCATTTCATTGGACCTGCCCTCTTCAAGATTTTGAAAAAGGGCAGGGCACGCTCAGCAGATTTTGAGATGAACCTACTCAGAGCAGCAACACATCCGGCAAGGCGTCGCACGTCCTTGACTCGTGTTGGTGCCTCAATTTGCTCAATTGCTTTGATCTTGTCGGGATTTGCTTCGATTCCTTGTTGAGACACAAAGAACTCGAGAAGCTTGCCGGATGGAATGGAGAACACACATTTCTCGGGGTTGAGCTTCATGTTGATCTTGTGTAGATTGGCAAATGTCTCTTCTAGGTCTGATATGAGCGTAGCCATGTTCTAGGTCTGCTTCTTCGTCTTCCTTGGCCATAAAGATCTGATGATAACTAGAATAGGCGTCAAGGAAGTGAAAGTGCGTTATATCGTCTAGAGGGGGTGAATAGGCGATTTATACAAATTTATTACTTCAGGAATTTCAACTTTGAGGAATTTGAAATGTGATGAATAACCAGCAGCGGAATAAGTACTCAGGTGCATGAGGAGCATAGTATCAGCTTAGTCATCATGATGAAATGAAACATGCATGAACAGTGAGTAGCGTGATAAGGATAAGTAGTGATGAACAAGGCAACTTGAAGAATTTGAGGTGAGGAATTTGCGAATGTCTTTAGTCAAATTCTTCAAACAGTGACAATCAAGTTCATCAACAGGTTTATGAGGAATAAGGAGGTTGAGGAAATAGAACCAGGTAGCTTGATGAAGACAATGGTTTGATGACCCAATTCCAACTGCTGTGACAGTCCTACATCTAGTTTCGAGCGGCCTGGTATTTAAACCAGAGGATACACAGTCCCAGGACACACAGTCCTTATCGTATTCTCCTTGAGCTAAGGTCACACACTCCTCGCCCAACACTCGTGGTAAGTCTTCAGGGTAGACTTCCAAAACCCTCACAAACTGGTCACCCGGTGATCCACAATTTACTGCTGGATGCTCTAGACCAAGGTCACTTCGTGGTCCCCAATTGACTGCAGGAGCACTAGACCATGACGCCTAACCATTTGGAGGATGCACAGTCCTCAAAGGTAACAAGCGACGGTTCCACACAGGAATTTCTTCAGTGATGCTCAATCACTATGGGTTTTGTGGTTTGGTTTGTGGGTTTTTCCTCACTGATGATTTTCTCTCAAAGTCCTCAGAGGATGGGTTGCTCTCAAATGACAAGTGTCAGTTATCTCTCGGAGTAGCCAACCAGCTAGTGGTTGTGGGGGTCGGCTCTTTATAGCCAGGGTGCAACCTGACATGATAAGACATAAATGCCCCCAATGATATGACCGTTATGTGGATAAGAACGATTGGGGACAGCTGGCGCTAACCACAACAATGGTTGGAATTTCTGTTAGTGCATCTAGTGCCCCTTAGTGATTTTGGTGTATTGAAGACTTATAGGTTAAGGCACTAATGTGTTTGTGAGTGTACACAGGCTCTATAAGTCAATGAAGAGTTTGATATATTCGGAGATTAACGACCCCTAAAAATGAATGTCTTCAAGTGAAGACTTTGGTGAAGACTTTCTGAAGACTTTGTGAAGACTTTGAAAATGAAGAAGTTGGTGTGACCTTGAAGATATGAATGAGGAGTATGAAGCATGAAGAATTTGTTTTCATAGTTTCATTTCCTTTATTTGAGTCATAGGAAACACCGTACTGTTAAATGGGGTCGTGGTAATACTAAGTAAAATTTCTTCAGTGACAGAGACGAAGTTCTTCTGGTCTCTGAGGAAATTGATCTGACTAAGGAGTTAGGATTTCGCCAGTGCGAATTGCCTACAAGTGAGGATTATGATAAGCTGAGGACTTTCATAGTTCGAAATTCCGACCGTTGTTGTGCTTAGCGCCACCTGTCCCCAATCGGTCTTACCCACATAACGGTCATATAATTGGGGGCATTTATGACTTATCATGTCAGGTTGCACCCTGGCTATAAATAGCCAACCCCCACAACCACTAGCTGGTTGGCTGCTCCGAGAGAGAACTGACACTTGTCATTTGAGAGCAACCCATCCTCTGAAGACTCTATAAGAAAATCATCAGTGAGGAAAAACCCACAAACCAAACCATAAAACCCATTGTGATTGAGCATCACTGAAGAAATTCTTGTGTGGAACCGACGCTTGTTACCTTTGAGGACTGTGTATCCTCCAGATGGTTAGGTGTCATGGTCTAGTGCTCCTGCAGTCAATTGGGGACCACGAAGTGACCTTGGTCTAGAGCATCCAACAGTAAATTGTGGATCGCCGGGTGACCATTTTGGGAGGGTTTTGGAAGTCTACCGTGAAGACTTACCACAAGTGTTGGGCGAGGACTGTGTGACCTTAGCTCAAGGAGAATACGGTAAGGACTGTGTGTCCTGGGACTGTGTGTCCTCTGGTTTAAATACCAGGCCGCTCCAAACCAGACGTACGACTGTCACAGCAGTTGGAACTGGGTCATCAAACCATTGTCTTCATCAAGCTATCTGGTTCTATTTCCTCATCCCCTCTATTCCTCATGTATCTGTTGATGAATTTGATTGTTATAGTTGGAAGAATTTGACTGAAGACTTTCACAAATTCCTCACCTCAAATTCTTCAAGTTACCTTTTTCATCACTGCTTATCCTGTATCATGCTACTCTCTATTTGTGCATGTTTCATTTAATCATGAAGACTATGCTGTCATTATGTTCCTCATGCACTTGAGTACTTGTTCCGCTGCTAGTTATTCATCACATTTCAAATTCCTCAAAGTTGAAATTCCTCAAATGATGAATTTGTAAAAATCGCCTATTCAGCCCCCCTCTAGCCGATATAACACACTTTCAATTGGTATCAGAGCAGGTACTCCCTTGCTCTGTGTGATTTTGGTTTAACCACCTGGAGTTTTAGTTATGTCGACTGCATGTATGATCAAAGTTTCTGCGGGCTTTCCTACCTTCGATGGGACAGACTACCCCTACTGGAAGAACAAGATGCGTATGCACCTTGAAGCTATTGACAACGATCTCTGGTATGTTGTGGAAAATTGTGTGCCCTCTGTCGCTCCCACTATTACTGCTGCTGATGTGAAGAGATTCAAGCAACTCGACTCTCAAGCAAAGAATATCATCTATGCTCATCTGAGCAAAGGACGGTATGGTAGAGTGAGTGCTTTGGAATCTGCTAAGCTTATCTAGGATAGGCTGTCCAAAGTCAACGAACGTGTTTCCACTCTGTGACTCTCGTGTTGATGTTCTTTGCAATCTCTTCAACCGCTTCAAGAGGGTTGACAATGAAAATGTTCAGCAAACATTTGATTGCCTCACTGATATATCAAATGAACTTCAAGCACTGGGTGCCACTGATATCACTGACCATGAATTGGTGAAGAAACTGCTTCGATCTTTCGATTCCTCATTTGATACTCTAGTGTTGATGATACAAGAACGTGGAGAATACAAAACTCTTGATCCTGCTGATATTCTTGAGAGACTCGATACTCATGAATTCCAACAAGCTGAGAAAAGAGACCTCTACGGGCCAAGCTATGGAAGATCTTGTGCTCTGAAGGCAAAAGCAATTTCCTCATCTAAAGAAGAAGATTCTGACAGTAGCCTTGGTGATCCTAAAGAACTAAGTCAGGAACTAGCTATGCTTGTGAGGAAATTCCAGAAGTTTTCAAGACGAGGTGGATTTGGAAATTCATCAAAAAGTGGCTTGAGGAAATCAGATTCCTCAGAAGATTACAAAAGGAGAACATGTCATCGTTGCAAGAAGCCTGGCCACTTTATCTCTGATTGTCCTCTCTAGGAAAAAGACTCAAAGAAGAAGAATAAATACAAGGATGATAGTTCTGATGACAAGAAGAAAAAGAAGAAATCTTCAAAGTCCTCACCTGTAAAGTCCTCATCTTCAAAGTCCTCAAAGCACAAGAATAATGGTTCCAGAAAGGCTCGAGCATTCATCGGCAAGGAAATGGATTCTCAGGAAGAATCTGAAGAAGAGGAAGAAGAGGAAGAATCTGAGGAGGAATCGGAATCTGGTGTCGCTAGCCTTGCTCTCGCTACTGCGTTCGTCAGCAAGTCCATCTTCAACAATGAAGAATATGACCACTCCGACGACTCTGACGTCAGCAATGATGATTATGCTCCCACCTATTGCTTTATGGCAAAAGGCTCAAAGGTACACAAACATCATTCCTCATCTGAATCAAGTGAAGGTGAATCTGTTGAATATGTGAAACCTAGCTATGCTAAAATTGTTACGATTGCCACTAAGCAACAAAGTGGACTTGAAAAGCTTCAGAAAATGCTAGACAAAAGCGATGACCTGTTAAACCGTGAAGTGGATCGGACTCAAACTCTGTCTGTTGATCTTAAAAGTCTTTAGGCAAAGTATGATAACCTTTAGAGTCATCATAACGACCTCTTAGCCGATCATGAGAAGCTTTCATATGAATTTCTTCAAAGAAAGCAAGATCTTGAAAAGCTAAGGGTGTCAAATAAGGATTTCCAAAGGGAAAACGATTCCTTACTGGCTCAACAGATCAGTACCGCTCAGGAAGAATTTGTTCCACCTTGTTCGAAATGCATCAAACGTGAAACTGCAAATTCGTGACCTGAATGTTCAAATGCTTCTATTGCTGCAATTTCTTCAACTATTCCCGTGGTCCTAAATTCCTCATCTGAGGATACCACTAGTATCACTGATGACAATGCAGGGTTAAAGGAATTATATGTGACAGGCATATACCAAAGTCTCAAAGGGCATCAAACCCTTTGTGATGTCGTCAAAAAGCAGATTCTGAACAGGAACCCTAGGAAAGAGGGTATTGCCTTTGTGAGGAAACTCAACGCTGATGGATCCTACTGGACACCTGAGCAGTACCCCAAAACTTCATGGGTTGCTGCAAAAGGATCTCCTGTGGATCCATCCACTTTATCTGGCTTTACTTGTGAAACTTCATATTCCTCTGTTGAGTCACTTGACTCCAATTATAGATTCTTCAAAAGTAAGTCAAGTGAAGTATTTGCTAAATATGTTGGAACTAACTGCAGGAACGGTTCTCCTATGAAGAAAATCTGGGTTCCCAAAAGCTACCTACAAAATCTTCAAGTGAATGTCCTCACGACACCACTCATGAAGAATCGGAACCCCAGACCAAATTCCTCAAATGGTCAAAATCATCATTCTCGTGCTAATGCCTCTGTTTCGTAGGGAAAACCTAAGAGTTATGAATATGTGCATTATTCTTCGAACCATTATGTTCATAAGTCCTCGAAGAATTTCTCTGCTTATTCATTTGAATATTCTAACCCTCCCCTGTGAAACGAAGCGCACTTGCTTCAATGCCTCCCTTCTCACAAGGTGCTCGTAGAATGATGAATTCTTTGCCACCCCTCCAAATGTGGGTGGTGAAGAAAACAAACTGACATCTTATGGAGGGTCAGGTCGCCAAATGAATTTGAACATTTGATGAATTTGCTAGAGACCTGAGGAAATACTTGAAAGGACGCAAGTTAACCATGATGAAATGAATTCTTCATTTCTCACGTCCTCACTCTACTTGCTTACTATCTTGTGTGATGAAATTTTGTTTGATGAAATTGATATCATATTCTTCACTCTGAAGCATATGAGTTCGTAAGTTGTACTAATTCATCTGCAGGATGATAATTTAAAAGCTACTGAGTGGGTTCTCGATAGTGAATGCACAAACCACATGACAGGTGACAAGAATCTACTGATGAATTTGCCACTCACTCCATCTCCTCTAAAGCATATCACCTACGCAGACAAAGGAAAAAGCAAGGTATTGGGACTTGGTAAGGTTGCTATCTCAAAGGACCGAACCATGGACAAGGTGATGCTTGTTAAATCCCTCGGGTTCAACCTCATGTCTGTCTCAATGCTTTGTGATCTTGATATGGTTGTCATATTTGGAAAATATCGTTGTGTTGTCATCATGGAATCTGACAATTCCAAAGTCTTCGAAGGCTTTAGGAGAGGAGACATATCTTCAGACGGTTTGCTTCAAGGTCCACCACCAACTTTGGTGTCAAGATCAAGCATATCAGGAGTGATAATGGGACTGAATTCAAGAACTTTAACCTTGATGAATATCTTGATGAACTTGGTATTACTCATTAGTTATCTGCTCCTTACACTCCTCAGCAGAATGGCATCGTGGAGCACAAGAACAGGACTCTTGTTGACATGGCTCGAACCATGTTTGACAAATTCCTCAAGAAGACTTCATATGAGCTCATGACAGGCAAGAAACCCAATGTAAGTTATCTCAAAGTCTTCAGTGCAAAATGCTGGATCAGAGATCCTCACCACAGTTCTAAGTTTGCACCGAAAGCACATGAAGGTTTTATGCTTGGTTATGGAAAGGACTTGCACACCTACAAAGTCTTCAACACCTACCATCACAAGGTGGTTGAAACTGTAGATGTGCGGTTCGATGAAACTAATGGCTCGCAAAGAGAGCACATGCCTTCTGTGTTAAATGAACAATCTCCTGAGGAATCCATCAAGCTGAAGGCAACTGAAGATGTCATACCCACTGAGGAAATCATTTCAACAAATGAAGACTCTCATGCTGATATACCTGAAGAAAATGGTGCCGATGAAACTCCTCAGCCTCGTCAACCTGCTCATCCAAGAGTAGCAAATGAAGTGCAGATTGACAAAATCATCGATGACATCAATGCACCAGGTCCTCTCACACACTCAAAAGCTTCACATCTAACTAACTTTTGTGGGAACTTTGCTTTTGTCTCTATCTTAGAGCCCACCAAATTTGATGAAGCATTCAAGGAGCCCGAATGGATTCAAGCTATGCAAGAGGAATTGCATCAATTCAAGCTCAACAACGTGTGGGAACTTGTCAAGCGGCCAGATCCTCGCAAGCATAACATCATAGGTACCAAGCGGATCTACCGCAACAAGCAAGATGAAAATGGTCTTGTGGTGAGGAATAAGGCTCGACTTGTAGCTCAAGGCTATACACAGGTTGAGAATTGACTTTGATGAAACTTTTGCGCCTGTTGCTAGACTTGAAGCTATTCGCATATTACTGGCTTACGCTAACCATCATAATATCATCTTATATCAAATGGATGTGAAAAGTGCATTCCTCAATGGTAAGCTTGAGGAAGAAGTATGTGTTGCTCAACCCCCAGGTTTTGAAGATCCTAAGCATCCTGACAAAGTCTTCAGACTAAACAAGGCCCACTATGGCCTCAAGCAGGCCCCTCGGGCGTGGTACGACACTCTGAAGGAATTTCTCATGAACAAAGGCTTCAAACCCGGTTCACTCGACCCTACTCTTTTCACGAAATCCTATGACAATGAACTGTTCATATGACAAATATATGTTGATGATATTATATTTGGATGTATTGACAAACGTTACAGTGATGAATTTGCCTATATGATGAGTGAAGAATATGAAATGTCTATGATGGGAGAGTTGAAATTCATCTTAGGTCTTCAAATTCGTCAGCAAGACAATGGCATCTTCATATCACAAGACAAATACCTCAAAGATGTTCTGAGGAAATTCGACATGCAAGATTGTAAAGGCGTCAAAACTCCAATGCCCTCAAAAGGCCATCTCTACACTGATGAAAATGGTAAAGATTTCGATCAGAAGGTATACCGCTCCATGATTGGCTCCTTATTATACCTATGTGCATCTAGGCCTGATATAATGCTAAGTGTCTGCATGTGTGCTCGATTCCAAGCAACTCCGAAGGAATCACACCATAAGGCTGTGAAACACATTCTTCGATACTTAGCTCACACACCAACACTTGGATTGTGGTATCCCAAGGGCTCAAATCTTCATCTTGTCGGATACTCTGATGCTGACTATGCTGGAGATCACGTGGATCGGAAGTTAACCTCAGGCACATGCCATTTCCTCGGACGATCCTTAGTCTGTTGGTCCTCGAAGAAGCAGAACTGCGTTTCACTCTCTACTACAGAAGCTGAGTACATTGCTGCTGGCTCGTGTTGTGCTCAGTTACAATGGCTGAAGCAAACCCTCAAGGACTACGGAATCAAGCTGAAGAATGTGCCTCTTTTCTGCGACAACGAGAGTGCCATCAAGATTGCGTACAACCCTGTTCAACACTCCAAGACCAAGCACATCCAGATTCGTCATCACTTTCTTCGAGATCATGTACTCAAGGGCGACATCTCCATCAATCACATTCCCACTGAAGAACAACTGGCCGATATCTTCACAAAGCCCTTGGATGAAAAGACATTTTGCAAGTTGCGGTGTGAGCTAAATATCTTAGAATCGTTGAATGTTCTTTGATGAAGAACACACATCCTAACACGTATGCAAAATTGATGACTTAGATGTGCAACACATGAAGTAACGTTTTTCTTCAATCAATGAAGAATAACTCTCTAAGTGTGAAGAAATTAACAAAGAATTTGATTCTCAGAACTCTATGACAATTGTAAGCGGTGTCTGAAATCATCATTCTTATACGGTGGGTTAAGCCACCAACCAAAAGTTGAAGTTCTTCAAAATTGAGTACTGTTGCAAATTCTTCAAATTATCAAATTCCTCAAATTTGCAAATTCCTCAAGTTTTTCAAATTCCTCAAGTTTTTCAAATTCATCAACTTTTCAAATTCTTCAAAACTTTTGAGACTCATATTTTTCATTGACTATATATATATATATATATATATATATATATATTTGAGTTTTTCAATGTCCTCAACAACATTCACTTATTGCTAATTCTTCAAGTTGTTTTTCATCTAAGTGAATGTGATCGGACCCTTTCCCCGCCTATGCTAAACTCAACCCAGACTGTTCACAAATTCCTCATATGTGTTCTACTTTGAAACTTGTTCAAAGTCTTCACTATGTCCTTGACAGCTGAAGAATTTGCGAACGAAAACTTTGAAATCTTCACTACCAAATTTTTTGGCAGTTCCCGCTCAAACTGTTCCGATTCCCGTGCTTGGATAACTCACGATCCTCCACAATCTTCACTACCCAGATCGTGGGTGACACTGTCGCGTGGAGAGCAAGGGTCAGGGGCAATCCTTTTCAAAATCTTCGGGAGGATCCGTTTTTACTTCCTCTATAAATGCCCCCTTCCCATCTACTGTGCTCGGTTACTCCGCATCTCATCTTACTCCCGACCTCCATCCAAGCGCCACTGCTAAAGTCATCGTCGCCGGTGAGGAAGAGCTTCGCTGCCTCAACCTCGTTGTCGCCATACTCGCATCGGCCGCGGAAATCTTCATCCCGCCGCCGTAGTAGCTGTCTCCTTCTGCCAAGCTAGGGTGTGGGAGATCTGAACAGACGAACCTCCTCATTTCATCTCCGTGTTCATCGTGTTCTTCACCAGGGTAATTAAAATTTATTTTTACTGCCCTTGTTTGATCCTCAACTACAACTACTATTCCTCAAATATGTGTTTAAACATTATAAATCAAATACACAAGCACCTTCATCCCCTCATACTTGATACTTGATGATTTTTCCTCAGTAATGACTTTCTTCAAGATTCCTCAATTGTGTGAATTCTCAAATTTGCACAACTCTGGAACCTGAGGCTAAGAACACTTAGTAAAAATACTCAAGACATCCATGGTCAATTTCCTCACACCTATCTCTCTTAAAATTTCTGAGAACGCATATGACCTCTTCAAATTCTTTGCACTTATACTCTATTCACAGGTACAACATGTCCGCTGATGAATCACTAGGTTCTCATCAACTTAACTCATTTGCAGCGCTACTTGAAGAAAAACTGTGTACCTCTTCAGAATCTTCAAGAGTTCATATTCCTCAGGTGAAGAAAATGTCTGATGGAAAGAAATCTCAGAAAGGAGGGAAAAAGCCAGATGTGCACACTGCATTTGAGATCCCTGAGGATCTATATGATGAATATTGCACACCTGACGAAGAAACTCATGGAAAGGAGACGACCAAGCAGAGGAAGATTCGTCTGCAAAAGATTGAGAGGAGATGGTCCAAAGAATGGAGAAATATCGTTATGTAACTCCAAAATACATGATGAAATTCGGTGTGAAACCACCTTGCAGCAGGCCTCCTCTAGCTCCTAACAAAATTGCTGATCCTTCTAGCATCAAAACTGGTGAGGACTTTCCTGCCATGTGGGAAATGCAACAAGCCAAATTGGCAAGGAAAGCCAAAGAGGCTGTGAAGAAATTCAACGAGGATTCTGCTGTTGCTGCCTCTGTTGGAGCTTCTGCTAGTGCACCGAAGAAGATGTTAAAGAAATCTGCTGTGAAAATTGACTCTTCAAAATCTTCAGTGCAAATTCCTCAAGGTCAAAGGCCTTAGCCCAAAAAACCTTCAGCTGCTGGAACTGTTGCTGCTCAGTCATCTGCAACTGTTAAAAAGTCCTCAACTCCAGTGCATCTGGCAACATGCAAAAGGACTGATGGTTTCGCATTAGTGCCAAAGCTCGCTGCAAGCCCCTCCACTACTGCAAAGTCTTCAACCAGTCCCTCTACACTTAAACTGAAGAAGACAGTTGGACGTCAAAAATCAAGCTCTCACATCAGCAAGGCTCTGGTTACAATTCCCTTAGATTCTTCTGATGATGATGATGATGATGATGCTGATGATGAGGAATTGGTAGAAATCATCATACAGAGTCAGCACAGGGCAGCTAAAGCAAAGGGGAGCTCTGCTCCTCTCATGTTGGATCCCAAGTTGATCCTCAACTTCATTGATATATGGCATGAGGACGCAAGTACTCCACTTTCCTCACTAAATATGCCTCCTAAAGTGGATCATGTCCTCACCCATTTTATCTCTGAAGAACAATGGAAAAGAGAGCAAGCTCAGAGGGCTAAGAGGAACAAGACTCGCAAAGAAAAATTTCTGCGCAAAAATGTGATGAACTTGAACCCAAATCAAATGGTCACAGTTCAGTCCAAGATTCGCACTCTCTCCTTGGATCAACAAAGATATGATGCTGAATGGCAGGGCACCAAGGTTAGACTCGTCAAGGCTGCTAATGCGGCTATAAAGGATCACAACACCAGGGTTGCAGCTCGATCGCAACCACAAACGACTCAGTCTGAAGAAAATGCTCAGACTGAATATGTAATTCCTTAGGCTGCTGATGAAAATGCTCAGCCTGAAGAAACTGCTGAAGAAAGAGCTTTTGCATCAAAAGCATCTGCCAGTGCTGCTAAGGAAACTCAGACCACTGATGAACATGCCAGGACAACCCCCAATGTTGTGCCTAAAGAATCTGATAGGCCAGCTGTAGAATCCACTGTGCCTCAAGAAACTGAACCACCCAGGGCGGCTGCATCAGTCGTTCCTGAAGAAACTGCTCATGCTGAGGAAAAACTCCTCAAAAGAAAAGCATCAACTTCTGGAGCCCTTGTGTTGAAGAAGTTGAAAACTTTGACAAGTTCTCAGCTACACCTCTTGATGCAACTCCAATTTCCTCGGCACCAGCCTATGCTATTGTGCCAACTGGAGAAGCATATGACATTCCTCACAAAGAAGAGAATCATTCGGCTACTTCCTCAGAGCTTCTTGATGAGGAAATTGTCATTGATGACACTGCATCAACTCCCAAGGTATCATCGCCCCAGCTTCTGCTAACTGCTGGTGCTGAAGAAATTGATGAAGAAGTTGACATTGGTGACACTACTCCTATCATCCATGATGAATATTGGGAATCTGCACACCCCAACTCACCAATGGCAACTCCTCTGATGCTGCTTCCTCAGTCACCTGCACAAACTGAGGAAATACCTGAAGATTCTGAACACCTGTATCTTCCAGACTCTGAAGAAATTCCAATTGCAACAGCTGAGGAAATTGATGCTCTGGCCACTACTGAGGAACCTGTTCTACAAATCACTCAGTCTGTAGTTCCTCCCATGCCAACTGAGATCAAAGGGCGCAATCAACCAAATCTTCAACCTAAGCAACAAATGCCATTCAAAGGTTCGGTCCGCCCCAAATTCCTCAGGACAAATTTCTTCAATGAACACATGTTCTTCACAGGGCCAAATCCATATGATTCTGCTTGAACTGGTCACACAAGGTTCTGGAATCCTACTCAAATGAACTACTATGCCACTGTTCTATGTGAAAAGAAGAAAATCTTTGAGCACCACAACATTTCTCATGTGGACATGGAGTCAATTCTATCATTCACGCCGGTGCTCCAAGTTCTTCATGATGCTGGGCTTCTTCCCTTCTGCGTAGATGTCTATGACTGGAACAAGGAGTTGATTCTTCAATTCTATGCCACTCTATACATTAGTGGAAATTCCTCAGACATCAACTCCTGAGTATTGGACTAGATGATCGGAACAACTCATTTCACTGCAAGCTCTTCTGAATTGCTTCAGTCTGCCCCAGTTCCAATTCCTTCAGATGAAGCCCGCTGCCAGTTCATTGATCCACCACTGCCAAATCAGATGATGAATGTGATGATGAAGAAATTAGCACCTGCAAAGCCTCAAAGGACAACCTTTCTTGTGAAGGATTTGCTGTATGTACCAAGAACAGTCTATCGCATCCTCACTCACACCCTATGCCCTCAGAAGGGGCACAACTCTGAAGAAGTAGAAGTTGAAGGAATCATGAAGAATATGCTTTTCAACATCATTCATGGGATTCCCATAAATTTTCATGATTTCTTCATCAGGACTCTGGTTGATGCTGCTATGTCACCATTTGAGTTGAAGCCCTTTGCTCCCTGGATTATGCATTTCCTCAGAACAAAGTCTTCAATGCACTTTGAGGCTGACTTCCAAAATCATTTCAGTTTTCTGCCCCCGATTGAAGTCCTCAAAAGCACAATTGATGAAGGAAAAGGCAAGGATGTCATTGATCAAGGCACTCATCCATTGGATGGTCAGTTTCGTCAAGCAGCATCCTACTCCACCAATGATGACCCTCCAACACAGGACTCCTCTGCCAAAACCTTTGCACAAAAGCCTCATGCAACTGCTCCTCGTGTGATGACTGATCGTGAGCTTCTCTTAAGTCTTCATCAGAAAGTCGATCGAAATCACAAGTGGGTCAAGCATCAACTTGGGTATATTCTGCAGAATATGACTGTGACGCAAAACACTGTCAAGAGGAACCACTACTATGCTCATGAAAACCTCAAGCGCTCTTGGGTTGTGCTAAATCACATCATGTCTTCAGAATAATTGGATGAGCTGAACTTTGAAGAATATCCAGACTTTGCTCGCCGTCCTCAAAAGAAGTTCAAGAAAGTCCAAGTTTCTCTGATGGTCACCAGTTCCTATTCTTCATCTCGCAAGCGCGAGGAAGATGAAGACATTGATGATACTGCTGCTGGTCCTGCATCAACAATCGACCCCGACAACACTGGCGCTCCTTCTTCACCAACAAAATGAAATTCCTCATGGGGCGTTAGTCACATTTTTTTCTTCCCTTTTGGTCCTCAATGACAAAGGGGGAGAAAATTTGAGTTAGTCTTCAAGCGGGTCTACATATATGGGCTATTTTTTTAAGTTGCAACTCTCGCTCTTCTGAAGTTTTTTTTCTGGTTATTGAGTTGTAAACTTAAGTCCGATTGTGGTCTGACACTTTTGAACTATTTCCACACATGTTTATTACCTCAATTACCTTAATGCATGCATGCTGAATTTCATCATACACCATTTTCTTCACTTATTTCAAATTCTTTATTTCATATATTCAAATGCGTGTATGAATTACAAGATAGAGGGGGCGTTCTCCATGTTTTGAACCTGCCATGTGCATTTGCAGCCCAAAGCAAATTCCTCAAATATGCACATCTTCAGGGGGAGTTCTTCTATATCTTGCAATCAAATTCCTCAAAATCTGTACTTTCACTTCATATGTCTATCCCCATTGAAAACTTAACCTATTTGTCATCAATCACCAAAAAGGGGGAGATTGTTAGTGCATCTAGTGCCCCTTAGTGATTTTGGTGTATTGAAGACTTATAGGTTAAGGCACTAATGTGTTTGTGATTGTACACAGGCTCTATAAGTCGATGAGGAGTTTGATAATTCGGAGATTAATGACCCCTAAAAATGAATGTCTTCAAGTGAAGACTTTGCTGAAGACTTTCTGAAGACTTTGGTGAAGACTTTGTGAAGACTTCGAAAATGAAGAAGTTGGTGTGACCTTGAAGATATGAATGAGGAATATGAAGCGTGAAGAATTTGTTTTCGTAGTTTCATTTCCTTTATTTGAGTCATAGGAAACACCGTACTGTTAAAGGGGGTCGAGGTAATACTAAGGTAAATTTCCAACTGATGCTCAACCCATACAATCCTTCGAGTGAAGCCTTTGGAAATCTCTTACAATTCACACACATTTTTCAGAGATAGAGACGAAGTTCTTCTGGTCTCTAAGGAAATTGATCTGACTGAGGAGTTAGGATTTCACTAGTGCGAATTGCCTACAAGTGAGTATTATGATAAGCTGAGGACTTTCATTGTTTGAAATTACGACCGTTGTTGTGATTAGCGCCAGCTGTCCCCAATCGTTCTTACCCACATAATGGTCATATCATTGGGGGCATTTATGTCTAATCATGTCAGGTTGCACCCTGGCTATAAATAGCCAACCCCCACAACCACAAGCTGGTTGGCTGCTCCGAGAGAGAACTGACACTTGTCATTTGAGAGCAACCCATCCTTTGAAGAATCTGTGAGAAAATCATCAGTGAGGAAAAACCCACAAACCAAACCATAAAACCCATTGTGATTGAGCATCACTGAAGAAATTCCTGTGTGGAACCGACGCTTGTTACCTTTGAGGACTGTGTATCCTCCAGACGGTTAGGTGTCATGGTCTAGTGCTCCTGCAGTCAATTGGGGACCATGAAGTGACCTTGGTCTAGAGCATCCAGCAGTAAATTGTGGATCGCCGGGTGACCGGTTTGTGAGGGTTTTGGAAGTCTACCTTGAAGACTTACCACGAGTGTTGGGCGAGGACTGTGTGACCTTAGCTCAAGGAGAATACGGTAAGGACTGTGTGTCCTGGGATTGTGTGTCCTCTGGTTTAAATACCAGGCCGCTCCAAACTAGACGTACGACTGTCACACCAGTTGGAACTGGGTCATCAAACCATTGTGTTCACCAAGCTATCTGGTTCTATTTACTCATCCCCTCTATTCCTCATATATCTATTGATGAAATTGATTGTTACAGTTGGAAGAATTTGACTGAAGACTTTCATAAATTCCTCACCTCAAATTATTCAAGTTACCTTGTTCATCACTGCTTATCCTGTATCACGCTACTCTCTATTTGTGCATGTTTCATTTAATCATGAAGACTATGCTGTCATTATGTTCCTCATGCACTAGAGTACTTATTCCGCTGCTAGTTATTCATCACATTTCAAATTCCTCAAAGTTGAAATTCCTCAAATGATGAATTTGTAAAAATCGCCTATTCACCCCCCTCTAGCCGATATAACGCACTTTCAATTTGGAACTATGAAAGGCCTCAGCTTATCATGATCCTCACTTGTAGGAAATTCACACTGGCGAAATCCTAACTCCTTAGTCAGATCAATTTCCTCATACACCAGAAGACCTTCATCTCTGTCACTGAAAAACTTGTCTGACCCATAAGAGATTTCCAAAAGCTTCACTCAAAGAATTGTATGGGTTGAGGATTTTGGAGTTGGGCATCAGTTGAAAATTTTCCTTAGTATTACCTCGGCCTCCTTTAACAGTACGGTGTTTCCTATGACTCAAATAAAGGAAATGAAACTACGAGAACAAGAGTCTTCACGCTTCATATTGCTCATTCATATCTTCAAGGTCACACCAACTTCTTCATTTTCAAAGTCTTCACAAAGTCTTCACCAAAGTCATCAGAAAGTCTTCAGCAAAGTCTTCACTTGAAGACATACATTTTTAGGGGTCGATAATCTTCGAATATATCAAACTCCTCATCGACTTATAGTGCCTGTGTATACTCACAAACACATTAGTGCCTTAACCTATAAGTCTTCAATACACCAAAATCACTAAGGGTCACTAGATGCACTAACAATCTCCCCCTTTTTGGTGATTGATGACAAATAGGTTAAGTTTTCAACGGGGATAAACATATGAAGTGAAAGTACAGATTTTGAGGAATTTGATTGCAAGATATAGAAGAACTCCCCCTAAAGATGTGCATATTTGAGGAATTTTCTTTGGGCTGCAAATGCACATGGCAGGTTTAAAACATGGAGAACTCCCCCTATATCTTGTAATTCATACACGCATTTGAATATATGAAATGAAGAATTTGAAATGCATGAGGTAAATGGTGTCTGACGAAATTCAGCATGCATGCATGAAGGTATTTGAGGAAATAAACATGCGAGGAAATAGTTCAAAAGTGTTAGATCACCATTGGACTTAAGTTTACAACTCAATAACCAATAACTTCAGAAGAGCGAGAGTTGTAACTTAAACAAAAATAGCCCATATATATGTAGACCCGCTTGAAGACTAACTCAAATTTTCTCCCCCTTTGTCATCGAAGACCAAAAGGGAACAAAAAGTCATGACTAACGCCCCATGAGGAATTTCATCTTGTTCGTGAAGAAGGAGCGCCAGCGTTGTCGGGGTCGATTGTTGATGCAAGGCCAGCAACAGTATCGTCAATGTCTTCATCTTCATCGTGCTCGCGAGATGAAGAATATGAACTGGTGGCCATCAGAGGAACTCGGACTTTCTTGAACTTCTTTTGAGGACAGCAAGCGAAGTTAGGATATTCTTCAAACTTCAACTCATCCAATTCTTCAGAAGACATGATGTGATTTAGCACAGCCCAAGAGCACTTGAGGTTTTCATGAGCATAGTAGTGGTTCCTCTTGACTGTGTTCTGCGTCACAATCATATTCTGCACAATATACCCAAGTTGACGCTTTACCCACTTATGATTGAGATCGACCTTTTAATGAAGACTTATAAGAAGTTCGCGTTCAGTCATCAATCGAGGGCCACACTCTTTGGGAACTGAGGCCTTTGCATCAGAGTCTTGTGTGGCAGTGTCATTATCTGTGGAGAAGGAAGCGGCATTGCGAAACTGTCCATCCAGGGGACGTGTTCCTTCATCAATAACAGACTTTCCTTTCCCTTCAACTGATGAAATTGTACTCTTGATGACTTCAATGGGTGGTAGGAAACTGAAGTGATTCTGGAAATCAACTTTGTAGTGCACTGAGGACTTATCCCTGATGAATTTCATAATCTAGGGTGCATATGGCTTCTGCTCAAATGGAGCGACAACAACACTGGCCAAAATCCTCATGAACAAATCATGCAAGTTAATGGGAATACCATGGATGACATTGAAGAGCATATTCTTCATGGTTTCTTCAACTTCTTCTTCTTCAGATTTGTAACCCTTCTGAGGACATAGTGTGTTTGTCAATATGCGATAGACTGTGCGAGGCACATAGAGAAGATCCTTCACTAAGAAGACTTGGCATTGAGGCTTTCCAGATGACACTGTCTTCATCAGCACATTCATTAGTTGATTGGGTAGAGGAGGTTCATCAAACAACTTGCGAGCTTCTTCTAAGGGAATTTGGACTGGGACACACTGAAGCAATTCAGAGGCTTGAGCAGTGAAGTGTGTTGTGCCAGTCATCCAGTCCAGTATCCAAGAGTTGATGTCTAAGGAATCTCCGCTGATATGCAACGGGGCAAAGAATTGAAGGATGATTTCCTCATTCCAATCGCAGATGTCAACGCAAAATGGAAGGAGTCCAGCATCATATAGAATTTGAAGCACAAGAGTAAATGATGGAAGACTTTCTATGTCCGTGTGAGGAATCTGATGATGCTTGAAGACTTTCTTCTTCCCATAGAGGACTGAAGCATAATAATTCAAATGAGTGGGAGTCCAGAACCTGTTGCGACCAGCCCTTGCAGAGTCATAGGGGTTTGGTCCAGAGAAGAACATGTGTTCATCGAAGAAATTGGTCTTGAGGAATTTGGGACGAACAGAGCCTTTGAGAGGCAGTCTTGGCTTGGGTTGAAGATTTGTCCATGTACGCCCCTTGATCTCCGTTGGCATGGAAGGAACAATAGTGGCCGGACGATCAATTTCCTCAGCTGTTGCAGCTAGAATTTCTTCAGGGTATGGAAGGTACAGGTGTTCAGAATCTTCAGGTATTTCCTCAGTTTGTGTAGGTGACTGAGGAATCAACATCAGGGGAGTTGCCACAGGTGAATTGGGATGTGCAGATTCCCAATATTCATCATTGATGACAGGAGTAGTGTCACCAATGTCAACTTCTTCATCAATTTCTTCAGCGCCAGCAGTTAGCAGAAGCTGGGGAGATGATACCTTGGGAGTTGATGCAGTGTCATCCATGACTATTTCCTCATCAAGAGGCTCTGAGGAAGAAGCCGAATGATTCTCTTCTTCTTGAGGAATGTCATATGCTTCCCCAATTAGCACAATAGCATAGGCTGGTGCCGAGGAAATTGGAGTTGCATCAAGTGGTGTAGCTGAGGAACTTGTCAAAGTTTTCGACTTCTTGAACATAGGGGCTTCATAAGTTGATGCTTTTCTTTTGAGGGGATTTTCCTCGGCAGTAGCAATTTCTTCAGGAACGACTGATGTAGCCGTCCTAGTTGGTTCATTTTCTTTAGGCACAACATTGGAGGTTGCCCTAGCATGTTCATCAGTGGTCTGAGTTTCCTCAGCAGCACTCGCAGTTTCTTCTGGGGCAGAAGCATTTCTTACTGCAGTTCCATCAGGCTGAGCATTTTCATCAGCTGCCTGAGGAATTTCATCTGCAGTCCGATCAATTTCTTCAGACTGAGTCATTTGTGGTTGCGATCGAGCTGCTTGAGCAGCCTTGACGAGTGTGCCCTGACGAGTCTGACGAGGGCTGCAACCCTGGTGTTGTGATCCTTTACAGCTGCTTGAGCATCCTTGATGAGTCTGACCATGGTGCCCCTCCATTCAGCATCATATCTCTGTTGATCCAAAGAGAGAGTGCGAATCTCGGACTGAACTATGACGAGTTGATTTGGGGTCAAGTTCATCACATTTTCACGTAGAAACTTCTCTTTGCAAGTCTTGTTCCTCTTAGCTCTCTAAGCTTGCTCTCTCTTCCATTGTTCTTCAGAGATGAAGTGGGTGAGGAGATAAGCCACTTCAGGAGGCAGATTTAGTGAGGAAAGTGGAGTGCTTGGGTCCTCATGCCATATATCAATGAAGTTGAGGATCAACTTGGGATCCAACAAGAGAGGAACAGAGCTACCCTTTGCTCTAGCAGCCCTGTGCTAACTTTGTCTCATGATTTATACCAATTACTCCTCATCATCATCATCATTACCCTCTAAAGAATCTAAGGGGACTGTAACCAGAGCCTGGCTGGTGTGAGAGCTTGGACTTTGACCACATCTAGCTGTCTTCTTCAGTTTAAGTGCAGAGGGACTAGTTGAAGTCTTTGCAGTTGTGGAGGGGCTTGCAGTGAGCTTCGGAACTACGGTGAAACCCTCAGTCCATTTGCATGTTGACAGATGCACTAGGGTTGAGGACTTTGTAGCTGTTGCAGATGACTGAGCAACAACAGTTCTAGGTGCAGAAGGTTTTCTGGGTTGAGGCCTTTGACCTTAAGGAATTTGTACTAAGGATTTTGATGTTGAAGAAACAATCTTTAGGGCAGGTTTCTTTACCATTTCTTCGGAGCACTAGCAGAAGCTCCGGCAGAGGCAGCAGCAGCAGAATCCTCGTTGAATTTCTTCACTGCCTCTTTGGCTTTCCTCGCCAACTTGTCTTGTTGCTTTTCCCACATGTCAGGAAAGTTCTCACCAGTTTTGAGGCTAGTAGGATCAGCAATTTGGTTAGGAGCAAGAGGAGGCCTGCTGGAAGGTGGTTTCACAGCGAATTTCATCATGTATTTTGGAGTTACATAACGATATTCTCTCCATTCTTTGGCCCATATCCTCTCAATCTTTTGTAGACAGATCTTCCTCTGCTTGGTTGTCTCCTTTCCATGAGTTTCTTCGTCAGGTGTGCAATATCCATCATACAGATCCTCAGGAATCTCAAATGCAGTGTGCACATTTGGCTTTTTCCCTCCTTTCTAAGGTTTCTTTCCATTAGACATTTTCTTCACTTGAGGTATATGAACTCTTGAAGATTCTGATGAGGTACACAGTTTTTCTTCTAGTAGCGCTGCAAATGAGTTAAGTTGATAAGAACCTAGTGATTCATCAGCAGACATGTTGTACCTGTGAATAGAGTATAGGTGCGCAGAATTTGAAGAGGTCATATGCGTTCTCAGAAATTGTAAGAGAGATAGGTGTGAAGAATTTGACCATGGATGTCTTGAGGAATTTTACTAAGTGTTCTTAGCCTTAGGTTCCAGAGTTGTGCAAATTTGAGAATTCGCACAATTGCGGAATCTGAAGAAAGTCATTATTTAGGGAAAATCATCAAGTATCAAGTATGAGGAGATGTAAGGTGCTTGTGTATTTGATTTATAATATATAAACACCTATTGAGGAATTTGTGAATAGACTTGGTTGAGTTTAGCATAGACGAGGAAAGGGTTCGATCACATTCACTTAGATGAAAATTAACTTGAAGAATTAGCAATAAGTGAATGTTGTTGAGGACATTGAAAAACTCAAATATATATATATATATATATGTAAAGTCAATGAAGAATATGAGTCTCAAAAGTTTTGAAGAATTTGAAAAGTTGATGAATTTGAAAACTTGAAGAATTTGAAAAATTGAGGAATTTGATAATTTGAAGAATTTGCAACGGTGCTCAATTTTGAAGAATTTCAACTTTTGGTTGGTGGTGTAACCCACCGTATAGGAATGATGATTTTAGACACCACTTACAATTGTCGTAGAGTTCTGAGAATCAAACTCTTCGTTAATTTCTTCACACTTAGAGAGTTATTCTTCATTGATTGAAGAAAAACGTTACTTCGTGTGTTGCATATCTAAGTCATGAATTTTGCATACGTGTTAGGATGTGTGTTCTTCATCAAAGAACATTAGAAGATTCTAAGATATTTAGCTCACACCGCAACTTGCAAAATCTCTTTTCATCCAAGGGCTTTGTGAAGATATCGCCCAGTTGTTCTGAAGTGGGAATGTGATTGATGGAGATGTCTCCCTTGAGTACATGATCTCGAAGAAAGTGATGACGAATCTGGATGTGCTTGGTCTTGGAGTGCTGAACTAGGTTGTACGCAATCTTGATGGCACTCTCGTTGTCGCAGTAAAGAGGCACATTCTTCAGCTTGATGCCGTAGTCCTTGAGGGTTTGATTCATCCAGAGTAACTGAGCACAACACGAGCCAGCAGCAATGTACTCAGCTTCTGCAGTAGAGAGTGAAACGCAGTTCTGCTTCTTTGAGGACCAACAGACTAAGGATCGTCCGAGGAAATGACATGTGCCTGAGGTTGACTTGCGATCCACACGATCTCCAGCATAGTCAGCATTAGAGTATCCAACGAGGTGAAGACTTGAGCCCTTGGGATACCACAATCCAAGTGTTGGTGTGTGAGCTAAGTATCGAAGAATATGTTTCACAGCCTTATGGTGTGATTCCTTCGGTGTTGCTTGGAATCGAGCACACATGCAGGCACTTAGCATTATATCAGTCCTAGATGCACATAGGTACAATAAGGAGCCAATCATGGAGCGGTATACCTTCTGATCGAAATCATTACCATTTTCATCAATGTAGAGATGGCCTTTTCAAGGCATTGAAGTTTTTGACACCTTTGCAATCTTGCATGTCGAATTTCCTCAGAACATCTTTGAGGTATTTCTCTTGTGAGATGAAGATGCCATTGTCTTGCTGATGAATTTGAAGACCTAAGAAAAATTTCAACTCTCCCATCATAGACATTTCATATTCTTCACTCATCATATAGGCAAATTCATCACTGTAACATTTGTCAGTACATCCAAACATAATATCATCAACATATATTTGGCATATGAATAGTTCATTTTCATAGGATTTCGTGAAAAGAGTAGGGTCAAGTGAACCGGGTTTGAAGCCTTTCTTCATGAGGATTTCCTTCAGAGTGTCGTACCACGCTCGAGGGGCCTGCTTGTGGCCATATAGGGCCTTGTTTAGTCTGAAGACTTTGTCAGGATGCTTAGGATCTTCAAAACCTGGGGGTTGAGCAACATATACTTCTTCCTCAAGCTTACCATTGAGGAATGCACTTTTCACATCCATTTGATATAAGATGATATTATGATGGTTAGCGTAAGCCAGTAATATGCGAAGCTTCAAGTCTAGCAACAGGTGCAAAAGTTTCATCAAACTCAATTCCCTCAACCTATGTATAGCCTTGAGCTACAAGTCGAGCCTTATTCCTCACCACAAGACCATTTTGGTCTTGCTTGTTGCGGTAGATCCACTTGGTACCTATGATGTTATGCTTGCGAGGATCTGGCCGGTTGACAAGTTCCCACACGTTGTTGAGCTTGAACTGATGCAATTTCTCTTGCATAGCTTGAATCCATTCGGGCTCCTTGAATGCTTCATCAACTTTGGTGGGCTCTAAGATAGAGAGAAAGGCAAAGTGCCCACAAAAGTTAGTTAGATGTGAAGCATTTGAGAGTGTGAAAGGACCTGGTGCATTGATGTCATCGATGATTTTGTCAATCTGCGCTTCATTTGCTACTCTTGGATGAGCAGGTTGATGAGGCTGAGGAGTTTCATCAGCACCATTTTCTTTAGGTATATCAGCATGAGAGTCTTCATTTGTTGGAATGATTTCCTCAGTGGGTATGACATCTTCAGTTGCCTTCGGCTTGATGGATTCCTCAGGAGATTGTTCATCTAACACAGAAGGCAGGTGCTCTCTTTGCGAGCTATTAGTTTCATTGAACCGCACATCTACATTTTCAACCACCTTGTGATGGTAGGTGTTGAAGACTTTGTAGGTGTGCAAATCCTTTCCATAACCAAGCATAAAACCTTCATGGGCTTTCGATGCAAACTTAGAACTATGGTGAGGATCTCTGATCCAACATTTTGCATCGAAGACTTTGAGATAACTTACATTGGGTTTCTTGCCTGTCATGAGCTCGTATGAAGTCTTCTTGAGGAATTTGTGAAGATATACCCTGTTGATGATGTGGCATGCAATATCAATTGCTTCAGGCCAGAAGCGACGAGGGGTTTTGTATTCGTCAATCATGGTTCGAGCCATCTCAACAAGAGTCCTGTTCTTGCGCTCCACGATGCCATTCTGCTGAGGAGTGTAAGGAGGAGATAACTCATGCGTAATACCAAGTTCATCAGGATATTCATCAAGGTTAGTGTTCTCAAATTCAGTCCCATTATCACTCCTGATATGCTTGATCCTTATGCCAAAGTTGGTGGAGGCCCTTGAAGCAAATCGTCTGAAGACATCCTGCACTTCATTTTTGTACAGAATGATATGCACCCATGTGTAACGAGAGTAATCATAAACAATGACAAATCCATACAAACTTGAAGAATTTGTTACTACGGAGTACTGAGTGGGACCAAAGAGATCCATATGAAGCAATTCAAAAGGTCGCGTAGTGGTCATGATTGTCTTCGAGGGATGCTTGGATCTGGTCATCTTCCCAGATTCACATGCACCACAAAGGTGGTCCTTGAGGAATTTAACACCCTCGATGCCAATGACGTGCTTTTTCTTCACGAGTGTGTGCAGATTCCTCATACCAGCATATCCAAGTCGTCGATGCCACAACCAGCCTTCTGAAGACTTTGCAAGTAAGCTAGTGGCAGGTTGAGGACCTATAGAGAAATCAACAATATACAAGTCTCCTCTCCTAAAGCCTTCGAAGACTTTGGAATTGTCAGATTCCATGATGACAAGACAACGATATTTTCCAAATACGACAACCATATCAAGATCACAAAGAATTGAGACAGACATAAGGTTGAACCCGAGGGATTCAACAAGCATCACCTTGTCCATGGTTCGGTCCTTTGAGATAGCAACCTTACCAAGCCCCAATACCTTGCTTTTTCGTTTGTCTGCGAAGGTGATATGCTTCAGAGGAGATGGAGTGAGTGGCAAATTCATCAGTAGATTCTTGTCACCCGTCATGTGGTTTGTGCATCCACTATCGAGAACCCACTCAGTAGCTTTTAGAGTATCATCCTGCAAATGAATTAGTACAACTTACGAACTCATATGCTTCAGAGTGAAGAATATGATATCAATTTCATCAGACAGAATTTCATCACATAAGATAGTAAGCACGTAGGGTGAGGACGTGAGAAATGAAGAATTCCTTTCATTATGGTTAGCTTGCGTCCTTTCAAGCATTTCCTCAGGTCTCCAGCAAATTCAGCAGATGTTCAAATTCATCTGGAGACCTGACCCTGCATAAGATGTCAGTTTGTTTTCTTCACCACCCACATCTGGAGGGGTGGCACATAATTCATCATTCTACCAGCACCATGTGAGAAGGGAGGCATTGAAGCAAGTGCGCTTCGTTTCACAGGGCGAGTGTTAGACTATTCAAATGAATAAGCAGAGAAATTCTTCGAGGACTTATGAACACAATGGTTTGAAGAATAATGCACATATTCATAATTCTTAGGTTTTCCCTGCGAAACAGAGGCATTAGCACGAGAATGATGATTTTGGCCATCTAAGGAATTTGGTCCAAGTGAGGACTTTGATCTGGGGTTCCGATTCTTCATGAGTGGTGTCGTGAAGACATTCACTTGAAGATTTTGTAGGTATCTCTTGGGAACCCAGATTTTCTTCATAGGAGAACCGTTCCTATAGTTAGTTCCAGCATATCTAGCAAATACTTCACTTCTCTGATTTTTGAAGAATCTGTAATTGGGGTCAAGTGACTCACAAGAGGAATATGAAGTTTCGCAAGTAAAGCCAGATAAAGTGGATGGATCTGCAGGAGATCCTTTTGCAGCCATCCATGAGGTTTTGGGGTACTGCTCAGGTGTACAGTAGGATCCATCAGCGTTGAGTTTCCTCACAAAGGCAATACCCTCTTTCCTAGGGCTCCTGTTTAGTATCTGCTTTTTGAGGACATCACAAAGGGTTTGATGCCCTTTGAGACTTTTGTACATGCCTGTCACATACAATTCCTTCAACCCTACATTTTCATCAGTGATACTAGTGGTATCCTCAAATGAGGAATTTAAGACCACAGGAATAGTTGAAGAAATTGCAGCAATAGAAGCACTTGAACATTCAGGTGAAGAATTAGCAGTTTCACGTTCGATGCATTTCAAACAAGGTGGAATGAAATCTTCCTGAGCGGTACTGATCTGTTGAGCCCGTAAGGAATCATTTTCCCTTTGGGGATCCTCATGTGACACCCTCAGTTTCTCAAGATCTTGCTTTCCTTGAAGGAATTCATAAGCAAGCATCTCATGATTAGCTAAGAGGTTGTTATGATGACTCTATAGGTTATCATACTTTGTATGAAGATTTTTAAGATCAACAGACAGAGTTTGAGTCCGATCCACTTCACAGTTTAATAGATCATCGCTTTTGTCTAGCATTTTCTGAAGCTTTTCAAGTGCACTTTGTTGCTTAGTGGCAATTTTAACAAGTTTAGCATAGCTAGGTTTCACATATTCATCAGATTCACCTTCACTTGATTCAGATGAGGAATGATGTTTGTGTTCCTTTGAGGCTTTTGCCATCAAGCAATAAGTGGGAGCATAATCATCGTTGCTGATGTCAGAGTAATTGGAGTAGTCGTATTCTTCATCGTTGAAGATAGACTTGCTGACAAAGGCGATAGCGAGAGCAAGGCTAGCGACACCAGATTTTGATTCCTCCTCAGATTCTTCATCTTCTTCATATTCTTCAGATTCTTCCTCGGAATCCATTTCCTTGCCGATGAATGCTCGAGTCTTTCTGGAACCATTCTTCTTGTGCTTTGAGGACTTTGAAGATGAGGACTTTGCAGATGAGGACTTTGAAGATTTCTTCTTTTTCTTTGAGTCATTAGAACTATCGTCCTTGTATTTCTTCTTCTTCTTTGAGTCTTTTTCCCAGAGAGGACAATCAGAGATAAAGTGACCAGGCTTCTTGCAACGATGACATGTTCTTTTTTTGTAATCTTCTGAGGAATCTGATTTCCTCAAGCCACCTTTTGATGACTTTCCAAATCCACCTCTTCTTGAGAACTTCTGGAATTTCCTCACAAGCATAGCTAGTTTCTGACTTAGTTCTTCAGGATCACCAAGGCTGCTGTCAGAATCTTCTTCTTCACATGAGGAAATTGCTTTTGCCTTCAGAGCACGAGATCTTCCATAGCATGGCCCGTAGAGGTCTCTCTTTTCAGCTTGTTGGAATTCATGAGTATTGAGTCTCTCAAGAATATCAGCAGGATCAAGAGCTTTATAGTCTCCACGTTCTTGGATCATCAAAACCAGAGTATCAAATGAGGAATCGAGAGATCGTAGCAGTTTCTTCACCACTTCATGGTTAGTGATATCAGTGGCACCCAGTGCTTGAAGTACATTTGATATATCAGTGAGGCGATCAAATGTTTGCTGAACATTTTCATTGTCAAGCTTCTTGAAGCGGTTGAAGAGATTGCGAAGAACATCAACACGAGAGTCACGTTGAGTGGAACCACCTTCGTTGACTTTGGACAGCCTATCCAAGATAAGCTTAGCAGACTCCAAAGTGCTAACTCTGCCATACTGACCTTTGCTCAGATGGCCACAAATGATATTCTTCGCTTGAGAATCGAGTTGCTTGAATCTCTTCACATCAACAGCAGTGACGGTGGGAGCGACAGAGGGCACACCATCTTCCACAATATACCAGAGATCATTGTCAATAGCTTCAAGGTGCATACGCATCTTGTTCTTCCAGTAGGGGTAGTCCGTCCCATCGAAGGTAGGACAGCCCACGGAAACCTTGATCATACCTGCAGTCGACATAACTAAAACTCTAGGTAGTTAAACCAAAATCACATAGAGTGAGGGAGTACCTGCTCTGATACCAATTGAAAGTGCGTTATATTGGCTAGAGGGGGTGAATAGGCGATTTATACAAATTTATCACTTGAGGAATTTCAACTTTGAGGAATTTGAAATGTGACGAATAACTAGCAGTGGAATAAGTACTCAGGTGCATGGGGAGCATAGTATCAGCTTAGTCATCATGATGAAATGAAACATGCACGGATAGTGAGTAGCATGATAAGGATAAGCAGTGATGAACAAGGTAACTTCAAGAATTTGAGGTGAGGAATTTGCGAAAGTCTTCAGTCAAATTCTTCAAACAGTAACAATCAATTTCATCAACAGGTTTATGTGGAATAAGGAGGTTGAGGAAATAGAACTAGGTAGCTTGATGAAGACAATGGTTCAATGACCCAGTTCTAACTGCTGTGACAGTCGTACGTCTGGTTTGGAGCGGCCTGGTATTTAAACCAGAGGACACACAGTCCCAGGACACACAGTCCTTACCGTATTCTCCTTGAGCTAAGGTCACATAGTCCTCGCCCAACACTCGTGGTAAGTCTTCAGGGTAGACTTCCAAAACCCTCACAAACTGGTCACCCGGCGATCCACAATTTACTGTTGGATGCTCTAGACCAAGGTCACTTCATGGTCCCCAATTTACTGCAGGAGCACTAGACCATGACGCCTAACCGTCTGGAGGATGCACAGTCCTCAAAGGTAAAAAGCGTCGGTTCCACACAGGAATTTCTTCAGTGATGCTCAATCACTATGGGTTTTGTGGTTTGGTTTGTGGGTTTTTCCTCAGTGATGAGTTTCTCTCAAAGTCCTCAGAGGATAGGTTGCTCTCAAATGACAAGTGTCAGTTCTCTCTTGGAGCAGCCAACCAGCTAGTGGTTGTGGGGGTCGGCTATTTATAGCCAGGGTGCAACCTGACATGATAAGACATAAATGCCCCCAATGATATGACCGTTATGTGGATAAGAACGATTGGGGACAGCTGGCGCTAAGCACAGCAACGGTTGGAATTTGGAACTATGAATGTCCTGAGCTTATCATGATCCTCACTTGTAGGCAATTTGCAGTGGCGAAATCCTAACTCCTCAATCAGATCAATTTTCTCAGAGACCAGAAGACCTTCATCTCTGTCACTGAAAAACTTGTCTGACCCGTAAGAGATTTCCAAAAGCTTCACTCGAAGAATTGTATGGGTTGAGGATTTTGGAGTTGAGGATCAGTTGGAAATTTTCCTTAGTATTACCTCGGCCCCCTTTAACAGTACGGTGTTTCCTATGACTCAAATAAAGGAAATGAAACTACGAGAACAAGAGTCTTCACGCTTCATATTCCTCATTCATATCTTCAAGGTCACACCAACTTCTTCATTTTCAAAGTCTTCACCAAATTCATCAGAAAGTCGTCAGCAAAGTATTCACTTGAAGACATACATTTTTAGGGGTCGATAATCTTCGAATATATCAAACTCCTCATCGACTTATTGAGCCTGTGTATACTCACAAACACATTAGTGCCTTAACCTATAAGTCTTCAATACACCAAAATCACTAAGGGTCACTAGATGCCCTAACAGGAAGGACGACAGATCGCAACCTGCGGTGGAGTCCACAATCTGGTCAATGCGCGGCAAGGGAAAAGGATCTTTGGGACAGACCTATTTTTGTCTATGAAATCGATGCATAGCCTCCACTTCCCACTCTCCTTGCGCACCACCACTGGATTGGCCAACCACATAGGGTGGAGTACTCCTCTAATCAGGCCAGCTGCCTCTAACTTCTTGATTTATTCGGCAATAAACTGTTGCCGCTCCAAAGCTTGCTTCCGAACCTTCTGCTTGATGGGCCGCGCATGTGGGAAGATGGCAAGGTGGTGCTCAATCACCTTCCGGGGAACACCATGGATATCAGATGGTTACCATGCAAACACATCGACATTCGCCCATAGGAAGGCGACATGCGTGCTTTCCTATTTGTCGTCAAGGGTGGAACTTATGGTGAAAGTGCCCCCCGTGCCATCCTCCTTGGCGGACACCTTCTTGTTCTCTGCCAGGGCAGCCTTGGACTTTTTGATCTTGCCGGTGGATCTCTCTGGCATATCTTCAAAAGTAGCACAAAACTCTGAACAGGTGCGCTTGCCGGAATGTGCGGCAGACGCCTTGCCGGTCTCCCCCAGGGAGCTTCAACGGCAGGAGCAAGTGCCTTGGTGGCAGGTGTTGCGACTGCGCCCCGGTAGGGTTGGTCGGCGCAGATAAGCGCGCTTTTCTTCAGCATGTTGTAAGCGAAGTGGGAGGCTGCCATGAACTTGGCTAGTGTTGGACGCCCGAGAATGCCGTTGTATGGCAACGAGATCTCGGCAATGTTAAGGATGATCTTCTTCGTTCAGTAGTTGATACCGCCGTTGAACATCACCAGCAACGTGACCTTTCCTTTCAGGTGAGTGCTTCCCGAATTGACCCCTTGGAAAGCGCCTGTTGGCTCAAGATCTTCGTCAGGAATCTACAACCTCCAAATGACATCGGGCGAGATCAGGTTCAGGCTGGCCCCACTGTCGACTAACATCTTCGTCACCTTGAGGTTGCGGATTGTTGGCGAGACCAACAACGGCAGGCATCCGACCACAGTTATGCGATCAGGGTGATCCTCGACATCGAAGATTATAGGAGTGTTGGACCATTTGAGAGGTTTCTGTGTGCCGATGGAGGGCTCTACCGCATTAACCTCGCGTACCCACTGTTTAAGTTGGCGGTGAGAGGAATGCGATGAGGCTCCTCCTTCTATGCACATCATCTCCGTGGCCTTCTGAAACTCATGATCACTAGACTCGTCATCCTGTTCGACATCATCATCATCTCCTTCTTGTTTCTCACTGCCACGGGCGGGCCGATCCTTCTGTTTCTTGGGCTTGCTGCGGCGGCCCCCTCGGCCAACACGCTTCTTGACGGACCCCTTAGCACCATCCTAGCCCGTCTCCTTATTTCGCCTTTCATATTCGGCCCTCTGCTTCTTGGAAGCTGCTCAACTTGCCGGCAATCTTGGAGGTCGGTGCCTTTGGTGCTATGGATCTTGCAATACTGCTTGCCGGAGTCTCCTGGCTTCCCGGCAGCCGCCAAGGTGTGGCAGGAGGCACACCCGGCAACATCGTTGCTGGGGTCATCGACCTTGCCTTTCTTGGCGGCGCCGGGGTTGCCGGATCCTTCGACGGCAAGCATGGTCTTGCCCTTGCTCTTCTTGTTCCGTCATCGGCCCTCCTTTATTGGGACATCAGTATCCTCATCTTCAGAGTCAACCTATGCGCCGGCTTCTTCACCAGGGAGTCTTCTCCCTTCTTCAGCCCGAGCGCACTTGTTGGCCAGAGCATAAAGCTTAGCAACGTCCTTGACTCTGTTCATTGCGAGCTCGTTCCACATCCTGTAGTTGTGCATGTTCTGATGGAACGCACTAATAACAGTAGCAGGGTGAATGTCTGGGATGTTGTGGTGTACACGGCTGAACCTTTGGATGTACTCGCGTAGAGTTTCGCCTTCTTTCTAGGGGATGATGTGCAGATTGCTCTCCTGGCCAGGAGCTTGATGACCTCCGGTGAAGGCGCCAATGAACTCGTGACACATGTCTGCTCAGGAGGTGATGGATCTCTCTGGCAAGTGCATCAGCCATGACCTGACATTCGGCTTAAGCACCAATGGGAAGTAGTTGGCCAATATTTTGTCGTTGCGGCACCGGCAGCCTGCACCGCAATGGTGTAGACGGTCAGGAACTCTGACGGATGGGTCTTGCCGTCATACTTCTCCAGGACTTCTGGTTTGAACGTGCGGGAATTGGCCCACTGGACTTGTCGCAGCTTAGAGGTAAACACTGGACAACCCACCTCGTAAGGTAGGCTGACAGGGTACCCCGGTCCGGACTCGTCTACAGCGGGCCCCGCGTACCTGTCCGACTGGAGACCCGCTTCCCTTTGCCGCTCGATCGTTGTTCAGGCGTCTTCCTTGCCGCGTTCCCAAAGCACATGACGCTGATCGCGGCGTGTCCAGGGGTCAGAAGATGTCGTCGAGTAATCGTCGTAGGCGACGGTCCGCTGGGTCGGCGACTGACGATGCTGTCACGGAGGAGAGTGCGCCAAGGTCGCACCGACTCCGGGCACTTCTCCACTGGTCTGATGCGCCCTTGCGGGCTGAAGCTTATCTGCGAGGTTGAGGAGGCTCTGAATGGTCGCTCTCCATTCGCCGAGCTTCTCCGCAGCAGAAGGGAAGTTTAGGAGTAGTTGCGCTCGCGCCATCGCTTCTTCCGCCATGGATGGCAGCGAGCGATACGAGGAACGAGAGGTGCTCTGACTCCTTATCGTGTTAGAAGGAGCACTGCCGCGATCCCGCGTCAGCTTGCCACTCCCACGCGTGATGGTCCCATGCATCTTGGGAATGATGCGCAGGAGCTTTTCCGTGGGGACATTGAGAACTGCGGGCCCCGTGGCACGGCTCTCCACGCGCGTCCTGAGAAGCTCGCGGCGTAGGCACCGGCGTGGGTGCCCTGGGAGATACTCTTCCGCCCCCGGAGTTCGCCGTACCATCTGCAAGCGGTGCCGCTCTGTCTTGAGAACCAAGGGCGTGGGGGTTCCCACCATCGCCATGGGCGTCTCTACGGCGGATGTCGCCGCTTGCTTGGCCTTGGTCACCGGAGCATCACGGAAGTTCTGAACCTCCGCCTCCTCCTCCTCCACTTGCGTCCATGCCGTCTCCTGTCTTTGAAGATACAGGAATGGCGGACGCGGATGGGCCAACTGCTGCCAGGCCCTTCTTCTTGGGGGTAATGCGATGATGAAGCTAGGGCGCAGATCACCCGAATGGGTTCATACCACTCACGCGCCCCCTACCTGGCGTGCCAAAGATGTTGTGGGAACAAACACCTATGGGATCATGGGCTCGCCTTTCGGTTCGGCGGGGGGCAAGATGGCACGAAGAGCCGGTCTGGTGAGCTGCGCGCGGGGAGTTTTTACCTAGGTTCGGGCCACACGGATGTGTAAAAACCTACTCCTACTTGGTTATATTGATCGTGTTCTCGGGTTCTGTATACAGGAGCGCCATGAACGAGTGCTACATGAGCTTGGTAGTCTCCAGCAGTCTAACCGTCGGGCTGTCAGGTTGTCTAACTACCCAACTGTCTAAAAGCCAAAGAGCCAAAGGTCCAAAAGTTCTGAGTCCAAAAGTCCTCCTCTGCAACGCCCTGGGCCTCCTTTTATACCTAAGGGGATCCCAACACTGGCGTACAGTGTGCACACAGGATGCACAGTGCTACAATGCTATCGTATCTAACCCTGACAGAGTAGGACAAGGGCATTAAATGCACTGTTAGAGGCCTCAGTCCGTCAATGGGATGGGACGGGGGCCCATCCCATCGACGCCACTTAGCTCCCTCCAACGTTGATGTCGCGACACGCGTCTAGGTGAATCGACACCTAGCTTGTGTGCTGGTAGTCCTTGCCGGGGCCTTGCCTTACCGGAATTTTCCCTTCCCAAGGGCCTAGAGGCTCCAAAGCCCTCCTGACAAGGTCTTGCCGGTAGTCTTGAGTCTTCTGTGCTGGTGCTTGATAAGTCTTCGCTGGGCCTTGCCGCCAGGGCAGCTACTACTACCCGTGCATGAGTAAAGGGGCACTACATGTCCCAAAAACTCTAGTGCATCGACAGTCCAAGACCGTGATTCAAAAGAGCAGAACCTAGGGAGAGAAAAACAGGACAATACAAGTCTCCATGGCAGGAGGAGAGGGTGGGGATTGACTCCACTGGTTGGATTTGCGAAAGAATGGCCAGAAATGGAGGTCTGGCTACGGCCTTCGCGGCCATGGAGGTGCCCGGAGAGAGAGAGCCATGAGAGAGAGGGGTTGAAGGGGTACGGGGAAGTGGAAGACCCCCCTGGCCCACCCCATATCCTTTCGTGGGGTCACACAGTCGGTAGTACCACCCTCCAGGCAATAGTACCGCCTTCGTTCTACACTATGGCAGGAGGCCCAGTAGAACCACTCCAACTGTAGTACCGATGGCCCTAGCGGTAGTACTGCTTAGTACTACCACCCAAGACAGCGGTAGTACCGCGCTGGGCAACAACAAGGCAGAAAAAGACTCAAGGGTGGCTTATGCAAAATTTCGTTTTGGTTAAAGGGTTGGAGACAACAAATCCGTCCAAAAAGTAGGAAACACTCCGATGATGCCGATAAAAAATCAAAAAGGTTGGAGTGATCCTAAAAACACAAAAAACATGCTACTCAAAAGCAAATGCCTCGCTAGGAGAGGCGGTGGCCGAGGCCACCTCTGTTTGAGTCAATTGGTATGGCATGAAGATTTGAACCTTGGGCCCATGACCAAAACTCGTCTTTGAAACACAATAACCATCAAAAATGGCGAACGTGAAAGAGTACGATTAGTTTATGCATAATAGGAGGAGGGATAGTTCATTGAGAGAACTAGACCGCCTAAGTCCATGCCGGTGGGGACCCCGACTCATAAGTCATGATCATCGAACGCACGTGTACAGTGATCCCAGAGATCAATGCTCACTTAACACACAGAAGCCGAATAACAAGAGTCTTACATCCACATTTAGCGTCTTACACAAATAAAGACCATGAAAGTCTAATCTTACATAGGTAGGGCCACAAGGGACAAACACTTAAACAGAACAAGCAATGGAAATCTTGATCGAAAGCGTGAACCCATGCCATCTGCCTTAAACCTACAGGCACTCTAACCGGGAAGCGTCCTAGTTCGCATGTTTGTCAACAATGAACTCTTCAACGTAATCCTGTTGTTCCATGCCTGGCCAATTAAATAACCAGTGGAAAGCTAATGAGTACTTTGAATGTACTCGCAAGCAACCCAAGTTGTGGACGGTAATAAATATGCATGATATAGCACCAAGTAGGTAATTTGCAGAAAGCTAATTTTGAATGCAATGACATGATCAAGTAACTAGGTAAGCATGCATCGATAGTTGGCGGATATCCATATGAACAAGTTGCAGACATCATCATAAGCAGGGGTTGAACATCTCATGTTCATTAATCACATCAAGTATTCAGACTTGTCTCAAGTATCATACTCTTGTCTCCCGTAGACACACATGCCATGTTTGTGAAAACATCTGGACATAGTCTAAGCAGCACCACCCATCTATCCTTGACCATGGACACGACTATTCGAATAGTTTTACACTCTGCAGAGGTTGCACACTTTACCCACAAGACTCGGGGAACTTCCGTGTCATCCACGACTCGTGGTATAGAACATACCCAAGGTAAGCACCCGCACAATGCCTTTCCCCTGGCAATACTAAACAAAGAGTCCACTCGATTGGTACCCATCCCACATGATGTACAACACTCGTATCATCCATGCAGGGACCAACGGTGTGCCCGGTGCCTGTGAAGACATCGCATGATCGTCCATACCGGCATGACCCCGTATCGAGAGTGACCCCACCACTCCTTGCCAGTAACCACCAAGGTGATCAACAAAGCCCCGTCCCATAAGGGGTATCGTGGTTGTGCATGTAAGGTTGGGACAGTTGAAAGATCTTAAATCTAATCCGTTTGCGAAAACACACAATCATCTTGTCCTGGCACACCACTTCTTTCTCAAGTGGTCACCCATCTCATCATCATCTCCCTCAAATGTTAGGGGCACCCGATGGGGTTTTCAAAAAGTCTTTGAAATCATCTCTTTATTTCCATCGCCATGCATATTCACTTCCCACTGGCATCGCAACACTAGTAGAAAACCAACCTTTTGTCCGCATCATTAGTCCCGGTTGGCTCTTGGGTCGGCACTAATGTGATCATTAGTGCCGGTTCGTGACGGGTATCATTAGTGTCGGTTTGTTACGGAACTTTAGTCCTGGTTGGTAGCTCCAACCGGCACTAAAGGTGTGGTGGCAGGCTGGCGTCAGCATGTGGCCCCACAGGAACCTTTAGTCCCGGTTGGTGGCTCCAACCGTGACTATAGGCTAACCTTTAGTCGCGATTGGAGCCACCAACCGAGACTAAAGGTTGGTCATGGCTGTGGTGGGAGTTTAGTCCCACCTCGCTAAGCGAGGGGTGCTCGCACCAGTTTATAAGCCCATCCCTCTCTGCCTTGTTGAGTTCCTCTCAAATTAAAAATAGATGCACTTATATGGGGAAATTTGAACTCAAATCAAACTAAATTCCAGTCTGATTTCAGGTCGAATTTTCCCTACATAAGCGCATCTATGTTCATTTTTCCTATTTATTATGTTATTTCAATTTTTTAAACATATTTTAACTGAAGAATTTTTCTGCATTAAATATGCACCATTCAATGCCACATCATCACTTTTCAACCCTTTTCTAACCTCGTTTAATTTTTTTCATGCATTTCCTGATTTATTTTGAGCTAAAATGACCCTCAATTGAAAAGCAGTGCAAATTAACTCTGAAATGGTTGAATGTTGGCATGGTATCATCATTTAACCACATAGCATGTTATAAATAGTTGAGAGGGTTACGGCAAAAACTGGATGCACTTCGTGTACAAAATGGATAATCTCTTTCGAAGTATCAGGGTTTCGGATGATACCTCGCCTATTACAAAGGCATTTCATTTTTTTTAAATTATTTGAACTCCATACTTTTTGTGTGTTCAAAATGCACCATTCAAAGCCACATCATCACTTTTCAACCCTTTCTGACCTCATTTGCTATTTTTCATGCACTTACTGATTTATTTTAGCAAAATAATCCTAAAATTGAAAAGCACTTCAAATGAACTCTGAAAAGATCGAAAGTTGGCATGGTATCATCATTTCACCCACATAGAATGTTATAAAAAGCTGAGAGGGTTACGTCAAAAACTGGATGCACTTCGTGTACAAAATGGACAATCTCTTTCGAAGTATCAGGGTTCCGGACGAAAACTCGCCTGTTACAAAGACATTTCATTTTTTTAACTTATTTGAACTCCATACTTTTTGTGTGTTCAAAATGCACCATTTAGAGCGATATCATCACTTTTGAACCCTTTCTGACTTCATTTGCTATTTTTCATGCACTTACTGATTTTTATCCAACAAAATAACCCTGAAATTGAAAAGCACTTCAAGTGAACTCTGAAAAGGTTGAAAGTTGGCATGGTATCAATATTTCACCCACATAGCATGTGCTAAAAAGTTGAAAGGGTTACGATAAAAACTGGATGCACTATGTGTACAAAATGGACAATCTCTTTCGAAGTATCAGTGTTTCAGACAAAAACTCGCCTATTACAAAGGCATTTCATTTTGTTAACTTATTTGAGCTCCATACCTTTTGTGTGTTCAAAATGCACCATTGAAAGCCACACCATCACTTTTCAACCCTTTCTGACTTCATTTGCTATTTTTCATGCATTTACTGATTTGTTTTAGCAAAATAACCCTGAAATTGAAAAGCACTTCAAATGAACTCTGAAAAGGTTGAAAGTTGGCATGGTATCATCATTTCACCTAGATAGCATGTTATAAAAAGTTGAGAGTGTTACGGCAAAAACTGGATGCACTTCGTGTACAAAATAGACAATCTCTTTCGAAGTATCATGGTTTCAGACAAAAACTCGCCTGTTACAGTGGCATTTCATTTTTTAAATAACCTGAGAATTACTAAATTGAATATAATGATAAAACACGATAATATTAAATAGTAGAAAAAGAATCACTTGGAAATCTATTTTTAAAGTAAAGTTATTCACAAATTAGTGATTCACACAATTTTCAAATAATTCAAATTTAAACTATTCGAATTTGAAAACTACTACCACTAACAGAAAGTTTATAATTTTTATGACCTAACGCAAAAAGATTCACTCATTAACTCTCAATAAAGCACAAAAAAACTTAGAAACAACAGAAAATAAATAAATAAATAAACAAAAAAAATGAAAAATAATTAAAAAATAGGCCGCCTACTGGGCCGCGATGCCTGCATACGACTAGAAACCCAACCTGGGCCAGGATGCAGGCCCGCAAGGCCCAATAGGGCCGCACAGGTTTGATAGACCCACATAGGCCTGCTTACACAGGAGCTCGAGGGAGCAGCCGCAACGTGGCTTATAAACCAGTGCGGCTGCCCCTCGCTTGGCGAGGTGGGACTAAACTTCCACCATAGTGCCTCGTGCCAGGAACTGGCCTTTACTCGCGGTTGGTGGCTCCAACCGTCACTAAAGGCCCCTTTAGTCACGGTTGGAGCCACCAACCACAACTAAAGGGTTTCGCTTCCCGCCGCTTCGGCTGGTGAAATTCACCTTTAGTCGCGGTTGGTGTCTCCAACCGCGACTAAAGGGGGGTCTTTAGTCGCGGTTGGAGCCGCCAACCGTGACTAAAGGTCCTCCTATATAAGCAACACTTGAACTTTTTTCATTTTCCCTCTGCTTTCTTCGTCTCTTCGACCACACAAGAGATCGCCGCCCGCGCACGCCTGACGTCGTCACCGCCCCGACGCCGTTGCCACCCTAACACCGTCGCCGCCCAAACCATTGCCGCCTCCGACGCGCCGTCCACATCGTCGCCACCCTAGACACGCCGCCCCCCGTCACGTGCCGCCCGGCCCCGCCTCCTCGAGCTTGTGCGTCGTCGCCCCGCTGTGAGCCCTTGAATCACCTCTGGAATTTTTTGCTTAATAATTAGATGAATTCTATATATATTAGATGTTAATTATATGTATATTAGTTGTTAATTAAATGATAATTGGATGAATTTTGAATGTTAATTAGATATTAATTAGATGTTAGATGAATTAGATGTTAGATAATAATTAGATGTATATTAGTTGATTTTTGAATGTTAATTATAGGTTAATTAATTAGATGTTAGATGAATTAGATTTATATTAGATGTAAATTAGATTTATATTACATGAATTTTGAGTGTTAATTAAATGTTAGAGGAATTTTTTTCATAAGAATTTTTTTCTCGGAGTCAATGATGCCTCGGCCCCATCCTCGTCGTCGACTCGTTCGTGACGACGTCCTGCTGCAAAAGGGCAACGTTCAGGACTGGGCCCTGCCTGGCTGGCACCGGAGGTGCTACCTTCAGGGGCGCGTAGCTTGGTGAGGAATCTGGGTCCCGTCATCGACCTGGAGCTTCTTTGGTGGCGTTCACGTGGGCCACTTTCGGTGCGGAGGCAGACGACCCTGCCGGAGGTGGTACATCACCGTTTCAGGGAGGAGGACGAGCACGTCCGTCGGTACATGGATGCGTTGGATGTCAGGTTCTCCAACACCTGGCACGTTCTTCAGGGATCTCACCCGGGCTATGATCCTATCATAGTTCCTTGTCTTTGGGTGTCCACCGCCTGCCGCGCGAGACGTCAACTGGATCTGTAGTAGTGATATTATATAATCAATAATAGTCGAGATGTATTAGTAATAATATTCGAGATGTATTCGAGATTATATTCGATAATATTCTAGACGATTTATTCGAGATTATATTCGATGATGCATATTATGTACTATGATTCAGTTTTCCTTATTGATAGCATGCATTCTAATTTGAATACTAAATTGTTTTATCTTTCTTCTGGGTTAGTTAAATATAAGCTATGGACAATACCGGCAGAGAAGGAGAAGAGGCTCTGTTCGACATCATACGCTCCACGAGCCCAGAGCATGAACATGAAGATGATGACGGCTCACAATATCTGAACAATTCTGATGAGGGTTGTATGTTTGATGAAGACGAAAGAATAGATTAATTCGACAACGATGTTGACGAAGAAAATACTCTTCAAATAACAAAGACCGGTGAGGTATATTTATTATATAAGCCATCTGATGATCATTACATGTCTTAATTGAGTTGTATATGTATTAATGGATCGATCTTTCTTCTTTTAGGCCTCCGGATCGAGCAAATCTTCTACAAGCGACAGGGTAAAGCGAGGCCCGGCCAGAAAGTTGGACGCTGGCATAAAGTTCAGCATTGATTCCATCAATACATCAACTGGCGAACCGCTTGAACCTAAGAAAAATGTGACCAAATTCAAGAATTAATGCGGAGTTATTGTCAGGGACGTAATCCCAATCTCCAGAAAAGAATGGAAAAAGCCACCAAAGGGAGATCGACAAGGAGTTACTTTTGTCGATGAAAGAGCAAAAGATGTGCTTTGGACCGAGCTGTTGTGACATTTCACACTACTAGATAACTTGATAGAGGCAGATCTGAATAAAGTCAGAAACTATGCCCTTAAAAAGATGGCGATCGCATTCCACACCTTCAAGGAAAATGCATGGGCTGCGTACATCAAAGGAAACCAGACGACTCCAAAATTCGAGGGAGCACTGGTGAAGGCAAAAGATCACTGGGACGATTTCCTGAAGTTCAAGGAATTGGAACTAGCCAAGGAACGGTCGAGAAAGAACAAGATTAATGCTGCGAAAAAGGGGTGGCACCATACTATGGGGCAAGGTGGCTACCAAACGGCCCTGCCTAAGTGGGATAATTTGAAAAAGATATGATTAGTGCAAATGTCACTCCAGTTACAATGACCTGGCCCCTGAGGTGCAGGAATGGTTTTACACGCATGGGGGGAGGTTGGACCCAAAGAAATGGGCTATTATTGTGAAGGCAAGTCTTAAAAAAGTGATAGATGGAATTCTGATGAAAATAGAAGAAGCTCGAACGGGGGTGTTCACACCTAAAAGAGAGGACAATAAGCGTACGCACGCCCTGAAGAATCCTAAACACCCGGGACGAACACGAGGGAAAGACATTGTTCCGTGGTTTGAGGGGTTTGATGGTTGGAACGACGACTATAGAAGCCGTGCGAGAAAGAAGATGCAGGAGGAGCGGAAGAAGGAGGAAGCACTCTGCCTTGAAGGCCTCGAATCATAGCACCTGGAGTTGGAATCCAGAGTCAGGCGGGACAAGGAGCAGATCGACTCACTCAGCCAGGAAAGGGCGTCTCAGCGGCAACATGAGCAGATCGATCCATCATTGGATAACACCATACCATTATGCCGAGAAGCAGTGTGGGTTCCGCCCTGGCCGATATCGATGATGATGCACTGCTAGCTAGGTACCCTGTGGATGATATCAAAGATAGGACTAACCGTGAGCTACACATCAAAGTGAAGAACTTATCCATGAAGGTGGCGGACGGCTATGCTTTAGCAAATCCCCTAGAAGCAACCTTCCATTGCAATCCCATTCCAGCTGGCTATGCTCATGTCGGGGTTCATGAAGTGATGTCAGCATATCATGAGCTACAACTTGACATTCCTGGAGGTGACGAGGAGAGAACACTAGGAGAGGCCATACATGGTATCATTCTATGAAAAAAGGATTGCATCGTCTTTCCAAGGCCACTGACTCCTCCTCCTCCAAGTCTGCCGCCGTGTCAGTCGACTCCAACTCCTCCTCCAAGTCTAGCATGACGTCAGCCAACTCCTCCTCCTCCAAGTCCGGCACCGCGTCAGCCGGCTCCTCCTCTAGGACCGGCACCGCGTCAGCCGACTCCTCCTCCTCCAAGTCTAGCACCGCATCAGCTGACTCCTCCTCCAGGTCCGGCACGGCGTCAGCATGCTCTGTCGACTCAGTGTGCTATGTCGCCGAAGCAACAACGGAAGAGAGAGGCCGCATCTATGAGCACTAGTGGTACAACAGGCAAGAAATTCAAATATGGTCCAAGCATCCTGAAGCCTCTTCCGAAGTTGCCTTACCACCTAACCGACGAGGAAATCGACAGCGCAGTGGATGCCAATTTGAAGGCCCATTTTGGACCGAAACAGCCCCAACCACCAAAGGGGAAAGTACCTGAGCATGTATCACAACACTTCATTGATATGGCTCAACCGGCTCAGAAGGACAGCGACTATGTGCGGTCTATCAAGAATTCATAGTCATATCTTGCAAGAAAAAAGGAGTCGAGCTCGAGCTCGAGCCAAGGAGTTGGCAAAAAGAGGGAAAACTATCCCCCAGCTGGGAGAACAGGCAGTGCAATTGATCCCCCCGCTTATTGTACAAACACCTGTGAGTACCACCGGTCGTCCAGAAGTAACCGAAGAACATATTAGGATGGCTAAAGAGGCCGGTGTCACTATTGAACAACTCATAGGCCTTGAGGAAATGCCCATGCTTAAAGACTCAGAAGTAAAATATCAATATGCCCACGGCAAACCTCTAGTCAAGCCTGAAGATGTCAAGCTTCTACCAACGATAATGTATGAATTGAATACGTGGTACATGCAAATAAAAACGATGTGTGGATTCATTATGCAAAGTTGTTTCAGTTATTCAATCAAGACGCACTCGACAAATATTTAGTCAGTTGCTATTGTCTGTAAGTGATTTCCTTATATAATTGAAAGTCTCTAGCTAGTTGTGCTCTCGTTCATTACCTGAATTATTCTCACTATAATCGTTTCTGTGGTATTGTGCAGAATGAAGATGCAAGAAATGAAAGAAGCTGGACGCTATGGCATTGGGTTCATTGACCCAAATATGATTAATCAAAAGATATGGGAAACTTCTTATTTGAGAAAAGACACAGAGAAAAAAATTCTAGAATATTTGATCCATCTAAACACCCAACCAGAAATACTACTTCCTTACAACTTCGGGTGAGTGTTACTATATATATATAAATATATATATATATATATATATATCTTGTACTACGAACTCTATTTTTTGCTTACTAGATGTTAATAAGTGTTGTTGATGAGTTATGCAGCTACCACTGGATCTTGTTAATCATTCAAGTTGACAAGGGAAAAGTTGAAGTACTCGACTCGCTATTAAAGGATGCATCCGAATACGCAATCGTGAGGGGGCTTCTTTATAGGTAATTCAATCATTATCGCACTATGTCAGCCTCTATAATTACTTCATTTCCTGATATCAACTAGTTAATAACTCATTTATTCATTTTCTTTGTCGGCGGGCAGGGCTTGGGCCAAGTTCATCAAACAGGTCCTAGGGGACTGGGCACCACAACTGAAATGGGTGCGATCCAAGGTAATTAAGTACTACTAGCTAGCTAGCTACGTTCGTGCATATCTTCAATTGTAGTTTCAATACCATTATCATGCTTGATTAATTATTACCTGATTGAATTTTATTCTTGTAAAGTGCATGGTGCAAGAGCAGGGGACTAGTTTATGCGGATACTACGTTTGTGAGTACATTCGCATGATCACGTCTGAAAGGAGCAGAAACGAAAGAAATCTTTGGGTACATTTGCCAGAACACTATCCATATTTTTTTTATCATGATCTAGCTAATATATATAAACACAACTAATATATTCATCTTGATCTCCATCTTGTAGCTGATGGAGGTGAGGGGCCAACTCATACCAGAGGCTCGGCTACGAGCAATTCAAGAGGAATTAGCTAGATTTTTGCTCGACCAGGTCATAGATCCCAAAGGAGAATACCATTACAAGATCTACAGGGATTAGCTGGATGTCTAAGGGGCCTGCATATATATATATGTATGTATATATATATGTATGTATATATATATATATAACCGGCACTAAAGGCCCTTATGACCCGTGACAATAGGCCGGTTCTACACTAGTGCAACTACTAGCATCCTAACTACTCCCACCCTCACAACCCTCATAAGAATGGTAGGGTCATCTACTATGCAAGTATCAATGGTAGACTGTCGGAGGCATCCCACCGAAGGGGGAACACTACATCATGATCAGTCATCAAAACAACAAGTGCTATATGTCATGCATGAAAAAGTTTCTTAACATGGTTAAAGGGCTGCTTGCCTGGCTCAACAAGGTCTTCGGGGTCTTCGAAGTCTTCGGGTCCAACTTGCTTGTCAACAGCGCAATCTATCGTCACGATAAATAGCGGTAAAAATAAGCATCACACAAAACAGATCACACAACGCTAATAGTAAAATGCTACCCTATTCTGTTAAATACTAAAATCTATACTAAAAATAGTTATCTAGGATTTTGAAGTTAAAAATGTTTTCAAACTATTTAAAACAGGGGCTAATAATGCCAAATAGGGGCTTTAAATTGAAACAGTAAAAAAGGTTTTCAAATATTTTTACAAATGGCACTAAGAAATTCTATGGAATATTCTAGGATTTTAGGTGAAAGAATATTGTGCATTGGATTTATTTTCTGGCCTCTAGAATTTTTGGAAGCAGGGGTGAAATAGAAAAAGAAAAATGGCACTATGCCCTCTTGAGCCAAAATCATCGCAACTGATGCGCATGACAAGTTTATTTTTAAACCTACCCGCGGGCCCAACCTGGCAGCGAGAGGGGAGAGGGTGAGGGATGACAGGTGGGGCCCACCTGTCATACCCCCACCTCGCGACAGGGAGCAGAGGGGGCTCACCGGTGGGGGCTCAGGCCACGGCGGCTCAAGCGAAGGGCACTGGCATGCTCAGGGTCTTCCCACATGTCGGTGGGTGGCTGAGGGGGTTACCGGCGTGGAGGGAATCGCCGACGAGGAGGAACCCGCACGACGGCGAGGGTTTCCGGATCGGGTTCGAGCTCCTGGCCACGGAAACGAGAGGAACTGGGCACGGGAGAGCGTCTAAGGGAAGGAGGGAGCGACGGGAGAGCAGGGGGAGCTCGGGAGAGGGCTTTATAGGAGGGCACCAGTGTACCGTGGAGGATAAGGGCATCGCCACGGGCCATAGGGATGCCCGGGTCATGTCAGTGGTGGTTGTGGACTCGGTCCACGGCCGCAGACAAGAAAAGGGTACCCAGGGGGACCAGAGGTGCGCGCGTGCGAGCTCGGCAATTGGGGTACTTGGCCAGTGCCATGCGCAGGCTAAGGACGGCAGCAAAGGAGGAGGGAGGAGGGGCCCAACCTCCTAGAGCATTGTGGACGTCGAGGGGCGGCCGAGGGACATGCTCCCGCGTCCCCAAGTGGTCACGGGGCTCAAGATGGGGGCGGCTATAGTGCGGGAGTGCACTATAGCACACTGCAAAGCACCCAAATGACTGGCAGGGCATAGAAAATGGGCACCAGCATGTCCATTAGTGTCTTAGGGGTTCTGGAGATGCCCATGGGCTTGGAGAATCTAGGGGATAGGCAAGGGAGAAAAGAAATGAGAGGGGTGAAGTAAAAATGCTCTTGCCAGGGCTGTCCAGAGGTGGAAATGGTTTTTTTACTCCATATCCCAGTGGCTTATGGATCTGAGATTCTTACTGGAGGTGAAAGAGGTGAGTGTGCAACTGTGGTAAAAATTTGAGGCAAGGGAAAGAGTAGAGGTGGTGAAAACAATAGTTTCTAGAATTGACTAGGAGGTGTTTGATGGATATTAGGGCAAGCAAACGTACTTTTCTTGCCATGAGATTTTACAGGATCAAATGGTGGTTGAAAATAAGCTTAATCACCAAGTTTGAGATGGTTTGATGAAAGTTCACAATGTAACTTTGTGGAACCCTAGAAATCAACAGAATCTGGTTTCTATAGATCTAGTTATGTTAAGCTAATACCCTTGATGAACCACTTTGTGTAGCATCATTATTTGTTGATTATAACATGTCCAAAAGTTTGGAGTCAAGGGGAGAAACATCACAATGTAAAGTTGTTCAAATTTGAATTTGGACAAGGAGGGGGAATAGTTTGATGAACCAAATCAACTTGGATTGAGATGAAACTTTGCGCGATTATCACCTTTGATAGTGTTGACTTGCTGGAATTTTCTTGGAATTTATTGAGAAAATTTCTTATGGAAATATTTCAAAATCTTGATTTGGACAGAAAGGTTTTTTAGGGTTTTTTCCCATGATTTGAACATTACCATGTGTTGAAACTCATATATATGGAATGTCCACTGAGTTTCCCTGAATTTTCTCAAATATTTTGAAAGCATTTAAATAATTTTTCCCTATGAGAAAACATTTCTAGTCTTAAGAAAAAGCCTTTAATTAAAATATTAAAATAATCTTTAAAATTATTGTTTAGTGGTTTTGGGAAGTCATAAATATAGTAGGTTTGAAGTAAAGCCTTTGGGGAAGAAGGGTCCACCAAATTTGAGGACTTGTAGTGAAATCCTCATTTCAAGGCTTTTTTGAAAACCTAATTGGAATAAATCCTTTTGGTCAAAATAAATTTTATAAAAGTAGTTTTGGGCACTATCCACATGGCATGATCATTGGGAAAGAAGTTTGGGTCAAGGAAGATGATTTTGGAGAGGGGTGGAACCTAAGAGTGCCATACACAAACAACCAAGCAAGCAATAAGCAACAATTCAAACAAACACAAGCACTGAAAAAGTTTTAATTCGCTCCAAATTTTATAAATCCAAGCATAACAAGTGATACAAACACAGGGTGTGACAGACCTACCCCCCTTACAACAATCTCGTCCCCGAGATTCCTAGGCTAAGCGCTAAAAAGATGAGGGAACTCGGATCTAAGAGAGTCTTCATGCTCCCAGGTTGCTTCAGCTTCAGTGTGGTTGCTCCACTAGACCTTGAAGTACTTGATGGTGCGGCTTTGGGTGCAGCATTCTGCCTCATCTAGAATGCGGACTGGCCTCTCATGATAAGTGAGGTCTGGCTGAAGATCGATGGCTTGATGATCGATGTCCTTGCAGACTTCGGGGCGGTTGGGAACTTGGAGACACTTTCGGAGTTGTGACACGTGAAAGACGTTGTGGACATCTGATAGCGCGGAAGGTACATCTAGCTGATAGGGAACTTCTCCTCGTCTCATAGTGACTTTGAAGGGGCCTATGTATCTGGGTGCAAGCTTTCCATTGACGTTGAAACTCTTGGTTACTTTAAGAGGTGTGACTCGAAGATAGACATGATCTCCATTGTTGAACCTCACTTCTCGGCGGTGATATTCGGTGCAACTCTTCTGTCTTGATTTGGCAGTCTCCAGACGCTCTCGGATGAGTTGAACTTGCTCTTCTGCCTCGCGGAGGATGTTTGGTCCAAAGACTAATCCTTCTCCGGTCTTTGACCAGTTGAGGGGAGTTTGGCACTTGCGTCCATACAACACCTCAACTGATGCCATCTGAAGCCTCGCCTGATAGTTGTTGTTGTAGGAGAACTCAGCGAAGGGCAGGCAATCTTCCCACTTGGCTCCATACGCCAAAACACAAGTGCAGAGCATATCTTCGAGTATTTGGTTTACTCGTTCAGTTTGCCCACCGGTCTAGGGATGAAAAGCAGTGTTGAAGGAGAGCTTAGTCCCCATAGCTTCTTGAAACTTCTTCCAGAATCTTGAGGTGAACTGGGTTCCTCGATTGGACACAATTTCCTTTGGAACTCCGTGAAGACTTACGATGCGGTTGATGTAGAGGTTTGCAAGATGGCTTCCATCATAGGTGGTCCTAACGGGAATGAAGTGGGCTACCTTGGTCACGTGCTCGACAATGACCCAAATGGAATCATGTCCTTTACTCGACCTTGGTAAACCGGTGATGAAGTCCATCCCGACTTTGTCCCACTTCCATTCAGGCACATTGAGAGGCTGCAATAGCCTAGCGGGTCGCTCATGCTCTGCTTTGACTCTCTGGCACATATCACACTTGGCGACAAAGGTGCCTATCTCCCGTTTCATGCCATGCCACCAGAATCTTGCCTTGAGGTCTTGATACATCTTGGTTCCTCTAGGATGGATGGAGTATGGAGTGTCATGAGCTTCTTGCAAGATCAGGTTCTTGAGCTCCTCTTTGTTGGGTACGCAGATGCGATTCCCAAACCATACGACTCCTTGTTCATCCACAGAGAATCCTGGGTCCTTGCCTGCCTTGATCTTCCTCTTGATACCTTCATTGCTCTCATGTCCCTTCTGAGCTTCCTTAAAATCATCCATCAAGGTAGGCTTTGCTTCGAGGTTGGCGAGGAATCCAGGTGCAACCAGTTCCAAGCCAAAGCTTTCAAGCTCTTCATATAGGATGGATAGCCTTTCCTTAATCATGGCATTCAAGGAACAAGCCTTTTTTCTTAAGGCATTTGCTACCACGTTGGCCTTTCCGGGGTGGTATTGAACACTGAGGTCGTAATCCTTGATCAACTCCAACCATGTTCGCTGCCTCATGTTCAATTCCCTTTGGGTGAAAATATACTTCAAACTCTTGTGGTCTGTGTATATCTCACATCGCTTCCCGAGAAGGTAATGTCGCCATGTTTTCAAGGCATGAACCACGGCTGCCAACTCAAGATCATGAGTAGCGTAGTTCTCTTCATGAGGTCGTAGCTGTCTGGATAGATATGCTACAACTCTGCCTTCTTGCATCAGAACACTTCCAAGCCCGGTTCTCGATGCATCACAATATATTACAAACTCCTTGTGGATATCGGGGGTGGCCAAAACTAGGGTCGTGGTCAATCTCTTCTTGAGTTCCTCAAAGCTTTCCTCGCAATTAGCTATCCATTCAAACTTCTTGTCCTTCTTCAAAAGGTCGGTCATGGGTCGGGCAATGCTCGAGAACCCTTCCATGAACTTGCGGTAATATCCTACGAGTCCGAGGGAGCTCCTGACTTCCTTCACGGTGGTTGGGGATTGCCATTCAGTCACGACTTCAATCTTGGCAGGATCCACTGACAATCCTTCTGCCTTCAACACATGACCCAAGAATCCAACTTCATGCATCTAGAATTCCCACTTGCTGAATTTGGCGTAAAGCTGGTGCTCTCGAAGCTTGTCTAGGACCAATCTCAAGTGTTGCTCATGCTCTTCTTCAGACTTGGATAGGACGAGAATGTCTTCAATGAAGACGACAACGAACTTGTCCAAGTACTCCAAGAAGACTTTATTCATGAGGTACATGAAGTAGGCAGGGGCACTCGTTAACCCGAATGACATGAACGTGCATTTATAAAGGTCATACCGGGTTACAAATGTCGTCTTCGGAATGTATTGGGGTCTGATCTTCAACTAGTAGTACCCAAACCTGAGGTCGATCTTGGAAAACACCTTGGCTCCATTTAACTGATCAATTAGGTCTTCAATCTTGGGGAGTGGGTAGTTGTTCTTTATTGTGACTTCATTCAGAGAACGGTAATCAACACAGAATCTGATAGTTTCGTCCCTCTTTGACACAAATAGAATAGGTGATCCCCAAGGAGAGGCACTCGGGCGAATGAATCCTTTTCTCAGCTATTCTGCCAGTTGCTTCTTCAATTCAACCAACTCTTCGGATCCCATCCTGTAGGCCTTCTTACAGATGGGCCTTGATACGGGCATAAGCTCATTGATGAACTCAATGTCACGGTCAGGAGGCATTCCGTGCAACTCATCAGGAAACACATCTGGGTATTCACATACCACTGGCACTTGATCCAACTCAATTCCTAATAGATAGTTAGCCTGAGGGGCTTGAGTGCAGGCAGGGTTGGGAACATACTTGACTTCCACTCCTGGGCTATTGCTCATGGTGACAATCCTCTTGGCACAGTCCAACAAGCCTTGGTGCTTTGTTAACCATTCCAAGCCTAGGATCACATCCAAGCCTTCTGACTTCAGGATGATAAGGTTTACTAGAAAATCTACCTCGTTGATGTTAATCTCAACTCCCTTACAACCTATCCCAGATTTCATCACTGATCCCGGGGTTTGTATCAACATACGAGTACCCAGGGCTTCATGCCACTCTCTAGTGCAAACTTTTGGGTGAAAAGAATACGAAACTCCACAATCAAACAATACTATTGCTGGAGTTGAGTTGACAAGGAACGTACCCAGTATGACGTTCGCGTCTTCCTGGGCTTCCTCTTAAGTGACGTGATTCACACAACACTTGCAATTGTTGGGCTGGTTGCAGGGTGCGGGGTTCCCTGGGGGTCATCCGCGGCCTTGACCTTGGTTCGACACATTGGGGCACGATGCATCTGGCTTCTTGTTGGGACACAGCCGAGAGATGTGTCCTGCCTGACCACATCCAAAACAAGCGACTTGCCCAGGGTTGTTGTTGTAGTTTCTAGCATCGTTGTTGTTATTTGGGTTGTTGTAAGCTGGCCTGGGATTGGCATACTGCTAAGGCTTGTAGCTCGGATGAGGCGCAAGAGGTCTAGCGTGTTGTGGTTCATAGGTTGGCTTGGCTGGGGCTGGCTGCCAGGGTCGAGGCTTCTGCTTGCTGGAACTACCCGTGCTGATCATCTTGCGCTGGCGAGTGTCATCTATGGCATGACGCTTGTCTTCCAGCATGAGGGCCTTGTTCACCAGGTCGAAGATGGTATGACAGTTGTAGACGATGAGCTGATACTGCAGGGTGTGTTGAAGTCCTTCCATGAAGCGTTCCTTCTTAGCAGCCTTCGTGTTGGCATCTTCAGTTGCATACCTTGACAGTAGGTGTAACTTCTGCAGGTACTCCTTGACAGAGCCACTTCCTTGCTTCAGCGCTCGGAATTCTCTCTTCTTGATAGCCATGATCCTAGAAGGAATGTGGGCGGTTCGGAATCCTTCCTTGAAGTCATTCCAAGTGATCACACACTCACATTGCATGACCTTGAATCCATCCCACCAAGCTCGAGCGCTACCTCTAAGGCAGTGAGAGGCATAAAGCACCTTCTCACGGTCCCCATTACAATTAACCAGTGCAAGGAGGTCCTTGATGGTGCGGATCCAGTCGTCAGCATCCAAAGGTTCAGCAGTCTCGGTGAAGGTTGGGGGCGAATTCCTCATGAACTCAGACAAAGTGGAGCGGCCATTGCCATTCCTGCCTTGCTGCTAGTTGTTCACAAGGGCCTGAGCCATCTGCTGAATACCAACATTGTTGGCTTGGCGTTCCTCCCGGAGAACTTGGAGAAACTGAGCTATGGTCATGTTCTCCGATGGAGGTGGTGGTGGGGGAATGTCGCCTTGTGTCTGGTCTTGGTGTCCTCCAGCATGAGCAGTCCCACCAGCTCCCTGTTGCTAGCTTGAGTTACCGGCTTCAGGGTTGGCGAAGGAGCTGTTGCCGGTAGTAGTCACCATCTTGTTTGGAGTAGCCAAGTCAAACAACTAGGTTAGACGAGAGGAAAAGCAACAACAGAAAAGCGCGCCTTAGGGGGTTGGTCAAGTGCAAGTGTGGTAAAAATAGGTCGAAAGAGCAACACATATATTAAGGTAACATAGATGATGGAGCCGCTTACATGTTGCCTAAGGCAAAAGCACGACTTGCATCAGAAAACAAACAGCAAAACAATCAACAACCACACACGATTTCATATGAACCATTACACAGACTCGACTTCGCATGAGGGGTACATTACTGATCCTACCCTAGGGGTTCTCGGACTCAGGTGGTGGAGTGCTCGGTCTCGTACTCACTCTCCTTCGGGTCTTCCTCCTTTTTATCATCTCAAAGGGCATCATTCTCGGTCGAAGGGGTTAGGGAACGAGGAGGTCCATCCCGATGCCGCTTTGCTGGCGGGTCGGTGAAGTGCTCACGGTACTCCTTCGCACTCATGCGATGACGATGTGTTGGTGCATATCTAGATGGGGGTACTCCTCCTCGATAAGCGATGGCTGGTCATCCCTCAGGGATCCATCCTTCTTGATCTTGTCTGGCCTCATCTTGGCTTGGCGAAGTAGCTCTCGGGTGTGGTGAAGTTCCTTGCGGAGCTTCACGGACTCCTTAATCAGGTTGTGAACCAGACTATCGGCAGAGAGGCTGAAGTAGGTCTGGAATCTGAGTGGTGTGCCATCCTCCTGGGATGGAACGAATGTCCAACTCTCACCTAGATCATCCTTCCTGAAAGGAAGGTAGCGATTAGCCGGCTTGTCAGCCATCTCAGGAATGATTTCTCGAAGGTGCATAAGTGCCTTGCGTGCGGCTGACTCAACTACGAGCATCGTGGTCTCCATCTGTGGTCCTTCAAAGAACCAACTGATCGGGGAGTCGTTTGCCTTCACGAGCACATCCATGTGGTACTCCTTCATGACGGCATCGCCCCAGTGCACGTGGTAGAGCAAAATGGCTGGTTGGCAAAACTGGCACTTCTCGAGGCTATCCCAGGGAGTAAGGGAAAGCCGGATGTCAGGAAGGCTTCGGGTACGACGGCCATCTATAGAGGTTTGAAGGGAGGAGAGTCAGGAGAGTGTTGTGTGAAGAATAGAAGAGGTAAATAGTATAGAATTCCTAAGTATAAGTTCTAGGTGAAGTTTTGGAAAACGGTTTTATCCTATCTAACGTCCATGCTAACTAAGGGCTTCCTACAGTCAGGATGGCTCTGATACTAGCTCTGTGGGGACCCTGACTCATAAGTCGTGATCACCGAATGCACGTGTATAGTGATCCCAGGGATCAATGCTCACTAAACACACAGAAGTTGAATAACAAGAGTCTTACATCCACATTTAGCGTCTTACACAAATAAAGACGATGAAAGTCTAGTCTGACATGGGTAGGGACATAAGGGCCAAACACTTAAATAGAACAAGCAGCAGAAATCTTGATTGAAAGCTTGAACCCATGCCATCTGCCTTAAACCTACAGGCATTCTGACCGGGAAGCGTCCTAGTTCGCATGTTCGTCAGCAACGAACTCTTCAATGTACTCCTGCTCTTTCATGCCTGGCCAATTAAATAACCTGTGGGAAGCCAATGAGTAAATTGAATGTAATCACAAGCAAACCAAGTTGTGGATCAAGGTAATAAAGATGCATGATATAACACTAAGTAGGTAATTTGCGGAAAGCTAATTTTGAATGCAATGACATGATAAAGTAACTAGGTAAGCATGCATCGACAGTTGGCGGATATCCATATGAACAAGTTACAGACATCATCAAAACCAGGGGTTGAACATCTCAAGTTCATTCATCACATCAAGTATTCAGACTTGTCTCAAGTATCATACTCCTGTCTCCCGTACACACACACACCAAGTTTGCGAAAACATCTGGACATAGTCTAAGCAGCACCACCCAACTTTCCTTGATCATGGACAAGGCTATTCGAATATTTTTACACTTTGTAGAGGTTGCACACTTTACCCACAAGACTCGGGGAACTTCCATGTCATCCACGACTCGCGGTATAGAACATACCCGAGGTAAGCACCCGAACATTGCCTTTCCCCAGGCGATACTAAACAAAGAGTCCACTCGATTGGTACCCAGCCCACATGATGTACATCACTCGTATCATCCATGCAGGGACCAATGGTGTGCCTGGTGCCTATGAAAACAGCGCATGATCATCCATACCGGCATGACCCAATATCAAGAGTGACCACGCTACACCCGCCACTAGTAATGCGGGCTCCTTGCCAGTAGCCACCAAGGTAATCAACAAAGCCCCGTGCCATAAGGGTATCGTGGTTGTGCATGTAAGGTTGGGATGATTGACAAATCTTAAATCTAATCCGATTTCAAAAACACACCCTCATCTTGTCCTGGCACACCACTTCTTTCTCAAGTGGTCACCCATCTCATCATCATCTCCCTCGGGCATTAGGGGCACCCAACGGGGTTTTCGAAAAGTCTTTAAAATCATATCTTTATTTACATCTCCATGCATATTTCCATCCCACTGGCGTAGCAACTACTAGCATCCTAACTACTCCCACCCGCACAACCCTCATAAGAATGGTAGGGTCATGCACGATGCAAGTATCAATGTTAGAGTGTCGGAGGCATCCCACCGAAGGAGGAACACTACATCATGATCAGTCATCGAAACAACAAGTGCTATATGTCATGCATGAAAAAGTTTCTTAACATGGTCAAACGGCAGCTTGCCTAGCTCAACAAGGTCTTCGGGGTCTTCGAAGTCTTTGGGTCCAACTTCCTTGTCAATAGCGCAATCTATCATCACGGTAAATAGCGGTAAAAATAAGCATCACCCAAAACAGATCACACAAAGCTAATAGTAAAATGCTACCCTATTCTGTTAAATACTTAAATCTATACTAAAAATAGTTGTCTTGGGTTTTGAAGTTAAAAAGGTTTTCAAAACTATTTAAAACAAGGGCTAATAATGCCAAATAGGGGCTTTAAATTGAAACAGTAAAAAAGGTTTTCAAATATTTTTACAAATAGCTCTAATAAATTCTATGGAATATTCTAGGATTTTAGGTGAAAGAATATTGGGCATTCGATTTATTTTTTGGCTTGTGGAATTTTTGGAAGCAGGGGGAAATAGAAAAAGAAAAATGGCACTATGCCCTCTAGGCCAAAAGCATCGTAGCCGAGCTGGCCCAAAGGGGAGCACGAGCCGGCCCAGGGTGAGATGGTGCGCAAGACAGGTTTATTTTTAAACCTGCCTGCGGGCCCAACCTGGCAACGAGAGGGGGAAGGGTGAGGGTATGACACGTGGGCCCCACCTGTCATCCCTCACCTCGCGACAAGGAGCAGAGGGGGCTCACTAGCGGGGGCTCAGGCTACGGCGGCTCAAGCAGAGGGCACCAGCGCGCTCAGGGTCTTCCCGTGCGTCGGTGGGCAGCTAAGGGGGTCGCCGGCATGGAGGGAATCACCGGCAAGGAGGAACCCGCACAACAGCAAGGGTTTCCGGCTCGGGTTCGAGCTCCCGGCCACGGAAATGAGAGGGGCTGGGCATGGGAGAGCATTTGAGGGGAGGAGGGAGCGACAGGGGAGCAGGGGGAGCTCGAGAGAGGGTTTTATAGGAGGGTGCTGGTGTATCATAGGCGTGGTGCGCCGGTGAGGACGAGGGCGTCGCTAGGGGCCACAGGGATGCCCCGAGCCGTGTGTGTGGTGGTTGTGGACTCGGTCTGTGGCCACGGACAGGAAGACGGTAGCCAGGGGGACCAGAGGTGCGCGCGTGCGAGATCGGCCAATGGGATACTCGGCCGGTGTCGTGCGCGGGCTAAGGAGGGCAGCAGAGGAGGAGGGAGGAGGGGCCTGACCTCCTGGAGCATTGCGGACGTCGAGGGGTGGTTGGGGGACATGCTCCCGCATCCCCAGGTGGTCGAGGGGCTCGGGATGGGGGCGGCTATAGTGCAGGAGCGCACTGTAGCGCGCTCCAGAGCGCCCAAATGACTAGCATGGAACAGAAAATGGGCACCAGGGTGTCCATTAGTGTCTTGGGGGTTCTGGAGATGCCCATGGGCTAGGAGACGCTAGGGGATAGGCAAGGGAGAAAAGAAATGAGAGGGGAGAAGTAAAAAAATGCTCCTGCCAGGGCTGTCTAGAGGTGAAAATGGGGGTTTTACCCCATCTCCCAGTGGCTTATGGACCTGAGATTCTGACTTGAGGTGATAGAGGTGAGTGTGTAACTGTGGTAAAAATTTGGTTTCTGTAGAATTGACCAGAAGGTGTTTTATGTAGATTAGGGCAAGCAAATGGACTTTGCTTGCCATTAGATTTGACAGGATCAAATGGTGGTTCAAATTAAGCTTGATCCCCAAGTTTGAGATGGTTTGATGAAAGTTCATTATGTAACTTTGTGGAACCCTAGAAATCAATAGAATCTGGTTTCTGTAGATCTAGTTATGTTAAGCTAATACCCTTGATGCACCACTTAGTGTAACATCATTATTTGATGATTAGAACATGTCCACAAAGTTTGGAGTCAAGGGGAGAAACTTCACAATGTAAAGTTGTTGAAATTTGAATTTGGCCAAGGAGGGGTTTGGAATAGTTTGATGAACCAAATGAACTTGGATTGAGATGAAACTGTGCAAGATCATCACCTATGATAGTGTTGACTTGCTAGAATTTTCCTGGAATTTATTGAGAATATTTCTTATAGAAATATTTCAAAATCTTGATTTGGACAGAAAGGGTTTTGAGGGGTTTTGCCCAACATTTGAACATTAGCATGTGTTGAAACTCATATATGGAAAACATATGTCCATTGAATTTCCCTTAATTTTCTCAAATATTTTGAAAGCATTTAAATAATTTTCCCTATGAAAAAGTATTTCTGGTCTTAACAAATATAGTAGGGTTGAAGTAAAGCCTTTGGGGAAGAACGGTCCACCCAATTTGAGGACTTGCAGTGAAATCCTCATTTTAGGATTTTCTTGAAAACCTAATTGGAATAAATCCCGTTGGTCAAAATAAAATTTGATAAAAACAGTTTTGGGCACTATCCACATGGCATGATCATTGGGCATGAAGTTTGGGTCAAGGAAGATGATTATGGAGAGGGGTAGAACCTAAGAGTGACATACACAAACAACCAAGCAAGCAATAAGCAACAATTCAAACAAACACAAGAACTGAAAAAGTTTTAGCTGGCTCCAAATTTTATAAATCCAAGCATAACAAGTGATACAAGCATAGGGTGTGACAATGCCTACATCTAAACAAGACATAATGACGAGTGTGAGAGTTGTGACATACCAAGTGTTGTCCCTACCTTTTATGGCATGTAATCTCTTGTATGAACTTTGTTTCCATGAGCTTAATGTATGATTTGCACCTTGTCATACCATGTCTTGTCTCGCATTCATGCATCATGCATCATGCATCCATCAGGCCATGTCTTTGCTTTTGTAGTGACCTTGTTTGCGAGTGTGGCTTGTGTTGTGTGATTTGGTTGGATCATGTGTGGTGCACCTCCTTCTCTTCCCCTCTCTTTTCTTTTTGACAAAACCCAACCCAATCCCTTTATTTTCCCATGTCATTTTGGCAGCAGTTTTAAGTTTTTATTTAAATTGTTTAAAAATGTTCAAGTGCTAGCCTAAAATGTTTTAAGAGTGTGGGTGTTGTTATTTTGTTGATTTGAGTATTATGTGTTTGGAGTTTTTAAATAACAGGGGGTTGTCTATTTTGAAAATAATTAAATTACTTGTCCTAAAAATCATCTTGATATTTTTGGTGAATAGTGCATTTTATTTTCATTGCAAAAGTATTTTTGTTCTGCCCAAAAGTCCTTTATATTTTCTCTGGGTTTTTTCTTGTGTTGGTGTGTTTAAAAAAAACTTCTCTGTTTTAATTGTTTTGTGAGAGAGCGCCAGGATGTGGCTTTTCCTTCCCTGTGGCCCAGCCCGCAAGGGAACAGCCACCTGCTCCGTCCTTCGTCTCCGTCAGGTTCAGAGAGAGAGCGAGCTTTGCCGTCCCCTTTTCCGTCGTCCGTCACCGTCAGCCTTGGGGGTATTTAAACCCCCTCGGCGTGCGTGCCCCCTCCGCTAGGGTTCCTCTCTCCCCTCGCGCCGCCGCAGCTCCCTTCTCCCTCTCCATCCCTCTCCCTCCTCTCTTCCACCCCTCGATCAGGTAAGAAATTCAGTGAGAGCAGAGAGTTCAGAGTGTTTCAGAGAGCCCGCCGGTCATCTTTGTCGTTGTCGCCACGTCTCCGGTTGTCCTTGTTCCCGGTGGTGATGGTGTGGAGCTCGGGGATCCTCCCCGCATTCCATTCCCACCGCTAGGAGGTGAGGAACGCCTCCCCATCGTGCCAATTACCGTCGACGCATTCGCAAGCGAGCGGGTCGTCGCCGGTCTTCTTCCTCCTCGTCGCCGCCGAGTCTCCGCCTCTTCTTCCCCGTCGTTGGGATCAGGGTCGCCGTCGTCCTCCCCTAGGTGAGCAGTCGACGTGCAGTCCTCCTCCCCTTTTAGCCAGAGCGTCACCGCCGTGTTCATCGCCGCCACGCCCCTGTTCGAGCTCGAGGTGCTCTATTGCCGGTGCCTTCTCCGCGTCTGAGTGCGGGAATGGAGTCCTCGTACTCCCCGCATGCCCCGCATCCTTCCTGTCGCTCCGCTAGTGCCGTAGATCACCGAAGTTGCTCGCCGTAGTGCTGCTGATGCCGTGGGTGTTCTGCGGTTCAGTTTTGTCAGTGAGTTGCGCATGCCTGTGGGTATTAGTGCAGATAAGGGCCTCCTCTGTTAACGTTCGTGGCTGTAGCCGAGTGGCAACCGGCTCGGGGGTCGACCAGGAGGTCACTGGTTCGAGCCCAAACCTCCCCCCTTTTTTGTTTTTGTTTTCTTTCTTTTGTTTTTCTTTGTTTTCTCCTTTGTTGTCTGTATATGTGTATGTGCAGACCTGTATGAGTGTGTGTGATTAATTATATTTTCTACATGTGTGTGTGTGCTTGATGTATACTCACATGTGTGTAGGGTGTATGTGTAGGTGTGTGCATATATGCTTGTGTGCATGTGGGTGAGAGTGTGTGTAGTGCATGTGTGTGTGCATATATGGATGTGCTTGTGAGTGAGTGTGTAGTCCTATGCATATGTATAGGCATATATGCACTTGTGCATATGTGTGTGGATGAACACCCACACACATGGGCTTGTGTAGTGCAAGTGTATGTGCCATGTGCACTTGTGCATGTGAGTGGTGTGAGTGCCTTATGGATTGTGCATATGTGGTGCTTGTGGGTGGTATGTTCATGAGTGGGCTTGTGCTCGTATGCCCTTAGGCATATGGAGCATGTGTGTGTATGCTTTGTAGTGGGGTGTGTAGAGAGTGTGTGTGTGTGTAGGTGGCTAGTGGGTTTTCCCCCACTTGCCATATGCTTTTTTGGTATATGCTTGTTTGTAGGTATTATTAGTTACTTGCCATGTTAAACTAAGTTTCCAAATCTGCTTATGTCCATTTAGGATCATGTCCATTTAGAGTAAGTTTTAATTTATAAGAGAGTGGATGGTTGCTTGCTAGTATATTGTGCCATATTGCTTCACATGAACATATGAGTATGACACATGTTTTTGGGGTAGAAAGAGCCAAGGAATTCATTGGTGCTTTCAGATTTCACTTTTGGCAAGTTCATAAAAAACTTTCATTTTCTGTCGTGATGCTACTTTATCATTTTTGCATGATTTAATCCATGCTTGCTTTGGGGCATGTGTCAACATGGAAGTTCTAGTGTTTTATGTCTATTATGCCATGGTATTTTTTTTTAACATGAGAATCACCCATATAAGTGGGAAACTTGCTGAAAAGTAGCTAACTTGATGTTAATGTTTTCACCATGCTAAATATTTCTAAGTCTGAGAATCTGCTAGTATTTTTATGCCACGAAGAGTGGTTAACATGTTGTGATATGTTGAGAATTAGCTCATGCTTATTGTTAGTATTTTGAAGTAGACGTTGTCTAATACCACCCTTCTAATTTTAATGCCAAGAGGTGGTCTCTAACCCCTTTAAATTCTGCTGTCAACATGCTACCATATTAACTAAGATTCCAGAAAAACTGTTATTTTCACCAAGTCCCAGAAAAACTGTTTCATCATGCCAACTTGATAGCTTCGTACTTATTGATGTGTGCATCCTTTGCAGTTTGTGTAGTTGGATAAGTTTACAAGCATCTTATGTAGTTTCTGTCAATGCCTTGTTTGTGGTGATAGGATTCTTGTAGCTCAAGTTGTGGGCTATGAAAGTTGCTATGTTGCTGTTTTGTGGCAAATTGTTGTTTTATTGTTTTGTGAGTTGTGGGAGCTATACTCCATGGAATTGCTTGATCTTTGAGTCTATTGTGGTGGGTTTTTCATTGCCTAAACAGTGGCTACCTTTGAATGGCAAGAATTAGCCCATGGCCTTGTTGACTTGTGTTTTGCCTTCGTACCTTGTCGTGAGCATATCGTGAGAACCGTAACTCCTTTTCTTGCGTTCTTTATATGCATTTCTATCGATTTTGCATGATGCATCCATATTTTCCATGTTCATGCATGTATAAATAACTGAACATGAGGTTCTGTCTAGATTCATTAATAACCAATCCTTGCATGTGAAACATGACTAGTTTTGGATTGCCATGTTTAAGTCTTCATAAATGAATCATGCATCATCTTGGTTGTGCATTGCACCTTGGTTGGAGGTTTATTTGGGATTTTTCTCTTGGGTAGACGCGAGTGTTGATACTGAGTACGAGGACCTAGGAGAGTACCACTACAAGGATTCCGCTACTTGTTCTGCTAAAGAACCAACATGCAAGAAGATCGTACCCGGATCCCGATACTATTTTCGCTTGCTACAATCTTGCTCTTATCGTTACAATTGTGCTACCTACCACTTGAATGTCAGCCTCCTAATTGCCATGATAGCCTCTAACCCTCCACATCCTAGCAAGCCTTTGATTGGCTAAGTTACCGCTGCTCAGCCCCTCTCCTAGCATTCTTAGTTGCAGGTGCAGGTTGTTCCATGTGATAACATGGATTTGGCATATCACAATATTATCTGTTATTTAATTTAATGCACATATATATCTTGGTATTGGTGGAAGGCTTGGCCTTTTGCTGGGTGATTTGTTTTGCTGTTACCGCCATAGTTTCTTGTTACCGGTGTTATGTTTTCCATACTTTTCACTCCTAACATGCTCGGGGTTGTTATGGGGACCCCCTTGTTTATTTGGTTGAGATTAAAACTTGTCTGGCCAGACCAAACATTGGTACTACATTTTCTTAATAACTTAATAAAATTTGCATAGGGCTATGCAACCCCGTGGACAATTAATCAACCCCCGGGCCAGTGCTCCTCATGAGTGTTGGTCCAAACTAGAGCACCGTGCGGGGCCAACCTGGGGCAACTCACGAGATTTCTATCAGGCCATAGTACGCTTTGCTTATCCGTCGTGTCCTGAGAACGAGATACGCGACTCTTATCGGGTTCGTCGACACGTCGGGTGGTCTTGCTGGATTTGTTTTACCTTTATCTAATGTCTTGCATGTGGACTCTGACTTTCTTCGGGTTATCTCGAGGTGTTGGAATTCCTTTGGAGTTACCTATGATGATCACGAGATCTGTGGACGAGGATATTCCCGCGGAGTGTGGTTAATTTGTGATGGACTAGTTGGAACACCCCTCCAGGGTTAAATCTTTTCGAGAAGTCGTGCCCGTGGTTATGTGGCAACTTGGATATTTGTTTAACACCCGGTCATAGTCAACTTGAAGTAAACTCTAATAAAATACACCAACTGTGTGAGTAACCATGATCGTCTCTGCTCGTGAACATGATCCGAGAGAGAACACATTGGGGTTATGATTGACATAAGTAAGTGTTCAGGATCTCATAGAGGTCATTTAGATTCGATCGTTCATCGTAGGCCACTCACATTTATGTTCATGTTACGTAAGTTTAGCCACCATAAATGCTTAGCACTGCTGCAAACTAAACACATACCACATCCCAACCTTTAAGCTTGAATAGTCTCGGTACCCGGGCACATGATTGCTGAGTCCTTGTGGCTCACAGATTACTACAACACTCCAGGTACAGGTACAGATGAGTATGTGCAGGATGATCTAACGCAGCTCCGGTGGGAATGTGATGAGGAAAGAGGCAGGATGTACGTAACTTACTCGGATGAGTAGAGGACCATGGTTGTGATATTTGGGATAGCAAGATAGTGTCATTTGCATCTGTTTTATCATTTGATTTCGTCTGTAGTCAGACCCTGTCTTCATCTTGATAATTTGAACTATGTGTGGAATTGTAATTTTGTATGTGGCGAGTGTAAGCCAAACTTGTATACTCTTCTCTTCTGTAATGTTTGATGCAATGATACTATACTTGCGAATGTCAAGATGCACATCTATCCCTCTCGAGGCTCCCGTGCCTTAAAATGGATAGGCGTGCATCTTGGGCATGATAGTAGGGTGTGCACTAAGTCAAGCCTCATTGCTCAAATCAATGATATTTAGCTCATGCCTTAACTTGCGAAATCTTGCTTCATCCAATGGCTTCGTGAATATATCTACAAGTTGTTCCTTCGTATAAAAATGAATAAGATCAATCTATGCACCTTGATGTCATCCCAAATGAAGTGATGATGAATCTCAATATGCTTCGTCTTGTAGTGTTGAACCGTGTTGTTGGAGATCTTGATCGTGCTTTCATTGTCGCAGTAAATAGGCACTTTGTCACAGTTGACACCATAATCCTTTAAGGTTTGCATCATCCAAAGAATCTGAGCACATCAGCTTGCTGATACGTCTCCAACATATTGATAATTTATAAAGTATTCATGCCAGATTCACCTATATATGTTTAATACTTTTATATGGTTTTATGCATGTTATATGATTTATTTTGAACTAACCCGGACTAACGCTATTTTCAGCAGAACTACCGTGGTGTTGTTTTTGTGCATAAAATGAAAGTTCTCGAAATTGTCAAAAACTTTTTGACGTTTTTTTGGAGAAAAGAGGCACTAAAATTTCATAGGAGGGCTAGAAGAGCCACGAAGTGGGCACAACCCACCAGGCTGCGCCAGGCCACCAAACCGTGCCTTCGTGGGTTGTGCTCTCCTCATGGCCCATCTTGGCGTGAAACCGACGCCAAAAAATCCTATAAATATTGAAACCATCAGAAATAACCCTAGACTCCTCGTTCCGCCGCCTTAAGGCCTTTGTTTCAACGAAAACCCAAGCTGGAGAGAAAACAATATCATTGATCATCTCCTGGATAATCTGCCGGAGAGGGTAGATCATCTCCTGTCACACCCTGTGCTTGTATCACCTTGTCTTGTTTGGATTTATAAATATTTAGAGCCAACTAAATTTTTTTCTAAGTGTTTGTTCTTGTTTGAAATAATGATTGTTTGTGTGATAAATGTGATATATGGCACTCCTAGATTCTATTCCACTTCATGTTCATGTTCCTTGTCCCAAACCTCCTGCCCAATGATCATGCCATGTGAACAGTGCCCAAAACTATTATTATAAAATTTTGTTTTAATAAAAAATGATTTATTCAAAATAGGTTATCAAAAACCTCTGAAATGAGGTTTGCACTCCACGTCCTCAAATTGGGTGAATTCTTCTTCCCAAAATTTTTACTTCAAACCTACTCTATATAAGACTTTCCAAAACCACCAAATATTAATTTTAAAGATTATTCTTATATTTTATTTAAATGCTTTTTCTTAAGACCAGAAATGGTCTTTCATAGGGGAAAATTATTTAAATGCTTTCAAAACATTTGAGAAAATCTAGGGAAACTCAGTGGACATATATTTTCCATATATATGAGTTTGAACACAAGGGAATGTTCAAATCATGGCAAAACCCCTCAAAACCCTTTCTGTTCAAACCAAGCTTTTGAAATATTTCTATAAGAAATATTCTCAATAAATTCCAGGAAAAATCCAGCAAGTCAACACTATCATAGGTGATGATCTTGAAAAGTTTCACCTCAATCCATGTTGATTTGGCTCATCAAACCATCCCAAAACCCTCCCTGTCCAGATTCAAATTTGAGCAACTTTACATTGTGAAGTTTCTCGCCTTGACCTCAATCTTTGTGGACATGCTTTAATCACCAAATGATGATGCTACACTAAGTGGTGCATCAAGGGTAAAAGCTTAGCACATCTAGATCTACAGAAACCTGATTTTGTTAATTTCTAGGGTTCACAAAGTTTCCATTATCAACTTTCCTCACTTGAGCACAAACTTGGTGAATCATCTCATTTTTACCTAGCCCTTGACCCTGTTGTATATCTCAGTAAGTTGGTAAACTTATCTTGCCCAAATCACTATCAAACACCTTCTGGTGAATTGGTAAAGTCTTTGGTTTCACCCCTTCCTCTTTTACCCTTGCCCCCAAATTTTTACCACAGCCTCTGGTAAGTACCTTGCACCTCTAGTAATTTCTTCAGGGGCTCAGCTCAATGATTTGGGGGGTAAAACCTTCATTTCTACCCCTGGACAGCCCCCATTTCTCTCCCTCTCACATTTTCTTCCACCCAAAGGCACCTCCAGATGCCTCCCTAGTCACCTATGCTTTGTTTAAGCCCCCTGGATCCCATGGACAGAAATGGACGCGCCCAAAAGGCCAAACGCATGCCCTGGCATGCAGAGCTCGCGCTTTAGAGCGCGCTATAGTGCGCACCCGCATGGTCGCCGCTGCCCAACGAGCGCTCCCGACAGCCTCGAGCCTCCTCATTTGGTCCCTTTTCCCCCTCAACGTCCACAATACTCCATGTGGTCGGCCCCCTCCTCCCTCTCCCTCCGGTGACTCCCGCGCGCGTGCCCGGCGTCGTATAGCTCGGCCTACCAAGGAGCTCGCACGTGCACCCTCCCCCGCTCTCTCTCTCTTCCCCCTGGACGAAGACCGCATCCACATACCCCCCAGACTCAGCCCGGCTCACCCCTGTGGCCCGTGGCGACGCCCTCGTCCTACCTGGCACACCACGTACATGGTGGACCTATGGCCCCCCTATTTAAGACCTCCCCGAGCTCCTGCCCCTCTCTCCTTGCTCTCTCCTCCCCTCCGCAACTCCCCTATGCTCAGCCCGCTCGCCTCCGTGGCCAGGAGCCCACGCCCGGACCAAACCGTCGCCGCCGTCGGGCACCCCCCTCGCCGGTGATTCCCTTCACCCTGGTGACCCCCTCGGCCACCCACCGACACGCGAGAGCCCCTTGAGCATGCCGGTGCCCTCCGCTTGGACCGCCGTGGCCGGAGACGCCATTGGTGAGCCCCCCTCTGCTCCTGTCGCCAGGAGAGGGATGACAACTAGGGTCCACCTGTCATCCCCTCACCCCCTCCTCTCTCGTTGGCAAGCAGGGCCCGCAGGCGGGTTTAAAATAAACCTGCTGCGCGGGGCACCTCGCCTGGGCCGGCTTCCCCTGTGGGCCAGTTCATTTGGGTGTTTCTGGGCCGTGAGGGCACAGGACCCTTTTTCTTTTTTTTTGTTAACTTCCAAAAATTCCTGAGAACCCAAATTAATTACAGTGACAATATTTCTTCCACCAAAAATCTTAGAATATTCCCTAGAATTTATTAGTGCCATTTGTAAAAATGTTTGAAAACATTTTATATACTATTTTAATTTAAAAACCCTATTTAGCATAGTAAGTTCCTGTTTTAAATAGTTTTGAAAATCTTTTTAAGTTCAAAAACCTAGGTAAATATTTTTAGTATATCTTGTGGTATTTATCAGAGTAGGGTAGCATTTTTGATAGTAGTTTGTGTGCTCTATTTTTGTGTGTTGCTTATTTTTATTGCTTTTATTCGTGACGATAGATTGCGCGATTGACGAAGAAGTTGGACCTAAAGACTTCGAAGACCCCGAAGACTTTGTTGAGCCAGGCAAGCAACCCTTTAATCATGCTAAGAAAGTTTTTCATGCATGACATATAGCACTTGTTGTTTTGATGATTGATCATGATGAGGTGTTTCCCCTTCAGTGGGATGCCTCCGATACTCTTACCGTTGACACTTGCATCGTGCATGACCCTACCACCTTATGAGGGTTATGTGGATGGGTGTAGTTAGGGTGCTACTAGATGCTACGCAAGTAGGTTTGGGATTTATGGATAGTGATGGAAAGAAAGAAATGATTTCAAAGACTTTTCGAAAACCACGTCGGGTGCCATTAATGCCCGAGGGAGATGATGATGAGCTAGGTGACCACTTGAGAAAGAAGTGGTGTGCCGGAACAAGATGAGGGTGTGTTTTAAAAAAATGGAGGGTTTAAGATTTGTCGACCGTCCTAACCTTACATGCGCAACCACGATACCCCTTATGGGACGGGGATTTGTTGATTATTTAGTTGGTGCTAGCAAGTAACCTGCTTTACTTGTGGCAAGAGTGAAGTGGTCACTCTTGAGACAGGGTCATCCCAGAGTGGAAGGTCATGCGTTGTCTTTACAGGCACCGGGCACACCATTGCGTGCCCTCATGGATGATACAAGTGATGTATATCATGAGGGATGGCACCAACGTGTGGACTCTTTGTTTAGTATCACCATGGGAAAGGTACTGTTCGGTTGCTTAACTCGGGTATGTTATATACCGCAAGTCATGGATGACATGGAAGTTCCCCGAGTCTTGTGGGTAAAGTGTGCAACCTCTACAGAGTGTAGAACTATTCGAATAGCCGTGTCCACGGTCAAGGACAGTTGGGTGGTGCTGCTTATGCCACCTCTGGATGCTTTCGCAAAAACTTGGTGTGAGTATGGGTGTGATGGTGACAAGAGGTCACATGAGCTAAGACCAATGACTAAGCATTGGAACTGAACTAAGTCCGATGACTTAGCATGATGAATGAACATGAGGTGTTGAACCCCTACTTATGATGATATCTGCAACTTGTTCATATGGATATTTGCCTATTGTTGATGCATCCTTACTAGTTACTTGATCATGTCATTGCATTCCAAATCAGCTTTCCGCAAATTACCTACTTAGAGCTATATCATGCATCATTATTACCTTGTTCCACAACTTGGGTTGCTTGCGAGTACATTCCAAGTACTCATTGGCTTGCCACTGGTTATTTAATTGGCTAGGCATGGAAGAACAGGAGTATGTCGAAGGGTTCGTTGGTGACGAACATGCGAACTAGGACACTTCCCAGTCAGAATGCCGGTAGGTTAAGGCAGATGGCATGGGTTGACACTTTCGATCAAGATTCCCGCTGCTTGTTCTATTTAAGTGTTTGGCCTTGGTGGCCCTATCTATGTAAGACTAGACCTTCATGGTCTCTATTTGTGTAAGACGCTAAATGTGGATGTAAGACTCTTGTTATTCGGCTTCTGTGTGTTTAGTGAGCATTGATCTCTGGGATCACTATACACGTGCATTCTGTGATCACGACTTATGACTCGGGGTCCCGACATCTCCAGTGGCCATCTTCATCATCCCGGTGGAGTCCATGATGAGGAGGGAGTAGTCCACCCTAGGGGTTGACGGTTTGTACCAGTAGCTATGTGTTGAATCTCTCTCTCTCTCTTGTGTTCTTGAGATGTCATGATCTTGATGTATCACGGGTTTTGTTAATATAGTCGGATCATATGATGTGCTTCCCTCCCTATCTAGTTGTGATGAATTGAGTTTTCCCTTTGCGATTGGATTACCAGATTGAATACTTTCGTGGATTTGAGAACACTTAATATATGTCTTGCATGCAAATACCCGTGGTGATAATGGGTTGTTCTATTGATTCACTTGATATATGTTTTGGTACTCAACTTGCAGATTCCCGTAGCAACAAAGTATATAAGTATTTCCCTCAGTTGTTGAGATACAAGGTATCAATCCAGGAGGAGGCACAAGAAAGTCACCAATGGATGTACCTACACAAACAATCAAACTCTTGCACCGAACGCTATAAAGGGGTTGTAAATCCCTTCACGATTATTTGCAAGGATTAGATCCGATAGAGATAGATGTAAACGAGAACGGAAAGTAAGAGGTAAATAAATTTCAGCAAAGTATTTTTGGTATTTTTGCTTTATAGATCTGAAAGTATATTATGGAAAGTATACCCAAGGGCCATATGTTTCATTAGAGGCTTCTCTCTCGAAGGAAAATATCATGGTGGGTAAACAAATTACTACCAAGCAATTGATAGAAAAGTGAATAATCATGTAGTTATACAAGGAAATGATCATGCATATAGGTGTCACGTCCGTATCAAGTAGACCGAAACAATGCTTCATCTACTACTATTACTCCACACATCGATCGACTCCTGCCTGCATCTAGAGTATTAAGTTCATGAAGAATAGAGTAATGCATTAAGAAAGATAACGTGATGTAGAGGGATATACTCAAGCATTATGATGAAAACCCCATCTTGTTACACTTGATTGCAACAATACAATATGTGCCTCGCTACCCCTACTATGCCACTGGGTGAGGACACCGCAAGATTGAACCCGAAACCAAGCACTTCTCCCATTGCAAGAATTACCAATCTAGTTGGACAAACCAAACCAATAACTTGAAGAGACTTGCAAGGATATGAAATCGTGCATATAAGAATTCAAAGGCGATTCAACAAGATTCATGGATAATCTGAACATAAACTCACGATTCATCGGATCTTGACAAACACACCACAAAATAGGATTACATCTGATATATGTCCGGATCATAAAGAACATGGTATTGAAGATCAAAGAGAGAGAAGAAGCCATCTACCTATTAGCTATGGACCCGTAGGTCTGTGGTGGACTACTCACGCATCATCGGAGGGGCAATGGAGTTGATGTAGATGCCCTCCATGATCGAAACCCCCTCCGGCAGATTATTGGAAAGGGCTCCAAGATTGGATCTCATGGTAACGGAGGCTTCTGGCGGCAAAAAAGTATTTGCGTGGCTCTTTTTGATGTTGGGGAATATTTGGGTATTTATAGGTCAAAGATTAGGGATAGGAGACCTGCCGAGAGATGACAAGCCTGCTAGGCGCGGCCAGGGGGCCGCGCCAGGTAGGCTTATGACTCCCTGGCACAAGCCCTGGCATGCATTCCAATCCTAGTTGATTTGTTTCCTTCCAGAAAAATTCCTTCCAAAGGTTTTATTCCATTCGGACTCTGTTTAATATGCCATATCTGCAAAACTCAAAAACAAGGAGAAAACAGAAACTGGCACTAGGATCTAGATTAATAGGTTAGTCCAAAAAATAATATAAAATAGCATATTAATGCATATAAAACATCGAAAAACAGATAATGTAATAGCATGCCATCATAAAAATTATAGATACATTGGAGACGTATCAATCATATGGTGTTATTCTAGTACGAACTCTTAGATAGATCGATCGGAAAGGATAACTTTAAGGTGGTTTTGTACCCTACAAACAATTTCTTCTTATGTTTTCCAGTAGACAAGAACTTTGGAGTAATTCTTTGTTGCATGTTGTGGGATGGTTATGTTATACAATTATATTAGCATTGTTGAGAGATTGCAGTAGTGAAAGTACGGGCCCTAGGCCTTGTTTTCAAGCATTGCAATACCGTTGGTGCTCACTTTTGTCACTTGCTACCTTGCTGTTTTTAAAATTCTAGATTACAAAAATCAATATGTACTATCATTACTACACTTGTATCAACATCTCTTCACCGAACTAGTGCACCTATATAATTTGCCATTGTATTGGGTGTGTTGGTGACACAAGAGATTTCTTGTAATTTATTGCAGGGTTGTTTGAGAGAGACCATATTCATCCTCCACCTCCCATGGATTGATAAACCTTAGGTCATCCACTTGAGGGAAAATTTCTACTACCCTACAAAACTCCGAGCTTGGAGTCCCAACACGAGTCTACAAGAATAAAGTTGTGTAGTAGACATCAAGCTCTTTTCTGGTGCCGTTGCCTGGGAGGTGAGTGCTTGAAGGTATATCTTTAGAACTTGCAATCAAATCTTTTAGTTTGTTGTTTTTCACTAGTTTGGTTTATTAAACAAAACTACAGAGAAATGGAGTTTAGGTTGTATCAATTGTTTCGTCTCTTGAATGTCTTTCGTGAAAATGATGGTTCGAAAAATTATGCTCAACTGGTAGAGGAAGAATTTATGAAAATACTTAATGAGAATTCCTTTAGTGATGAGCATGATATAAATATTGCTAGTATGAATTCTCTGAATATTAATGATGCTAATGATATGCAAAGCCACAACCTTGGGGATGCTATGCTTGATGAATATGATATTTTTAGTTCCCCAAGTTTTGATGAGCAAAACTATTATGATGATGACATACCTCCTATCTAAGATGAGTATTGTGATGACATGTATGGTATAAAGAGTAATGACAACCATGAAACTTGTCATCATGACTTTAATATTCAAAGTGGTTATGTCAATAGTGTACCTCATGATAGTTATTTCGTTGAGTTTGCTCCCACTATTATGAATGAGAAGAAGTTTGCTTATGTGGAGAGTAATAATTTTTCTTTGCTTGTGGATCATGCAGATAATGATTTATGTGATATTTATATTGTTATATTCCTTCATTATGCTACCAAAAATTATTATGATGGAGGAATATATGCTTGTAGGAATTGCAATCATATCAAGTTTCCTCTTTCTGTGTTCAAAGTTTTGAAGACATGCTTGTTTTGCCTTTCTATGCTAGTTGATTCTTGATCCCATAAATTTTTTGCTCACAAAATCCATATGCATAGGAAGTGGGTTAGACTTAAATGTGCTTGTCATGTGATTGATGATGCTCTCTTGCATGTTTCAATTCTTATTCCTATACAAGCATCATTGATATCATCATGCCTAGCTAAAAGGCATTAAAGAAAGCCGCTTGTTGGGAGACAACCCAACAGTTTTACTTTCTGTTTTTGTGTGTTCCCATGATTAAGATACAATAGTAATCATTTTTATAGCTTTTGTTTCAATAAAGTGCCAAGTAAAGCCTTTGGGATACTGCAGATACTTGCTTGTTTGATTTTGTGCGAAAATAGAAACTTTTGCGTCCAGTATATCAATTATATGATTTTACTGGAAAATCAACAAAAATCTGAGATTTTTACACCACATTTCCATGCAAATTCTACGAGTTTTCCTAATTTTTCAGAATTTTTAGAGTCACGGAAGTATGGTGATCATTCAAATATTTACAAACTATTCTGTTTTTGACAGATTCTGTTTTGCATGCATAGTTTGCTTGTTTCAAGTGTTTCCATAGCCTACATTTGGTGATATAAATTGTGGTAATTATGGAATACATTAGGTGTTATGTGAGAACAATTATGAATCTTTTCTTGATAGTACCTAAGTGAATGATCTATCTTTACTATACTAACCCATCTCATGAAGTTCCGTTAAGTTTTGTGTGATTCAAGTTTTCAAGTTTTGGGGGAGATACCGATATGAGGTGAATAAGGAGAAGCAAGGAACTAATATTGGGGATTACCAAGGCACCCCAAGGTAACATCAGAGAAAGACTCAAGCGTCTAAGCTTGGGGATGCCCCGGAAGACATACCCTCTTTCGTCTCCAACGTTATCGGCACATCTTACTTGGAGCTATATTTTTATTCGTCGCATGATATGTGTTTTGCTTGGAGCGTCATTATAATTTGTTTTTATCTGTTAGATGTTATTTATAATCTTGTTTTTCAATAAAAAGTTACAAGAATTTCATTAGGATGCTTGCATTGCATGTTTGATATGTGTTGTGTAAAAACAGAAACTTTTTCTATAGTGTTTGAATTTTCATATTTTACTGCAACGTGGAAAGTTTATGAAATTTTTACATAGTATTTTCATATAAATTATTTATCATGTCCTAAAGTTTCATAATTTTTTGATTTACATAACTACACTGGTTTAATAGATTTCTATAGAGTGTTCTGTTTCGACAGATTGCTGCCATAGTTTTATTATCTATTTTTCCTATAGTCTCCATAGCCTAGATTTTTATTTGTTCACATGATGCATCCTATTCTTGGAATGCTATTTTTATTTTGCTTGCGGTTTAAATAAAATACTCAGATATGAAAATGTTTATTGAGATATATATATATATAGATAGATAGAGAGAGAGAGAGAGTCCTCACATAGCTACTTGATTGTTTACCTACTCATTGATCTTCACTTATATCTTTTGAGAGTAGCTTGTCATTTAGTCTTGTGCTTCACTTATATCCTATGAGTAAATTGTGAATGAATGAAATATCATAAATGTGAAATTATCATCGTTCTTTATGCTTAGTACTAGCTTCACAGCTAGTTTAGAACAACACAATATTGGTCATAAAAGCAATTCATGAATGATTAGTACATGGTAGAGAACTTTCACATACAAATATATTATCTTGGAAATCTTCTATGATTGTGAATACCCATTAATTATTTTAAAACATGAGAAAATTAGTTGAAGTTGGACAAGGAAGACAACGTAATGAGTTATGGTTGCGTATATTTGCATAGAAGTTATATTGTTATGGATCCTCTAACATGTGGAGCTTGTTTAGAACCTTTTGCTAGACAAAAAATAATACTAAGTAGATATACTATGTGGGGATCCCAACTCATAAGCCATGATCACCGAATGCACATGTACAGTGATCCCAGAGATCAATGCTCACTGAACACACAGAACCTGAATAACAAGAGCGTTACATCCACATTTAGCGTCTTACACAATAAGGACCATGAAGGTCAAGTCTTACATAGATAGGGCCACACGGGCCAATCACATAAAATAGAATAAGTAGCGGAAATCTTGGTCGAAAGCGTGAACCCATGCCATCTGCCTTAACCTACAGGCATTCTGACTAGGAAGCATACTAGTTCGCATGTTTGTCTCCAACGAACTCTTCAACATACTCCTGTTCTCCCATGCCTGGCCAATTGAATAACCAGTGGAAAGCCAATGAGTACTTTGAATGTACTAGAAAGCAACCCAAGTTGTGGAACAAGGTAACAATGATGCATGATATAGCACTAAATAGGTAAATTTGCGGAAAGCCAATTTTGTATGCAAATGAATGATCAAGTAACTAGAGAGCATGCATCGACAACTAGTAGGTATTCGTTTGAACAAATTGCAGATATCATTGTAAGTATTGGTTGAATATCTCATGTTCACTCATCACGCTAAGTCATTGGTCTTAGCTCATGTGACCTCTTGTCACCATCACACCCATACTCACACCAAGTTTTTGCGAAAACATTCGGACGTGGCATAAGCAGGACCACCCAATTGTCCTTGATCGTGGACATGGCTATTCGAATAGTTTTACACTCTCTAGAGGTTGCACACTTTATCCACAAGACTCAGGGAACTTTCGTGTTATCCACGACTCGTGGTATATAACATACCTGAGGTAAGCACCCAAATAATGTCGTTCCCATGGTGATACTAAACAAAGAGTCCACTCATTGGTGCCATCCCTCATGATATACATGACTTGTATCATCCATGGGGCATGCAACAGTGTGCCCGGTGCCTATAAAGAAAGCGCATGACCTTCCACTCTGGGACGACCCCGTCTCAAGAGTGACCACTTCACTCTTGCCACTAGTAATGTGGGCTCCTTCCTAGTACCAACCATAGTAATCAACAAAGCCCCGTCCCATAAGGGGTATCGTGGTTGCGCATGTAAGGTTGGGACGGTCGACAAATCTTAAACCCTCCGTTTTCAAAAACACATCCTCATCTTCTTCCGGCACACCACTTCTTTCTCAAGTGGTCACCCATCTCGTCCACATCTCCCTCGGGCATTAGTGGCACCCGATGGGGTTTTCGAAAAAGTCTTTGAAATCATTTCCCTTTCTTTCGCTATGCATAAAGTCCCATCCACTTGTGTAGCATCTACTAGTATCCTAACTACACCCACCCGGACAACCCTCATAAGGTGGTAGGGTCACGCACGATGCAAGTGTCAATGGAGAAGTACTGGAGGCATCCCACCGAAAGGGGAACACCACATCACAGGATCAAATATGATGAAAGTAAAGTGCTATATGACATGCAATAAAAATGGTTTCTCATCATGGTCAAAGGACTGCTTGCCTGGCTCAACAAAGTCTTCAGGGTCTTTGATGTCTTCGGGTCCAACTTCTTCGTCAACAGCGCAATCTATCGTCGCGATAAAATAACGATAAAAATAATCAACACACAAAAAAGAGCACTCAAAATACTGATAAAAATGCTAATCTATTCTGATAAATACTAAGGACTATATTAAAAATGTTTGTTTAATATTTTACTATGAAAAATATTTTTAAAAACTATTAAACATAGGCAGCAAATGCCAAATAGGGTATTTTAATTAAAACAGTACTAAAAAGTTTTTCAAACATTTTTACAAATGGCACTAATATATTCTGTGGAATATTCTAAGAATTTAGGTGCAAAAAGTTTTGTCATAGGATTTTATTTGGGCTCCGTGGGATTTTTGCAAAATCCCACAGAAAATAAAAATAAAAATAAAAAGAAAAGGCCACTAGGACCTGGCCTAGAGGCGGCTAGAGGCTGGGCGGACCCAGCTGGCCAGCCAGTCGGCCTCGCGCACAGCCAGGTTTAAACTTGACGCGCGGGGCCTGACCGTCAGCGACCGCGAGGGAGAGAGAGAGGGCGCGGGAGAAGGAAAGAGAGGCCGACAGGTGGGACCCACCTGTCGGGTCCTTCTCCCACCTTGGGATAGGAAGGGGGAAGAGCTCACCGGCGGCAACGCAGTGCACGACGGAGGCAGGTGAGAGAAGGGATGGGCTCGGGGTCGAGTAGCCGGTCTCCTGGAGGTGGAAGGGTGGCCGGAGGTGGCCGTGCCGGCGGGGAGATGGCGGCGGCGGAGGAGATTCGGGAGGGGGTCGGAGCCGGCGTTTCTTGCCTCAAAATGAGCGGGGAAGAGGGGGAAAAGATCTAGGGTGAGTTGCGGGCTCAAAGGAGGAGAGGGGAGTGCCAGAGCAGGCCTGTGCCCTGAGATCGACGGAGCACCGCCGCGGAGGCGCCTCGGTCAATCTCGAGCACTGGTGCTCGGGGGGCTCCAATGGGGGCTCGGGGCGGTCTACGTAGGATGAGAGGGGGATAGAGGAGGGAAGAGACAGGCCCGAGGGGGCTTAAATTGAAGGAGGGGGCGGACCACCGTGGACCCATGCGCCGGAGCGGATGTGGTGCTCGCTGGAGGGCTCGGGGAGGGAGATAAGGGGTCTCCGGCGTTCCTAGGTGTCGCCCACGACTAGAGGGAGAGGAGAGATGGGCGGGGGAACGCGCGCGTGCGAGCCCCGCGGTTGGCCAGTTCGGGAGGCCGCAACGCGTGCAAGAGGAGCCGGCGGCAGGAGAGAGAGGAGGGGCCGACAAGGGTGGCGTGGCGCAGACGCCGAGGGGGACCAAGTGGTGCGCGGGGGAGGCCCGAGGCCGCAGGAGCCATGCAGTGGGTGATGGCTACAGTGCATGTTAGCACTGCAGCATGCTCCAGAGCGCGCGTTTGGCATGCCACGGCATGCCAACGACATCTTGTGCGTGGCCGGCTATGTCTAGGGGGATCTAGGGGGTTTAAAAATAGAGGGTAGGGCATTGGATACTGTGGGATGCCTTAGGAGGGAAGAAAAAGGGGAAGGGAGGTAGAAAAAGATGTTGTCCAAGGGAGAAAATGGGGGTTTTACCCTACCTCCTGGTGACATGAGATCTTGGGGTTCTTATTGGAGGTAAAATGCATCTATATGAGACTATGGTAGAAAGCAGGGGGCAAGGGAAAAAGGTAAAGAGGTGGAAATGGAGGTTTTACTAAATCACCGGAAGGTGTTTGGTGGTGATTTGGGCAAGAAATATTTACCAGATGACTGAGATATTTTCCAGGGTCAAAGGCTTGGTAGAAATGAGAGGATTCACCAAGTTTGAGATCAAGATTAAAATGTTGACAATGAAGGTTTGTTAAACCCTAGAAATTAGCAGAATTAGATTTCTGTAGATCAATTAATGCTAGGCTTTTACCCTTGATGCACCACTTAATGTATCATCACTATTTGGCCATTAGAGCATGCCCACAATGTTTGAGGCCAAGGAGAGACACTTCACAATGTAAAGTTGCTCAAACTTGATTTTGGAAAGGAATGGTTTTGGGATGGTTTGATGAACCAAATCAACTTGGATTCAGATGAAACTTTGCAAGATCATCACGTATGATAGTGCTGACTTGCTGGATTTTTCTTGGAATTTATTGAGAATATTTCTTATAGAAATATTTGAAAAGTTTGATCTGAACAGAAAGGGTTTTGAGGGTTTTGCCTATGATCTGATCATGCCATTGTGTTGAAACTCATATATATGGAAAAGATATGTCCACTGAGTTTCTCTAAATTTTCTCAAATATTCTTAAAGTATTCAAGTAATTTTTCCCTATGAAAACCCATTTCTGGCCTTAAGAAAAAGCCTTTAAATAAAATGTAAAGATAGTCTTTCAAAATAATATTTTGTGGTTTTGGGAAGTCTTATATATAGTGGGTTTGAAATAAAGCCTTTGGGAAAGAAGGGCCCACCTAATTTGAGGACTTGTAGTGCAAACCTCATTTCAGGGGGTTTTGGAAACTTAAATTAAGTTAATCATTTTTGGTTGAAACAAAAATTGGTAAAAGTAGTTTTGGGCACTATTCACATGGCATGATCATTGGGAAAGGGGTTTGGGACACGGACCTGAGTTGAGACACGTCGAAGACGTTGGGGACATCTGACAGTTTGGGAGGTAGTTCCAGCTGGTAGGCAACTTCTCCTTGCATTGCGGTGATCTTGAAGGGGCCGATATATTTTGGTGCGAGCTTTCCTTTGACGTGGAAACACTTGTTTCCCTTGAGAGGCGTGACCCGGAGGTAGACATGGTCATCGACACAGAAGTTCACCTCTTGGCGGTGAGAGTCGGCGTGGCTCTTTTGTCCATATTTAGCGGCCTCTAGACATTCTCGGACGAGTTGAACTTGCTCTTCAGCTTCGCGGAGGATATCTAGACCAAAAACCAATCCTTCTATGGTCTCTGACAAGTTGAGGGGAGTACGACACTTGCATCCATACATCACCTCAAATGGTGCCATCTGAAGACTCGACTAATAGTTGTTGTTGTAGGAGAACTCGGCGAACAGTAGGCAATCTTCCCATTTGGCTCCATAGCCAAAGCATAAGCATGGAGCATATCTTCGAGTATCTGATTTACTCGTTCCGTTTGTCCACCGGTCTGGGGGTGAAAAGCAGTCTTGAAGGAGAGCTTGGTTCCCATAGCCTCTTGGAACTTCTTCAAGAATCTTGAGGTGAATTGGGTTCTTCGATCGGACACAATCTCCTTTGGAACTCCGTGAAGGCTCACAATTCGGTTGATGTAGAGGTTCGCAGCTAGCTACCATCGTAGGTGGTTCTGATGGGAATGAAGTGGGCTACCTTGGTCAGCTGGTCGAGAATGACCCAAATGGAATCATGTCCCTTGCTTGACCTTGGCAAACCGGTGATGAAATCCATCCCAACTTTATCCCACTTCCATTCAGGCACTTTGAGAAGTTGCAATAGCCCAGCGGGTCGTTGATTCTCAGCCTTGACCCTCTGGCATATGTCACACTTAGCAACGAACGTGCCTATCTCCCATTTCATGCCATGCCACCAGAATCTTGCCTTGAGGTCTTGATAGATCTTGATTCCTCCAGGATGGATGGTGTATGGAGTGTCATGAGCTTGTTGCAAGATTAAGTTCATGAGATCTTCCTTGTTGGGTATGCAAATGCGAGTCCCGAACCAGATAACTCCTTGCTCATCCACCGATAATCATGGGGTCGTGCCTGCCTTGATCTTCCTCTTGATGCCTTCAATGCTATCGTGTCCCTTCTGGGCTTCGTTGATATCATCCATCAAGGTAGGATTTTCTTCGAGGCTGGCAAGGAATCCTGGTGCAACCAGTTTCCAAGCCGAAGCTCTCAAGTTCTTCATATAAGGCGGGCAACCTTTCCTCAATCATAGCATTCAAGGAACAAGCCTTTCTCCTTAAGGCGTCTGCTACCACATTGGCCTTGATCGTAGTCCTTGATAAATTCCAACCATCTTCACTGCCACATGTTCAATTCCCTTAGAGTGAAGGTATACTTCAAACTCTTGTGGTCTGTGAATATCTCACATCACTTCCCTAGAAGGTAGTGTCGCCATGTTTTCAAGGCATGAATCATAGCTACCAAGTCGAGGTCATGAGTTGCCTAGTTCACTTCATGAGGACGTAGGTTTCTGGATAGATATGCTATGACTCTGCCTTCTTGCATCAGAACACCCCCAAGCGCGGTCCTTGATGCATCACAATAAATCACAAACTCCTTGTGAATATCAGAGGTGGTCAAAACAGGGGTTGTGGTCAATCTCTTATTGAGCTGCTGGAAGCTTTCCTTGCACTTAGTTGTCCATTCGAACTTCTTGTCCTTCTTCAAAAGTTGGGCCATGGGTCAGGCAATGGTTGAGAACCCTTCCACGAACTTGTGGTAATAACCCGCGAGTCCGAGGAATCTCCTAACTTCCTTCAGGGTGGATTGGGTTTGCCACTCAGTCACGGCTTCAATCTTGGCAGGATCCAATGATAATCCTTCTACAGTCAACACATGACCCAGGAATCCATCTTCATGCAGCCAGAATTCACACTTGCTGAACCTGGCATAAAGTTGGGGCTCTCGAAGCTTCTCTAGGACCAATCTCAAGTGTTCCTCATGTTCTTCTTCAAACTTGGAGAAGAAAAGTATGCCATCAATGAAGACGACAACGAACTTGTCTGAATACTCCATGAAGACTTTATTCATGAGGTACATGAAGTAGGCAGGGCATTGGTTAACCCGAATGACATGACCGTGTACTCATACAGGCCATACCGGGTTACAAATGCCGTCTTCGGAATGTCTTGGGGTCTGATCTTCAGCTAATAGTACCCAGACCTGAGGTCGATCTTGGAAAACACCTTGGCTCCATTCAACTGATCAAACAGGTCTTCAATCATGGGGAGTGGGTACTTGTTCTTTATTGTGACATCATTGAGAGAACGGTAATCGACACAGAGTCGGATAGTATCGTCCCTTTTTGATGCAAATAAGACAGGTGATCCCCAAGGAGAGGCACTTGGGCGAATGAATCCTTTTTTGAGCTGCTCTGCCAGTTGCTTCTTCAACTCAGCCAACTCTTCGGATCCCATCCTATAGGACTTCTTATAGATGGGCCTTGATCCGGGCATAAGCTCAATAATGAACTCAATGTCGCGGTTAGGAGGCATTCCAGGCAGCTCATCAAGGAACACATTTGGGTACTCACATACCACTGGCACTTGATCCAACTCAACTCCCGATAGGCAGTTAGCCTGAGGAGCTTGAGTGGAGGCAGGGTTGGGAAAATACTTGACTTCCGCTCCTTGGCTATTGGTCATGGTGACAATCCTCTTGGCATAGTCCAACATGCCTTGGTGCTTGGTTCACCAATTCATGCCAAGGATGACGTCCAAGCCTGGTGAATCCAGAACTATAAGGTCTGCTAGGAAGTCTACCCCGTTGATGTCAATCTTCACTCCCTTACACCCTATCCCAGACTTCATAACTGAACCGGGGGTTTGTATAAACATAAGACTACCCAGGGGTGTAGGTTTCATGCCACTCTCTTGTGCAAACTTTTGGGTGACAAAAGAATGCGAAGATCCACAATCAAACAATACGGTTGCTGGGGTTGAGTTGATGCGGAACCTACCCAGTATGACGTCTGGGTCTTCCAGGGCTTCCACTGCGGTGATGTGATTCACACCACCCTTGCCATTATTGGGCTGGTTGCGGGGAGCTGGGTACCTTGGTGGTGCTCCACGGGCTTGACCTTGGTTTGGCACATTGGGGCGCGGTGCATCTAGTTTCCTGTTGGGGCAAACCTTAGAGATGTGTCCAGACTGACCACATCCAAAGCAAGTGACTTGCCCACGGTTGTTGTTGAAGTTTTTGCCACCGTTGTTGTTATTGGGGTTGTTGTTGTAGGCTGGCCTGGGATTGGCATACTGCTGAGGCTGTTAGCTCAGATGAGGTGTAGGAGGTCTAGCCTGCTTCGGCTGATAGCTTGGCTTGGCTAGGTCTGGCTGCCAGGGGCGAGGCTTCTGGTTGCTTGAGCTTCCCTTGCTAATCATCTCGCGCTTGCGAGTGTCGTCTATGGCATGACGCTTGTCTGCTAGCATGAGGGCCTTGTTCACCAGGTCGAAGAAGGTACGATAGTCGCGGACGATGGGGTGATATTGCAGGACCTGTTTAAGTCCTTCCATGAAGCGTTCCTTCTTGGTAGCCTCTGTGCTGACGTCTTTAGGTGCATACCTTGACAGCATGTTGAACTTTTGCAGGTATTGCTTGATAGAGCCACTTCCTTGCTTTAGCGCTCAGAATTCTCTCTTCTTGATAGCCATGATCCCAGAAGGAATGTGGGAAGTGTGGAATCCTTCCTTGTAGTCATTCCACGTGATCACACGTTCTCCTTGCATGACCTTGAATCCATCCCACCAAGCTCGGGAGGTACCTCCGAGGTAGTGAGAGGCATAAAGCACCTTCTCACGATCCTCATTGTAGTTGACCAATGCAAGGAGGTCCTCAATGGTGTGGATCTAGTCATCAGCATCCAATGGTTCAGCAGTCTCGATGAATGTTGGGGGCGAGTTCCTCATGAATTCAGACAGCATGGAGCGGCCATTGCCGTTCCTTCCTTGCTGCTGGTTGTTCACAAGGGCCTGAGCCATCTGCTGGATAGCAGCATTGTTGGCTTGGCGTTCCTCCCGGAGAACTAGGAGAAACTGAGCTATGGTCATGTTCTCTGGTGGAGGTGGTGGCAGGGGAATGTTGCCTTGTGGCTGCTCCTGGTGTCCTCCAGTGTGAGCAGCCCCACCAGCTCCCTGTTGCTGGCTGGAGTTGCTAGCTTCAGCGTTGGTGAAGGAGCTGTTGCGGGTAGCAGTCATCATCCTGTTTGGAGCAGCCAAGTCAAACAACTAGGATTATCAAGAGGATAAGCAATAAGGGAAAAGCACGCCTAAGGGGGTCGGTCAAGTGCAAGTGTGTTAAACAAAGGTCGAAAGAACAACATATATTAAGATAGACGATGGAGTTGCTTACATGTTGCCTAAGGCAAAAGCGCGACTTGCATCGGAACACAAACAACAAAACAAACAACAAGCACACACGGTTTCATATGAACCATTACACGGACTGGACTTCACATGAGGGTACATGACTGATCCTACCCTAGGTGTTCTGGACTCAGGTGGTGGAGTGCTCGGTCTCGTAGTCACACTCCTCTGGGTCTTTCTCACAGCCCTAGAACTTGCTTGAATTGTTTGCATCAACATCATCATGTGCATCATGTCATCATGTTAAAATTAAAATTAATTTGAAATGGGGGTGATCAAACCCTAGCATAGATAAAATTCAAATAGGTTAAACTATTAAGATATTTGAGTGAATCCAAAATGCTCTTCAAAAATGTTCCCCCTCTTTGATAAATGTTGGCAACAACATATCAAGGGTGAATTATATTTTAACAACTATTGTGGTAAATTAAATAAAATAGGAAAGTTTCTGAAAATGACTAATAAATCATTTCAATTTTTTAGTCATCCAAAAATTTTGAAACATGTTTAGGAGGTTTGAAATATTCAAACTAGACTCCAGAAAATGTGTTGGTATTTTTGTGCTAGGTAATAGTGGCCCAAACAAAAAAAATAAACTAATGTTAGAAGAAAATAAAATAGAAATCCAAAACAAAAAAAACGGGGGGGGGGGGGGGGCTTCCTGAGGCCTGGCAGCCCAGTGGCCCACCTGGCCCGTGCCAGTGGTCCCCTACCTATACCAGTAGGCAGAGGCGAAGGCAAGCACGACGCGCATGGCCGAGGCGGCATGCCTCCTGCCTGCTAGCCTCGCTGGAGGAGGGGATTAGGACCCCTAGAGCCGTCCAGATCCTTCCCCCCTCTCCATCTCTCTCCCTCGCTCTCCTCTGCTTTCCCCCTTCTGTATCAAACCGCCGGCCGCCGTGGATCCTCGTCGTCGATTCGCCGCCGTTGTCGCTTCCCCGAGCCCTCCGACCCCACGAGCGCAACCCCTGTGAGCCCCCGATACTCCTCCTCCTCTTTCTGGTCCCTCCCATGCTCTCTAGGACGTTGCACCATAGTGGCCGAGCCGCTCGCCGCTGGCAATGGTGTGGCCGTGACCATAGCCACCACGGCCTGGAGCTCGCCATCATGCTCTGAGCGCCCTAGAGAGTCGCAGGTTTCATTTGGTGGGTTCCCTATGCCCGAGAACCCCCTGTGTTGTCAGACTTGAGCTCATCCGAACAACGCCGCCACAAAGCTTGTCACCCGCGATGCTCTGGACCCTCTCTGCCTCGGAGATGTGCTCCATTGGATGCCCGTGCGAGAGGGCATTCTATAGTGCCTTTCCGCCATCGATTTGGTCGACGTAGGACGAAACCCAATGCCACTGCCGTGTATGGTGACACTGGCGGCTCACCGCCGGCCAGCTCCGATGGGTGCCGACGTGGCACGGTGATTAGTGCCTAATCCCCTGCTAACCAACCCCCCAGCCACTGACCAGTGGGCCCTGGGGTTGGTCAAACCCCCGGTCAGCGCGGGGATTATCCCCTGTGTCACTAACGTGCAGGCCCCGCATGTCAGGTTTGACCTGGACCGCATCTGTTGACCTGCTGACGCAAGCATGACGTCGGGTTGACGCAGTATCAATTTTTATAATAAAAATAATTCCAGAAATTATTATAAACTTCAAAAATTCATAGAAAATAATCTATAACTCAGATGAAAATAATTTATATATGAAAAATGATCAAAAAAGTCCAAGGAATCTGTTTATGCCGTTATCATGCATGTTTGAACAAGTTAACATCACCAAGTAGGACATTTTATGAATAGGGCAACATATAAAATATCATTTGGAGTTGGAATTCAAACTTGTTTGAATTCCACTTCAATTAACTTGACTAATTATTCCTCCAGGTCAATCCAGTACCTTAACTTGTTATATCATGCATCATGTTTGTTGCATTGCATTGAATGTTGTTCCTTTGTGTTTGCCGGTGGTTGTTTCCCCTTGGTAGACGATGGTTCCGACGATGTGAACGTTGACACTAATGAAGAGGAGTAATATCTTCAGAACTGTCAGGCAAGCAAATCCCCTTGAGCATACTAATATGAACCCACTCTCTTGCTCCTACTCTTCTTTATTGCATTAGGACAACAACGATTCAACTGTTACCTGTTCTCGGTAGTTGAACCCATTCCTTTGCATGACCTGTCCTTGTCATGGTAAATAGTTGAAACCACTTAGCATGAGTAGCAACTGCTTGAGCCTTATTATGCTTACTCATCAATGCTTGCTTACTGTGCCTGCTATGCTTAGAGTCATGTCGTGTCGGGATTGATTCATCTGGGTGATGAATCAGAATGGCAATGTTCATGTCCTATTGTGTGAGAGCTAAGTGTGTGAACACGGTTTGGTAAAGGTAGCGATGAGAGGCCATGTAGGAGTACATGGTGGGTTGTCTCATTGGGACCGACCTTAAGAACTGAGTTCTGTGTTTGTGATCCAAGACAGTTACTACCACACATTGGGCCCTGAAATATGACCCCTCTCAACTTATTAATCGCGTAGACCTCTGTCCTGGAGTTGCAACTAGTTTCTAGTGTTTGTAGAAAAAGGGTTGGCGGCCATGCATAGCGCTGCCCGATGGGGTCGACTATGATGCTGTATAGGCACAGTGGACGGTGTACCAAGTGGCACCTGAACGGTGGGCTTGGGAACCCTGCGCACATCGTTTGAGGCTGTAGCGGAAACTTCGGCCGGACTTCCGTGCGGGTTCAGTCCCAAATAGGCGATAAACTTGGACTAGGGTCTTGTGTGGTTGATGGTCGTGGCCGATGCCCATGCCAGTGTTTCCGCTTGAAGGTTGCCGAGATGCATGACGTGCATATGGTGATAAGTGGAGAGAGCGTGTGTGAAGAAGTATACCCCTGCAGGGTGAAATAATCTGTTCGAATAGTCACGTCCTTGGATATGGACTACTTGGAGAACTTATGTGGTTCATAGATAAGTTGAAGTGGATACTCTAAAATACGCAAGATAAGCGTGAGTGCTATGGATGGCCTTCTCGTAGGGAGACGGAAGTGGATCCATAGTGGTGTATTGATTGGAGAATATGTGGACTCGTGTGCGCTATCCCACCACAAAGATACTACTTGTAGTCGTAGTATAGCTTAGCCAAGAGTCAAAGTTGGCTTGCTGCAATAAACTCCACAACCCCCTTCATTGATACTGATGCATATGTAGATAGTTCTGATGTAAGTCTTGTTGAGTACCTTTGTACTCACGTTTGCTAAATTTATGTTTTGCAGAGGAGACGTCAGTCTCATTAGTAGTATTTATGACGTGAAGTTCGATGTTGACCGGGTTAGCTTGGGAATCCTAGACAGAGGTCTGGTTCCTTTGGTAGGGTCGTTGTAGCTTTTTAGGCTACTCTAGCCACTTTCGTAGATGTCTGTACCCAGACATATTTAAACTTCCGCTTGTTTGATTAGATGCTATGAATGTTGGGTCTTGTGACCCCAGTTTGTAACATCTTATTGTATAGGCTCTTTTGAGCCTTCTAAGTAAATGTTGTAATGTTGTATGGTTATGTTGTGATGACATAGTTGTATCTATGCATATTAGGCATGTCGTGCGTATGTGTGACATGCAATAGTATGTATGGGATTTGACACGAAGTAGTGTGCCTTTAGTAGTACTCTTTACGGGGAAATGCCTCTTTCTGCTTCCATCGAGCCTTGGTAGCTTGCTACTGCTCCGGACACATTGATTGACCAGCATGTATCCTTCTTTACTGCTGTGTCTGTCCCTTCGGGGAAATGTCTCGCAGTGTAATGGAGTTCTTGTAGCCTGCTATGAATCGTCTACGTGCAGTGATGACATTTATGTCCCACGCGTAATGGATTCCTTGTAGCTTGCTATGACTCGTCTACACACGCTAGAGATCGACACCTGCATTGTTGGGTTACGTATGCCTGTCCCTATACGGATGTGCCACTTTAGTTCTACGACTAGTCATTTCGGCCCGGGTTCTTTGACATTTGAATGCTAGCGACACATTCACATACATGAGTCAAAAGACGCAAACGGTCCCGGCCCAGGTAAGGTGGCAGCCGTGGAGATAACCGTGCGTGAGACTGCAAACTGATGTGATGTGTTACAGGCTGGATTCTTATGGCTTAGGATCGGGGTCCCGATAGTCTTCCTCCTGTTCATCACCTGAACGGGCATCATTTCCGGTTGAAGGGGTTAGGGAACAAGGGGGTCCTTCCCAACGACGCTTTGCTGGCGTGTCGGTGAAGAGCTCACGGTACTCCTTCGCACCCATGCGATGATGACGTGTAGTTGCATCGCTAGCTAGGGGTACTCCCCCTCGATAAGCGACAACTGGTCGTCCCTCGGGGGCTCCATCCTTCTTGATCTTGTCTGGCTTCGTCTTGGCTTGCCGAAGTAGCTCCCGGGTGTGGTGAAGTTCCTCGCGGAGCTACACGGACTCCTTCATCAAGTAGTGAACTAGACTATCGGCAGAGAGGCTCAAATAGGTCTGGAACCCGAGTGGTGTGCCATCTTCCTTGGACGGAATCAGCATCCAAATCTCACCAAAATCATCCTTCCTGAAGGGAAGGTAGCGAGTAGCTGGCTCGTCAGCCATCTATGGAATGATGTCTCGAAGGTGTAGGAGTGCCTTGCATGCAGCTGTCTCGACTGCGAACATCATGGTATCCATCCATGGTCCTTCAAACAACCAACTAGTCGGGGAGTCGTTTGCATTCATGACCACATCTACGTGGTACTCCTTCGTGATGGGATCGACCCAGTGCTCGTGATAGAGAAAAATGGATGGTTGGTGAAACTGGCACTTCTCCAAGCTATCCCCAAGGAGTAAGGGAAAGTCGGATGTCAGGAAGGCTTCGGGTACGACGGCCATCTACAAAGGGATGAAAGGAGGAGAGTCAGCAGAGTGTTGTGTGAAGATAAGAAGAGGTAAATAGTGTAGAATTCCTAAGTACAAGTGCTAGGTGTAGTTTTGAAAGCCGGTTTTATCCTGGCTAACGTCCATGCTAACTAAGGGCTTCCTATAGTCAGGATGGCTCTGATACCAGCTTTGTGGGGACCCCGACTCATAAGTCGTGATCACCAAATGAACATGTACAGCAATCCTAGAGATCAATGCTCACTTAACACAGAGAAGCTGAATAACAAGAGACTTACATCCACATTTAGCGTCTTACATAATAAGGACCTTGAAGGTCAAGTCTTATATAGATAGAGACACATGGGCCAATCACTTAAAATAGAACAAGCAGCGGAAATCTTGGTCGAAAGCATGAACCCATGCCAATCTGCCTTAACCTACATGCATTCTGACTAGGAAGCGTCCTAGTTCGCATGTTTGTCTCCAACGAACTCTTCAACATACTCCTGTTCTTCCATGCCTGGCCAATTAAATAACTAGTGGCAAGCCAATGAGTACTTTGAATGTACTCGCAAGCAACCCAAGTTGTGGAACAAGGTAACAATGAAGCATGATATAGCACTAAATAGGTAAATTTGCGGAAAGCTAATTTTGTATGCAAATGACATGATCAAGTAACTAGTGAGCATGCATCAACAACTAGCAGGTATTCATGTGAACAAATTGCACATATCATCGTAAGTACTGGTTGAACATCTCATGTTCACTCATCACGCTAAGTCATCGGTCTTAGATCATGTGACCTCTTGTCACCATCACACCCATACTGACACCAATTTTTTGCGAAAACATTCGGATGTGGCATAAGCAGCAGCACCCAACTGTCCTTGACCGTGGAAACAGCTATTCGAATAGTTTTACACTCTCCAGAGGTTGCACACTTTACCCACAAGACTCAGAGAACTTCCGTGTCATCCACGACTCGCGGTATATGACATACCCGAGGTAAGCACCCGAACAATGCCTTTCCCATGGTGATACTAAACAAAGAGTCCACTCATTGGTGCCATCCCTCATGATATACATCACTTGTATCATCCATGAGGGCATGCAACAGTGTGCCCAGTGCCTGTACAGTCAGCACATGACCTTCCACTTTGGGACGACCCGGTCTCAAGAGTGACCACTTCACTCTTGCCACTAGTAATGCGGGCTCCTTGCTAGTACCAACCATAGTAATCAATAAAGCCCCGTCCCATAAGGGGTATCGTGGTTGCACATGTAAGGTTGGGATGATCGACAAATCTTAAACCCTCCGTTTTCAAAAGCACATCCTCATCTTGTTCTAGCACACCACTTCTTCCTAAAGTGGTCAGCCATCTCGTCAACATCTCCCTCGGGCATTAGTGGCACCCGACGGGGTTTTCGAAAAAGTCTTTGAAATCATTTCCCTTTCGTTCATTATGCATAACGTCCCATCCACTTACATAGCATCTACTAGTATCCTAACTACACCCACCCGCACAACCCTCATAAGGTGGTAGGGTCATGCACGATGCAAGTGTCAATGGAGAAGTATCGGAGGCATCCTACCGAAAGGGGAACACCACATCAGAAGATCAAATATGACGAAAGTAAAGTGCTATATGACATGCAATAAATATGGATTCTCATCATGGTCAAAGGGCTGCTTGCCTAGCTCAACAAAGTCACCAGGGTCTTCGAAGTCTTCAGGTCCAACTTCTTCATCAACAGCACAATCTATCATCACGATAAATATAATCAACACACAAAAACAGAGCACTCAAGCTACTAATAAAAATGCTAATCTATTCTGATAAATACTAAGGACTATATTAAAGATGTTTGTTTAATATTTTACTATGAAAAATATTTTTAAAAACTATTAAACAGAGGCAGGAAATGCCAAATAGGGGTTTTTAATTAAAAACAATACTAAAAAGTTTTTCAAACATTTTTACAAATGGCACTAATATATTCTATGGAATATTCTAAGAAACTAGGTGCAAAAAGTTTTGTCATAGGATTTTATTGGGGATCCGTTGGATTTTTGCAAAATCCCACAGAAAAGAAAAAGAAAAAGAAAAAGAAAAGGCCATTGGGACCTGGGCCAGAGGCGGCCAGAGGCTGGGCCGGCCCAGCTGGCCAGCCAGCTGGCCTCATGCGTGGCCATGTTTAAACCTGACGCGCGGGGCCCAGCCATCAACGACCGCAAGGGACAGACATAGGGCGCGGGAGAGGGAAAGAGAGGCCGATAGGTGGGCCCCACCTGTCGGGTCCTTCTCCCACCTCGGGACAGGAAGGGGGGAGAGCTCACCGGCGGCAGCGTAGGGCACAACGGAGGCAGGCGAGATCAGGGATGGGCTCGGGGTCGAGTCGCCGGTCTCGTGGAGGTGGAAGGGTGGCCGGAGGTGGCTGAAGTCGCCGACGGGGGGATGGCCGCGATGGAGGAGATTCGGGAGGCAGTCGAAGCCGGCGTTTCTTGCCTCAAAATTAGCGGGGGAGAGGGGGAAATGATCCAGGGTGAGGTGTGGGCTCAAAGGAGGAGAGGGGAGTGCCGGAGCGGGCCTGTGCCCCGAGATCGACAGAGCTCCGCCACGGTGGCGCCTTAGTCGATCTCGAGCGCTGGTGCTCGGGGGGCTCCAATGGGGGCTTGGGGCGGTCTATGGAGGATGAGAGGGGCCACAGGAGCGAAGAGAGAGGGGCCTGAGGGGGCTTAAATAGAAGGAGGGGCAGACCATCATGGACCCATGCGCCGGCAAGGACGTGCCGCTCGCTGGAGGGTTCGGGGGAGGGAGAGAAGGGGTCTGCGGCGTTCTTGGGCGTCGCCCATGACCAGAGGGAGAGGAGAGAGGGGCGGGGGAGCGCTCATGTGTGAGTCCCACGGTTGGCCGGTTCGGGCGGCTGCGGCGCATGCGAGAGGGGCCGGAGGAGGGAGAGAGAGGAGGGCTGACAAGGGTGGCATGGCACGGATGCCGAGGGGGACCAAGTGGCACGCGGGGAGGCCCGAGGCCGCCGGAGCCATGTAGTGGCAGATGGCTGTAGTGCCTGTGAGAGGGGGACCAAGTAGCGCGCTCCAGAGCATTCGTTTGGCATGCCACGGCATGCCAACGGCGTCTTCTGCGTGGCAGTCCATGTCTAGGGGGATCTAGGGGGGTTTAACAATATAGGGTAGGGCATTGGATGCTGTGAGATGCCTTAGGAGGGAAGAAAAAGGGGAAGGGAGGTAGAAAAAGATGTTGTCCAGGGGTGAAAATGGGGGTTTTACCCTACGTCTCGGTGACCAGAAGGAGTTGGGGTCTTTATTGCAGGTAAAATGCATCTATATGAGACAGTGGTAGAAAGCTGGGGGCAAGGGAAAAAGGTAAAGACGTGGAAATGGAGGTTTTACTAAATCACCAGAAGGTGTTTGGTGGTGATTTGGGCAATAAATATTTACCAGCTCATTGAGATATTTACCAGGGTCAAAGGCTAGCTAGAAATGAGAGGATTCACAAAGATTGAGCTCAAGACGAAAATGTTGACAATGAAGGTTTGTTAAACCCTAGAAATTGGCTGAATCAGATTTCTGTTGATCCATTGATGCTAGGCTTTTACCCTTGATGCACCACTTAGTGTATCATCACTATTTGGCCATTAGAGAATGCCCACAAAGTTTGAGGCCAAGGGGAGACACTTCACAATGTAACGTTGCTCAAACTTGATTCTGGACAGGAATGGTTTTGGGATGGTTTGATAAACCAAATCAACTTGGATTGATATGAAACTTTCCAAGATCATCACCTATGATAGTGCTGACTTGCTGGAATTTTCTTCGAATTTATTGATAATATTTCTTATAGAAATATTTCAAAAGTTTGATCTGAACAGAAAGGGTTTTCATGGGTTTTGCCTATGATCTGATCATGCCTTTGTGTTGAAACTCATATATATGGAAAATATAGGTCCACTGAGTTTCTCTAAAAAGTATTCAAATAATTTTTCCCTCTAAAAACCCATTTCCGTCCTTAAGAAAAACCTTTAAATAAAATGTAAAGATAGTCTTTAAAAATTGTATTTTATGGTTTTTGGAATTCTTATATATAGTTGGTTTGAAATAACGCCTTTGGGCAAGAAGGGCCCACCTAATTTGAGGACTTGTAGTGCAAACCTCATTTCAGGGGGTTTTGGAAACTTAAATTAAGTAAATCATTTTTGGTTGAAACAAAAATTGGTAAAAGTAGTTTTGGGCACTATTCACATGGCATGATTATTGGGCAAGGGGTTTGGGACATGGAAGATGAATATGAAATGGAATAGAATGTAGTAGTGCCATATAACACAATCAACAAGCAAGTAAACCACAATGCAAACAAGAACAAGCACCTTGAAAAAGTTTTAGTTGGCTCCAAATTTTATAAACCCAAACATAACAATGTGATACAAACACAGGGTGTGACATACTACTTGTCCATCCAAAGCCTTAAACCCAGTTTCTTACCATGAGAGTCCACTATATCCACCTATATGTTGTATTGCCATACGTTCCAAGTAAATTTGCATGTTACACCTCTAAAATTTCAAATGAACATCTATTTTGTGTGCCTGGACCACTCATGGAGGGACAGGGGACGGTCAGTATATTCCATGTTAAGCGGGTTATTCTCATTGACGGTGTCCTGGACAAGGGGGTACTCACCATCTCGTCTCCCGACAGGTGGGTCAGGCCAAGGACCCCCAGGGCGGTTCATTAATGGGCTAGTTCGGACACCCCATGATGCATACAAGGAAGATTCCACAAGACTTGGTGATCAAGACAAGGACTCCTCTCCACTGACGTAGCCGACTAGGACTCTTGTTATCCTACGCCTCTAGTGTGTTATATAAGCCAAGGCCAGGCTAGTCATTAGATACAATCAGATCATCATAGGTCATATCGTCATACAAGCATAGCTCTTAGGGTTTATACCACTACATACAATATTGAGGTAGGTCAACTCTGTACTCGATACACCATCACCAATACAAACAAAGTAGGATGTAGGGTTTTACCTCCATCAAGAGGGCCCGAACCTGGGTAAATACCATCTCCCTTGTCTCATGTTACCCATCGATCGAAGACCCATGGATCGGGACCCCCTTCCCGAGATCTGCCGGTTTTGACACCGACATTGGTGCTTTCATTGAGAGTTCCGCTATGGGATCGCTAGAAGGATCGATGGCTTGTCCGCATATTGCAGTTTTTATGGACAGTGAATTTGTGTTCGTCGTCCCCGTCTCCTCAAGTGTCGCTTTAACGATTGCTTCTGTAAATTGTGCGGAATTGTATCTACAATAACCCTGCAAAATTTCGTCGCATTCCGATGGAGGACTCTACGGAAATCTCCGATATACCGGAGCCATGTCAAATCTAGACGAGAAATTGGATGATTTTAGGACGAGGTGTCTAGCATCTTGCTCATGTATCCGTTGGAAAATTGCACCTTTATCAACTGTGGAATTCCTATACAAATCACCCCTCAAAATTTTAGGTCGATCCGACTGTCAAAACTCCGGGAAACATCCGTGGAGTACAACGAATTTTGGATCTATTTTCTGCGCTAAAACGAATTTGACCCGAGTTCATCTTTTTGATGAACGGGTTGTGAGACGTCCTTTTTGAAGGTAGTTTTCTCATCATCTTAGTCAGCCGACGAAGAGTTCAGCATTGCGAGGGCCGAATTATCATCAAGATAACCTCGTCATCTGTGGGTTGTATGGGTCGGACGCTCCATTGCTTCATCAAGCCAGCATTGACCGCGTCACAAATTCTGACCTGCGTCGGTGTCACCGCATTGTTGCTTTTTTCAAGATGACTCCACCGCGCCGACCTGCTTTGACATGTCGGCTGGCATGGGGCTCTAGCGTCACCTTATCGATCTGCTCCATCACCTCGGCTAGACCAGGGGCTTCGTCATCTCCTCATCAACCTGCTCTGGGGACTTCGGCATCACCAATCGACCTACTTTGACACCTCGGCTGGCATGATACTTCAGCATCACTAGCCGACCTGATCCGTCAGCTCAGCTAGATCGGGGGCTTTTCCATCTCTTCATCAACCTACGCCAGGGACTTCGGCGTCACCAGCCGACTAGCTTCACCATGTTAGCTGGAACGGGGAATTCACATCGCCACATCAACCGTGCAGTGTCACCACTTCGTCAAGGCGAACCCTTCGCTGAGCCACCTCGGTGCCCAGGACATATTCTTTTAACTATTTGCTTCACTTAAATTAACTAAGTAGAAGAATTTTTTTTAAAAATTATTAATTTTATTTGTTATTACTCATGGCTTGAACTATATTGTGTGCACAGCTAATCGACTTCGGCTGTGTCCTGCGGTCACCTTGGCGTGCCTACATTGTCATCCCACCTCCATCAACCAAACTATGTCGTCGACATGGTCGACGCACGTGGGGGCTTCACCATCACGCTGCCGAACTACTCCGTCTGCTCGACTGGACAGGGGGTTTCTCCTCAGCCCTTTGGAAGTTTAGTGTTGTCACTTCATCAAGCCCAGCTCTTCTTCGGCTACCACGTGACTGGCTTGGGGGCTGGTACCTTGACCCACTACACGCTCGACACACATCACAAGCACATTAACAAGCTAAGTCACTTTCATGCTCAACTTTCTTCAATTTTGAATTTTTGTTCGGTTCGACCAATCATTATATTTATGTTAAATAAAAATGTTTGTTTGTTAAAAACACTTCCTTTTCCCATGATAATTGGAGGCTTCGTCGTCACCCTGCCGAACTACTCTCCTCGGCTGGACAGGGGGCCTCGCCACAGCAGTTGCGTTGTGTTGTCACTTCTCGATCCGGGCTCTTTGCTCGATTACCTCTAGCTTGGGGGAGGGACCTCGATCAGTCAGAGGACTACGTCTTTCTCCCGCCACAACCTCGAACCGCACCAAGCACATTAAACAGCTAAGTCATTTTCGTGCTCAGCTCTCTGTGAAATTTTACTTTTTGTTTGGTCCAACCAAACATTATATTTTTTTGTTAAACAAAAAAGAAACTTTGTTTGTTAAAAATTGTATTTAGCCGATTTAAATAGGGCTCTTGAATTTGTATGAGACGTTTTATAATAATTGTCTTCTCTTCTTAGTCATTGTAAAGTCTTTTTCTTCTACTCCTATTTCCAACACTAGCGTGTAGTCAATAGCTGGATAGCCTAGTTTCTTTTTGAAGCCGCTCAAGTTAGTTCACTAAACAGGCCTGAGAGAAACACTCCAACTTCGAGATATGGAGGTTGAAGCCAAAAACTGACCCGCTAGGAGTCTAGAAATCGGATGTATCATGTTAAAGCACGACCATGGCACAAATTAAATATTAAACCAATTTTGGATTGGAACAATTTTATTTTATCTAAATATAAAGTTCTTACGTATTTTTTTGGTATTTCTAAGCATAACTCTTGCAGTACAATGCTAGATGCATTTCACACATCGACAATATTAAAGGGGGTCTGCGGTTAACACCGAACCCACCAAAAAACCGAGTTACGTCGTGGAGTCCTTGGCAAAATGTCCATGGTATTTAGCATTTATATGCATTGATTTCGAGTTGTGTCTTTGGTCTATAGCTGGATTGCCCAGCTCCTGTGCTTACCTCTTACGTTTCCGCTTTGTTCGGCTAAGGGGTAAAGGGAGAACCACTTCAATTGTCACTTCCGGTTTAACTGGTTAAGTGCCTCAGTTGGAGAAAGCTGAAAGATGACTGTCACAACAAGCACAAATCGGTATGCGAACTAGAGGAGGTGTTCAACCAAATATAGCCGATAGAGGTTATCCGAGTAAAACGAAGGGCCTCTCTTTCTCCAAAAGGCCAAGTTATGGGTGGTTCAACCTCGAATGATCCGAGGAGTCGACATACACCGGGGGCTTTTAAGTTGCCCCCAAACATATGCTCCTTGACTAAGTGAAAGTTATAAAGCTCAAATATCTGATTTCCTTGTTTCCTCTAACACAACCGCCTCCGGGCACCAAGACGTCGGCTAAGGGTTGTCTTGTTACTGCGGAAACACCCTGTGTAGCATCTACAATAGGGTAGAAGCCGACGATGGGCCACTTTCAAATGAAAAACGGTCACAAAGGAGTCAAAATAGCATATAGCATTAAAGAATTTATATTCAATATGCGAGTGTTGCCTTCAATAATCATCGTTACAAAGCGATAAATATGCATCAATTTGACTTAAGATTTTAGCCAAGCTAGGTTGCCTGGCACATACACTTACCCCCTACGTTCCCGATTGTTCGGCTAGGAGGTATAGGGAGCACCTGTGTGATTGTTACTTTCGGGTCATCCGGGTTAGTACCTCAGACTGGGTGAAGCCAAAAGCTAGCCATCTTAAGAATATAATTGGTCGGCAACGACGGAAGTTCAGGAACATTCGCCGAACTAAATCCTTAATATTTTTCCTCCCGCATTGATCGGGGTTGGGGTTTCATGATCATGGTCAACATGATACCCTGGGAAAAGGAACTTACAAATGAACTATTTCTCCAAGAAGATGTTTCTTACATAGTAATATAACATATCTCTCTGCACACCTTTGTTTATAAAACCATATGGCCGGATTGCCTTGTTTGCCATTAATATTTGCCTTTATAAATGCTTTATAAAGTAGGAAAAAATCTCCTCAGCTACTGTCCAAGGAGGTTGAAGCCGATGGTTGGTCAACAAAGTCTTGCACAATGCGGATCTGGGCGTTAATGATGTAAAATACTTGGATACATAGAATCATTGCACATAAATTGTGTCAAACATAGCAAAGTTTATGTCAAACAAATATCGATCCTTAATTTGACCACCCGTGCCCAAATTAAGGCTCGGGGGCTACTGCATTGCCAATTCAATGCAGCAAATTCAAAGTGCAATACGGTTTTTGAGGAGGTTCGATCCTTAGGTTGGTCGGCCGCACCCAACCTGAGTCTTGGAAACTATTGAGTACCGCGTTTACATCCCTAATGAATGCCACCGAGCAAGAACTTGATCCTTAGCACGATTTTGTAAATCGGCCTAAGTCTCGGGTGCTACTGGGATTAGTGGTTTTATTTTGATTATTATTTTTTCCTTCAGGGGCATCTTAGGTTTTAGACGGACACACACCTTGAGTGCTACTGGCTATATATCTCGGCAGAAAAAATCAACCCGCGGTCGAGTTGGTGCACCACTTCGGAAGCAGTCTGACATAATGCTCGGGCACAAGTGTATGGCTCCATAGAGGGGATTTCTCGTATTAAGCCCGGCTGAATTCGTTCAATCTTTTAAAGACCAAGGTAGTTTATGACACCACGGACGCTAATCATCGTTGGAGCTCGAATGCGGTCCAGCGTTGGAGCATCGAAGCATTCCAGCATAAAGCTCAAGATCTAAGACACGTTGGAAGCTATCCAACATAGTGCTCGAATGCGAACGGCTGGCTCGATAAAAGACTATCCCGATATTTAAGCTCGGATGAACTACTTCAAATATTCAAAGATCGGAGTATCCTATGACATCTTGGATGCCGACCAGCGTTGGATCTCGGGCTCAAAAACACTCCTTTGATACAATTCGGCATTGGAGCTCGGACACAAGAGGATACCACCACATGGGAAACACTTCGGATCCCAGTTGTGGCATAAAAATAATGAGGCATTAATACAGACCGATAACTTAAAGGGGCTCCTCAGATGCCCGACTTATGAACTCTCTGGATTAACCTCGGCGATCCTCGAGATCAGTGATGGGAAGATTTATTGAACCAGTTTTCAAGACCGATGATCGAAGACAAAGAACTATTCGGAAGGACCGAGGAGTGTCCCTAACTTGAAGACTGGGTCAGGGGGCTACTGATAGAGTCTTGGACTAGGGGGTACTCACGACGTGGTCTCCCGACAGGTGGGTCGGCCGAGGACCCTAGGGCGGTTCATTAGTGGGCTAGTTCGGACAGCCCATGATGCATACGAGGAAGATTCCTCAAGACTTGGTGATCAAGACAAGGACTCCTCTCCACCGACGTAGCCGACTAGGACACTTGTTATCCTAGGTCTCTGGTGTGTTATATAAGCCGAGGCCAAGCTAGTCATTAGGTACAATCAGATCATCATAGACCATATCATCATAGACCATATCATCATACAAACATAGCTCTTAGGGTTTAGACCACTACATACAATGTCAAGGTAGATTAAATCTGTACTCAATACACCATCATCAATACAAACATAGGAGGACATAGGGTTTTACCTCCATCAAGAGGGCCTGAACCTGGCTAAATACCGTATCCCTTGTCTCCTGTTACCCATCAATCCAAGACCCACAGATCGGGACCCCCTACCCGAGATCCGCCAGTTTTGACATCAACACTCGTGATGGGTGTGTATTCCCATTCCCGAAATAAAAAATGCAAATAATTAAACGAAACTCCCCCAGGAATATTGTTGCTATGGACGGTACCCATGGATTCGGCTAGCCGTGGAGTGTGTTTGTTGGTGGACGAGGACTAAACCTTTACTTTTACCGCTTGGGAACCGCCGCTAATGTGTTTAACATGGACAATATTGATAACTCTTGGTCAGAACATTGACAGGAAGGGTGCACCTCCCAAATTATATTATCTCTATTTTAAACAATGTGCAAATCCCTGCTTCCCTTTGCGAAGGGACGGTCTATTTACTTTCATGTTATTTACTTTCCATGTTGAGTCAACTTCTTATTACAACATACTTATGTTAGTTGGCAAGCATCATGTGGTGGGCAAAGATCTAGGCACATATGGCCAGTCAAATATATTTGATCACGACTTATTATTGTTGACAGTTATCTTTATGATAAGTATGTTGGGAGGCAAAACATTAAGCCCCTATCTTTCTATGTTTTCGATGGATGCGTTTGTTCTAAAAATATGCTTTGAGTACTAGCAATCATAGAAGACTATATGATGATTGAGTATGTGGAGCTCTTACTTAGACTTATTTGAGAATAAGTTGAATTGAAAGTGTTTGGTGACTAAGAACATAGGTTGTTAAGTTTCAAGAGAATTCATTGTTTGAACCATAACACGTGAATTGGTTGCTACTTTATCATGATGAGTTTAATGAGACCGAGTTGCTGTTAGGATGCTAGGCTAAGTGGTTCAAATTATCATTGATCAAACTTATGCACTATGCTATCATTCACACTTCATAAATCATTTCTTTTATCATTTACCTACTCGAGGATGAGTAGGAATTAAGCTTGGGGATGCTGATATTGTTGGGGAACGTCGCATGGGAAACAAAAATTTTGCTATGCACAAGCAAACCTATCCATGGTGATGAGCATCTACGAGAGGGAGAGTGGATCTACATACCCTTGTAGATCGCTAAGCGGGAAGCGATAAGAAACGCGGTTGGTGTAGTCGAACATCTTTGCGATCCAAATCGCCAAGCGTCCCGCGATCTCATCACGATCCGTCCCGCGATCCAATCACGATCCGTCCCGTGAACTCATCACGATCCGTCCCGCGATCTCATCATGATCCGTCTCACGATCTTGATCACGATCTGTCCTGCGAACTCATCACGATCCATTCCGCGATCTCATCACGAACCGTCTCGCGATCTCGATCACGGTCCTTCCGATCTAGCGCCGAACGGACGGCACCTCCGCGTTCAGCACACATGCAGCTTGATGATGATCTCCACCGTCTTGATCCAGCAAGAGGAGGTGGAGAGGAGATAGAGTTCACCGGCAGCATGACGGCGCTCCGGTGATGGTGGTGGAGTGATTCCGGCAGGGCTTCGCCTAAGCGCCGCGGAAAACCGATCTAGAGGAGAAACTGTGCACCGGTGAAACGGGTAGCACGTGGCCGGAAATTCTGTCCAAAAACCACCCAATCCAGTAGTATATATAGGAGGAGAGGAGAGGATAGGCATCCAAGGCCTTTGGGTCGGCCGAAATAGGAGGTGGGAAGCAATCCTACTTCACCTCCAATCCTAGTTGGAGTAGGATTGCCTCCTATTGGCTGATTTTCCACTTTTTGCTTTAGGACTTTCTCTCCTGCGCCATGGGCCTTTGTGGCTGTATTCCCAGCCCTCTAAGGGCTGGTTATTATTCTCCCACAGCCATGGACCTCTTGGGGTCGAAATACCCCTCCTGGAGGCCTCCCGGTACACTACCGATGAGCCCGAAACTTTTCCGGAAACCAAACTGGGACTTCCTATATATGAATCTTTACCTATGGACCATTCCGGAGCTCCTCGTGATGTCCGGGATCTCATCCGGGACTCCGAACAAACTTCGGTCACCACCATACATAACTCTACACTATCGAAACGTCACCGAACCTTAAGTGTGCAGACCCTGCGGGTTCGAGAACTATGTAGACATGACCGAGACACCTCTACGGTCAATAACCAATGGCGGGACCTGGACGTCCACATTGGTTCCTACATATTATACGAAGATCTTTATCGGTCGAACCTCTATGTCAAGTATTTAGTTAATCCCGTATAACGTTCCCTTTGTTCTTCGGTATGTTACTTGCCCGAGATTCGATCGTCGGTATCTCCATACCTAGTTCAACCTCGTTACTGGCAAGTCTCTTTACTCGTTCTGTAATACAAGATCCCGTGACTAACACTTAGCCACATTGCTTGCATGGCTTGTTGTGATGTTGTATTACCGAGTGGGCCCTGAGATACCTCTCCGTCACACGGAGTAACAAATCCCAGTCTCGATCCATGCCAACTCAACAGACACCATCGGAGATACCTGTAGAGCACCTTTATAGTCACCCAGTTATGTTGTGAAGTTTTATACACACAAGGCACTCCTCCGATATCCATGATTTGCATGATCTCATGGTCATAGGAACATATACTTGACATGCAGAAAACAGTAGCAACAAACTGACACGATCATATGCTATGTTTGTAGTTTGGGTCTTATCCATCACATTATTCTCCTAATGATGTGATCCCGTTATCAAATGACATCTCATGTCCACGGCTAGGAGACCTTAACCATCGTTTGATCAACGAGCTAGTCCATGAGAGGCATACTAGGGACATGGTTTTGTCTATGTATCCACAGATGCATTTAAGTCTCCGATCAATACAATTATAGCATGGATAATAAACGATTATCATGAACAAGGAAATATGATAATAACTAATTTATTATTGCCTCTAGGGCATATTTCCAACAGTCTCCCACTTGCACTAGAGTCAATAATCTAGTTCACATCACCATGTGATTCGCATTGTTATGAATCTAACACCCAATGAGTTCTGGGGCTCGATCATGCTTTGCATGTGAGAAAGGTCTTATAGTCAACGGGTCTGTGATATTCAGATCCGTGTGTACTTTGCAAATCTCTATGTCAAACCGTAAACACTGCTACCACACTCCATTTGGTACTATTTCCAAATGGCTGCTCCACTATACGTATCCAGATTTCTACTACGAGTCATCCGGATTAGTGTTAAAGCTTGTATCGACGTAACTCCTTACGACGAACTCTTTATCACCTCCATAATTGAGAAACATCTCCTCAGTCTCTTAGTTACTGAGGATAATCTTGACCTCTGTCCAGTGATCCACTCCTGGTTCACTCTTGTACCCCCTGACGGACTCATGGCAAGGCACACACAGGTGTGGTACACAGCATGGCATAATATAGAGCCTATGGCTAAGGCATAGGGGACAACGTTCGTCCTTTCTCTTTCTTCTGCCGTTGTCGAGCTTTGAGTCTCACTCAACTTTCACACCTTACATATCAGGCGAGAACTCTTTCTCTGACTGATCCATTTTGAACTCTTTCAAAATCTTGTCAAGGTATGCACTCATTGAAAGTCTCATCGAGCATCTTGATCTATCTCCATAGATTTTGATGCTCAACAATTAGGTAGCTTCATCCAAGTCTTCCTTTGAAAATTACTTTCCAAATGACCATTTTATGCTTTCCAGAAACTCTACATTATTTCTGATCAACAATATGTCATCCACATATACTTATCAGAAATTCTATAGTGCTCCCACTCACTTTATTGCAAATACAAGTTTCTCGTAAACTTTGTATAAACATCACAACTTTGATCACCTCATCAAAGCGTATATTCCAACTCCGAGATGCTTGCTTCAGTCCATGGAAGGATCACCGAAGCTTGCACACCTTTTAGCATCCTTAGGCCTAACAAAACCTTCTGGTTGTATCACATACAACCTTTCCTCAAGTAAACCGTTAAGGAAATGATGTTTTGTCATCCATCTGCCAGATTTCATAATTGAAAACATAGCAACTGCTAACATAATTCCAACAGACTTTAGCACCACTACGAGTGAGAAAGTCTCATCGTAGTCAACTCCTTGAACTTGTCACAAACATCTTTGCAACAAGTCGAGCTTTACAAATAGTGGCATTAACCATCAGTGTCTGTCTTCATTTTAAAGATCCATTTGTACTCAACGACCTGTCGTCCAACGAGCAAGTCTACCAAAGTCTACACTTGGTTTTCATACATGGATCCTATCTCGGATTTCATGGCCTCTAACCATTTGTCAGAATCCGGGCCCATCATCGCTTCTCCATAGCTCGTAGGTTCATCGTTGTCCAACAACATGATCTCCAAGACAGAGTTGTCGTACCACTTAGGAGCAGTACACATCCTTGTCGACCTACGAAGTTCGATAGTAACTTGATCCTGAAGCTTCATGATCATCATCATTAACTTCCTCTTCAACTAACGTAGGCTTCATAGAAACATCTTTCTGCGCTGCGCTACTCTCTGGTTGAAAAAAGGTTTAACAACCTCATCAAGTTCTATCTTCCTCCCACTCAATTCTTTCGAGAGAAACATTTCCTCGAGAAAGGATCTGTTTAAGCAACAAACACTTTGCACTAGGATTTGAGATTGAAGGTTCACCTAACTGATCTTAGGGTATTCTATGAAGATGCAATTTGTCCGCCTTGGGTTCGACCTCATTAGGTGAAAACATTTTCCACACAAGTGTCACATCCCCAAATATTAAGAAATGACAGCTTAGGTTTCTATCAAACCATAATTCACATGGTGTCATCTCAACGGATTTAGATGGTGCCCTATTTAAAGTGAATTTAGTTGTCTCTAATGCATAACCCCAAAATTATAGTAGCAAAACGACAAGAGACATCATAGCACGCACCATGTCCAATAGAGCATAACTATGATGTTCGGACACACCATCACAACTTTCACATTGTCTTAAGTTGTATGCCAAACTCGTGACTCAGATATTCACCTCCACGATCATAGCGCGGTCATTTTTATCTTCTTGTCACGATGATCTTTAAACTTCACTCTGAATTTGCTTGAACCTTTCAAACGATTCAGACTTGTGTTTCATTAAGTAAATATACACTATATCTACTCAAATCATCAGTGAAGGTAAGAAAATAACGATATCCACTGCACGCTACAAGACTCACTAGATTGCATACATCAACATGTATCATTCCCAATGAATCACTTGCCCGCTCTATCCAACGGGGTCCTTTAGTCATCTTGCCCAAGAGGCATGGTTCGCATGTCTCAACCGATTCGAAATCGATGAGTCCAAATATCCATCAGCATGGAGTTTCTACATGCGCTTTATACCAATATGACATTTAGCGGCAGTGCCACAAGTATGTGGTACTATCATTATTAACTTTGTATCTTTTGACATCAATGTTATGAACATGTGTAATACTACGATCAAGATTTCAACAAACCATTCTCACTGGGTGCATGACCATTGAAGGTATTATTCATGTAAACAGAATAACCATTATTCTCTAACTTAAATGAATAACCGTATTGCAATAAACATGATCTAATCATGTTCATGCTCAACGCAAAACACCAAATCACATTTATTTAGGTTCGTCACTAATCCTGAAGGTAGAGAGAGCGTGCGAGGTTGATCACATCAACCTTGGAAACACTTCCAACACATATCGTCACCTCACCCTTAGCTAGTTCTCCGTTTATTTCGTAGCTTTTATTTCGAGTTACTAACATTTAGCAACCGAACCGGTATCCAATACCTAGGTGATACTAAGAGTACTAGCAAGGTACACATTAGTAACTCGTATATCAAATATACTTCTATCAATGTTGCCAGCCTTCTTATCTACCAAGTATCTGGGGTTGTTCCGCTTCAGCGACCGCTCACCTCATAACAGAAGCACTTAGTCTCGGGTTTGAGTTCAACTTTGGGTTGCTTCACTGGATCAGCAACTGACTTGCTATCCATGAAGTTTCCCTCCGTTCTCTTGCCCTTCTCGAAACTAGTGGTTTGATTAACCATCAACACATGACGCTCCTTCTTGATTTCTACCTTCGCGGTGTCAAACATCGCGAACAGCTCAGGGATCAACATTTCTTTCCCTGGCATTTTATAGTTCATCACCAAGTTCCAGTAGCTCAATGACAGTGACTTGGAGAACTACATCAATCACTATCTTATCTGGAAGATCAACTCCCACTCGATTCAAGCGATTGTAGTACCCAGACAGTCTGAGCACATGCTCAACGATTGAGCTATTCTCTTTCATCTTGCAGGCAAAGAATCTCGTTGGAGATCCTATATCTCGCAACTCGGGCACGAGCCTAAGATCACAATCTCAGCTCTTAGAACATCTCATATGTTCCGTGACGTTCAAAACGTTTCGGAGCCTCAATTCTAAGTCGTAATGCATGACGCACTAAACTATCAAGTAGTCATCGAAACGTGCCTGTCAGATGTTCACAACATCTACAGACGACGCTAGATGGGGTGGCACACCGAGCGGTGCATTAAGGACATAAGCCTTCTGTGCAGCAATGAGGACAATCCTCAGATCACGGACCCAGTCCGCAATTTTGCTACCAACATCTTTCAATTCTATTTCTCTAGGAACATATAAAAATACAAGTGAGCTACAGCGCGAGCTAGTAATCTACAACATAATTTGCAAAGACACTTTGACTATGTTCATGATAATGAGTTCAATTAATCATATTACTTAAGAACTCCCACTCAAATTGACATCCCTCGGGTCATTCGAGTGATACATGATCCAAATTCACCAACTCAAGTCCGGTCATCACGTGAGTTAAGGTGGCTTCAATGGTGAACATCATTATATTGATCATATCCACTATATGACTCATGCTCGACCTTTCGGTCTCTTGTGTTCCGAGGCCATGTATGTACATGCTAGGCTCGTCAAGTTTAACCCGAGTGTTCTGTGCGTGCAAATCTGGCTTGCACCCGTTGTATGTGAACATAGAGTCTATCACACCCGATCATCACGTGGTGTCTCAACACGACGAACTTTCGCAACGGTGCACACTCGGGGAGAACACAGTTCATCTTGAAATTCAAGTGAGGGATCACCTTATAATGCTACCGCCATACTAAGCAAAACAAGGTGCACAAAAGGATTAACATCTCATGCAATTCATAAGTGACATGATATGGCCATGAACTTGTGTTTAAGATCTCCATCTTCGGAACACCGACATGATCTCCATCGTCACCGGCACAACACCATGATCTCCATCATCTTGATCTCCATCAATGTGTTGCCATTGGGGTTGTGGAGCCAGCCCTGCTTCTACTTCTATTGCTACCGCTTAGCGATAAAGTAAAGCATTACATAGCGCTTAATGATTGACACGCAGGTCATACAATAATTAAAGACAACCCTATGGCTCCTGCCGGTTGCCGTACTCAACGACATGCAAGTCGTGAAATTCTATACATCACATGATCATCTCATACATCAAATATATCTCATCATGTAATTGGCCATATCACATCACAACATACCCTGCAAAAACAAGTTAGACGTCCTCTAATTGTTGTTACATGTTTTACGTGGCTGCTACGGGTATCTAGCAAGAACGATTCTCACCTACGCATAAACCACAATGGTGATACATAGATTGCTTTTCAACCTTCTCAAGGACCGCCTTTGTCGGATCCGATCCATCTAAAGTGAGAGAAACTGTCACTCGCAAGCCATCTAAGCAACAAGTTGCGTCGAGGGAACCGGTCTCTCGTAAGCGTACGAGTAATGTTGGTCCGGGCCGCTTCATCTCACAATCCCGCTGAACCAAAATCCAACCAAGGGAGGAAGCAATCTAAGCATCAACGCCCACAAACCTTTTGTGTTCTACTCGAGATCTCATCGAACCATCAACCTAGCTCATGATGCCACTGTTGGGTAACGTCGCATGGGAAACAAAAAATTTCCTATGCACACGCAAACCTATCCATGGTGATGAGCATATACGAGAGGGAGAGTGGATCTACATACCCTTGTAGATCGCTAAGCGGGAAGCGTTAAGAAACGCGGTTGGTGTAGTCGAACATCTTCGCGATCCAAATCGCCAAGCGTCCCGCGATCTCATCATGATCCGTCCTGCGATCCAATCACGATCCGTCCCGTGAACTCATCACGATCCGTCCCGCGATCTCATCACGATCCGTCTCACAATCTTGATCACGATCTTTCCCGCGAACTCATCACGATCCGTTCCGCGATCTCATCACGAACCGTCTCGCGATCTCGATCACGGTCCTTCCGATCTAGCGCCGAACGGACGGCACCTCCGCGTTCAGCACACATGCAGCTTGATGACGATCTCCACCGTCTCGATCCAGCAAGAGGAGTTGGAGAGGAGAGAGAGTTCACCGGCAGCGTGATGGCGCTCCGGTGATGGTGGTGGAGTGATTCCGGCAGGGCTTCGCCTAAGCGCTCCGGAAAACCGATCTAGAGGAGAAACTGTGCACCAGTGAAACGGGTAGCACGTGGCCGGAAATTCTGTCCAAAAACCACTCAATCCACTAGTATACATAGGAGGAGAGGAGAGGAGATGCAGCCAAGGCTTTTGGGTCGGCCGAAATAGGAGGTGGGAAGCAATCCTACTTCAACTCCAATCCTAGTTGGAGTAGGATTGCCTCCTATTGGCTGATTTTCCACTTTTTTCTTTAGGACTTTCTCTCCTGCGCCATGGGCCTTTGTGGCTGTTTTCCCAGCCCACTAGGGGCTGGTTATTATTCTCCCACAGCCCATGGACCTCTTGGGGTCGAAATACCCCTCCCGGAGGCCTCCCGGTACACTACCGGCACTCCTGGTACACTACCGATGAGCCCGAAACGCTCCCTTTGTTCTTCGGTATGTTACTTGCCCGAGATTCGATCGTCGGTATCTCCATACCTAATTCAACCTCGTTACTGGCAAGTCTCTTTACTCGTTCCGTAATACAAGATCCCGTGACTAACACTTAGCCACATTGCTTGCAAGGCTTGTTGTGATGTTGTATTACCCAGTGGGTCCTGAGATACCTCTCCTTCACACGGAGTAACAAATCCCAGTCTCGATCCATGCCAACTCAACCGACACCATCGGAGATACCTATAGAGCACCTTTATAGTCACCTAGTTACGTTGCGATGTTTGATACACACAAGGCACTCCTCCGATATCCGTGAGTTGCATGATCTCATGGTCATAGGAACATATACTTGACATGCAAAAAACAGTAGCAACAAACTGACACGATCATATGCTATGTTTGTAGTTTGGGTCTTATCCATCACATCATTCTCCTAATGATGTGATCCCGTTATCAAATGACATCTCATGTCCATGGCTAGGAGACCTTAACCATCCTTTGATCAACGAGCTAGTCCATTAGAGGCATACTAGGGACATGGTTTTGTCTATGTATCCACACATGCATTTAAGTCTCCGATCAATACAATTATAGCATGGATAATAAACGATTATCATGAACAAGGAAATATGATAATAACTAATTTATTATTGCCTCTAGGGCATATTTCCAACAGATATGTCTCCAACGTATCAATAATTTATGAAGTATTCATGCCATATTCACCTATGCTTACAATACTTTTATATGGTGTTGATGCACTTTATATGATTTATTTAGAAATAACCCAGACTGACGTTGTTTTTAGCAAAACTACCGTGGTGTTGTTTTTGTGCAGAAAGTAAAAGTTCTCGGAATCGCCTGAAAGTTTTTGACAATTTTTTTGGAACAAAAGAGGCAATAGACACTTCTTGGGAGGGCTAGAAGATCCACGAGGTGGGAACAACCCACCCGACCGCGCCAGACCCCCAAGCCGTGTCCTGGTGGGTTGTGCTCTCCTCGTGGCCCATCTTGGCATGAAACCGACGCCCAAAAATCCTATAAATATAATAACCATCAGAAATAACCCTAGACTCATCGTTCTGCCACTGCAAGGCCTCTGTTTCGAAGGAAAACCAATCTAGAGAGAAAACAGTACCCTGCCGAATGGGGTAGATCATCTTCGGTGGCCATCTTCATCATCCCAGCGGAGTCCATGATGAGGAGGGAGTATTCCACCCTCGGGGCTGACAGTTTGTACCAGTAGCCATGTGTTCTATCTCTCTCTCTCTCTCTTGTGTTCTTGAGATTTCATGATCTTGATGTATCACTAGCTTTGTTAATATAGTCGGATCATATGATGTCTTTCCCTCTCTATCTAGTTGTGATGAATTGAGTTTTCCCTTTGAGATTTCGTTACCGGATTGAATACTTGTATGGATTTAAGAACACATGATATATGTCTTTCATGAGGATACCCGTGGTGACAATGGGGTGTTCTATTCATTCACTTGATATATGTTTTGGTACCTAACATGCGGATTCCCGCGGTGATATTGGGGTAATCTATGCATATGGGTTGATACACGTTCTTGTCCTAGTTTCTCCAATAGAAATATTGGGGCACTCTTTGAGGTTCTTTGTGTTGGATTGAGTATTATGAATCTGAAATTGTTTGATGTGTATCGTATAATTAACTCATGGATACTTGTGGTCACATTGGAGTATCTAGGTGACATTAGAGTTGGTTGATGCGTATCATATGGTGTTATTCTAGTACGAACTCTTAGATAGATCGATCGGAAAGGATAACTTTAAGGTGGTTTCGTACCCTACAACCAATTTCTTATTATGTTCTCCGCTATATAAGAACTTTGGAGTGATTCTTCATTGCATGTCGAGGGTTGGTTATGTGATCCAGTTATATTAGCATTGTTGAGAGATTGTGGTAGCGAAAGTACGGGCCCTAGGCCTTGTTTTCAAGCATTGCAATACCGTTTGTGCTCACTTTTCTCACTTGCTACCTTGCTGTTTTTGTATTTTCAGATTATAAAAATCAATATCTACTGTCATTACTACACTTGTATCACCATGTCCTCGCCGAACTAGTGCACCTATACAATTTTCCATTGTATTGGGTGTGTTGGGGACACAAGAGATTTCTTGTATTTGATTATAGGGTTTTTGAGAGAGACCATATTCATCCTACACCTCCCACAAATTGATAAGCCTTAGGTCATCCACTTGAGGGACAATTGCTACTGCCCTCCAAAACTCCACGCTTGGAGGCCCATCATGAGTCTACAAGAATAAAGTCATGCAGTAGACATCACTTGCAGTGGCTACATACTCGGCCTAGTGGACGAGATGGAAACACTATTTTCTTTCTTTGAAGACGAACTTACTAAAGAGTGACCAAGAAATTGGCAGCCTCCGGAAGTGGACTTACTTTCCACACTGTCTCCCGCCCAATCCGAGTCAGTACATCCAATGAGATCAAATGAAGCACCTCTGGGGTACGATAAGCCAAAGTTTGGGGTCTAAGCCAAATATCGAAAGATTTGCTTGACAGCCACATAGTGACTCTCCTTAGGTGCATCTTGAAATCGTGCAAAAATTCCCATACTCAACATGATATCTGGCCTAGATGCACAAAGGTAAAGCAGGGATCCAATCATGGAGCGATATACTTTTTGATCCACAGCTGTACCATTGGGATCACTGTCAAGTTGGCATTTGAGCTGCATAGGAGTGTTGGCCTTGGGAGGATTGAGATCATCCAACTTGAACCTCTTGATCATGTCTTGAGTGTATTTAGCTTGGTTGATGAAGGTTCCTTGGCTTCGTTGCTTTGCTTTGAATCCAAGGAAGAACTTCAACTCTCCCATCATGGACATCTCAAACTCTTTGGTCATTAGTGAGGGGAACTCATCATGAAAAGCTTTGTTAGAAGAACCAAAGACAATATCATATACATTTAGTTGGCATACGAACAAGTTCTCGTTAATCCTCTTAGCACAAAGAGTGGTATCGATTTTCCCAATTTCGGAGCCATGATATTGCAATATCTCGGTAAGGTTATCATACCACGCATGTGGGGCTTGTTTAAGGCCATAGAATGCCTTATCGAGAAGGCATACATGATTGAGGAACTTGGGATCCTTACACCCTAGGGGTTGCTTGAGATTGTAGCATCCCAAAATTTCATTTTGGTATGTTATGATATAGCTATGCATCTATCATCATCATTGCTTGATTGTAAGTGTTTGTTGAAATGCCTTTTCCAAATTTCAGAAAGCTCTTTCTACTTTTCCCTAAGTTGCTTTCACCTATTTGAAATTTTGGTTAAAAGTTCAAATAAGAGAGGAGTAACATGACACTCCACACCAGGGACAAATTGGTGATCTATTTGAACAAAAATAATCAGGGGTTATTTTGAAAATATTTGCAAAAAGGTTTTAAAAACAATTAGGCAATTTCTGAAAATAATTTTTTTTTCAAAGTGTTCAAATGACTGAATAGAAATGTTCATTAAATAGCATTTATTATTCTCTTAATTTTGATATATAATACCCCTATATTTATGAAAGGTTTGAATGCTTTAAAAGCTTTTGAATGTCTCTGGAAAATTATTAAAAGGAAACGGTAACCGTTTCCGGTATTAAACGGGCCGGCCCACGGCAGTTACTCGCGTATTGATTAGAAGCCGGCCGACCGCGCGTAACGGACACGCCCTTCTCTCACGGACACTGGACCCCACCTCGTTCGCTCGTAATGACCGAGCGGTCATCTTCTCCCTCCCCCGCACGCGCCGGAGACTCGCCGGCCGTTTCTTCCCCTCGCCGGATCTCTCTCCTCTCTTAACTCCCCGTACCCCCGAGAACCTATATAAGAGCCCCACAGCCCCTCCTTTCTTTTTTCCCCCGAGCCCCCTCTGTCCCTTGCCGGAAGACCGCGCAATTGCTCGCCGGAGCTCCCACCCCCACCGGACCCCCCGTCGACAGTAGCCACCGATTCCGTCCACCTCTCGCCCAACCGACCTCACCAATCGACTCCGGAGAACCATCACCGTCGCCCGGACCACTTCCCCGTCTTCCCCGACCACCGGAGCACCAACGCCGTCGTCTTTGCCGTTCCGGACTCGCCGGAGATCTCCGACGCCGGCGACTTTTCCCCGTAAGCTCCCCTCGACCATCGGATCCTGAATCAACGACCGAAATTAGAACGGATTTAAATCTGAACCGGTATCCTCTACCGACCGGTCGCCCGCTCTAAATCACCTACCGCACGCGCTCGCTAGCCAATAGGATCGCGCCACGTAGCCCCCTGGCCGTTGCAAAGTCAGGTTTCTTTATCAGTTTTGTTTTAATTAACAAAATGTTTTCAAAATTTGTTTTAGCTATATCTTTTAATCTATTTAGTGTTTTGAGTTGATTCTTTTTGCAATAGCTCACATTTTTCATGTAGTTTCACCCTGTACTTTTAAATTTCAAATATGAACTATAAAATTTGAATTTAATCAAATTTGCTCAAAATTTTCAAATCTGAATAACTAGAGTATGAAAATAGTTTTTCACATGAATCTTTTTGCTACTGTTTGGTATTAGTTAGGACAATCTTCATGTTTAGTTTGAGGATTTTTAGGATGATTTTGAATAGTGTTTTAGCTATAAACAGAATCTGCTTAGTATTATAATATAGTTTTATAAACTCAATTTTAATTAGTTTGATTTAGAATTGGTTTTATTTGTTTATTAGGTTCTGTTAGTAAACATTTAGTGTTTTCACTCACTGATAATAAAAATATAAATTTTCTTAGTTTAATTTTATTTAACATAGGAATCACAATTTATTTTCAAATAGGTTTATTTTGATTAAAACAACTAACTAGTAATAGTTTTGTTTTCAAACAAAGTTTTGTATATTTTAATTCTGTTTTCTAAGACAGATTTAATTGTAAATTATTTTATGTTAAGAACATGTTTTACAAATAAATAATTAGTTTAATTTTTCATTCTTTTGTTAATATAACTATAGTTGATTCATATAGTGTTTATCACAAACTTGTATAAACTTTACTAAACTTTTCCCAACAAACTTAAATTGATTTTATTCTGTTTATTAATAAAATATTCTATTGTTTCCTTGCTGACAACAATTGTTTTGTTATTACAAAATAGTTTTATTATGATAGTAGTGTTTTATCAATCACCTCCTAGTAAACAAAACTTTGTGTGTTTTCTTACTTGAGATTTGTGCATTGTTTTGTCTTGATTGTTTACTAGTTCTTGGTTGATGTTTGTGAGTTACAATATTTTGTTGTATGCTTATTGAGTGCTTGTTTGCTTCGTTAGATTATCCGGAGTGCGAAGCTTGTTACTTAGAGTCCCACGAGTACGAAGATCATCAATCAGGCAAGTCACTTTGACCATGTTTACCCATGTTTTATATGCATTAGTTCTACCATCTCCCCAATTGCATGCAAGATAGGTTAGTTGGAAACTTGGTTACATTGTAGTAGTATCATGTGGTAGGTACCCCCCCTCAACCTCTTTGACACATTGGCCCCGGGAAACGTTGTTTTACCTTTTGCTATGCTATTAGTAGACGGGGTTGGTTGTGTGATTCATGAGAGTTGAGAGAGTTAATAATTTCAAGACCTACATAATGATCAAGATTTAAGACTCCGAGTTTTCAACATATCTCTGGGTGGATGATGGTTGAACGGCACCCTGGAGAAACCAGTGGATTTGCCTAGGTGATGCTGGAGATGGCCAGTATTCACGCGGAAAGGTCCACCCAGGCACAAAGAGATGGATGGATGCTTTAAAACCCAAGGCTTACCTGCACAGCCACAAGTCATTATGGGCTCTGGCTTGGTTGGATATCGTGGTGACCCTGGACAGGCGGTGCTACGAGAGGTAGAAGAACGGTAGGAAAGGATGGGCACCGACAGAGTCGCAGGGAAACCCTTTGGAAGACCATGTTTTGGTCATCCGTTTCTCAAACACCCTGAAGTGCGAGAAATCAAACGGAGGCGACCAAATCTTGTGGGGAACGTGTGCAAAACTCTGCAGAGTATTCAAAACCTAATCGATTAGCCGTGTCCACGGTCATGGACGACTTGAGCCAAAGGAATTGAAACTTCCGAAACTCTCAACACAATTAATATGATGATGTGGGTATTTAATAATTTTGGGTATGAGAAATTGTTGGTGGAACCATCTCATTAATCAACCAACTTAGTAATATTTTTCTTAGCCCCTCCCTTGATGTAGGAAAAACTTGGCTTTACGCAAAAACTTACCACCCCACCTGCCATATATGCATATAGACTAGATGATTATCTTTTCACCCTTCTCTTGTGACTTTGCCGGCATATTCCATATGCTGACCTACACGGCTGCAACGTATCATGTTGCAGAGTACTTTTCCGACCAGGAGTGAGGACACGTTCTATGCTCAGTGAGATGCCCTTGGAGTCAGATGGACTCACCTACCTTCGACGCTTCCGCAAGACTTAGTTATTCTCATGAGTTGGCCTTCGGCCACTTTATTGTAATCTTTATTGTAATAAAGGACTCGATATGAGATTTTGATTAATACAATACTGTGTGATTTCCCTTTGATATATACATTGATGTACCGTGTGTGTACCAGCATGATCTTGGGATGGTACGGAAACACCGGAGACTTGACCTTTTAGGTCGGGTCGTTACAGAGATATAACAACTTCTTAAGTGGACCATGAAGAAAATAACTCTTCAAATCCATTTTATATAACTTGAAATCATGATGAGAGGCATAAACAATCAACATGTGAATAGATGCAAGGCGAGCAATAGGAGCAAAAGTTTCACCGTAGTCGATACCTTCGACATGGGAGTAGCCTTGAGCCACCAGTCTTGCCTTGTTGCGAGTAACTATACCGTTTGCATCTTGCTTGTTCTTAAATATCCATTTGGTTCCAATGAAATTGTGCATTTCCTTTGGTCTTGCCACCAATCACCACACATTTTTGCACTCGAATTTGTTGAGTTCATCATGCATGGCTTCAAGCCATTCCATGTCCTCGAGCGCATCTTGTACCTTGAGGGGTTCAAAAGAAGAAACAAACGCATGATGTGCACTAAAGTTTGTTAATTGAAGACGAGTAGTTACCCCTCTCTTGAAGATGCCCTAGATGTTTTCCAACAAGTGTTGTTGATGTTCAAGATTGGTAGCATTTCTGGCAGCTCATCTCTCTAAGATCTCCTCCATGGAAAGTTGAGGGAGAACATCCTGAGCAGCATCTTCTTGATGATCATATGATGTGTTTCCCTCTCTATCTAGTTGTGATGAATGGAGTTTTCCCTTTGAGATTTCGTTACCCGATTGAATACTTGTATGGATTTGAGAACACATGATATATGTCTTGAATGCGGATACCCGTGGTGACAATGGGGTGTACTATTCATTCACTTGATATATGTTTTGGTACCTAACATGAGGATTCCCGCAGTGATATTGGGGTAATCTATGCATAGGGGTTGATACACGTTCTTGTCCTAGTTACTCCAATAGAAATATTGAGGCACTCTGTGAGGTTCTTTGTGTTGGATTGAGTATTATGAATCTGAAATTGTTTGATGTGTATCGTATAATTAACTCATGGATACTTCTGGTCACATTGGAGTATCTAGGTGACATTAGAGTTGGTTGATGCGTATCATATGGTGTTATTCTAGTACGAACTCTTAGATAGATCGATCGGAAAGGATAACTTTAAGATGGTTTCGTACCCTACAAACATTTCTTATTATGTTCTCCGCTATATAAGAACTTTGGAGTGATTCTTCATTGCATGTTGAGGGATGGTTATGTGATCCAATTATATTAGCATTGTTGAGAGATTGTGGTAGCGAAAGTACGGGCCCTGGGCCTTGTTTTCAAGCATTGCAATACCGTCTGTGCTCACTTTTCTCACTTGCTACCTTGCTGTTTTTTATTTTCAGATTATAAAAATCAATATCTACAATCATTACTACACTTCTATCACCATGTCTTCGCCGAACTAGTGCACATTTGCCATTGTATTGGGTGTGTTGGGGACACAAGAGATTTCTTGTATTTGATTATAGGGTTTTTGAGAGAGACCATATTCATCCTACACCTCCCACAAATTGATAAGCTTAGGTCATCCACTTGAGGGACAATTGCTACTGTCCTCCAAAACTCTGCGCTTGGAGGCCCATCACGAGTCTACAAGAATAAAGTCGTGCAGTAGACATCACTTGCAGTGGCTACATACTCGGCCTAGTGGACGCGATGGAAACACAATTTTATTTCTTTGAAGACGAACTTACTAAAGAGTGACCAAGAAATTGGCAGCCTCCGGAAGTGGACTTACTTTCCACACGGTCTGCCGCCCAATCCGAGTCAGTACATCCAATGAGATCAAATGAAGCACCTTTGGGGTACGATAAGCCAAAGTTTGGGGTATGAGCCAAATATCGAAAGATTCGCTTGACAGCCACATAGTGACTCTCCTTAGGTGCGTATTGAAATCGTGCAAAAATTCCCACACTCAACATGATATCTGGCCTAGATGCACAAAGGTAAAGCAGGGATCCAATCATGGAGCGATATACCTTTTGATCCACAACTGTACCATTGGGATCACTGTCAAGTTGGCATTTGAGCTGCATAGGAGTGTTGGCCTTGGGAGGATTGAGATCATCCAACTTGAACCTCTTGAGCATGTCTTGAGTGTATTTAGCTTGGTTGATGAAGGTTCCTTGGCTTTGTTGCTTGACCTTGAATCCAAGGAGTAACTTCAACTCTCCCATCATGGACATCTCAAACTCTTTGGTAATTAGTGAGGCCAACTCATCATGAAAAGCTTTGTTAGAAGAACCAAAGACAATATCATCTACATTTAGTTGGCATACGAACAAGTTCCCGTTAACACTCTTAGCAAAAAGAGTGGTATCGATTTTCCCAATTTCGGACCCACGATATTGCAATATCTCGGTAAGGTTCTCATACCACGCATGTGGGGCTTGTTTAAGGCCATAGAATGCCTTATCAAGAACGCATACATGATTGGGGAACTTGGGATCCTTACACCCTGGGGGTTGCTTGACATATACCAACTTCTTAAGTGGACCATGAAAAAATAGCTCTTCAAATCCATTTGATATTACTTGAAATCATGATGAGAGGCATAAGCAAGCAACATGTGAATAGATGCAAGGCGAGCAATAGGAGCAAAACTTTCACCGTAGTCGATACCTTCGACATGGGAGTAGCCTTGAGCCACCAGTCTTGCCTTGTTGCCAATAACTATACCGTTTGCATCTTGCTTGTTCTTAAATATCCATTTGGTTCCAATGAAATTGTACGTTTCCTTTGGTCTTGGCACCAATCACCACACATTGTTGCACTCAAATTTTTTGAGTTCATCATGCATGGCTTCAAGCCATTCCATGTCCTCAAGCGCATCTTGTACCTTGAGGGGTTCAAAACAAGAAACAAACGCATGATGTGCACTAAAGTTTGTTAATTGAGGACGAGTAGTTACCCCTCTCTTCAAGATGCCCTAGATGTTTTCCAACAAGTGTTGTTCATGTTCAAGATTGGTAGCATTCTTGGCAGCTCATCTCTGTAAGATCTCCTCCGTGGAAATTTGAGGGAGAACATCCTGAGGAGCATCTTCTTGATGATCTTGAGTGCCTTCATGAGCTTGCTCTTGATCTTGAAGAAGGTCGTGATCTTGAGTTTGCTCGGCGATGTGAACTTGATCTTGGGTATCACTTGGTGAGACATCATCATCATGAGGTTGATCTTGCCCTTTATCTTGTTCATGGGGTTGAGGGCCTTCATCTTGTTCTTCGGAAGTGTGTGGGTCTTGTGTTGGTGATGGTTCCACTTGAGTGAAACATTGTTCTTCTCCTTCGGCCACAAGGGGTCCCTCAATGGGTAGGAAGTGTCCCACACCCATTCTTCTTATGGCTCTGAGAGGAATTTCATCACCTACATCACAAAGACCACTTTGCTCCACTTGAGAGCCATTATTGTCATCAAACGCCACGTTACACGTCTCCTCAATGAGCCCAGTGGATTTATTGAGGACACGGTAAGCATGAGAGTTTGTAGCATAACCAACAAATATTCTCTCTTGAGCTCTAGGTTCAAATTTAGACAAACGAACACCTTTCTTGAGAATGAAATACTTACACCCGAACACCCTCAAGTACTTGAGGTTGGCCTTGTTACCGGTAAGAAGATCATATGGGGTCTTGTTCAAGACTTTGTGGAGATAGAGCCGATTAGATGCATGACATGTTATGTTGATGGCTTCGGCCCAGAAGTTGTAAGGAGATTTAAATTCCACCATCATGGTTCTTACTTCATCCATCAATTCCCGGTTCTTTCTTTCCACAACACCATTCTTTTGAGGAGTATAAGGTGCGGAGTATTTGTGCTTAATCCCCTTACCACTAAGAAACACATTCAAGGTGTACTTCTCCAACTCGGTGTCGTTGTCACTTCTTATCATCTGAATCTTTACCTCATGTTGATGTTGAGATTTATTGGCAAAATCGATGATGGTTTGTTGAGTCTTAGTCTTCCTCTTGAAAAAGTATACCAAGAAATATTTTCTTCCCCCAAGACTATCGAAAGATGGAGGACCGAAGAGATTCATGTGAAGGATCTCCAAGGGCCTCTTCGAATAGATGGTAGTCATGGGACGGTGAGCTATCTCATGTAGCTTTCCTTCAATACATGCACTGCAAGCACGATCTTTGGCAAAACTTACATTTGTTAGTCCAAGAACGTGATCACCTTTGAGAAGACTTTGCAAAGATCTCATATTGACATGGGCTAGCCGGTGATGCCACAACCATCCCACATCAACTTTAGCCATTAGACAAGTCGTGGTCTTAGCGGGTTGCTTCGAGAAGTTAACGACATAGAGACCGTTGTCAACATGACCAACAAAAGCTACTTTAAGATTATTTCTCCACAAAAGGGCCACAGTGTCAACACCAAAGAAGGTACAAAATCCCATGAGTGCAAGTTGGTGAATAGAAAGTAAATTGTATGCAAGGGTCTCAACAAGCATGACGTTCTCTATGGAGAGATCCGGAGAGTTTGTCACCTTGCCGAGACCCAATACCTTTGAAATAGTATCATCACCAAATGAAACTTGAGTGGACACACATGGATCAGGATTAACGTCCACCACAAAGTCATTGCTTCCAGTCATATGATTTGTTGCTTCGCTATCAAGCAACCATGACACTCGTCCGGAAGCAAACTCCTACAATAGGTCAATGCTTGGATTTAGGTAACTATTATTTAATGGGTCCTTTCATGTTAGCGACAAGTATCTTAGGAACCCAAATAGACCATTCAATTTACTCATAAGAAGAACCAACATATTTGGCATAAACATGCCCATCACTAGCATGGCATTAAACATTAGAGGGGCTAAAGTCGCCGGCTTTGTTGGAGTGGGTGGTCTTAACCTTCTTGGCATTACCAACCACAACATTATCTTTCTTCTTCTCATGAGGACCATCCCCTGCTTTGACAAAGGTTTCCTTTAGTGGGGGAACTTTCTTGGTCTTCATTTTTTTTCTTCTTGTTGTTGTTTTTGGGAGCAAACCCGACACCTTCCTTGGCAACAACTTACTTTTGATTGCTCAAAAGGTCATTGAGGTTCTTATCACCTTGGATACATGTCACAAGTCCTTTCTCAAGTTGTTCTTTCAACTTAGCATTCTCCGTCACAAGATGTGCATGCTCACAACAAGAGTTAGTAGCATTGGCACTATCAATTAACGCAAAAGGAGGACATGTAGCTATTTCCTTACTAAGTTTAACTTGGAGTTGATCATGAGACTATTTGAGAGAGGCAAGAGCACTCTTCAATGCCTTGTGAGCATTGTCTAGAGTGTCAAACTCGTCCTTGAGTCTATCGTGATCAACCCCAAGCACATCCTTCTCAGATTTAAGCACACGGTTAAGAACAATGGCATGATCATGATCTTTACGTAATTTAGCTAGGTCAATGTTTTGTGACTCCTCAAGATTCAAATGAAGACTTCGCTCTTCTTCAAGGGCCATGGAAAGATATGTTGTTTCATCGGCAAAGTCACGGTTATGCCCTCTCAACTCCTCTAGAGATTCCTCTTGAGACTCAATGATGTCATTGGCCTCATCAAGTTGTTCCAAGAGAGCAACAAAGTGCTTCTTGGTTTCACCTTTGAGTTTACACAAGAATTTGTCAAACTCATTCTCATCCTACTTCGCCACCTCATGTTCATCCACACAATCCAACAAAGAAGGAGTTGTAGAAATAGAAGTTTTAATGTTAGAGGTTTTGACATTGGAGGTTACCTTGGTGATACCTTTGGCCATGAGGCACCTAGAAATGTGGTTGTCATTGGGGGCATCAAAGAGAGATGTTTTGATTGGGGTAGAAGATACAATAGCCATCGAAGCCACAACCAATCCTTCATCACTAGTTTCTTTGTCATCAACATCATCATCGAATGCGTACTCTTCTTGGACCACCAACACCTTGTGAGGAATCTTCTTGGTGAAATTGTTCTTGTTGGGCACGGACTTGGCCTTATCTTTATGAATGAGTTTGCCACCATTGTCTTCCCTCTTCTCATAAGGGCAATCCACCACGAGGTGACTCACATTACTATAATTGTATCATGTCCTCACACATTGCTTGCCTTTTGATCCACTTGAGTTGTTCTTGGACATGTTGGGCTTCGAGTTCCTCTTGTTGCCCCAAAAGTGCCTTTACGCAAGAGCCATGTGCTCGCGGTAACATATTTGGTATCTTCGGGGCAACTCTCTTCTTCTTCCTCTTTTTCTTCTTCTTGCATGATATTGGCCTTCAAGGCAAGATTGGGTGTAGCCTTCTTTGATTGTTGAACATGAGCTAGACACTACTAGGGAAATGCTTATACACAGGAGCTCACTAGTAGCGCTTTTAAGAAAGAAGCGCTGCTGATAAATAGCAGTAGCGCTTGGGCAGAAAGCGCGCTGCTACTATGCACATAGCAGTAGCGCTGTAGATAGAAAACACGCTACTACTACAATTGCTAGACCATTGCAGGCAGACTAGGTATACTAGTAGCGCTCATAGGTTAAAAGCGCTCCTGTTATTGAATTTAGCAATAGCGTTTTCCTCTAACCAGCGCTACTACTAATGTTTAGTCCCACCTCGCTCCGCGAACAGAATAGTTGTAGCGCTTCTTCACCTAAAGCGCTACTGCTATTGTACTTAGCAGTAGCGGTGGTTAAGAACCAGCGCTACTACTACGGGGCACCTTATCCACATGTACGGCCTACGCGCATCCTCACTTTCCCCCTCACACTCTCACTCACTCCGCCGCGCGCCGTCGCCGCCATTGTCCACCGTCGCCCACCAGTGCCCCAAGGTCCCTCCCTCCCTCCTCCTCCCTCCTCCCTTCGGCGGCCCCCACCTCCTCCCTTTGGAGGCCCCCTCCTCCTCCCTCCTCCTCCTCCCTCCGGCGGCCCCCTCCTCCCTCCTCCTCCTCCCTTCGGCGGCCCCCTCCTCCTCCCTCCGGCAGCCCCCTCCTCCTCCCTCCTCCTCCCGCCCCCTCCTCCTCCCTCCTCCTCCCCCTCCCTCCTCCTGCTCTCTCCTCCTCCTCCCTCCTCCTCCCTCCTCCTCCCACCTCCTCTTCCTTTCTATAATACAAATTTTTTTAGTAACAGAATTTAGTAATAAATTTTTTAGTTAAAAAACTTAGTAATATAAATTTTTAGGTACAGAAATGTATTATGCTATATGATATTTTTTTAGTAAATGTAGGTTCTTGAATACAATAGATTTCCTTCGATGTCGGTATCAAATAAAATATGAAAATGCCCATGTCGATGATTAGAACTAGGGTTTATGAGCATATATAGATAGATGGATGGATGGACAGATGTTAGGGCTAGAACTATGGTATTTTTAGTAAATGTATAGGTCTTTTCAATTTTTAGGGTTAGAACAAGGTATTTTTAGTAAATGTTGGGGCTAGAACTAGGATTTTTTAGACATAGGGTTTCATTAAGTCCTAAGATGAGGATAATAATGTTTTTACTTATATTTTGTTTTTGCAGAAATCAAGGAGCCCTTGCATCATCCCCGCCGTCGTCCCCATCACAGACCACCTCTGACATCGAGGTGAGACCAGCCAAATCCCCATGTGGATGACGATGTAGATGTTTTGATAGGTGTAGTAGAGTAGTAGCTACATGAGTAGTTGTGACAATTTTCATGGAATATGTGATATGTAGTGTTCTGTAGTACTAGTGCTTGCCCAAGTGGCCTATGTTTGCAGGGATCACCTCACAGTGGCCTATGTTTTGCCGGAGTGTTGATTCATTTCCATTCCGGTAAATTTCAGACGCTCGATATGTCCTATTTTAGCAAAGGTCATGCCGGATTTTTTCATGAATTTTAGCATGACTTGTGATAGAATATGTAGGAAATATCAAGTGACCCAGATTTGCTAGATAGAGAATTAAACGACATTTTGAGTTGAGAGAAGAACAATGATGACTGTTGTCGTGGGGGGTCGCTTCTCCTTCTTCTCCTTGTGCTAGACCTTTGTTATGCACTAGGTGAAGAAGGAGTAGCGACCATCATCGATGGTCAAAAAATAAGTGAGGTAGTGTCCACCATATATGAGAGAGGAAGGAGAATCCCGACAGACCGATAGTCAACCCGTGATGAAGAATAATGATCGAATTTAGTTTTTGTAGTACATATATTTAAGTTTAGAAGTTTATTGATTTTGTTTTCATAATTAAGCATTTGTTCTCGACGTCGACGATGCCTGGCCCGCATCCTTGTCGTCGATTCGGCGAAGGAGGCCTGCTTGATTATAGGGGCCATGTTCGGGACTGGGCTCCGTCGGGCTGGTACTGCAAGGTCCTACCTTCCGGGGTGTGCAACTTGGTGAGGACGCAGCCCATCATCAACCTGGAGGTTATTTGGTGGCGGTCGCGTGGGCCACTATCGGTGAAGAGGGAGCAGGCCCCCGTGGAGGTGATATGTCGCCGTGTTAGAGAGGAGGACGAGCACGTCCGACGCTATATGGCTGCGTTGGACGCCAGGTTCTCAAATACCTGTGAGGTTCTTCACGGATCTCACCTGAGCTATGATCTTGTGATGGTTGCTTCTCTTCGGGTGTCCACCGCCCACGCCGATACCCGTCGTTCGCTATGGCTCTAATTGTATTAGTGATGTTATATGTATGATACTATTCAAGATGTATTAGTGATACTATTCGATGATGTATGGACGCAAGAGATGATTTAGTTTTGCTTATTGAATGCATGCTAATTTGAATACTAATTTGTTTTATGATTTAGTTTTGCTTATTGAATGCATGTCTGTTTGATATATGGAACGGGTTGACTTTAGCTCTATTTCGGCTCCTTGTGTTTCTTTCAGTGAGGGAGAGTGTCCACCATATATATGTATATGAGAGAGGAAGAATCTCGACTGTTGTCATGGGGGTCGCTTCTCCTTCGTTCCAGTGTGCTAGACATTTTGGTGTAATGCACTCTGGGACGAATGGAGGAGCCACCATCATCGACTGTTGCAATATCAGAGGGAGTGCCCACCATATACGTGAGATGAGAGTTTAGGAAGGAAAGACTCGCCAGACCTATAGTCAACCCGTTGCATATCGAGTAATAGTGATCTGTGTGTTGATCAGTTTTCTCGTAGTTTCCTTCGATCGATTTTAAATGTTTCAACTACGAACATAGGAAATGTCTGACGACGAAAGGGAATTCACTATGTGCGAATACTGCGAAGACGAGCACGGCCTGTGTGACAAGCCTTTCCTAGTTGATGGTAGGCGCTTCAGCATCATGCTGGATGAGACCATCGAAGTGGATACACTAAGTCACAATGACAAGTCTTTTTTCGTAATTAAGCATGACTTCTGCTTCTTTTGCTTCAACTTATAATTTTATTTTTTACTATTCTACTAGCGTATCCCCTGCCATGCAAGAATTGCTATCTTGGATAAGATTGGTTTCAATACTAAAAAAGATATGGAGGAAAAGATAGTTCACTTGAGGACCGAGCATGGTTTCACTTTTGCGGTAAAATTGTACCATGCAGACACCTATAGCTATTTTGAATGCAAAACTTGGCAAGCACTATGCAAGGCTTATGCATTTGAGCCTAATATTCTTATCACCTTTGATATTCGTCCAGAGGATGAAGTTGAAGGTAATATCGACATCTGGGTCTATGTGCAGACGCCTCCAGTTCTACCATTATGTGAGTTTCTCAACCATACTTATTAAGTAATTTATATTGTTTATGTAAAAAAGTTGGCAACTTATTTGCATTGACAGCTTATTTTCATTCTTCAAAAAATGTATGGAAGATGGTAGAGAGAACCTACTACTACAGTGATGAAGCAGAATTAACTTATAAGGAGAAAGATCATCTTACCGCATTTCTTAGTCATCTTGAGAATTACAAAAGATATTTTACAACTCCTGCACATTATGGTCAATATGTGCCACTAGTGCACGTGGTGAACTATGGTAACATCCATGGAGATTGCATGGTAAGATTTTAATTCTGCTATTACGACATTTGTGCATATTTTGCATAAATTCTTCTAAAACTAAACTACATTGCTAACCACAAAGTAATTACTATGTTTTTCAATAGAAAATCCCAAAGGATTGTGTGCCTCATCTGATGTTTCCGAGAGGTCGCGTTGTTGTTACGAGCTTAGGGCCACCACGACCAGGTCAGCCTACGCATCACTCCTGTCCTACCGGATTTCTAAAACCGAGGGAGTCATGAAAATCAAAGATTGGAAAAAATGTATGGTCAATCGTAGAGAGCTACTTGGAAGCAAAATTGTGCATAGGCCAAGAATGGGAGACAGGATGATCTTTGTTCTCCATAATGGAGAGTCAGGGCCTATCTTGTTTAATGATATTGTATCTAAGAGAGGGTAGAGTAGGTCCTATGAAAGAGGACTAGGTCCTAGGTACAATGTGTTATTATGTGCTACAACGTGTTAGAGTTGATGATGAGGAGGAGGACGAGTTGTAATTATGACTAGTGACCAACATGTTATATGATGTCTCATTGACGAAAATGATGATGATGAGGAGTTCTTATATGACAATGATGTATTATGATGATTTGATGAAACCACTATATAGATCCTGTATAAATACATCAAAAATACATAGAGGGTGTAAATCTGCGAAAGCAGGAATACTAGCAGTAGCGCTGGAAATCATCTAATACCAGCGCTGGATTAGCAGCAGCGCTTCGTTCGTCCAAGCCCTACAGATCGTTAGCAGTAGCGCTCGCCTGGCAAGCGCTACTTTTTACAGCACATAGTAGTAGCGCTTGCCAGCCCAGTGCTACTTCTAAAACTTAGTTGTAGCGCGATACCTGTAGCGCTAGACCCTGCGCTACTACTATGCATATTTCGAGCGCTACTACTAGGGTTTTACCTAGTAGTGAGAGCATTGTCGGTAGTATCATTCAAGATATTCATAGCAATGAATTCATCCAACACATCACCTGAGGACAAGGAGTGAAAATCCGGCCTTTGACGGATGACCAAGGACATGGATTTGTTGAATGGCATGATGACCTTGAGGAACTTCTTCTTGATCCAATTTCCATACACATCTTTGCTTCCATGATATTTAAGAGCAACGGCAAGAGTTGTCACTCTCCGATAGAGCTCACAAGGTTCATCATCTTCGAGCATCAAAAATTCATCGCACTCATCTAGAACCACTTAAAAGTTGGACCATTGGATGCTCGAGCTACCCTTGTACATGGATACAATGTGTTCCCAACAATCCTTAGCATGAGTGAAAGGACGTAAGTGAGCTAGATCTTAAACGGGAACACCTGCTTGAAGGATGAATAAGGCGGAGTGATTGAGTTGATTGTCGGCCTCTTCTCTTGGAGTGAGGTTGTTTGCATCATGAGGGTTGTACCCTTGCTTAATCATTCTCCAAAGTTGTGTTAAGCTGTGATTCAAATGAGACTTGATACGAAAACCCAATTAGCAAAGTCATTCTTAACAGGCTTAGGAGGAGGACCGATATTAACTATATATGATGGGTGCACCGGTCCTCCATATACCACGGGAGGGGGTATCGAGGCAAAGTTACCCACTCCACAAGTTCCTTGAGATAGCTTGTTGTTCAGAGTGCAAGCCCTCTCCTTTTCAGAGTGGACCACCGATGATGAGATAGTGGGATTAACCACTAACAACGGATCGGTAGAAAGTTTGAGACCCTCGAGAAATTCATTAAACATGGATTTGACCTCGGTGGTCATGGAGGATTTGAGTGAGGACATGGCCTCATTCAAATCCTCGCGTGACACCGTGTTCACACCCATGGCCTCGGGGAGTTCAATCGGCTGCACCTCATCGTCAGCCATACTTTTGGGGTGGTGAAACCCTTAATAAAGAGACGAGGCTCTGATACCAATTGAAAGGATCAATATGGTTGACTAGAGGGGGGTGAATAGGCAACTACCAATTTTTAACTTTTCTTTAATAATTTAGGCTTAGCAACAAATAGGTTGGCTAGATATGCAACTACGTGAGCAACGTATATGATGCTAAACACAACAACACAAGCAAGCAAGAAAGATAAACAATATGCGTAGCTTGCACAAAGTAAAGGTAAGAAGTATCTACAAGAGGAACCGATCGAGACGAGGATGTGTTACCGAAGTTCCTTCCCGGTAAAGGGAAGTACATCTCCGTTGGAGCGGTGTGGACGCACAATGCTTCCCAAGAAGCCACTAGGGCCATTGTATTCTCCTCACCCCCTTACACAATGCGAGGTGTTGTGATTCCACTAGTGGTGCACTTGAAGGCAGCAGCCAGACCTTTACAAACTAGGTTGGGGAAATCTCCACAACTGAATTGGAGGCTCCCAACGACACCACGAAGCTTCACCACAATGGACTATGGCTTCGAGGTGACCTCTTCCATCTAGGGTGCTCAAATACCCAAGAGTGACATGATCCGCAAGGATTAATGGGGGGGAATCAAATTTCTTTTGGTGGAAGTGTAGATCGGGGCCCTCTCAACCAAAACCTAGAGTACCAACAAGTTTTGTTGGCTAGGGAGAGAGACTGGGATAAAATAAGCTTTGGGCAGCAATGGAGCTTTGGGAAGCATAAGAGGCAAGGCTTGGTGGAGACGAATACCCCTTATATAGTGGGAGGGGCAATCTGCCCATTACCCTATGTATGAGACACAAGGAAACGGTAGTACCACTGGTAGGGGCGGTACTATCACCCATCCGTGAACCAGAGAACTAGCAGATGGGGCGGCGGTAGTACCGCTTTGCACTACCGCCCCTTCTACCGCCATGGCTGGGTGCTGGCACGGGGCACCAGACACTCCTAGATACATGTCTAATGACTCGCGAGAGGTACCCAGCCCACCCGTCTTTCCCTCCGCGGTAGTACCGCCGGCTGGGGCAGAAGTACCGGCTCGTGCGATACTGCCATTTCCCAGAGCGGTACTACCATTGGGAGAAAGATAGAGAGAGCAGGACAGCGACAAAGACTCCATGTTGTCAGGAAATGAATGGGCTGTGAATGTGTACGTGATGATTACTCCCAACCTGTCCAACCGCGGACCCCCTCTTGATAGTATGGATTTACCTACGACTTAAGTCCACCGACACTAAATCCTCGAAAAGACACCGACTTCTTTTTATCTTCCTGAGGGGTAAGATAATCGTTTCGTGCCACCTGATATTCTCTGAAAGCTTAATGCACACGGTTAGTCCACAAATGTATTGTCATCAATCACCAAAGCCATTAGGGTATAAATATGCCCTTACAATGTCTCTATCACTATCGTGCACGCGCTAACCGGTGAGGAATGATATGGTGATGGCTAATAGGGTATGAAGTGGGGTCGATGACCTCGGTGTGGCTGCTTACATTTCTTTCTACAGCATCGACAGGTGGTTCTAGGGCTAGGATGCCTCTATATCCCATTAGGACATTGTACTTCCTCAATTTCAAGCTTTCTTTTCATTACATTTAACTACGTGTCCGTTATATGTCTTATGTCTTCATGCATGTGAACCATAAAAAAATGCAACACAAAAAAATTGGGTATACGAGGCCAGTTATATCTTAGTTGGTTTATCTGAAGAAAGATATGTGGGTGTCAACTTTTGCATCTCCGCAGGTTGGATTGTTGAAGCCACATAGCATCCATCGTCTCCCCTAATTGTCACCACTTTATTGGCGCATATTTTCTAAAACACAGTGTATTATCTCTTTAGATCATTGAGTTATAGGCTATTACAGTCAAGAAATACTAATCTCCCTGTCATAGGATTGCATTATTAGTAAGATTGAGCCAGCTCTATGAGTTAATGATGGAGCTATGTTTTCGCAAAAGTTTGTTATATTATGGTCTTAGTTGTTTCTATTAGAGGAATACATGTTGATGCTGATGATGCACATGCTACTTCATTCAGTGGGTGGATGCAGAATGTGAGGGGAGTTGTCGGTGTCAAAACTGGCGGATCTCGGGTAGGGTGTCCCGAGCTGTGAGACTAGGATCGATGGTAACAAGGGACGAAGGAGACGATGTTTACCCCGGTTCGGGCCCTCCTATGGAGGTAAAACCCTACGCCCCGCTTGATTATATTGATGGTATGAAGGTTACATAGTCGATCTACCTCGAGATCAGATAGCTAAAACCCTAGATGAGTTTCTTTGCCCTATAATCTAAAACCCTCCCGGTTTATATAGACACCGAGGGGTACCTAGGGTTTACAGATGGTAGGTCTCCTGCCAGGGATGGAGGTGTCGATTTCTTCATCTTGACTTGGAGTGCACGACGCACCTTCTAGAACACAGGGTCTCGATGTATCTGGTCCCTCCTGCGACAGCCAGAATGCAGCCCACCAAGCCGGCCTATTGGGAGATAGTCCAGCGGCTTGAGGACCCCTTAGTCCAGGACTCCCTCAGTATCCCCCAAACTAGCCCCCAATGCCAAGGGTCTCAGCTCTAGCAGCTTCATGTGATTAGAGTCTTCGGCTTCCGGAGTGAGTTCTTCTTCCCATTAATGATCGACTCAGACTAGTCCGGCTTCTGATGACGCGTAATTTTTTTGATCATACGAGCGTCCGAATACCATGAATCGCTTAGTCCTAAAGGCCAAATGTCAACATGTAAACATTGTTTTCTGAGGACCTTTCTGATGAAGGGTCGTGGCCTACCACAACCACTGAACCAGTTATGAAAACTTGATTCGCGGTTCGAGGGCGTTTTTTACATTGGCACGACTCATCAATGCTTAAATCATGCTCCATTTCACACGAGATATGATTAACATCTAGGATTACATCGTGCGTGTATAACGGCACGCACGTCTTGGGAAGAAGAGGGATTTGCGGCATAGTAAAGGGAGGCTAATCGGTGTCACGCCTCATAAAAAGGGGAAAAACCAAGGCCTATTCATGCTTCCCATTTGCATCCTCTGCTTCCTCAATCTCTCCGAGCTTCAAGAGCCCAGATACAATTCTTCCTCGACTTCTACTCCGAGCTTAGCCACGGAGGGTTCCGGCTCCATGGGCAAGTGGAATGCCTCCATGTTCACCGACAAAGACATCCCGGACCTAAAGCTCACCGGCTACCTCCCCGCCAACGTCTTCCACCATGCCGTAGAGGCTAACCGAGTGGTCCCCACCCCAATCCAGGCGAGAGGGTGGTGTTCTTCCCTCGTTTCATCTGGAGACTGAGCTTCCTACTCCACCCCTTTGTCAGGGGCCTCATGATCTTCTACGGGTTGGACTTCCACGACCTCCCCCGAACTCATTCATGCATATTTCGGCCTTCATCACTATCTATGAATCATTCCTGCGGGTCGAATCGCACTTTGGCCTGTGGCTCAAGGTCTTCAACATCAAGCCAAAGACCGTTGCGGGTGAGCTCGTGACTGCGGAGGGTCGGTAATCAGAAAGCTCCCCCGTGTCAAGTGGCCGACTGGTACCTTCATCGCCACCATCAAGATCTAGCAGAAGGAATGGTTCTACATCACTGAGCCAAGGGACGATGCCTAGGAGGCACCTGCCGAATTCAGATCCGGACCCCCATGAGATTAACCTCATGTCTTAGTAAGGGCCTCGAGTGGGGATCGGATATAGAGGTGGAATCGCTGCAAAGGTGTATCTCCTCGATGATCAAGGCCAAGATCGAGTTGGTCAATGTGGTCCAGGTCATGCTCCTTGATATGTCACCAACATATTAATAATTTATGAAGTATTCATGCCATGTTTACAATAATTCTTTATGATTTTGGTATGATTTTATTGGAACTAACCTGGAGTGACGCTGTTTTCAGCAGAACAACCATGGTGTCACTTTTTGTAAAGAAATAAAAGTTCTCGGAATGGGATGAAAATTTAGTATGATTTTTATGGACAAAAAGAGACCCCCGAAGCATTGCAGCTGGGCCATAAGAGCCACGAGGACGTGACAAGCCACCTAGGCAAGACCACCCCCTTGCTGGGCCCTAGCAGGCTTGTGCCTCCCTCGTGGCCCTCCTTGACATTAGATTGACGCCAAAAATTCCTATTAATATAGAAACCTAGGAAAAGAAACCTAGATGAGGAGTTCCGCCACCGCAAACCACTAGAGCCATGAAAATACAATATTGGCCCTCTCCGGCACCCTACTGGAGGGGGTCACCATCACCGGAGGCCATCTTCATCATCCCCGAGGGGCCATCAACACCATGGAGGCTAAGGACCAGAGGGAGAACCTCTCCCCACTGAGGGGGAGGCCATGGAGGAGGAAGCACAAGGGGGAGACCTTCTCCCCCTCTCTCCCGGTAGTGTCGGAGTGCCAATGGGGGAACCATCGTCACGGTGATCGTCTTCATCAACATGACCTTCTTCATCACCTTCCCCATCTCCTTTTAGCGGTCCACTCTCCCGCACCCCGCGGTAATTCCCTACTTGAACATGGTGCTTTATGCCACATATTATGATCCAATCATGTGTTGCCATCCTATGATATTTTGAGTAGATTTCCTTTGTCCTTTCGGTTGATTGATGATCTAGATTGGTTTGAGTTGTATGTATATTTTGGTGCTGTCCTATGGTGCCTTCCGTGCTGCGCACACGTGAAGTATTCTTGCTATAGGGTGTTTCAATACGTTCATGATTCTCTTATAGTGGGTTGCGATAGTGACAGAAGCATAAACCCAAGTAAGGGGGTTGCTGCGTATGGGATAAAGGGGACTTCATGCTTTAATGCTATGGTTGGGTTTTACCTTAATGATCTTTAGTTATTGCGGATGCTTTCTGGAGTTCCAATCATAAGTGCATATGATCCAATTAGATAAAGTATGTTAGCTTATGCCTCTTCCTCATATAAAATTGCAATAATGACTTTTGATCTTGTTAACAATTGCCTAGGATAATTCCGCACACTGGCCCATCATTATTCCACACTTGCTATTTGCAATATATTGTAATATATCCTAATCTTATGATAATAGCACCTATTTTTATCATGCAAACCTATCCTATTCATACCCACAACGTAGTTTTATTTCTTGTTTCTACATGGAAGCAAATGTTCGGTGTACGTAGAGTCGTTTGAGTTGCATATGGGACTTGAGAGAATATTGATCTTAACTTTAGCTCCTTGTGGGTTCGACACTCCATACTTATCGCTTTCACCTTTGGAAATTGCTACGATGATTCCTTGCACTTGGGGATTATCAAGCTCTTTTCTAGCGCCGTTGCCGGGGAGCAATATCATGGGGTTGATATTCTTGTGTGTTCTTGTTTGCTTTCTTCACTAAGTAGATTTTGTTTCCCCTTTTTTCTTTCTTTAGTTGTGGGTGAAACAAAAAAAATAATGAAAAATACAAAAGGAGTTGCTTGCCCCTTACGCCTAAGAAGTTTTTAAAAAAGAGACGTGATTGGAAGGTTGTGCATTGGAGAAGTGAGGGTCGACCTTGAACACTTGTGTTCATGCTCATGGAAACAATGTAGAATTTTTCATGGAAGCTTCTTAAAAATAATTATCCCCTTGTATATATCTATTATAAAAGTAATGTACCAAGATTTGCTTTTAGGATGATCAGATCGCTTGTTTGGTGTGTGCAGTGCAAAAACAGAAACTTTGACTCTAGTGCATAAATTTACATTTTTTACTGGAACATCAAAAGTTTATGAAATTTTCACACTGTACTTCTATGCAATTATTTTTATTTTTTCTAAATGTTCAAAAAATTTGAGTTACAGAAGTATACAAAGTTTCCAAATTACTAAAGGTTGTCATGTTTTTGACAGATTCTGCTTTCTATGCATTGGTCCCTTATTTTGATGAATCTATGGGTTGTATCGGGGGGTATGAACCATGGTGAATTTGGAATATAGTAGATATAATTCTAATATGCATTTGGAATGAATTCAGAACAGTACTTAAAGTAGTATTTTGCTATATTATACTAACGGATCTCACCAGGGTTTTGTTAAGTTTTGTGTGAATGAAGTGTTCGAAGATCGAGGAGGTATCGATATAAGAGGAATATGTAGAGACAAGATTTCAAGCTTGGGGATACCCAAGGAACCCCAAGTAAATATTTCAAGGAGTCTCAAGCATCCAAGCTTGGGGATGCTCCGGAAGGGATCCCATCTTTATTCTTCAACAACTATCGGTATACCTCGGTTTTGTTTTGTGCACATGATATGCGTCTTTAGTGTTTTTCTTTTCCTTTATGCACCCTTCTAGTATGAGTTAGTCCCTAATTGATTTGTATAATGCTTCATGCTCTTCACTTAAATCTTTTGAGTATGGCTTTGTAGAACTTTGTGCTTCACTGAAATCTTCTGAGTATGGCTTTATAGAATGCTTCGTGTGCTTCACTTATGTATATTGAGCTTGGATATTTGTTAATATATATTCATTTTAGAATTATCTATGAACTACACTTATATATTTTATAGTACAAATAAAATGATCATCGAAATTTGGCTTGGAAGAATATCATTAAAATGTCATGCCTAGCTAAAAAGGCATTAAAGAAAAGTGTTTGTTGGGAGACAACCCAACACTTTTAGTTTATTTTTTGATATGTTCACATGATTAAGATACTTTATCAATCATGTTGTGTGCCTTTTATTTCAATAAATTGCCAAGTAAAGCCTTTTGGGTAGTGTGGATACTTGCTTGTTTGATTTTGTGTAAAAACAGAAAATTTTGCTTCCAGTATATGAATTATCTGATTTTAATGGAGAGTCAAAAAATTCTGAAATTTTTACACCACATTTCTATGAAAATTCTGTGATATGTTCTAATTTTTCAGAATTTAGAGTTAAGTAAGTTTGGTTATCATTCAGATCTTTACAGGTTGTTCTTTCTTTGACAGATTTTGTTTTTCATGTATAGTTTGCTTGTTTCAAGTGTTCCTATAGCTTATATTGAGTACTATAAATTATGGGAATGATGGAATACAGTTGGTATAATGTGGGAACAATTATTAATTTTGTCTTGATAGTACCTAAGTGAATGATCTATCTTTATTACACTAACCCCTCTCACGAAGTTCCGTTAAGTTTTGTGTGATTGAAGTTTTCAAGTTTTGGGTGAGATACCCATATGAGGGTAATAAGGATTGACAAGAACCCAAGATTGGGGATGACCAAGGCACCCCCAAGGTAATATTCACGGAATACTCAAGCGTCTAAGCTTGGGGATGCCCCGGAAGACATCCCCTCGTTCGTCTTAAACACTATCGGTATATCTTAGTTGGAGCTATATTTTTATTCATCACATAATATGAGTTTTGCTTGGATCGTCAATTTATTTTGTTGTTCAATGTTAGGTGTTATTTATAATCCTGTTTTGAAATAAAAAGTTACAAGAATTGCCTTAGGATGCTTGCATTGCATGTGTTGATGTGTGATGTGTAAAAAACAGAAACTTGTGCTGTAGTGTTTGAATTTTCATATTTTACTAGAACGTGGAAAGTTCATGACATTTTTACATAGTGTTGTAATATAAATTCCTTAGCATGTACTAAATTTCATAATTTTAAGAGTTACAGAGGTACACTAGTTTAATAAATTGCTACAGACTATTTTGGTTAAACAGATTGCTGTCATAGTTTTGTTATCTACTTATCCTATAGTTTCCATAGCCTATATTGGTAGATATAAATTCTGGAAGTGATAGTATATAGTAACTAATGTTTGAAAATTGTTGTGCAACTTGTATTGGCAATACATGAAGTGTTTATTTGTTCTTATGTGTACTAACCTATCTCACGAGTTCTTTTAGAGTTTTGTGTGGATGAAGTTTTTGAGAATAGGTGAAACCGGCATATGAGAGGATAGAAGAAGGTACAAAAGATCAACCTTGGGGATGCCCAAGGGACCCCAAGTAAATATTCAATAAGTCTCAAGTATCTGAGCTTGGGGATGCTACGCATCCCACCTCTCTTCATCAACAATTAGTAGTTAGCCTATGTTGAACCTAAATTTTTATTCGTTCACATGATGTGTGCTATTCTTGGAGTGCATTTGTTATTTTGTTTTGCTGTTTGAATAAAATCATTGGATCTAAAATTCTTAGATGAGAGAGTCCTCACATAGTTATTGTCTACTCATTGATCTTTACTTATATCGTTTTGTAGTAGTTTGTCATTTACTCTCGTGCTTCACTTATATCTTATAAGAAAATGGTTGAATGAATTGAATATCATAAATCTGAAATAAAAAATGCTTCGTATACTTATCCCATGGAGAGTAATGACTTCACATATAATAGGTATAGGTGGTAAAATTTATTGAAAGTTAGCAAACACCGCATTAGTCACTTGAACAATTCATGAAAGAATATTGAAGGAAGAGAGAGTTCACATATAAATATAATATCTTGGACATATTCTATGATTGTGAGCCCCATTAATTATTTTCAAACTTAAGAAAACTAGCTAAAGTTGAACAAGGAAGACAACATATTTTTTTATGCTTGGGTATATTTGTATGGAAGTTATATTGTTATGGATCCTCCAACATGTGGTGCTTAATTCCACCTCATACTAGACAAAACGTCCGCACCAACTAGAAATACTACTTTTCGATCCAGACACCCTTAAACCATCTTTTCCATCAGAGTTCACTATACCTACCTATGGATTGAATAAGATCCTTCAAGTAAGTTGTCATCTATGCTAAAAGCAATAAAAATTACTCCTAAATATGAAAGATCTTTTATTGTAAGGGAAAATAAGCATTGTACGAACTTGTGATGGTAAAGAAATAAAAGCGACGGACTGCATAATAAAGGTTGCTATCACAAAGGGCAATACAACATGACGTTACTTTGCATTAAGGGTATGAACATCCACAAACAAAAATCGCATGACAACCTCTGCCTCCCTCTGCGAAGGGCCTATCTTTTACTTTCTAGTACTTACCTTTATACAAGAGTCATGGTGACCTTCACCACTTCCTATATTTCGCCTTTTTCTCTTGGAAAGAATCATGTGGTGGGGAATGATCTAGGCATATATGTCCATTCAAATATATTTGATCATGAATTATTATTGTTGACAATTATCTATACGATAAATAAGTTGGGAGGCAAAAATTTAAGCCCCTAACTTTCTCTGTGTTCGACGGACGCCATTTGCTCTAAAAATATGCTTTGAGTGTTAGAAATCATGGAAGACTATATGATAGTTGACTATGTGGAATTTGCTAAATCAAAGCTCTTACATAGACCCTTCCTGAAAATAAGATGAATTGCAATTGTTTGGGGACTGAAAGCATAGTTTGTTAGTTTTCAAGAAACTTTATGTCTATACTTTAACATGTGAATAGCTTTGTACTTCATCATAAGAAGATTTATGAGATGAGATATTTTTTATGATACATAATGATTCTCGAAAAGGTAATTGGAATTATCATTGATCAAACTTGTGCACTTGCTAGCCTTCACACTTCATAAATTATTTCTTTTATCATTTACCTACTCGAGGATGAGCAGGAATTAAGCATGGGGATGGTGATACGTCTCCAACGTATCTATAATTTATTAAGTATTCATGCCATGTTTACAATAATTCTTTATGATTTTCGTATGATTTTATTGGAACTAACCCAGACTGACAGTGTTTTTAGCAGAACTACCATGGTGTGGTTTTTTGTGTAGAAATAAAAGTTCTCAAAATGGGCTCAAAATTTGGTATGATATTTTATGGAGCAAAAGAGACCCCCGGAGCATTGGAGCTGGGACAGAAGGGCCACGAGGAGGTGACAAGCCACCGAGGCGTGGCCACCCCCCTAGCTGGGGCCTCGCAGGATTGTGACTCCCTCGTGCCCCCCTTGACATGAGATCAACGCCAAAAATTCCTAAAAATATAGAAACCTCTGAAAAGAAACCTATATCGGGAGTTCCGCCACCGCAAACCTCTAGAGCCAAAAAACAATCTTGGCCCTCTACGGCACCCTACTGGAGGGGGTCACCATCATCGAAGGCCATCTTCATCATCCTAGAGGGACCATCAACACCATGGAGGCCAAGGACCAGAGGGAGAACCTCTCCTAATCGAGGGGGCGGTCATGGAGGAGGAAGCACAAGGGGGAGACCTTCACCCCCTCTATCCCGATGGTGCCAGAGTGCCATCGGGGGAACCTTCGCTGTAGTGATCATCTTCATCAACATCACCTTATTCATCACCATCATCATCTCATTTTAGCGGTCCACACTCTTGCACGCCTCTATAATCCCCTACTTGAACATGGTGCGTTATGCCACATATTATGATCCAATGATGTGTTGCCATCCTATGATTTTTTGAGTAGATTTATTTTGTCCTTTGGGTTGATTGATGGTCTAGATTGGTTTGAGTTGTATGTTTATTTTTGTGCTGCCCTATGGTGCCTTCCGTGCCGTGCACACATGAAGGGTTCCCATTCTAGGGTGTTGCAATACGTTCATGATTCGGTTATAGTGGGTTGTTTGAGTGACAGAAGCATAAACCCGAGTAAGGGGGTTGTTGCGTGTGGGATAAAGGGGACTTGACGCTTTAATGCTATGCTTGGGTTTTACCTTAATGATCTTTAGTAGTTGCGGATGCTTGCTAGAGTTCCAATCATAAGTGCATATGATCCAAGTAGAGAAAGTATGTTAGCTTATGCCTCTCCGTCATATAAAATTGTAATAATGATTTCCGATCTTGTTAACAATCGCCTTAGATAATTCCACACACCGACCCATCATTATTCCACACTCGCTATTTGTAATATATTGTAATATATTCCAACCTTATGATAACATCACCTATTTTTATATTTTAGTTCTCCGTTATCATGCAAAGCTATCCTCTTCATACCAACAACGTAGCTTTATTTCTCGTTTCTAGATGGAAGCAAACATTCGGTGTACGTAGAGTCGTATCAGTGGCAGATAGGACTTGAGAGATTATTGATCTTACTTTTAGCTCCTTGTGAGTTCGACACTCCATACTTATCACTTCCACCTATGGAAATTGCTATTATGATTCCTTGCACTTGGGGATTATCACTCCACTGTTGTCTCCTTCCCTATCAGCGTCGGGCCTCCCCCATGTGGGATTATCAGCTTGAGGACGAGCCTACCATGCGCCAACTCTTCTGTACTACTTCCGAAAAGATGTGGAAGGCCTTATACAAGCCCTAGAAGTGTTGGCCAGCCGAGGAGGACTCAGGCCTAAGCGTCGATAACCCTCCTACCCAAGTATAATAATGTTTTGACACTTCGGCCTCATTGTTTAACAAAGATCTGAACAAACCTGTCGGTGTCAAAACCGGCGGATCTCGGGTAAGGGTTCCCGAGCTATGAGACTAGAATTGATGGTAACCAGGGACAAAGGAGACGATGTTTACCCAGGTTCGGGCCCTCCTATGGAGGTAATACCCTACGTCCTGCTTGATTGTATTAATGATATGTAGATTACATAGTTGATCTACATCCAGATCAAATACTTAAACCCTATATGAGTTGTCCTCTCTCTACAACCTAAAACCCTTTGGCTTATATAAACGCGCGGGTACCTAGGATTTACATGTGGTCGGTTACACATCGAAGGGATAAACATGCCTATTCACTACTCCAATCGTGGAGGACACTCCACGATTCCTGAAGCTTCCTTTCTCGAGACAGGGTCTTCGATCGATCCAATGTTCGACAAACGGCCCATACAGTCCGGCCCATAAGGAACAGGTTGGCCTCCCGAGGACCCCTTAAACCAGGACTCCCTCAGTAGCCCCCGAACTTGCCTCCAACGCTAAGGGTCTTAGCTTCAGATGCTTAGTATAATTGGATTCTTCGTCTTGCGAGGCGAGTTCTTCCCTCCGAGTTTACTCCCGCCTCTGATGACATGTAGTTTTCCGATCAGAAGTTCAGCCAAACACCGTGAACAGCTCGGCCTTGAAGGCCAAACGTCAAGGAGTAAGTAGTGTTCCCTGACAACCTTTCTGATGAAAGGTCACAACCCACCATGACCGTCAAACCAGTTGCAAAAACTCGATTCGCGGTTCGAGGCCGTTTTCATTAGCACGATACATCAATGCCCAGATCGTGCTCCGTTTCTCACGGGATATGCTTAATAATGCATGCATAATGGCACGCACTTCTTGGGAAGCAGAGCGATACACAGCGCAGCAGAGGGAGGTTAACCAGCGACCCTCCAAATAAGAAGGGAAAAAAACCCAAGGCATAGTCACGCCTTCCATTTGCATCCTCTGCTTCCCCAATCTCTTGAGCTTCCAGAGCCTAGATCTAGTTTTCCACCCCTTCCTCCTCCAATATTGATCATGGCTGGCTCCAATGGCAAGTGGGAGGCTTCCATGGTCACCGATCAGGACATCCGGGACCTCAAGGACGCCGGCTATCTCCCCATTAACGTATACCACGGCGCACCGGAGAAGGGCCAGGTGGTCCCTACTCCCAAGCCGGGTGAGAGGATGGTCTTCATACCTCACTTCATATGGGGACTGAGGTTTCCGCTCCACCCCTTCGTCAGGGGGATCATGTTCTTCTACGGCCTTGACTTCCACGACCTCCCGCTGAACTCCTTCATGCACATATCGGCCTTCATCATCATCTCCGAGGCCTTCTTGCAAGTCGAGCCACACTTCGGACTATGGCTCAAGATATTTAATATCAAGCCGAAGTGTGTCGCATGCAAACACACAGACTACGGCGGGGCTGTCATCAGCCAACTCCCCCATATCGGATGGCTGTCCAGCACCTTCGTCGACACCATCAAGATGTGGCAAAAAGAGTGGTTTTACATCACCGAGCCAAGGGAGGAAGGTCGAGCTTCTCCTGCCAAATTCAGATCTGGTCCCCCCACCAGATTAACTTCGTGGCTCCGAAAGGCCTTGACTGCAGGTCGGCTAAGGAGGTGGACAAACTATAGAAGCGCATCGCCTCCATGATCAGAGGTGATATTGAGCTGGCCAACATGGTCCAGAATATGCTCCGGCGGCGCAACCTCCCCTGCTAGCACTGAGACTCTCCCATGTGGGCTTATCGGCTTAACGATCAGACTACTATACGTCAGCTGTTCTGAACTACTCCGGAGAAGTTGTGGAAGGCGTTGTTCAAGGCTCAGGAGAACTGGCCTGCCGAGGAGGAGGATCGGGGTCTACACGCCGATAAACCTCCATCCGAGGTATACTATAATTTTTGTTTGATCGACTTTGTTTTCTGAAAGAAAACCTAAGCACTTTACGATCACCTCTACAGAAATGGCTGAGCAAGGCGAGGGGCATCAAATGCATGATGCCTTATCCCGAGGACGTCAGGTCTAGGCTGTTGTCGGAGATGCTCGTCGTGGCGCCTTACAAGGCGCTAGAGAAGAAGGAGAAGAAGAAGAAACCAGGTCGAGGAGATTTGCGTATAAGGGACCATCTAGACGTTGTGTCCAGGGTAACCCATGCCTCCTCCAATTAGGAGGAAGAGCATGATGACGAGGGGGAAGGCGATTCCCCCTCGCAAGAAATAGGGCGATGTCATCAGACGCCACAGAGGAGGTACACCCCTTCACCGAAGAAAGCGCGTCAGAGACAGGTAATTCTGTTCGACGATAGTTCGGACTAGGATACTGAGTCAGAGGACTTCGAGAAGGTTCCACAAAGGAACCTAAGGGTGAAGCCCCTAGCTTGAAGGTAAGAATCTGAAGACTGAGTTGTTAATGCTAAGCTTTTGGATGTTAAAATCGTGTGAGCGTCCATTGATTTGCAGCCCACCATGCATCCTCCCCACCGACCAAGCTTCGGACGGGGAGACCCACCCGCTGAGCTAGCAGAGAGCGGGACCGCGTCTCACTCCACTCCCCCGGGCGCCGCGAAGGACGCCGTAGAGGTATCGTCCTAACAGGCTCCTAGAGAGCCGAACACCTACGGTGGGGGAGACGTCATCATGGGCGAGGCTAATGCCTTGGCCACCGAAAACCGGGGGGAAGATCCCCTCCCGGATGTTGAGGAGACCGGACGAGGGGAAGTCCAACCCCCTCCAAGGTCGTCTCCAGAGTGCACAATGCCTCCCGAGGCACCGATATAATCCCCGGTTGGAGATCGGATTAACCGATCACCACCGGCGCCACCGACCAATGGGTGGCCGGTTATGGGGGAGGCTCTATCAAAAGTCTCCTTCTCTGAGGAGCACCGCACTCTTATAGGTGCGGTTCTACAAAGCATTCAGTCCATTGATAGCGGACTGAAGCAGGCTTTCAAAGGTCTCCTGACGGGCTTCCAGGTGAGCCACGTGATACTTTGTGTGCGAAATATTAATTTCTTTATGCTATTATTATATACATGGCAGCCCCAGAGCCCTAGATGAGTTTACACAAAACTCACCTGGGGGACAATCATAGATCTGTATCCGAACTATGTACAAGACGACACTTGTTCGGAACGTTCTAACAGCCCTTAAGACGACCGGACATAGGACCATATTTATGAAAGTTTGGAAGTTGTGAACCCATGTAACTTTATATGTATTTGTTTTTTACAGGCTTCGTCAACGGCGGCGGCTGCGAATGTCGCCGAGCTAGACAAACTGAATCGGAAGTTGAAAAGCTCCGAGGACTAGCTTGATGTTGTAAACAAGAGATTTGACGAGGCGCAAGGTAAGCCTGGCTTAATTTCCAAAAATTTCTTCATCGTACTGTCGATGCAGTATTCATATGTTTTATGCTTACACAACCTCGACGAAGAAAATTGAGAAGCTAAAGGCCGAGCTACAGCATGCGAAACAGGTGGCTACGGTCGAGAGGGCGGCCGCCGAACAAGCGTCTACCATGCTTTCTGCCTTAAGAGCCACCAATGACAAGCTTAAGTCTCGGGTGGAGGAAATCCAACAGGAGCTTAAACACGCCGGCCAAAAGGGCGAGACCCTCAAGCAAAGAGGCCAGGAGCAGGTCACCAAACTATCTACCCTGGAAACCGGTCTCCAAAAGAAGCAGGTGGTTAGGCGGTTCTTTGAGGACCAAGTTCGTTGATGTCTACTACACAACCTTCTTCTTGTAGACTCTTGTTGGGCCTCCGAGCGCAGAGTTTTGTAGGATAGTAGTAATTTTCCCTCAGTTGGATGACCTAAGGTTTATCAATCCATGGGAGGCATAGGTTGTAGATGGTCTCTCTTGAACAACCCTACAACCAAATAACAAAGAGTCTCTTGTGTCCCCAACACACCCAATACAATGGTAAATTGTATAGGTGCACTAGTTTGGCGAAGTGATGGTGATACAAGTGTAATATGGATGGTAGATATAGGTTTTTGTAATATGAAAATATAAAAAATGCAAGGTAACAAATAGTAAACAGCGAGCGAAATGTTGTATAAATGCTTGGAAACAAGGCCTAGGGTCCATACTTTCACTAGTGCAATTTCTCTCAACAATATTGACATAGTTGAATCATATGTAGGTACCTCTCGTGTGACAAAGAGTTCACTCCAAAGTCACAAATAGCGGAGAACTAACAAAGAAATTATTGTAGGGTACGAAACCACCTCAAAGTTATCTTTTCTGATCAATCTTATGAGCTATCCCTATAAGTGTCATGGACAGCCCTAGAGTTCATACTAAAATAACACCTTAATATACACATCAACCAAAACCCTAATATCACCTAGATACTCCAATGTCACTACAAGTACCCATGGGATTGATTATACAATATGCATCACATAATTTTAGATTCATCATGTTCAATCCAACACATAGAACTTCAAAGAGTGCCCCAAAGTTTCTACCAGAAAGTCAAGACAAAAACGTGTGCCAACCCATATGCATAGATTCCCAAGGTCACGGAACCCACAAGTTGATCACCAAAACATACATCAAGTGGATCAATAGAACATCCAATTTTCACCACGGATATCCCAACACAAGACATACATCAAGTGTTCTCAAATCCTTAACGACTCAATCCGATAAAAAAACTTCAAAGGGAAAACTCAATTCATCACCAGAAGATAGAGAGGGGAAAACTCCATATGATTCATCTATATCAATAAAGCTCGCGGTACATCAAGATCGCGTCATCTCAAGAACACGAGAGAGAGAGAGATCAAACACATAGCTACTTGTACATACCCTCAGCCCCGAGGGTGAACTACTCCCTCCTCGTCATGGAGACCGCCAGGATGATGAAGATGGCCTCTGGTGATGGTTTCCTCCTGTGGCAAGGTGTCGGAACAGGCTCCCGATTGGTTTTTCGTGGCTCTAGAGGCTTGCGGGGGTGGAACTCCCAATCTAGGTTTCTTTTTGGAGGTTTCTATATTTATAGGACTTTTTGGCGTCGATCTCACATCAAGAGGTGCCACGAGGCGATGACAAGCCTGCTAGGCGCGGCTGGGGGGGTGGCTGTGCCTGGCAGGCTTGTGACCTCCTCGTGGCTCTTCTGGCCCAACTGCAATGCTTCGGTGGTCTCTTTTGGTCCAGAAAATATCGTACTAAATTTTCAGCCCATTTCGAGAGCTTTTATTTCTGCACAAAACACGACACCATGGTAGTTTTCTAAAACAGCGTCATCCGGGTTAGTTCTAATAAAATCATACCAAAATCATATAGAATTATTGTAAACATGGCATGAATAGTTCATAAATTATAGATACATTGGAGACGTATCATCCGCCAAGCGAAGGTTATCACGGATGGTAAGCCGTATTTATTGAAGTGTGTCTTCGTGAATAGCAGGTTCGTGGTGCTTACCGAGGTGTGGCATTCCTCAACCACCTGCTCCAACCTCCAGAAGAGCATAGCGGACGCAAATCAGTTCTATGCCTCGTGGGGAGAGGGAGATGAAGCTCGGCTGTTTTGGGCACAATTCGAAGCCTCCAAGTGCTCTCCTCTTCCCGTCGAGCAGCTGATGGAGCTACATCAGATGGTAGAGCCGGCCATGAAGGATCTTTGTACCTGGCTATGGCCCAACGAGGCACTATCGGGCAGCTACTTCGGCCTGGTGCAGAAGCTGACGGACATCTCGCCCCGGATTGACACACTAAGGCGTTCCTCTTGCATCGAGGGAGATTATATGGCCTTTGTGAAGGCCAAGGTGCACTGGCTGGGGCTTGATGCGATGAATATGGCCACCGCCCCTCTGCCTCCTGGAAAGGTGCATAGGCGCCCCGAGCTATACTTCTCCAGAGTAATGAAGGGTGCTCGGGCGATAGAGTCATAGTGTTCGAAAGAGAACATGTAAGATTAAATGCATTGTAATATGTACGAAGTCCTTTGAATGCTTGTGTTTTTGTTATGCATGGTTTATCATGTTTTTAATGTTTTGCATTCCTTTATAACTCATGTGTGGCCGTTGAAACTGAAAGCTACGAGTCGTCGGCTTCAGCCCCCATGTAGATGCTACGTGGGGTGTCTCTAGTTACGCACTATAACCCTTAGCCGAGCTATCGGTACCCGAAGGCGATAGTGTGCGGTATACCAGACAATCAGACCATAATGCTTTATTGCTTTCACTTAGCCGTAGGGGCACAAAAAGGACTACGGGAGGCTGGTGACTAACCCTCGGTGACTTGTGATGTTCGGATGAACCGCGGCTAAAGCTGATATCTCATAGTTTGTATGAATACCAAACCCATCGTAGAGGTCTTGAGTACAACACTTAAGCTCGAATTCACAAACCAGTTCTCGCATACTATGACAGAAAGTTTTCGGCTTTCTCCTTTGAGGTGTTTGACCAGGATAGCCGGAAACACAATCGCAGAGGTTCTCCCTTTGCCCTTTTAGCCGAACGAGCTTTACTCCTAAAGGGGCAAGCACACGAGCCGAGCAACCCAACTATTGACCCAAGACATAGTTCAGAACCAATGCATATAAATCGAATTCCTGGACGCCGAACGCGTAATCAATTGTGCATAAGGAGATGTTTTTTAAACTCGAGCCCTGGGTCTATTAGTTAGTTGCATCGCAATATATCGAACAGTTTCGCAAGAAGAGGGAGAAAAGAGAATATGTGACAAAAAAGGACAACAAGTCAACCATGTATAATGATTTTATATTTTTCTCAATGACTCTTATTGCTCAAATTGCCAAAGCAACACTTTTTACAGGTATTTGAAAAAAGCAATTTTACAGGAGTGGTTGCACTAGGGGTCTTCGATTGGTGACCTGATGTCCGTGATGTGCCCTGTCGCTTGTCTACTTCTGTGCCTACTAGGGAGTGGTGCACCTCAATGGGCGGTACTATTAAGCGAACGGATCTTGCAAACAAGGGCTATGTAATGGGGGGTGAATCCCTATTTACGAGGAGAAGAAGGTTCTAAGGGTTTGGGCTGAAACCGAGCTCATTTCCAACCTTGTGTGCCTTTACGGCAGGTGTCGGCGTTTGTCGATCATCATTGTTGTGGAATTCCGCCGCCAGGGCCAACTCATGTTCCTCAGTTTGGAGGGAGTGCTCTATGTTGTCGTTGGCAGTAATGACCCCCTTGGGGCCAGGCATCTTGAGCTTGAGGTATGCGTAATGTGGGACGGCGTTAAAGTGAGCGAACGTTGTACGGTCGAGCAGGGCGTCATAGCCGCTGCATAAAGGTACAATGTCGAAGATCAAGTCTTCGCTTTGAAAGTTATTGGGCGAGCCGAACACTACTTCTGGGCTTATGGAGCCCGTACACCGGGCTTCGACGCCTGGGATCACTCCACTGACGGATCTATACCCATCTTTTTCACCATATCTGAGTAAATCAGATTTAGGCCACTTCCTCCATCCATGAGGACTTTAGTGAGGTGATACCCGTCATGATGGGGTCTAGGATGAGTGCGGCCGAACCCCCATGACAGATACCGGTTGGGTGGTTGCGTCGATTGAAGGTGATCGGGTACGCTGACCTTGGGTTATACTTCGGGGCTACAGGCTCTACGGCGTAGACCTCTTGTAGGGGGCACTTCCTCTCCTTCTTGGGTATATGGGTGGTGTATATCATATTTACTGTTTTTGCGTCTAGAGGGAACTTCTTTTGTCCGCCACCAATCGGACTCTGAGGCTCATCCTCATCCTCGCTGCGTGGGCTCTTGTCCTGATCCTCGGATGTGACATTGTCAGCCTATTTGAATACCCAATAGTTACAATTAGTGTGGTTAGCAGGCTTCTCTTGAGTCTCGTGGATTTGGCAAGGCCTTTCCATGATCTTCTCCAACGGGGTGGGTCCGTTGTGATTGCCTTTAGAAGGCTTGTTCCGCTGCCCAGGTCAGGAATTGCAGAAGCCGGCATAAAAGATGGAGTCGTCGGCATCACTATTGTTGTGTCGGTGCTTATTCTTGTTGTGCTTTGGTTTCCCATTACCGTGTCATGCCCAAGATGCGCGCCTATCCATATTTAGGCACGCGGGCCTCGATAGGGATAGACGCGCATCTTGTCGTTCGCATGTACAGTATCATCACATACATTTATGAAGAGAGGAGTATATGACTTGTCTTACACTCCCCACATGCTAAATTACAATTCCGCACAGTTTATTCAAACACCATTCCAAAGACAGGGTCCGACTACAGACAAACACAAACGATAAAAGAGATGCAATGAAATTGTCTTTCTAGCCCCGAAGATCATGACCAAGGCCACTCTACTTGTCTGGATATGTGACGTACATCCTGCCACGCTCCTTGTCATTCTCCCACTGGAGCTGCGTCACATCATCTGGCACGATCTCATCTGCACCTGCACCTTTTTTGTTGTAGTAATATGTGAGCCATGGGGACTCAGTAATCTCACAACCGGGTACCGAGACTATTCTAGCTTATTGGGTAGGATGGAGGTAAGTGTTTAGTTTGCAGTATCACTAAGCATTTATGGTGCCTAATCTTACGAGAACATCAATGTAAATATGTGGTCTACAATAAACGTTCAAGAACTAGCATGATCGCTAAGCGATCTTGAACACCTTCTTACGTCAAACATAACCCCACCATGTTCTCTCTCGGATCATGTTCACGAGCAGAGACGATCATGGTTACTCACACAGTTGGTGTATTTTATTGTAGTTTACTTCAAGTTAACTATAACCGGGTGTTAAAAAAAATCCAAGTTGCCACATAACCGCGGGGACGGCTTTCCGAAAGATTTAACCCTACAGGGGTGCTCTGACTAGTCCATCATAAATTAACCACACTTCGCGAGAATAACCTCCACCGGGGATCTCGTGATCATCCTAGGCAACCCCAAAGGAAATCCGACACCTCGAGATAGCCCGAAGAAAATCAGAGTCCCTCACGCAAGCCACTCGAGAGAGGTAAAACAAGTCCAGCAAGACCACCCGACGCGTCGATGAACCCGATAAGATCCGCGTATCTCATTCTCAGGACACGACCGGATGAACACTACGTACGGCGTCCGGATAGAAATCCCTCAAGTTGCCCCGAGGTGGCCCCGCAAGTGGCTCTGGGTTGGACCAACACTCATGAGGAGCACTGGCCCGGGGGTTGATTAGTTATCCATGGGGTTGCATAGCCCTATGCAGTTTTATTAAGTTGTTTAAGCAAATAGTACCAATGTTGGGTCTTTCCAAACAAGTTTTAATCTCAACCGAATAATCAAGGGGGTCCCCATAACAACCCTGAGCATGTTAGGAGCACAAAGTATGGAAACATAACACCGGTAACAAGAAACTATGGCGGTAAAAGTGGAAAAAACACCGAGCAAAAGGCCAAGCCTTCCACCATACCAAGATATATATGTGCATTAATTAAAATAGCAATAAATATTGTGATATCTCCAGATATCCATGTTATCACATGGAAACAACCTACACCTGCAACTAAGAACGCTATAAGAGGGGCTGAGCAGCGGTAACTTAGCCAAACAAGGTTTGCTCGGATGTGGAGGGGTTAAAGGCTATCATGGCAATGTAGGAGGCTCGACATTCTAGTGGTAGGTAATGCATATGTAACGATAATAGTGAGACACATCTAGCAAAGCAGAAATAGTGTCGGGATCCGGGTACGATCATCTTGCCTGTTGGTTCTTTAGAGGGACAAAGAGCGGGGTCCTCGTAGTGGTACTGACGAGGATATGTACCTAGGGTAGGGTCCTAGACAAGGCCTACATACCCTACCTAAGGACACTACATGGGAGGACTTGAAGATCAAGCATGAAGTTCCGAGTGGATTCCTAGAGATGTACAAAGCCACTCGACAGATATCCACTCAGAGATTCCTTCTTTCACCCGGCAGTCGCGTGTCACTCGGAAGACCTCACTTTCACTCGACGCTAGAAGACCAGGAGCCATCATCAAGAGCCCAACGGGCAGACGTTGGTTCAATTTCCATTAGTAGCTTTTATTGCGTACGTTACCAGTAATGGCAAACTTTAACCCCATGATCGGACCCTCTGATGCTGGGTAATTATGAGGGGCAGCGTACTCTATATAAGCCGCCTCTCCCCTCCTACACAAGGCTTTGAAACCATTGTAATCTCTATATGCCACACGACATAAGCTCCCGAGCACTGAGACGTAGGGCTGTTACCTCCACGAGAGGGGCCTGAACTCATACATCCGTGTGTACATCCTCGCCGTAGCTAGAACTCTGCCCTCTCCTTTCGAACCCCTACCATCTACAGTCAGGCTCGTTCCCACGACAATTGGCGCCCACCATGGGGCAAGCGTCTAAGCGACTTCCGGCGAGGTTGCATTTTTCATCCTTCGACATGTCTTCCGGCGGTGTTTTTGTCCTGGGCCACGAGATCCGTTTCGGAGCACTCACCTTCATCACCGACGAGTCAGCATGGCTCCAGGAAGCGCCTCTCTCGGTCGGCAGGGCCGCGCACTTCCACGCGAGTTCCTATGGCGTGTTGCTGCGCAGCCTTCGACTGCTTATTCATTGGCTCCCATCACTGTTCGCGGTCGCAAGCGGTCTGGCCGCTCACGACTTCAGCACTGGGTCGAACACGCAGTGGTGCGTCAAACTTCTCCGTAGATTGCAGCACTTGAGCCCTTTAAGTCCCTTCACGACGTGTTCGAGTCGGATTCCGATCCGTCCGACGTGCCTTCCGAGTGCGAAAGCTGCGATCCTGTAGCGGAGGTCTTGATGGTGGGCTCCCATCAGAGTTCACCGCCTGGCTTTGGCCATGGCAAGCACGAGGCTGGAGGTCCATTGAAAGGGCATCCGCGTCGCGAGGGGCAGGTTCTTCATACTCCCATCATCAGCGCGACTGCCGAGGCCCAAGCTTTGGAGGCCGCACGCATTAATCTAGAAGAACTCCAGGCAGAGCTTGACGAGCGCACTCGCCACACCCCAGTCGACGTCAGCGACAGCTGTTTCCGACTGGATTTCGCGACGACGTTGAGGTATATCGAACTCCTGTGTTAAATGTAGCTGCTACTGCTAGGATACCAGATACCATTCAGCCGTCCCGGTCAGAGGCTGGAAGAGGGTTGATGTAAATCAGAGCACTGTTAGATGCAATGCAGCGTCAAAATTCAGTAGTTTCTCACTCCCGCAACAGGATACATAGCAATTCACCCAGGGCAGAGACCGTTCAGTTGGAACACAGCCCTGGATCGCCCCTGCGCCATCGGGGTGGCGGTTTCTGTGAAGGGCAAGACAGAGATTAATTTCACCGCGAAGACCATCATCGAGTGCCCACTCCTTCGTGGAGTGGACCGCACGCGCCCCGGTGCCAAGACGACAGGCGCTCCTTCAGTGATGAGTGGAATGCGGGCTTTGACGCCCGCGCCCTCCTTGTTCAGAAGCGGATAGATAGGAGCAGAGCCCACAGGGAAGGATACGACAGAGATTTTCCGAGTGGTAGCTCGGCAGTGGTTTCTGGTCCTGAATGTTTCAGCAGAGCCATACGTTTTGTGGAGATTCCCCCCAACTTCAGGTTGGTGGCGAGAATTGGGAAGTTTTATCAAAGCCGGAGACTTTGTTAGATGATTACCGAGTGGCTGTGCAAAATGGTGGCGGAAATGACAATGTGGCAATGAAGCACATGTCCCTGATGTTGGATGGTTCAGCTCGCGCTTGGCTGAATCGCGTGGCTCCTTCCAATATACATTGTTGGGAGGATCTTGCCCGAGTGTTTGTCCGAACCTTTGAGGGAACTTGCAAGCGTCCGGCAGGTCTGGTCGACTTACAACACTGTGTCCAGAAGCCCAATGAAACTTTAAGGGATTATATTCAGCGATGGTCTACTCTGGATCATACAGTGGAGAATGTGTCGGAACATCAGGCTGTTTGTGCATTCAAGGCCAGTGTGAGATACAGAGAACTTTATCTAAAGTTTGGGCGAACGGGTGATATTTCACTCGGCAAGATGACGGAAATAGACCACTCGGTATGCCAATGGTGAGGAAGAAGACCGTCTCCGTTACGGCAAAGGAAAGGCAGTCATCAATGTGGCTGGCGGCAGCAACAATTGGAAATAGAAGTGAAAGGTTGAAGATCCGGTTCAGGCAGAAGTGGCAGCACTGGCGACTCAGTCGAAGAACAAGGGCAAAGCTAAGACACAATATGCCCCCAAGAAAGGGAAAAATCAGTCAGGAACTGATATTATACACGAAGAAACATGCGGAAGGCAATCTGATTTTGCCCAAGCACACCACTCGACAGTGTCGGACCCTTATTCAGCAATTCAAGGGAGACCAGTCGAGTGATAAATCTCCCGAGAAGGGAGATGAAGACGAGGAAAAAGAAACATTCTCGGATGTCACTGCTACACTGGTGATCTTTGCTGATGTCGAGAGCAAGAGCCGTCTGAAAGTCATCAACAGAGAAATCAACATGGCTGTACCAGACACCCCCACCTACCTCAAATGGTCCCAATATGCTATCACATTCGACCAGACTGACCATCCTGCTCATGTGGCCACTCCCGGTCGACAGGCTCTCGTAGTTGATCCGGTTGGGGGACTCGACTTAGAAAGGTCCTCATGGACGGCGGCAGCAGCCTAAATATTCTCTATGCGGATACCCTGAAAGGGATGGGCATTCCGATGTCCCATTTGAGTGAGAGCAGCATGCAGTTTCACGGGGTCATCCCAGGAAAGAAGGCCAAGTCACTCGGCTAGATAGCATTGGATGTGGCATTCGGGAATGACAAAAATTTCCGAAAAGAAAAGTTGACATTTGAAGTTGTGGATTTCAAGAGTGCTTACCATGCCATTTTGGGTCGACCCGCGTATGCACGTTTCATGGCCTGACCATGTTATGTGTATCTCAAGTTGAAAATGCCAGGCCCTAAGGGCGTGATCGCGGTCAATGGCAATCGACGGCGGGCCGAAGAGTGCCTCCAGCAAGGCTCCAAGATCGCCGATCACCAGATGGCCATGGTTGAGTTGGAGGAGTACAAGAAAACCATCGACCCTGCCGACTTGCTCCATGCAAAGAAGCCGGCTTCTGAGTCGGCATTTCAGTCGGCAGGGGAGGTGAAGAAGGTACACATCCATCCGACGGATCCTACTGCTGCCCCGACGAATATCTCATTAACACTCGACTGCAAATAGCAAGCCAAGCTCATCCAGTTCCTCCGTGAGAACTAGGATATCTTTGCATGGAAGCCTGCTGACATGCCGGGGATTCCCAGGGAACTGGCTGAGCACCGTCTGCGAGTGGATTGGAAAGCCAAACCCGTCAGGGAGCATTTGCATCATTCAGCAGCGGAGAAGAGCAAGGCAATCAGAGAAGAAGTGGCCTATCTCTTGCAAGCCAAGTTCATTCGGGGGATTTACCACTCCGAGTGGCTCTCGAATGTTGTGATGGTGCCAAAGAAAGATAAGTCATTGTGCATGTGCATTGACTTCAAACATATCAACAAGGTGTGCCCAAAAGATCATTTTCCGCTCCCCCGCATAGATCAAATTGTTGACTCGACAGCGGGGTGTGAGCGTTTATCATTTCTGGATGCTTATTCAGGGTACCATCAGATCCGTCTGTATGGCCTGGACGAAATAAAGAGAGCCTTCATCACCCCATTCGGGTGTTTTTGTTACATCACCATGCCTTTTGGTCTCAAGAATGCCGGTGCTACTTTTATGCATATGATTCAAAAATGTTTACTCGACCAGATCCATTAGAATGTCGAGGCGTACATGGATGATATATTGGCCAAGTCCCGCAAAGGTTCCGACCTACTGGCTGACTTGGCCGAGACATTCGCCAATTTGAGGCGATTCGACATAAAGCTGAATCCAGCCAAGTGTACTTTCGGCGTCCCTGGCGGCAAGTTACTCGGTTTTCTCATTTCCGAGCGAGGAATTGTTGTCAACCCCGAGAAAATCAGTTTCATTAGCCGTATGAAGACTCCCATGCGAGTGCACAATGTTCAGAAGCTCACAGGTTGGTTGGCAGCATTGAGTCGATTCATTTCTCGTCTTGGTGAGAAGGCTCTGCCCTTGTATCAATTGATCGGGAAGTCTGACACGTTCGACTGGACTCCCGAAGCCGAAGCAGCATTTGTTGATCTCAAAGCCCTGCTCTCCACCCAGCCGGTGCTTATCGCGCCTGCCAGCAAAGAGCCCTTGCTCCTATACATCGCAGCCACAAATCAGGTCGTCAGTACAGTACTGACTGTTGAGCTAGAAGAGGAGGGTAAAGCTTGTAAAGTCCAGCGGCCAATTTATTATGTCTCGGAGGTTTTGCCCCTCAAAGCAAAGATATCCACACTATCAGAAGCTGGTTTATGGTATTTACCTATCAGCGAAGAAGGTGGCGCATTATTTCCAAGACTACTAGATTTCAGTCGTCAGTGATGCTCCCTTGTCCGAAATTTTCAATAATCGAGATGCATCAGGTCGAGTGGCTAAATGGGCAATCGAGCTTGGACCCTTTGACATCAGATTCGAATCCAAAAAAGCAATCAAGTCCCAAGCATTGGCGAATTTCATGGCCGAGTGGATCGAACAGCAACAGCATATCCAAGTTCACTCGACGCATTAGACAATGTTCTTTGACGGCTCCAAAATGTTGAATGGGTCTGGTGCTGGGGTTGTCTTGATATCTCCTAGGGGCGACAAGCTCTACTATGTCTTGCAAATTCACTTCGATTCCTCCAACAATGAGGCGGAGTATGAAACACTGTTGTACGGGTTGTGCATGGCTATCTCACTCGGCGTCAAGCGCCTGATGGTTTATGGCGACTCAGATCTAGTGGTGAATCAAGTGATGAAAGAGTGGGATGTTCAAAACCCCACTATGACTGGATACTGCAATGCAGTCCGAAAGTTGGAGAAGAAGTTTGAAGGCCTGGAACTTCATCATGTTCCCCGACTGAAAAATCAGGCGGCCGATGAACTATCCAAGATTGGTTCCACTCGACGACTTGTCCCCAGCGATGTGTTCAAGGAGCACTTACACACTCCTTCAGTTCAAGAAGATCCTTTCACCGAAGAGCCCCCACAGGCTTTGAGTTTCACTGACTCGACAGAAGTCGATGTCCCCATAGTGATTGAACTGGTCATGGAGATTCTGGTTATCATTCCCGATTGGACTGTGCCTTACATTGCCTATATCCTTAGACAAGAGCTCCCTAAAGATGATACAAAGGCTCGACAGATTGTGCGTAGGTCCAAGGCTTTCATTGTGATGGGAGATCAGCTGTTCAGAGAGAGTGCGACTGGTGTCACCCAGCGCTGCATTTCCCCCGAGGAAGGTCGAATGGTTCTAGATGAGATTCACTTGGGAACTTGCGGCCACCATGCGTCTTCAAGGACGATTGTCGCTAAAGCATACCGAGCTGGGTTTTACTTGCCACAAGCTAATGAGATGGCTAAAGACATTGTTGATCATTGCGATGGTTGCCAGTTCTATGCGAACCTGTCACACAAGCCGGCGTCTGCTCTGAATACAATTCCTGTTGCTTCGCTGTTTGCAGTTTGGGGACTTCACATGGTTGGCCCCTTCCGACCCGGAAAAGGAGGATTCATTCACTTGTTGGTAGCAGTCGACAAATTCACCAAGTGGATAGAAGCCAAGCCAATCAAGAAGTTGAACTCCCATACGGCAGTCACGTTCATGAGAGAGATAATTTGTCGATATGGCATCCCGCACAGTATCATCACGGACAACAGCACTAATTTTGACTCAGAAGAATTCAGGAACTTCTGTAACTCCCAAGGCACCCGAGTGGATTATGCATCTGTTGCGCATCCTCAAACCAATGGGCAAGCCGAGCAGGCTAATGGTCTCATCCTACAAGGTTTGAAGCCCTGTCTCATGCGCGATTTGGATCATGCTGTCGGAGCTTGGGTAACTGAGTTGTTGTCTGTTTTGTGGGGTCTGAGGACAACGCCTAATCGATCGACTAGACGAACTCCTTTCTTTCGTGTCTATGGTGTTGAAGCCATATTGCCGAGTGACTTGGCCCGCAATTCTCCTCAAGTGGAGCTGTATTCTAAGGCTGAAGCTAAACAAGCCAGACAAGACGGTGTAGATCTTCTAGAGGAGGAACAAGAGATGGCTCTGATCAGCAGGACCTCCGGCACTTCCATGAGAAGAATCTCAAGAGTCAGTCGTTTCATGAGGAAAATCTGGTGCTTCGATTGAATTAGCACCGACCACACAAGCTTGCTCCTTCTTGGGAAGGTCCTTTCGTTGTCACTAAGGTGCTAAACAGTGGAGCCTATCACCTATACAATCTCATGAAGCGGATAGATGAGCCACGAGCCTAGAATGCACATCTGCTCCGACGTTTTTATACTTGAGACAGGGATCTTCTAATGTAATAAGAATACTTCATCAATGCAATTCATATTTCTGCAATATATATCGTCGGTTCCAATCATAAAGTCACATTCTTGGGGATACTCCGAGTGATGAGCAATCCTCACACTCAGGGGCTTAGCTGTGAACATGTTTCGCCTAAGTTAAAAAAACGGTTGGGTGGATAGTAGTCCATTCACTCGACGGCCTATTTGCGAATCCGTCTTTGCTTATGTTCAGAAATACTCCAAGTGATGAGCAATCCTCAGACTCGGGGGCTTAGTTGTGAACATGTTTCGCCTAAGTTAAAAACCCTATCGGGTGGATAGCAGTCCATTCACTCGACGGCCTATTTGCGAATCCGTATTCGCTTAGGTTCAAGAATACTCCGAGTGATGAGAAATCCTCACTCTCAGGAGCTTAGCTGCGAAACACATTTCGCCTAAGTTAAAAACCTCCTCGGGTGGATAGTAATCCATTCACTCGACAACTTAGCTACGAATCGACATTCGCCCAAGTTCGAAAATACTCCGAGTGATGAGCAATCCCCACACTCGGGGGCTTAGCTGCAAAACATGTTTCGCCTAAGTTAAAAACCTCGTCGGGTGGATAGTAATCCATTCACTCGATAACTTAGCTGCGAATTGACATTCGCCTAAGTTCGAAAATACTCCACATGATAATCAATCCTCACACTCGAGGGCTTAGCTGCGAAACACGTTTCGCCTAAGTTAAAAACCTCGTCGGGTGGATAGTAATCCATTCACTTGACAACTTAGCTACGAATCAACATTCGCCTAAGATCAAAAATACTCCGAGTGATGAGAAATCCTCACATTCGGGGGCTTAGCTCCGAAACATGTTTCGCCTAAGTTAAAAACAATCTCAGTCAAACAGACGATTGAAAGCCAAATACGAATAAAATCCAAAGGGTAAACCGCGGATAAACGTTTCGTACGGAAGAAAATGTGCTTAGGCCTAAGGCTTGAATGAAGTTTTAAGGGATACAATTCAATCGGCATACCGAGGCAAATATAAGTGTTTCTTCCAAAGACCAAGTTTTTTAAACGGGTGACGGGCTGACAGGCACGACAAAAGTGTCCAAGTCGATGTTGTCAGTGATTCTAGTGGCTGCCTCAATGAAGGTTTCCACGAAGTCCTCAAACTGGAGTTTCTTCGTGTTTACCACCTGGAGCTCCTTCAGCTTCTCCTCCCTCATGTCCCTGCAATGGACCCTGACAAGTGATAACGCCACGTTGGCCCCGCAACGAGCAGCAGATGTCTTCCAGGCTTGCACTTGGTTGGGAAGTTCCTTCAGGCAAACCATTATAGAGTCGAGGTCGAGCTAAAGAGTGTCCTCAGGCCATAGCTCCTTGTCGATTCTCTCCATTGCAGATTTTAGTCGGGCAATATATGCCTGGACGCCTTGGAGCCGTAAGTTGAGTCTCAGCATGTTCATGGCCACTACATCGGCAACGGGTGACTTGGTGGGATCCAGATTGGGCTCAACCTCTTCTATCTCCTTCTCAAAGTCTTGGTAGAATTATGTTGAAGAATGGATAATGGGAGGAGAATCAGTAAACTACGACCCTCAAAAATTTTACAAACTTCAGTCGCCAAGAAACACTCACCGTCGAGCAGAATATACATCTTCCTCGAGAATCCGCCCAAATGCTTCTCCAGGCCATTGTTCCTTTTGACGAGGTCTGCACGCTCCTGCTTTAGCTTGGTTTTCTCCTCCTCCGGCTTCTTGGCCACCACCAGCTTCCGATCTGCAGCTTCAGTCTTGTCCCTGGCCACTCGTTGGGTGTCAGCAAGTGCCTTGTCCTTCCCCTCTAGCGCCTTCTTCATGGAATCTAAAGAAACAACATTGTTGAGTCGCGCTTGGAGTCCACGGTTTTCAATGCGCACGTTTGTTCGAGTGAGAGCACTCGGTTCAAAACATGATGAATGAAGAGGGGAATGCGGAGAGTCAGCAGTAATTACCTCCCAAAGACTTCATCTCGGCACGCGCTCGCTCCAAAGCATTGTTGGAGACCGCCAGATCCACTCGCAGTCGGTTCCTTTCATCCTCCACGTCCTTGTACTGCGTCCCAAGTTTGCAAGCCCTCTGGAACCAACAAAAGACGGGAATTCAATCGGCAAGTGGCGCCTGGGACAGTCGACTGAGTTATGAACACCGACAAATGACTATCTTACAACCTTGGAACAACCTAGGAAGAATGCAAGCAAAAAGTCCACTCGACATGTCGAGCGGTGTTGGAGCTTCGCGCGCCGTAAACAAATTCAAGGTTGTCTCTATTAAGACCCCTGCCAGTGCAAGCACTCGACAGTGGTCTCGAGGACTACACCCAGTGGGTGCACTAAGAGTGCCCTCACTGAGACGGTTAACTCATGATCCGTCGAGTAACTCGTTAGAAAATAAAATGCACTCGACATGTCAAGTGACTCTAGTACCACGCGTACGACATGTTTTCAACCCTGCTGCTTATCGTCTGCGATTAACAGTAGCCTCGGGAACTACACCTAGTGGGTCCACTTAGCGTGCTCCCACTGGTTATTGAAACGTTCGACAAGGCCAGCCCTGCCAGAACACTCGACCCGTCGAGTGACGCGCCTCCCTGCTCTGTGAAGTTCAATCTATCCTTATGTAGCGTCATATCATGGTTTGTCAATAATGTCCATGAAACCTGCAAGGTAGCTACGGAGTGGCGGGATCCAAGGCAAAATGTATCATGTATACAATAAACACTAAGACCCCCGCCGGTGCAAGCACTCGACAGCGGTCTTGAGGACTACACCCAGTGGGTGCACTTAGCGTGCCCCCACTGGATCTGCCAATTCTCGATCAGTCGAGCGGCAGAAACATCCATCATTGGAATATCCATCACTCTGAGAAGTGCAGTCTATCCTTATGCAGCGTCATATCATGGTTTGTAAATAACATCCATGAAACCTACAAAGTAACTACGGAGTGGTGGGTACGACAAGATCTAAGACCCCTGCCGATGCAAGCACTCGACAGCAGTCTCGGGGACTACACCCAGTAGGTGCACTAAGAGTGCCCCCATTGAGAAAGTTAACTCTCGATCCTTCGAGTAACTCGTCAGAGAGAAAAAAACAATCGACATGTCGAGTGACTCTAGTACCACGCGTACTATTGACCCCAATCCTATTCGACTACGATCCGATCTGTTAGAGGGGGTAGCACACAGTGGGTGTACAACATCCAAGAAAAGTCAGGAATTCAATCGGAAACGCACTTACAAGCGAACTTACTCGGACATTGGTGCGGAGGGCTGCGCTGACGTCGTAAGCCAGCTTGCTAGCCTCGTACGCCTCCTTTGTTCTCAGCATGATCTGCTCTGCTTGGATCATGGCCTCCTTCGCAGCTCCGGTCTGATCTTCCGGAACGCGATGTAGAGAGAAGGCCATCACAGGCGTGATCGGCATGGTTGCTGGGGCAGCTGAGGCAGTCTGAGTGGGTCCGCTTGGAGTTGACATCACAATGGTCGAGACAGCTGGAGGAGCATGCGACAGAGGCGCGGTAGGTTTAGCTCTGAGTTGTGTCGAGTCGCCTATCCACTGGGAGGACTCTGCAGTCGAGCGCTGAGGCGCCTGCGCGGATGAAGCTCTTCGGATATAAGTGCGTGAAGTGTCCAGGTGCTCCTCGTCGTCCTCCACTTGAATGACCTCTGCAACAACAACCGACAATGTTAGCATTTGCATGTGTCGAGTCCCATTCGGACTAATCAACAACTTGCTAACCTCTATGAGAAGTGGCAGCGTCTGCAATGTCAATGTCCATCGCCTCCCCTCCGTCTCGATGAGGCGAGGTTACGGACGTAGCAGCTCTGACGGATTGAATAGCACTCGGTCAGCTACAACTCAAGGCCACAGTCGACAGAAAGAATCCGAAAATAAATACTTACGTGGAGACGACAGGTATGGCCATCCTCATGGGAGGCAAAGCCTTGCGAGGTTTGGTCGTGACTTGCTTGGGCTGTTTGGCCAGCCTCTCACTCGACTCAACAGTTCAAGGGCGACTCCGCTTCGGGGTTTTCTCGCTAGGGCCTGGAGCCCTATCCTCCACAGCTGCCAGATTCTGGCGGGACTTGGTGCGGCTTTCGCGCTTGGGAGTGACTCGACTTCTGCCTCTTCGTCGGAGTCCGCGTATTCACCTTCGGAGTCGGAGGGACCGTCGCCATCCACGCTGCCGCCCTCGCTCACCACGCCGTCCTCAGCGTGGTTCCCGTTGGGAACAGGCGAGTGCATGTTCATCCACTCCTGCATGATTCAAGTGAGGAAGTCAGTTTATAATTCAATGTATCACTCAATAGTACAACACATCAGTCGACACCATGCAACTCACTAGATTCTTTGGCGAGTTTTTGGCCGAGTAAGGTCGGATCCTCTTGGCTCCCAAAAGATTGTCGCAAGCTCCAGTGATGCTACGAAGCCGCTGCTTGACAGTTTTCTATGGAACCTCTTCTGGATGCGTCCTAGTCGAGTCCTTAGGGCCTGCGTAGTGCCACATGGTGTGGTCCCTGGCTTGGAGCGGCTGAATACGTCAACCGATAAACGTCTCCAACAGATCCATACCAGTCACTCCACCCCGGATCAGCTACATCACCGCTTCAACTAAGATACCCACTTGGACATGCTCCTCTTTGGTCACCCTTAGAGACTTGGGGACGGCTGGACGGTCAGGTGTGTAGGGGGGAAGGACAGTCAACATATTGGGTGATGCTACATCTTTGTAGTAGAACCAGGTCGACTGCCAGCCTCTGACAGACTCACGAAAGTTCATGGCAGGGAAGGAGCTATGGGCTCTTTTGTAAACTCCTAACCCTCCACACAGCTGAAGCACATGAGTCTTACCATCAGCGGGGAGAGATTTCTTCATGGTCTAGGATCTGACCATAAAGAGGTGCTTGAACAGCCCCAATGGGGAGAGCAACCCAGAAAACACTCGCACAAAGTGATGAAGGCAAAGAAATATGCAATGGTATTCAGCGAGAGGTGATGCAGTTGTGCGCCAAAGATATTCAGGAATCCCCTAAAGAACGGGTGGGGTGGCATGGAGAAACCTCTTTCAACATGGGAGAGAAGGAGGATTCGCTCCCCGTCGTGCGGCTCCGGCTCGTGCTCTTCCCCCGGCAGCCTCCAGGCACCGTCCACCACTAGCCCGTCGGCGACAAGGCCCTCCATGTCCGTGCGAGTGACTACAGAGGGGGGAAAATCCTCCTGCATCCATCCCGCCGGTGTGGTGAACCGAGCGGTCGAGGGCTTCTTGCCCTTGAGCTTCGTCGCCCCCTTCTTAGCCCGCTCTAGCTTCTCTGTCGCGTTCTTCCTCATTGGCGCAGCAACTCTTGTCGAGGAGGAATGGAGTTTGGCATTGAGGGCAGAGGAGGCGGAGGAGGCGGAGGAGGCAGAGGAAAAGAGAGGAAGAATGGGTGGAAGTACTATGACATCCGCGGCGCGTGAGGCTTTATACTCCGCCGAGTGTCCCACTGATCAGTGGACCCATGAGATCACCGCGCACGCCAACCACTAACGGCGCCCAGTACGTGGCGATATGGCCGACGCGAGAATCGAGGCATCGTGCCTCCACTTGCCCTGATCATGGCATCATCATAGCACGCGCGCTTCCCAAATTTTCATATCCCACAAAATCCGGGTCTGTCAGACCGACCCGTCGCCTCCCAAGATTATTTCAGTTCACTCGGAGCAAAATAGGCATTGAACATCCACTCGGGCACTTTTAAGGCTGAATCGATCCAGGCGAACGGAGAAGAATTCAATCGACGCAAGTTTCGTTGAAGTCCAGAATATCATTCAAAAGATTTTGCGTGTCGATCCTGAATTGATGTTAATACCCAGAGTTCAGTCGACGCAAGTTCCATTGAAACCACAAATATCATTCGGAGGATTTGATGCCCTAACTCAAGGTCAACATTGATACCTCATTTCACCACTCAAACCCCGATCCATTCGGGGGCTAATGAAGAGGATATGTACCTAGGGTAGGGTCCTAGACAAGGCCTACATACCCTACCTAAGGACACTACATGGGAGGACTTGAAGATCAAGCATGAATTTCCGAGTGGATTCCTGGAGACGTTCAAAGCCACTGGGCAGATATCCACTCAGAGACTCCTTCTTTCACTCGGCAGTCGCGTGCCACTCAGAAGACCTCACTTTCACTCGACGTCAGAAGACCAGGAGCCATCATCAAGAGCCCAAAGGGCAGACGTTGGTTCAATTGCCATTAGTAGCTTTTATTGCGTATGTTACCAGTAACGGTAGACTTTAACACCATGATCGGACCCTTAGATGCTGGTTAATTATGAGGGGCAGCGAACTCTATATAATCTGCATCTCCCCTCCTGCACAAGGGTTCTCAACCATTGTAATCTCTATATTCCACACGACATAAGCTCCCGAGCATTGAGACGTAGGGATGTTACCTCCTCGAGAGGGGCCTGAACTCATACATCTGTGTGTACATCCTCCCTGAGCTAGGACTCTGCCCTCTCCTTTCGTACCCCTACCATCTACTGTCAGGCTCGTTCCCACGATAGGTACTCTCCTGGATCCTCATACTCAGGTTTAACACCTGCGTCTACCCAAGAGAAATAGCAACAACAAACAACCAACCAAGGTGCAATGCTCAACCAAGATGATGCATGATTCATTTGAAGTATTAGCACGGCAATCCTAAACTAGTCATGTTTCACATGCTATAGTTCAGTTATTTAAAATTCTGGACAGAACCTGATGTTAAGTTGTTTGAACATTAATGATCATGGAAAATATGGATGCTTTATGCCAAATCAATGCAATTGCATATGTGGAACATAGGAAACGGAGTAACAGATCTCACGCTATGCTCACGGCAAGTTACGAAGGAAAAATACGAGACAATGAAGGCCATGGGCTATTCCTTGGCATTCCAAGGTAGCCACTGGTCAGGAAATGAAAAACCAACCACAAGAGAGCCAAAGATCAAGCAAATCCATGGAGCATAGCTCCCACAAGTCACAAAGCACTAAAACACACAATCTGCCTCCAAACAGTAACATAGTAACTTTCACAGCAAAAATCTAGAGCTACAGGAAGTTTCCAACCTCAAACAAGTCATTCACAGAAACTACATAACAAGCTCATAAAATCATCCAACTACACAAACTGGAAAGAAAGCACATATCAATAACCATGAAGCTCACAAGTTGGCATGATGAAACAGATTCTAGGGACTTGGAGAAAATCACAGTTTTCTGGAATCTGAGTTAAGCTGATAGCAAGTTGACAGCAGAAACGAATGGTGATAGAGACCACCTCATGGCATGAGAATTAACAGGATGGTAGAGGACAACATCTACTTCAAAACACTAGCACCGAGCTTGAGCTAAAACACAAAATATCACTTGGTAGCATCCACTCATCATGGCATAAAAATAATAACAGATTCTTAGACATAGAAATATTTAGCATGTTGAAATCAGCAACATTTCATTAGCCACTTTGGAGCATGGTTCCCACTCATATGCAAGATTATCATGCCAAAAGAAAATAGCATGGCATCCTACTCATGAAATACTAACATTTCCATGTTGACACAAAGATCATAGCAAGCATGGATTAATTCTAACTAAAATGACAAAATGGTACTTTGTAACAAAATGAATTTTGTCCAACTTGCTCAAATGACAAACCAAGTTGCACCAATGGATTTCTTGGGTGATTCTACCCCAAAATCATATATCATACACATATACTTGCATGGAACAACATAGCACAACACTAGCTCGAAAAATACCATACACTCCCATAAGTGAAAACTTACTAAAAATGCCCATGTCCAAATATGCATAGATCCCGATTTGGTATTTTACTAGAAATGGAATAACCCTTTTAAATCACAATAAAACTATAAAATAAAATAAAAATAAAAGAAAAACAAAAGGAGGGGACCCACCTGGCATTGACACGAGGGCCCCTCTGTGGATGATAAGTGGGGCTAGGGCCCACTTGTCATACACACACTACACACAACACACACACACACAAGCACACTCAGGATCTGCCCAGCCACGGGGAATCCCACCACACACAAGCGCACACCACACACACACATGGCCACACCAGATCCGGTGTGGACACTCCAGATCCGCACACCACATAGCAAGAAAAGCCAATACAAAAAAAGAAAAAGTAAGGGCGCGTCGGGGATCAAACACGCGACCTCCTGGTGGTTCAGCAGACGCGCTTCCACTGTGCTAACTAAGCGGGCCTCAATAGAAGGGGGTTACCTAGTTCTACAAAGAAGCGCGGCTACCAATGCCATGACACAACAAAAAACTGGCGGCTACGGCGGCCATCGCCAGTAGTCTCCGGCAAGGGAGAACCCCGATGGGGATGCGGGATCGCTAGGGAACCCATCCCCGATGGCAAGGGAGCGGCGGCACAGCGCTGGAGGCGCGCGGCTGATCCTCTCTGAACCCGAATTCAGAGGACGGGCGGAGCACTGGGAGCACAACGGAGGCACGGCTCTAGCAAGAACTACGGGCGGCCAACAATGACGATGAGGAATGAAGGAGGAGAGGGGAGTACCTACTCTACCTTGGGCGCGAATATGAGGTCGGGGAAACGAGTGAACGACGACGGCGAGGCAAGGACTCCGACGCGGGGCGGATCGCAGAGCACCCAAGCGTGAAGACAGAGAGGAAGGGGCCAACGATGAGGACGAGCTCTTCCGCTCCTAGCCCCGGGACGGAACGAGGGAGACATCGGGGCCCTCCAGGGCATCCTTGAAGGAGGGGAGAAGGCCACTGGAGACGAGCACGTCGACGAGGAAGAAGCGCTGCACCCTGAACCTTCTGAAGCTCTGCTGCGTCCTCTGCTCTCACACCACACCAAGAGAAACGTGGAAGGGAAAGAGGTTGGCGGCAGCGAGGAGGGGAAGGAGAAACCCTAGGAAGGGGCGGACGAAGAGGGGCTTAAATGGGGGAAAAGCGATGGGACGTCCTTGGCGTTCGTGAGGGACTTCACGGCGCCAGCAGCTCTCCACTCACACCAAACCTGACGGAGGCGACGACGGGCAGGTCGCAGCTAGCTCGGCTGGGCTGGGCAGAGAGGGAGGGAAGTCCCAGCACTCTTTGGCCTCTCCCTCACAAAAATAAAGCGTTTTTTCCTTTTATTTAATTAACAGCTACAGGAAAAAAACAGCATGTTTGACAAGGATATAGAGAGATAAAAAATATATTTGAAGGAGGAAAAATGCACTCTAGTTTATAAAAATGACTTTGGCATTTTTAGAGCAAATAAATTTACACATATTTAAAATAACATGAATCTGCTGCCTTGTTTATTATATTTAAAATCCAGAAACCCAAAGAAAAAACTTGAGGTAAAACAAAACATCCACATCAGGTTATTTAGAAGAGTTGGAACATTTTACAGAAATTTTAAAACAAAATAAATATCACAAGTTTCAATTGAATTGAATAGGGAGAGATAGGGATAGTTTTGAATTGGGAGGAACTAGAGTAGCACTCCAACACACACATCCAAACCACATCACACTTTACACCACAACATTCAGAAACACAACCAACACTAGTATGCAAATGATATGATGAGCATGATGCATGATGCATGATATGGGAATGGAAATGAAGAAAAACCATATCATTCAAACACATGGCAACATAGAGGTTCACATGGGTTACATGACCATAAATGGCAAGGGTAGCATCTAGGCTGCTACAACTCTCCCACACTACAAGAGGATCTCGACACGAGATCTAGGAACGAAAGATCTTTGGATATTTGGAATGGAGAAGATTCTCACGTTCCCATGTAGCTTCTTTGTCAGAATGATGAGACCACTTCACCTTGAGAAACTTTATTGATTTGTTGCGAGTCTTACGCTCAGTTTCTTCAAGAATAGCCACTGGATGCTCACGATAAGAGAGGTCTTCTTGGAGATCAATGTCTTGGAGGTCAATGGTACGCTCGGGAGTCTTGAAGCACCTCCGGAGCTGAGAGACATGGAAGACATCATGCACATTTGTGAAGTTTGGAGGAAGTTCTAGTTGATAGGCAAGTTCACCTCTCTTGACAACAAATCTGCAAGGACCCACAAAACAAGGAGTTGGCTTCCCTTTAATTCCAAACCGCTGAGTGCCCTTCATGGGAGAGACTCTGAGATAGACTAGATCATCAACTTGAAAGGAGACATCCTGATGTTTGTTATCGTAATAACTCTTCTGTTGGGATTGAGATGCTTTGAGGTTCTCACGAATGACACGACACATCTCTTATGCTTCGGTGATCATGTCCTTGCCCAAAATTTGACGCTCACCGGTTGCAGACCAATTAAGCGGGGTACGGCACTTCCTTCTGTAGAGAATCACGAAAGGGGCCTTGCCTGAGCTAGCTTGAAAGCTGTTGTTGTATGAAAATTCAGCTTATGGAAGACAGTCTTCCCATTTCATGCTGAACGAAATCACACAGGCTCTAAGCATGTCTTCAAGGACTTGATTAACTCTCTCCACTTGACCACTTGTCTATGGATGAAATGTCATGCTAAACGGATCTTGGTACCCATAGCAGTCTGGAAGGACTCCCAAAACTTGGAAGTGAAGAGGCTTCCACGGTCAGATGAGATGAGCTGAGGAATACCGAGCAAAGAAACTATCCTTGACGTATACAACTCTGCTAGCTGAGCTATCAAGATAGATTCTTTGAGCGGAAGGAAATGAGCAACTTTGGTCAGTTTGTCGATAACCACAAAGATGGCATCGTTGCCCCTCTTGGACTTGGGAAACCCAGTGACGAAATCCATCTCCACATGATCGAATTTCCACTCTGGAATAGGCAAAGGCTGAAGGAGACCTACTGGACGTTGATGTTCCGCCTTCACTCTGTGACAAACATCACACTCGTTCACGAACTGAGCAATTTTACGTTTCATGCGAGTCCACCAGAAGGTTTGCTTGAGATCCTGATACATCTTGGAACTGCCTGGATGAATGGATAGAAGAGAATTGTGTGCTTCGTCCATGATAACCTTCCTGAGATCACCTTTTGGAAACACCAGACAGTTCACAAAGAACAAGGTACCAATGTCATCAACGTGAAAGCACTTATACTTCGGAATGCCATTGGCCACACCTTTGTTCACTTTCTTCTGCAGTACGCCTTTCAGCTGAGCGCGTCTGCAATGACATTTGCTTTTCCAAGAGTATACTCAATGCTTGGATTGAAGTCCTCAAGCATTTCCACCCAACGAGACTACCGAAGATTGAGATTGGGTTGAGTGAAAATGTACTTCAAGCTCTTGTGATCGGTGTACATCTCAATTGGTCTACCCAACAACAAATGCCTCCAAGTCATCAGAGCATGCACAACTGCCGCCAACTCAAGATCATGAGTGGGGTAGTTCTTCTCATCAGGCTTCAACTGACGCGAGGTATAAGCAACTATCTTCTTATCTTGCATGAGAACACCACCAAGACTTTGGAGAGAAGCATCACAGAAAACTTGGAAAGGCTTTGATTGCTCCGGAGGAACAAGAACTGGAGCTGAAGTCAGTCTCTGCTTGAGCGTATTGAACACCACATCACACTCAGGAGACCAAACATACTTGACATTCTTCTGTAGGAGATTATACAGAGGCTTAGCAATTTGAGAGAAGTTCTCCACGAATCTTCTGCAATAACTAGCAAGATCGAGGAAGCTACAAAGCTGGTTCACATTCTGAGGAGGCTCCCACTTCAAGATTGCCTCAACTTTCTTAGGGTGCGCTTTAATGCCCTCGGAAGAGATCACATGCCCAAGGTACACCACTTCATTGAGCCAAAACTCACACTTGGAAAACTTAGCATAGAATCGATGCTCTCTTAACTTGTCAAGCAAAAGCCGGAGATGCTCTGCATGCTCTTCTTCAGTCTCCGAGAATACGAGGATATCATCCAAATAGACCAAGACGAACTCATTCTTGAAAGGAGAGAATATGAGGTTCATCATTCTTGAGAAGGTTGGAGGAGCATTGGTAAGACCAAACGACATCACGGTGTACTCGTAAGAGCCAAAACTCGTCCTGAAAGTGGTCTTTGGAATATCTTCTTCGTGAATGTGAATCTGATGATAGCCCATGCGAAGATCAAGCTTCGATAAAACCTTGGCGCCTTTCAGTTGTTCAAACAACTCATTGATGTTGGGAAGTGGGTACTTGTTTCTGATTGTCTTCTTCTTCAATGGACGGTAATCGACACAAAGTCGGTCCATGCCATCCTTCTTCTTGACAAACAAAACACCACAACCCCATGGAGAAGAACTTGGTCTGATCAGACCCAGACGTTCTTGCTCATGTAGCTGCTTCTTCAACTCTTTCAGCTCTTCGTGGCGAAGTTTATAAGGACGCTTGCAAACCGGTTCAGTTTTGGGCTCGAGGTCAATCACGAACTCGACTGGCCGGTGTGGAGGCATTCCTGGCAATTCTTCTAGAAAGACATCTTCATACTCACAAACCACCGGAATCTGAGAAATAGCCGAGATCTCACCCTTCTCAATAAGAGCAAAGAGATGGATTGTGTCATCGCGACCTGCGAAAAAAATCACATCTTCTGAAGGATGAGTCAACTTGACTTCTTTGGCTTGACAATCAACATGTGCCTTGTTCATAGCCAGAAAGTCCATGCCCAGAATGAGATCAATATCGGATTTACTGAGAACAATTGGAGATGTCAGAAAAGAATAATTGCCCATCTTGATAGACACATCCGAAACGCACACATTGGAAGTCATTTGCAAACTAGGAGAAAGAACATTTAATGGCCTAGGGGACTTCAACATCAGGAAATCATGCTTAGCAACAAAAGTCCTAGATATGAATGAATGCGATGCACCAGTATCAAACAAAACTTCTGCAGGAATAGAATTGACTGTGAGATTACCCATAATCACTTCATGAGACTGCTCCACTTCAGTTTTATTCACATGGTTCACCCTTGCATACTTGGGATTATGCTTCACCATAGCACTACCTGAGGGCTTGACTAGAGGAGGAGGAGGAAGATGCTGCTGGTTGCACTTGTTTGAGTAGTGACCCTTCTGACCACACTTGTGACAAGTAACCTTAGATAGCGGATGGAAGTTGCCTGGAGGACGAACATTAGCTGACTTGGGTGCCTAGGGCCTTTGTTGATATCCTGGGTTGGGTGTGTGGGAAGAACCAGGGCCACCAAACTATCTCTGCTGCTGAGGAGGACGAAACAGAGGAGGATTAGGAACCCAATACTTCTGCTGCTTAGGGACCATCTGAGAGCTGGAAGAAGAAGAATAGGAATCCCTGGAACGCTTCCTTGAGTTCTCCAACTTGAGCTACGTTGCCTCGACCTTCAATGCCATGTTGTAGAACTGATCAAACTAACAAGGCCCTTGAAGGACCAGACCCGGCAAAAGGTCATCCTTGAGACCACCTCTGAACTGATAAATCATGGACTTGTCATCTCGAACATCTTGCTTAGCATAGCGGGCCAGATTCTGGAACTCGATGTTGTACTAATAGACAGACTTGCTTCCCTGCTTCAGGTGCCTGAACTGCTCATGCATCTCCTCGACAAAGCTTGTCAGAATGTAATGGGCCCTGAAGTCACGACAGAAATCGTCCCAAGTGACAACATGATCGCCCCTAGAATCCTTGTGTTGCTGCCACCAATCTCCTGCCCGGCCCTTGAGCTAGAACGACGCGAGTCTGACAAAGTCCTCTGATCTGACATTGCTGCTCTCAAAATGCTTACTCATGCCACAGAGTCAATCATCAGCATCAAAAGGCTGCTCACAACAGGTGAAAGACTTGGGCTGGTTGGCAAGGAACTGGTTGAGCGTCGCAAACTGAGGTTGATACTGAAAATTCCCTTGAAAACCTTGCTGACCCTGATCTCTTTCTTGCAACAGCCTAAGCAACATCTAAGTATTCGCATTGGTTGCGGCCATCATAGCTTGCCAATCTTTTGGAAGAGGAGGCGGTGGTGGGGTGGTGGAGGATCAGACTACTCCCCATCACGACCCGGATTCCCGCGAGTTGTTGGAGCCATCCTGAAGATGGACAAAAACATCAGAACCTCATTGACAAAGATGATAGCAATCAGCTAAATCAAATGACTTGAAGGAAATTGAACGAATAACACAAACAGCTTTCCTACTGAAAAATTAGTAAGAATGCCTTCTTCGGGTTAGTGATAACATCGTCAGATATTAGAAGCCACTTGCAATAACACAAAAGTATTGAGATAACTTCTCGGAACAAATGTATATGCTCTCATACATCTGAAGAAGATAATCCTAGATAAATACATGAGTTCCCACCTAAGAACTTTCGAAAACTTTCTGGTTATGCAATCCGATGTGGGGGATACAAGGAGGAAATATCTCACACAACTAACAAACCTACACCCCAACTGTATCCATCCTTCAAAACACAACCAGAGGCTTTCGCAAGTCCATCTAACTCAGATCCTCGAAAGCACAACGATACTAACCATGGTGGTACCCCAAACGCCTCCCTAGTACTGGGTGACTCCGACCTTATCTCACCACGACAAGTATTGAATTAATTCCGAACACCCTCCGTCCTGAGATACTAAGGAAGTTGAATGATAACGATGTGCCAAAAATTCCCTGGAGCTCGACTCCCCGGAAGAAATCAAGTCAGACATGAGGCACCAAGAAAGAACTCCGTCACATCGGTATCATATAGTTTACAAAATACCCGCGTGATCCTAAAAAATTTTTGAGCGAGAAGAGGAGTAGAATCAAAATTCCTAAGTCGAATACCTCACCAGAGTATAGAACAGGAGTAAAAAGAAACCTACTCTCCGATATAACTAGACTCAAAATAGTTTTTACTAGACTCGACTCGGCCAAGTTCGATCAAGCAAAGGGCTCCTATGGTCGTATGGCTCTGCATACCAACTTGTCATGCCCAAGATGCGCGCCTATCCATATTTAGGCATGGGGGCCTCGACAGGGATAGAGGCGCATCTTGTCGTTCACAAGTACAGTATCATCACATACATTTATGAAGAGAGGAATATATGAGTTGGCTTACACTCGCCACATGCTAAATTACAATTCCACGCAGTTTATTCAAACACCATTTCAAAGACAGGGTCCGACTATGGACGAAACCAAATGATAAAAGAGATGCAATGAAACTGTCTTGCTGGCCCCAAAGATCACGACCAAGGCCACTCTACTCGTCTGGATATGTGACGTACATCCTACCACGCTCCTCATCATACTCCCACTGGAGTTGCATCACATCATCTCGCATGATCTCATCTGCACCTGCACCTGTATTTGTTGTAGTAATCTGTGAGCCACAGGGACTCAGCAATCTCGCGACTGGGTACCGAGACTATTCAAGCTTATTGGGTAGGATGGGGGTAAGTGTTTAGTTTGTAGCACCACTAAGCATTTATGGTGGCTAATCTTACGAGAACATGAATGTAAATATGTGCTCTACGATAAATGTTCGAGAACTATCATGATCGCTAAACGATCCTGAACACCTAATTACGTCAAACATAAACCCACCGTGTTCTCTCTCGGATCATGTTCACGAGCAGAGACGATCACGGTTACTCACACAGTTGGTGTATTTCATTGGAGATTACTTCAAGTTAACTATAACCGGGTGTTAAACAAAATACAAGTTGCCACATAACCGTGGGCATGGCTTTCCGAAAGATTTAACCATGTAGGGGTGCTCCAACTAGTCCATCATAAATTAACCACACTCCATGGGTCTAACCTCGACCACGGATCTCGTGATCATCCTAGGCAACTCCAAAGGAAATCCGACACCTCCAGATAGCCCAAAGAAAATCAGAGTCCCTCGCGCAAGCCACTCGAGAAAGGTAAAACAAGTCCAGCAAGACCACCTGACGGGTCGACGAACCCGATAAGAGCCGCGTATCTCGTTCTCACGACACGACCGGATGAACACTACGTACGGCGGCTGGATAGAAATCCCTTGAGTTGCCCTAAGGAGGCCTCGCAAGTGCCTCTGGGTTGGACCAACACTCATGAGGAGCACTAGCCCAGGGGTTGATTAGTTATCCATGGGGTTGGAAAGCCCTATTCAGTTTTATTAAGTTGTTTAGGAAAATAGTACCAATGTTGGGTCTTGCCAGACAAGTTTTAATCTCAACCGAATAATCAAGGGGGTCCCCATAACAACCCCGAGCATGTTAGGCGTGCAAACTATGGAAACATAACACCGGTAACAGGAAACTATGGTGGTAAAAGTGGAACAAAACACGGAGGAAAAGTCCAAGCCTTCCACCATACCAAGATATATATGTGCATTAATTAAAATAGCATTAAATATTGTGATATCTCCATATATCCATGTTATCACATGGAAACGACCTGCACCTGCAATTAAGAATGCTATAAGAGGGGCTGAGCAGTGGTAACTTAGCCAAACAAGGTTTGCTAGGATGTGGAGGGGTTAAAGGATAACATGGCAATGTAGCAGGATTGACATTCAAGTGATAGGTAATGCATATGTAACGATAAGAGCGAGACATCTAGCAAAGCAAAAATAGTGTCGAGATCCGGGTACGATCATCTTGCTTGTTGGTTCTTCACAGGGACAAAGAGCGGGGTCCTCGTAGTGGTACTCTCCTAGATCCTCGTACTCAGGTTCAACACTCGCATCTACCCAAGATAAACAGCAACAATAAACAACCAACCAAGGTGCAATGCTCAAACCAGATGATGCATGATTCATTTGAATTATTAGCATGGCAATTCTAAACTAGTCATGTTTCACATGCTATAGTTAAATTATTTACAATTATGTACAGAACCTCATGTTAAGTAGTTTGAACATGCATGATCATGGCAAATATGAATGCTTTATGCCAAATCGATGCAATTGCATATGTGGAACATAGGAAACGGAGTAACAGATCTCATGCTATGCTCACGACAAGTTACGAAGGAAAAATACAAGAGAATGAAGGCCATGGGCTATTCCTTGGCATTCCAAGGTAGCCACTGGTCAGGAAATGAAAAACCAACCACAATAGAGCCAAAGATCAAGCAAATCCATGGAGCATAGCTCCCACAAGTCACAAAACACTAAAACACACAATCTGCCTCCAAACAGTAACATAGTAACTTTCACAGCAAAAATCTACAGCTACAGGAAGTTTCCAACCTCAAACAAGTCATTCACAGAAACTACATAACAAGCTCATAAAATCATCCAACTACACAAACTGGAAAGGAAGCACATATCAATAAGCATGAAGCTCACAATTTGGCATGATGAAACAGATTCTAGGGACTTGGAGAAAATCACAGTTTTCTGGAATCTGAGTTAAGCTGATAGCAAGTTGACAGCAGAAATGAATGGTGATAGAGACCACCTCATGGCATGAGAATTAACAGGATGGTAGAGGACAACATCTACTTCAAAACACTAGCACCGAGCTTGAGCTAAAACACAAAATATCACTTGGTAGCATCCACTCATCATGGCATAAAAATAATAACAGATTCTTAGACATAGAAATATTTAGCATGTTGAAATCAGCAACATTTCATTAGCCACTTTGGAGCATGGTTCCCACTCATATGCAAGATTATCATGCCAAAAGAAAATAGCATGGCATCCTACTCATGAAATACTAACATTTCCATGTTGACACAAAGATCATAGCAAGCATGGATTAATTCTAACTAAAATGACAAAATGGTACTTTGTAACAAAATGACATTTTGTCCAACTTGCTCAAATGACAAAACAAGTTGCACCAATGGATTCCTTGGGTGATTCTACCCCAAAATCATATATCATACCCATATACTTGCATGCAACAACATAGCACAACACTAGCTTGAAAAATACCATACACTCCCATAAGTGAAAACTTACTAAAAATGCCCAAGTCCAAATATGCATAGATCCGGATTTGGTATTTTCCAAAAATGGAATAATCCACTTAAATCACAATAAAACAATAAAACAAAAGAAAAAGAAAAGAAAAATGAATGGAGGGGATCCACCTCGCATTGACACTAGGGCCCCTCTGTGGATGACAAGTGGGGCCAGGTCCCACTTGTCATACACACACTACACACCACACACACACACACGTGCGCGCGTGTGCAAGCACACTCTGGATCTGTCCAGCCACAGGGAATCCCACCACACACAAGCGCACACCACACACACACACATGGCCACACCAGATCCGGTGTGGACACTCCGGATCCGCACACCACACAGCAGGAACAGCCAATACAAAAAAGAAAAAGGATGGGCGCGTCGGGGATCGAACACGCGACCTCTTGGTTGTTTAGCGGGCGCGCTACCACTGCACTAACTAAGGGGCTTAAAAGGGGGAAAAGCGACGGGACGTCCTTGGCGTCCGTGAGGGACTTCACGGCGTTGGGAGCTCTCCACTCACACCAAACCTAATGGAGGCGACGACGGGGCAGGCCGCCGCTAGCTCGGCTGGGCTGGCCACGAGGGAGGGGAGGCCCAACACTCTCTAGCCTCTCCCTCACAAAAACAAAGGGGTTTTTTCCTTTTGTTTAAATAACAGCTACAAAAAAACAGCATGTTTGACAAGGATATAGAGAGAGATAAAAGTTATATTTGAAGCAGGAAAAATGCACTCTAGTTTATAAAAATGACTTTGGCATTTTTAGAGCAAATAAATTTACACATATTTAATATAACATGAATCTGCTGCCTTGTTTATTATATTTAAAATCCAGAAACCCAAAGAACAAACTTGAGGTAAAACAAAACATCCACATCAGGTTATTTAGAAGAGTTGGAACATTTTACAGAAATTTTAAAACGAAATAAATATCACAAGTTGCAATTGAATTGAATAGGTAGAGATAGGGATAGTTTTGAATTGGGAGGAACTAGAGTAGCAATCCAACACACACACATCCAAACCACATCACACTTCACACCACAACATTCAGAAACACAACCAACACTAGTATGCAAATGATATGATGAGCATGATGCATGATGCATGAGATGGTAATGGCAATAAAGAAAAACCATATCATTCAAACACATGGCAACATAGAGGTTCACATGGGTTACATCACCATAAAAGGCTAGGGTAGCATCTGGGCTATTACATACCGTCCCGAACTTCGGAGGTTCTGGGGTCTTCGGGGTTGTGGCTCCGTCTTGCGACCCAGTTATCCTCGCTCGTGCAAAAGCGGGTCATGAGGGATGTAAGGGTGGACATTGTCCGAGGTTTATCCTGGCCGAGCTGGCGGGCCAACCATTCATCCCGAATATGTGCCAGAAGGAGGCTATTACCTTGGTGTCCAGGCAGTCAACAATCTGGTTTTTCTTGGTCAAGAACCGATTCCAGAATTGCCGCGCCAACTCTCCTGGCTTCTGGACGACGTTGCTCAAATCGTAGGAGTCTGGTGGACCGACATAGGTTCCCTAGAAGTTAGATCGGAATGCATCCTCTAGATCTTCCCAGCATCCTATGGAGTTTTCAGGGAGGCTGTTCAACCAGTGTCGAGCTGCCCCCTTAAGTTTTAAGGGTAGATATTTGATGGCGTGGAGATCATCTCTTCGTGCCATGTGGATCTGGAGGAGTAAATCATCAATCCATATAGTTGGGTCAGTTGTCCCATCATACTGCTCTATGTTTACGGGTTTAAACCCCTCCTAGAACTGATGCTGCATCACCTCGTCCGTGAAGCACAACTGGTGCCTCTAACCCGATCTATGTCGCGTTGGTAATCGGCGTCTGTTCTCGCCCTGTTTCATTCCCGCCCTCTATTGTTGCAGTTGATCCAGGGCTGATACCCTTCCCATTGATCAGGTCAGTACCCTCTGGATCCGTAGATGGATCCTGTGGGACCTGGCATATGGTCCAGGTTGTGTCGCAGGTCGAACCTGTCACCAGGCTTTATTGGCTCTTTTCCCCGTCTTCAGGGTATCGTCGGCCGCCTATAACCGGTGTAGTCAGTCGTCGTGTCATGCCCTTGAGGGGCATGGTTTGGCTTATCGTATGGGGTATGTTTGGGAGACGGCATATTAGTGAGCTTGTCGTCGAATTGCGGCTGCAGCCTTCTATGCGGATAGCTCTTAGGTTGGTCCGATAGGCCGGAACCGTATCCTTCCTCAGCTATGAGGGCTCTCGGCCATCGATCATTGAGGTTGTCTCGTGATACGTCTCCAACGTATCTATAATTTTTTATGATGGCATGCAATTATATTATCTGTTTTGGATGTTTAATATGCTATTTTATATTATGTTTGGGACTAACCTATTAATCTAGAGCCAAGTGCCAGCTTCTGTTTTTTCCTTGTTTTTGTGTTTTGCAGGTATGCTATATTAAACGGAGTCCAAATGGAATAAAACCTTCGGAAGGAATTTTTCTGGAAGAAAACAAGTCGATCAAGCTTGGAGTGCACATCAGGGGAGGTGCCAAGGCGACACAAGCCTACTAGGCACCCCCCGGCCACGCCTAGCAGTCTTGTCGCTCCCTGGCAGGTCTCCTAACCCTATTCTCTAGCCTATAAATACCCAAATATTCCCCCAACATCAAAGGGAGACACGCAAATACTTTTCCATCGCTGGAAGCCTTCGTTCCCGAGAGATCCAATCTTGGAGCCTTTTCCGATAATCTGCCGGAGGGGGTTTCGATCACAAAGGGCATCTACATCAAATCCATTGCCCCTACGATGATGCATGAGTAGTCCACCATAGACCTATGGGTCCATAGCTAGTAGCTAGATGGCTTCTTATCTCTCTTTGATCTTTAGTACCATGTGTTGGGGAACGTTGCATGGGAAACAAAAAATTTCCTAAGCACACGCAAGATCTATCCATGGTGATGAGCATCTACGAGAGGGAGAGTGGATCTACATACCCTTGTAGATCGCTAAGTGGGAAGCATTAAGAAATGCGGTTGATGTAGTCGAACGTCTTCGCAATCCAAATCGCCGAGCATCCCGCGATCCCATCACGACATCTCGCGATTCAATCACGATCCGTCCCGAGAAGGCATCACAATTCATCCCACTATCCAATCATGAATCGTCTTGTGATCTTGATCTTGGTTCTTCCAATCTAGCGCCGAACGGATGGCACCTCCGTGTTCAACACACGTATAGCTCGATGACGATCTCTACCTTCTTGATCCAGCAACAGGGAGCGGAGAGCTAGATGTGTTCTCCGGCAGCACGATGCGGTTGATGTAGTCGAACGTCTTCGCAATCCAAATCGCCGAGCATCCCGCGATCCCATCACGACATCTCGCGATTCAATCACGATCCGTCCCGAGAAGGCATCACAATTCATCCCACTATCCAATCATGAATCGTCTTGTGATCTTGATCTTGGTTCTTCCAATCTAGCGCCGAACGGATGGCACCTCCGTGTTCAACACACGTATAGCTCGATGACGATCTCTACCTTCTTGATCCAGCAACAGGGAGCGGAGAGCTAGATGTGTTCTCCGGCAGCACGATGGCGTGGTGGCGATGGTGGTGGAACAATTCCAGCAGGGCTTCGCCTAAGCACTGGTGAAACGATCTAGAGGAGAAACTACAATCTAGAGGAGAGGGTAGAACGTGGCAATTAGGGTTAGATTTCCCCTCTAAATCCTCTAGCATATATAGGAGGGAGGGAGGGGAGGATGCAGCCTCAAACCCTCATGGTTAGGTCAAAATTGGAGGTGGAGGAGTCCTACTCCAATCCTATTAGGAGTAGGATTCCTCCTTTCAAGTTGGAAACTCTTTCCACCTCTCCACCTCTGGATTTTTTTCCTTCTCAAACCTCATGGGCTTTAGTGGAGGCTTAGGCCAGCCCACTAGGGGCTGGTTTGTCTCCTCCCATAGCCCATGAGGCTGCTCGGGCCATGACACCCCTCGCAATGGTCCCCCGGTACCCTCCCGGCACTCCCGGTACACTACCGATGAGCCCAAAACTTTTTCGGCAACCAAAACAGGACTTCCTATATATCAATCTTTACCTCTAGACCATTCTGAAGCTCCTCGTGATGTCCGAGATCTCATCCGGAACTCCGAACAACCTTTGGTCACCACCATACATAACTCTATACTACTGAAACGTCACTGAACCTTAAGTGTGCAGACCCTGCGGGTTCGAGAACTATGTATACATGACCGAGACACCTCTATGGTCAATAACAAGGACCTGGATGCCCATATTGGTTCCTACATCTCCTACGTAGATCTTTATCGGTTGAACCTCTATGTCAAGGATCCAGTCAATCACGTATGATGTTCCCTTTGTTCTTCGGTATGTTACTTGTCGAAGATTCGATCGTCGGTATATGCATACCTAGTTCAATCCTATTACCTACAAGTCTCTTTACCCGTTCTGTAATACAAGATCCTCTGGCTAACACTTAGTCACATTGCTTGCAAGGCTTGTTGTGATGTTGTATTACCGAGTGGGCCCTGAGATACCTCTCCGTCACACAGAGTAACACATTCCAGTCTTGATCCATGCCAACCCGACAGACACCCTTAGAGATACGTGTAGAGCACATTTATAGTCACCCAGTTACGTTGCGATGTTTGATACACACAAGGTACTCCTCCAGTGTCCGTGAGTTGCATGATCACATGGTCATAGGAACATATACTTGACATGCAAAAAACTGTAGCAATAAACTGCCATGATCATATGCTACGTTTATAGTTTGGGTCTTGTCCATCCCATCATTCTCCTAATGATGTGATCCCATTATCAAATGACATCTCATGTCCCTGGCTAGGAAACCTTGACCATCTTTGATCAACGAGCTAGTTTATTAGAGGCATAGTAGGGACATGGTGTTGTCTATGTATCCACACATGTATCTGAGTTTCCGATCAATACAATTATAGCATGGATAATAAATGATTATCATGAACAAGGAAATATGATAATAACCAATTTATTATTGCCTCTAGGGCATATTTCCAATAGTCTCCCACTTGCACTAGAGTCAATAATCTAGTTCGCATCACCATGTGATTCGCATTGTTATGAATCTAACACCCAATGAGTTCTGGGGCTCAATCATGCTTTGCATGTGAGAGAGGTCTTTTAGTCAATGGGTCTGTGACATTCTGATCCGTGGTTGCTTTGCAAATATCTATGTCATACTGTAAATACTTCTACCACACTCCACATGGAACTATTCCAAATGGCTGCTCCACTATACGTATCCGTATTGCTACTAAGAGTCATCCGGATCAGTATTAAAGCTTGCATCGACGTAACTCTTTACGACAAACTCCTCATCACCTCCATAATCGACAAAAATTTCCTTAGTCCTTTAGTTACTAAGGATAATCTTGACCGCTATCCAGTGATCCACTCCTGGATCACTCTTGTACCCCTTGACGGACTCATGGCAAGGCACACACAGGTGCGGTACATAGCATGGCATATTATATAGAGCCTATGGCTAAGACATAGGGGACCACATTCGTCCTTTCTCTTTCTTCTGCCGTGGTCGAGCTTTGAGTCTCACTCAACTTCACACCTTACAAATCAGGCAAGAACTCTTTCTTTAACTAATCCATTTTGAACTCTTTCAAAATCTTGTCAAGGTATGTACTCATTGAAAGTCTTATCAAACGTCTTGATCTATCTCTATAGATCTCGATGTCCAACAATTAAGTATCTTTATCTAGGTCTTCCTTTGAAAAACTCTTTTCAAACAACCCTTTATGCTTTCCGAAAATTCTACATCATTTCCGATCAACAATATGTCATCCACATATGCTTATCAAAAACACTATAGTGCTCCCACTCACTTTATTGTAAATACAAGTTTCTCATAAACTTTGTATAGACTCAAAAACTTTGATCACCTCATCAAAGCGTATATTCCAACTCTGGGATGCTTGCTTCAGTCCATAGAAGGGTCACTGAATCTTGCACACCTTTTAGCATCCTTAGGACTAACAAAACCTTCTGTTTGTATCTCATACAACCTTTCCTCAAGGAAGGAAATGATGTTTTGACATCCATCTGCCAGATTTCATAATTGAAAAACACAGCAACTGCTAACATAATTCCAATAGACTTTAGCCTCACTACGAGAGAGAATGTCTCATCGTAGTCAACTCCTTGAACTTGGCGGAAACTTCTTTGCGATAAGTCGAGCTTTATAAATGGTGACATTCACCATCAGCGTCTGTCTTCATCTTAAAGGTCCATTTGTACTCAACAACCTACCGTCTAATGAGCAAGTCTACCAAAGTCTATACTTGGTTTTCATACATGGATCCTTTCTCGGATTTCATGGACTCTAACCATTTGTCGGAATCCGGGTCCAGCATCACTTCTCCATAGTTCGCAGGTTCATCATTGTCCAACAACATGACCTCCAAGACAGGGTTGTCGTACCACTCAAGAGTAGTATGCATCCTTGTTGACCTACGAGGTTCGATAGTAACTTGATCCGAAGCTTCATGATCATCATCATTAACTTCCTCTTGAACCGACGTAGGCTCCACAAAAACATCTTTCTGCTCTGCGCTACTCTCTGGTTGAACAAAGGTTCAACAACTTCATCAAGTTCTATCTTCGTCCCACTCAATTCTTTTGAGAGAAACTCTTTCTTGAGAAAGGACCCAGTTTTAGCAACAAACACTTTGTACTCGAATCTGAGATAGAAGGTATACCCAACTGTTCTTAGGGTATTCTATGAATATGCATTTTTTCGCTTTGGGTTCGAGCTTATCAGACATAAGTGTCGCATTCACAAACTCTAAGAAATGACAGCTTAGGTTTCTTCCAAACCATATGGTGTCATCTCAACGGATTTAGATGGTGCCCTTTTTAAAGTGAATGTAGTTTTCTCTAATGCATAACCCCAAAATGATAGTGGCAAAACGATAAGAGACATCATAGTATCCACCATTTCCAATGGAGCACGACTATGACGTTCGAACACACCATCACACTATGGTGTTCCATGTGGTGTGAGTTGTGAAACAACTTTCACATTGTCTAAAGTTGTATGCCAAACTCGTAACTCAGATATTCACCTCCACGATCATATCACAGACATTTTTATCTTCTTGTCACGATGATCATAAACTTCGCTATGAATTTGCTTGAACTTTTTAAACGATTCGGACTTGTGTTTCATTAAGTAAGTATACACTATATCTACTCAAATCATCAGTGAAGGTAAGAAAATGACGATATCCACCGCACGCTACAATACTCATTGGATTTCATACATCAACATGTATCATTTCCAATAAACCATTTGCCCACTCCATCAAACCGGAAAACAGGGTCCTAAGTTATCTTGCCCAAGAGGCATGGTTCACATGTCTCAACCGATTCGAAATCGAATGAGTCCAAAGATTCATCAGCATGGAGTTTCTTCATGCGATTTATACCAATATGCAATTTAACGGCAGTGCCACAAGTATGTGGTACTATCATTATTAACTTTGTATCTTTTGGCATCAATGTTATGAACATGTGTATTACTACGATCAAGTTTCAACAAACCATTTTCATTGGGTGCATGACCATTGAAGGTATTATTCATGTAAACAGAATAACCATTATTTCTCTAACTTAAATTAATAACCGTGTTGCAATAAACAAGATCTAATCATGTTCATGCTTAACGCAAACACCAAATAACATTTATTTAGGTTTGTCACTAATCCCGAAGGTAGAGAGAGCGTCCGATGTTGATCACGTCAACCATGCAAACATTTCCAACACACATCCTCACCTCACACTTAGCTAGTCCCCGTTTATTCTGTAGCTTTTACTTCGAGTTACTAACATTTAGCAACCGAACCGGTATCCAATACCCAGGTGCTACTAGGAGTACTAGCAAGGTACACATCAATAACACATATATCAAATATACTTCTGTCGACGTTGCCAGCCTTCTTATCTACCAAGTATCTAGGGTTTTTCCGCTTTAGTGACCGCTCTCCTCATAATAGAAGCACTTAGTCTCGGGTTTGGGTTCAACTTTGGGTTGCTTCACTGGAGCAGCAACTGACTTGCCATCCATGAAGTTTCCCTCCTTGCCCTTGCCCTTCTCGAAACTATTGGTTTTACTAACCATCAACACTTGATGCTCCTTCTTGATTTCTACCTTCGCGGGGTCAAACATCGCGAACAGCTCAGGGATCATCATTTCCATCCCTGGCATAATTATAGTTCATCACGAAGTTCTAGTAGCTTAGTGATAGTGACTTAGAGAACTATGTCAATCACTATCTTATCTGGAAGATCAACTCCCACTCGATTCAAGCGATTGTAGCACCCAGACAATCTGAGCACATGCTCAATGATTGAGCTATTCTCCTTTATCTTGCAGGCAAAGAATCTTGTTGGAGATCTCATGCCTCACAATACGGGCACGAGCCTGAGATCCCAATTTCCGTTCTTAGAACATCTCATATGTTCTGTGACGTTCAAAACATTTTGGAGCCTCAATTCTAAGTCATAATGCATGATGCACGGAACTATCAAGTAGTCATCGGAACACGCCTGTCAAATGTTCACAACATCTACGGACGACGCTAGAGGGGGTGGCGCACTGAGCGGTGCATTAAGGACATAAGCCTTTTGTGCGGCAATGAGGACAATCCTCAAATCACGGACCCAGTTCACCATATTTGTACCATCATCTTTCAACTGTATTTCTCTAGGAACATATAAAATGCAAGGGAGCTACAGCGTGAGCTACAACATAATTCGCAAAGACACTACTGACTATGTTCATGATAATGAGTTCAATTAATCATATTTCTTAAGAACTCCCACTCAAATTGACATCCCTCCGGTCATCCGAGTGATACATGATCCAGTTTCACCAACTCCAGTCCGATCATCACGTGAGTTGAGGTGGTTTCAATGGTGAACATCATCATGTTGATCATATCTACTATATGACTCATGTTCGACCTTTTGGTCTCTTGTGTTCCGAGGCCATGTCTGTACATGCTAGGCTCGTCAAGTTTAACCCGAGTGTTCTGCACGTGCAACACTGGCTTGCACCCATTGTATGTGAACGTAGAGTCTATCACACCCGATCATCATGTGGTGTCTTGACATGACGAACTTTCGCAACAGTGCACACTCGGGGAGAACACAATTTTACTTTGAAATTTAAGTGAGGGATCACCTTATAATGTTATCGTCGTACTAAGCAAAACAAGGTGCATAAAAGGATTAACATCACATGCAAATCATAAGTGACATGATATGTCCATGAACTTGTGATTTTGATCTCCATCTTGAAAGCACTGGCATGATCTCCATCGTCACTAACATAACACCATGATCACCATCCTCGTGATCTCCATCATTGTGTCGCCATCGGGGTTGTCGCGCCCACCAAGCTCATACTACTATAGCTGTCGTTTAGCAATAAAGTAAGGCATTACATAGCGCTTAATGATTGACACGCAAGTCATACAATAATTAAAGACAACCCTATGGCTCCTACCGGTTGTCGTACTCATCGACATGCAAGTCATGATACTCTATGCAACACATGATCATCTCATACATCACACATATCTCATCATGTAATTGTCCATATCACATCACAACATACCCTGCACAAACAAGTTAGACGTCCTCTAATTGTTGTTGCAAGTTTTACGTGGCTGCTACGGGTATCTAGAAAGAACAATTCTCACCTAAGAAAAAACCACCATGGTGATACATAAGTTGCTTTCGAACCATCTCAAGGACCACCTTTGTCAAATCCGATCCAACTAAAGTAGGAGAAACAGACACACGCCAGCCATCTTTGTGCAACAAAGTTACACGTCAGTCAATGGAACTGGTCTCCCGTAGGCGTACGAGTAAGGTTGGTCCGGGTCACTTCATCCCGCAATACCGCCGAACCAAAACACGACCAAGGGAGGAAGCGATCTAAGCATCAACGCCCACAAACTCCTTTGTGTTCTACTCGAGATCTCATCTATACATAGACCTAGCTCTGATACCACTATTGGGGAACGTTGCATGGGAAACAAAAAAATTCCTATGCACACGCAATATCTATCCATGGTGATGAGCATCTATGAGAGGGATAGTGGATCTACATACCCTTCTAGATCGCTAAGCGGGAAGCATTAAGAAACGCGGTTGATGTAGTCGAACGTCTTTGCGATCCAAATCGCCGAGTGTCCTGCGATCCCATCACGATCCATCTCACGGCCCAATCACGATCCATCCCGTGATCCCATCACAATCCGTCTCGTGATCCAATCACGAATCGTCTCGTGATTTTGATCACGGTTCTTCCGATCTAGCGCCCAACGAACGGCACCTCCGTGTTCAACACACGTACAGCTCGATGATGATCTCCGCCTTCTTGATCCAGCAAGAGGGAGCAGAGAGGTAGATGAGTTCTCTAGCAGCACGACGGTGTGGTGGTGATGGTGGTGGAACAATTCCAGCATGGCTTCGCCTAAGCATCGCTGAAACGAGCTAGAGGAGAAACTACGATCTAGAGGAGAGGGTAGCACGTGGCAATTAGGGTTAGCTTTCCCCTCTAAATCCTCTATCATATATAGGAGGGAGGGAGGGGAGTATGCAGCCTCAAACCCTCAAGGTTTGGTCAAAATTGGAGGTGCAGGAGTCCTACTCCAATCCTATTAGTAGTAGGATTCCTCCTTTCCACATGGAAACTCTTTCCACCTCTCCAACTCTGGATTTTTTTCCTTCTCAAACCTCATGGGATTTAGTGGAGGCTTAGGCCAGACCACTAGGGGCTGGTTTTTCTCCTCCCACAGCCCATGAGGCCCCTCGGGGCATGACACCCCACCCGACGGTCCCCTGGTACCCTCCTGGCACTCCTGGTACACTACCGATGAGCCCGAAACTTTTCCGGTGACCAAAACAGGACTTCCTATTATCAATCTTTACCTCCGGACCATTCCAGAGCTCCTCGTGATGTCCAGGATCTCATACGGGACTCCTAACAACCTTCGATCACCACCATACATAACTCTATACTACCGAAACGTCACAGAACCTTAAGTGTGCAGACCTTGCGGGTTCGAGAACTATATAGACATGACCGAGACACCTCTACGGTCAATAACCAATAGCGGGACCTGGATGCCCATATTGGTTCCTACATCTCCTACGAAGATCTTTAACAGTTGAACCTCTATGTCAAGGATTCAGTTAATCCCATATGATGTTCCCTTTGTTCTTCGGTATGTTACTTGCCCGAGATTCGATCGTCGGTATCTATATACCTAGCTGTTACCGGCATGTCTCTTTACTTGTTCCGCAATACAAGATCACGTGGCTAACACTTAGTCACATTGCTTTCAAGGCTTGTTGTGATGTTGTATTACCGAGTGGGCCTTGAGATACCTCTCCGTCACACGGAGTAACAAATTCCAGTCTTGATCCATGCCAGCCCAATAGAAACCCTCGGAGATACCTATAGAGCACCTTTATAGTCACCCAGTTATGTTGTGACGTTTGATACACACAAGGTACTCCTCCGGTGTTCGTGAGTTGCATGATCTCATGGTCATAGGAACATATACTTGACATGCACAAAACTGTAGCAATAAACTAACACGATCATATGCTACGTTTATAGTTTGGGTCTTGTCCATCCCATCATTCTCCTAATGATGTGATCCCGTTATAAAATGACATCTCATGTACATGGCTAGGAAACCTTGACCATCTTTGATCAACGAGCTAGTTTATTAGAGGCATACTAGGGACATGGTGTTGTCTATGTATCCACACATGTATCTGAGTTTCCGATCAATACAATTATAGCATGGATAATAAACAATTATCATGAACAAGGAATAATGATAATAACCAGTTTATTATTGCCTCTAGGGCATACTTCCAACACCATGTTCTTGATGATCTTCATGGAGATCTATCCGATGTAATCCTCTTTTGTGGTGTGTTTGTCAAGATCCGATGAATTGTGAGTTTAAGTTCATATTATCCATGAATCTTATTTGAATCTCCTCTGAATTCTTATTTGCGTGATTTCATATCCTTGCAAGTCTCTTCAAGTTATTTATTTGGTTTGGAAAACTAGATTGGTAATTTTTGCAATAGGAGAACTTCTTGGTTTTGGGTTCAATCTTGCGGTGTCCTCACCCAGTGACATAGTAGGGGTAGCGAGGCACGTATTGTATTGTCGCCATCAAGGGTAACAAGATGGGGTTTTCATCATATAGCTTGAGTTTATCCCTCTACATCATGTCCTCTTTCTTAATGTGTTACTCTGTTCTTCATGAACTTGATACTCTAGATGCACGCAGGAGTTGGTCGATGTGCGGTGTAATAGTAGTAGATTCAGAATTGTTTCGGTCTACTTGTCACGGACGTGATGCCGATTGATACCACTTGAGCATGCATTTGTTTTCCCTTGAAGAGGAAAGGGTGATGCAGTGAAGTAGATAAGTATTTCCCTCTGGTGTTGAGAACCAAGGTATCAATCCAGTAGGAGGAACAAGCAAGTCACCAATGGTTGCACCTACACAAACAATAAAACTCTTGGACCCAACTCTATAAAGGGGTTGTCAATCCCTTCATGGTTATTTGCAAGGATTAGATCTGAAAGAGATAGATGTAAAGGAGTGCGGAAAGTAAAAGATAAATAAATTGCAGCAAGTATAGATCTGAAAATATATGATGGAAAATAGACCCGGGGGCCATAGATTTCACTAGAGGCTTCTCTCTTGAAGGCAAATATCATGGTGGGTAAACAAATTACTATCAAGCAATTGATAGAAAAGCGAATAATCATGTAGTTATCCAAGGCAATGATTATGCATATAGGCATCTTGTCCATATCAAGTAGACCGAAACGATTCTGCATCTACTACTATTACTCCACACATCGACAGAATCGTGCCTACATCTAGAGTATTAAGTTCATGAAGAACAGAGTAACGCATTAACAAAGATGACATGAAGTAGAGGGATAAACTCAAGCAATATGATGAAAAACCCATCTTTTTACCCTTGATGGAAACAATACAATACGTGCCTCGCTACCCCTACTATGTCACTAGGTGAGGACACCGCAAGATTGAACCCAAAACCAAGCACTTATCATATTGCAAGAATTACCAATCTAGTTGGCCAAACCAAACCAATAACTCGAAGAGACTTGCAAGGATATGAAATCCTGCATATAAGAAATCTGAGGAGATTCAAATAAGATTCATGGATAATCTGAACATAAACTCACAATTCATCGGATCTTGACAAACACACCACGAAAGAGGATTACATCATATAGATCTCCATGAAGATCATGAAGAACATGGTATTGAAGATCAAAGAGAGATAAGAAGCCATCTAGTTACTAGCTATAGACCCGTAGGTCTATGGTGGACTACTCACACATAATCGGAGGGGCAATGGAGTTGATGTAGATGCCCTCCGTGATCGAAATCCCCTCCGGCAGATTACCGGAAAAGGATCCAAGATTGGATCTCTCGGGAATGGAGGCTTCTGGCAGTGGAAAAGTGTTTGCATTGCTTTGGAGGCTAGCGGCAGCGGAACTCCTAATCTAGGTTTCTTTTCGGAGTTTTCTATATTTATTGGAATTTTTGCCGTCGATCTCACGTTAATCGGGGCCACAAGGCGGTGACAAGCCTGCTAGGCGGAGCCAAGGGGGTGGCCGCGCCTGGCAGGCTTGTGACCTCCTAGTGTATCTTCTCGCCCAACTCCAATGCTTTGGGGGTCTCTTTTAGTCCAAAAAAATCATACTAAACTTTCAGCCCATTCCAAGAACTTATATTTCTGCACAAAAAACGACACCATGGTAGTTCTGCTGAAAATAGCGTCAGTCCGAGTTAGTTCTACTAACATCATACCAAAATCATATAGAATTATTGTGAACATGGCATGAATACTTCATAAATTATTGATACGTTGGAGACGTATCAGCATCCCCAAGCTTAATTCATGCTCGTCCTCGAGTAGGTAAATGATAATTGAAATAACTTATGAAGTGCGAATGCTAGCATAGTGCATAAATTTGATCAATTATAGTTCCAAACACTTTTTCTAGCATCATTAGATATCATAAACAGTAGCTCATCTCATAAAACTTCTCATCATAACGTAACAAGCTATCCACATGTTAAAGTATAGAATAATGAACTATGCTTTCAGTCACCAAACAATTGCAACTCATCTTATTTTTGGGAAGGGTCTATGTAAGAGCTTTGATTTAGCAAATTCCACATACTCAACTATCATATAGTCTTCCATGATTGCTAGCACTCAAAGCATTTTTTTAGAGCAAATGGCATCCGCCGAACACAAAGAAAGATAGGGGCTTAAAGTTTCGCCTCCCAACTTATTTATCATATAGATAATTTTCAACAATAATAATTCATGATCAAATATATTTGAATGGCCATATATGCTTGGATCTTTCCCCAACACATGAAACTTGCCAAGAGAAAAAGGCAAAATATAGGAAGTGGTGAAGATCACCATGACTCTTGCATAAAGGTAAGTACTAGAAACTAAAATATAGGCCCTTCGTAGAGGGAAGCATTGATTTGTAGAGGTGCGAGAGCTCGAGCTTTGAAAACATAGATGAATAATAATTTTGGGTGGTATGCTTTCATTTTCACCATAAGAACCGAGAGATCTCGGTATCTTCCATGTTATATACATTATAGGAGGTTCCCAAATAGAATGGTAAAAATTTTACTACCCCTCCGCCAATCAATCACACTCCATGGCTAGCCAAATCCACGGGTACCGTCCATACCAACAACATTCCTGGGGGAGTTTTGTTTAATTATTTGCATTTTTTTCCTTTGATTTCGGGACTGGGAATCCCTATTACTAGCCACTTTCTCGTGAATGATAGTGAATCAACACATATCATGAGAATAACCCACCTAGCATGGAAGATACTGGTAGGCCCAAGTTACTATATGAGCGATTTGGGCATACAAAGCAGAATATTATTTGAAGGTTTAGAGTTTGGCACATGCAAATTTACATGGAACGGAAGGTAAATACCACATATAGGTAGGTATGGTGGACTCGTATGGAACAACTTTGTGTTTAAGGGTGTTTGGATGCACAAGTAGTATTTCTACTTGGTGCGGAGTTTTGGCTAGTATGAGGTGGAAGCAAGAACCACATGTTGGAGGATCTGTAGGAATATAACTTCTATACAAATATACCCAAGCAAAACTCATTATGTTGTCTTCCTTGTCCAACTTCAACTAATTTTCTCAAGTTTTAAAATAATTAATGGGTATTCACAATCATAGAAGATGTCCTAGATAGTGTATCTATATGTGAAATCTCTCTTCCTTCAATATTCTTTCATGAATGGTTCAATTGACCAATACAGTGTTTGCTCACTTTCAACAATTGTTACCACATATACTTCTTATATGTGAAGTCATTACTCCCCATGGGATAAGCATATAAAACATATATAATTTCAGATTAATTATATTCAATTCATTCAACCATTTACTCATATGGTATAAGTGAAGCATGAGAGTAAATGACAAAACTACTCCAAAACATATAAGTGAAGATCGATGAGTAGTAAAACAATTAAGTAGATATGTGAGGACTTTCTCTCTCTCTCTCTGTACATATATATATAAAAAGATTTTAATATCTGAAGTATTTTATTAAACAGCAAGCAAAAAGAAAAATAGCACTCCAAGAATAGCATGCATCATGTGAATGAATAAAAATTTAGGCTCAACATAGGCCAACCGATAATTGTTGATGAAGAGAGATGGGATGCATAGCATCCCCAAGCTTAGATTCTTGAGACTTCTTGAAATATTTAGTTGGGGTGCCTTGGGAATACCCAAGCTTTATCTTTTGCATCTCGTTCAATCCTCTCACATCATGGTTTCACCTATTCTCAAAAACTTCATCCACACAAAACTCAAAAAGAACTTGTGAGATAGCTTAGTACACATGACAACAAATCAACACTTCATGTGCTTCCAAGAAAAGTTGAACAATAATTTTCAAACATTAGGTACTCTATAATATCATTTCCAAAATTTATATCTACTAATATAGGCTATGGAAACTATAGGATAAGTAGATAACAAAACTATGACAGCAATCTGTCCAAACAGAACAGTCTGTAGAAATTTATTATAAAGGTGTACCTATGTAACTAAAAAAATTCTGAAAATTTAGGACATGTTAAGTAATTTATATGAAAACACTGTGTAAAAATTTCAGAAAATTTCCACGTCCAGTAAAATATGAAAATTCAAACACTACAGCTGAAGTTTCTGTTTTTTACACAGCACACATCAAACATGCGATTCAACCATCCTAAAGGCAATTCTTGGAATTTATTATTGAAAAACAATAATATAAATAACACCTAACAGAGAACAACAAAATAATATGACGCTCCAAGCAAAACTCATATTATGTGACAAATAAAAATATAGCTCCAAGTAAGATATACCGATAGTGTTGAAGACAAAAGACGGGATGCCTTCCGGGGCATCCCCAAGCTTAGACGCTTGAGTCTTCCTTGAATATTACCTTGGGGTGACTTGGAAATCCCCAATATCAGGTTATTTTCACTCCTTATTTCTCCTCATATCGGTGCCTCACCCAAAACTTGAAAACTTCAATCACACAAAACATAGCGTAACTTCGTGAGAAGGGTTAGTGTAGTAAAGATAAATCATTCACTTAGGTACTATCAAGACAAGATTCATAATTATTCCCACATGATACCTACTGTATTCTATCATTCCCACAATTTATATTAATCAATATAAGCTATAGGAACACTTGAAACAAGCAAACTATGCATGCCAAACAGCATTTGTCAAAAACAGAACAGTCTATAAAGATCTGAATGATCACCAAACTTCCCTGGCTCTAAAGATTCTGAAATATTACGACATGTGATGGAATTTTCATAGATATGTTGTGTAAAAAATTAAGAATTTTTTGACTCCATAGTAAAATCAGATAATTCATACACTGAACGCAAAACTTTCTGTTTTTGCACAGAATCAAACAAGCAAGTATCCACACTATCCCAAAGGATTTACTTGGCACTTTATTGAAATAAAAGACACAAAACATGATTAATACAGTAGAATAATCATGTGAACACATAAAAACATAAGGTAAATGTGTTGGGTTGTCTCCCAACAAGACCGTTTCTTTAGTGCCTTTTAGCTAGGCATGATGATTTCAATGATACTCGTATAGGAATAGTAGTTGAAACATGCAAGAGAGCATCATGGATCTCATGAAAATCACATTTAAGTATAACCCACTTCCTATTTATAGGGATTTTGTGAGCAAAACATTTACGGGAGCAAGAATCAACTAGCATAGGAAGGCAAAACAAGCATAACTTCAAAACTTTCAACAGATAGAGTGGAAACTTGATATTATTGCAATTCCTACAAGCATATGTTCGTCCCTCATAATAATTTTCAGCAGCATCATGAAGGAATTACACAATATAACCATCACATAAAACATTATTTTCATGATCTACAAGCATAGAAATTTTACTACTCTCCTCATAATTAATTTTCTTCTCATTCATAATAGTGGGAGCAAACTCAACAAAATAAATATCATGAGATAATTGATTGACATAACCAATTTGAATATTAAAATCATGATGACAAGTTTCATGGCTGTCGTTACTCTTTATAGCATACATGTCATCACAATAATCATCATAGATATGAGGCATGTCATAATCATAATAGTTTTTCTCATCAAAACTTGGGGGACTAAAAATATTTTTTCATCAAACATAGCATCCCCAAGCTTGTGGATTTGCATATCATTAGCATCATTAATATTCAGAGAATTCATACTAACAATATTTAAATCATGCTCATCACTCAAAGATTTAGTGCCAAATATTTTAATAACTTCTTCTAACACTTGAGCATAATTTTCCTTTCCATCATTTTCACGAAAGACATTAAAAAGATGAAGCATATGACGCAACCTCAATTCCATTTTTTTACTTTTCTTTTATAAAAACAAACTAGTTAATAAACAAGAAACTAAAATACTCAATTGCAAGATCTAAAGATATACCTTCAAGCATCCACCTCCCCGACAACGGCGCCAGAAATCCTTCTTGCTACCTCTTGAGCATGAGTTCGTTTTCCCTTGAAGAGGAAAGGGTGATCCAGCGAAGTAGATAAGTATTTAACTTAGTTGTTGAGAACCAAGGTATCAATCCAGTAGGAGGAACAAGCAAGTCGCCAATGGTTGCACCTACACAAACAATCAAACTCTTGCACCCAACGCTATAAAGGGGTTGTAAAACCCTTCACGGTTATTTGCAAGGATTAGATCTGAAAGAGATAGATGTAAACGAGTACGGAAAGTAAAAGATAAATAAATTGCAGCAAGTATATATCTGAAAATATATGATGGAAAATAGACCCGGGGGCCATAGGTTTCACTAGAGGCTTCTCTCTTGAAGGAAAATATGATGGTGGGTAAACAAATTACTATCAAGCAATTGATAGAAAAGCAAATAATCATGTAGTTATCCAAGGCAATAATCATGCATATAGGCATCACATCTATATCAAGTAGACCAAAACGATTCTGCATCTACTACTATTACTCCACACATCGACCAACTCCTGCCTGCATCTAGAGTATTAAGTTCATGAAGAACAGAGTAACGCATTAAGAAAGATGACACTTGTTACCCTTGATGGCAAGAATACAATACATGCCTCGCTACCCCTACAATGTCACTGGGTGAGGACACCGCAAGATTGAACTCAAAACCAAGCACTTCTCCCATTGCAAGAATTACCAATCTAGTTGGCCAAACCAAGCCAATAACTCGAAGAGACTTGCAAGGATATGAAATCATGCATATAAGAAATCAGAGGAGATTCAAATAAGATTCATGGATAATCTGAACATAAACTCACAATTCATTAGATCTTGACAAACACGCCACAAAAGAGGATTACATCGGATAGATCTCCATGAAGATCATGAAGAACATGGTATTGAAGATCAAAGAGAGAGAAGAAGCCATCTAGCTACTAGATATGGACCCATAGGTCTGTGGTGGACTACTCACGCATCATCAGAGGGGAAATGGAGTTGATGTAGATGCCCTCCGTGATCGAAACCCCTCCGGCATATTACCGGAAAAGGCTCCAAGATTGGATCTCTCGAGAACGGAGGCTTCCGGTGGCAGAAAAGTATTTGTGTGGCACTGGAGGCTTTCGGCGGTGAAACTCCCGATCTAGGTTTCTTTTCGTAGGTTTCTATATTTATAGGAATTTTTGGCATCGATCTCACGTCAAGGGGGGCCACGAGGCGGTGACAAACCTGCTAGGTGCGGCCAGGGAGGGTGGTCGTGCCTGGCAGGCTTGTGACCTCCTCATGTCTCTTCTGGCCCAACTCAAATGTTTCGGGGGTGTCTTTTGGTCCAATAAAAATCATACTAAATTTTCAGCCCATTCTGAGAACTTCTATTTCGGCAAAAAAAACGACATCATGGTAGTTCTGCTAAAAACAACGTCAGTCCGGGTTAGTTCTAATAAAATCATACCAAAATCATATAGAATTATTGTAAACATGGCATGAATACTTCATAAATTATAGATATGTTGGAGACGTATAACCTATATTCATGATCATTCCCTTGGATAACTACATGATTATTCGCTTTTCTATCAATTGCTTGACAGTAATTTATTTACCCACCATGATATTTGCCTTCAAGAGAGAAGATTCTAGTGAAACCTATGCCCCCGGGGTCTATTTTCCATCATATCTTTTCAGATCTATACCTTGACGCAATTTAATTTATCTTTTACTTTCCACACTCATTTACATCTATCTCTGTCAGATCTAATCCTTGCAAATAATCGTGAAGGGATTGACAACCCCTTTATAGCGCTGGGTGCAAGAGTTTTATTGTTTGTGTAGGTGCAACCATTGGTGACTTCCTTGTTCCTCCTACTAGATTGATATCCTTTGTTCTCAACAATTGAGAGAAATACTTATCTACTTCATTGCATCACCCGTTCCTCTTCAAGCAAAAACCAACGCAAGCTCAAGAGGTAGCAAGAAGGATTTCTGGCGCCATTGCCGGGGAGGATACATAGCAAGTCAAGACAAGAACTTTCCTGTAAACTTGCCATTTCTGGCGCCGTTGTCGGGGAGGATACACATCAAGCCTACCAAGTACCCATCACAAAGTCATCCCTTGCATTTACATTATTTTCCATTTGTCTCTCGTTTTCCTCTCCCCCACTTCTAAAATGATTTTCAAAAAATACCAAAAAGATTTGCCTTTTTGTTCGCCCTTCTTTTGCTTGCCTTTTGTTTGCATCGGTGCTTGATTGCTCGCTTTGTCAAGATGTCTTAGAATACTAAGTTGTGTGAATTTTCCAATACTAATAATAATGATTTTACTAGTACTCCTATTGCTCCTGCCACTACTGTGGAATCTTATGAAATCAATGCTGCCTTGCTAAATCTTGTTATGAAAGAACAATTTTCTGGCCTTCCTAGTGAAGATGTCGCATCCCATATAAATACTTTCATTGAGTTGTGTGATATGCAAAAGAAGAAATATGTGGATAATGATATTGTTAAATTGAAGCTATTTCCCTTCTCACTACGAGATCGTGCTAAAACTTGGTTTTCATCTTTGCCTAAAAATAGTATTGATTCATGGAATAAGTGTAAAGATGCTTTTATTTCCAAGTGCTTTCCGCCCACTAATATCATCTCCCTTAGAAACGATATAATGAATTTTAAGCAACTTGATCATGAGCATGTCATACAATCTTGGGACATGATGAAATTAATGATTAGGAATTGTCCCACACATGGTTTGAGTTTATGGATGATTATACAAATTTTCTATGCGGGATTGAATTTTGCATCTAGAAATCTTTTAGATTCTGCCATGGGTGGTACTTTTATGGAAATCACGTTAGGAGAGCTACTAAGCTCCTAGATAATATCATGAAAAACTACTCTCAAGGGCATACCGAAAGATCTCCTACTAGTAAAAAGGTGCATGCTATTGAAGAAATAAATACTTTGAGTGAAAAGATGGATGAATTGATGAAATTGTTTGCTAGTAAGAGTGCTCCTATTGATCATAGTGATATGCCTTTGTCTTCTTTGATTGGAAATAATAATTAATCTATGGATGTGAATTTTGTTGGTAGGCACAATTTTGGTAACGATGAGTATAGAGGTAATTTCAACCCTAGGCCGTTTGCTAGTAATTCCTCTAATAATTATGGTACTTCCTACAACAATTCTTATGGAAATTATAATAAGATGCCTTCTGATCTTGAGAATATTGTTAAATATTTTATTGGTTCGCAAAAAGTTTTTAATGCTTCTACTGAAGAAAAAGTGCTAAAGATTGATGATTTGGCTACGAACGTTGATAGAATTTCTCTTGAGATTGATTGTTTGAAAGTTAGATCCACTCCACCCAAGCATCATATTAATGATTCTTTAAAAGCTATGATAATTTCTATTGATGAAAGTAAGGAAAGAACCGCTAGAATACGTGCTAAGCGTGAATGGCTTGAAAAACTATTTTATCGCGATAATAATGATGAAGATCTTAAAGTGATTGGTTTGACTCCTATTGAATATTTGTTTTCCAATGTAAATCTTAATAATGATGGGAATGGAGATAAGTCAACTTTAGTTAAAGCACGTCCCAATGATTCAGAGTCTATAGATCTTAATGCTAAGATTGATAAAAGTGGGATTGAAGAGGTCAAAACTTTAAATAGCAATGAACCGACTCTTTTGGATTTCAAGGACTTTAATTATGATGGTTTCTCTTTGATGATGAAATCTTTTGAAGAAAAACTTGAGATAGAAGTTTCTATTCCTAGAAAGCTTCATGATGAGTGGTAACCTACTATTAAGATTAAAATCAAAGATTATGAGTGACATGCTTTGTGTGATTGGGTGCTAGTGTTTCCACAATTCCGAACACTTTATGTGATGTGCTAGGTTACCATGATCTTGATGATTGCTCTCTAAATTTGTATCTTGCGGATTCCACTATTAAGAAACCTATGGGAAGGATTAATGATGTTCTTATTGTTACAAATAGGAATTATGTGCCCATAGATTTCATTGTTCTTGATATAGATTGCAATCCTACATGTCCTATTATTCTTGGTAGACCTTTCTTTAGAACGATTGGTGCAATTATTGACATGAAAGAAGGAAACATTAGATTCCAATTTCCATTAAAGAAAAGGCATGGAACACTTTTCTAGAAAGAAAATAAGATTGCCTTACGAATCTATTATGACAGCTACTTTTGGATTGCATACCAAAGATGACAATACTTAGATCTATGGTGTTTTGCCTAGCTAGGGGCGTTAAACAATAGCGCTTGTCGGGAGGCAACCCAATTTTATTTTTTTGTTATGTTTCTGCTTCTGTTTTTGAGTGTTTACCACGTTATTACTTCTGTAGTAATTGTGTTTTGGTGTTTTATTAGTGTTTGAGCCAAATAAAACCTTTGGGGTGATCTATGGTAATTGTTGATTTGATCTTGCTGAAAAACAGAAACTTTTGGGCTCAGTCCGGGAATTTTCTAATTTTTTAAGAGAGCCGAATTGATCTGAACTTTTTACACAAGATTAATATATAAATTTCCCAGGTTGTAATAACTTTTCAGAATTCTTTGAGTTACATAAGTATACGAAGTTTTCAGTTTGCTACAGACTATTCTGTTTTTTGATAGCTTCTGTTTTCTTTGAGTTGTTTGCCTATTTTGATGAATCTATGGGTTGTATCATGTGGTATGAGCCATGGAGAAGTTAGATTACAGTAGTTATAACACCAATATAAATAAATAATGAGTTCACAACAGTACCTAAAGTGGTGATTTATTTTCTTATACTAACGGATCTCACGAGTTTTGTGTTAAGTTTTGTGTTGTGAAGTTTTCAAGTTTTGGGTAAAGATTTGATGGACTATTGAATAATGATTGGAAATATCCTAAGCTTGGGGATCCCCAAGGCATACCAAGTCATATTCAAGGATGCCAAAGAGCATAAGCTTGGGGATGCCCCGGAAGGCATCCCATCTTTCATCTTCAATCCATCGGTAAATTTACTTGAGGCTATATTTTTGTTCACCACATGATATGTGTATTGCTTGGAGCGTCTTGTATGATATGAGTATTTGCTTGTTAATTTTCCACAATCATCCTTGATGCACAAATTTTTTCAGAGATAAACACTGAATCGTGAATTTATTAGAATACTCTATGTGCTTCACTTATATCTTTTGAGTTGGGCGATTTTGCTCTATGTGCTTCACTTATATCTTTTAGAGCACGGTGGTGTTTGCGTTTCATAGAAATACTTGAACTCTGGTACCTCACTCATATTATTTTGAGAGTTTCTAAAACAGCATGGTAATTGGTCTAGGTTATGATTTTAGTCCTAATATGGTAGGCATCCAAAAGGGATATAATAAAAACTTCCATATTAAATGCATTGAGTATTTATGAGAAATTTGATTTCTTGCATAAAGTTTTTGGATATAAAGATGGTAATGTTAAGAGACATTTTAGGAAGTAAACTGTGATTTGGTAAAAATAATTGTGTAAAGCTTTGTGATTCTCGTAGCATGCACGTATGGTTAACCGTTATGTAAGGAAGTCGGAGCATGAATTTATTATAGATTGTCGACCTTTGTGTGAGGGTCGGGGGCACGCGGTGGTTAACTCCTACCAACCTCCCCCCTAGGAGAATGTGTTTAATGCTATGCTTCAATGACTAATAGACTTTTGCAATTAGTATGTGAGTTCTTTATGTCTAATGTTGAGTCCATGGATTATACGCACTCTCACCCTTCCACTTTTGCTAGCCTCTCTAGTATCGCGTAACTTTCACCGGTGCATTAATATGCTATTTTATATTATTATGTATCTATAAGTTTTTATGATGGCATGCTATTATATTAATTGTTTTGGATGTTTTATATGCATTAATATGCTATTTTATATTATTTTTGGGACTAACCTATCAATCTAGAGCCAAGTGCCAGTTTCTTTTTCTCATATTTTTGAGTTTTGCAGATATGGGATATTAAACGGAGTCTAAACGAAATAAAACATTTGGAAGGAATTTTTCTGGAAAGAAACAAGTCGATCAAGCTTGGAGTGCATGTCAGGGGAGGTGCTAGGGCACCACAAGCCTGCTAGGCCCCCCCCCCTTGGCCACGCCTAGCAGGCTTGTCGCTCCCTGGTAGGTCTCCTAGCCATATTCTCTGGCCTATAAATACCCAAATACTCCCCCAACATCAAAGGGAGCCACACAATTACTTTTCAGCCGCCGGAAGCCTTCGTTCCCGAGAGATCCAATCTTGGAGCCATTTCCGGTAATCTGCCAGAGGGGGTTTCGATCACGGAGGGCATCTACATCAACTCCATTGCCCCGTCGATGATGCGTGAGTAGTCCACCACAGACCTACGGGTCCATAGCTAGTAGCTATATGGCTTCTTCTCTCTCTTTGATCATCAATACCATGTTCTTCATGATCTTCATGGAGATCTATCCGATGTAATACTGTTTTGTGGTGTGTTTGTCAAGATCCGATGAATTGTGAGTTTATGTTCAGATTATCCATGAATCTTATTTGAATATTCTCTAAATTCTTATTTGCATGATTTCATATCCTTGCAAGTCTCTTCGAGTTATTGGTTTTGTTTAGCCAACTAGATTGGTAATTCTTGCAATGGGAGAAGTGCTTGGTTTTGGGTTCAATCTTGCGGTGTCCTCACCCAGTGACATAGTAGGGGTAGCGAGGCACATATTGTATTGTTGCCGTCAAGGGTACAAAGATGGGGTTTTCATCATATTGCCTGAGTTTATCCCTCTACATCATGTCATCTTTCTTAATGCGTTACTCTATTCTTCGTGAACTTAATACTCTAGATGCAGGCAGGAGTCGGTCGATGTGTGGAGTAATAGTAGTAGATGCAGAATCGTTTCGGTCTACTTGTCACAGATGTGATGCCTATTTGCATGATCATTACCTTGGATAACTACATGATTATTCGCTTTTCTATCAATTAATTGACAGTAATTTGTTTACCCACCATGATATTTTCCTTCAAGAGAGAAGCCTCTAGTGAAACCTATGGCCCAGGGGTCTATTTTCCATCATATATTTTTAGATCTATACATTGCTGCAATTTACTTATCTTTTACTTTCTGCACTTGTTTACATCTATCTCTTTCAGATCTAATCCTTGCAAATAATCGTGAAGGGATTGACAATCCCTTTATAGCATTGGGTGTAAAACTTTGATTGTTTGTCTAGGTGCAACCATTGGTGACTTGCATGTTCCTCCTACTGGATTTATACCTTGGTTATCAACAACTGAGGGAAATACTTATCTACTTCGCTGCATCACCCTTTCCTCTTCAAGGGAAAACCAATGCAAGATCAAGAGGTAGCATCTTGTTCGGCTTTCAGCTCCCGTTCTTTTGTTTTGAGGGTGCGGGGAGTGGCTATAAGCTGTTGCATGAGCAGTTCCTGATCTTCAAGATTATCAGGGATGTCAAAGTCATTAGCTTCCAGGATGTCCTCCTCCTCGACCGGGGGGGAGGTAATTGTCGTCCTCGGAATCATTTAGGTCATCGGGGTTGCACTGGTCTTTAGGCCTCCCCTGAACCTCTAACGGGTGTTCGGGGATATCGGGATCGCCAGGTCTTCCGGGGTATCTCCGTCCATAGTGTCGATGATAGATTCCTTCCCTTTTTCCCTTTTGACCGTTTATGCGGTTTCCGGTGCCTTGACGGCGCTTCACCCGACTTGTCACCATCGTTGCTAGGCATGTTCTCGCCATTAGCGGCTGGAGTGTCCACCATGTAGACATCATATGTGGAGGTGGCGACCCATCGTCCGGTGTTAACGGGGGTGGGAGCACAATCCTCCTCATCCATGTATTTTGTCTCCTCGGAGGCATAGTCCAACATATCGGTTAAATCTTCGATTGTGGCTATCAAGTGGGTGGTGGGTGGGACGAAAAATTCGTCCTGACTAGCCCTGAGACCGACCTGAGCATGGATCGGAGTTGGGTCGTCGGTAATCTTCATTGACGAGATACAATCTAGGGCCTCGTTGAGTATCGAGAGCTCGATTAGGTCAACCTTCTCGGAGCTTTCGGAGTTGACCTCCGTTGCGTCCGTGCTAGGGGAGTGTTTGGCTAGAACGGGTATCTGGTCATCAGGCACTCAGGACGGACCTGGACTAAGAGCCAGGTCATTGTAGGGGTAGATCCTATGGGCATGACCAAGAGAGGGACCAGAGGTTAAAGCCTCGGAGTCTTCAAGCATGCCAAGCGAAACTGCGAGCCCGATTAGAGAGAGATCGCCCCGAGAGTCTATAGAGAACTCTAGGTTCCCAAATCTGACCTCTTGATCAGGGGTGAAGCTACCGTCCCAGCCTAGATGGACGGACGGGTCAGCGTGCAGCACAATGCTACCGAAAGTGAAGATCTATCCGTGGACAAAAGTGTCCATGTTGCGGACCTCTTCGTTGATGATGACGCGAGCCATCGATTCCTTTGGTAACCACAGCAGAACTCTCAATGAAAGCACCAATGTCGGTGTCAAAACCGGCAGATCTCGATTAGGGGGTCCCGAGCTGTGAGACTAGAATTGATGGTAACACGAGACGAAGGAGCCGATGTTTACCCAGGTTTGGGCCCTCCTATGGAGGTAATGCCCTACGTCCTGCTTTATTGTATTGATGATATGTATATTATAGACATGATCTACCTCGAGATCGAATAGCTCAACCCTAGATGAGTTGTCCTCCCTCTACAACCTAAAATCCTCCGGCTTATATAGACGTCGAGGGTACCTAGGGTATACACATGGTCGGTTACACATCGAAGGGATAAATATGCCTATTCACTACTCCAATCGTGGAGGGCATGCCACGATTCCCGAAGCTTCCTTCCTGGAGATAGGGCCTTTGATCGATCCAATGTTCGGCAAATGGCCCATATAGTCCAGCCCATAAGGGGTCAGCCTCCCGAGGACCCCTTAAACCAGGACTCCCTCAAAACTTTCCTTTATCTTTACAGAAGTGGCTGAGCAAGGCTATCAAAATGGACTGCCCAGCCCCACAGCCCGAAGGTCCCAAGTCAGAATTGTTGACGGCAATGCTCATCGAGGCACCTTACACGGTGCCAGAAAAGAAGAAGAAGAAGATGAAGAAAGCCAGAGAAGGTCTCCAGCTAAGGGACTAGCCGGGCGCCATGTCTGAGGAAACACATTCCTCCTCTACTCATGTGGAAGAGCATGAGGACAGGGGGAAGGCGATTCCCCCCTCACAAGAAAGAGGGTGGTGTCGTCGGATGCCATGGAGGATGTACCTCCTCCCGTCCCGAAGAGGGCATGTCGACCAAAGTTAATCCTGGCCGATGATAGCTTGGACTCTAATGCTAAGTCCGATGACATTAAGAAGGTTCCCCAAAGGAACCTAAGGGTCAAGCCCCCAGCTTGAAGGTATGAATACGAAGACTCCATGGGTCATTTATGCTAAGTTTTTGATGTTTTAGATGTAAGAACGCCCTTTGATCTACAGCCCACCACGCGTTCTCCCCATCGACAAAGTTTCGGATGGGGAGTCTCCACCCGCCGAGCTGTCGGAGAGCACGATTGCGTCACACCCCACACCTCCAGGGGCCGCGAAGGATGCCGTGAAGGTGTCATTTGGCCAGGCTCCTTTGGAGCTGAACATAGGCGGTGTGGGTGATGACGTCATGGCCGAGGTTAATGCCTCGGCCACCGAACCCAGGGAGAAGCCCCTCCCAGCCACTAAGGAAGAAGCAAAAAGGGATGTCCAGTCCCCTCCAAGGTCATCTTCGGAGCGCACTATGTCTCCGGAGCTACCGGCTCAATCCCCGGTCAAAGATCAGGTTAACCAGTCACCACCAGCACCACCGATGACCGGGTGGCCAGTCATGGAGGAGGCTCTATCAAGTTCCTCCATCTCCGAGGATAACTGCACTCTTATGGGTACAGTTTTGCAAGGCATTAAGTGTGTTGATAGCAGACTAAAAGAGGCCTTCAATGGTCTGTTGACGGGCTTCCAGGTGAGCCACGTAATACCCTTTTCCTAAAAATTTAATTTTATTAGATTTGTGCTATCATTGTATATATAGCAGCCGTTGAGCCCTGGGTGAGTTTAGAAAGACTCACCCAGGGGTCAAGTACCCAGTAGTAACCAATGATGCTCAAGACATAATTCGACCCATACTGTTCTAAAATCCCTTAAGAGGACCGACCACAGGGTCGTATTCTTGAAAGTTCGGGGGCTTGGACGCACATTGTATGATATATATATATATATATATATATATATATTGTTTGTAGGCCTTGTCATCAGTGGTGGCCGTTAATGCTGTGGAGCTCGCCGAGCTAAATCGGAAGCTCAACAGCTCCGAAGAGGAGCTTGACACCCTGAACAAGAGGTTCGATGAGGCGCAAGGTAAGTCAAATTGTAATATCCGGATTTTCTATCATTAGCATTCCACACTGGTGACCTAGTGTAATTATATATTTATTGTTTACACAACTTCGGCTAAGTAGGTCGAGAAGCTAAGGGCCAAGCTTAAAAATATGAACCAAGAGGCCGCGGATGAGAAGGCAGCAGTCGAACAAGCAGCGGCCGCGCTCTCCGCATTGAAAACTGCGAGCGCTAAGCATGAAGCACGAGTGGAGGAGGTGCAACGGGAGCTCAATGATGCCAGCACGAAGTGCGAGATCCTTGAGCAGAAAGGCAAGGAGCAAGCCACCGAGCTATCCCCGCTGAAATCCGAGCTCCAAAAGGAGCGGGTGGATAGGCGCTTCTTTGAAGAACAGATCCAACAAGTCAAAGCTATCGCAGATGGTAAGTTGTATTCACTACAGTGTTCCTTTGGTGATAGCAGGTTCGCATTGCTCACCCAGGTGTGGCGTTCCTCAGGCGCATGTTTGGATCTCCAAAAGAGTGTAGCGGATGCAAACCAATTCTATGCTTCTCGAGAAGAAGGCGATGAGGATCGACTCTTTTGGGCATAGTTTGAAGCCCCCAAGCGCTCTCCTCTTTTCATGGAACATATGAAGCAGCTGATGGAGCTACACAGGATGGCGGACCGGCCATGAAGGATATGTCCATCCGGCTATGGACCGACGAGCCATTGTCGAGCAGCTACTTTGGCCTGGTGCGGAGGCTAAGCGACGCTGCACCTTGGATTGACGTGCTAAAGTGTTCTACCTGCATCGAGGGAGCTCGGATGGACTTTGCAAGGACCATGATGCACTGGATGAGGCTCGATCCGACCGAGAGGGCTACCGCACCTCCGCCCCCTGGAAAGGAGTATAGGTGCCCCAAGCGATACTTCTCCGTAGTGATGGAGGGTGCTCAGGCAATAGAGGCTCAATGCTCGAAGGATAAATTTTATGAATGAGCACGTTGTAATATGTCCGAAGATTGTTTAATGCTTTCTGATGATGTTGCATGGCTTATCATGTCTTTTAAGTTTTGCATTCTTTGTGACTCCCATGTGGCCGCTTAATCTGAAAGTTGCAAGTCATTTGCTTCATCCCCCACATAGATATTACGCGAGGTGTCTCTGCCTCTGCACTGTGACCCTTAGCCAAGGTATCGGTGTCTGATAACCCATAAGTGTAGGGGATCAATTGTAGCCTTTCTCGATAAGTAAGAGTGTCGAACCCAACGAGGAGCTAAAGGTATAACAAATAATCCCTCAAGTTCTATCAACCACCGATACAACTCTACGCACGCTTACCGTTCGCTTTATCTAGAACAGGTATGAAACTAGAAGTACTTTGTAGGTGTGATAGGATAGGTTTGCAAGATAATAAAGAGAACGGAAATAAAAACTAGGGGCTGCTAAGATAAAGAAACAACTAAGTTAGTTTAACGAGTGTGGAAAAGTGGTGGTAGGAGTTGCAGAATTGTCCCTAGGCAAGTGATAACTAGACCGGTAATCATTATTGCAATTTTATATGAGGGAGAGGCATAAGCTAACATACTTTCTCTACTTGGATCATATGCACTTATGATTGGAACTGTAGCAAGCATCCGCAACTACTAAAGATCATTAAGGTAAAACCCAACCATAGCATTATAAGGTATCATGTCCTCTTTATTCCCATATGCAAACAACCTACTTACTCGGATCTGTGCTTCTGTCACTCACGCCACCCACCATAAATGAATCATAAACATATTGCAAACCCTACAGCGGGGATCCCTCACGCTTGCGCGACACATCATAGGACAAAATAGATCTACTCAAACATCATAGGATGGCAACACATCATTGGATAGTAATATGAAGCTTAAAGAACCATGTTCAAGTAGAGGGTATAGCGGGTCGCGGGTGAGTGAACCGCTGTAGATCGATAGGGGAAGGTGATGGAGGTGTTGGTGAAGATGACAGAGTTGTTGGAGTAGATCGTCGTCACGATGATGGCCCCGGCGGCATTCCGGTGCCACCGGGAGAGAGGGGGAGAGAGTCCCCCTCCTTATTATTCTTCTTCCTTGACCTTACCCCTAGATGGGAGAAGGGTTTACCCTCTGGTCCATGACCTCCATGGCGGCGGAGGGGCGAGAGCCCCTCCTAGATTGGATCTCTCTCTCTCTCTGTTTCCTTCTGTTTCTGCGCTCCCAGATTCTGGTCTTTCACCGTTTCTTAAATATCCGGAGATCCGTAACTCCGATCGGGCTGAAATTTTGAGAGGATTTTCTGTATAAAAATATCTTTCTTGCGGACAAAGGACTCCTCCAACCGACCTAAGGGGTGTCCACAAGCCCTCGAGGCGCGGCCAGGGGTGTGTGCCACGACAAGCAGGCTTGTGACCTCCTCGAGCATAGTCTCACGTTGATTCTTTTTCACAAAAATCACATATTCCAAAAAAATCTCCGTAAGTTTTTATCGCGTTTGGACATCGTTTGATATGGATTTTCTGTGAAACAAAACACATGCAACAAACAGGAACTAGCACTGGGCACTGGGTCAATATGTTAGTCCCAAAAATAGTATAAAAAGTTGCCAAAACTATATGAAAGTTGTAGAATATTGGCATGAAACAATCAATAATTATAGATACGACGGAGACGTATCAGCATCTCCAAGCTTAATTCCTTCTCGTCCTCGAGTACGTAAATGATAAAAACGATAATTTTTGATGTGGAATGCTACCTAGCATAATATTGATCGTATAATCTAATCATGGCATGAATATTAAGATACGAGTGATTCAAAGCAATATTCTATATTGACATAAAAATAGTAATACTTCGAGCACATCAACAAGGCAATCGTGTCCTTTCAAAATAACATGGCCTTAGAAAGTTATCCCTACAAAATCATATGGTTTGGCTATGCTTCATCTTCCCCACACAAAGTATCTAAATCATGCACAACCCCGATGAACAAGTCAAGCAATTGTTTCACACTTTTATGTTCTCAAACCTTTTCAACTCTCACGCAATACATGAGCATGAGCCATGGATATAGCACTATAGGTGGAATAGAATATGGTGGAGGTGATGAGGAAAAATGAGAAGATAGTCTCACGTCAACTAGGCGTATCAACGGGTTATGGAGATGCCCATCAATAGATATCAATGTGAGTGAGTAGGGATTTCCATGCAACGGGTGCACTAGATTTATAAGTGTATGAAAGCTCAAAAAGAAAACTAAGTGGTTGTGCAAATGATGAAATTTCCACTAGCTATATGAAAGTGACAAAATAGGAGACTCTCTATCATGAAGATCATGGTACTACTTTGAAGCACAAGTGTGGAAAAAGATAGTAGCAATTGTCCCTTCTCTCTTTCTCTCCTTTTTTATTTTTTTTAATTTTTTTGGTGGGCATCTTTGGCCTCTTTTCTTTTATTTGGGCTTCGCTGGCCTCTCTTATTTTTTTGTAAAGTCCGGAGACTCCTCCCAACTTGTGAGGGAATCATAGCTTCCATCATCCTTTTCTCACACGGGACAATCCTCTAATAATGAAAATCATCACACTTTTATTTACTTACAACTCGATACCTAGAACAAAAATATGACTCTATATGAATGCTTCTGATAGGATACCGGGATGTGCAATGATCTATCCTAGCAAATGACATCAAAAAACAGACAAGCCATGAAAACATCATGCAAGCTGTCTTATGACCATGCAAAGAAATATGAAAATGATGGTGCATGTCATACTAAACGGAACGGCAGAAGTTGCATGGCAATATATCTAGGAATGGCTATGGAAATGCCATAATAGGTAGGTATGGTGGCTGTTTTGAGGAAAATATATGGTGGCTGTTTTGAGGAAGGTGGGTTTGATGTACTAGCGAAAGTTGCGCGGTACTAGAGAGGCTAGCAAAGGTGGAAGGGTGAGAGTGCGTATAATCCATGGACTCAACATTAGTCATAAAGAACTCACATACTTATTGCAAAAGTCTATTAGTTATCAAAAAAAGCACTAGACGCATGCTCCTAGGGGAGAGGTTGGTAGGAGTTAACCATCACGCGCTCCCGACCCTCACACAAAGGTTGACAATCATTAAACAAATCATGCTCCGACTTCGTTACATAACGGTTCACCATACGTGCATGCTACGGGAATCACAAACTTCAACACGTGTATTTATTCAATTCACAACTACTCACTAGCACGACTCTCATATTGCCATCTTCATATTGCAAAATTATTGCAAGGAATCAAACATATCATATTCAGTGATATACAAGTTTTATGTAGGATTTTATGACTAACCATGTGAATGACCAGCTCATGTTAACTCTCTAAGTAGATATAAGTGAAGCATGAGAGTTTAATTATTTCTACAAAATATATGCACACGCTTTAACAAATAAAAGTGAAGCAAAAGAGCATTCTACAAATGGCGGTTTTCTATGTGTGAGAAATAGGCAATCCAAACTCCAAATGATATAAGTGAAGCACATGAAGCATTCTATAAAGCCATACTCAAAAGATATAAGTGAAGTGCGAAGAACCTTCTATAAGTCAACCAAATACTTTCTCATACCATCATGGTGCATTATTAAAATAAAAATAAAAACCACACGACGCTCCAAGATATACGCATATCATGTGACGAATAAAAATATAGCTCCAAGTAAAATTACCGATGGTTGTTAGAAGAAAGAGGGGATGCCTTCGGTGGCAACCCCAAGATTAGTTTCTTGGGAGTCCTTGAATATTACCTTGGGGTTCCTCAAGCATCCCCAAGCTTAGTCTTTTTCCACTCCTTATTCCTTCATCCATCGTGATCTCACCCAAAACTTGAAAACTTCAATCACACAAAACTTAACAAAACCCTCACGAGACCCGTTAGTATAATAAAGCAAATCACAACTTTAAGTACTGTTTCAAAACAATTCATATTTTTTTGCTACTGTATTATAACTTCTCCATGGCTTCTACCACCGATACAATCGATAGTTTCATCAAAACTAGCAAAACAATACATCAAAAATAGAATCTGTCAAAGATAGGACAGTCTGTAGTAATCTAGACATTCACCATACCTATGTAACTCTAAAAATTCTCACAAATTAGGACAGAATAAAAATATTTCATGTCAGTACTGTGTAAAAAATTCATAAACTTTTGACATTCCAGTAAAAAATGTAAATTCACGCACGACAGCCAAAGTTTCTGTTTTTGCAGTGTACACACCAAACAAGCAATCTAATCGTCCTAAAGGCAAATCTTAGCACATTATTTTTATAATACAATGGATTTATACAAGGGGATAACTATTTTTGTTGAAAAGTTTCTGTAATTAAGATTCACAAGGTTTCCATGGGCATGAAAAAAGTTCAAGGCTAGCTCCCACTTTCACAATGCTCGTCTCTCTCACTTTCACTCTTCTTTTTGAAAAAGTTTTAGGTTCCCCTATTTAATTTTTTTGTTTTCAGACTATGTAAAAGCACACAACAGAATTAAATGACTCTCTAAAACTTCCGGGTTGTCTCCCTGGCAGCACTTTCTTTAAAGCCATTAAGCTAGGCATAAAGTGCTCAAGTAATGGATCCACCCGGATCCCAAGGTATATCAAAGTCAATTTTAATTAAAAATTATTTTTAATTTAGTAGTGAGGAAAAAGTAAAATATATCATGCAACAACGAAGTCTAACTCTCTTTCTATGCATCGGCATGTCATAAAAGAACAATTGATGCACATCAAGTAAACGTCAATACATACCATCAGCAGTTTCTTGCAATTTTATCATATTGGAAACATAGAGAGGCGGAGATGTAGTTCCTCTCTCGTAATAATTGCAAGTAGGAGCAGCAAGCACATGCATATTATATCTATCAAAATCATCATGTCTAATGGTAAAACGCAACCCATCAATATAATCCTTAATAAGCGCAAACTTCTCCAATATAGTGTAGTTGGGAGAATTAAAAAATATAATAGGACTATCATGCGTGGGTGCAATAGCAACAATTTCATTCTTAACATAAGGTACTATAGCAAGTTCACCTACATAAGCATCATTCATATTGGCATCATGGCCACAAGCATAGAAAGAATCAATTTCATCAAAAAGGGATATTTCAAATGAATCCAAGGGATCATAGCAATCAACATAGCATACTTCCTTCGGTAAGTACGAAGGAAATTAAACAATGTATGAGTTGAAGAGTTACTCTCATTAGAAGGTGAGCACGGGTAGCTAATCCGCTCTTCCTCCTTTTGTTCTTCGCTCTTCTCCTCATCTTTTTCATCCAATGAGCTCATAATGTCATCAATTTCTTCTTCCATAGATTCCTACAAAATATTAGTCTCTTCCAAAGCAGCGGTCATTGTTTTAATAAACTCTTTAACATAAGCATTAGGAGCATAGTTTTCATAGCAATATTTAAGTGTGGCAAAATTTTCAGATTCGTAAAGAGTAGCATCATACTTTTCAATCAAAGTAGCAATTTCATAGGCACCCTTAAAAGAAACAAATTCTTCAATTTGTTTAACATCATTATAGCAATAGGCCTCCTTGGCGTAAGAGGACAATATTTCATTATCATTAAACACACATTGGTAGGGAAGGTGTCTTTTAGCTTCTTTAGAACAACAAGTAAAATCATAAATTTCACATAGACTACAAGCAAACACAAAGTATTAATTTGATGGCACAAGAGTTTCCCTTTTTGAGATATGCAGTGTCTCACATAATGAGCATGCTCATTTAACGACTTTCCCTCAACTAAGCTAGTTGGGTTTTCAGCACGAGCACAATTGGATCGATGATGACCCAAGTAATATTCTTCGGTGGTACGGAACACTAGTGGTTCCTCAACTTTTGGAGCAGCAAGTACAACTAATTTTTTTGGTATTTTACATTTCCTACCCATATCTAAAGAAAGAAAACAAGTTAAAACATAAAATAAAAATTACTTAGTGATAAAGCAAACAAGCACACACGAGAATATTCACCCCACGCTATTGCTCCCCGGCAACGACGCCAGAAAAAGGTCTTGATAACCCACAAGTGTAGGGGATCAATTGTATCCCTTCTCGATAAGTAAGAGTGTCGAACCCAACGAGGAGCTAAAGGTATAACAAATATTCCCTCAAGTTCTATCGACCACCGATACAACTCTATGCACGCTTAACGTTTGCTTTACCTAGAACAAGTATGAAACTAGAAGTACTTTGTAGGTGTGACAGGATAGGTTTGCAAGATAATAAAGAGCACAAAAATAAAAACTAGGGGCTGCTAAGATAAAGAAACAACTAAGTTAGTTTAACGAGTGTGGAAAAGTGGTGGTAGGAGCTGCGTAATTGTCCCTAGGCAATTGATAACGGTAATCATTATGGCAATTTTATATGAGGGAGAGGCATAAGCTAACATACTTTATCTACTTGGATCATATGCACTTATGATTGGAACTCTAGCAAGCATTTGCAACTACTACAGATCATTAAGGTAAAACCCAACCATAGCATTATAAGGTATCAAGTACTCTTTATTCCCATACGCAAACAACCTACTTACTCGGGTATGTGCTTCTGTCACTCATGCCACCCACCATAAGCGAATCATAAACATATTGCAAACCCTACAGCGGGGATCCCTCACGCTTGCACGACACGGAGAGCATCATAGGACAGTACCAATAATAAAACATGCAACTCAAACCAATCATGATCATCAATCAACCCATAGGACAAAATAGATCTACTCAGACATCATAGGATGGCAACACATCATTGGATAATAATATGAAGCATAAAGCATCATGTTCAAGTAGAAAGTAGAGCGGGTTGCGGGAGAGTGGACCGCTGTAGGTAGATGGGGGAAGGTGATGCGGGTGTTGGTGAACATGGTGGAGTTGTTGGGGTAGATCGCCGTCATGATGATGGCCCCGGCGGCATTCCAGTGCCACCGGGAGAAAGGGGAAGAGAGCCCCCCTCCTTCTTCTTCTTACTTGACCTTCCCCCTAGATGGGAGAAGGGTTTCCCCTATAATCCATGGCCTCCATGGTGACGGAGGGGCGAGATCCCCTCCTAGATTGGATCTCTCTCTCTATTTCCTTCTATTTCTGCGCTCCGAGATTCTGGCCTTCGCCGTTTCTTAAATATACAGAGATCCGAAACTCTGCTCGGGCTGAAATTTGAGGGGATTTTCCTTATAAAAATATATTTTCTGGGGCCAAAGGACACCTCCAACCGACCTAAGGGATGGACACAAGCCCTCAGGGCATGGCCAGGGGTGTGGGTCGCGCCTAGCAGGCCTGCGACCTCCTCGGGCATCGTCTCACGTTGATTCTTTTTCCCAAAAATCACATATATTCCAAAAAAAGTCTGCGTAAGTTTTTACCACGTTTGGAATTCGTTTGATATGTATTTTCTACGAAACAAAAAGCATGCACCAAACAGGAACTGACACTGGGCACTGGATCTATGTTAGTCCCAAAAATAGTATAAAAAGTTGCCAAAAGTATATGAAAGTTGTAGAACATTGGCATGAAACAATCAAAAATTATAGATACGACGGAGACGTATCAGTGCCCGAAGGCGGTAGTGCGACGGGGACCAGGCAATGAGACTATGATGCTTTATTGCTTTCACTTAGCCGTAGGAGCGTGAAAAGGAATGCGGGGGCTGATGACTAGCCCCTAGTGGTTTGTGATGTTCTAATGAACCGCGGCTAAAGCTAGCATCACATGCTTTGTACGAGTACGATACCCATCGTATGACACGGAATAACCTGTAAAGATTTTTTTAGTATGACACTTATGCTCGTATTTGCAGACCGGTTCTCGCTTACTATGACGGTCAGTTTTTGGCTTTCTACCCTGATGTGCTTGATCAGGCGAGCTGGAAACACAATCGCAGGCGTGCTTGATCAGGCTTTCTACCCTGATGTCCTTTTTCCCATTTAGCCGAACAAGCGGAACGCAAGAGGGCAATCACAGGAACTGGGAAACCCAACTATTGACCCAAGACATAGTTCGGATCTGATGCATATAAAGTAAAATCCAAGATGCCGAACACGCAATCAGTTGTATCGGAGTGATTCTTAGGGTGATATTGTAAATTCAATCCCCGGTCTATTGGCCGGTTGCATCGTAATGTATACCGAACAATTTCGCAAGAAGCGTTGATAAGGGGAGAACAGAGTATGTAGCATAAGATACAGCGAAGAGGCCATGCATAATGGTCTTTTATTTGCACAACAATTCTTATAACTCAAATTGCCGAAGCAACTGTTTACAGGTATTTGAAGATGAAATATAAAATTACAAAGGAGAGGTTGTACCGGGGATCTTCGATTGGTGGCTTGACGTCTTCGATGAGCCCTGTCGCCAATCTGCTCCTGTGCCTCCTAGGGAGTTGCAATCCTTTAAGGGTGATGTTGTCGGTGAGAAGACCTTGGAAAGGAGATCTTGAGAAGTCGCCGAAGTATGGATGAGCTTTACGCTTTAATATGTCCTTAATGGTACATGTGTTATGTCCGAGGACGTGTATTGGTAGTAGTTCGGTCCAGCCAAACACTTACCATTTGGTGGTTGTTCCCAGTGCTGCCCATGGAATCTTGAGTGCAAAGTTGTGCCTTCTCGGCACATGTTTGGCAGGCACTAGGGCTATGCAATGGGGAGCGTGTCCCTATTTCTGGGAGAAGAAGGTTCTGGGAGTTCGGACTGAAATCGAGCTCGTTTGTCAACCTTATGTGCCTTTATGGCGAATTTCGGCATTTGCCGATCATCATTGTAATGGAATTCAGCCGCCAGGGAGAATGCATGTTACTTAGTTCGGAGGGAACGCTTTGCGTTGCCATTGACAATATTCATCCCCTTAGGCCAGGTCATCTTGAGATTGAGGTATGCGTAGTGTGGGACGGCGTTAAAGCAAGCGAACGTTGTATGGCCTAGCAGGGTGTGATAACCACTGTGGAAAGGTACAATGTCGAAGATCAAGTCCTCTCTACGGAATTTATCGAGCGAACCGAACACTACTTCCAGGCTCACAGAGCCCGTTCATCGGGCTTTGACGCATGGGATCACTCCTTTAAAGGTGGTGTTGCTAGGTTTGATCCTTGATGAATCTATACCCATCTTTTTCACCGTGTCTGAGTAAATCAGATTGAGGCTACATCCTCTGTCCATAGGACTTTAGTGAGGTGATACCCATCGATAATGGGGTCTAGGACGAGGGTAGCTAAACCCCCATGAGGGATACTGGTCGGATGGTCTCGTCGATCGAAAGTGATTGGGTATGCCGACCATGGGTTATACTTCGGGGCTACAGGCTTGTCACTCCCAAGATGCGATCCTATCCTTATTTTGGCACGAGGGCCTCGACAGGGATAGGAGCGCATCTCTTTGTTTCGCAAGAATGGATATCATTACAAGTACATGTACAGAAGAGATGAGTATATGGAATTGGCTTACACTCGCCACAAGCTACATCAAGATCACATCAATATAACAACATATTCAAACATCATACAAAAGAGCAGGGTCTGACTACGGACGAAATCAAATGATAAAATGACATCCATCCTTGCTATCTCAGGCTACCGCCTAGAACCCATCCTAGATTGATGAATAAGAATAAGAAAAAGAACTCCAAATCAAAACAAGCATCGCGCTCACGTCAAAGCATCGCATTACCTGTACCAGCAACTGTTGTCGTAGTAATCTATGAGCCACAGGAACTCAACAATCTCATTTATAAGGGTATCAAGAATAGCAAAGCTTAGTGGATGAGGTATGGTTAAGTGGTGAGGCTGCAGCAAGCAACTAATCATTTATATGAGTGGCTAACTTACAAATACAGAAAGTAAAGTATGCTGGTCTACGCATAACGGGCATGAACTAGTAATGATCACTAAGTGATCCTGAGCACCTACTTACGTCAAACATAACCCCACCATGTTCTCCCTCGGATAAGGACTCACAAGAAGAGACAATCACGGTTACTCACACAGTTGGTGTATTTTATTAGAGTTTACTTCATGTTTGCTATTACCGAGTGTTAAACAAAGTTTCCAAGTTGCCACATAACCGCGGGCATGGCTTTTCGAAAGATTTAACCCTGCAGGGGTGCTCCAACTCATCCATCACAAATTAACCACGCGTCACGTTGGAATTCCTCAACCGCGGAATCACCAATAGTATTTGCGGAATCCCGATGGAAAATCTCAACTTTGAGATAGCCCGAAGTGTGGTCAAAATCCCACGCGCAAGACGTTCGAGAAAGTTAAAACAAGTCCAGCAAGACCACATGATGTGTCGACGAACCCGATAAGAGCCGCGTATCTCGTTCTCAGGACACGACCGGATAAGCTAGTGTATGGTGGCCTGATAGAAATCCCTCGAGTTGCCCCGAGGTGGCCCCACACAGTGCCCTATTTTGGACCAGCACCAGTAGCACTGGCCCCCTGTATTATGTTAAATTATTCCTCGGGTTCATGACTCCCTATGGTTTAGTAATGGTGTTCAGTATTATTATGTTGGGCAAATGTAGTACCAATGTTAGACCTTGGGGTCCCCATAACAACCCCAAGCATGTTAGGAGCATTCAATTATGGAACATAACACCGGTTAACAAGAAACTAGGACGGCAAGAGTGGAACAAAACACCGAGCAAAAGGCCAAGACTTCCACCCTTTACCAAGTATATATGTGCATTAAATTAAATAGCAATAATATTGTGATAACAAAGAATGTCCATGTTGACACATGGAAGCAATTGCACCTGCATCTAGAAACGCTATAAGAAGGATTGAGCAAGTGGTAACATAGTCAAACAAAGGTTTGCTAGGATGTGGAGGGGTTAAAGACTTATCATGGCATATTTGGGAGGCTTTTCAAACAAGTGGTAGGTAGCGTGACATAGCGATAGAAAACGAGACAACTAGCATGGCAATGATAGTAGTGATATCCAGGGAAATGTGTCATCTTGTCTGAGATCCCGCTTGGAAGAAGAACAAATCCATGAAGAAGATCCGTGAAGTAGACGAATGAATCCTCACACTCCGAACGCTTTCGGAACTCTATCGAGAAGGAACAATCTAAAACAACAATCAACACACGATACACCACAACTTATACATGACATGATGCGTAAACAAATATGATGCATGTCCGATTTAATTACGCATGGCATGACAAGCACAACAATCAACTTCAACACATTAGTTGCATATTGACAAAACTTCACATTAAAATTATTTAGTTCACTCTCGTTAGGTACACGACAAAATTAAATGGTGTTAAACATGGCAAGAGGTGAAGTATAATTAAACTATCAATCTAGGCATCTTAAATGAGGCCGGAAACAACTTATAACATTTTCGAGATGACCTCGTATGTTAATTTCAAAATTGGTCCAGATCTGAACTAACAATATTTTATAATTGTTAAACACCAGAATAAAGTATACCTTGTAATTCTACACGTCATCCTAGTCGATTTACATATATGGAACATCTCAAACGGAGCTACGGTCCAAAAGTTATGACCCACACAAGATAATATGACATGAATATAAAAAGTATGAAAATGACAACCAAAAGCATTTCAAATAATGAATGCAGCAAGATATTATGATACTACATAAAATTCTAAGCAAGTTTCATATATGGCATGCTCAAAACGAAGCTACTGTTCAACCACAACAACCAACACAAGTTTAGTGCAAATCTACCCAAAACAGCAACATATCATTTTGCACACAGGAAAACAACAAGCTACAAGATCCTAAAATGCACAAACTAAGCATGGGGCAGTAGCATATAACACACACTTCGTTTTATCTTCACATATCATACTCCAAAGAGTCATGAATCACATGGTAGGAAGCTCACGACATGGCTAATTGGAAACAGTTTTAGACTTAATGAAAATAGCAGTTTTTGACAGTGCGGTTTTATCACGAAGGCATATTGACAGCAGTAAAACTATAAGCTACAGGGCATATTATGGCATGAAACTTAACTGCATGCTATAGGACATTATGAACTAAAAATAACTCCACTACACCAACCCCAAAGGGGTTCTAGCTCACTAGCAAAACACATGGCAAGACGGCAACAAAATATAATGGATTCCAGGCTTAGAAAAATATTTTTGACCCTCAAAACAGCAGTATTTTATAGCATGTTGGCAACAAGAAAACAACACCTAAACAGTGATTAACATAGCAAACAAAATGACCAGAGGCAAGTGCACATGTCAAAGAGCATATCTCATGTTCAAAATTATTGCATATCATGCATGGATTAAATCGCACGAAAATGACAACAAGGCATCACAGCAAAATAACATGTGCACAAATGTACTCAAATGACAAAACTAATTGCAGAGATAGTTTCTATGGATTTTTCTACCACAAAATCATATATAACATGTGGGTTTTTTTAATAATAAAACGAATGACACCACATATATGTGAGAATAGAAAATAACCCGTCTAGCTAGTTATGTAAGCAAAATAAATGCAAGCATCACATCAAACATCTTTTGTCATGCATGAGAAAGGCATATAACAATGCTACATGTTTTACGTATTTCAAATCTATAGTTTTTACCTAAGATGCATGGATAATAATTATGCCCAATACAACATAATGACATTTATGCAAAATAAAAGAAAATGGCATCTTAAACATTTTTATCATATATGCAAGTTGGCTATTGTGATTCTACATGAAATTCTACTCATTTTGCATATATAAAATATATGGATCCGATGCACGGTTATTTACTTAACAACATTTAAAAAACATGCATTTCTGAACAAAAAAAGTCAATGGGCCTAATCCATGCAAACGGGCCAATAGAGCATGCATAACATACTAAATTGCGCCAGGGGCGCTGGATAGAATGGACTGGGGGTGCTCACCTTGGGCTTAGAGAAGCTGGGCCGAGGTGTTGGTGGCCCACAAGCGGCGCTGGGGCTGGGCCGCGGGTCAACGGGCGCGGTCACTGGAGCGAGCGGGCGAACCTCTCGTCCTACTCCTCCCGATCGGATCAGGGAGGCACGGGCGGCGGCCCTGGCCACGCGACCAGGGGCAGCAACGAGCGAGGGTGTGCCCGGGGATGGCAAGGGAGGCCAGGAATGGGGCGCTCCGGTTCGGATCTAGCGGGATCCGGCCGGCGGCAGGGTCAAACAGCACGACGGCGAGCTTCTCGGGTGGCACCATGGCAGCAGCTCCTGCACGGGTCATGGGGAGAGAGAGCACGAGGTTAGGGAAGAAACAGAAGGAGGGGGAGAGGAAGAGACGGGGCACAGCTCTGGCCTGGGTCCGGCGTGACTGCTCCGTCGGCTGGTGGAGGTTCGAGCGGGGCTGGGTTCAATGGCAGCACGCAAGGGAGCTCGGGAGGTTGTGGGAGCTCCGTGGCGTCGGGGTTGATTCGGGCCTGTTCGGGCCAAAATGGGCTCGGCGGGCCCTGTGCGCTGGAGGCACTGTGGACGGCGACAAGTGGCGGATAGGGTTTGGGGTGGCACGAATTTTGAGGGAGGATGAGGGAGAAGGCCAGATTAGGAAGGCGAGGGAGTTTATATAGGGAAGGAGCTAGGGTTAGAGGGTTTCCACCCATTTTCGAGCCGTTCGATTTCGATCGGACGATTCAAAAACAGAGGGGGTGTTCGGTGGGCTAGTTGGGATATGTAGGTTGGTTGGGCTGAGACAGAATGGTGGCCCATGACACGAGATTTGTCAAACTGAAAAACGTTTGATAATTTGATCGGCTAGTGCCGCTATATATATTTAACTATTGGGATATCAAACGACCTCTGATTGCGACGAAATTTGACAGACGTCCTACCTACAATATAAGAAGACCGCATGCCAACTTTCGACACAATCCGATAATATTTTACACTCATTTTTAAAATCAATATTTTATCGATATCGCGGGCGTGTGCATGTGTAGTTGGTCTCAAAACAGTCGATGACACGAATAAAGATAACCGGCAGCTACGAAAGGATGCAAGTTTTTGAAAACGAGTAATGATGCTATGCAGATGATGCGAATGGTGCAATGATGAATGCGACAACTAGACGAATCACACACCAACAATGGAATAAAAGGGGAATCTTCTGGAGAGTCGGTCCCGGGCTATTACAAGGCTCTATGTCGTATACCCCTCGAAGGGCGTGCTTCCTCTCCTTTTTGGGTATGTGAGTAGCGTATATCATATTCACAGTCTTCACCTCTGAAGGGAACTGCTTTTGTCTGCCATTGATCGGACCGCGGGGCTCATTATCGTCCTCGCTGCGTGGGCCCTTTCCTTGCTCCTCGACTGCAAGTTTACCAGCTTGTTTGAACACCCAACAGTTATGGTTGGTGTGGGTGGCAGGCTTGTCTTGAGTGCCATGGATCTGGCGAGGCCTCTCCATGATCTTGTCCAGCGGGGTAGGTCCATCACGATTGCCTTTAGGAGGCTTCTTCCGCTGCCCGGATCGAGGTTTGCGGAAACTGGCGTTAACGGTCGTGTCGTCGTCATCGCTATTGCTATGCCGGCACTTATTTTTGTTGTGTCTTTGTTTCTCGTTTCTGTCCCGAACTTTGGAGATTCCGAGGTCTTCGGGGTTGTGGCTCCATCTAGCTAGCCAGTTATCCTCGCCCACGCAAAGGCGAGTCATGAGTGATGTAAGGGCGGACATTGTCCTAGGCTTGTCCTAACCAAGCTGGGGAGCCATCCATTCATCCTGAATATTGTACCTGAAGGAGGCTAGTGCCTCGGCCTCTGGGCAATCAACGATCTGGTTTTTCTTGGTCAAGAACCGATTCCAGAATTGTCGAGCAGACTCTCCTGCCTTCTGGAAGGAGTTGCTTAGGTCGGAGGAGTCCGGCGGCCGTACATAGGTTCCTTGGAAGTTAGATTAGAATGCATCCTCTAGATCCTCCCAGCACCCGGTAGAATTGTCGGGGAGGTTGTTTAACCAGTGTCGAGCTGGCCCCTTAAGTTTTAGGGGTAGGTACTTGATGGAGTGGAGATCATATCCTCGTGCCATGTGAATGTGGAGGTGGAAATCCTCGATCCATAATGTTGGGTCAGTTGTTCCATTGTATTGCTCTATGTTCAAGGGTTTAAATCCTTTCGGGAACTGATGCTGCATCACCTCGTCGGTGAAGCATAGAGGGTGGGCGGCGCCTCTGACCCACGCTATGTCGCGCCAGTAGTCGACGTCTGTTCTGGCCCGGTTTCGTTCCCGACCTCTATTGTTGCGGTCAAGCCAAGGCCGGTACCCATCCCGTCTATTGGGAGAGTATCCTGTGGATCCGTAGATCGATCTTGTGTGGCCCATTCTGCAATCCAGGTCGTGTCACAGGTCGTACCTGTCATGAGGCTCTATTGGCCCTTTTCCCCTTCTACGGGGTATTGCTGGCCTATAACCGGCGTCGTCGGCCATCCTATCTTGTCCTCGGGGAGGGCGGTCCGTCTAGTCTTATGGAGTGTGCGTGGGAGACGATGTATTAGGCACCTCGTCATCGAATTGCGGCAGTAGCCGTCGGTGTGGGTAGCTCTTGGGTTGGTCCAATAGACCGGTACAGTACCCTTCCTCGGCTGATAGGACCCTCGTCCATCTATCGTTGAGGTCATCATGTTCATCCTTAAGCTGTCGTTCTTTTGCCTTCAGGCTTCGGGAAGTGGCTATAAGTTGTTGCAAAAATGTTCCTGATCCTCAAGGTTTTCGGGGATGGCGAAGTCTTCGGCTTTCGGGCTGTCCTCCTCCTCTACAAGGGGGGTCATTGTCGTCCTTGGAATCATTTGGATCCTCGGGGTCGCGCTGGTCATCCGGCCTCTCCTGGTCCTCTAGCGGCTTCTCACGGATATCGGGATCGCCAAGGTCGTCCAGGGTATCGCTTTCCCCGGTGCCAGCAATAGCTTCCCTTCCCCTTTTTGTCTTTCACCGTTTGCGTGGTTTCTAGTGCCTTGACGGATCTTCATCCGATTTATCGCCATTGTTTGTGGTTGTGTGCTCGTCGTTATCGGCTGGAGTATCCACCATGTAGACGTCGTAGGTGGAGGTGGCAGTCCATCGCCCGCTGTTGATGGGGGTGGGAGCGTCGTCCTCTTCATCCATGTCTTCTGCCTCCTCGAAGGCGTAGTCCAACATATGGGTTAAGTCTTCGATAATGGCTATGAAGTGGGTGGTGGGTAGGATAAAAATCTCCTATTGACCTGCCTCGAGGCCGATTTGAGCGTGGATCGGGGTTGGGTCGTCAGTAATTTCCATCGACAACCTCCGATCTAGAGCCTCGTTCAATGTCGAGAGCTCGATCGGGTCAATCTGCTTAGAGCTTTCGAAGTTAACCCCCGATGCGTTTGCACAAGAAGTGTGTTCGGCAAGAGCTGGTCCCCGGTCGTCTGGTGCTATGGATGAATCCATACTAAAAGCCAGATCATCGTTGGGGTTGGTACAGCAAGCGGGATCGAAAGTGAAATCCGAGGTTAGGCCTCGGAGTCCTCGGGCGCGTCAGATGAGATTGCAAGCCCGGAAGCGAAAGATCGCCCCAAGAGTCTACGGAGAACTCTAAGTTCTTGAATCTAACCTCTTCATCAGGGACGAGACTCCTGACTCGGCCAAGACGGCCGGTCGGGTCAGCGTGCAGCACGATGCTGCCAAAAGCGAAGATCTGTCCAGGGACAAAGGGGTCCATGTTACAGACTTCTTCATTAATGACAACGCGAGCCATCGATTCCCTTGGCGATCACAGCGGAACCCTCAATGAAAGAACCAATGTTGGTATCAAAACCGGCAAATCTCGAGTAGGGGGTCCTAAGCTGTGAGACTAGGATCGATGGTAACAAGGGACGAAGGAGACGATGTTTACCTAGGTTCGGGCCCTCCTATGGAGCTAAAACCCTACGTCCTGCTAGATTATATTGATGGTATGAAGGTTACAGAGTCGATCTTCCTCGAGATCAGATAGCTAAAATCCTAGATGAGTTTCTCTACCCTATAATCTAAAACCCTCCCAGTTTATATAGACACCGGGGGGTACCTAGGGTTTACACATGGTAGGTCTCCTGGCAGGGATGGAGATGTCTATTTCTTCATCTTGACTTGGAATGCACGACGCGCCTTTGGGACTTCCTTCTAGAACACAATGTCTCGATGTATCCGGTCCCTCCTGCGATAGCCAGAATGCGGCCCAGCAAGCCGGCCTATTGGGAGAAAGGCCAGTGGCCCGAGGACCACTTAGTCCCGGAATCCCTCAGGAGTGGGATCACAATCTCTTATTTCTTCTTTGTATAATGCAGACGCATCGCAACGGGGTTGTTTCCTCTAGAGAATCGTGACAACCTTGGTAGTCAGCAATACACAACTGAGACAGAAGCTAAATAGTCACACACACACCCTCGCTGGGTTCTCCATCAAAAGCAGAACGCAGCTGAGTTCCGGTCACCATCTGCTTTGTCCAGATTCTAGGTTTGTAGCTGTTTCCACTATCTTTCCATTAGCTGTAGTAATGACAGCTTAGTTTATGCATGTATGTACTGTGTATCTCTAAGTCAATAACTACTCAATGTATCTATGTATGTACTACGTACCTAATTAGTGCTTTAGGTCAACAAACATACAACAGCTAGAAGCCTTGCAGTGAACTCCATAAAACTTTCATCCTCTTATCCTTTTGAACAATCAAGAATTTCGTGTTCCCATCTGATATTCAGTAAGCTCCTCAGCTGGAATCAAACTTGAAAAATACAAGTACATCTCAGCAAGAGACAATTTGTCCTTTTTTCAGCTAAAAGGAAGAAAATAAATTCATTCTGACAAAATATATCAGCCTTAATAAATCTTAAAATTAATTTAAAGCATTCTAAAAACAGCTTTCCATATTTTCACATATTCGCTATCAACGTATTGTACTCCCACCGTCACATGCTTAGAATATCGCTCTAAATACACGTACAACTTGCCTTATATAACAACAATCACGGGTGCGGCATGTGTCACGTCTTGGGCGCTAGTATAAACTACTATTTATGTCGTGGTTATTGCGGGATAACTAAATAGATAGTAAAGTACTAGCTTCCGATGTTGTAGTGCCCCTCCTTTTATTCTACTAACATCTTCAAGAGATCCACAACATAAATAATGTTCATGCCTCCTGCATTGCTGCTTGTGAAGTTGAAAACAATAGCTTCACCTACTTCAAACTTGTTCTAGGATGCAACAACATCTGATTTGTAGGGAAGTTTGGTGCACATCCCAGCTCCAAGGCAAATGCCAACAACACCACTTGAAGCCATGTTCAAGGATTAAGCCACTTTCTTCGTGATTTTCTAAGGAAACATAACACGAAAAAATGCATTTTAAGACAACTAAAAACAAAAGGAATTACTTGGGGTCTACAACACTTACCATAAGCTTTCTTTTCACATTCGTCTGTGTGAGGCGGTGCACAAAAGGAGATCCAATAAACCCGTTGTTGATGGTAAGCACAACATGCATCCTCGATGCTTATGCTTCATTCAACACAACATTCCTATTGTAAATGATATCTGGACGACCTGCTTCCATGTGTTCATCATTTAGCACCTCCTCCTTTCGAGCAACACCTTCACCACCTTCATCCTCATCAGTAACAATGACCTCAGGTGGCTCCTCATTGTTTCAAGGAGACGGACAAATTGACATAGTATACATACGCCTTAACCATGCATGGAGATTCAAGTCGGTGATGAACTAGATTGAAGTCAGCGATCAACTAGATTGAAGTCTACGATGAACTAGATTGAAGTCAGCGATGAACTTTACCCAGTCATCACCACCTATCACTTTGATAGTGTACCCTCTGTACACATCCCTCGAATACCTACGCCTGTGTGCTTTGAAATTCAAGAACCCTCCATTTATTGCCTCACGTTGTCCCTCACAGAGCATGGTAAGATATGAGAAAAGGACAAAAAAATCAAAAAACATGAAGGAAAATGTTTAGTAAACCTACCAGAGAAAAAAGACAAATACAAATAATTGAAAAAAACATGGAAAACACTAAAACTTACTTTGAAGGTCTCAGCAGCATTGTTCACAAAGATTCCCCGACTCTCTGGAGTGCCGCCATCACATAAAGAATCGTAAACCGGGCAGACCATCCTATCATACAAATTTCAGAAGAAGAAAAAAGTAAATATCAATATTTCTTTTTTGAGACTAGTAAGATGGAGCTGTCAGATAAACCAGAACCTTCTACGATCACACACTATATATAATCAAAGAAAACAAAAATGGTAAGTAGAAATAAAATTAGATTAGTGTATTTTGAGACTAGTAAGAAAAAACAAAATGGTTTAACTAAAAAATGGACCAAAAAGGTCACCAATATGTTAAGGCTCCTGGTAGATTAGTGTCTCACATTAATTATGATTTATGCACTATTTTCATTATTCACCCCTAATAAAAATTAAAGCATCATAGCAAATAAAAAAGCCAGTACCAACCTACTACAAGGACAATCACTCAAAAACACCCTGGACACTCAGACCCAACAATCAGAAAAAACTAGCTACAAAACACATCATTACAGTCCACATGTTGCCACTTTAGTGAAGATCAAACAGAAAACCAGAGTTATCCGAAAATCTCTCATTACTGGCCCCCCTCCCCCCGCTGAAAAAAGTGCATGTGTGTTGCCACTGATATTCCTTTTCTCGGTGTAAACACTCACACCGCTTCAGTTAACCACTTTAACAAAAACTTGGAGAAACATATCCTATAGAACATCAACCTAGAATCTCCCTTAACTAAAAAAACGTATGACGTCGTTCTTGCAACAACAAAAATGATCAAATGACTCATTCTGCAGTTGTGTCTTAAAAAGTCATAACCTAGTTCCTCACGTAATTGTAAAAAAGAAAACATCCATATAATCAAAACATCTACTAAAAAAATAGACCCTACTTACATCTATTTGCAACAAGAGCTACAACACATACTTCAGAAAAAAAAGAACTAAACTACACTAGCAAACCCAAGATGCCTGACACAAGGGGACAGAAATGGACTACCACCCCATCTACAAATCCTACAAAAAAATTAAAGGTGCACATCACAAAAAATCATCTGCTACTTTCCAAAAAATGAGAAAACAAAGGGCATCCCCTCCATCACATCCGTCACAAAAATCTCTTGACCAACCCCTATGTCAACCCCAGTGAGAAAAACATGAATCAAACCCCTTAAGATCCCCTACCGCTCCTTCCTATAAGAGACAAATATACAACAATCCTTAAAACAACCTACCAAATCTAGACATCACATCTGCACAAACCCTAGAAAAATACTTTACTTAAACAAAACACAAAACTAGGGAGAAATGCCTCACTTGAACAAGCAGGGACGCACAAAACATTGGACTCCTCTCCCCTTCCCAGCTCTCCTCCTTACAGCGAATCTAAAGCTCTCCTCCTTCCAGCGAACAGAGTCTATATGGTGGTGGGAGACAAGAGGGTAGAAGATAAAATGGGGAACGAGTCCATGACGCTTCTGCTTAAAGAAACGGTCAAAAGAAAACGGCGCGCTTCACTGAAGAAACGGTCAAAAAACAACTGAAGAAGACGAACCGCCGGAGTGAACAGCATGTGGGCTAGCAGTAAAAATGGTCCACTAAACAGAAAACGGATAACGGCCGCAACAAACACAGAGAGGCCGAAAATGCACGAATCGTGACGCGAAACGAACGAATGGCTGGCACGGTGAATGCAATCAAACTTGAATCTCAGCTAGCTGAGTTTCAGCAAATCCGTTTAATATAATCTTAGTTCTGAGATCTGACCACCCAGCGTCAATGGGAAAACATCATGACGTAGAGAAATAAAAATCTACAAACGACTTAGTTTTAACAAAAGCTATCTAGTTATTCGGAGACACGGCAAGATTGGACATTCGCCAACTACTCCCCTTGTTAGATCAGCCCCGTGCACATGTTTTCTGACCATTGTATTCTCGTGGAAAGCGATCTGAGCCATTAACCTGGGTATGCGGAGTAGTTTTTTTTTACTCTCCCTTCGATCACCATTTGCATCATGTTAGTGCTGGTGGTTTGCTTAACGTGGGGTGTACAAAGATTGATTCATGTCGTTGTTTTCAAACGCTTAACTTTTCGGGGGAAAAAACTAGCATAAGTGTTCATGCGTTATAACGGGAGATATAATTGATGTGTCTATTTCCCATCAGCACGGTCCAACAACATTTGAATTGTGCCCGTCCACGGCAAAGAGGCGCACACAGGTCTAACAGAAATTCATATTAGTAGTACATGAAGAAGCATGCATACAATACTTTTGCTAAGGTTTTTGTACGACTAATCTGATCGTAAATACTCTCATTTTCAAATAAACTCATATCAAGGTATTATTTGTAAGTTAAAGCAGTGTTTGGAATTTGCACGAAGTCGTGAGAAAAATCTCAATAAAATGATTCTGTTAAATGTGTTTTAGGTCATCTTTGCATACGCTTCAAGATTAACAAAAATAATCTCACCCCCTTTATTTTCTTCTTTCTTTATTACTCCTATATGCCCATTGAAACTTATACTTTATACTACCTCCGATCTCTCTCTCTCTCTCTCTATATATATATATATATATATAAACCCTCCTAGCATTCATCATATATATAATGTTATATTGTGTGTTAGCATTTTTTAAAATACACCATAATAATTAATTAGATTAATTAAGGTTATGCCCTAAATAGATTTTTAAAGTTATTTACAAGAAACAATTATAGCACGGTTGCAAACTACATGTTTTTCTGATCAAATTACATATATAAATTATTTTAATCTGTGTTACGATTGCAAAGTTATATCGTGATCATATTTAATATATTCTCTGTAAATAATAAAAGTCAGGAACCTAAACGGGCTAAAAACATGACGAATTGGGCCTATTGCACTAAAGATGAATGCGATATACTAAACAGGGTCCAGGCGCGTGAGGTAGCGGCTGCTGTAGTTGGGCCAAAGTCCAAAGACACTTAATGTTGGATTGCCTGTTACTTAAAGAAAAAACCTAGGTGCTCTTTTATAAAATATATGATGAGCGGGCAAAAACGCTATATATATATATATATATATATATATATGTATGTATGTATGTATGTAATATGTTTGGGGCACCTAGGTGCCTGGACACCTAGGCCCATTATGGCAAGTCTTCATCACTGCATGTAATATAATCCACGAACTAACGGGTTTTCATGTTTTGTTTGCATGCACTACCACTCTCAACGGTCAATGATTGCTTTCCAAAACTAGTATCAATCGTTGTCATGTATGTCTTCTTTATATTTATCACACTTTGATCATTGTTGCATATCAATATACCCAAAGTGTATGACATGCCTGCATGTATGTATATACCCAAATATATTATTTTTCCTACTTTCGGGTATATATATACATGTATACTCATTCGAGTCATACCCATATAAAATTAGTATACTAAAGATTGATATACCTCATGAATATAATTAAAATGTGACATACTCAGAAATTATATACCCAAAATCAATATACTCACATGTGATATATCCCAAAATCAATATACTCACATGTAATATATCTGTCGATCGTAGGTAGGTATATACCCAAGAAATTAGTACGTGCGTATATAATATGCATGAGTAGTGCGCACGCATACCCAAGAAAATACGTCAAAGGCTATTTTGGAGTTTTATCAACAATTTGCTTGTGTAGGTGGGGACCTGGTATTTTGGGAGTCCTTATGCGAGAACTTACAAAAGAAATTTTTTCAACAAAAATGTGAATTAGGAAGGATTGGTCAAGATAGGTATATACCCAAGATATTAGTACGTGTGTGTATATATAATATCCTGCGACTCATTAAGGTTGTATGTATATACTTGATCAAAGTTAACATTCTTCATACAATGAAATACATTAAGAAGAAATTGCATTTATTACTTTCCTATTCAACACGTGATATTAAGACACATAAATAAGACATTTATTGGTACTTGCCATTTACTTCCATAAAGCATATATGGAAGGCGCTTAATATACTCACATTCATTACTATCTGCATGCATTAGTCTAATATCCGAGGTAAGGAGCCTGGACACCTAGGTATGCCATATGGTCGTCATATATATATAGGGAAAATACATCCTACGACCGAGTGTAGTTACTCTCATGTCTCATATACTATCATGTGGTAGTATATATACTACTTTATTATTTTTAGTATGTTCATATACTATATCTAAGATACTCTAAAGTGACTTCTATGAAAAAAATTACAAGTTGACTCATATTTTTATTATATTTATAAAATATGTACATATCTGTACGTAAAAAAATATATGCTCAAAATATGAGACATACAACAAAAAAATTATATATATACTACCTAAACATTCTTATATACTACATACTACGTGTACATATACTTCAGAATGATAGATACTACCTATAGCATACGAAACAAAAGTGGGAGTAACTACATCCGGTCGTACCAAACATTTGTCATATATATATATATATATATATATATATATATATATATATATACACACACACATATTTGGGTTATTCTGTTTCACATAACAGAATATTATTCTGTTACCCTACTTGAACTGACGTAGTTTACAGATTGGATTAACGAATTCGAGCGGGTGGACTCATGCTTTCATTACGCCGAATTGATCATCTTGTTTAGTTCAAAAACATAATAATCAAACATTGCAAGAAAAAATCGTCAGAACAGGGCGTGTAATATATCATTCAAAAGCCCTTGACATCTAAATTATAGTCATATAATTTGTTTCTCTAAAATCATCATGGTTTAAGAGCAGTGTTGAAAAAAAATGTTTTTTTAGAAAACCGAAAACGCGAATCGTATTTTGAAGTTAATTTTTAAACGGTTTATTGGAATTGAGCAAATGAGATGGCGTTGGAAAGATGGTAAAATTCCGCATAATCCATATGCAGATTGATTTTTCAAATTATGTATGATTTAAAAGTAATTTGGAAAATGATAAATTTCGGGCGAAACATATTTTTGCGATTTTTTGCAAGCGGCTTTTCGGATTGACTCAAATTACATGGTATTGGATAGATATGGAAAATGCATAACTTTTGCGTATTTAAAGTTTTTTCTAATTCTTTACGGTTTGAAGTCGAATTCAAATTCAGTGAAATTTGGTTTCGAACATGATTTTTTTGAAAAGTTTGTCGAAATAAGGCAAATAATATACCGATAGAAAGCTATCAAAAATGCAAAACTTAGTCATGTTGAACGTTTTCTCAAATTCGCAACCTTTTAAGAGTAATTTTGAATACGGTGAGACCCAACTTGTTGTTTTCCCGTCCGAAAACAAAGTACTCGTACTGATAAATGTGTGTCTTTGTACTGAGCGTTATTCACTGACTGTACTTTACTTTGTTTTTTGTACTGTTTTCGTTATAAATTTTTAACCATTTGTCAGAATTCAGCAAATTATATTATTCTGATAGTATTCCCAAACTGATGACTTAGAGCAGTTGTATTGACGCTTTCCATCTCGTCAAACTGATTGTCGAGCTGGGGCGGCGCGACGATTGCCTCCGACGTTAGGAGGCGGGTCGGGATGGGGCGGGTCGCAGTAGAGCCCAGCCTTGTACTGACGTTTTCCATCTCGTCGAACTGATCGTCGAGCAAGGGCGGCATGCATGGCCAGCAGGATGGGGCGGTGTGCGGGGCCGGTGAGCTGGGGTGACGCGACGACTGCCTCCGGTGATAGGAGGCAGGTCGGGGTGGGGTGGGTCACAACAGAGTCCAGCCTCGTACATGTTAAACGCGTCGCTCCCTTATAGAGGCCATAGTAACAAAATAATATTTTATTACTAGTAACAGAATAGCCCTGTCCTATGTGTTTGCCTAATTTTCCTACTACTAGGTGTAGTTACCCCTAGGTGTTTGCCTTCCACATGTCTCATCCAACAAACAATTTAGTGGTTGTGCAAAATATCCAATAACAGTCAACAACCCACCGTATTAGCTTAATTAATTAATTAAATGGTGTGTGTTAGTTTCAACAACCTGCTAGTTTGTTGGTATTCTTTTTTTCTTTTTTCATGGAAGTTTTTGGCATTCTAAATGGATCAATCAAGACGTGCTAGCGTGACGTGCTACTTGCCCCAAGTATTCTCTATGTGTGCAAAAAATACATAGAAAATAGTATATAATATGTAGTATATTGGTGGAAAATAGTATATTCGTGAGTGAGGAGTATGTATATATTAGTGGAGTATGTAGTACGTATGTATAACCTTTCTCTTGGTATATTCTCACAGGGTACGTATATATTCGTGAGTGGGGAGTATGTATATATTAGTGGAGTATGTAGTATATTAGTGGTGAGTATGTAGTACTTATGTATAACATCAATAAATTGGAGTATGCGATATGCACATAGCATGCATATTCAACACCATGAATCAAAGTAGTATCTATAATAATAATAAAAAGAGTATATGGTATGGAGTATACAATAAAGAATTTTAAAGTATGGAGTATGTAGTATTTCACAAAGTAAATATTGGGCATATGGTATTTAATAAATAATGTAGGTAATCAACTAAAGAGAGAGTATGTTGTACCTGTATGTAGTATGTGGTATCTCAAAAAGAAGTATGGTGTATGGAGTATGTCTAAATTGGGAGCATATAGTTCAAATAGGGAGCATCTGATCTTAAAAATTAAATCTACAAAGAAACGGAGATATACTCACCTGGAAACAATATGTTTGCACGTACAAGTACACTATATTATGTGTTTTCATGTTCATTAGCAAATGAAGTATCATATCTTCAAGAAATTGTATGTACTAGAGGAAAAACAAATTGTATGTCGTAGCTTCTTCCACTGGTGGTGATGCATGGTCATGCATGTATGTATGCTGATCGACAACTTAAGAACTGGATTGCCATATACGGCATAGCTAGGCGTAGTTATAGGATCGGCATGTTCGAGAGCATGATGTCAACACAGGAGTCTTGAGACCATTGATGACGGCGGCGGTGTCCCATCAGCAAACACCATCAGAGAAAGTTGTTGATCAAATCCGGAGCAAACAGACGGACAGTGTCGTTGGCGGCGACGGTGCCGCAGCAGTGACATCATGTCATGGTTGGCTTGCCGGCCTGGTTCCCCCACATCATCACATCTGATCTGCCATAGTAGACTCGTCGTCCTGACGGCACCACAGCAGCCGTGGTCGGCTTACTAGCCGGCTTGGTACCCCCATCGAATTTGGATCTTCATAATCACACACCCGCTCCCATGAAATCAAAGTGCATGCCTGCCATGGCTATATATTAGAAATAATTTATGTGAGAAAGCAATCTATGAGGAAAGTATCAAAGAGTCCGTCAGCTGGATGGATGAATACCTTGTAAGATGCATCCATTCTCTTAATCCAATTGGCTATATTTTGTCAGCTGCAACATACCTTTGATCTCTTGGTGGGCAGCCATGCAAATAGAATCGACGCATACTGGTGGACAGATTTAAGCTAACTATTTTTTTGGAATGAAGGTAGTTATATATCCATGCATAAAAATAGGAACTAGGCGACTTATTGTTTTATGAGGCCGGTAGAGAATTAGTATGACCAGACCCATTAATGCACGCGCACAATTGTAATGAGATCGGACGACACTGAGGACGGGGTAACTACCCCTGGTTGTAGGATGTATTTTCCCTTTATATATATGTGTGTGTGTATGGATATGGATATAGATATAGATATAGGTATAAAGAGACACTACCAGGAGAAACCCTACTAATAGCGCTTGAAAAAATTATAGTAGTAGCGTTGGGTCTAGCGCTACTCTACAACTAAGTTATAGCAGTAGCGCTGGTTGGTGCAGCGCTACTGCTAAGTTTGGTTAGCAGTAGCGCTGCACTTACCAGCGCTACAACTAACTATCTGTAGCGTTGCTGATAATCTAGCATTGGTGCTAGATGGCTTTCAGCGCTACTGTTAGTGTTACTGCTTTCATATATTCATACCCCCTCTATGTATTTATGATGTATTTATACAGGCTTTATGCACTAGTTTCGTCAGATCATCATAATACATCATTGTCATATAAGAACTCCTCATCGTCATCATTTTCGTCCATGAGACATCATATAACAACTTGGTCACTAGTTATAATAACAAATCACCATCATCATCATCATATAATAACTCCTCCTCATCATCATCAACTTGGGCATCAACTTGGTCACTAGGTCACTAGTCATATATAATCAGCACTAACTAATTGTTCTTAATACCTAGGACCTACTCATGCTGCTCTCTCTCAGGTAAAATAGCATAAAACATGTGTAGCACTCCTTCTTCATCATATTGGAGAATGCATATGAACCTGTCTCCTAATTGTGGGTTGCGCTTCTGATTGCTGCCTCCTAATACTTCTCTGCGATCCTTCACAATTTTGCTCCAGTATTTGACTATCAAGACTTGCTCGCTTCGAGAAATGATGAATGCACTCATGTGCAATACAGGATATCTTGGCCGTAAGCTAACCATTGTCATGCGACCTTTAGACTCGATCCAACGAGGCACAACACTCATCGGGAGTACCTGTTGAAGAACATCGTAGTAACATACTTAGCAATGAAGTTTAGCTTAAAAAATAATGTATGCAAAAGATGCACTGAGGACAAATAGTAAAAATCTTATCATCTTTCCTAGATAGATGTGACCGTAGTTCAATATGCACACTAGTGGTCGCACGTTTTGAGTACTAATATCTCGAAGTCCAGGAAAATAACCTGTCTTGACAGCATCAAGATCCTCAAGCCATGAGACATAATGACATATCTCCTCGCAGTTTAGTTCAGCCCCGGGACAGTAGTAGATGTTGTCTACCAAGCGCTGGACATGTTTGTTTGAATGGAAATAAGCTGTCAATAAAAATTAGTTGTCAACTATTTTTAAATAAACAATATAAATTACTTAATAAATATGGTTGAGAAACTCACATAATGGTAGAACGGGAGGTGTCTACACATCGAACCAGATGTCGATATTACCTTCAATTTCATCTTCCGGACGAATATCAAAGGTGATAAGCATATTAGGCTCAAATGCATAAGTCTTGCATAGTGCTTTCCAACTTTTGCATTCAAAATAGGAGTACGTGTATGCATTGTACAATTTTACAGCAAAAGTATAACCATGCTCGATTCTCAAGTGAACTCTCTTTACCTCCATATTTTTTTAGTATCAAAATCAATCTTATTCAAGACATAAATTCTTGCATGGAAGGGGTACCCAAGTAGAAAGTAAAAAATTAAAATTATAAGTTGAAGCAAAAGAAGCAGAAGTCATGCTTAATTACGAAAAAATACTTGTCGTTGTGACTTACTGTATCTACTTCGAAGGTCTCATCCAGCATGATGTTGAAGCGCCTACCATCAACTAGGTGCGGCTTGTCGCACAGGACGCGCTCGTATTCGCAGTATTTGCACATAATGAATTTCCTTTCGTCGTCAGACATTTCCTATGTTCATAGTTGAAACATTTAAAACCGATCGAATGCAACTATCAGGAAACTGATCAACACATAGCTCACTATTACTCAATATGCAACGGGTTGACTTTAGGTATGTCGAGTCTTTCCTTCCTAAACTCTCATCTCACGTATATGGTGTTCACTTCCTCTGATATTGCGACCGTCGGTGATGGTGGCTCCTCCGTTCGTTCCCGAGTGCATTACACCAAAATGTCTAGCACACGGGAACGAAGGAGAAGCGACCCCCACGACAACAGTCGGGATTATTCCTCTCTCATATTTCGACCATCGGTGATGGTCGCTACTCCTCCTTTCCCTAGTGCATTACACATATCGGTGATGGTCGGCTGATGGGGAACGTCGTATGAGAAACAAAAAATTTCCTACGCACACGCAAACCTATCCATGGTGATGAGCATCTACGAGAGGGAGAGTGGATCCACATACCCTTGTAGATCGCTAAGCGGGAAGCGTTAAGAAACGCGGTTGGTGTAGTCGAACATCTTCGCGATCCAAATCGCCGAGCGTCCCGCGATCTCATCACGATCCGTCCCGTGATCCAATCACGATCCGTCCCGCGAACACATCATGACCCGTCCCGCGAACTCATCACGATCCGTCTCATGATATTGATCACGATCTGTCCCGCGAACTCATCACGATCCGTTCCGTGATCACATCACGAACCGTCTCGCGATCTCGATCACGGTCCTTCCGATCTAGCGCCGAACGGACGGCACCTCCGCGTTCAGCACACGTGCAGCTTGATGACGATCTCCACCGTCTTGATCCAGCAAGAGGAGGTGGAGAGGAGAGAGAGTTCACCGGCAGCGTGATGGCGCTCCGGTGATGGTGGTGGAGTGATTCCGGCAGGGCTTCGCCTAAGCGCTGCGGAAAACCGATCTAGAGGAGAAACTGTGCACCGGTGAAACGGGTAGCACGTGGCCGGAAATTCTGTCAAAAAACCACCCAATCCACTAGTATATATAGGAGGAGAGGAGAGGAGAGTCAGCCAAGGCCTTTGGGTCGGCCGAAATAGGAGGTGGGAGCAATCCTACTTCACCTCCAATCCTAGTTGGAGTAGGATTGCCTCCTATTGGCTGATTTTCCACTTTTTGCTTTAGGACTTTCTCTCCTGCGCCATGGGCCTTTGTGGCTGTTTTCCCAGCCCACTAAGGGCTGGTTATTATTCTTCCACAGCCCATGTACCTCTTGGGGTCGAAATACCCCTCCCGGAGGCCTCCCGGTACACTCCCGGCACTCCCGGTACACTCCCGGCACTCCCGGTACACTACCGATGAGCCCGAAACTTTTCCGGAAACCAAACTGGGACTTCCTATATATGAATCTTTACCTCCGGACCATTCCGGAGCTCCTCGTGACGTCCGGGATCTCATCCGGGACTCCGAACAAACTTCGGTCACCACCATACATAACTCTACACTACCGAAACGTCACCGAACCTTAAGTGTGCAGACCCTGCGGGTTCGAGAACTATGTAGACATGACCGAGACACCTCTACAGTCAATAACCAATGGCGGGACCTGGACGTCCACATTGGTTCCTACATATTCTATGAAGATGTTTATCGGTCGAACCTCTATGTCAAGGATTCAGTTAATCACGTATAACGTTCCCTTTGTTCTTCGGTATGTTACTTGCCCGAGATTCGATCGTCAGTATCTCCATACCTAATTCAACCTCGTTACTGGCAAGTCTCTTTACTCGTTCCGTAATACAAGATCCCATGACTAACACTTAGCCACATTGCTTGCAAGGCTTGTTGTGATGTTGTATTACCGAGTGGGCCCTGAGATACCTCTCCGTCACACGGAGTAACAAATCCCAGTCTCGATCCATGCCAACTCAACAAACACCATCGGAGATACCTGTAGAGCACCTTTATAGTCACCCAGTTACGTTGCGACGTTTGATACACACAAGGCACTCCTCCGATATCCGTGAGTTGCATGATCTCATGGTCATAGGAACATATACTTGACATGCAGAAAACAGTAGCAATAAACTGACACGATCATATGCTATGTTTGTAGTTTGGGTCTTATCCATCACATCATTCTCCTAATGATGTGATCCCGTTATCAAATGACATCTCATGTCCATGGCTAGGAAACCTTAACCATCCTTTGATCAACGAGCTAGTCCATTAGAGGCATACTAGGGACATGGTTTTGTCTATGTATCCACACATGCATTTAAGTCTCCGATCAACACAATTATAGCATGGATAATAAACGATTATCATGAACAAGGAAATATGATAATAACTAATTTATTATTGCCTCTAGGGCATATTTCCAACAGTCTCCCACTTGCACTAGAGTCAATAATCTAGTTCACATCACCATGTGATTCGCATTGTTATGAATCTAACACCCAATGAGTTTTGGGGCTCGATCATGCTTTGCATGTGAGAGAGGTCTTATAGTCAACGGGTCTGCGATATTCAGATCCGTGTGTACTTTGCAAATCTCTATGTCAAACCGTAAACACTGCTACCACACTCCACTTGGTACTATTTCCAAATGGCTGCTCCACTATACGTATCCAGATTGCTACTACTAGTCATCCGGATAGGTGTTCAAGCTTTCATCGACGTAACTCTTTACGACGAACTCTTTATCACCTCCATAATCAAGAAATATTTCCTTAGTCCTCTGGTTACTAAGGATAATTCCGACCGCTGTCCAGCGATCCACTCCTGGACCACTCTTGTACCCCTTGACAGACTCATGGCAAGGCACACATAGGTGCGGTACACAGCATGGCATAATATAGAGCCTATGGCTAAGGCATAGGGGACGACATTCGTCCTTTCTCTTTCTTCTGCCGTTGTCGAGCTTTGAGTCTCACTCAACTTCACACCTTACAAATCAGACGAGAACTATTTCTCTGGCTGATCCATTTTGAACTCTTTAAAAATCTTGTCAAGGTATGCACTCATTGAAAGTCTCATCAAGCATCTTGATCTATCTCTATAGATTTTGATGCTCAACAATTAGGTAGCTTTATCCAGGTCTTCCTTTGAAAAACACTTTTCAAACAACCTTTTATGCCTTCCAGAAATTCTACATTATTTCCGATCAACAATATGTCAACCACATATACTTATCAGAAACTCTACAGTGCTCCCACTCACTTTATTGCAAATACAAGTTTCTCGTAAACTTTGTATAAACTACAGAAACTTTGATCACCTCATCAAAGTGTATATTCCAACTCAGAGATGCTTGCTTCAGTCCATAGAAGGATCACTGAAGCTTGCTCATCTTTTAGCATCCTTAGGACTGACAAAACCTTCTGGTTGTATCACATACAACCTTTCCTTAAGTAAACCGTTAAGGAAACGATGTTTTGACATACATCTGCCAGATTTCATAATTGAAAATGCAGCAACTGCTAACATAATTCCAACAGACTTTTAGCATCGCTACGAGTGAGAAAGCCTCATCGTAGTCAACTCCTTGAACTTGTCACAAACAACTTTGCAACAAGTCGAGCTTTACAAATGGTGACATTCACCATCAGTGTCTGTCTTCATTCTAAAGGTCCATTTGTACTCAACGACCTGCCGTCTAACGAGCAAGTCTACCAAAGTCTATACTTGGTTTTCATACATGGATCCTATCTCGGATTTCATGGCCTCTAACCATTCGTCGGAATCCGGGCCCATCATCGCTTCTCCATAGCTCGTAGGTTCATCGTTGTCCAACAACATGATCTCCAAGACAGAGTTGTCGTACCACTTAGGAGCAGTACACATCCTTGTCAACCCACGAAGTTCGATAGTAACTTGATCCTGAAGCTTCATGATCATCATCATTAACTTACTCTTCAACTAACGTAGGCTTCATAGAAACATCTTTCTGCGCTGCGCTACTCTCTGGTTGAACAAAGGTTTAACAACCTCATCAAGTTCTATCTTCCTCCCACTCAATTCTTTCGAGAGAAACATTTCCTCGAGAAAGGATCCGTTTAAGCAACAAACACTTTGCACTAGGATCTGAGATTGAAGGTTCACCCAACTGATCTTATGGTATTCTATGAAGATGCATTTGTCCGCCTTGGGTTCGACCTCATTAGGTGAAAACATTTTCCACTAAAGTGTCACAGCCCCAAATATTAAGAAATGACAGCTTAGGTTTCTATCAAACCATAATTCACACGGTGTCATCTCAACATATTTATATGATGCCCTATTTAAAGTGAATGTAGTTGTCTCTAATGCATAACCCCAAAAATTATAGTAGTAAAACGATAAGAGACATCACAGTATGCACTATATCAATAGAGCATGACTATGATGTTCGGACACACCATCACACCATGGTGTTCCAGGTAGCGTTAGTTGTGAAACAAATTTCACATTGTCTTAAGTTGTATGCCAAACTCGTAACTCAGATATTCACCTCCACGATCATATCGTGGTCATTTTTATCTTCTTGTCACGATGATCTTTAAACTTCACTCTGAATTTGCTTGAACCTTTCAAACGATTCAGACTTGTGTTTCATTAAGTAAATATACACTATATTTACTCAAATCATCAGTGAAGGTAAGAAAATAACGATATCCACTGCACGCTACAAGACTCACTAGATTGCATACATCAATATGTATCATTTCCAATGAATCACTTGCCCGCTCCATCCAACGGGGTCTTTTAGTCATCTTGCCCAAGAGGCATGGTTCGCATGTCTCAACCGATTCGAAATCGGATGAGTCCAAATATCCATCAGCATGGAGTTTCTACATGCGCTTTATACCAATATGACATTTAGCGGCAGTGCCACAAGTATGTGGTACTATCATTATTAACTTTGTATCTTTTGACATCAATGTTATGAACATGTGTACCACTACGATCAAGATTTCAACAAACCATTCTCACTGGGTGCATGACCATTGAAGGTATTATTCATGTAAACAGAATAACCATTATTCTCTAACTTAAATGAATAACCGTATTGCAATAAACATGATCTAATCATGTTCAAGCTCAACGCAAAACACCAAATAACATTTAGGTTCGTCACTAATCCTGAAGGTAGAGAGAGCGTGCGATGTTGATCACATCAACCTTGGAAACATTTCCAACACATATCGTCACCTCACCCTTAGCTAGTTCTCCGTTTATTCCGTACCTTTTATTTTGAGTTACTAACATTTAGCAACCGAACTGGTATCCAATACCCAGGTGCTACTAAGAGTACTAGCAAGGTACACATTAATAACTCGTATATCAAATATACTTCTATCAATGTTGCCAGCATTCTTATCTACCAAGTATCTAGGGTTGTTCCGCTTCAGCGACCGCTCACCTCATAACCGAAGCACTTAGTCTCGGGTTTGAGTTCAACTTTGGGTTGCTTCACTGGAGCAACAACTGACTTGCTATCCATGAAGTTTCCCTCCTTGCTCTTGCCCTTCTCGAAACTAGTGGTTTGATTAACCATCAACACTTGACGCTCCTTCTTGATTTCTACCTTCGCGGTGTCAAACATCGCGAACAACTCAGGGATCAACATCTCTTTCCCTGGCATTTTATAGTTCATCACCAAGTTCTAGTAGCTCAGTGACAGTGACTTGGAGAACTACATCAATCACTATCTTATTTGGAAGATCAACTCCCACTCGATTCAAGCGATTGTAGTACCCAGACAGTCTGAGCACATGCTCAACGATTGAGCTATTCTCTTTTATCTTGCAGGCAAAGAATCTCGTTGGAGATCTTATATCTCGCAACTCGGGCACGAGCCTGAGATCACAATCTTAGCTCTTAGAACATCTCATATGTTCCGTGACGTTCAAAACGTTTTGGAGCCTCAATTCTAAGCCGTAATGCATGACGCACTAAACTATCAAGTAGTCATCGAAACGTGCCTGTCAGATGTTCACAACATCTACAGTCGACGCTAGATGGGGTGGCGCACCGAGCGGTGCATTAAGGACATAAGCCTTCTGTGCAGCAATGAGGACAATCCTCAGATCATGGACCCAGTCCGCAATTTTGCTACCAACATCTTTCAATTCTATTTCTCTAGGAACATATAAAAATACAAGGGAGCCACAACGCGAGCTAGTAATCTACAACATAATTTGCAAAGACACTTTGACTATGTTCATGATAATGAGTTCAATTAATCATATTACTTAAGAACTCCCACTCAAATTGACATCCCTCCGATCATTCGAGTGATACATGATCCAAATTCACCAACTCAAGTCCGATCATCACGTGAGTTGAGGTGGCTGCAATGGTGAACATCATCATGTTGATCATATCTACTATATGACTCATGTTCGACCTTTCGGTCTCTTGTGTTTCGAGGCCATGTCTGTACATGCTAGGCTCGTCAAGTTTAACCCGAGTATTCTGCATGTGCAACACTGGCTTGCACCCGTTGTGTGTGAACGTAGAGTCTATCACACCCGATCATCACGTGGTGTCTCAACACGACGAACTTTCGCAACGGTGCACACTCGGGGAGAACACAATTTATCTTGAAATTAAGTGAGGGATCACCTTATAATGCTACCGCCGTCCTAAGCAAAACAAGGTGCATAAAAAGGATTAACATCACATGCAAATCATAAGTGACATGATATGGCCATGAACTTGTGCTTTTGATCTCCATCTAGAAAGCACCGGCATGATCTCCATCGTCACCGGCACGACACCATGATCTCCATCATCTTGATCTCCATCAATGTGTCGCCATCGGGGTTGTCACGCCCTACATGCTTCTACTACTATTGCTACCGTAGCGATAAAGTAAAGCATTACATAGCGCTTAATGATTGATACGCAGGTCATACAATAATTAAAGACAACCCTATGGCTCCTGCCGGTTGCCGTATTCAACGACATGCAAGTCATGAAATTCTATACATCACATGATCATCTCATACATCACATATATCTCATCATGTAATTGGCCATATCACATCACAACATACCCTGCAAAAACAAGTTAGACGTCCTCTAATTGTTGTTGCATGTTTTACGTGGCTGCTACGGGTATCTAGCAAGAACGATTCTCACCTACACATAAACCACAACGGTGATACATAGATTGCTTTTCAACCTTCTCAAGGACCGCCTTTGTTGAATCCGATCCAACTAAAGTGAGAGAAACTGTCACCCGCAAGCCATCTAGGCAACAAGTTGCGTCGAAGGAACCGGTCTCTCGTAAGCGTATGAGTAATGTTGGTCCGGGCCGCTTCATCTCACAATCCCGCTGAACCAAAATACGACCAAGGGAGGAAGCAATCTAAGCATCAACGCCCACAAACCTTTTGTGTTCTACTCGAGATCTCATCGAACCATCAACCTAGCTCATGATGCCACTGATGGGGAACGTCGCATGGGAAACAAAAAATTTCCTACGCACACGCAAACCTATCCATGGTGATGAGCATCTACGAGAGGGAGAGTGGATCCACATACCATTGTAGATCGCTAAGCGGGAAGCGTTAAGAAACGCGGTTGGTGTAGTCGAACATCTTCGCGATCCAAATCGCCGAGCGTCCCGCGATCTCATCACGATCCGTCCCGTGATCCAATCACGATCCGTCCCGCGAACACATCATGACCCGTCCCGCGAACTCATCACGATCCGTCTCATGATATTGATCACGATCTGTCCCGCGAACTCATCACGATCCGTTCCGTGATCACATCACGAACCGTCTCGCGATCTCGATCACGGTCCTTCCGATCTAGCGCCGAACGGACGGCACCTCCGCGTTCAGCACACGTGCAGCTTGATGACGATCTCCACCGTCTTGATCCAGCAAGAGGAGGTGGAGAGGAGAGAGAGTTCACCGGCAGCGTGACGGCGCTCCGGTGATGGTGGTGGAGTGATTCCGGCAGGGCTTCGCCTAAGCGCTGCGGAAAACCGATCTAGAGGAGAAACTGTGCACCGGTGAAACGGGTAGCACGTGGCCGGAAATTCTGTCAAAAAACCACCCAATCCACTAGTATATATAGGAGGAGAGGAGAGGAGAGTCAGCCAAGGCCTTTGGGTCGGCCGAAATAGGAGGTGGGAGCAATCCTACTTCACCTCCAATCCTAGTTGGAGTAGGATTGCCTCCTATTGGCTGATTTTCCACTTTTTGCTTTAGGACTTTCTCTCCTGCGCCATGGGCCTTTGTGGCTGTTTTCCCAGCCCACTAAGGGCTGGTTATTATTCTTCCACAGCCCATGTACCTCTTGGGGTCGAAATACCCCTCCCGGAGGCCTCCCGGTACACTCCCGGCACACCCGGTACACTCCCGGCACTCCCGGTACACTACCGATGAGCCCGAAACTTTTCCGGAAACCAAACTGGGACTTCCTATATATGAATCTTTACCTTCGGACCATTCCGGAGCTCCTCGTGACATCTGGGATCTCATCCGGGACTCCGAACAAACTTCGGTCACCACCATACATAACTCTACACTACCGAAACGTCACCGAACCTTAAGTGTGCAGACCCTGCGGGTTCGAGAACTATGTAGACATGACCGAGACACCTCTACAGTCAATAACCAATGGCGGGACCTGGACGTCCACATTGGTTCCTACATATTCTACGAAGATGTTTATCGGTCGAACCTCTATGTCAAGGATTCAGTTAATCCCGTATAACGTTCCCTTTGTTCTTCGGTATGTTACTTGCTCGAGATTCGATCATCAGTATCTCCATACCTAATTCAACCTCGTTACTGGCAAGTCTCTTTACTCGTTCCGTAATACAAGATCCCATGACTAACACCTAGCCACATTGCTTGCAAGGCTTGTTGTGATGTTGTATTACCGAGTGGGCCCTGAGATACCTCTCCGTCACACGGAGTAACAAATCCCAGTCTGGATCCATGCCAACTCAACAAACACCATCGGAGATACCTGTAGAGCACCTTTATAGTCACCCAGTTACATTGCGACGTTTGATACACACAAGACACTCCTCCGATATCCGTGAGTTGCATGATCTCATGGTCATAGGAACATATACTTGACATGCAGAAAATAGTAGCAATAAACTGACACGATCATATGCTATGTTTGTAGTTTGGGTCTTATCCATCACATAATTCTCCTAATGATGTGATCCCGTTATCAAATGACATCTCATGTCCATGGCTAGGAAACCTTAACCATCCTTTGATCAACGAGCTAGTCCATTAGAGGCATACTAGGGACATGGTTTTGTCTATGTATCCACACATGCATTTAAGTCTCCGATCAACACAATTATAGCATGGATAATAAACGATTATCATGAACAAGGAAATATGATAATAACTAATTTATTATTGCCTCTAGGGCATATTTCCAACACCGGCCGGCGGCAAATGGAGGAGTGGAGGGATAAGGGAGAAGGAGGGGTGACTGAAGGAGGGAGGAGGAAGGAGGACGGAGGAGGAAGGCGGAGCGAGGAGGGGCTGGCCGGCGGCGAATGGAGGGGTGGAAGGAGGATGGAGGAGGTGGGGCAGGAAGGAGGGAGGAGGTAGGAGGGGAGGATTACCGAGTCCAGGGAGGAGGGGGAGGTGACGGCGGCAGAAGGAGGAGGGGTAGGCGACGGCGGCGACGAGCAGCGGGGGGCAGAGAAGGAGTGACAATATGAGGGGGTGAGGGGCCGGGAGTGAGGAAGAGAGAGGAAGCGCACGGGGTGGATAAAGTTGGCATAGCAGCAGCGCGGGTTGGTACCAAGCGCTACAGCTAAGTAGAATAGCAGCAACGTTGGTTGAGCAAGGATGCTACTACTATACCTAGCCTGTCGGGAATGGTGTGTCAATTATAGTAGTAGCACGTTCTATACGTGCCACGCTACTGATATGTGTTTATTAATAGCGTTGTTGTTTTACACGCGCTACTGCTAAGTAGTAGCAGTGCCTTCTTTTAAAAAGCGCTACTGATAAGCTTGTGTGTATAAGGTTTTTCCTAATAGTGAGATATAGATATAGATTACTACAACAAACATAATACTTGTGTATACGATGAGACCAAGACAACAACAATCATTTTCTTCTGTACACGATGGAACCAAGACATGCATCATAACAACAATTAATCAACGGTAAGGTATATAAAGAATTAAGGTTATGCTCTAAATAAATTTTAAAGTTATTTACAAGAATAAATAATAGTACGGTTGGAAACTGCATATTTTCCTCATCAAATTACATACACAAATTATTTTAATCTGTGTTACGGTTGCAAAGTTATATCATGATCATGATTAATATATTCTTTGTAAATAATAAAAGATGGGAATCTAAACGGGCCGAAAACAAGATGAATTGGATCTATTGCACTAAAGTTGAACGTGATATACTAAAGTGGGCCCAGGCACGTGAGATAGCGGCTAATGTTGTTGGGTCGAAGTCCAAAGACACTTAATATTATACTACGGGTTACTTAAAGAAAATTCAAGGGCTTTTCTATAATATATATGATGAACGGGCAAAAAAACGCTTCGTACTTTATTTATAGGTATAGATATAGATATAAATATAGATATAGATATAGATATAGATATAGATATGAATATTCCCCTAAAAGGATATAGATATGGATAGAGATATAGATTACTACAACAAACATCATACTCCAGGACAACATCAATCGTTTTCTTCTTTACACGATGATACCAAGACATGCATCATAACAACAATTAATCAGTCGTAAGCTATATAGAGAACTCCCATGACCATTGATCACACTCTCCCTAGCATACCATACCATACCATAAAGGCGAGTGATAGGCGCCGATGCGGCACCGACGGAGACCTTTCGACCGGTCCTTTTTAAACCATTGGATTAATGCATTGATGGCCGTTAGATAATCATGGCACAAAGTTAACTGATTCTTTCTACCCGGAAAAAGTGGATCGTGAATAAAGTGCAGCCCACGCGCACCAACTGCTATACACCTGTGCCACTAGACATGCGTCCCCGGCTCCGGCACCGCTAGTCGCCATTGCGCTCGCCCCACATCGTCTGTTGCCGGCCTCGCCGCCGGTCATCGGCCTTGCCCGCGGTTGTAGCTCCCTCGTTGGATACACGTATGCAGCAATTTTCCTCGTCGGATCCACGCATGCAGCAACTTTCGTCCGCGGTTGTAGCTCCCTCGCTGGCGGTGGCAGCTCCAGTAGGACGCCCACAACTCCGGTAGCCGCCGGTCTCTAGTCGCAGCACCCCGGCGACGTGATCGCTTAAAAATGTTGTCCTTCTGGTTTGCTGGTTGAAACAAAAATGTCAGCCGGTAGTAGCAAAAAATCATGCTAGTTCCAGCAAAAAAACTTGTGGGTGCCGCCACCCTTTCGCCATTGAAGCAAAATCGATCACCGGTTGTAGCTTTTGTGATTGCCGATTGCACCAAAAACATTCCCTGATTTGAGCTCATGATCGTACTTCCAGCAGAAACTCTAGTCCGTCGCCCTGCGTGATTGCAACATATTTTTTTACACAGTTGTAGCACTGACTCTGCTAGTTCCAGCAAATCTCACTTCGCAAAAATCCATCGCCTTTGGTTTCCAACTTTTTTGTTCGTCGGTTCCAGCTTTTTATTTCATCGGTTGCAGCATTTTTATTAGCCGGATGCAACATTTTTATAGTAGAATAGAACTTGATGTGACTGAAGGTAGAAGAAAGCTAACAATAGGGCAAGAGGTAACTAAAGGAGAAAAAAAGGCAGCCGCGCGGGCCCATAACATACGAGCGTGAGACGCACAGCGTGGCACGGAAACTGGCGTGATATGCGTATTGTACACGTGAGAGAACGCGGCCGGCCGAAAGTTGCGTCGGTGCGCCGTATATGAACGTTTCCGTACCATAAAATGATCAAGGGAAACCCTTGTATTCGACGCGCCGGCCGAAGATTCGGCAGGTCACACGCGCATCGTGGGATGAAAAGAAATCGAACGCTCCTGTTTGTGTCTGTACCATGAGGCCCATGCACCGCTTTGCCACATCCAGCCTTATCTCTTTCACGGGAGGTGCTCAACCATTCCTTTCCCAGCACTGCATCACTTTTTCTCCCGTTTCTTCTCTCCAATCCACTTTTTTCTGTTAATCACCGGAGTGTTGTGAGACCGCCATTGGTGCCGGCAACGGCGACCACCGGCGCGGGAGCACAGCAGGGGCTTGGTGGAGCTGCAACCGCAGCGACGGGAAGCTACAACCTTGAGTTGGCGGAGCTGCAACCGATGGAGGTTTGAGTTGCATCCGATGGCACCGTGCCGGCAGTGGCAAGCTACAACAAGCTGCTATGGTAGCTACAATCATCGGTGGTGGAGCCATAGCCGACGTTTGGCCAAGCTGCATCCAACGGGGCGAAGCTGCAGCCGCAGGTTCGCCAGTGCTAGAGATGGTGATGGAATTGTGAGTCATTTGCCAAAGTGTTTTTGCTGGAACCGACATTTTTCTGCTGGAACTCTCTATTTGTTTTGCTACAACCGACCCTGGGAGCTCTTCTTTTGCTTAATTTGATTTTGTTGGAACCAACATCAAAATTTGCTATTGCTTCAACCGGCATCACAGTTTGCTACAACTAGCATCGTATTCTGTTACTATCGTGTCGCATTTTGCTACATCACACATGGCACCACAATTTTTGCTACAACCGGCAATGAAAAAAGCTACAACCAATGAACAGTTTTGCTACAACCACAGTTTTGCTATAACCACATTTTTTTGCTACAATCGGCGTTTCAATTGTTGTTGCAACCATTGCTGTATTTTGCAACCATCGGCGAGGAAATTTGCTACATCCATCGTGCATGCGCGTGGCCATCGAGAAATGTAGAAGACAACGACGAGGAAGTGCGATGATCTGGCGGTGAGAGGGTGGCCACCGGCGATGAGGGGGGCAAGATGCGCCGGGGCAGTCTTTCGAAGCAGGGTGTGCTGCTCGTCTGCGGCGGCGTGATTGGAGTTTTCGTGAAAGAAAAAAGACGTCAGGGGTGGAAAAAAGGTCGGGTTCCTACGGTCTATACGTCCACTCATCATATTAAATCGAAGGGTTAGGGCCGACCGGCCGAAATTTCGGCCGGTGCGCCCCTATTAGTGGCCAACGATCAAACAGCCAAGCCGATCAGAGCTTAGCGTGGTCGTGGAGCTCCTGGCAGCGGATGTCCATGTCCGGGAATCCGATGACGACATGATAGTCCTTATTTGTCACGGGATGTGTGCTATAATGGGCATGGAATTTGTGAGCACGACCTCATGTGTACCCTTTGATACAGTAAAATCTAAAAAGATACAAAATATTTAGGAAGTATATTTTGGGGCAAAAAAACATTTATGTTTGTTGCACGTGCGTGTAAATTTTCATGATGGAATGACATAATACTTGTGTAGGCAAACCAATCTGTGCTTGGATGGTTAGGAGGACTGTCATATTCCTTGCCCACCAGAGTTCAAGTCCTCTTGCATTTTTCTGGATTTATTTCAAGTATTTCGACGATGTACTTTCAGTTGGAGGAGACGTTCCTGTCGTTAACGAAGGCGTCTGTGGCGACGTCGTCAATCTCAAAATGATATGTCGGCTTAGTCTTTCAAAGGTGTTCATAGGGATAGAGTATACGTGCGTGCGTTCTAAGGGATGAATTGTATGCTTGTGTATGTGAACGACTTCGATTTTACTCTGCTAAAAAAACTTGTGTAGGATGACGTTTGAATGGTCCGGCGATAATCAAAGAGTTTTCCTTATGTGATATATATATAGGAATATATATATATATATATATATATATATATATATAAACTCTATTCATTACCCAGCGTGCAGAATAAGTTATTCTTCACCTGAGATAATCTTTCTATCAATTTATAAATAAATTACGCTCGGAATACAAAAAGTTACATTTATATTGAATCACGACATAAAATTTTATATAAGAAAACAAAAATATAAGGCAGAAGACCAAAAAAATTAAATTTATCATATATTTCCACTATTTTTGTATGTTTATAATTTACTTGATATAAAATATTTTTTACGCTGATTATATATATATATATATGCAGGGATCGACTATTCGTCACCCGGGTGGGGAATTCTTATTCTTCACCCCACCTTGTCACACATCAAATAGTCACCATAAAAACCAAAATGCATGTGGGGTAATATTACGGTGTGTAGTTAAGGGCTCTTAAGTCACCATGAGAAACAAATGTGTTTGCATGTCAGGTAAGATTATGACATGCATGTGTGTGGTGAGGTAAGATTATAACACGGCGGGTAAGAATTCAATGTATGTGAGATAAGATTACAACATGACAGTGAGGTAAAATTTACGACGTGTGTGAGGTAAAACTACCACATCCAAAAGAAATCATGTGGTTGCGAGTTTACACCAGGGTGAAGAATTATTTATTCTTCAACCTGGATGACACACACACACACACACATATATATATATGGAAAATACATCCTACGACCGGGTGTAGTTACTCTCATGTCTCATATACTATCATGTGGTAGTATATACTACTTTATTATTTTTAGTATATATATATACAAAGTCTATTCATCATCCAGGGTACAGAATAAGTTATTGTTCATCTGAGATAATCTTACGATCGTTAATAAATAAATTACATTTGAAATGCAAACATTTACATTTATATTGATTCATTGCGTAAAATTTGGTATAAGAAAACAAAAATATAGGTCATAAAGCTAGAAAAATCGCATTTTATGTATATTTTACACTATGTTTTTATGTTTGTAATTTTACATGACGTAAAATACTTTTTACGGTGAGTATCGTTTTTTTACAGTCTTTTTTTACGTATGAAATATAACAGAATTTACGAAACGTAAAATTATGGTGCATTGATGTGAAAATCGAGGGGGTGAAGAATAACTGTTCCTCACGCAGGGTGACGAATAGTCGATTATACCAAAACATAACTATCAATATATATATATATATATATATATATATATATATATTTGTTAGTATGTCTCATATTTTGAGCATATACTTTTTTACGTACAAATATGTACGTGTTTTATAAATATAATAAAAATATGAGTCAACTTGCAATTTTTTTTCATAGAATTCACTTTGGAATATCTTAGATATAGTATATGAACATACTAAAAATAATAAAGTAGTATATATATACTACCATATGATAATATATGAGACATGGGAGTAACTACACCCGGTCGTAGGATGTATTTTCCCTATATATATATATTATATTTGACGGAAATAAGCCTGACATATATCTGGAATGAGAAAACATTATGATTCAAAAATTAGATGCAAAAAGAGAAGGAAAAGATTTAACATTCAAAAGATATGATAATATAGATGATGCCTTATCTTGGACAAGAAAGGTATTCGGACCAGATTATTATATTGACCCAAAAGCTAAAGACTATATCCAAATGAGAAGAGGCATACCTGCTTCACAAACTCCAACAAAGGGGGAAGCATCAAGTTCTAAGAAAATAAAGAGGGAAGAATCTCCAAAATATCAAACATATAAGGAATGCCTTCTAAAGGGACTTGATCCTTTAGATAGTGAATACATCGATCAAGAATTGGATAAAAGATTTGAAGAATTTTCAAAAATAATAAAGAAGGAATTAAAATAATAAATATTAAAAGAATTAAGGAGTGAAATGGATGAAAATTTTGAAGAAATAAAGAGCGAATGTGATCAAAAATATGATTTCAATTTGCTAAATGATGAGGATAATATGGACATAGCAGGGCATGGGCAACATCCTGAATGAAGCCCAAACTGCATATATTGATATTGCTATCAATTATTCGGGCGCGGAGGACATATACCCGACCCGAATATTGATAGAAATTCCAAATATTGATAAGGTATTATCAATTGTATGAACAGGGAAGACCCTCTCGAATATTTAAGCAGTTTAAATGAAATGAATAAGAAATGTTGAATATTTAAGCAGCTTTGGCATGTATGTACGCATACACTGATACAAGGATTCCTAAAGAGGAGCTACCTATATTGTTTGTATGAGAGCAATATAGAAATAATATAGGGAAATATACCAATTAATACTTTATTTAGGTTAATATGTGATTAGGTGAAAGTGGTAGACAGATGCTTTTATCTTGAATAGTATTTACTATTCACTAGGTAGGGCACTATTCACAAAAGCGCTTTACTATTCAATACACTATTTGGAATAGTATTGTACTATTCTCAGCAATATTTAATTCTTTGGTATTATATGCTCGTTCTGTTGTCACTAAGCAGATTATATCTTAATGCAGGATCTATTTAGGGGCTGACGAGGCCAACAATACGTCCAAACGGTGTGCGCAGTGATGTAAAAATCCTACTCAGTACTCACCATATTTTTCATTATGTTGTATCAGATGTAGCTACTTACGTTCACTTAGTAGTTTTAATTGCAAATTTATTGGGTAAATTCCTATCGTCTTCCCAGGCAGTTCCACCCGAAGGGAACACTTCTCTACGGCCACAAGGTTCTCATTGAAACGCTACTCTGGGCTACACAGAGAACTACACACGTAGAGGTTTCTCCTATAGGATCCCTAGCATAAGAACTCGTCCCATAAATTCATAAATAAAAATACCAAGTGAAACCAAGAAACTACATCATTTGAACAACATAATTTACATATGGCTTTCCCTTTCGGGAGGCCCCGAAGGGATTACACAAGCTAAAGGAAATTACCTTCTAATTACCTTCTTGAGACTTACAATGCTCTGGATATTGTGGCTCTTATGGTAGGACTACTACTACTACTACTACTACTACTACTACTACTACTACTGAGCAATGAGCTTGCTAGCCGGGTTGCAACTCTTTGCTCAATCGGTGGCTAGTTCTCCTCCGTCTGGTGTTGTTTCCTCCTCGCAGCAAATGTCTCCTTTTATAGGCGAGAGGGGAGCTCTCTGGATGTCTTCCGAGAGAATGCACCTCTTTATTTTATTTGTAGTAGGGATGCATGCATGTCCCTCTAGGCTATGGATAAGAGAGATAGTGCCCCGACAAACTTCAATCTTCAGGAATCTATCAAGTCCTTGCTTTGTTCACGTGGGCAATATCTTTCCGTGAATAATTTGCTGGCTCTTCTTTTCTTCTTCGCTTGCCAGCGATGCACTTCTTCATGCCTTCAGATAGATAGCTCCTCCTTAGGAATCCTTGTGTCAGTGTATGCGTACATACATGCCAAGCTCCTCCTTAGGAATCGTTGTGTCAGTGTATGCGTACATACATGCCAAGCTCCTCCTTAGGAATCCTTGTGTCAATATATGCGTACATACATGCCAAGGCTGCTTAAATATTCAACATTGCTTATTCATCATTTAATTTAAATTGCTTAAATATTCGACATTGTTTTTTTATAGGGGTCCTCCCTGCCCATATAATTGATAATACCTTATCAATATTTGGAATTTCTATCAATATTCGGGTCGGGTATATGTCCTCCGCGCCCGAATAATTGATAGCAATATCAATATATGCAGTTTGGGCTTCATTCAGGATGTTGCCCGTGCCCTGCTATGTCCATATTATCCTCATCATTTAGCAGATTGAAATCATATTTTTGATCACATTCGCTCTTTATTTCTTCAAAGTTTTCATCCATTTCACGCCTTAATTCTTTTAATATTTCTTCTTTTAATTCCTTCTTTATTATTTTTGAAAATTCTTCAAATCTTTTATCCAATTCTTGATCTATGTATTCACTGTCTAAAGGGTCAAGTCCCTTTAGAAGGCATTCTTGATATGTTTGATATTTTGGAGATTCTTCCTTCTTTACATTCTCAGAACTTGATGCTTCCCCCTTTGTTGGAGTTGGTGAAGCAGGTATGCCTCTTCTCATTTGGATATAGTCTTTAGCTTTTGGGTCAATATAATAATCTGGTCCGAATACCTTTCTTGCCCAAGATAAGGCATCATCTATATTATCATATCTTTTGAATGTTAAATCTTTTCCTTCTCTGTTTGCATCTAATTTTTGAATCATAATGTTTTCCCATTCCAGATATATGCCAGGCTTATTTTTGAATCATAATGTTTTCCCATTCCAGATATATGCCAGGCTTATTTCCGTCAAATATGACATATAGTATTTCTCCTTTTGGTATTTCAGTCTTTCCTGACTTTGGCCATTTTTTGTTTAGTTCGTTGAAATATTCTGCCAAGCTATTCAGAATTGAAAGCATATATCCCTTTTCCTCTCTTTTGGTGGTATATTGGAACCAGAAATTATCCAATATGCAGCGTTGAACTTCATCAAGCTTGATATGAACCTTTGGCTTGAAATTGAATGTATTTGGCTGAAATACTTTCAGCCTATTTTCTTCTCCAAAGAAGATATATTCCTCCTTGGTGTGGAATAATCCTTTCCTCATCATATCTGCAAATTTGACGCACGAGAAAATATGTCAGGCAAGGCATTATCCTTTCCCTTAATATGCCCAAAAATAACTTTATATCCATTCCCAGCTATGGTGTCTTCAAATAACACCCATCTTCTGGTTGAGCTTTTCTTACTATTAATTTTATTGTAATATCGACATATGGCTTCACAGTCTGTTCGCACTGTAAATTCTTTGAATCCTAGATATAGCCTAAATGCATTTATTGCGTTTACAACTGCAAGAATTTCTCTATCAATATTATTTACTGTCTTTAACTTATAACTTCCTGACGCATATCTGCATATTTTTTCATCTGCTTTTGGAGAGTATTTATTAGGTTTTTGTTTTAATATAGCACCCCATCCTACCTTAGATGCATCTGTTTCAATTATAAAATAATTGTCTTCTAGAGGCAATTCTAGGGGTTTTAAATTCCTGACCTTTTCCTTGATGGCTTTTACTAATTTTATATCTTCAGAATTGAAATATTTTTGACCATTTTTTCTTAATTTAGCATCTAAAGGTCCTGCTAGCTTTGCTAAGTTATCTATATAATTTCGTGCATAATTTACAATTCCTAAGAACTGTTGTAAAACCTTTTTGTCACTCATATTATCAGGAAACTCTAATATTTTCTTTGCAATATGGTCTTGTAAATAAATCTTTCCTTCCCCTATTTCATGACCAAGGAAATTTATTTTTTCTTTGCAAATTTCCATCTTCTTTTTGGATAATATGAGCCCATTTTGTTCTACTTTTCGAAAGAATACTTCAAGATGCGCTATATGCTCTTTGTATGATTTTGAGAATACTAACAAATCATCTACGTGTACCAATATAAATGCTTGATTCTCATTAAATATATTTTGCATTTTTCTTTGAAATACTGCAGGGGCATTTTTTAGACCTAATGGCATTACTAGCCATTCATAATGGCCTTGTGGACAAGTAAATCCTGTCTAGGGAATAGATTCTTCAGCCATTTTTACTTGCCAAAATCCTGCCTTTAAGTCGAATTTAGAGAAATATTTACTTCCTTGTATTCTTTTAATCCATTCCTGCTTATTGGGTATATTGTATGCATCGTCAACCGTATTATCATTAAGCCTCTTAAAATTAATCACCATTCTAGATTTACCTCTAACTTCTTCAACATGATTTCTAACTATAAAAGCAGCAGATCGATGAGGACTTCTACTTTATCTTATAGCTTTTAATTTTAATAACTCTTCAATATGCATTTTGAATTCTTCTATATCCTTTGGGGTAGCTTCTATTGGTCCTGATTTAATTATATAATCTGGATTTATGATATTAATTTTGCAAACCATAGAGTTCTTTTCCCAATGTTTCATTGGTATTTCCCCAATAATCTGTATGCTTTCTAGCCTTTGCACAATCTTATCTATATCTTTTTTGGACTTTATATCTCTATACCAATTTGGCAAAAATGATTGTAACCCGATGCATTCTGTACATGTATTTTCTATATGATATTCTTCTATGGTCTCACTAAGTTCTTCGTCTTTACAGAATTCAAGCGGATCTGGACTTGTGCTATACTCGTCTTTAGATATTTCAACATATTGCACGGACTTACTTTGTTTTCGTACTTCAGATATGTATGGAACATTATCTTGATAAGGGATAAATGTTACCCCTTCTTCATGTATGATTGTGGTTTGTAAAGATTGTTGTAAAAATCTTAACCCTATTATCATGTCATCATTAATTACTGACAAATCTCTTATTGTAATTTCATCTATTATATATTTTGTGCCTTTTATGTAAGCTTCAATATTATATGCCAACTGGTTATGGATTTTCTTTATTCCTGACATATCAGTAGATACTTCAGCCTTATTATCATCTATAGTTTCAACTATTTCAGGACATCTCATAGAATATTTATCATGGATGATGTTCTTAGTGCAACCAGTATCTAATAGTGCCAGTATTTTATATGAAATATTTGGCTTCAGAACAACCCTAACTGGGATCCTTATCCCTAACACTTCTTTGAATGGTAATCGAACAATATATTTGTTTCCAAAATTAGTAATTGCATCTTTCAATTGTATTAATTTGTCATCTTTTTTATCTCTTACTGTTACCATCTGCTCTTTCATTTCCGTGTTTTTGGATCATCATTATTATTATTATGCTCTTTACTATTTTCTAACTCATCTTTAAGTTTTTCTAGCTCTGCTTCTAGCTTATTTATTCTATTTTCTAAATTTCTAACCCTCCTGGATAGTATTCATTCTTCTGCTTCTAGTTCTATTTCCTGTCTCCACTTTTGATTATTGGCTTTTAGACATGAGGTACAGGCTTGTTTTAAGCACAAGCTACATGTGAACCTATTATCTTGGCTTGGATAATATATACAAAAAGCACATTTTATATTATAATCACCCTTTCCTCTAATCCAATCATGTTCACAATCTACCTGGTTCATCATTTCAATTTTTAAACCGGCTAAATCATCTATTAGGTCTATTTCATCTTCACTTGATTCATATTCTGGAGTCTCATTTTCTACCTCATCTGTCTCTATGATTGAATATATTGACTCATCATCTTTTATTTCATCATCACATACTAATATATTCTCATTAACACTATCTATAATTAAAACTCTCTCTTGTTCTTCATATTTGCTGGAGTACCTTTTCTGGTCTTTATTGGGGCAAGTTCTACTTAGATGATCAGGAGAGTTGCATATGAAACACCTGCATGTTTTATCATAGGTTTTCTTAGGATTATATCTTCTTACATTTCTTTTATGCAAGAATGGGGCTCTATTGTCTAACCTTCTTAAGAAATATATTTTCTTTGTCCTAAAATTTCTATTATCTCTCCTTTTTGGTTTATAATATTTGTTTTTCCTATGCCTTTCTTCTCCATATGTTAGTGGTATTTGGACTATATTATTGCAGAAATTATAGTCTGATTTCTTCATAGATCTTTGGGATTCAATACTAGTACATACCTTTCTTAATTGTTTGACAACAAATGTTACGGCCTGAGATATATTTATCACATTTCCTGCTATTTCTTTTTTATATTCCTCAAATATTATTGACCCTAAAGGCTCTGGCAACTTATTAAAGTATCTTTCTACTACACCTACATTAAAACCTTGTTTTGTGGTAGTAGCATTATATAGGTAATGCTGGGAAAATTCTTTTATTCCTTTCCAGCTTGTTAATGTTAATTTTTCAATCTCTCTTAGTCTTTCATTTTGTAATGAGGTGTGTCCTAACTCTGGATCTGCTGCTATGATCATATTTGAGATAACATTTGCAAAGTTATTAGGATTACTTCCTGCCCTTTTTAATTCTTCATATTGACTAGGGTATGATTCTACCCATTGTTCCCATAAAACTTTTACAGATTCTCCTAAAAATGTTTGAATATATGTTAACATATCTTCTACCTTAGTGCCTATATTATACTGGTTTTGTATATATTTTTGCACTATTAAACCTTTCCATATGCTGATTATATTTGGCCAATCTATTGGGTCATGAGCGGATAAGTTTAATATAGCGCCATCATTTATATAATTTTGAAATTGCACTGGTTTTTCAAAATCTCTTCTTTTAGTACCCATATATCTATATTGTCCTGGGATATATGTAGGTTGATAATCATCTTTTTCTGGAGGCCATTGTGCAGCTGATCTACTAGGTCTCTCTCTTTCTCCTTCTCTTTTTACTGAGGACTCTCCATATCCCTTTCTTCTTTTATTACTACTTTCTACTTCCATAGCTTCCATTGCATTATCTAAATTATGAAGCTCCACGTCATCTAGTGAGTTATAAAAATCACTATTTTGTTCTGAATCATCATATCTTTCATCTTCTAACCACATTAATTTCTCTTCCTCCTCATAACTTTCTAGTAATAACTTATTATTAATATCCCATTGCACTTCTTCACTAATAACTTCTTCTTTTTGAACAATATTCTTATCTTTATTATTATTATTAATGATAACATTTTTATTAATAATAGCAGCTGCCTTTCTTTCTGTAGATGCTATAATTTTATCTTCTATGGTTGAACTACTAGTGGCAAACTTTTTATCATTTAGTTTCTTTAACCTTGCAATTTCTCTAATAATAAACAGTTCTCTTTCCCTTATTTTAGGCCAATCATTTGTCATAGAATGACTATATTCCCATTCAATGTGCTTTAGCTTCTTTTCCCAATGATTTATTTCATCATCTAAATTAGCCTTTTCCATGCATTCAGATACACCTTTATTTTTATCATCATTAATTTCTGATTCTGACATAAAAGATTCAGAGTCTTCTATTGATGCAGCTTTATAATTCATAAATCGAATACTGCTACCTCCTTCACAATTTTGATAGCTTATGCAGCTTTCCGGTTGCCTTAATTCTTTCTTCTCTATTAATTCACCTATTTTCCATTCTTTGCCTGCTCTTTCTTCAGAGCCAATTTTAAGAGGATTCATAAATTTTATACCTTTAGATTTCATACTATTAATTACGCCATTCACATTTACTCTATATCTGGAGCTACTTCTATTAGTAAGCCTTCCTATAAATTCTATGCTTACTAGCAAGTTTGTTCCTTTAAAATCTTCCTAACCTTTAGTTTGAAAACCAAAACTCATTTTTTTCAATAAATTCTTTTACAGGCATCATTAGGTCTGGAGCTATATAGGTTATTAATCTATTTTCGTTCATGTCTCCTTCTAAAAATCCTAATGCTGCTTTTTCTATTGATTCCCATCTTCTATCTAATAGGGTTATTAAAACCTTTGCACCTAATTTCTTCCTTGTCATACCTTTTACTCCTATTATATACATACCTTGATGAATGTACTTGTAACCACAATATTTTAGCTCATTTTCAATATTTTGGCTTACAATTCTTAAATCTACCGGATGTGTCAACACACTTTGTTGGGGAACGTCGCATGGGAAACAAAAATTTTCCTACGCACACGCAAACCTATCCATGGTGATGAGCATCTACGAGAGGGAGAGTGGATCTACGTACCCTTGTAGATCGCTAAGCGGGAAGCGTTAAGAAACGCGGTTGGGGTAGTCGAACATCTTCCCGATCCAAATCGCCGAGCGTCCCGCGATCTCATCACGATCCGTCACGTGATCCAATCACGATCCGTCCCGCGAACACATCATGATCCGTCCCGCAAACTCATCACGATCCATCTCACGATCTGTCTCGCGAACTCATCACGATCCGTTCCGTGATCACATCACGAACCGTCTCGCGATCTCGATCACGGTCCTTCCGATCTAGCGCCGAACGGACGGCACCTCCGCGTTCAGCACACGTGCAGCTTGATGACGATCTCCACCATCTTGATCCAGCAAGAGGAGGTGGAGAGGAGATAGAGTTCACCGGCAGCATGACGGCGCTCCGGTGATGGTGGTGGAGTGATTCCGGCAGGGCTTCGCCTAAGCGCTGCGGAAAACCGATCTGGAGGAGAAACTGTGCACCGGTGAAACGGGTAGCACGTGGCCAGAAATTCTGTCCAAACAGCACCCAATCCACCAGTATATAAAGGAGGGAGAGAGAGGAGGGCTGGTGCAAGGAAAAACTCCAATAGAAGTCGGCCAAACTAGAGGGGGAGGAGTCCTACTCCTCCTCCACTCCTAGTAGGAGTAGGACTCTTCCTTTTTAGCCTTTTTTCCACCTTTTCCTTTAGGACTTTTGCCTCCTGCACCATGGGCCTTGGTGTGGCTGTTTTTCCAGCTCACTAAGGGCTGGTTATTATTATCCCACAGCCCATGGACCTCTTGGGGTCGAAATACCCCTCCCGGAGGTCCCCCGGTACACTACCGGCACTCCCGGTACACTACCGATGTGCCCGAAACTTTTCCGGCGACCAAACTGGGACTTCCTATGTATGAATCTTTACCTCCGGACTATTCCGGAGCTACTCGTGACGTCCGAGATCTCATTAGGGACTCCAAATAACCTTCAGTCACCACCATACATAACTCTACACTATCGAAATGTCACCAAACCTTAAGTGTGCAGACCCTGCGGGTTCGAGAACTATGTAGACATGACCGAGACACCTCTACGGCCAATAACCAATGGCGGGACCTGGACGTCCACATTGGTTCCTACATATTCTACGAAGATCTTTATCGGTCGAACCTCTATGTCAAGGATTCAGTTAATCCCATATAACGTTCCCTTTGTTCTTCGGTATGTTACTTGCCCGAGATACGATCGTCGGTATCTCTATACCTAGTTCAACCTTGTTATTGGAAAGTCTCTTTACTCGTTCCGTAATACAAGATCCCGTAACTAACAATTAGTCACATTGCTTTCAAGGCTTATTGTGATGTTGCATTACCGAGTGGGCCCCGAGATACCTCTTCGTCACACGGAGTAACAAATCCCAGTCTCGATCCATGCCAACTCAACAGACACCATCGGAGATACCTGTAGAGCACCTTTATAGTCACCCAGTTACGTTGTGACGTTTGATACACACAAGGCACTCCTTCGATATCCGTGAGCTGCATGATGTCATGGTCATAGGAACATATACTTGACATGCAGAAAACAGTAGCAATAAACTGACACGGTCATATGCTATGTTTGTAGTTTGGGTCTTATCCATCACATAATTCTCCTAATGATGTGATCCCGTTATCAAATGACATCTCATGTCCATGGCTAGGAAACCTTAACCATCCTTTGATCAACAAGCTAGTCCATTAGAGGCATACTAGGGACATGGTTTTGTTTATGTATCCACACATGCATTTAAGTCTCCGATCAATACAATTATAGCATGGATAATAAACGATTATCATGAACAAGGAAATATGATAATAACTAATTTATTATTGCCTCTAGGGCATATTTCCAACAGTCTCCCACTTGCACTAGAGTCAATAATCTAGTTCACATCACCATGTGATTCGCATTGTTAACATCACCATGTGAATCTAACACCCAATGAGTTCTGGGGCTCGATCATGCTTTGCATGTGAAAGAGGTCTTATAGTCAACGGGTCTGTAACATTCAGATCCGTGTGTACTTTGAAAATCTCTATGTCAAACCGTAAACACTGCTACCACACTCCACTTGGTGCTTTTCCAAATGGCTGCTCCACTATACGTATCCAGATTGCTACTACGAGTCATCCGGATTAGTGTTAAAGCTTGCATCGACATAACTTCTTACGACGAACCCTTTATCACCTCCATAATCGAGAAACAATTCCTTTAGTCTTTTATTTACTAAGGATAATGTTGACCGTTGTCCAGTGATCCACTCCTGGATCAATCTTGTACCCCTTGACGGACTCCTGGCAAGGCACCTATAAGTGCGGTACACAGCATGACATACTATACAGAGCCTATGGCTAAGGCATAGGGGACGACGTTCGTCCTTTCTCCTTTTTTTCTGCCGTGGTCGAGCTTTGAGTCTCACTCAACTTCACACCTTACAAATCAGGCGAGAACTCTTTCTCTGACTGATCCATTTTGAACTCTTTCAAAATCTTTGTCAAGGTATGTACTCATTGAAAGTCTCATCAAGTCATCTTTGATCTATCTCTATAGATCTTGATGCTCAACAATTAGGTAGTTTTATCCATGTTTTACTTTGAAAATCACTTTACAAATAACTGTTTATGCTTTCCAGAAATTCTACATTATTTCTGATCAACAATATGTCATCCACATATACTTATCAGAAATTCTATAGTTCTCCCACTCACTTTATTGTAAATAAAAGTTTCTCGTAAACTTTGTATAAACATCAAAACTTTGATCACCTCATCAAAGCGTACATTCCTACTCCAAGATGCTTGCTTTAGTCCATAGAAGGACCACTGAAGCTTGCACGCCTTTTAGCATCCTTAGGACTGACAAAACCTTCTGGTGGTATCACATACAAACTTTCCTCAATTAAACCGTTAAGGAAACAATGTTTTGACATCCATCTGCCAGATTTCATAATTGAAAAATGCAGCAACTGCTAACATAATTCCAACAGACTTTAGCACCGCTACGAGTGAGAAAGTCTCATCGTAGTCAACTCCTTTGAACTTGTCACAAACAACTTTGAAACAAGTCGAGCTTTACAAACGGTGACATTCACCATCAGCGTCTATCTTCATTTTAAAGATCCATTTGTACTCAACGACCTGCTGTCCAACGAGCAAGTCTACCAAAGTCTATACTTTGTTTTCATACATGGATCCTATCTCGGATTTCATGGCCTCCAACCATTTGTCGGAATCCAGGCCCATCATCGCTTCTCCATAGCTCGTAGGTTCATCGTTGTCCAACAACATGACCTCCAAGACAGGGTTGCCATACCGCTCAGGAGAAGTACACATCCTTGTCGACCTACAAAGTTCGATAGTAACTTGATCCTGAAGCTTCATGATCATCATCATTAACTTCCTCTTCAACTAACGTAGGCTTCACAGAAACATCTTTCTGAGCTACGCTATTCTCTTGTTGAACAAAGGTTTAACAACCTCATCAAGTTCTATCTTCCTCCCACTAAATTCTTTTGAGAGAAACTTTTTCTCGAGAAAGGACCCAGTTTTAGCAACAAACACTTTGCACTCGGATCTGAGATAGAAGGCATACCCAACTGTTCTTAGGGTATTCTATGAAGATACATTTGTCCGCTTTGGGTTCTAGCTTATTATGTGAAAACATTTTCCACGCAAGCATTGCAGCCCCAAACATGAAGAAATGATAGCTTAGGTTTCTGTCAAACCATAATTCATATGGTGTCATCTCAACAGATTTAGATGGTGCCCTATTTAAAGTGAATGTAGTTGTCTCTAATGCATAACCCCAAAATTATAGTAGTAAAACGATAAGAGACATCATAGCACGCACCATATCCAATAGAGCATGACTATGATGTTCGGACACACCATCACACTATGGTGTTCCAGGTGGCGTTAGTTGTGAAACAAATTTCACATTGTCTTAAGTTGTATGCCAAACTCGTAACTCATATATTCACCTCCACGATCATATCGCATTCATTTTTATCTTCTTGTCACGATGATCTTAAACTTCACTCTCAATTTTCTTGAACCTTTCAAACGATTCAGACTTGTGTTTCATTAAGTAAATATACACTATATCTACTCAAATCATCAGTGAAGGTAAGAAAATAACGATATCCACTGCACGCTACGAGACTCACTGGATTGCATACATCAACATGTATCATTTCCAATGAATCACTTGCCCGCTCCATCCAACGGGGTCCTTTAGTCATCTTGCCCAAGAGGCATGGTTCACATGTCTCAAGCGATTCGAAATCGAATGAGTCCAAATATCCATCAGCATGGAGTTTCTACATGCGCTTTATACCAATATGACATTTAGCGGCAGTGCCACAAGTATGTGGTACTATCATTATTAACTTTGTATCTTTTGACATCAATGTTATGAACATGTGTACTACTACGATCAAGATTTCAACAAACCATTCTCACTGGGTGCATGACCATTGAAGGTATTATTCATGTAAACAGAATAATCATTAGTCTCTAACTTAAATGAATAATCGTATTGCAATAAACATGATCTAATCATGTTCATGCTCAATGCAAAACACGAAATAACATTTATTTAGGTTCATCACTAATCCTGAAGGTAGAGAGAGCGTGCGATGTTGATCACATCAACCTTGGAAACACTTCCAACACATATCATCACCTCACCCTTAGCTAGTTCTCCGTTTATTCCGGAGCTTTTATTTCGAGTTACTAACATTCAGCAACCGAACCGGTATCCAATACCCAGGTTCTACTAAGAGTACTAGCAAGGTACACATTAATAACTCGTATATCAAATATACTTCTATCAATGTTGCCAGCCTTCTTATCTACCAAGTATCTAGGGTTGTTCCGCTTCAGCGACCGCTCACCTCATAACAGAAGCACTTAGTCTCGGGTTTGAGTTCAACTTTGGGTTGCTTCACTGGAGCAGCAACTGACTTGCTATCCATGAAGTTTCCCTCCTTGCTCTTACCCTTCTCGAAACTAGTGGTTTGATTAACTATCAACACTTGACACTCCTTCTTGATTTCTACCTTCGCGGTGTCAAACATCGCGAACAGCCCAGGGATCAACATTTCTTTCCCTGGCATTTTATAGTTCATCACCAAGTTCTAGTAGCTCAGTGACAGTGACTTGGAGAACTACATCAATCACTATCTTATCTGGAAGATCAACTCCCACTCGATTCAAGCGATTGTAGTATCCAAACAGTCTGAGCACATGCTCAATGATTGAGCTATTCTCTTTCATCTTGCAGGCAAAGAATCTCGTTGGAGATCGTATATCTTGCAACTCGGGCATGAGCCTGAGATCACAATCTCAGCTCTTAGAACATCTCATATGTTCCGTGACGTTCAAAACGTTTCGGAGCCTCAATTCTAAGCCGTAATGCATGATGCACTAAACTATCAAGTAGTCATCGAAACGTGCCTGTCAGATGTTCACAACATCTACAGACGACGCTAGATGGGGTGGCGCAACGAGCGGTGCATTAAGAACATAAGCCTTCTGTGCAGCAATGAGGACAATCCTCAGATCACGGACCCAGTCCACAATTTTGCTACCAACATCTTTCAATTCTATTTCTCTAGGAACATATAAAAATACATGGGAGCTACAGCGCGAGCTAGTAATCTACAACATAATTTGCAAAGACACTTTGACTATGTTCATGATAATGAGTTCAATTAATCATATTACTTAAGAACTCCCACTCAAATTGACATCCCTCCGATCATTCGAGTGATACATGATCCAAATTTACCAACTCAAGTCCGATCATCACGTGAGTTGAGGTGGCTGCAATGGTGAACATCATCATGTTGATCATATCTACTATATGACTCATGTTCGACCTTTCGGTCTCTTGTGTTCCGAGGCCATGTATGTACATGCTAGGCTCGTCAAGTATAACCTGAGTGTTCTGCGCGCGCAAATCTGGCTTGCACCCGTTGTATGTGAACGTAGAGTCTATCATACCCGATCATCACGTGGTGTCTCAACACGACGAACTTTCGCAACGGTGCACACTCGGGGAGAACACAGTTCATCTTGAAATTCAAGTGAGGGATCACCTTATAATGCTACCGCCGTACTAAGCAAAACAAGGTGCATCAAAGGATTAACATCTCATGCAATTCATAAGTGACATGATATGGCCATGAACTTGTGTTTAATATCTCCATCTTGGAAACACCGACATGATCTCCATCGTCACCGGCACAAGACCATGATCTCCATCAATGTGTTGCCATTGGGGTTGTGGCGCCAGCCCTGCTTCTACTTCTATTGCTACCGCTTAGCGATAAAGTAAAGCATTACATATCGCCTAATGATTGACACGCAGGTCATACAATAATTAAAGACAACCCTATGGCTCCTGCCGGTTGCCGTACTCAACGACATGCAAGTCGTGAAATTCTATACATCACATGATCTTCTCATACATCACATATATCTCATCATGTAATTGGCCATATCACATCACAACATACCCTGCAAAAACAAGTTAGACGTCCTCTAATTGTTGTTGCATGTTTTACGTGGCTGCTACGGGTATCTAGCAAGAACGATTCTCACCTATGCATAAACCACAACGGTGATACATAGATTGCTTTTCAACCTTCTCAAGGACCGCCTTTGTCGGATCCGATCCAACTAAAGTGAGAGAAACTGTCACCCGCAAGCCATCTAAGGAACAAGTTGCATCGAGGGAACCGGTCTCTCGTAAGCGTACGAGTAATGTTGGTCCGGGCCGCTTCATCTCACAATCCCGCTGAACCAAAATCCGACCAAGGGAGGAAGCAATCTAAGCATCAACGCCCATAAACCTTTTGTGTTCTACTCGAGATCTCATCGAACCATCAACCTAGCTCATGATGCCACTGTTGGGGAACATCGCATGGGAAACAAATTTTTTCCTACGCACACGCAAACCTATCCATGGTGATGAGCATCTACGAGAGGGAGAGTGGATCTACGTACCCTTGTAGATTGCTAAGTGGGAAGCGTTAAGAAACGCGGTTGGTGTAGTCGAACATCTTCGCGATCCAAATCGCCGAGCGTCCCGCGATCTCATCACGATCCGTCACGTGATCCAATCACGATCCGTCCCGCGAACACATCATGATCCGTCCTGCAAACTCATCACGATCCGTCTCATGATCTGTCCCGCGAACTCATCACGATCCGTTCTGTGATCACATCACGAACCGTCTCGCGATCTCGATCACGGTCCTTCCGATCTAGCGCCGAACGGACGTCACCTCCGCGTTCAGCACACGTGCAGCTTGATGACGATCTCCACCATCTTGATCCAGCAAGAGGAGGTGGAGAGGAGAGAGAGTTCACCGGCAGCGTGACGGTGCTCCGATGATGGTGGTGGAGTGATTCCGGCAGGGCTTCGCCTAAGCGCTGCGGAAAACCGATCTGGAGGAGAAACTATGCACCGGTGAAACGGGTAGCACGTGGCCGGAAATTCTGTCCAAACAGCACCCAATCCACCAGTATATAAAGGAGGGAGAGAGATGAGGGCTGGTGCAAGGAAAAACTCCAATAGGAGTCGGCCAAACTAGAGGGGGAGGAGTCCTACTCCTCCTCCACTCCTAGTAGGAGTAGGACTCTTCCTTTTTAGCCTTTTTTCCACCTTTTCCTTTAGGACTTTTGCCTCCTGCGCCATGGGCCTTGGTGTGGCTGTTTTTCCAGCTCACTAAGGGCTGGTTATTATTCTCCCACAGCCCATGGACCTCTTGGGGTCGAAATACCCCTCCCGGAGGTCCCCCGGTACACTACCGGCACTCCCGGTACACTACCGATGAGCCCGAAACTTTTCCGGCGACCAAACTGGGACTTCCTATATATGAATCTTTACCTCCGGACTATTCCGGAGCTCCTCGTAACGTCCGGGATCTGATTAGGGACTCCGAACAACCTTCGGTCACCACCATACATAACTCTACACTACCGAAACGTCACCAAACCTTAAGTGTGCAGACCCTACGGGTTCGAGAACTATGTAGACATGACCAAGACACCTCTACGGCCAATAAGCAATGGAGGGACCTGGACGTCCACATTGGTTCCTACATATTCTACGAAGATCTTTGTCGGTCGAACCTCTATGTCAAGTATTCAGTTAATCCCATATAACGTTCCCTTTGTTCTTCGGTATGTTACTTGCCCGAGATACGATCGTCGGTATCTCTATACCTAGTTCAACCTTGTTACTGGCAAGTCTCTTTACTCATTCCGTAATACAAGATCCCGAAACTAACAATTAGTCACATTGCTTGCAAGGCTTATTGTGATGTTGCATTACCGAGTGGGCCCCGAGATACCTCTCCGTCACACGGAGTAACAAATCCCAGTCTCGATCCATGCCAACTCAACAGACACCATCGGAGATACCTATAGAGCACCTTTATAGTCACCCAGTTACGTTGCGACGTTTGATACACACAAGGAACTCCTTCGATATCCGTGAGTTGCATGATCTCATGGTCATAGGAACATATACTTGACATGCAGAAAACAGTAGCAATAAACTGACACGGTCATATGCTATGTTTGTAGTTTGGGTCTTATCTATCACATAATTCTCCTAATGATGTGATCCCGTTATCAAATGACATCTCATGTCCATGGCTAGGAAACCTTAACCATCCTTTGATCAACGAGCTAGTCTATTAGAGGCATACTAGGGACATGGTTTTGTCTATGTATCCACACATGCATTTAAGTCTCCGATCAATACAATTATAGCATGGATAATAAAATATTTTCATGAACAAGGAAATATGATAATAACTAATTTATTATTGCCTCTAGGGCATATTTCCAACACACTTAACTCCACTTCTCTGGATATTCTATATAGACCACTCTTACTCTCAAACATACCCATGTGATATACTTGTTGCGGCTTTATTTTTCTTAGGGTATCTTTCTGGTATCTTTCTAGATCTCTTTGTATATCTATAACTTCTTCAATGCTATCAATATCATCAGCTTTGCATGATAGTCTATGCTTCATGGCTAGAGGTCTTGAATCTTGCCTTACTAATTGGAGCGTTTTGTCTCTTCTAAGGAAGCCTTTAGATACATCCATTTTTTTGAATTAATATTTCTAGCAGAGGCAATTATTCCGGATGATGAAAGCACAATTTCTTTGTTGTTTTGAACGCTATTGAGTTTATTTAAAATCTGGATTAGCAATTGGAGGATAGTGTTATTTTGTCTTATTATAATTTTGGAGTCTTCTTTTGGCGAATCGTGATCAGAGAATCCGACAGGAGGTGACAGGTATTTGGCTACTTCGTTTAGTGCTTGAGTATATTCAGTCATATAATTATGATATAATCAAAGTTTTAACCTCTTGCACCAAATTTTTTATTTCAAGTATATCTTGTCTTGTTTCAGTGCATGGGAGTGCTTCTTTACCTTTACTTATGTAATGGCCTATTGATAACACTTCTTCTATAATATAATTGTTATTTTTGCACACTGTATTCTGTCTTGCTTTTGCTTCCTCTAGCTTATGTAAAGCTAGATCAATTTTACTATTCAACCCTGAATACTTATCAGCAAGTTTCTGGTATTCTTTAAATAGATTTTCAAATTTTTGGTCTAAAATATCTTGTCTTTTTCCCCAAGATATGTAAAAGTTATATATCAAATCGACGACTGTATTTAACTGGCTATGAGATGTATGCCAGATATGCTCTTCAGATGGGTTTACTCTACACCTTACATTTAGATTTTCTTTAGTATTTATTACTTTACCTACGCTAACTTCTAAGTTTAAATATTTTAATCTTTCAATGATTAAACGATGGACCTGATACCAACAATATAGCAATAATATAGGGAAATATACGAATTAATACTTTATTTAGGTTAATATGTGATTAGGTGAAAGTGGTAGACAGATGCTTTTATCTTGAATAGTATTTACTATTCACTAGGTAGGGCACTATTCACAAAAGCGCTTTACTATTCAATACACTATTTGGAATAGTATTGTACTATTCTCAGCAATATTTAATTCTTTGGTATTATATGCTCGTTCTGTTGTCACTAAGCAGATTATATCTTAATGCAAGATCTATTTAGGGGCTGGCGAGGCCAACAATATGTCCAAACGGTGTGCGCAGTGATGTAAAAATCCTACTCAGTACTCACCATATTTTTCATTATGTTGTATCAGATGTAGCTAGTTACGTTCACTTAGTAGTTTTAATTGCAAATTTACGAGGTAAATTCCTATCGTCTTCCCAGGCAGTTCCACCCGAAGGGAACACTTCTGTACGGTCACAAGGTTCTCATTCAAACGCCACTCTCGGCTACACAGAGAACTACACACGCAGAGGTTTCTCCTATAGGATCCCTAGCATAAGAACTCGTCCCATAAATTCATAAATAAAAATACCAAGTGAAACCAAGAAACTACATCATTTCAACAACATAATTTACATATGGCTTTCCCTTTCGGGAGGCCCCGAAGGGATTACACAAGCTAAAGGAAATTACCTTCTAACTACCTTCTTGAGCCTTACAATGCTCTGGATATTGTGGCTCTTATGGCAGGACTACTACTACTACTACTACTACTACTACTACTACTACTACTACTACTACTACTACTGAGCAATGAGCTTGCTAGCTAGGTTGCAACTCTTTGCTCTATCGGTGGCTGGTTCTCCTCCGTCTGGTGTTGTGTCCTCCTCGCAGCAAATGTCTCCTTTTATAGGCGAGAGGGGAGCTCTATGGATGTCTTCCAGGAGAATGCACCTCTTTATTTTATTTGTAGTAGGGATGCATGCGTGTCCCTCTAGGCTATGGATAAGAGAGATAGTGCCTTGACAAACTTCAATCTTCAGGAATCTATCAAGTCTTTGCTTTGTTCACGTGGGCAATGTCTCTCTATGAATAATTTGCTGGCTCTTCTTTTCTTCTTCGCTTGCCAGCAATGCACTTCTTCATGCCGTCAGATGGGTAGCTCCTCCTTAGGAATCCTTGTATCAGCGAATGTTATCTCAAATATGATCATAGCAGAAGATCCAGAGTTAGGACACACCTCATTACAAAATGAAAGACTAAGAGAGATTGAAAAACTAACATTAACAAGCTGGAAAGGAATAAAAGAATTTTCCCAGCATTACGTATATAATGCTACTACCGCAAAACAAGGTTTTAATGTAGGTGTAGTAGAAAGATACTTTAATAAGTTGCCAGATCCTTTAGGGTCAATAATATTTGAGGAATATAAAAAAGAAACAGCAGGAAATGTGGTAAATATATCTCAGGATGTAACATTTGTTTTCAAACAATTAAGAAAGGTATGTACTAGTATTCAAGCCCAAAGATCTATGAAGAAATCAGACTATAATTTCTGCAATAATATAGTCCAAATACCACTAACATATGGAGAAGAAAGGCATAGGAAAAACAAATATTATAAACCACAAAGGAGAGATAATAGAAATTTTAGAACAAAGAAAAGATATTTCTTAAGAAGGTCAGACAATAGAGCCCCATTCTTGCATAAAAGAAATGTAAGAAGATATAATCCTAAGAAAACCTATGATAAAACATGCAGGTGTTTCATATGCAACTCTCCTGATCATCTAAGTAGAACTTGCCCCAATACAGACCAGAAAAGGTACTCCAGTAAATATGAAGAACAAGAGAGAGTTTTAATTATAGATAGTGTTAATGAGAATATATTAGTATGTGATAATGAAATAAAAGATGATGAGTCAATATATTCAATCATAGAGATAGATGAGGTAGAAAATGAGACTCCAGAATATGAATCAAGTGAAGATGAAATATACCTAATAGATGATTTAGCCGGTTTAAAAATTGAAATGATGAACCAGGTAAATTGTGAACACGATTGGATTAGAGGAAAGGGTGATTATAATATAAAATGTGCTTTTTGTATATATTATCCAAGCCAAGATAATAGGTTCACATGTAGCTTGTGCTTAAAACAAGCTTGTACCTCATGTCTAAAAGCCAATAATCAAAAGTGGAGACAGGAAATAGAACTAGAACCAGAAGAACGAATACTATCCAGCAGGGTTAGAAATTTAGAAAACAGAATAAATAAGCTAGAAGCAGAGCTAGAAAAACTTAAAGATGAGTTAGAAAATAGTAAAGAGAAAAATAATAATAATGTTGCAAAAAACACGGAAATGAAAGAGCAGATGGTAACAGTAAAAGATAAAAAAGGTGACAAATTAATACAATTGAAAGATGCAATTACTAGTTTTGGAAACAAATATATTGTTCGATTACCATTCAAAGAAGTGTTAGGGATAAGGATCCCAATTAGGGTTGTTCTGAAGCCAAATATTTCTTATAAAATACTGGCACTATTAGATACTGGTTGCACTAAGAACATCATCCATGATAAATATTTTATGAGATGTCCTGAAATAGTTGAAACTATAGATGATAATAAGGCTGAAGTATCTACTGATATGTCAGGAATAAAGAAAATCCATAACCAGTTGGCATATAATATTGAAGCTTACATAAATGGCACAAAATATATAATAGATGAAATTACAATAAGAAATTTGTCAGTAATTAATGATGACATGATAATAGGGTTAAGATTTTTACAACAATCTTTACAAACCACAATCATACATAAAGAAGGGGTAACATTTATCCCTTATCAAGATAATATTCCATACATATCTGAAGTATGAAAACAAAGAAAGTCCTTGCAATATGTTGACATATCTAATGACGAGTATAGCACAAGTTCAGATCCGCTTGAATTCTGTATAGACGAAGAACTTAGTGAGACCATAGAAGAATATCATATAGAAAATACATGTACAGAATGCATTGGGTTACAATCATTTTCGCCAAACTGGTATAGAGATATAAAGTCCAAAAAAGATATAGATAAGATTGTGCAAAGGCTAGAAAGCATACGGATTATTGGGGAAATTGTTGGAAATATGCCCTAGAGGCAATAATAAATTAGTTATTATCATATTTCCTTGTTCATGATAATCGTTTATTATCCATGCTATAATTGTATTGATCGGAGACTTAGATGCATGTGTACATAGACAAAACCATGTCCCTAGTATGCCTCTAATAGACTAGCTCGTTGATCAAAAGATGGTTAAGGTTTCCTAGCCATGGACATGAGATGTCATTTGATAACGGGGTCACATCATTAGGAGAATGATGTGATGGACAAGACCCAAACTGCAAACGTAGCATATGATCGTGTCAGTTTATTGCTACTGTTTTCTGCATGTCAAGTATGTGTTCCTATGACCATGAGATCATGCAACTCACAGATATCGGAGGAGTGCCTTGTGTGTATCAAACGTCGCAATGTAACTGGGTGACTATAAAGGTGCTCTACAGGTATCTCCGATGGTGTCTGTTGAGTTGGCATGGATCGAGACTGGGATTTGTTACTCCGTGTGACGGAGAGGTATCTCGGGGCCCACTCGGTAATGCAACATCACAATAAGCCTTGTAAGCAATGTGACTAATTGTTAGTTGCGGGATCTTGTATTACGGAACGAGTAAAGAGACTTGCCGGTAACGAGGTTGAACTAGGTATGGAGATACCGACGATCGAATCTCGGGCAAGTAACATACCGAAGAACAAGGGAACGTTATACGGGATTAACTGAATCCTTGACATAGAGGTTCGACCGATAAAGATCTTCGTAGAATATGTGGGAACCAATGTGGACGCCCAGGTCCCGCAATTGGTTATTGACCGTAGAGGTGTCTCGGTCATGTCTACATAGTTCTCGAACCCGCAGGGTCTGCACACTTAAGGTTCGGTGACGTTTCGGTAGTGTAGAGTTATGTATGGTGGTGACCAAAGTTTGTTCGGATTCCTGTATGAGATCCCGGACGTCACGAGGAGCTCCGGAATGGTCCGGAGGTAAAGATTCATATATAGGAAGTCCCAGTTTGGTTTCCGAAAAAGTTTCGGGCTCATCGGTAGTGTATCAGGAGTGCCGGTAGTGTACCGGGAGGCCTCCGGGAGGGGTATTTCGAACCCAAGAGGTCCATGGTCTGTGGGAGAATAATAACCAGCCCTTAGTGGGCTGGGAAAACAGCCACAAAGGCCCATGGCACAGGAGAGAAAGTCCTAAAGCAAAAAGTGGAAAATCAGCCAATAGGAGGCAATCCTACTCCAACTAGGATTGGAGGTGAAGTAGGATTGCTTCCCACCTCCTATTTCGGCCGACCCAAAGGCCTTGGATGCCTCTCCTCTCCTCTCCTCCTATATATACTAGTGGATTGGGTGGTTTTTGGAAAGAATTTCCGGCCACGTGCTACCCGTTACACCGGTGAATAGTTTCTCCTCTAGATCGGTTTTCTGCAGCGCTTAGGCGAAGCCCTACCGGAATTGCTCCACCACCATCACCGGAGTGCCTTCATGCTGCCGGTGAACTCTCTCTCCTCTCCACCTCCTCTTGCTGGATCAAGACGGTAGAGATCGTCATCAAGCTGCATGTGTGCTGAACGCGGAGGTGCCGTCCGTTCGGCGCTAGATAGGAAGGACCGTGATCGAGATCACGAGACGGTTCGTGATGTGATCACGGAATGGATCGTGATGAGTTCGCGGGACAGATCGTGATCAAGATCGTGAGACGGATCGTGATGAGTTCGCGGGACGGATCATGATGTGTTCGCGGGACAGTTCGTGATTGAATCGCGGGACGCTCGGCGATTTGGATCGCGAAGAAGTTCGACTACACCAACCGCGTTTCTTAACGCTTCCCGCTTAGCGATCTACAAGGGTACGTAGATCCACTCTCCCTCTCATAGATGCTCATCACCATGGATAGGTTTGCGTGTGCGTAGGAATTTTTTTGTTTCCCATGCGACGTTCCCCAACAGTGGCATCATGAGCTAGGTTGATGGTTCGATGAGATCTCGAGTAGAACACAAAAGGTTTGTGGGCGTTGATGCTTAGATTGCTTCCTCCCTTGTTCGGATTTTGGTTCAGCGGGATTGTGAGATGAAGCGGCCCGGACCAACATTACTCGTACGCTTATGAGAGACCGGTTCCCTCGACGCAACTTGTTGCTTAGATGGCTTGCGGGTGACAGTTTCTCTCACTTTAGTTGGATCGGATCCGACAAAGGCGGTCCTTGAGAAGGTTGAAAAGCAATCTATGTATCACCGTTGTGGTTTATGCATAGGTGAGAATCGTTCTTTCTAGATACCCGTAGCAGCCACGTAAAACATGCAACAACAATTAGAGGACGTCTAACTTGTTTTTGCAGGGTATGTTGTGATGTGATATGGCCAATTACATGATGAGATATATGTGATGTATGAGATGATCATATGTTGTATAGAATATCACAACTTGCATGTCGTTGAGTACGGCAACCGACATGAGCCATAGGGTTGTCTTTAATTATTGTATGACCTGCGTGTCAATCATTAAGCGCTATGTAATGCTTTACTTTATCGCTAAGCGGTAGCAATAGAAGTAGAAGCAGGGCTGGCGCCACAACCCCAATGGCAACACATTGATGGAGATCAAGATGATGGAGATCATGGTGTTGTGCCGGTGATGATGGAGATCAAGCCGGTGTTTCGAAGATGGAGATCTTAAACACAAGTTCATGGCCATATCATGTCACTTATGAATTGCATGAGATGTTAATCCTTTTATGCACCTTGTTTTGCTTAGTATGGCGGTGGCATTATAAGGTGATCCCTCACCTGAATTTCAAGATGAACTGTGTTCTCCCCGAGTGTGCACCGTTGCGAAAGTTCGTCGTGTTGAGACACCACGTGATGATCGGGTGTGATAGACTCTACATTCACATACAACGGGTGCAAGCCAGATTTGCACGCGCAGAACACTCGGGTTAAACTTGACGAGCCTAGCATGTACAGACATGGCCTCGGAACACGAGAGACCGAAAGGTCGAACATGAGTCATATAGTAGATATGATCAACATAATGATGTTCACCATTGCAGCCACCTCAACTGACGTGATGATCGAACTTCAGTTGGTGAATTTGGATCATGTATCACTCGAATGATCGGAGGGATGTCAACTTGAGTGGGAGTTCTTAAGTAATATGATTAATTGAACTCATTATCATGAACATAGTCAAAGTGTCTTTGCAAATTATGTTGTAGATTACTAGCTCGCGCTGTAGCTCCCTTAAATTTTTATATGTTCCTAGAGAAATAGAGTTGAAAGATATTGGTAGCAATATTGCGGACTAGGTCCGTGATCTGAGGATTGTCCTCATTGCTGCACAGAAGGCTTATGTCCTTAATGCATCGCTCGGTGCGCCACCCCCTCTAGCGTCGTCTATAGATGTTGTGAACATCTAACAGGCACGTTTCGATGACTACTTGATAGTTTAGTGCGTCATGCATTACGGCTTAGAATTGAGGCTCCGAAACGTTTTGAACGTCACAGAACATATGAGATGTTCTAGGAGCAGAGATTGTGATCTCAGGCTCGTGCCTGTGTTGCGAGATATGAGATCTCCAACAAGATTCTTTGCCTGTAAGATGAAGGAGAATAGCTTAATCGTTGAGCATGTACTCAGATTGTCTGGGTACTACAATCGCTTGAATCAAGTGGGAGTTGATCTTCCAGATAAGATAGTGATTGATATAGTTGTCCAAGTCACTGTCACTAAAGCTACTAGAACTTAGTGATGAACTATAATACACCAGGGATAGAAGTATTGATCCCTGAGCTGTTCGCGATGTTTGACACCGCGAAGGTAGAAATCAAGAAGGAGCGTCAAGTGTTGATGGTTAATCAAACCACTAGTTTCGAAAAGGGCAAGAGCAAGGAGGGAAACTTCATGGATAGCAAGTCAGTTGCTGCTCCAGTGAAGCAATCCAAAGTTGAACTCAAACCCGAGACTAAGTGCTTCTATTATGAGGTGAGAGGTCGCTGAAGCGGAAAAACCCTAGATACTTGGTAGATAAGAAGGCTGGCAACATCGACAGAAGTGTATTTGATATACGAGTTATTGATGTGTACCTTGCTAGTACTCCTAGTAGCACCTGGGTATTGGATACCGGTTCGGTTGCTAAATGTTAGTAACTCGAAATAAAAGCTATGGAATAAACGGAGAACTAACTAAGGGTGAGGTGACGATGTGTGTTGGAAATGTTTCCAAGGTTGATGTGATCAACATCGCACGCTCTCTCTACCTTCAGGATTAGTGACGAACCTAAATAAAGTTATTTGGTGTTTTGCGTTGAGCATGAACATGATTAGATCACGTTTGTTGCAATACGTATATTCATTTAAGTCAGAGAATAATAGTTATTCTGTTTACATGAATAATACCTTCAATGGCATTCACCCAGTGAGAATGGTTTTTTGAAATCTTGATCGTAGTAATACACATGTTCATAACATTGATGTCAAAAGATACAAAGTTAAATAATGATAGTACCACATACTTGTGGCACTGCCGCAAAATGTCATATTGGTATAAAGCGCATGAAGAGACTCCATGGTGATGGATATTTGGACTCATTCGATTTCGAATCGGTTGAGACATGCGAACCATGCCTCTTGGGCAAGATGACTAAAGGACCCCGTTGGATGGAGCGGGCAAGTGATTCATTGGAAATGATACATGTTGATGTATGCAATCTAGTGAGTCTTGTAGCGTGCAGTGGATATCGTTATTTTCTTACCTTCACTGATGATTTGAGTAGATATAGTGTATATTTACTTAATGAAACACAAGTCTGAATCGTTTGAAAGGTTCAAGCAAATTCAGAGTGAAGTTTAAAGATCATCGTGACAAGAAGATAAAAATGACGGCGATATGATCGTGGAGGTGAATATCTAAGTCACGAGTTTGGCATACAACTTAAGACAATGTGAAAGTTGTTTCATAACTAAACGCCACCTGGAACACCATAGTGTGATGGTGTGTCCGAACATCATAGTTATGCTCTATTGGACATGGTGCGTGCTATGATGTCTCTTGTCGTTTTACTACTATAATTTTGGGGTTATGCATTAGAGACAACCACATTCACTTTAAATAGGGCACCATCTAAATCCGTTGAGATGACACCATGTGAATTATGGTTTGATAGAAACCTAAGCAGTCATTTCTTAATACTTGGGGCTGCGACACTTGTGTGGAAAATGTTTTCACCTAATGAGGTCGAACCCAAGGCGGACAAATGCATCTTCATAGAATACCCTAAGATCAGTTGGGTGAACCTTCTATCTCAGATCCAAGTGCAAAGTGTTTGTTACTAAAACGGATCCTTTCTCGAGGAAAAGTTTCTCTCGAAAGAATTAAGTGGGAGGAAGATAGAACTTGATGAGGTTGTTTAAACTTTGTTCAACCAGAGAGTAGCGCAGCGTAGGATGTTGTTTCTGTGAAGCCTACGTTAGTTGAAGAGGAAGTTAATGATGATGATCATGAAGCTTCAGGATCAAGTTACTATCGAACTTTGTAGGCCGACAAGGATGTGTACTGCTCCTAAGCGGTATGACAACCCTGTCTTGGAGGTCATGTTGTTGGACAAACGATGAACCTACGAGCTATGGAGAAGCGATGATGGGCCCGGATTCCGACAAATGGTTGGAGGCCATGAAATCCGAGATAGGATCCATGTATGAAAACCAAGTGTAGACTTTGGTAGACTTGCTCATTGGACGGCAGGTCGTTGAGTATAAATGGATCTTTAAAATGAAGACAGACACTCATGGTGAATGTCACTATTTGTAAAGCTCGACTTGTTGCAAAGATGTTTGTGACAAGTTCAAGGAGTTGACTACGATGAGACTTTCTCACTCGTAGTGGTGCTAAAGTCTGTTGGAATTATGTTAGCAGTTGCTGTGTTTTCAATTATGAAATCTGGCAGATGGATGTCAAAACATCGTTTCCTTAACGGTTTACTTGAGGAAAGGTTGTATGTGATACAACGAGAAGGTTTTGTCAGGCCTAAGGATGCTAAAAGGTGTGCAAGCTTCGGTGACCCTTCCATGGACTGAAGCAAGCATCTCGGAGTCGGAATATACGCTTTGATGAGGTGATCAAAGTTTTGATGTTTATACAAAGTTTACGAGAAACTTGTATTTGCAATAAAGTGAGTGGGAGCACTATAGAATTTCTGATAAGTATATGTGGATGACATATTGTTGATCAGAAATAATGTAGAGTTTCTGGAAAGCATAAAACGGTCATTTGGAAAGTGATTTTCAAAGGAAGACCTGGATGAAGCTACCTAATTGTTGAGCATCAAAATCTATGGAGATAGATCAAGATGCTCGATGAGACTTTCAATGAGTGCATACCTTGACAAGATTTTGAAAGAGTTCAAAATGGATCAGTCAGAGAAAGAGTTCTCGCCTGATTTGTAAGGTGTGAAAGTTGAGTGAGACTCAAAGCTCGACAATGGCAGAAGACAGAGAAAGGACGAATGTCGTCCCCTATGCCTTAGCCATAGGCTCTATATTATGCCATGCTGTGTACCGCACCTGTGTGTGCCTTGCCATAAGTCCGTCAGGGGGTACAAGAGTGAACCAGGAGTGGATCACTGGACAGCGGTCAAGATTATCCTCAGTAACCAAGAGACTGAGGAGATGTTTCTCAATTATGGAGGTGATAAAGAGTTCGTCATAAGGAGTTACGTCGATACAAGCTTTAACACTAATCTGGATGACTCGTAGTAGCAATCTGGATACGTATAGTGGAGCAGCCATTTGGAATAGTACTGAGCGGAGTGTGGTAGAAGTGTTTACAATTTGACATAGGTATTTGCAAAGTGCACACGGATCTGAATGTTACAGACCCGTTGACTATAAGACCTCTCTCACATGCAAAGCATGATCGAGCCCCAGACCTCGTTGGGTGTTAGATTCATAACAATGCGAATCACATGGTGATGTGAACTAGATTATTGACTCTAGTGCAAGTGGGAGACTGTTGGAAATATGCCCTAGAGGAAATAATAAATTAGTTATTATCATATTTCCTTGTTCATGATAATCGTTTATTATCCATGCTATAATTGTATTGATCGGAGACTTAGATGCATGTGTGGATACATAGACAAAACCATGTCCCTAGTATGCCTCTAATAGACTAGCTCGTTGATCAAAAGATGGTTAAGGTTTCCTAGCCATGGACATGAGATGTCATTTGATAACGGGGTCACATCATTAGGAGAATGATGTGATGGACAAGACCCAAACTGCAAACGTAGCATATGATCGTGTCAGTTTATTGCTACTGTTTTCCGCATGTCAAGTATGTGTTCCTATGACCATGAGATCATGCAACTCACAGATATCGGAGGAGTGCCTTGTGTGTATCAAACGTCGCAACGTAACTGGGTGAATATAAAGGTGCTCTACAGGTATCTCCGATGGTGTCTGTTGAGTTGGCATGGATCGAGACTGGGATTTGTTACTCCATGTGACGGAGAGGTATATCGGGGCCCACTCGGTAATGCAACATCACAATAAGCCTTGCAAGCAATGTGACTAATTGTTAGTTGCGGGATCTTGTATTACGGAATGAGTAAAGAAACTTGCCGGTGATGAGGTTGAACTAGGTATGGAGATACCGATGATCGAATCTCGGGCAAGTAACATACCGAAGAACAAAGGGAACGTTATACGGGATTAACTGAATCCTTGACATAGAGGTTCGACCGATAAAGATCTTCGTAGAATATGTAGGAACCAATGTGGACATCCAGGTACCGCCATTGGTTATTGACCGTAGAGGTGTCTCGGTCATGTCTACATAGTTCTCGAACCCGCAGGGTCCGCACACTTAAGGTTCGGTGACGTTTCGGTAGTGTAGAGTTATGTATGGTGGTGACCGAAGTTTGTTCGGAGTCCCGGATGAGATCCCGGACATCACGAGGAGCTCCGGAATGGTCCGGTGGTAAAGATTCATATATAGGAAGTCCCAGTTTGGTTTCCGGAAAAGTTTTGGGCTCATCGGTAGTGTACCGGGAGTGCCGGTAGTGTACCGGGAGTGCCGGTAATGTACTGGGAGGCCTCCGGGAGGGGTATTTCGAACCCAAGAGGTCCATGGGCTGTGGGAGAATAATAACCAGCCCTTAGTGGGCTGGGAAAACAGCCACAAAGGCCCATGGCGTAGGAGAGAAAGTCCTAAAGCAAAAAGTGGAAAATCAGCCAATAGGAGGCAATCCTACTCCAACTAGGATTGGAGGTGAAGTAGGATTGCTTCCCACCTCCTATTTCGGCCGACCCAAAGGCCTTGGCTGCCTCTCCTCTCCTCTCCTCCTATATATACTAGTGGATTGGGTGGTTTTTGGACAGAATTTCCGGCCACGTACTACCCGTTACACCGGTGCATAGTTTCTCCTCTAGATCGGTTTTCTGTTGCGCTTAGGCGAAGCCCTGCCGGAATTGCTCCAGCACCATCACCAGAGCGCCGTCACGCTGCCGGTGAACTCTCTCTCCTATCCACCTCCTCTCGCCGGATCGAGACGGTGGAGATCCTCATCAAGCTGCACGTGTGCTGAACGCGGAGGTGTCGTCCGTTCGGCGTTAGATCGGAAGGACCGTGATCGAGATCGCGAGACGGTTCGTGATGTGATCACGTAACGGATCATGATGAGTTCGCGGGCAAATCGTGATCAAGATCGTGAGATGGATCGTGATGAGTTCGCGGGACGGATCATGATGTGTTCGCGGGACGGTTCGTGATTGGATCGCGGGACGCTCGGCGATTTGGATCGCGAAGAAGTTCGACTACACCAACCACGTTTCTTAACGCTTCCCGCTCAGCGATCTACAAGGGTACGTAGATCCACTCTCCATCTCGTAGATGCTCATCACCATGGATAGGTTTGCGTGTGCGTAGGAAATTTTTTGTTTCCCATGCGACGTTCCCCAACAGAAACACCAATGAAACATTGGGAAAAGAACTCTATAGTTTGCAAAATTAATATCATAAATCCAGATTATATAATTAAATCAGGACCAATAGAAGCTACCCCAAAGGATATAGAAGAATTCAAAATGCATATTGAAGAGTTGTTAAAATTAAAAGCTATAAGAGAAAGCAGAAGTCCTCATCGATTTGCTGCTTTTATAGTTAGAAATCATGCTGAAGAAGTTAGAGGTAAATCTATAATGGTGATTAATTTTAAGAGGCTTAATGATAATACGGTTGACGATGCATACAATATACCCAATAAGCAGGAATGGATTAACAGAATACAAGGAAGTAAATATTTCTCTCAATTCAACTTAAAGGCAGGATTTTGGCAAGTAAAAATGGCTGAAGAATCTATTCCTTGGACAGCATTTACTTGTCCACAAGGCCATTATGAATGGCTAGTAATGCCATTAGGTCTAAAAAATGCCCCCGCACTATTTCAAAGAAAAATGCAAAATATATTTAATGAGAATCAAGCATTTATATTGGTATACGTAGATGATTTGTTAGTATTCTCAAAATCATACAAAGAGCATATAGCCCATCTTGAAGTATTCTTTCGAAAAGTAGAACAAAATGGGCTCATATTATCCAAAAAGAAGATGGAAATTTGCAAAGAAAAAATAAATTTCCTTGGCCATGAAATAGGGGAAGGAAAGATTTATTTACAAGATCATATTGCAAAGAAAATATTAGAGTTTCCTGATAATATGAGTGACAAAAAGGTTTTACAACAGTTCTTAGGAATTGTAAATTATGCACGAAATTATATAGATAACTTAGCAAAGCTAGCATGACCTTTATATGCTAAATTAAGAAAAAATGATCAAAAATATTTCAATTCTGAAGATATAAAATTAGTAAAAGCCATCAAGGAAAAGGTCAGGAATTTAAAACCCCTAGAATTGCCTCTAGAAGACAATTATTTTATAATTGAAACAGATGCATCTAAGGTAGGATGGGGTGCTATATTAAAACAAAAACCTAATAAATACTCTCCAAAAGTAGATGAAAAAATATGCAGATATGCTTCAGGAAGTTATAAGTTAAAGACAGTAAATAATATTGATAGAGAAATTCTTGCAATTGTAAATGCAATAAATGCATTTAGGCTATATCTAGGATTCAAAGAATTTACAGTGCGAACAGACTGTGAAGCCATATGTCGATATTACAATAAAATTAATAGTAAGAAAAGCTCAACCAGAAGATAGGTCTTATTTGAAGACACCATAGCTAGGAATGGATATAAAGTTATTTTTTAGCATATTAAGGGAAAGGATAATACCTTGCCTGACATATTTTCTCGTGCATCAAATTTGCAGATATGATGAGGGAAGGATTATTCCACACCAAGGAGGAATATATCTTCTTTGGAGAAGAAAATAGGCTGAAAGTATTTCAGCCAAATACATTCAATTTCAAGCCAAAGGTTCATATCAAGCTTGATGAAGTTCAACGCTGCATATTGGATAATTTCTGGTTCCAATATACCACCAAAAGAGAGGAAAAGGGATATATGCTTTCAATTCTGAATAGCTTGGCAGAATATTTCAACGAACTAAACAAAAAATTGCCAAAGTCAGGAAAGACTGAAATACCAAAAGGAGAAATAGTATATGTCATATTTGATGGAAATAAGCCTGGCATATATCTGGAATGGGAAAACATTATGATTCAAAAATTAGATGCAAAAAGAGAAGGAAAAGATTTAACATTCAAAAGATATGATAATATAGATGATGCCTTATCTTGGGCAAGAAAGGTATTCGGACCAGATTATTATATTGACCCAAAAGCTAAAGACTATATCCAAATGAGAAGAGGCATACCTGCTTCACCAACTCCAACAAAGGGGGAAGCATCAAGTTCTAAGAATATAAAGAAGGAAGAAACTCCAAAATATCAAACATATCAAGAATGCCTTCTAAAGGGACTTGACCCTTTAGACAGTGAATACATAGATCAAGAATTGGATAAAAGATTTGAAGAATTTTCAAAAATAATAAAGAAGGAATTAAAATAAGAAATATTAAAAGAATTAAGGCGTGAAATGGATGAAAATTTTGAAGAAATAAAGAGCGAATGTGACCAAAAATATGATTTCAATCTGCTAAATGATGAGGATAATATGGACATAGCAGGGCACGGGCAACATCCTGAATGAAGCCCAAACTGCATATATTGATATTGCTATCAATTATTCGGGCGCGGAGGACATATACCCGACCCGAATATTGATAGAAATTCCAAATATTGATAAGGTATTATCAACTATATGGGCAGGGAGGACCCCTGTAAAAAAACAATGTCGAATATTTAAGCAATTTAAATTAAATGATGAATAAGCAATGTTGAATATTTAAGCAGCCTTGGCATGTACGTACGCATACATTGACACAAGGATTCCTAAGGAGGAGCTTGGCATGTATGTACGCATACACTAACACAAGCATTCATAAGGAGGAGCTTGGCATGTATGTACGCATACACTGACACAAGGATTCCTAAGGAGGAGGTATCTATCTGAAGGCATGAAGAAGTGCATCGCTGGCAAGCGAAGAAGAAAAGAAGAGCCATCAAATTATTCACGGAGAGACATTGCCCACGTGAACAAAGCAATGACTTGATAGATTCCTGAAGATTGAAGTTTGTCGGGGCACTATCTCTCTTATCCATAGCCTAGAGGGACACACATGCATCCCTACTACAAATAAAATAAAGAGGTGCATTCTCCCGGAAGACATCCAGAGAGCTCCCCTCTCGCCTATAAAAGGAGACATTTGCTGCGAGGAGGACACAACACCAGACGGAGGAGAACCAGCCACCGATAGAGCAAAGAGTTGCAACCCAGCTAGCAAGCTCATTGCTCAGTAGTAGTAGTAGTAGTAGTAGTAGTAGTCCTGCCATAAGAGCCACAATATCCAGAGCATTGTAAGGCTCAAGAAGGTAGTTAGAAGGTAATTTCCTTTAGCTTGTGTAATCCTTCGGGGCCTCCCGAAAGGGAAAGCCATATGTAAATTATGTTGTTGAAATGATGTAGTTTCTTGGTTTCACTTGGTATTTTTATTTATGAATTTATGGGACGAGTTCTTATGCTAGCGATCCTATAGGAGAAACCTCTGCGTGTGTAGTTCTCTGTGTAGCCCAGAGTGGCGTTTGAATGAGAACATTGTAGCCGTAGAGAAGTGTTCCCTTCGGGTGGAACTGCGTGGGAAGACGATAGGAATTTACCCCGTAAATTTGCAATTAAAACTACTAAGTGAACGTAACTAGCTACATCTGATACAACATAATGAAAAATATGGTGAGTACTGAGTAGGATTTTTACATCACTGCGCACACCGTTTGGACGTATTGTTGGCCTCGCCAGCCCCTAAATAGATCATGCATTAAGATATAATCTGCTTAGTGACAACAGAACGAGCATATAATATCAAAGAATTAAATATTGCTGAGAATAGTACAATACTATTTCAAATAGTGCATCGAATAGTAAAGCACTTTTGTGAATAGTGCCCTACCTAGTGAATAGTAAATACTATTCAAGATAAAAGCATCTGTCAACCAATTTCACCTAATCACATATTAACCTAAATAAAGTATTAATTGGTATATTTCCCTATATTGTTGCTATATTGTGTGTGTGTCTGTATATATATATATATATAGGGATCGACTATTCGTCACTCTAGGTGAGGAATAGTTATTCTTCACCCCTCGATTTTCACATCAATGCACTATAATTTTACGTTCTGTAAATTATGTTTATTTCATACTTGAAAAGAGACTGTAAGAAAACGTATACTCACCGTAAAAAATATTTTACGTCATGTGAAATTATAAACATAAAAACATAGTGTAAAATATACATAAAATGCGATTTTTCTAACTTTATGGCTTATATTTTTGTTTTCTTATGCCAAATTTTACGCAATGAATCAATATAAATGTAAATATTTGCATTTCAAATGTAATTTATTTATTAAACGATCGTAAAATTACCTTTCTATATTACGCAATGAATCAATATATATTACCTTTCTATATATATAGTCATTGGTGCTAGCCGTTTAATATTATCTTGGTTCTGAGATCTGACCATCCAGCGTCAATGGGGGAAACATCATGACGTAGAGAAATAAAAATCCATGAGCGACTTAGTTTTAACAAAAACTATCTAATTATCGGGAGACTGAACGACGACATTGGACATTTCCCAACTACTCCCCTTGTTAGATCAACCCCGTGCACATGTTTTCTGACCATTGTATTCTCGTGGAAAGCGATCTGAGCCATCAACCTGGCTATGCGGAGCAGTTTTTGTTTTGTTACTCTCCCTTCGACCACCATTTGTATCATGTTAGTGATGGTGGTTTGCTTAACGTGGGGTGTACAAAGATTGATTCATGTCAACGCCTGGTGGTTTTCAAACGCTTAACTTTTGAAAAATATATTACAACAAACATGATAGTTTTGTACACGATGAAACCAAGACATAACAGCAATCCTTTTCTTCTGTAACGATGAAACCAAGACATGCATAAGCATAACAACAATTAATCAACGGTAAGGTATATAGAGAACCCCCATAACCATTGAGCACGGTCTCCCTAGCATACCATACCATAAAACGATCAAACAGCCAAGCCGATCAGAGCTTAGCGTGGTCGTGGCACTCCTGGCCGCGGATATCCATGTCCGGAAATCCGACGACGACGTGACAGTCGGAGTAGGCCACCACGTTGAGCTTGAACACGCCGAAGACGGCCACCTTGCCTGGGATCCTCGCGCTCGCATCCAGCGGCATCGCCCTGGCCTCGATGTCCTTGATCAGCTGCGCCATGTCCTTGGTGAAGCCGGCGGTGAGCACCGTCATCTCCAGCTGCACGGTCTCGTCCCCCCTGCCAGCGATGCGGCCGGGGCCGACCTGGGCGTCCCCTACGTGGGTGCCCCGGTACCAGAGCGCAGCGGCGCCGGAGGCGTAGGAGAAGGAGACCCGGTTGGGGTTGTGCACGGCCGCGGCGAGCAGCACGGTGAAGTTGGGCTGGGCGAGGCTGGGGGCGGGGCCGACGACGCTGGCGGAGAGCATGCGCGTGCTGGGATCGCGGACGCGGAGCACGGTGAGGAAGAGGGCCAGGAGAGTCACGCCCAGCAGCAGGAGCACGCCGAGGGTGACCAGGACGCAGATGCAGCGGCAACGGCGGCGGCGGCGTCTACGGAGGTCGTCGTCGTCGTCCAGGGGCTTGGCGTTGGGGGTGTGGGTCGGGAGGCTGCACGCCTCGGAGGCCATTGCCCAGCTAGCGTTCGAGCGCTGCAAGAGACGACGGAATTGAAGGGGCTAGTGATCTACTCCTAGTTGCGGTGCATAGTGAGCGAGGGCGGGAGAAACTATAACGACGAGTGAACTAGCTAGATGCAAACGCTGCTGGTAATAATAAGAAACGGTGGATGATGCCGGACGGGCACGGACGGGAAGCCAATGACATCCCCGTTGGACAAGCTAGCAGTGTGGTGCCGTGTATCATCTCTGGGCTGCTCATTGTTCACTTGGTTATTGTCATCCATAAACTAGGCAACAACGTACGCTGTCAGTACATGATACGTGCGCTTGATTTATCATTATCACTTCATTTTTATCTCGTCGCTTTGGTCGCTCGATCCGCCCCCCTTAAACGTATCTAAACGAGCTTGAATGTGATCGTCTGAGTGAATCGGAGTATAAAATCGTATGTACGATAGAGTAGCAGGTCCGCACGGAGTGGGCCGGCACTGCGTGCTTCCTCGTTCGTTCTCACGCTCTGTTCGGCGTCACTTTTAAGCGTCTACAGCCGGTCAACCAAACCTGTCTTGTTCGTCCGGATAGACAGACCGGTTATTTACCGGTCATGAAAATTCAATCGAGACATATACCTTAAACAAGTCTCAAATGGTTGAGCTGATCGGCATTCTTATATCCAATCTAAATATGAAATGAATATAGGGACGTTCGGGCGCGTCCGGACGCGTCCGTCATGTTAGACTAACGATGAAGTCCCACGCGAAATCGTCCGAAAACTTGGCGGTCTGACGAACGTCTATTCCAGTTGGAGGGGGAGGGGTGTGAACGCCGTGTGGCATCTCTCCAGTTCGCCACCTCGAGCCAAATCCGTCTATTTAAACCGGTTGGCGTCCCACAATCCTAGCCCATCCACCTCCCTCTTCGCGCCGCCAGCCCGAGCCCATCCACCTCCTCTATCCCGCTCTGCCGCTCTTCTCATGCTCTCTAGCGGCGTCATGGTCCAGCAAATGATAACCACATACGCTATGCTGACGCCGGAGTGTCGGTACCAGATCGAGCAAAAGAACCAGGCAAGGCATGCCGCCCGCATTGCTCTCGGGCTGCCTTCAGACTCGCCAGAGCCGAAGGAGGAGAGCAGGCGAAGGAGGAGGAGGGAGAGGAGCAACAACCCGCTTTGATGGAGTTGGAGCAGACGAAGGAGGAGGAGGTAGAGGAGCAACAGCCCGCTTCGATGAAGGAGGAGCAGGCGGACGAGGAGGCGGAGCAGGAGATGACGTCGGCTCCGGGCTTCAACATGGAGCTGGCTGAGGCAGAATTTGCCATCGCCCAAGCGGACGAGATGCCGGAGAAGCAGGCCATCGTGAAGTCAGGATGATGCCTATGTGGAAGCCAACCGGCGCTTCATCCAACAAGAGCGGACGGTGACCAAAGCTTTTTTCACCGAACTCGACGCATAGAAGGATGCAAAGGTCGATGCGGAGGAGCCAGAGGAGCATGAGCTGCAGTTGCGGCCCATGTATATGTATCTGAGCACGAAGATAGTGGACATCTCTCACGAGGACTAGCGTAGATGATCTATGTAATACATGTTTTTTTTGCATGCTTTTATATAGATTTAAGATTTCTAGTACGAGGTATATGAATGTAGACGAGGAAATATGAAGACCGTTTGTATGTACGGATTTGCCAACTATGACTATAGACGTTCTTATGACCACGTCCTTGTCATCCTTTCAATGACGTGTGCTAGCCGATTTTTCTTTTCATTTTTCAAGAAGCACATAAGAACCAAAAGTATGTTTTTGGCGCCTCAAATTTCTGAAAAATATAGATTTTTTGGTATATATTTGGTCCTTCAAATCACAAAACCGGCTAAGTTTTGTCCAAAACCAGATTTTCAGCGCGTTTGGCCGGGTTTGACTAGATTTGCCCAATGAACAGTAAATTAAATAATAGCTAACAAATTCAAAAAAAATCGGAAATTCTGTGGTAACCAAGATGATTGGGTACACTAGGTGCATGAAAAATTTGTATGCTAGGTACTATTTTTTTGAGTTTACTATTCATCGGTCAAACCTGATCAACGTGGTCAAATCTGGTCAAACCCGGTCAACATGCTTGAAATCTGGTTTTGGACCAAACTTTTTAAATTTGAGACTTGGAGGACCAAATTTATACCAAAAAATCTTGAGGGACCGAGTCTATACTTTTGAGAAATTTGAGGGTCCAAAAACATATTTTCTCTAATTTTATAGAAAACATAATAAATATACAAAAAAGTTGTGGTTAATCCGTTGTCCGCATCTTTTAATTGCTTTGTATGCTTGTAGCATTGCTTACTTTGTTATTTTTTGCTTGCCACATATGCTATTAAGTACTTCCTCCGTCTCAAAATAAGTGTCTCAAGCATAGTACAACTCTGAAATAGAATTAGTACAAAATTAAGACACTTATTTTAAGACGGAAGGAATACTTTACAATGAAATTAAATTTTGTAGTGGCCTTTTCAACCCTTCTAGTCAACCATTTTGATTGACTCATTGGCTCAACCACAAGGTGAAACGCGATTACTTTTTTCAACGCGTTAAATTAAATTTAATAAAAAAAGAAGCATGACAATCCATGTTTTCCTTTGCGAGCTTATTTATTTACTTTTATGTTAAGTCAATCCTTTCTTGAAACCAATTCTTATATTGTATAAACACTACTTGCTCGAGTATGACACATGAATAATACTTACTAAGATCATGTGTATGGCCTGTCTGTCAAGTTGAATTTAAGATTCATGTGGGAGCCCGAAGGAGATCAATTTGTTACGGATTATCTTGTTTAGTCGACAGTGGGCACGTTAACTCGGATATTGTTAATTTGTTATAGCAGGCCAATTGCGTCAGAAGGTGAATGATAAAACTGAGAAATAAAGAGGAAAAACCAGGCGGCGAAGGATAAAAATATCCGAACTGACATTTTATATTGCGATGAACTTTGACTATTAGGAGAGTAACAACTCAACTTTTTTTTTTGAGACAAAAAACTGAACTTAAAACTCTGACACGGACACGATGGTAAGAGGATTTATTCAACTGGTCCATGCCAGAAGTTGAAGTATCCAACGAAAAGCCGACGAAGAGGAGAATTGCTCGCTCGCTCAAACAAACTTCTTCTGAGCCTCAGCTGAAAATTAATACAGTATATCAGATCAAAGCATCGACAGACATGATAAGTTGATTAGATTTCCGACGTCAATTGCTAATAAAGAAAGAGAAAATACTGAGCTGCGCTGGCTCACCTAGTTGGAGTGGCCGCACTTCTTCTTGCGGCAGTTGGTAGCCCTAGGGGGAAGGCGCGCATAGCACCTAAACACAAGAACATAAATCAGTGGTAGGCACGCGTGTTCGTGTATGCAACTGCACGACATGTTTAATCGAATGCGTACGCACTTGCGGCAGATCATCCTCTTCTCGTTGTGCTTGAGCGCGAGCTGCAAGAGGTTGGGCGGGATAATGGCGGGGCGGCCCCCGCGGCTGCCGCCACGGAGGCGCAGCACCAGGTGGAGCGTCGACTCCTTCTGGACGTTGTCCAGCTGCTTCCCGGCGAAGATCAGCCGCTGCTGCACCGACGGGATCCCCGCACTCACGACAATAGTATTCAGCGCCAAAGCATATGCATGTACTACATTGTACAGCGCAATGCCCCCGGAGAAATGGCGGCCATGATCGTCCATCGTCCCGGCCGCGGCCGGCAAGACCACGGAAAGGACAAATCGACCTACCTTCCTTGTCCTGGATCTTCGCCTTGACATTGTCGATGGTGTCGCTGCTCTCGACCTCGAGGGTGATGGTCTTCCCCGTCAGGGTCTTCACGAAGATCTGCATCTTGCCGGAACGACCGACCAACCGCGCGCTCGCTCTCGCTCTCGCTCAAGATGTAGGATTCGCGTACGTGACGGTGGTCGTGATGGGAATGTCGAATGGCAGGGGCTACGCAAGCGCTACGAAAACCCAATGCAAGATCACATCTAATTAGTTAGTTTGCGTGCAGAATATTGCAGTAATAATTTGTTTCCTGATAACTACTACCGTAAATCACGCCACATCTATTTAACTAGGCCTCATGCAATTTGCTTCCATACGAAAATACAATATTTCCAACCGCAACGAACCTTATTTCCGGTACAGATCTGTTTTCGAGTAATAACTAATCGCCAAAAAAGGAAAATAAGCAAATATACATGAAATCCCAAAAATTTAAAAAGTGGTGTCATTCGAGAAAGCTTGATTTAAAAAAAAACTCCACTGGATTTGGATTTAAAATGAGTGAGATATGAATTTTGAAAACTTTATAAATAAAGAAAAAAAGAGAAAAATACATGTCCATCAAAGCCGAATCGGGCTGGGCGTTTAAACATGGAAAAAGTCCATTTTCATCCCTAAATTTATAGAGGTTTGGCGAAATGAACCCTCAAATCAAAATCCCGTCCGATTACATCCTGAACTATGTAATCCTGGTCTAAATTAAACCCTGAAATCGTTTGGCAAACAAGGATTGTCGACGCATGGTCGTGATTGATGTCATTTCCCACTGTTCACGTTGTGCCGGCCCCTTTATTTATTTATTTTTTCTTCTTTAATACATGTAGTTTTTTTATTTTCTAAAACTGCAAAAAAAACAGGGAGGGTGATCCAAATCCAAGACCTCCCTTTTCCTGTTGTGTTCACTTGCTCCCTTTCTCTTCCTTTTCTTTTTTTCTTTTTTTTCCTTTTTTCCTTTTTACATTTTTTTCTTAAATTCGTGGTCATCTTAGTAGGAAATAACAAAACAAATAAGAACAAAGCCTTTAGTCCCAAAAAAGTTGGGGTAGACTCACTAGTAGAAAATGGCCCATTTGTCCCGGTTCCAGAGGCCCATTTGTCCTGGTTTTGGAACCGGAACTAAAGGGTCGGAACTAAAGCCCTAAACCTTTAGTCCCGGTTTGCTTACGAACCGGGACCAAAAGGGCTCCACGTGGCCGCTACGGGAGCCCAGACAGGAGGACATTTAGTCCCGGTTTGTAACACCAATCGGACCAAAAGGCATCCACGCGTCAGCATCTGACAAGAGCTGCTTTTTTTGAAAGGGGGGGGGGGTTAGGGGGTTTTGAAGGGTTAATTTAGGGGTTTCATATTGTGTTAGCTAGCTAATAGAGAAAAGTGATCTCTCTTTTTCTGTGCTTGGTTGACGCTAGCTACTATACATATAGAGAACTCGATGCTAGCTACTAAGCAAATGACGGAAAACCATTAATTACACAAGATCTAACACCTCATCATCATCTTAAGCATACAAAGTTAAAGTCTCATAAAACAAAACAAAAAATATAAAATAACATAGTCCTCCCTCATAGGACCTACTCCTCCCTCTTAGGTAAAATGGCATAAAAAAGAATCACACCAATGTCTCTATGATGAAGCAAAGAGATCCAACGGTCTCCAACTTGTGGCTTGCGATCCTTCTTTATTTGTCCCCATGCTTCAATTTGGAGCCTTCTTGGTGGTTTGCACTCAGTCGAGTATGCAAAAGATAACTCGGGGTGGAAGGGGCTTTTTATTGTCATATTACCTTCGGGTTGCATCAACGGTGGCACAACTTCATTTGGCAATTTCTGTTGAAAAACATAATATATAGTAGCCTAGTTAGCAATGTAATCAATACCATTTACGCAACAGTACTAGTGTACTTAATTAGCAACTCTTACCAAGATATTTCGGCGAATGTCATCCGCCCTTAACCTATGCACTAGTGTCCTGTACAATGTATAATTTGGGCCAGCTCCCAAATTATACGGGAAGATGTCTCTACCAGCTATGACACCAATAACAAAGTAGATAAGATCATCCTTCTCCTCCCAAGTTAGATGTGATCCATAAGTATAGTGTGTCGTGTCGATTATGTTTTGTATTTCACTCGAAGAAACGAAATAAGCTGCAAATTAAAAATTAACAAATTTAGTACGCATGAACACCTAATATTTATATATATATAATGCAAATTACTTGAGAAATATGCATGGTTGACAAACTCACATGGAAGTAAAATAGGAAACATATCGACATCCGCCCAAATGTCGATGTTTCCTTCAATATGATCTTCGGGACGAAGATCGAAGGTTATTTTCATATCTTCCTGAAATCCATATGCCTTGCAAAGAGCTTCCCAATTTGAGCATCCTATTTCTGTGTTATTAGGTGCATTCATTACTTTCACAAGAAATGTGTGACCATGTTTAGTCCTTAGGTTGGCTGTCCTCGTCTCAAAACTCTCGTGCTCTTCAAAACCGAGCCTCTCCAAGAAATACCGTCTTGCATGACAGGGGACGAACTAGTCGAATTGTATAAAACAGAAATTACACGTTGAAGGAAAGAAACAGAAGTCATGCTTAATTACGAAAAAACAGTTGTCATCGTTGCGTACCGTAGAAATATCAAAGTCCTCATAAACCTTCATGGTGAAGAACCTGTCGTCTCGCAGCCAAGTCTGGTCACAAAGACCTTTATCTTCACCGAAAATTTCACACGCTTGGATCCCATCGTCGTCTGATGACGATGACATTTCCCGTGTTCATGATTCAAGAATTACGGCATAGGCTCATAGTTGAAACATTTAAAATCGATCGAAGGAAACTACGAGAAAACTGATCAACACACATATCACTATTACTCAATATGCAATGGGTTAACTTTAGGTCTGTCGAGTCTTTCCTTTCTAAACTCTCATCTCACGTATATGGTGGGCACTCCCTCTGATATTGCGACCGTCGGTGATGGTGACTCCTCCATTCGTCCCCGAGTGCATTACACCAAAATGTCTAGCACACGGGAACGAAGGAGAAGCGACCCCCACGACAACAGTCGGGATTCTTCCTCTCTCATATATATATATATATATATACATATGGTGGACACTTTCCCTCATTGAAAGACACACAATGAGCCGAAACAGACCTAAAGTCAACCCGTTTCATATATCGAGCAATGACATAGAAAAAATACTGAAATGACTTGCAAATCACAAATACATTTATAATGAACTTGAATATAATATCACTAATACATCATCCCGAATAATCCAGTTCAAGAATTACTACACGGTTTGGATCTTAATTAATGCGTGTGTGACTTTCGGTCCGTCGAGGCTTTCCTTAAATAACTCTCATATCTCATGGTGTGTTGGTGCGTACTCTCTCACATTGATACGGTGGTGTATATATGTTGGTGGACACTCTCTCACAATAATAGTTCGATCGTCCGTGATGGACGCCTCCCCTCTTCTCTTCTTGCGCAATATATCGACGAGTATATCGTGAGGAAGAGAAGAAAGAGGAAGCGCCCCCACGACAAGAGTCGGGATTCCTTCCTCCATCAAGAACACACATGAAAGTCACACAAGGAGCAACAATAGACCGAAAGTCACACACGCATTATACCGATAAAATATCACTAATACATTAATATTTATAATGACCTCGAATATAATGTCACTAATACAGATCGAATATCCTAGAATCCAAAATGGAGGATGGTGAACTCGGTTCACTAGCGGTCTTTGAGTCGCCGGCGGTGGACACCCAAAGATAAGGAACCATCATGGGATCATAACTCAAGTGAGATCCCTGAAGGATCTACCAGGTATTGTCAAACTGGGCGTCCAACGCCGCCATGTAGTGACGGACATGCTCGTCCTCCTCCTTGACACGGCGACGTACCACCTCCGCGGGTGCCGGCTCCCTCCGCACCGAAAGTGGCCCGCGTGACCGCCACCACAGAAGGTCTGGGTCGATGACGATACCTGCATTCCTCACCAACCTCCGAGCCCAGGAAGGTAGCACCTCCCAGTGCCAGCCCGGTGGAGCCCAGTCCCGGACATGGTGCCTATCAAGCAGGCTCTCGCGGACTACTCGACGACGAGGATGCGGGCCGGGCATCGTCAACTAATTTTTCATAAAACCCAAAATCAACATACACATACTAATCTAACATAAACATACTAATCTACTTTACAAAAAGCATAAACATATTAATCTAACATACACATACTATTCTAGCTAACATAAACATACTAATCTACTTTAAAAAAAGCATAAACATACTAATCTAACATACACATACTAATCTAGCTAACATAAACATACTAATCTAACATACACATACTAATCTAGCTAACATAAACATACTAATCTAACATACACATACTAATCTAGCTAACATAAACATACTAATCTAACATGCATACACATACTAGCCGGGATGGCGGCGGCTCACAGCGGGGGCGGCGATGGGGTGGCGACGGAGCGGCGACGGGGTGGGGCGGCGACGGGGACGACGGGGGAGGCGACGGAGGAGGGGCGGCGACGGGGGAGGCGACGGGAACGGCGGGGGAGGCGGCGGGGCGGCGGGGAAGGAGACGGGGGCGACGACGGGGACGGGAACGGCGATGGCGACGGCGGGGTTAGGGCGGCGACGAGGGCGAAGTGGAATGAAATCTGCAAATTTTGCTAAGTGCTTGTCATATAGAAGGAGCATTGGTCCCGGTTGGTGCACCCAACCGGGACCAATGCCCCCTTTAGTCCCGGTTTGTCACACCAACCAGGACCAAAGCCCTATTTTCCGCCACCCAAAGGGCAGGAAACAGGGACCTTTGGTTCCGGTTGGTGCCACCAATCGGGACCAAAGCCCTGTTTTCAGCAGCCCAAATGGCGGGAAACAGGCCCTTTGGTCCCGGTTGGTGCGATAAACCGGGACTAAGGGGGGCATTGGTTCCGGTTGGGTCCACCAACTGGGACTAATGGCCTTGCACAGCGGTGTGGTCGGAGTTTAGTCCCACCTCGCCAAGCGAAGGTTGCCCGAACCTGCTTATAAGCCCCGCCATGCCTGTTACGTTGAGCTCCTCTGATAGTGATAATAGATGTGTTGATACTGAAATTCGGCCTAAATTCAAAAGGCTAGTTAGGTGCCTAACTAGCACTTTGATTTTTGGCTGAATTTCAGTATAAGCGCATCTATTTTCACTTTTGCTATTTTTTATGTTATTTCTTTGCATATTAAAAGTTGTTAACAAAAAATACTTTATGAATATTTTTTTGCTATTAAATTCTTTAACAAAAATAACTTTGATAATTTTAGTTGCATGAATTGTATATAATATCAGGTTTCTTTTGAAGTATCGTGTACAAAACGGATAGTCTCTTTCGAAGTATCGGGGTTTCGGACGAAAACTCATCGGTTACAAAAGGCATTTCATTTTCTTGAACTTATTTGAACTCCAGGCTTTTCGTGTGTTCAAAATGTACCATTCTAAGCCACATCGTCAATTTTTCAACCCTTTCTGACTTTATTTGATATTTTTCATGCATTTGCTTTTTTTTAAGCTAAATGACCCTAAAATTGAAAAGCACTTCAAATGAAGTCTGAAAAGGTTGAAAGTTGGCATGGTATCAACATTTCACCCACATAGCATGTGCTAAAAAGTTGGGAGGGTTACGGCAAAAGCAGGATGCACTTCGCGTACAAAATGGACAGACTCTTTCGAAGTATCAAGGTTTCAAACGGAAACTCATCGGTTAGAAAAGGCATTTTATTTTCTTGAACTTATTTGAACTCCAGGCTTTTTGTGTGTTCAAAATGCACCATTCAAAGCCACATCATCAATTTTCAACCCTTTCTGTCTTCATTTGATATTTTTCATAAATTTACTTTTTTTAGCTAAATGACCTTGAAATTGAAAAGCACTTCAAATGAAGTCTGAAAAGGTTGAAAGTTGGCATGGTATCATCATTTAACCCACATAGCATGTGCTAAAAAGTTGAGAGGGTTACGGCAAAAGCAGGATGCACTTCAAGTACAAAACAGACAGACTCTTTTGAAGTATCGGAGTTTCGGACGGAAACTCATCGGTTAGAAAAGGCATTTCATTTTCTTAAACTTATTTGAACTCCAGGCTTTTTGTGTGTTCAAAATGCACCATTAAAAGCCACATCATCAATTTTCAACCCTTTCTGACTTCATTTGATATTTTTCATGCATTTACTGATTTTTTTGAGCTAAAGACCCTGAAATTGAAAAGCACTTCAAATGAAGTCTGAAAAGGTTGAAAGTTGGCATGGTATCAACATTTCACCCACATAGCATGTGCTAAAAAGTTGGGAGGGTTACAGCAAAAGCAGGATGCACTTCGCATACAAAACAGACAGTCTCTTTCGAAGTATCGGGGTTTCGGACGGAAACTCATCGGTTACAAAAGGCATTTTATTTTCTGGAACTTATTTGAACTCTAGGCTTTTCGTGTGTTCAAATTGCACCATTCAAAGCCACATCATCAATTTTCAACCCTTTCCGACTTCATTTGATATTTTTCATGCATTTACTTTTTTTGAGCTAAATGACCCTGAAATTGAAAAGCACTTCAAATGAAGTCTGAAAAGGTTGAAAGTTGGCATGATATCATCATTTCACCCACATAGTATGTGCTAAAAAGTTAGGAGGGTTACGGCAAAAGCAGGATGCACTTCGCATACAAAACGGACAGTCTCTTTCGAAGTATCGGGGTTTCAGACGGAAACTCATCGGTTAGAAAAGGCATTTCATTTTCGTGAACTTATTTGAACTCCAGGCTTTTTGTGTGTTCAAAATACACCATTGAAAGCCACATCATCAATTTTCAACCCTTTTTGACTTCATTTTATATTTTTCATGCATTTACTATTTTTTTGAGCTAAATGACCCTGGAATTGAAAAGCACTTAAAATGAAGTCTACAAAGGTTGAAAGTTGGCATGGTATCAACATTTCACCCACATAGCATGTGCTAAAAAGTTGGGAGGGTTACGGCAAAAGCAGGATGCACTTTGCATACAAAACGGACAGTCTCTTTCGAAGTATCGGGGTTTCGGACGGAAACTCATCGATTACAAAAGGCATTTCATTTTCTTGAACTTCTTTGAACTCCAGGCTTTTCGTGTGTTCAAATTGCACCATTCAAAGCCACATCATCAATTTTCAACCCTTTCTGACTTCATTTGATATTTTTCATGCATTTATCGATTTTTTGAGCTAAATGACCATGAAATTGAAAAGCACTTCAAATGAAGTCTGAAAAGGTTGAAAGTTGGCATGGTGTGTGCGTGTTTGTTGCCAACGATGACAACCCACTTTTTTGTTGCATATTGTTCTCGGCCACAATCGGAATTTAAGAAAAACCTAAATTGAAAAGCACTACAAATATATAATAGCTAGAGAGATATGTAATATATAATAGTTCAGATATCCATTACAGAAAGTACTCGTCCAAGCGAACACTACTATCTAGTCTGAATCAGAGGAATATCCGCCCCATGGTGGTGGTGGTGCGAGGTGACGCTGCCCGTAGTTCACAGTTCGAATCTTGCTGTACAACTCATATGCAACGTATGCATCTTTTGCTGCATACTCAATGTTCATTGGCTGAAGTGGGGTCCTCTCCCACTCTTTGTGCTACGTCGGGGGAAATTTGGTCTTCATATCTCCGTAATAGTCGTCGATCAAGGCGACTGCCATAGCAGCCATCGAAGTCCTCTCATACTGAAGCCTGAATATTTCTTGGATATCAATAAGGCAGCCAGCTGGTATCTCAATACCTAAGCTGCGCCTCATCTTCAGCTTGTCATTCCTTACATCAACGCTAGGAAAATGTATGCCGCTGTGTAGGAAGTCCATGAGTGCTGGGCAGTGATTGTCACTACTGCAACATCAACAAATTAAATGGAACAAATGTTAATTAATATCATAAAAAAATCGAAAATTATTTCACTACAACTTAAGAGAAATTGATCTTTGCCATAGGATTCAAAATAGAACATATATATTGCTATATCCTATATATATGCAATTTTCATATCCTATGAATTGATGAAGAGACCCTAAATTAACTATATGACATATATGTTCTCCCACGTTTTGCAACAAGGAAAATTGTTATTCACTACAAACTTAAAAGAAATATTGATCTTTCCAATAGGATTCAAAATGCAACATATTTATATCCTATGCAATTTTCATAATAATCTATAAATTATTAATTGATCAAAGAAAACCGTCAAAACTCACCTTGCCCATTGGAAGATAACCACATGTTTCTTGAAACATAGCTGGATGACGGCAACATCGTCTTGCTTGGCCGTGTACTCGAGATCAAGCCCTATGAACTTGTCTTTCTCATCCGCCACTTCAAGCCATTTATGCAAAAGGGAAAGAAAACGCGGCACCATGGCGCTATCCTTCGTGTAGACGACATCGAGATTGGTCGTGCCATGTGCGAGCACCTCCCCGTAGCGAGTGATTGGATTCATGGTAGAAGATATGGGGAAGAAGAGAGGAGAATGGAGGAGAAGAAGAGAGGAGAATGGAGGAGAAGAAGAGAGTAGAATGGAGGAGAAGAAGAGAGGAGAGAAGAGAAATGGGCAAAGCTGTAGGAATAGTTGCCTCTTCCTCGAATCGCGAAATGTCGTGGGATGCGAACCGTTCGAACATTTAGTCCCGGTTTGAGCCACCAACCGGGACTAAAGGGGCTCGCACCAGGCGAATGGTCACCCCCTTTGGTCCCGGTTCTAGCCACAAACCGAGACCAATGGTTGTGGGCCAGGAGCGAGGCACATTGGTCCCGGTTCGTGTATGGAAGCGGGACCAAAGGTGTCCTACGAACCGGGACCAATGCCCCACGTGGCCCGCTCGGCCCCTTGGCCTCCTGAACCGGGACTGTTGCTCCCATTAGTCCCGGTTCATGACTGAACCGAGACTAATGGGGTGGCTGGCCCGAACCGATGTCGTGTTTTCTACTAGTGACTAGAGGTGAAACCCATAAGATCTCGTGACTATCTCATGGTTCTGACACATAGATAGCAAGCTTCCACGCACCCTTGTTCAGATTTATCAGACCCATAGGATTAGCACGCAATCCCGTCTTCAGTGACTGCACATAAAGAAACAAACACTTGCACCCAACCCAGAAAAGAGGGTTGTCAATCCCCTTGGACTCATTGTTTGCAAGCTAGTGAAGTATGTAGCTGAAAGTTGAATATTCTAAATGGCAAAATAAAATAAAAGATAGATAATGGCAGCAAGGTATTGAAAGCTTTTTTAAATATATAGGTGAATGGACCCGGGGGCGTAGTGTTCTCTAGTGGCATCTCTCATGTAGTAGGCATACGGTGGGTAAACAAATTACTGTTGGGCAATTAATAGAAAATCACATAGTTATGCAATCTTTATTCACGGCAATGATCATGCATATATATGCATCATGTCCATAAGCAAATAGTCTGACTCTTGCCTGCACCTATTACTATTACTCCACTCATCGACCGATATACAAGATGCATCTAGATCGAGTATTAAGTAAAACAGAGTAATGCTTGGAGAACAATGACATGATGTAAATAAAGAGAATTCAATCAATATGAATTAACCCCATCGTTTGTCCGTAGTGACAACAACACAAAAAACGTATATTGTCCCCTTCTGTCACTAGATCGCTATATGGTGTGTCATGGAGAAAAATTAAGTTTTCAATTTTTTTGGATTTATGTTTATTTCAAAAAAAATATAAATACAATTAAAATATGATATTGATTTAATTCAAAGATTCGAAATAAATACTTTTAAGACTATGAAAATATTGGTTTGAATTTTACCTCTTTCAAATATTTTCAAGGTTTAACAAGAACATTTTATTGGACTCATTTGAAGCAATTAGGATTTTGATCATGTTTAAATGATATCCGAGGCTTGAAAAATCCCTTAATTCACATTTCTCTAAAATTTAATATGATGCAAGATGCTCACTAATGCAATTAGTTACAAGCATTTTGTAGGGCTGTGACATGTGCATCTCCATCTGAGGTGGTATTTATCTTTTAAGACACACAAAAATGAAGTGTTGTCCCGGACATGCCTAAATCTGAGTTTGGTTAATTTTAGATCTATTTGGGAGGTATTTGGAGTCATTTCTTTGTATGGGAAGTCGAGACGCCTCATAAATATATGAGAGGTGACGGCCGATTGATCAACACACAATCGAACAAATCATCTACCATTTTTTATCTTTTATCTTTTCCCTTGGTCTTCTTCTTCCTCGTTCTTCGTTCATTCTTCTTATTACAGGGTCGCAATCCACGAGGCCCTAGGGGCGATTAGGTCAACCTAGGGCAGCCCATAGCTATCGTGCGCTGTCAGATTCAGGGCTCCGCAAAACCCACAAGGTTCGAACACAGCTAGGCGTGTGCGAGGATCTAGACCAGCTCAAAGTCTCAAGTTGGTCACCCCATGGCCAAGCTACGACGAGCGAATGCATGCGAGGAAGAAAGTGGACTTAGAGACTTACCCAGGTTCGGGCCACCTTGCGGTGTAAAACCTTACTCCTCCTTTGTGGTGGATTGGCCTCACGAGGAGGCTAAGGATGAACTACTACAATGGTGGGGTAGCCTCATGAGGACCTTTGGTGGTGATGAAATAGCTCTACTTGCTGCCTTCTACGATGGGAGTGGGTGGCTATTTATAGGGGCCACGGTCCTCTTCCCTTATTGCACAGGCGGGAAGGGATCCACAACGGCCAAATTTGAAAGGGGACAAGAGGTACATCTTATCCTGACTAAAGGTGGTCTTCGCCTGCAAAGCTTCGAGGGGCTGACGCAATGGTGGGCTCGGTGATGACATCCGTCCTGCCGAGCTCGTGGTCTCGGTCTTGTTGCACCAGGAAGGAAACCCTTGGGAACCAGCATATGTCCTTGTCTCCTTAGCACCAAAGAAGAAATTGTCCTCCTCCTGCGCCTGCTGGCACCCGTCTGGCTTCGTCATCAAAACCCACGTAATCCCTCCCTCGGGAGGTTGGGCAATTACATAGGAATCTCCGCTCCTTGGGAGGCAACCTCAGGGGATGCCACTCTCCGGAGGTCTTGACATCGTACTCCTCGCGAGACAGGGGGCTCTCGCGAGGGTTTTGCCTTAGGGAATCTATCACTAGGCCGTATCGTGCCGTTGTGGTGGGCCATGCGCCGGGCCATAGTCACGCAGGTCTGGGTACCCCAGTCGTAGAACGCCGACAGCAGCCCCCAGGCCCAAGGCATATTCGGGCTAGCTTCTAAGCCAAGCCAAGGGGGAAGATCGAGGCACCACGGGCCCTAACCGCCTGCGGGCCAGGATCGACGCGTGGCGCATGATGAAGCACGGACGCCTCCACTTCCTCATGTTGCCTCGGTAACCGCCCTGGCTGACAAGGGCTGGCGTGCACTGCGAGGATTTCATTGTGAGGATGTGGATCGACGCCGAATGGCATCTAACCGGCTATAAATGAGTGAGGGAGGCAAGGCCCTTAGCCCATCCTCATCTTCTCGCTTCCTCTCTGCAATTCTCAATCTCCACAACCATGGCGCAGGTGAGGAGGTTCTTCGCTGCTGAGAAAGGGAAGGCCCCCATTGAGGAGCCGGGCTCACTGCCGCCCAGGAGGGATCGCGGCCGGCCCCTGAAGTATACCGCTACACCGGTGTCGTCCCCTCGAGGGCAAGGGCACACTCCTGCATGGGCTGGCATCACCTCCGGTGGTCGTGGTCGTGCTCCCTCCCGAGCGAGCGGCCGTAGTGACCGCGGTGGCTGCACCCGAGAGGGGAGACTTGCTAAAGCCGTCCGACCACCCTGCCCTCGGCTCCACTCGAATGACGCCATCCAGGAGTTCGTGGTGTGGGTGGAGAAGCCAGAAATCACTTGGTTTTTGCTCCCGCGCTTCTTTGCGGATGCGTTACTAGCCGGGAGGGCTGCCGGCCTATGGCTATAAGCCGATGGTTGTTGCAGCACGGCCTCATGGGCGGAGGTCAAGGTTACCCCTGCGGGCTATGTGTTCTTGACCCATGGAAGACAGGCGTTTGCCTGTGCTCGCGGCCTGAAGGGGAGGTGCAGCCTACACTTCAAGCACGACGGGGTGGCTACACTTTTCGTCAAGATATTCGGGGAAGACAGCAGGCGCCTGGGATGCTGCCTTGAGGGTGATGGCGGCAACATCAACCGTCTTCCTGCCGGTGACGGTCGTCACGACGGCGGCGCCCTCGGCGGTACCATTGGCGGCAGCCACAACTCCTCATGTGGTGACAATACCTCCTCCGGGGGGAGCTCGAGCGACGACGACTACGACGAGCCGCCGCGCCGCCGCCCAGACCAGGGAGGGTGTCGAGCCGCCGGATGTCGTGCTCCCGCCCAGGAAGACATTGAGACACCGCGTCGTCGCACCTACGTCAAGTAGGACGAGGACTCCGACGGAGCGCGGGCAATGTAGGAGCCAGGCCTCGGGAGTGACGGTCTTTGGGAGGCCGTCTTTTGCTTTTGTTTCCTACATCAAGAATCATGGGGGGCCCGCGGGGCGTGTAATGAACTGCGGCTCTTGCGCCTTTTGTGTTGGCATTTTTCTTTTCGCATCCCAGCCCTTCATTGTTGCAAACTGAAATATTCGTGCGCATTCGGATTAGGTAACTCGCGATTAAGATAACTTAGCTTGGCGTTCCCGTGGTAGGCTCTTCTGCCGTAGGGGCGCGTTCCTCCGGAGCATCTTTCCTCACCCATAGAGCCCCCGAGCCCCTTGTGAGGGTCGATAGTTGCTGGGGAGCTCTTTCCCTTAGCTGTAGAGCCCCCTTGCCCCCTTGCGAGGGTCAATAGTCGCCGCAGAACTCTTTCCCTTAGCCGTAGAGCCCTCGATCCCCCTTACGAGGGCCGGTCACCGCCAGTGTGTTGGGTCATGATGCCCGACGAGGCCATGAGATGGGACTCTCCTCAAGCCGAGGTGATATTGTGCGCTAGCTCGCCTCAAGAGCGTCGTGTGAGGATTAGGACGCCAAAGTTTTGGCGAGGTATGTGCATGGCTCGGAGCCCGCATAGCGTAACGTGCCCAGCCCCCGCTCGCGGGGTGCGCAGGGGAGAGCTGGCGATGCCAAACCCCTTGAGAAGGAATTGAAAACGAGAAAACATTACAAGGAGAAGATTCCCACCCCATTTTTCGAATAAGACACGAAAACTTCAAACTTCATTCTAAAAGGTGGCAAATTTGGTTACAAAATAGGGAAAATAATAGCCACGTCCGGCACCTAGACTAGTCTTCCCCCAGCATGGAGCATGGGGCGTCCACTAGGCATGGGCATAGTCATTGAATGACAGTGTCGTCGGACAGCGCAAAGCATGGGGCTTCCACTTGGGCGTGGATGGGAACCCCTCCGCGTCCTTGGGGGGCTCCGGGCGTATACAACCCACTCATTATTACGTGAGAGTGTCACAGGTAGAACTTGCGGAGATGCTGGATGTTCCCGGCATTCTGGATGGGGACCCCATCCTAAGTCTCCAGGCGCACAGCACCAAGCCTGGAGACGCGAGCGATCCTGAACGGGCCCTCCCACATGGGCAAGAGCTTGTGCAATCCCTCCCTAGAGAGGACCCTCCTTAGGACGAGGTCTCCGACTTGAGGGTCCTGGAGCAGACGTCACGACAATGGTATTGCCGCAGCGCCTGCTAGTACCTCGCAGCACGGAGTGAGGCCTGGCAACGGCCCTCCTTCGCGAGCACGAGATCTGTCCCCCGCTCAGCATCTAATGCTCCTCGTCAAATGCCAAGACTCGTGGGGAGCTATGCTTGAACTATGCGGAAGGACCGCCTCAGCTCCATAGACGAGGAAGAGTGGAGTCTCACTGGTGGGTTTAGTCATGGTGGTGCGGATGGACCACAACACTGACTGTAGCTCACCGAGCCAACCCTTGCCGCCGGCCTCGAGTTTCTTCTGGAAGCTTCTCGCCTTGAGGCCCCTTAGGACCTCCACGTTGGTGCGCTCGGCCTGGCCGTTGCTCCATGGGTGTGCCAGTGAAGAGTAATATATTTGCATCCCAAGGTTAGCACAATATTCTCTAAAGAGGTTGCTCATGAATTGTGAGCCATTGTCAGTAATGATATGGTTGGGGACCCCGAAGCGACTCTTGAGGCCCAGATGAACTTGACTGCTGAGCTGGCCGGGATGGTGCGCACGGGCTCCACTTCTGCCCACTTGGTGAACTTGTCGATGGCGACGTAGAGGTAGCGGTAGCCTCCTGCTGCTCGAGGAAAGGGGGCCAGTATGTCCAGCCCCCATACCGTGAAAGGCCAAGAGAGCAGGATGGTCTGGAGTCTCTGCGCTAGTTGACTAATCTTCTTGACGTGGAACTGACAGGCCTCGCAGGACCGAACTAGCTTGGCTACATCATTGAGAGTCGTTGGCCAATAGAAACCACTGCAGAACGCCTTTCCCACGAGGGTGCGGGACGAGGTGTGGTGTCCGCAGTCGCCTCCATGGATATCGGCCAGCAGCTCGCCCCCTGTTCCTTGGATATGCATCGCAGCGAGACATCGTTCACGCACCTGCGGTATAGCCCGCCGTCCTTTAGGCAATATGCAGTGGTTTGGCATGCCACGCGCTCAGCTTCCTCTTCCTTCTTTGGCAAGGTACCGCTGAGCAGATACGCCTTGAACTCATCTGTCCAATCATTGGCCTGAGGTTCCAGCGCCAGGAGCAAACGTGCTCCTGAGGCCGGTCCGCAGGCCGAGGCCCATGAGCCCGGTGCTGGCGGTAGCTCCTCTCGAGATGACATCGGTCCGACGGTCGGGGGTGCCGCCGATGGCTTGAAGAACCTCTCCTCGAAGACGACAAGATCCTGAGGATCGCGGCGTGACGCCCTCTTAGCGATGTCGTCCGTCTCCTTGTTCGCACTGCGTGGGACGTGCTGCAATTCCAGGCCTTGGAAGCGCTTTTCCATCTTACGCACCTCCTCCAAGTACGCCTCCATGTGCTCGTCCTTCAGCTTCTACTCTTTGTTGGAGAAGTTGACAAGGAGCTGGGAGTCGCCCTTGACGGTGAGGCGCTTGATCCCTAGGGCCACAGCGGCCCAGAGGCTCGCAATCAAGCCCTCGTACTCTGCAATGTTGTTGGAGACCTTTTTGCCATGCTGGAAGCAGAGCTGCATGGCGTAGTAGAGCTTGTCTTGTGTAGGTGAGATGAGCACGACTCCAGCCCCCGCGCCTTTTCATGCAAAGGTGCCATCAAAGTGCATGACCCAGCCTTCGGGTGATTTGTTGCCAGGCGCGAGGGACTGGCCCTCATCCAGCCCTTGATCGGGGGCATCTGTCCATTTTGCCACGAAGTCCACAAGGGCCGCACCCTTGATGGCCCCGGTCATGCTAAACTCCAGGTGGAAAGTCTATAACTCGATGTTCCACTCTGCAACCCGTCCTGCAGCGTTGGGGTTGCGTAGCACCTTCTCCAGAGGGTACGCAGAGATGACCTTGGAAGTAGTGGCGCAGCTTCCTTGAGGCAACAAGGAGCGAGAGCAGGAGCTTCTGCTGCATGGGGTAGCACGCACGTGTCTCGCAGCACGATGCTGACGTAGTACACCAGATGCTCGACGAGACGCGGGGTGTTGGCGCCACCCTGCTCCTTAGGGGGCGCGAAGGACTTAGGTCCCTTAGGAGTCAGTGAGGTGGTGAGGTCCTCAGGAGCGCCGTCCCAAGGTGGCGAGTGCTTTGTGGCTCCTTGCGAGATACCTCTCCTTCCATTCAACGCTGGCGCGCTCCTCTCGGATCGCCATGAGCGCTGCACTAGCCGAAAGTGGGATCGCCGCCAAGTAGAGCACCAAGGGCTCACGAGCGAGGGGCGCCACCATGATGGGAGGGTTTTTGAGGTACTGCTTGAGTTCTTGGAAAGTCGCCTCTGCCTTCGAGGTCCACTCGAAAGGGCCCTTCCTCTTCATGAGCTTGAAGAAGGGAAGGGCGCGCTCGCCGAGCCTGGAGATGAATCGTCCTAGGGCGGTCACACAACCCGCCAGCTTCTGTATTTACCTGAGGGTCTGTGATGGGCACATCTTTTCAATTGCCTTGACCTTCTCTGGGTTTGAATCAATCCCCCGATGTGACACCAAGAAGCCGACCAGTTTGCCGGAGGGGACCCCGAAAACGCACTTCTCGGGGTTGAGCCTCGGGTTAACCCGACGCAAGCTGGCGAATGTCTCCTCCAGGTCCTCGATCAAGGTCCTCACCTCCTGCAACTTGACCAAGATGTCTTCGACATAATCCCCGGTTTTCCTCCTGAGTTGTGGTCCCAGGGCGATGTGCATCAACTGCTGGAAGGTCGCGCAAGCGTTCCACAACCCAAATGGCATGCATGTGTAGCAATTCACGCTGCATGTGGATAAGAACGCTGTCTTCTCGATATTATTGCAATTCCTAAAAAGCATATGTTCCTCCCTCATAGTAATTTTCAGTAGCATCATGAAATAATTTCACAATATAACCAACACATAAAGCATTTTTTCATGATCTACAAGCGTAGAAACTTTACTACTCTCCACACAAGAAAATTTCTTCTCATGACTAATAGTGGGAGTATCATGACTAATAGTACAAATTGGTTCCACACTAAAAGAGTAATATACAGTAAAAGGATATTCGTAATTATGACGTATCATAATGGTAGTCATCATTCTTTTTCATCGCATAAGTATCATCCCGATAATCATCATAAGTAGGAGGCATGCAATCATTATAAAAAATTTGATCATTCAAAGTAGGGTGAATAAAAAGATCATCTTCATTAAGCATAGCATCCCCAAGCATGGGACAAACATTAATTGCAGTAAATAAATTCTCAAACATGTCATTTTCATTAAACATAGCATCCCAAAGCTTGTGGATCTGTATATCATAAACAAAATCACTCTCATCATTACTAGTATGAATAACACCAATAGTATAGCAATTATTATCCTCATCCTCCAAGTTGGTGCCATAAATATTTTCAACATTATAAGAAGTATCATTATATTCCCAATCATAATTATCGCAACAAGCAATAGGCATATATAACAAAATCATCCTCAAGTGTGTCATCTTCCACATCTATTTTTGATTCATTCTCATGAGACCTATCAATAATGGGAGCAACATTATTTGGGAGAGATACCTCTTTACCTTTACTTTTCCTTCTTTTATTCATCTTCACCACATTATGTGTGGGTTTATTTAATTCCTCCAAGATTTTTTTGAAGAGGTTGGTTGAATAAAAATATCATCCTCGTTACGTGATTCATCATAAGAAAAAGTAGGAGGATATTGGGAAACCTCTTCCCCTTCATTAGTATTCTCTTCATATTTTATTTGTTTTCTTGTCTTTAAGTAATTGGCAATATAAGGATTCTCAATGCAATTTACCACGTAGTACATATAGATTTCGTTTAGATCAAAATCAATCATTATCTTGAGAACCGAAGCTGGAATATCCTTAGTTTTATGTTTCAATTCTTCATACCCCCAAAATAGACTAAGTTCATTATGATGCTCAAGGGTAATGAGGTTATCACAATTTTTGGACACAAATCGATCATGAAATAATTCACATTGGAAATTAAAATGACCACTTTCATTGCAATGTTCACAAGGACGGCGGGAAATATGAAGTCTTTCAGCACAAACGTATAGCCTCCCTTGCAACCATTTAGTTTGTAAATACTTATGCCTCTTACAAAATCTATGTTCCCTTTTAGGCATGTCTTCACAAACTCTATGAACTCTACAAAAATTGACATGCTTATAAGAAATATTTTTTTATCATGACTAGTGCAATCATCATTAGTACTATGGATATTCAAAGAATGCATACTAACGACATTGCAATCATGCTCATCACTCAAAGATGTAGTGCCAAACATTTTAATAACTTCTTCTAACACTTGAGCACAATTTTCCTTTCCATCATTTTCACAAAAGACATTAAAAAGATGAAGCATATGAGGCAACCTCAATTCCATATATTTTTTGTAGTTTTCTTTTAAAGACTAAACTAGTGATAAACAAGAAACTAAACGATTTGCTTGCAAGATCTAAAGATATACCTTCAAGCACTCACCTCCCCGGCAACGAGACCAGAAAAGAGCTAGATGTCTACTATGCAACCTTCTTCTTGTAGACTCGTGTTGGGCCTCCAAGCGTAGAGTTTTGTAGGAGAGTGACAATTTTCCCTCGAGTGGATGACCTAAGCTTTATCAATCTGTGGGAAGTGTAGTATGAAGATGGTCTCTCTCAAACAACCCTACAATCAAATACAAGAAATCTCTTGTGTCCCCAACACACCCAATACAATGGCAAATTGTATAGGTGCACTAGTTCGGCGAAGAGATGGTGATACAAATGCAATACGGATGGTAGATATACGTTTTTGTAATCGGAAAATATAAAAACAGCAAGGTAACTAATGATAAAAGTGAGCACAACATATATTGCAATGCTTAGAAACAAGGCATAGGGCTCATACTTTCACTAGTGCAAGTTCTCTCAACAATACTGACATAGTTGAATCATATGTAAATACCTCTCGTGTGACAAAGAGTTCACTCCAAAGTCACAAACAGCGTAGAACAAACAAGGAAATTGTTGTAGGGTATGAAACCAGCTCAAAGTTATCTTTTTCGATCAATCTGATGAGCTATCCCCATAAGTGTCATGAACATCCCTAGAGTTCGTACTAAAATAACACCTCAAGATACACATCAACTAAAACCCTAATGTCACCTAGATACTCCAATGTCACCACAAGTACCCATGGGCTTCATCATACGATATGCATCACACAATTCAGATTCATCAAGTTCAATCCAACACAAAGAACTTCAAAGAGTGCCCCAAAGTTTCTACTAGACATTCAAGACGAAAACATGTGCCCCTATCCATAGATTCCCAAGGTCACGGAACCCGCAAGTTGATCACCAAAAAAATACATCAAGTGGATCAATAGAACATCCCATTGTCACCACGGATATCCCAACGCAAGACATACATCAAGTGTTCTCAAATCCTTAAAGACTCAATCCGATAAGAAAACTTGAAAGGGAAAACTCAATTCATCACAACAAGATAGAGAGGGGGAAAACTCCATATGATTCATCTATATCAATAAATCTCGCGGTACATCAAGATCATGCCTTCTCAAGAACACGCGTGAGAGAGATCAAACACATAGCTACTGGTACATACCCTCAGCCCCGAGGGTGAACTACCCCCTCCTTGTCGTGGAGACCGCCAGGATGATGAAGATGGCCTCCGATGGTGGTTTCCCCCTCCGGCAGGGTGTCGGAACAGGCTCCCAATTGGTTTTTCGTGGCTCTGGAGGCTTGCGGCGATAGAACTCCTGATCTAGGTTTCTTTTCGGAGGTTTCTATATTTATAGGAATTTTTTGGCGTCGATCTCATGTCAAGGGGGGCCACGAGGCAGTAACAAGCCTGCGAGGCGCGACCAGGGGGTGGCCGCGCCTGGCAGGCTTGTGACCACCTCGTGACTCTTCTGGCCCAACTCCAATGCTTAGGTGGTCTCTTTTGGTCCAATAAAAATCATACTAAATTTTTTGCCCATTCCGAGAAATTCTATTTCTGCACAAAAAACGACACCATGTTAGTTTTGCTGAAAACGGCGTCAGTCCGGGTTAGTTCTATTAAAATCATACCAAAATCACATAGAATTATTGTAAACATGGCATTAATACTTCATAAATTATAGATATGTTGGAGACGTATCAGCATCCCCAAGATTAATTCCTGCTCGTCCCCAAGTAGGTAAATGATAAAAGAAAGAATTTATGAAGTGTGAATGCTAGCATAGTGCATAAATTTGATCAATGATAGTTCCAAACACTTTTTCTAGCATCATTATATATCCTAAACAGTAGCTCATCCCATAAAACTTCTCATGATGAAATAAAAAGCTATCCACATGTTAAAGTATAGACTAACAAACTATGCTTTTAGTCACCAAACAATTGCAATTCATCTTATTTTCAGGAAGGGTCTATGTAAGAGCTATGATTTAGCAAATTCCACATACTCAACTATCATATAGTCTTCCATGATTGCTAACACTCAAAGCATATTTTTAGAGCAAATGGCATACGTCGAACACAAAGAAAGATAGTGGCTTAAAGTTTTGCCTCCCGACTTATTTATCATATAGATAATTGTCAACAATAATAATTCATGATCAAATATATTTGAATGGCCATATATGCTTGGATCTTTCCCCAACACATGACGCGTGCCAAGAGGAAAAGGAAAAATATAGGAAGTGGTGAAGATCACAATGACTCTTGCATAAAGGTAAGTACTTGAAAGTAAAAGATAGACCCTTCGCAGAGGGAAGCATTGATTTGCAGAGGTGCCAGAGCTCGAGCTTTTAAAACAAAGATGAATAATAATTTTGGGCGGTATGCTTTCATTGTCACCATAACAACCGAGAGATCTCGGTATCTTCCATGCTAGATACATTATAGGAGGTTCCCAAATATAATGGTAAAGTTTTTACTCCCCCTCCACCAATCAATCACACTCCACGGTGAGCCGAATCCATGGGTACCGTCCATACCAACAACATTCCTAGGGAGTTTTGTTTAATTATTTGCATTTTTTTATTACAGGACCGGGAGTCCCTATTACCAGCCACTTTCTTGTGAATGATAGTGAATCAACACATATCGTGAGAATAACCAACCTAGCATGGAAGATACCGAGAGCCCCTAGTCATTTTATGAGCGATTCGGGCATACAAAACAGAATATTATTTGAAGGTTTAGAGTTTAGCACATGCAAATTAACTTGGAACGGCAGGTAAATACCGCATATAGGTAGGTATGGTGAACTCATATGGAACAACTTTGGGTTTAAGTGTGTTTGGATGCACAAGTAGTATTTCTACTTGGTGCGGAAGTTTTGGCTAATATGAGGTGGAAGCAAGCACCACATGTTGAAGGATCCATAACAATATAACTTCTATACGAATATACCCAAGCACAACTCATTAAGTTGTCTTCCTTGTCCAACTTCAACTAATTTGCTCAAGTTTGAAAATAATTAATGGGTATTCACAATCATAGAAGATGTCCAATATAGTATATTTATATGTGAAATCTCTCTTCCTTCAATATTCTTTCATGAATGGTTCAAGTGACCAATGCGGTATTTGCTAACTTTCAATAAATTTTACCACCTATACTTCTTATATGTGAAGTCATTACTCCCCATGGGATAAGAATATAAAACATATCTAATTTCATATTTATGTTATTCAATTCATTCAACCATTTACTTATAGGATATAAGTGAAGCACGAGAGTAAATGAGAAAACTACTCCAAAACATATAAGTTTAGATCAATGAGTAGTCAAATAATTAAGTAGCTACGTGAGGACTTCCTCTCTCTCTCTCAATAAAGATTTTCAGATCTGAGTATTTATTTAAACAACAAGCAAAACAAAAATATTACTCCAAGAATAGCACAAATCATGTGAACGAATAAAAATTAAGGCTCAACATAGGCTAATCGATAGTTGACGAAGAGAGGTGGGGTGCGTAGCATCCCCAAGCTTAGATGCTTGAGAATTCTTGAAATATTTACTTGGGGTGCCTTGGGAATACCCAATCTTGAGCTTTTTCATCATGTTCAATCCTCTCATATCATGGTTTCACCTATTCTCAAAAACTTCATGCACACAAAACTAAAAAAGGAACTCGTGAGATAGGTTAGTACACATAAGAACGAATCAACACTTTCTGTACTGACAAGACAATTTGCAAAATAATTTTCAAACATTAGGTAATGTATACTATCAGTTCCACAATTTATATCTACCAATATAGGCTATGGAAACTATAGGATAAGTAGATAACAAAACTATGACAGCAATCTGTCCAAACAAAACAGTATGTAGGAATTTATGAAAACAGTGTACTTCTGTAACTCAAAAAAATATGAAACTTTAGGAAATGCTATAAAATTTATATGAAAACACTGTGTAAACATTTCAGAAACTTTTCACGTTCTAGTAAAATATGAAAATTCAAACACTACAGCAGAAGTTTCTATTTTTACCCAGCACATATCAAAACATGCAATGCAAGCATCCTAAGGCAATTCTTGGAACTTTTTATTTAAAAAATATTATAAATAACACCTAACATAGAAAAATAAAATAAAATGACGCTCCAAGCAAAACTCATATTATGTGACGAATAAAAATATAGCTCCAAGTGAGATATATCGGTAGTGTTGAAGACGAAAGAAGGGATGCCTTCCGGGGCATCCCCAAACTTAGACGCTTGAGTCTTACTTGAATATTACCTTGGGTTGCCTTGGTAATCCCCAAGCTTAGTTTCTTGTCACTCCTTATTCTCCTCATATCGGTGTGTCACCCAAAACTTGAAAACTTCAATCACACAAAACTTAATGGAACTTCGCGAGAAGGGTTAGTGTAATAAAGATAGATTATTCACTTATGTACTGTCAAGAAAAGAGTAATAATTGTTATCACATAATACCTACTGTATTCCATAATTACCACAATTTATATTACTCAATATAAGCTATAGGAACACTTGAAACAAGCAAACTATGCATGCAAAATAGAATCTGTCAAAAACAGAACAATCGGTAAAGATCTGAATGATCACCAAACTTACATGACTATAAAAATTATGATACGTGAGGAAAACTCAAGTAATTTTCATATAAATTTTGTGTAAAAATTTAAAATAAATTTGACACTCTAGTAAAATCTGATAATTCATATACTCGACGCAAAACTTTCTGTTTTTGCACAGAATCAAACAAGCAAGTATCCACACTATCCCAAAGGCCTTACTTGGCACTTTATTGAAATAAAAGACAGAAAAAATGATTACTAAAGTATCTTAATCATGTGAACACACAAAAACAGAAGGTAAAAGTGTTGGGTTGTTTCCCAACAAGAGCTTTTCTTTAATGCCTTTTAGCTAGGCATGATGATTTCAATGATGCTCACATAGGAATAATAATTGAAACATGCAAAAGAGCATCATGAATCTCATGACAAGTAGATTTAATTCTAACCCACTTCCTATGCATAGGGATTTTGTAAGCAAGCAATCTATGGGAACAATAATCAACTAGCATAGGAAGGCAAAACAAGCATACCTTCAAAACTTTTAGCACATAGAGAGGAAACTTGATATTATTGCAATTCCTACAAGCGTATGTTCCTCGCTCATAATAATTTTCAGTAGAATAATGAAGGAATTTCACAATATAACCAGCACATAAAGCATTCTTTTCATGATCTACAAGCATATAAATTTTACTACTTGATAATCCCCAAGTGCAAGGAATCATCGTAGCAATTTCCAAAGGTGGAAGTGATAAGTATGGAGTGTCGAACCCACAAGGAGCTAAATGTAAGGTCAATATTCTCTCAAGTCCTATCTGCCACCAATATGACTCTACGTTCATCGAACATTTGCTTCCATCTAGAAACAAGAAATAAAACTACGTTGTGGATATGAAGAGGATAGCTTTGCATGATAACGGAGAACTAAAATATTAAAATAGGTGTTGTTAACATAATATTACAACATATTACAAATAACGAGTGTGGAATAATGATGGGTTAGTCTGTGGAATTATCCTAGGCAATTGTTAACAAGATCAGAAGTCATCATAGCAATTTTATATGAAGGAGAGGCATAATCTAACGTACTTTCTCTACTTGGATCATATGCACTTATGATTAGAACTCTAGCAAGCATCTGCAACTACTAAAGATCATTAAGGTAAAACCCAACCATAGCATTAAGGCATCAAGTCCCCTTTATCCCATACGCAACAACCACCTTACTCGGGTTTATGCTTCTATCACTCAAGCAACCCACTATAAGCGAATCATGAACGTATTGCAACACCCTACAACGGGAATCCTTCACGTGTGCGCGGCACGGAAGGCACCATAGGACAGCACCAAAATAAACATACAAGTCAAACCAATCTAGATCATCAATCAACCCAAAGGACAAAATAAATCTACTAAAAACATCATAGGATGGCAACACATCATTGGATCATAATATGTAGCATAAATCACCATGTTCAAGTAGGTGATTACAGCGGGGTGCGGGAGAGTGGACCGCTAAAAGGAGATGAGGATGGTGATGACGAAGGTGATGTTGATGACGACGGTCACCGCGGCGATGGTTCCCCCGATGGCACTCTGGCACCACCGGGAGAGAGGGGGAGAGGTTCTCCCCCTTGTTCTTCCTCATCCATGGCCTCCCCCTCTATGGGGAGAGGTTCTCCCTCTAGTCCTTGGCCTCCATGGTGTTGATGGCCCCTCCGAGACGATGAAGATGGCCTTCGGTGATGGTGACCCCCTCCGGCAGAGTGACAAAGAGGGCCAAGATTGGTTTTTTGTGGCTTTGGAGGTGTGCACGGCAAAACTCCCGATCTAGGTTTCTTTTCGGTGGTTTCTGGATTTATAGGAATTTTTGGCGTCGATCTCATGTCAAGGGGGGACACGAGGGAGTCACAAGCCTGCTAGGCACGACCACCCCTCCGCTGGCCGCGCCTGGCAGGCTTGTCGCCTCCTTGTGGCTCTTCTGGCCCAGCTCCAATTCTTCGGGGGTCTCTTTGGTCCACAAACAATCATAGTAAATTTTCATCCAATTCCTAGAACTTTTATTTCTGCACAAAAAATGACACCATGGTAGTTCTGCTGAAAACAGAATCGATCTGGGTTAGTTCTAATAAATCATACCAAAATCATATAGAATTGTTGTAAACGTGGCATGAATACTTCATAAATTATAAATACGTTGGAGATGTATCACTACTCTCCACAGAAGAAAATTTCTTTTCATGACTAATAGTAGGAGTATCATAAAAGAGTTGAATACTACAAATTGGTTGCATACTAAAAGAGTAATATTCAATAAAAGAATATTCATAATTATGACAAGTATCATAATAGTAATCATCACTCTGTTTAATTGCATAAGTATCATCACAATAATCATCATAACTAGGAGGCACGCAATCATTATAACAAATTTGATCATTCAAAGTAGGGGGATAAAAAGATCATCTTCATTAAGCATAGAATCCCCAAGGTTGGGACAAACATTAATTGCAGCAAATAAATTCTCAAACATGTCATTTTCATCAAACATAGCATGCCCAAGCTTGTGGCTTTGTATATCATAAACATAATCACTCTCATCGATAATAGTATGAATAACACCAATAATATAGCAATTATTATCATCATCCTTCAAGTTGGTGCCATAAATATTTTCAAGATTATAAGAAGTATCATTATCTTCCGAATCATAATTATCACAACAAGCAATAGGCATAACAAAATCATCCTCAACTTTGTCATCTTCCACAACTATTTTTGATTCATTCTCATGAGGCCTATCAATAATGGGAGCAACATTATTTTGGAGAGATACATCTTTACCATTACTTTTCCTTATTTTCTTCTTCTTCACCACATTATGTGTGGGTTTATTTAATTCCTCCAAGATTATTTTTGAAGAGGTTGGTTGAATAAAAAGATCCTCCTCGTTACTCGATTCATCATAAGAAAAAATAGGAGGATATTTGGAAACCTCTTCCCCTTCATTAGTATTTTATTCATATTTTATTTGTTTTCTTTTTCTTTAAGTAATTGGCAATATAAGGATTCTCAATGCAATTTACCACGCAATACATATAGATTTCATTTAGATCAAAATCAATCATTTTCATGAGAACCCAAGCTGGAATATCCTTAGTTTATGTTTCATTTCTTCATACCCCAAATATAGACTAAGTTCATTATGATGCTCAAGGGTAATGATGTTATCACAATTTTTGGACACAATTCGATCATGAAATAATTCACATTGGAAATTAAAATGACCACTTTCATTGCAAAGTTCACAAGGACGGCGAGAAATGTGAAGTCTTTCAGCACAAACATATAGCCTCTCTTGCAACCATTTAGTTTGTAAATACTTATGCCTCTTACAAAATCTATCTTGCCTTTTAGGCATATCTTCACAAACTCTATGCACTCCACAAAAAATGACATGCTTATAAGAAATCTTGTTATCATGACTAGTGCAATCATCATTAGTACTATGGATATTCAAAGAATTCTACAACATTGCAATCATGCTTGATTTAGTGCCAAACATTTTAATAACTTATTCTTCTAACACTTGAGCACAATTTTCCTTTCCATCATTTTCAAGAAAGACATTAAAAAGATGAAGCATATGAGGCAACCTCAATTCCATATTCTTTTTGTAGTTTTCTTTTATAGACTAAACTAGTGATAAATAAGAAATTAAAAGATTTGATTGCAAGATCTAAAGATATACCTTCAAGAACTCACCTCCCCGGCAATGGCGCCAGAAAAGAGCTTGATGTCTACTATGCAACCTTCTTCTTGTAGACTCATGTTGGGCCTCGAAGCGCAGAGTTTTGTAGGACAGCGAAATTTTTCCCTAAAATGGATGACCTAAGGTTTACCAATCCGTGGGACATGTAGGATGAAGATGGTCTCTCTCAAATAACCCTACAATCAAATACAAGAAATCTCTTGTGTCCCCAACGCACCCAATACAATGGCAAATTGTATAGGTGCACTAGTTCAGCGAAGATATGGTGATACAAGTGCAATATGGATGGTAGATATAGGTTTTTGTAATCTTAAAATATATAGAAACAAGGTAATTAATGATAAAAATGAGCACAAACGGTATTGCAATTCTTAGAAACAAGGCCTAGGGTTCATGCTTTCACTAGTACAAGTTCTCACAACAATACTGACATAGTTGAATCATATGTAAATACCTCACGTGCGACAAAGATTTCACTCCAAAGTCACAAATAGCGGAGAACGAATGAGGAAATTGTTGTGGGGTATGAAACCACCTCAAAATTATCTTTTCCGATCAATCTTGTGAGCTATCCCTATAAGTGTCACGAACAGCCCTAGAGTTCGTACTAAAATAACACCTTAAGATACACATCAACCAAAACCCTGATGTCACCTAGATATTCCAATGTCACCACAAGTACCCATGGGCTTCATCATATGATATGCATCACACAATTTCAGATTCATCATGTTTAATCCAACACAAAGAACTTCCAAGAGTGCCACAAAGTTTCTACCGGAGATTCAAGACGAAAACATGTGCCAACCCCTATGCATAGATTCCCAAGGTCATGGAACCCGCAGGTTGATCACCAAAACATACATCAAGTGGATCAGTAGAACATTGATGACCCACAAGTATAGGGGATCCATTGTAGTCCTTTCGATAAGTAAGAGTGTCAAACCAAATGAGGAGCATAGGGAAATGACAAGCGGTTCTCAGTAAGGTGTTCTCTGCAAGCACTGAAATTATCGGCAACAGATAGTTTTGTGATAAGATAATTCATAACGGGTAGCAAATAATAATTGTAACGAAGGTGCAGAAAGGTGGCCCAATCCTTTTTTATAGCAAAGGACAAGCCTGGACAAATTCTTATGTAAAGCAAGGTGCTCCCGAGGACACATGGGAATTTCTGTCAAGCTAGTTTTCATCATGCTCATATGATTCACGTTCGTTACTTTGATAATTTGATATGTGGGTGGACCGGTGCTTGGGTGCTGCCCATACCTAGACAAACCTCCCACTTATGATTAACCCCTATCGCAAGCATCCGCAACTACGAAAGAAGAATTAAGATAAATCTAACCATAGTATGAAACATGTGGATCCAAATCAGCCCCTTACAAAGCAACGCATAAACTAGGGTTTAATCTTCTGTCACTCTAGCAACCCATCATCTACTTATTACTACCCAATGCCTTCCTCTAGGCCCACACAATGGTGAAGTGTCATGTAGTCAACGTTCACATGACACCACTAAAGGGTTTATTCTTCTGTCACTCTAGCAACCCATCATCTACTTATTACTTCCCAATGCCTTCCTCTAGGCCCACACAATGGCGAAGTGTCATGTAGTCAACGTTCACATGACACCACTAAAGGAGAGACAACATACATCTCATCAAAATATTGAACGAATACCAAATTCACATGATTACTTATAACAAGACTTATCCCATGTCCTCAAGAACAAACATAACTACTCACAAAGCGTATTCATGTTCAAAATGAGAGGAGTATTAATTATGATCAAGGATCTGAACATATGATCTTCCACCAAGTAAACCAACTAGAATCAACTACAAGGAGTAATCAACACTACTAGCAATCCACAGGTACCAATCTGAGGTTTTGAGACAAAGATCGGATACAAGAGATGAACGAGGGTTTGGAGAGGAGATGGTGCTGATGAAGATGTTGATGAAGATTGACCCCCTCTCGATGAGAGGATCGTTGGAGATGACGATGGCTTCGATTTCCCCCTTTGAGAGGGAAGTTTCCCCAGCAGGATCGCCCTGCTGGAGCTATAGATTGGTTCTGCCCAAGTTCCGCCTCGAGACGGCGGCGCTTCCTCCTGAAAGTTGTGTTATGTTTTTCCCAGGTCAAAACCCTCCGTATAGTAGAAGATGGGCATTGGAGGGCTGTCAGGTGGGCCACAAGCCTTAGGGGCTTGTGGCTGCCTAGTGGGCCCCCTGATGTATTTCTTTCACCCAATATTTTTTATATATTCCAAAATAATTCTCCGTGGATTTTCAGGACTTCTCGAGTTGTGCAGAATAGGTATCTCAGATTTGCTCCTTTTCCAGTCCAGAACTCCAGCTGCCGGCATTCTCCCTCTTCATCCAAACCTTGTAAAACAAGAGAGAAAAGGCATAAGTATTGTGCCAAAATGTGTAATAACAACCCATAATGCAGTAAATATCAATATAAAAGCATGATGCAAAATGGACGTATCAACTCCCCCAAGCTGAGACCTCACTTGTCCTCAAGCAAAAGCCGACATCGATAAATATGCCCACATGTTTAGAGATAGAGGTGTCGATAAAATAAACTACGAACATGAAGGCATCATGATCATCTTTAGAACAACAACATATATTTACATATAATTTCTTATGCTAAAGTAACAATTCATTGACAATGGTAAAGTACGAAGCAAGAACTCTTTTGAGAACCGACAAACTATGATTTTTGTCAATGAAGCAATTCCAGTTTATCATAACGTAGGAAAGAGTCATTATAAGAGCTTGTAAAGAAAATCCACATACTCAATCATCTTTTAGTCTTTCACAATTGCTAACACTCACGAAGTACCTATGTGTTCAAGGCTTCAATCGGACACCGAGAAAGATAGGGGCTTATAGTGTTTCCTCCCAACTATTTACCTCAAGGGTAATGTCAACAGTAATAACTCATGCTCGTCCACTTCCGAAGTGATGGAGATCACCACGACTCTTGCAAAAAGGCGAGTACAAGAAAATAAAAGTAACATATAGGCCCTTTGCAGAGGGAAGCAGAGGTTGTCATGCGCTTTTATAGTTGGATGCACAATCCCTTAATGCAAAAGAACGTCACTTTATATTGCCGCTTGTGACAGAGAACTTTATTATGCAGTCCATCGCTTTTATTTCTTCCCTATCACACGTTCGTAAAAAGTTTATTCTCTTCACACTAATAGATCACACATATTTAAAGAGCAATTTGTATTGCTTGCATTGATGACAACTTACTTGAAGGATCTTACTCAATCCGTAGGTAGGTATGGTGGACTCTCATGGCAAAACTGGTTTAAGGGTGTTTGGCTGCACAAGTAGTATCTCTACTTGGTGCGGAAGTTTTGGTTGATATGAGGTGGAAGCAAGCGACACATGTTGAGGGATCTATAACAATATAACTTCTATTCGGAAATAAGCAAACATAAACCATTATGTTGTCTTCGTTGTCCAACATCAACTTCTCAACCTATAATATCTTAATGAGTGCTCACAATCATAAAAGATGTCCAAGATAATATATTTATATGTGAACGTCTCTTTCTTTATTACTTCCTTCTAATTGCCCCAATGACCAATAGCTATGTTTGTCAACCCACAACAGGTTTCCATCGACATACTTCTTATATGTGAAGTCATCACTCCCCATAAGATCATCATATATACACTTTGCTTTTATTCTATACTTCTTTCTACTTCACTTTCTTAAGATCAAGATCATACCAAACAAGCAAAGCCCTCTACTCAAAAGTACTTTTTATTATATAATTATCGGACTTGCTTACATAGGAGGAACCATAAAGCAAAAACTCAAAACTAGATCACACAAGAACTTTATTCTACTAGATCAAGATATAACCAAAAGGATTGAACTAAGAAAAATGATAAAAATAAAAATAAAAGATGTGATGGTGATACGATACCGGGGCAACTCCCCCAAGCTTGGTGCAAGCCAAGGGGAGTGCCCATACCCATTTGTTTAGTTGTCTTGCTTCGGAGGTGGTGATGTTATATTCTTGGCAATGATGCCCCGCAGAATGCGATTCTCCTTCTCAAGGTTGTAATTTTGCTGTCTGAGAACCATTATTTCCTTGTGAAGTTTTCCACTCATGGTTAGAGCACCCTTAACCCATGGATGTTTCATTTCTACGGGGGAAGAAGCAACACTCCTCTTCATATTTTCAAAAGTATGAAATTTAGGATTGGAAGGGATAACCGAATTCGGAATCGCTGAGCTCTGAAGTTCTTCCAGCATGGCTCCAGGTTGTGGATGAGAGGTAACGTCTTGGTCTTCCTCCATAGCATCTATAATTTTCAAGTCCGCCTCCATCTCTTCTTTTGTAGCCTGCCCGAAGCGGTTCTCCCCGACCGACTCTTGCACAGACATCTTGCTCTAAATCTGTCTTAGAAACAGCTTAAAAAGAAAACATGAGGTATTGTCGTGATACGGGATTCAAAACCTTCGGGAGATTATATAATGATTTTTTACCGACCCGAAGGAGTATACCACAAGAAAACGGAGTCCGGATGGTACACGAGGTGACCACAAACCACAGGGGTGCGCCTAGGGGGGTAGGGCACGCCCCCTAGGCTTGTCGTCTCCTCATGCACTATATGGACTACTTTAAATTTTCCTAATTTTTTAAATATTCCCAAACAGATAAAAATTGCCATTGAAAAAGTTTTGGAGTCTATTTACTTACTGTACCACATACCTATTCCCTTTCGGAGTCTGAAACATTCTGGTAAGTCTCCCTAATGTACTCGTCCGGAGTTATGGTATCGATGATATTGGTTTCAACATTTATGCGAGTACCTGAGATATAATGTTTGATTCTTTGACCGTTCACCACCTTCGGGTTTTTGCCTTTAGCGTTGTTAATCTTGATGGCACCGGAACGATATACCTCCTCGATAACGTAAGGACCTTCCCATTTAGAGAGAAGTTTTCCTGCAAAAAATCTTAACTGGGAATTGTATAGCAATACATGATCACCTACATTAAATTCACGCTTTTGTATCCTTCTATCATGCCATCTCTTAACCTTTTCTTTAAACAACTTGGCATTCTCATAGGCTTGGGTTCTCCATTCGTCAAGTGAGCTAATGTCAAATAACCTCTTCTCACCAGCAAGTTTGAAATCATAATTGAGCTCTTTGATTGCCCAATAAGCTTTATGTTCTAGTTCTAGAGGTAAGTGACATGCTTTACCATAAACCATCTTATACGGAGACATACCCATAGGGTTTTTGTAAGCAGTTCTATAAGCCCACAATGCATCATCAAGTTTCTTAGACCAATTCTTCCAAGATCTATTCATAGTCTTCTGCAAAATCAGTTTAATTTCTCTATTTATCAATTCTACTTGACCACTAGACTGGGGATGATAAGGAGATGCAATTCTATGATTAACATCGTATTTAGCGAGCAATTTACGGAAAGCACCATGAATAAAGAGTGAACCACCATCAGTTATCAAATATATAGGGACTCCAAATCTAGGGAAAATAACTTCTTTAAGCATTTTAATAGAAGTGTTATGATGAGCTCTACTAGTTGGAATAGCTTCTACCCAATTAGTAACATAGTCAACAACAACTAGAATATGAGTATACCCGTTAGATTGTGGAAAAGGCCCCATATAATCAAAACCCCAAACATCAAATGGTTCGATAACAAGAGAGTAATTCATAGGCATTTCCTAACGTCTACTAATATTACCAATTCTTTGACATTCATCACAAGACAAAACAAACTTACTAACATCCTTGAAGAGAGTAGGCCAATAAAACCCAGATTGTAGTACCTTATGTGCAGTTCTATCTCCAGCGTGGTGTCCTTCGTCGGCTTCGGAGTGACACTTGCATAAGATCTGTTCCTGTTCATGCTCAGGTACACAACATCTAATAATACCATCCACCCCTTCTTTATAAAGGTGTGGATCATCCCAAAAGTAATGCCTTAAATCATAGAAGAACTTTTGCTTTTGTTGGTATGTGAAAGTAGGCGGTATAATTTAGCAACAATGTAATTGGCATAATCAGCATACCATGGAGCATTGTGTGAAGCATTTACGACAGCTAATTGTTCATCAGGAAAGCTACCATCAATAGGTAGTGGGTCATCAAGAACATTTTCTAACCAAGACAAGTTATCGACCATAGGGTTATCAACACCCTTTCTATCAATAATATGCAAATCAAATTCTTGTAGCAGAAGGACCCACCTAATAAGTCTAGGTTTCGCATCTTTCTTTTACATAAGGTACTTAATAGCAAGATGATCGGTGTGAACAGTTACTTTGGAATCAACAATATAAGGTCTAAACTTATCACAAGCAAACACGACCGCTAAAAATTACTTTTCAGTTGTAGCATAGTTTCTTTGAGCACTATCTAGAGTTTTACTAGCATAATGGATAACATTTATTTTTTTATCAACTCTTTGTCCTAAAACAGCACCATCAACATAATCACTAGCATCACACATAATCTCAAAGGGTAGGTTCTAGTCTGGTGGTTGAACAACAAGTGTAGTAATCAAGGCATTCTTAAGAATTTCAAATTCCTCTACACAATCATCATAAAAAACAAATGGAACATCTTTTTGCAAAAGATTTGTGAGAGGCCTAGAAATCTTAGATAAATCTTTGTTAAACCTCCTATAGAAACCAGCATGACCAAGGAAACTTCTTATACCTTTGATATCCGTAGGGCACGACATTTTTTCAATAGCATCAACTTTAGCTTTATCAACTTCAATACCTCTTTCGGAGATCTTGTGCCCCAAGACAATACCTTCATTAACCATAAAGTGCATTTTTCCGAATTCAAGACAAGATTAGTTTATTCACATCTCTGCAAAACTCGGTCAAGGTTGCTCAAACAGTCATCAAATGAAGTTCCGTAAACGGAAAAATCATCCATGAAAACCTCAAGAATCTTTTCACAGAAGTCAGAGAATATAGCCATCTTACATCTTTGAAAGGTAGCAGGTGCATTGCACAAACCAAAAGGCATACGTCTATAAGCAAAGGTATCGAAAGGGCAAGTAAAAGTGGTTTTTTTCTTGATCCTCTCTTGATACGGGTACTAAGAGTAAACATAGCAAAAATGAGTATGTTTGGATAGTCTTTCTAGCATTTGATCAATAAAAGGTAAAGGGTAATGATCTTTCTTAGTAGCTTTATTTAATTTCCTAAAATCAATTACCATTTTATAACCTTTAACAATTCTTTGCGGGATCAATTCATTTTTATCATTAGGAACAACGGTAATACATCCCTTCTTAGGGACACAATGAACGGGACTAACCCATCTACTATCAGCAACAGGATAAATTATACCTGCCTCCAGAAGCTTTAGTATTTCTTTTCTTACCACTTCTTTCATCTTAGGGTTCAATCGTCGTTGGTGATCAATAACTGGTTTGGCATCAGGCTCAATATTAATTTTATGCTGACATAGAGTGGAACTAATGCCCTTAAGATCATCAAGAGTATAACCAATAGCAGCACGGTGCTTCCTTAGAGTTTTCAATAATCTCCTTTCTTCATGCTCTGAAAGGTTAGCACTAATAATAATAATAGGATATATCTATTTTTCATCAAGATAAGCATATTTCAACGTATCGGGTAATTGTTTGAGCTCAAACACGGGATCACCCTTGGGTGGAGGAGCGCTAAAATAGGCTGTTGATCAAGGAAAAATTTATCCATTTCATTCCTCTCATTCATATGCATATCAATTTCATGGTCTAGCAAATATTGTTCTAAAGGACCAGTAGGCGGCACAGCAATAGAAGCAAGACCAATAATTTCATATTTACTAGGCAATTCTTTGTCATGGGGTTGTCTATGAAATTTAGAGAAATTGAAATCATGAGACACATCCCCAAAACTCACAGTACTGTTTCTTTCTCAAAGCAATCCTAGCATTAACAGTATTCAAGAAACATCTGCCAAATATAATGGGACAAAAATCATCTTGTGAGGAACCAAGAACAAGAAAGTCAGTAGGATATTTTATTTTCCAACACAAGAGTTCAACATCTCTAACAATCCCCATCATTGAAATAGTGTCTCTATTAGCAAGCTTAATAGTAACATCAATTTCCTCCAGTTCAACTGGTGCAATATCATGCATGATTTCTTTGTATAAGGAAAAGGGAATTGCACTTACGCTAGTGCCTATATCACACAAGCCATGATAACAATGATCTCCTATTTTAACAGAAGCAACAGGCACGCCAACAACTGGTCTATGTTTACTCTTAGTACCAGGTCTAGCAATTCTAGCTGCTTCATCACAACAATGAATAACATGCCCATCAATATGATCAACCAAGAGATCTTTAACCATAGCAATACTAGGTTCAACTTTACTTTGTTCAAGGGGTGTAGTTGTTCTAATACAACTCTTATGAACCACAGTTGAAGCTTTAGCATGTTCCTTTATCCTAATAGGGAAGGGCGGTTTCTCAATGTAAGCAATAGGAATAACAGGATCAACATTATAACTAATAGTTTCCTCTTCAACTTTAATAGGAAACTACTTTCACTTCAATGGGAGGATGATATTTAAACCACTTCTCCTTAGGGAGATCAACATGAGTAGCAAAAGATTCACAGAAATAAGCTACTATCTTAGAGTCAAGTCCATATTTATTGCTAAATTCACGAAAAGCATCGATGTCTATAAAGGATTTAACACAATCAAACTTAAGGTTTATACCTGACTCCTTGCCTTTGTCGAGTTCCCAATATTCAGAGTTGCATTTAATTCTTTCCAATAAATCCCATTTGAAGTCAATATCCTTCTTCATATAGGAACCAACACAAGAAGTATCGAGCATGGATTGATCATTACGAGAAAGTCGAGCATAAAAATATTGATTAATAATTTCTCTTGAGAGCTCATGATTAGGGCATGAATATAACATTAAATTCAGCCTCCCAAGCTTGAGTGATTCTTTCTCCTTCACGAGGCCAAAAATTATAAATATAATTCCGATCACGATGAAGTAGATGCATAGGATAGAACTTCTGATGAAATTCCATTTTCAATCGGTTGTAGCTCCATGATCCAATATCATCACATAGCATATACCATGTCAATGCCTTATCCTTAAAATATAAAGGAAATACCTTCTTCTTGACGTGATCCTCGGGAAGACCTGCAAGCTTAAATAATCCACAAACTTCATCCACACAGATTAGATGCAAATCACGATGTAGTGTTCCATCTCCTGCATAAGGATTAGCCAGCAGTTTCTCTATCATAACCGAAGGAATTTCATAATAAATATTTTCAGTAGGTTGAGGGACAACTCTTTGTGTTTCCGGTCAAGGTGAAGATACCCCGAACAGGACCCTCAAAGGATTAGTTTCCATAGTAACAAGTGACATAAATTTCAACACACTATATAAATTTTTCCTTACCAAGTTCCACTCACCAAAGGCGCTTCACTCCCCGGCAACGGAGCCAGAAAAGAGCCTTGCTGACCCACAAGTATAGGGGATCTATCATAGTCCTTTCGATAAGTAAGAGTGTCGAACCCAATGAGGAGCAGAAGGAAAGGACAAGCGGTTCTCAGTAAGGTGTTCTCTGCAAGCACTGAAATTATCGGTAATAGATAGTTCTGCGATAAGATAATTCGTAACGGGTAGCAAGTAATAATTGTAATAAAGATCCATCAAGGTGTCCCAATCCTTTTTATAGCAAAGGACAAGCCTGGACAAACTCTTATATAAAGCAAGGCGCTCCCAAGGACACATGGGAATTTCTGTCAAGCTAGTTTTCATCATGCTCATATGATTCGCGTTCGTTACTTTGATAATTTGGTATGTGGGTGGACCGGTGCTTGGGTTCTGCCCTTACTTGGACAAGCCTCCCACTTATGATTAACCCCTCTCGCAAGCATCCGGAACTACGAAAGAAGAATTAAGATAAATCTAACCATAGCATGAAACATGTGGATCCAAATCAGCCCCTTACTAAGCAACGCATAAACTAGGGTTTAAGCTTCTGTCACTCTAGCAACCCATCATCTACTTATTGCTTCCCAATGCCTTACTCTAGTCCTAAACAATGGTGAAGTGTCATGTAGTCGACGTTCACATGACACCACTAGAGGAGAGACAACATACATCTCATCAAAATATCGAACGAATACCAAATTCACATGATTACTTATAACAAGACTTATCCCATGTCCTCAGGAACAAACGTAGCTACTCACAAAGCATATTCATGTGCATAATGAGAGGAGTATTAATGATGATCAATGATCTGAACATATTATCTTCCACCAAGTAAACCAACTAGCATCAACTACAAGGAGTAATCAACACTACTAGCAACCCACAGGTACCAATCTGAGGTTTTGAGACAAAGATCGGATACAAGAGATGAACTAGGGTTTTGAGAGGAGATGGTGATGATGAAGATATTGATGAAGATTGACCCCCTCTCGATGAGAGGATCATTGGTGATGACGATGGCTTCGATTTCCCCCTCCGGGAGGGATGTTTCCCCGACAAGATCGCCCTGCCAGAGCTCAAGATTGGTTCAGCCCAAGTTCCGCATCGAGACGGCGGCACTTCATCCCAAAAGCTCTGTTATGGTTTTTCCCAGGTTGAAACCCTCCATATAGCAGAAGATGGGCACCGGAGGGCTGCTAGGTGGGCCACAAGCCTCAGGGGCGCGCCCAGGGGGTAGGGCGGGCCCTCCAGGCTTGTGACTGCCTGGTGGGCCCCCTGATGTATTTCTTTCACCCAATATTTTTATATGTTCCAAAATAATTCTCTATGGATTTTCAAGACTTTTGGAGTTGTGCAAAATAGGTATCACAGATTTGTTCCTTTTCCTGTCCAAAACTCCAGCTGCCGGCATTCTCCCTCTTCATGTAAACCTTGTATAATAAGAGAGAAAAGGCATAAGTATTGTGCCAAAATGCGTATTAACAGCCCATAATGTAGTAAGTATCAATATAAAATCATGATGCAAAATGGACGTATCAAACATCCCATTGTCACCATGGATATCCCATCGCAATACATACATCAAGTGTTCTCAAATCCTTAAAGGCTCAATCCGATAAGAAAACTTCAAAGGGAAAACTCAATTCATCACAATGTGATAGAGAGGGAAAACTCCATATGATTCATCCATATCAATAAAGCTCGTGGTACATCAAGATCGTGCCATCTCAAGAACACGAGAGAGAGATATCAAACACATAGCTACTCGTACATACCCTCAGCCCCGAGGGTGAACTACTCCCTCCTCGTCATGGAGACTGCCGGGATGATGAAGATGGTCTTCGGTGGTGGTTTCCACCTCAGGCAGGGTGCCGGAATGGGCTCCCCATTGGTTTTTCGTGGCTTTGGAGTCTTGCAGCAGCGGAACTCCTGATCTAGGTTTCTTTTCGTAGGTTTCTAGATTTATAGGAATTTTTTGGCGTCGATTTCACATCAAGGGGGGCCACGAGGCGATGACAAGCCTACTAGGCGTGGCCAGAGGGTGACCATGTCTGGCAGGCTTGTCACCTCCTCGTGGATCTTTTGGCCCAACTCCAATGCTTTGGGGGTTTCTTTTGGTCCCAAAAATCATACTAAATTTTCAGCCCATTCCGAGAACTTTTATTTCTGCACAAAAAACGACACCATGGTAGTTCTGCTGAAAACAGCGTCAACCTAGGTTAGTTCTAATAAAATAATACCAAAATCATATCGAATTATTGTAAACATGGTATGAATACTTCATAAATTATAAATACGTTGGAGACGTATCATTCTGCCGGGGAAACTTCCCTTTCGGAGGGGGAATTCAAAGCCATCGTCATCACCAACGATCCTCTCATCAAGAGGGGGTCAATATCCATCAACATCTTCATCAGCACCATCTCCTATCCAAACCCTAGTTCATCTCTTGTATCCGATCTTTGTCTCAAACCTCGCATTGGTACCTGTGGCTTGCTAGTAGTGTTGATTACTCCTTGTAGTTGATGCTAGTTGATTTACTTGGTGGAATATCATATGTTCAGATCCTTTATGATAATTAATACTCCTCTGATTATGAACATGAACATGTTTTGTGAGTAGTTACGTTTGTTCCTAAAGACATGCGATAAGTCTTGTTATAAGTAATCATGTGAATTTGGTATTCGTTCGTTATTTTGATGAGATGTATGTTGTCTCTCCTCTAGTGGTGTTATGTGAACGTCGACTACATAACACTTCACCATTATTTGGGCCTAGGGGAAGGTATTGGTAAGTAATAAGTAGATGATGGGTAGCTAGAGTGATAGAATCTTAAACCCTAGTTTATGTGTTGCTTCGTAAGGGGCTGATTTGGATCCACATGTTTCATGCTATGGTTAGATTTATCTTAATTCTTCTTTCATAGTTACGGATGCTTGCGAGAGGGGTTAATCATAAGTGGGGGGTCTGTCCAAGTAAGGGCACCACCCAATCACCGGTCCACCCAAATATCAAATTATCAAAGTAACGAACGTGAATCAAATGAGCATGATGAAAACTAGCTTGACAGAATTCCCATGTGTCCTCGGGAGCGCTTTGCTTTATATAAGAGACTGTCTAGGCCTGTCCTTTGCTACAAAAAGAATTGGGCTACCTTGTTGCACCTTTTCTAAACTTGTTACTCGTTATGAATTATCGTATCACAAAACTATCTATTACCGATAATTTCAGTGCTTGCAGAGAATACCCTACCAGAAACTGCTTGTCATTTCCTTCTGCTCCTCGTTGGGTTCGACACTGTTACTTATCGAAAGGACTACGATAGATCCACTATACTTGTGGGTCATCAAGACTCTTTTCTAGCGCCGTTGCCGGGGAGTGAAGCGCCTTTGGTGAGTGGAATCTGGTAAGGAAAGATTTATATAGTGTGCTGAAATTTACTGTCACTTGTTACTATGGAAACTAATCCTTTGAGGGTCATGTTCGGGGTATCTTCACCTCGACCGGAAACACAAAGAGTTATCCCTCAACCTACTGAACCTACTGAAAATATTTATTATGAAACTCCTTCAGGTATGATAGACAAACTGCTGGCTAACCCTTATGCAGTAGATGGACCACTACATCCTAATTTGCATCTAATCTATGTGGATGAAGTTTGTGGATTATTTAAGCTTGGAGGTTTTCCTGAGGATCACGTCAAGAATAAGGTATTTCCTTTATCTTTGAAGGAGAAGGCATTGACATGGTATAGCCTATGTGATGATATTGTATCATGGAGCTACAACCGATTGAAAATGGAATTTCATCACAAGTTCTATCCTATGCATATAGTTCTCGTGATCGGAATTATACTTATATTTTTTGCCTCGTGGGGGAGAAATAATCTATAAAGCTTGGTGGAGGCTTAAGTCAATGTTATATTCATGCCCCAATCATTAGCTCTCGAGAGAAATTATTATTCAGAATTTTTATGTTCAACTTTCTCGTAATGATCAATCCATGCTCGATATTTCTTGTGGTGGTTCCTACATGAAGAAAGATATTGACTTCAAATGGGATTTATTGGAAAGAATTAAACACAACTCTAAAGATTGGGAACTCTATGAAGGTAAGGAGTCAGGTATGAACCTTAAGTTTGATTGTGTTAAATCCTTCGTAGACACCGATGCTTTTCATGAATTTAGCACTAAATAGTAGCTTATTTTTGTGAATCTTTTGTTGCTCATGTTGATCTCCCTAAGGAGAAGTGGTTTAAATATCATCCTCCCATTGAAGTGAAAGTAGTTGAACCTATTAAAGTTGAAGAGAAAACTATTACTTATAGTGTTGATCATGTTATTCCCGTTGCTTACATCGAAAGACCACCTTTCCCAGTTAGAGTAAAGGAACATGCTAAAGCTTCAACGGTGGTTCGTGAGAGCTGTGCTAGAACACCTACACCCACTAAGAAAATTAAAGTCGAGCCTAGTATTGCTACGATTAAGGATCTCTTGGTTGATAATATTGATGGCCATGTTATTCAATTTTGTGATGAAGCCGCTAGAATTGCTAAACCTGATGCTAAAGATAAACATAGACCCATGGTTGGCATGCCTGTTGTTTCTGTTAAAATAGGAGATCATTGTTATCATGGCTTATGTGATATGGGTGCTAGTGTGAGTGCAATTCCCTTTTCCTTATGTAAAGAGATTATGAATGATATTGCACCAGCTGAGTTAGAGGAAATTGATGTTACACTTAAGTTTGCTAATAGAGACACTATATCACTAGTTGGGATTATTAGAGATGTTGAAGTCTTGTGTGAGAAAGTAAAATATCCTACTGATTTTCTTGTTCTTGGCTCCCCAAAAGATGATTTTTGTCCCATTATATTTGGTAGACCCTTCTTGAATACCATTAATGCCAGGATAGATTGTGAGAAGGAAACGGTTACCATAAGTTTTGGGCATACGTCTCATGAGTTTAATTTCTCTAAATTTTGTATACAACCCCATGATACAGAATTGCCTAGTAAGGATGAAATTATTGGTCTTGCTTCTTTTGTTGTGCCTCCTACTGATCCTTTAGAGCAATATTTGCTAGACCATGAAAATGACATGCATATGAATGAAAGGAATGAAATAGATAAGATTTTCTTTGATCAACCTCCTACTCTGAAACACAACTTGCCCGTTGAAATACTTGGGGATCCTCCTCCACCCAAGGGTGACCCCTGGTTTGAGCTTAAACAATTACCGAATACTCTGAAATATGCGTATCTTGATGAAAATAAGATATATCCTATTATTATTAGTGCTAACCTTTCAGAGCATGAAGAAAGAGATTATTGAAAACTCTGAGGAAGCACCGTGGTGCTATTGGATATAGTCTTGATGATCTTAAGGGCATCAATCCCACTCTATGTCAGCACAGAATTAAAATAGAGCCTGATGCTAAACCAGTTGTTGATCACCAATGACGGTTGAATTGTAAAATAAAGGAAGTGGTAAGAAATGAAATATTAAAGCTTCTGGATGAAGGTATCATTTACCCTATTGCTGATAGTAGATGGGTTAGTCTCCTTCGTTGTGTCCCTAAGAAAGGAGGTATTATTGTAGTTCCTAATGATAAAAATGAATCGATCCTGTGAAGAATTGTTACAGGATATAGAATGGTAATTGATTTTTGGAAATTAAATAAAGCTACTAGAAAAGATCATTACCCTCTATCTTTTATAGATCAAATGCTAGAAAGATTATCCAAGCACGCACATTTCTGCTTTCTAGATGGTTATTCTGGTTTCTCTTAGATACATGTGTCAAAAGAGGATCGGGAGAAAACCACCTTTACCTGCCCTTTTGGTACCTTTGCTTATAGATGTATGCCTTTTGGTTTATGCAATGCACCTTCTACCTTTCAAATATGCATGACTGTTATATTCTCTGATTTTTGTGAAAGGGTTGTTGAGGTTTTCATGTATGGTTTTTATGTTTACGGAACTTCTTTTGATGATTGTTTGAGCAACCTTGATCGAGTTTTGCAGAGATGTGAAGAAACTAATCTTGTCTTGAATTGGGAGAATTGCCACTTTATGGTGAATGAAGGCATTGTCTTGGGAGGTATTGAAGTTGACAAGGCTAAAGTTTATGCTATTGAAAAAATGTCGTGTCCTACGGATATCTGAGGTATAAGAAGTTTCCTTGTTCATGCTGGTTTCTATAGGAGATTTGTTAAAGACTTCTCTAAGATTTCTAGGCCGCTCACTAATATCTTGCAAAAATATGTTCCATTCGTTTTTTATGATGATTGTGTAGAAGCTTTTGAAATTCTTAAGAATGCCTTGATTTCAGCACATGTTGTTCAACCACCTGATTGGAACCTACCTTTTGAAATTATGTGTGATGCTAGTGATTATACTGTTGGTGTTGTCCTAGGAAAAAGAGTTGATAAGAAATTAAATGTTATTCATTATGCTGGCAAAACTCTACACAGTGCACAAAGAAACTATGCTACCACTGAAAAAGAATTTTTAGCAGCTGTGTTCGCTTGTGATAAGTTTAGACCCTATATTGTTGATTCTAAAGTAACCGTTCACACTGATCATGCTGCTCTTAAATATCTTGAAAAGAAAGATGCTAAACATAGACTTATCATATGGGTTCTTCTGCTACAAGAATTTGATTTGCATATTGTTGATACAAAGGGTGCTGATAACCCCGTAGCAGATAACTTGTCTAGGTTAGGGAATGTCCTTGATGACCCACTACTTATTGATGATAGCCTTCCTTATGAACAATTGGTTGTCATAAATGCTTCTCGTAATACCCCTTTGTATGCTGATTATGCTAATTACATTGTCGCTAAATTTATACCGCCTAGTTTCACATACCAACAGAAGAAACAGTTCTTCTATGATTTAAGACATTACTTCTGAGATGACCCAGACCTTTATATAGAAGGATTAGATGGTGTTATTAGACGTTGTGTACCTGAGCATGAACAGGAACAGATCCTACAGAAGTGTCATTCCGAGGCCTACGGAGGACACCATGCTGGAGATAGAACTGCACATAAGGTATTACAATCTGGTTTTTATTGGCCTACTCTCTTCAAGGATGCTCGTAAGTTTGTCTTGTCATGTGATGAATGTCAAAGAATTGGCAATCTGAGTAGACGTCGGGAAATGCGTGTGAATTACTCTCTTGTTATTGAACCATTTGATGTTTGGGGTTTTGATTATATGGGACCTTTTCCAACGTCCAACGGGTATACTCATATTTTAGTTGTTGTTGATTATGTTACTAAGTGGGTAGAAGCTATTCCAACTAGTAGTGTTGATCATAACACCTCTATTAAGATGCTTAAAGAAGTTATTTTCCCTAGATTTGGAGTCCCCAGATATTTAATGACCGATGGTGGTTCACATTTTATTCATGGTGCTTTCTATAAATTTCTTGCTAAGTATGATGTTAACCATAGAATTGTGTCTCCTTATCATCCTCAGTATAGTGGTCAAGTAGAATTAAGAAATAGAGAAATGAAATTGATCTTGCAAAAGACAATTAATAGATCCAGGAAGAATTGGTCCAAGAAACTTGACGATGCATTATGGGCTTATAGAACTGCCTACAAGGATCCTATGGGTATGTCTCCGTATAAAATGGTTTATGGTAAAGCATATCACTTACCTCTAGAGCTAGAGCACAAAGCTTATTGGGCAATCAAAGAGCTCAACTATGATTTCAAACTTGCTAGTGAGAAGAGGTTATTTGATATTAGCTCACTTGATGAATGGAGAATCCACGACTATGAGAATGCCAAGTTGTTTAAAGATAAAGTTAAGAGATGGCATGATAAAAGGATACAAAAGTGTGAATTCAATGTAGGTGGTCATGTCTTGCTATACAATTCTCGGTTAAGATTTTTTGCAGGAAAACTTCTCTCTAAATGGTAAGGGCCTTACATTGTTGAGGAAGTATATCGTTCTGGTGCCATCAAGATCAACAACGCCGAAGGCACAAATCAGAAGATGGTAAACGGGCAAAGAATCAAAGATTATATCTCAGGTACTCCCATTAATGTTGAAACCAATGTTATCAATACTATAACCCCGGAAGAGCATATTAGGGAGACCTACCGGAACATTTCAGACTCCGAAAAGGAATAGGTACGTGGTATGGTAAGTAAACCGGCTCCAAAACTTTCCCAATAACAATTTTACTCAGTTTTGGAATATTTAAAAAATTAGGAAAATGAAAAGTAGTCTGCTACCTCTTTAGCATGCATTGGTTTTCCATTGAAGAGGAAAGGGTGATGCAACAAAGTAGATAAGTATTTCCCTCAGTTTTTGAGAACCAAGGTATCAATCCAGTAGGAGGAACAAGCAAGTCACCAATGGATGCACCTACACAAAAATCAAACTCTTGCACCCAATGCTACAAAGGGGTTGTCAATCCCTTCACGGTTATTTGCAAGGATTAGATCCGATAGAGATAGATATAACGAGTGTGGAAATTAAAAGGTAAACAAATTGCAGCAAGTATAGATCTGAAAATATATGATGGAAAATAGACCCGGGGGCCATAGGTTTCACTAGAGGCTTCTCTCTTGAAGGCAAATATCATGGTGGGTAAACAAATTACTGTCAAGCAATTGATAGAAAAGCGAATAATCATGTAGTTATCCAAGGCAATGATCATCCATATAGGCATCATGTCCGTGACAAGTAGGTCGAAACGATTCTGCATCTACTACTATTACTCCACACATCGACCGACTCTTGCCTGCATCTAAAGTATTAAGTTCATGAAGAACAGAGTAATGTATTAATAAAGATGACATGATGTAGAGGGGTAAACTCAAGCAATATGATGGAAAACCCATCTTGTTACCCTTGATGGCAACAATACAATACGTGCCTCGCTACCCCTACTATGTCACTGGGTGAGGGCACCGCAAGATTGAACCCAAAACCAAGCACTTCTCCCATTGCAAGAATTACCAATCTAGTTGGCCAAACCAAACCAATAACTCGAAGAGACTTGCAAGGATATGAAATCATGCATATAAGAAATCAGAGGAGATTCAAATAAGATTCATGGATAATCTGAACATAAAATCACAATTCATCAGATCTTGACAAACACACCACAAAAGAGGATTACATTGGATAGATCTCCATGAAGATCATGAAGAACATGGTATTGAATATCAAAGAGAGAGAAGAAGCCATCTAGCTACTAGCAATGGACCCGTAGGTCTATGGTGGACTACTCACGCATCATCGGAGGGCAATGGAGCTGATGTAGATGCCCTTCGTGATCGAAACTACCTCCGGCAGATTACCGGAAAAGGCTCCGAGATTGGATCTCTCGGGAATGGGGGATTCCGACGGCGAAAATTATTTATGCTTGTATTTTTGATGTTGTGGGAATATTTGGGTATTTATATGCCAAGAATTAGGGTTAGGAGACCTGCCAGGCGGCGACAAGCCTGCTAGGTGCGGCTAGGGCGGCCCGCGCCTAGCAGGCTTTTGGCGCCCTCACACCTCCCCTGACATGCACTCCAAGCTTCGATGACTTGTTTCCTTCCAGAAAAATTCCTTCTGAAGGTTTTATTACATTTGGACTCCGCTTAATATTCCATATCTGCAAAACTCAAAAACAAGGAAAAAACAGAAACTCGCACTTGGCTCTAGATTAATAGGTTAGTACCAAAAATAATATAAAATAGCATATTAATGCATATAAAACATCCATAATAGATAGTGTAATAGCATGCCATCATCAAAAATTATAGATACGTTGGAGACGTATCATAGTCCAAAGGACGCACGGGGAGGCGACAAGCCTGCTAGCTCCGGCCACCCCCTTGGTCGTGCCTAGGGGGCTTGCCACCACCCCGTGCGCCCTCCGTACTCCGTTTTCTTGTGTTACACCCCTTCGAGTTGGAAAAAATTCATTATATAATCTCCCGAAGGTTTGCACTTTCGTATCACAACAATACCTCCTATTTTCATTGGAGTTGTTTCTCCACCAGATTTAGATTGTCATGGCGTACCCCAGTGCTCCGAAGGACAAGTTTTTCAAGAAGGTCATCAACCCTTATCTTGCGGAGGTGCTGCAACACCCTCAAACCATTGAGATGCGTGAGGGGTGCTGCACATCCGTGACGTTAAGGGGCCAAAGAAGACTGGAAGTGTGGAAACAAGTCTCGAAGCAATGGAGCAACAAGTCTTCAAGTGCCAAGGGATGGTGGAACATGGACTCAATGCCAATCATATGATGATCTCGTATTTTACTCATAAACACAAGCTGGATACCAAGGACATGGGGGAGCACATCTTCAAGTTTTACGAGAAAATTGAGCATCTCCAAGCCCAGATCTATGATCTGCAAAACCAAAACTGTGAGTATGAATACAGATTTAAGAGAATGATTTTGGCTACGGATTTGAGGATTCCGGAGACTCGATCATCTTTTTACGATGGTGAGCCTATGCCTTGGAATACAGAGGACAAGCTTCCATCCTCATCAACAACTCCACCACCATCACCTCCGAAGAAGGACACCTGAGCACATGGGTATGGGCACTCCCCTTGGCTTGTGCCAAGCTTGGGGGAGGCGCCCCGGTATCGTATCACCATCACACCTTTTTCCTTTTTTTCCTATTTTTCTTAGTTCAATCCTTTTTTATTTTCTTTTGATCTAGTAGAATAAAGTTTTAGTACGATCTACCTTTTAGTTTTTTCTTTTGCCCCCCTTACGTAAGCAAGTCTGAGAGTTATATAATAAAAAGTAGTCTTGATGAGAGCGCTTTGCTATATTACTGTGCTCTTGAGAGTAATGAATAAATAATAATAGAATAGAAGCAAAGAGTATACATAATGATCTTATGTTGAGTGATGACTTCACATATAAAAACTATGTCGATTGAAATTTCTTGGGAGTTAACAAACATAGTAATTGGTCATTGGTGCAATTGAAAAGGAAGTGATAAAGAAAGAGAGAATTCACATATAAATATATTATGTTGGACATCTTTTATGATTGTGACCACTCATTAAAATATTATGTGCCAAGAAGTTGATGTTGGACAAGGAAGATAGTATAATGGGTTATCTTTGCTTGCCTCCGGATAGAAGTTATATGGTTTTAGATTCTCCAACATGTAGTGCTTGCTTCCACCTCATATTAGCCAAAACTTCTGCACCAAGTAGGTATACTACTTATGCATCCAAAAACCTCAACCCAGTTTTGCCATGAGAGTCCACCATACCTACCTATGGATTGAATAAGATCCTTCAAGTAAGTTGTCATCGATGCAAAAAGCAATAAAAATCGCTCCTAAATATGTGTGATCTTTCATTGTAAGGGAAATAAGCGTTGTATGAACTTGTGATAGTAAATAAATAAAAGCGACATACTGCATAATAAAGGTTGCTATCACAAAGGGCAATACAACGCGGAGTTCCTATGCACTAAGGGTTTGTGCATCCCAAAACAAAAAGTGCATGACAACCTCTGCTTCCCACTGCGAAGGGCCAATCTGTTACTTCTACTTTTGAAGTACTTACCTTTATGCAAGACTCATGGTGATCCTCACCACTTCCTATATTTTGTCTCTCTATTGGCGAGCATTATGTGTTGGGGAATGATCTAGACGCATATATCCACTCGTATGTGGGTGATCATGAGTTATTATTGTTGACATCACCCTTGAGCTGAATAGTTGGGAGGCAAAACTATAACACCCTATCTTTCTCTGTGCCCGATAGAAGCTTTGATCGCATGAGTACCGCATGAGTGTTAGAAATTGTGAAAGACTAAAAGAGGATTGAGTATGTGGGTTTTCTTTACAAGCTCTTATATTGACTCTCTCCGATGTTATGATAAATTGCCAATTGCTTCAATGACTAAGATCATAGTTTGTTGGTTGTCAATACAGTTCTTGGTTCATACTTTATATTCTGAATGAATTGTTACTCCAACATAAGAGATCATATACAATAAGTATTGTTGTTCTAAAGATGTTCATGATGCCCTCGTGTCTATATTGTATTTTATCGACACCTCTATCTCTAAACTATTGGACATATTTATCGATCTCGGCTTTCAGTTGAGGGCAAGCGAGGCCTAAGCTTGGGAGAGTTGATACGTCCATTTTGCGTCATGCTTTTATATTGATATTTATTGCATTATGGGCTGTTATTACACGTTATGGTACAATACTTATGCCTTTTCTCTCTTATTTTACAAGGTTTACATGAAGAGGGAGAATGTCGGCAGCTATAATTCTGGACTGGAAAAGGAGAAAATCTGAGATACCTATTCTGCACAACTTCAAAAGTCCTGAAAATTCACGGAGAATTATTTTGGAATATATAAAAAATACTGGGAGAAACAGATACCTGAGGGGGCCCACCAGGAGGTGGCAAGCCTGCCAGGCGCGGCCACCCCCTGGCCGCGCCTAGCAGGCTTGTGACCCACCTAGCAGGCCCCCGACGCCCATCTTCTTCTATATGGAGGGTTTTGACCTGGAAAAAATCAAAAGGGAGCTCTCGATACGAAGCTCCGACATCTCGAGGTGGAACTTGGACCGAACCAATCTAGAGCTCCAGTTGGGCTGTTCTGCCGAGCAAACTTCCCTCCCGAAGCGGGAAATCGAAGCCCTCATCATCACCAATGATCCTCTCATCGAGAGGGGGCCAATCTCCATCAACATCTTCACCAGCACCATCTCCTCTCCAAACCCTAGTTCATCTCTTGTATCCGATCTTTGTTTCAAACCTCAGATTAGTACCTGTGGGTTGCTAGTAGTGTTGATTACTCCTTGTAGTTGATGCTAGTTGGTTTACTTGGTAGAAGATCATATGTTCAGATCCTTTATGATAATTAATACTCCTCTGATTATGAACATGAACATGTTTTGTGAGTAGTTATGTTTGTTCATGAGGACATGGGATAAGTCTTGTTATAGGTAATCATTTGAATTTGGTATTCATTCGATATTTTGATGAGATGTATGTTGTCTCACCTCTAGTGGTGTTATGTGAACGTAAACTACATAAGACTTCACCATTATTTGGGCCTAGGGGAAGGCATTGGTAAGTAATAAGTAGATGATGGGTTGCTAGAGTGAAAGAAGCTTAAGCTCTAGTTTATGTGTTGTTTCGTAAGGGGCTGATTTGGATCCACACGTTTCATGCTATGGTTAGATTTATCTTAATTCTTCTTTCGTAGTTCCGTATGCTTGCGAGAGGGGTTAATCATAAGTGGGAGGTTTGTACAAATAAGTGCGGCACCCAAGCACCAATCCACCCACATATAAAATTATCAAAGTAACGAGCGTGAATCAAATGTGCATGATGAAAACTAGCTTGACAGAAATTCCCATGTCTCCTCGAGAGCGCTTTGCTTTATAAAAGAGTTTGTCCAGGCCTGTCCTTTGCTACAAAAAGGATTGGGTTACCTTGCTGCACCTTTGCCACACTTGTTACTTCTTACTTGTTACAAATTATCTTATCACAAAACTATTTGTTACCGATAATTTCAGTGCTTGCAAAGAATACCTTACCTATCGGGGATATACCCCGCGGTATGACCCGGCCTGACGACTCACAAGAGATCCGAAAAAGACATGAAATTTTATTAATGACCCGGCAGGCGGATCACAAGACGACCAGGCCCAAGACCAGCGTGTAAGCCAACGTCAAGCGGCTCACAAGAGAAGGCTCAAAGAGAGAAAGACTCCCTGCCGAAGGTTACAAGACCCGGAATAGGATTCTAGAGATACTAGTCCTGATCCTACTCCTCGTAGGACTCTATTTGTAAACCTACCCTCTCCACTTATATAAGGAGGGGTAGAGCGCCCCTAGAGAGGGAAGGGAGACAAGTCCACAAGTTTAGACAACACAAGAGATTAGAGATAGACAGATTAGAGGCTCTTGTGATTAGAGGTAGCAAACAGCACCCTTGTAACCGAGAGATCTCCTTTATCATCAATACCAGACAAGCAGGACGTAGGCTTTTACCTCCATCGGAGGGGCCGAACCTAGGTAAACTCCGTGTCTCTCGACTCCGATCAACCCCTTCAAGCCGCCACGTAGTTGCGTCTTTGCCCCGAACCTAAGTCCGTTCACCCGGACATCTGCCGTGACAAATCCACGATAGTTGGTGCGCCAGGTAGGGGTGACGCATGGTGGTTTGTGTTCTTGAAGGGATCTTTCCCAAGGATCGAGAAGCACACAATTTTTCAGATAAAGAAGAGTCGATGCCAGTTTGAGATCATGCCTCATCCGAACTAGCCTCATCCGCTCGTGTCGCCGCATGCTGCTCCGCCTCTATGCACCGCGGCCCTGGCCGTCTCTCGCCTCCATCGCACGCTCGACTCGCCGGGGTGCACTTTGAGCCGCCTCTATCCTACGCTTTCGACCGCCTCTGCTCCGAGCTCCCCAAGCTGCCAACTGCACCGTGAAGCCCCCCGGGGCTGGTCTCCCCCGTTGCTACAACCCGCCATTTCAAAAATGACAGGACCGAGCCGCCGCCCCTGCTGATGTGAGCCGCCCCCATTTGCTGTCGTGAGCCGTCTCCACCTCATTCCGGTTCCACCGCGGGCCGGCGTTGTTGAGCTGCCGCCGGTTCTGCTGCCGTGAGCCACCGATTTCCTCACGCAGGAGCCACCTCCACCATGGTTCGCACTACCACCCGCGTCGCCGGGTCACAGGTGCTATCCACCCAATTTATTTTATCTATACATTTTGATTCCTTTGAAGAACAATTATTTGGTCTTGTAATATTTTTTACACAGGACAAATTATTCATTACCAAAGTGGGGCATCATATCGCGAGATGGAGGCGCACCAGCGTCGTTTGGCACCGGCGTCCGTACCGGCTTACAGTGCCACATCCGTCTCTTGTGGCCGCGTTGGCTCGCAACGTCTGTGGCTGAGTCATCTATCTGTGCCGGCTTACGATACCTGCGGCCGAATCACCCATTTTGCGCCGGCTTACAATGCCCATGGTTGATTCTCCCAGCCGCGCTTAAAACACCACCAGCGACTCGCACGTCCGTGCTGGCCTACAACGCCATGGTCGTCTCTCGTGGCTGAACCGGCTTACATCGTTGTGGCCGTCTCTCGCCTCCGCTCTGACTTACAACGCCATGGCGGTCTCTCGCCTCCGCTCTGGATTACAATGCCGTGGCCCTCTCTCGCCATCCGCGCCGGCTTACAACGCTGTGGTGTCTTCCACAACAGTACCGGCTTACAATGCCACGGCTGGTTTCTACGTCTACATCAACGTGCCGGTACCACTCATGCTAACCCGGAATTATTAGCCGCCCAATGGACGCGGTAAGCCGCTACATTCGTGATATGGTCTTCACCAACAACGTCGCAGCTCACCGACCGCCTGGCTCGCAACGTCGTGCCCATCTCTCGCGACCATGCCGGCTTACAGTGTTGTGGCCGTCTCTCGCAATCATGTCGCAGCTGACTTCGACATCTACATCAACATGCCAGAGGCCGCATACACCAGTACGAGCCGCCCAATTGACGCGCGCAAGCCGCCGCCCATAGTTTGATCTACATCAACATATCGGTGCAGTGCTCGTCGATACGAGCCGCCCAACGGATAAGCTCGCAAGTCGCCGCCATTACAGTTTGGTTCATTTCAACAACCAGCCGAGGCGAACCATCGACCGGATCATTCAAACAATTCATACGGGATCATCTATAACCCACCGCGGTCAACCCCAACCATCAGTGCAGACTCTCAAAGCTGCCTCTTCGAGTCAACTTAAGACTCGGGGGCTACAGACATGGCGAGACACATTTGGTCGTTTTCAATAAGAACCCCAGGTCTTTGCAAGAGAAAACCCAATCATGGGGGCTATTACATTATTGGCGGATGATTAAAAGTTGCCCAAGAGGACGAACCGCCGTGATGCACCATTCAAACATAGGTGCCTCAATTTATTTGGAGCTTCTGTCGTTCCTTCATACAAGATGGCGGCTTACTAGATGGTGACTTACAAGAAGAATTCACAAATATTCCAGTTGAGATGTCAACTGCGACTACTGAGGGCGGCTTCTTACCTTTGGGTATCGCTTCTAACGCCTTATCGGATGGCTTTATGCCAAATCTTCTGGCTAACACGATTAGCCGCGGGCTGAGGGTGGCTTCTTACCTTCGGGTATCGCTTCTAACGCCTTATCGGTCGGCTTTATGCCATCTCTGGCTAACATGATTAGCCACGGTTGTAAAAAGGGGCTTCTCTCCTCCGGGTGTAGCTTATCTAACCCTAACAACCGGCGTTCGCGCCAACAATGTTGACAAGTCAAACATTGCATCATACATTGCATCATACTTTGCATCATACATTGCATCATATTCACATGACATATCATGACCGGCTTATCCAGCCGGGTCAGAGCAAGATTATGAAAAAAGGAGCAATGTTATAACATCTCCGGGTTGTGCTTTTTCAAGACGCCCTTACAACAATGCAGAATATATTCTGTCTTGTTTATTTTTCCAGGTTTTATCTCTTAAAGATGAGACGCCATTAAGTACTCCGCAAGAACAAATGGATCTTTAATAGCTAAACCTGGCTAGATCTTCATGGTTTATCAAAACCAGTACTAGATGATTGGGGTTTTCAAAGCCAGCTCAGAGAATTCATTATTTTTCAAGAGCCGCCCTATCAGATATAATGTCGTATCATCTAATTAACCGGTTCTCAGATTTCTTCAATTGTGCTTTGTGGTAATCTACAACACTCATGGATTTCTCCAATATACATTTGTCGGGTTACATCACAACCACGAGCAGGGATTTCATGTCAAAGACGAAGGAATTATTCTAGGATATTCATGTCGGGTTATATTACAACCACGGTCAAAGATTCATTTAACAAGTTGTGGTGACTCATGTTATTCTCACATAGTCCCGAGTCGCCGCAGGCAGACAACCCGACACTTGGGGGCTACACTATTCAAAGCCAAGCTTTTACCAATTATGCAAGTCCCGTGTCGCTGCAAGCACGCACCACGACACTTGGGGGCTAATGCAAAGCCGGTTTTTAAATCACTGTTATCAGCAAGACCATATTATCACAAGGAGATAAGCCGGACTTTCTATATTTTTCTAAAGTCCCAGCCCAGTAATTCTTACAGACCCGGCACTTGGGGACTACACTGCTCAGATCAAATTTTATAAACGTCCCAAATCGCCGCAGGCGTGCGACCCGGCACTTGGGGGCTACAGTATTCAGCTATTTAACAGATTATGAGGTTCAAATTGAAGACCTGCGCATCACGTTCTAATGAGCCGGCCCTTGGGGGCTACACCCGTCGAAGCTTTATAAAGGTATAAGGCAATTATAAGTCCTAGGTGGCTGCAGGCAGGACAACCCGGCACTTGGGGGCTACACAGTCCAAAATATTATTGCAAAGCACCAAGTTATCATGGATAATCTTGAAGCTTGGGGGCTACAGGTAATATGGACATATCAAAAACTTTGAGGAGAATTTTCAAGATGTTGATTATGGAGTTCAGTTGTTAGACCCGACGTCACCAAACATTTATGACCTGGCGTTATCAAAAGATCATAACCCGTCGGATTTTATATAAGCCGCCCTGCTTCACAACAATGGAAGTCTGGTTTTACATCAGATGCATTTTCATCCCAATATTTTTATCAAGTCAACTGGATTCTAGTTATTTGACCCGGCGTCACCAACGATAATGACCCGGCATCCTCAATGATTATGACCCGGCGGAAATGACCCGCCAAGAGTATTGGAAGCCGACTCAATGGCATATGGGTGTTCTATTCTCAATATTTTTCGAAGGGCATTGACAAGCAAGATGATTATCAAAGACGACTACTTCATATGCAGAAAAGACTCGGATTTCCGAGGAGCCATTTCATAAGCCGGCCAAAGGAGCAAGCCGGCTACTTAACATATTTATTATTCTTATTTTAGGAGCTTAGCATGAACAAATTCAAACTAATCTGGGGGCTAATGTCGGGGATATACCTCGCGGTATGACCCGGCCTGGCGACTCATAAGAGACCCGGAAAAGACATGGCATTTTATTAATGACCCGCCAGGCGGAGCACAGGATGACCAGGCCCAAGACCCGGCGTGTAAGCCGGCGTCAGGAGGCTCACAAGAGAAGGCTCAAAGAGAGAAATACTCCATGCCAAAGGTTACAAGACCCAGAATAGGATTCTAGAGAGACTAGTCCTAATCCTACTCCTAGTAGGACTCTATTTGTAAACCTACCCTCTCCACTTATATAAGGAGGGGTAGAGCGCCCCTAGAGAGGGAAGGGAGACAAGTCCACAAGTTTAGACAACACAAGAGATTAGAGATAGACAGATTAGAGGCTCTCGTGATTAGAGGTAGCAAACAGCACCCTTGTAACCTAGAGATCTCCTTTATCATCAATACCAGACAAGCAGGACGTAGGCTTTTACCTCCATTGGAGGGGCCAAACCTAAGTAAACTCCGTGTCTCTCGATTCCGATCAACCCCTTCAAGCCGCCATGTAGTTGCGTCTTCGCCCCGAACCTAAGTCCATTTACCCGGACATCTGCCCTGACAAATCCACGACACTACCGGAAACCACTTGTCAGGCCGCTGGAGAGATGAAGCTGGTCCTCCTGAGTGGTATGGCAAACCTGTCTTGGAGGTCATGTTGTTAGACAACAATGAACCTACGAGCTATGGAGGAGCGATGATGGGCCAGGATTCTGAGAAATGGTTAGAGTCCATAAAATCCGAGATGGGATCCATGTATGAAAACAAAGTATGGACTTTGGAAGTATTACCTGAAGGGTGAATGGCCATTCAGAATAAATGGATCTTTAAGAAGAAGACGGACGCGGACGGTAATATCACTGTCTATAAAGCTCGACTTGTGGCAAAGGGTTTTTCACAAGTTCAAGGAGTTGACTACGATGAGACCTTCTCATCCGTAGCGATGCTTAAGTCCGTCAGAATCATGTCAGCAATACCTGCATATTTCGACTATGAAATTTGGTAGATGGATGTCAAAACAGCGTTCCTTAACGGTTTCCTTGAGGAAGAGTTGTATATGATGCAACCGGAAGGTTTTGTCGATCCAAAGAATGCTGACAAAGTTTGCAAACTCCAACGATCTATTTATGGACTGGTGCAAGCATCTCGGAGTTGGAATAAGTGCTTTGACGAGGTGATCAAATCGTTTGGGTTTATACAAGTTTATGGAGAAACTTGTATTTATAAGAAAGTGAGTGGGATCTCTGTAGCATCTCTAATATTATATGTGGATGACATATTGCTGATCGGAAACAATATAGAAATGGTGGAAAGCGTGAAGGAATATTTGAACAAGAGTTTTTTAATGAAGGACCTAGGAGAAGTTGCTTTCATATTAGGCATTAAGATCCATAGAGATAGATCGAGACGCTTGATAGCACTTTCACAAAGCACATACCTTGATAAAGTTTTGAAGAAGTTCAAAATGGATCAGTCCAAGAAGGGGTTCTTGCCTATGTTACAAGGTGTGAATATGAGTAAGACTCAATGCCCAGTGACTGCAGAAGATAGAGAGAAGATGAGTGTCATCCCCTATGCTTTGGCCATAGGATCTATCATGTATGAAATGTTGTGCACAATGTCTGATGTCAGCCTTGCCATAAGTATGGCCGGAAGGTTTCAAAGTGATCCTGGAATGGAGCACTAGACGATGGTCAAGAATATCCTGAAGTACCTGAAAAGGACTAAGGAAATGTTTCTTGTTTATGGAGGTGATCAAGAGCTCGTCGTAAAGGGTTACGTCGATGCAAGCTTTGACACTGATCCGGATGACTCTAAGTCGCAAACCACATACTTATTTATTCTCAACGGGCGAGCGGTAAGCTGGTGCAGTTCCAAGCAAAGCATGGTAGCCGATTCTACATGCGAAGCGGAGTACATCACAGCCTCGGAGGCAGCGATGGAAGGTGTCTGCATGAAGCAGTTCATGACAGATCTTGGCATAGTGCCCAATGCACCGAATCCAATGACCCTGTTCTGTGACAACACTGGTGCCATTGCTCTAGCCAAGGAACCAGGGTTTCACAAGAGGACTATACACATAAAGCGACGCTTCAACTCCGTCCGCGATTACATCGAGGAGAAGGACATAAATATTTGCAAAGTGCACACAGATCTGAATGTTGCAGACCTGTTGACTAAACCTCTTCCAAGGGCTAAACATGATCAACACCAAATTGCATGGGTGTTCGATTCATTACAATGTAAATCACATAGTGATGTGAACTAGATTATTGACTCTAGTGCAAGTGGGAGACTGTTGGAAATATGCCCTAGAGGCAATAAATAAAGTGTTTATTATTATATTTCCTTGTTCGTGATAATTGTTTATTATCCATGCTATAATTGTATTGATTGGAAACACATTGCATGTGTGGATATAAAGACAACACTTTGTCCCTAGTGTGTTTCTAGTAAACTAGCTCGTTGATCAAAGATGGTGAAGGTTTCCTAGCCATTGACATGAGATGTCATTTGATAATGGGATCACATCATTAGGAGAGTGATGGGGTGTACAAGACCCAAACTATAAACGTAGCATATGATCGTGTCAGTTTATTGCTACAGTTTTCTGCATGCCAAGTATATGTTCCTATGACCATGAGATCATGCAACTCACTGACGCCAGAGGATTTTGAGGGCAGCCCTAACCCTAATTTCCATGTGCTGCCCTCTTCTTCCTCTAGATCGGTTTTCAGCGGTGCTTAGGTGAAGCCCTGCTGGAATTGCTCCACCACCATCGCCGCAACTCCGTCGCGCTGTCGGAGGACCCGTCTACCTCTCCTCTCCCTCTTGCTGGATCAACAAGGCGGAGATCTTCACCAAGCTGCACGTGTGCTAAACACGGAGGTGTCGTCCGTTCGGTACTTGATCAGGAGTTCATGGGACGGCTTGCGATTTGGATTGCAGAGACGTACCACTACATCAACCACGTTCTTTAACGCTTCTGCTTAGCGATCTACAAGGGTATGTAGATCCAATCTCTCCTCTCATAGATGCTCATCTCCTAGATTGATCTTGGTGAAGCGTAGGAATTTTTTTGTTTCCCATGCAACGTTCCCCATCAGTGGCATCATGAGCTAGGTCTATGCGTAGATGAGATCTTGAGTAGAACACAAAGAGTTTGTGGGCGTTGATATTCAGATTGCTTCCTTCCTTAGTCTTTTCTTGGTTCAGCGGTATTGTGGGATGAATCAGCTCGGACCGACTTTACTCGTATGCTTACGAGAGTTCGTGTTCCCTCGACTGACATGTGACTTCGTCGCATAAAGATGGCTAGCGGGTCTCTGTCTCTCCCACTTTAGTTGGATTAGATTGGGTTAAGGCGGTCCTTGTAGAAGGTTGAAAAGCAATCTTCATATCACCGTTGTGGTTTTGCGTAGGTAAGAATCGTTCTGGCTAGATACTCATAGCAGCCACGTAAAACATGCAACAACAATTAGAGGACGTCTAATTTGTTTTTGCAGGGTATGTTGTGATGTGATATGGCCAATTGCATGATGTGATATATGTGATGTATGAGATGATCATGTTTTTGTATACAATATCACGACCTGCATGTCGATGAGTACGGCAACCGGCAGGAGCCATAGGGTTGTCTTTGATTATTGTATGACCTGCATGTCAATCTTTAAGCGCTATGTAATGCTTTATTTTATCGCTAAGCGGTAGCAATAGTAGTAGAAGCATGGTGGGCGCGACAACCCCGATGGCGACACAATGATGGAGATCATGATGATGGAGATCATGATGATGGAGATCATGATGATGGAGATCATGGTGTTATGCCGGTGACGATGGAGATAATGCCGGTGCTTTGGAGATGGAGATCAAAATCACAAGTTCATGGACATATCATGTCACTTATGATTTGCATGTGATGTTAATCTTTTTATGCACCTTGTTTTGCTTAGAACGACGCTAGCATTATAAGGTGATCCCTCACTTAAATTTGAAGATGAATTGTGTTCTCCCCGAGTGTGCACCGTTGCGAAAGTTCGTCGTGTCGATACACCACGTGATGATCGGGTGTGATAGACTCTACGTTCGCATACAATGGGTGTAAGCCAGCATTGCACATGCAGAACACTCGGGTTAAACTTGATGAGCCTAGCATGTACAGACATGGACTTGGAACAGAAAAGACCGAAAGGTCGAGCATGAGTCATATAGTAGATATGATCAACATGATCATGTTCACCATTGAAACCACCTTAACTCACGTGATGATCAGACTTGAGTTGGTGAACATGGATCATGTGTCACTCAGATGACCTGAGGGATGTCAATTTGAGTGGGAGCTTTAGTAATTTGATTAACTAAACTCATTATCATGAACAATAGTCTTAGTAACCTTTGCTTATTTATGTTGTAGATCAATGGCTCGCGCAGTAGCACCCCTGAATTTTAATGCGTTCCTAGAGAAGGCTAAGTTGAAAGATGATGGAAGTAACTTTGTGGAGTGGGCCCGTAATCTGAGGATTATCCCACGGCTTCCTAGAAGGCATATGTCCTTGATGCACCGCTTGGTAACCAACCCGCAGACATGTCGTCCAAAGACGTTAAGAATGATTAGGAGGCACGTTCTGGAGATTACTCAATAGTTCGGTGTGCAATTTTGTATGGCTTAGAACCAGGACTTCAAAGACGTTTTGAACGTCATGGAGCATATGAGATGTTCCATGAGTTGGAGTTTATCTTTAAGAAGAATGCCCGGATCGAGAGGTATGACACCTCCGATAAGTTCTATGCTTGCAAGATGGAGGAGAACGGGTCTATCAGTGAACATATACTCAGAAGGTCTGGGCATGCGACCCGTCTTGCGGAGTTACGGGTGACCCTTCTGCCAGAGACGATCACTGACAGAGTTCTTCAATCATTGCCACCAAGCTACAAGAGCTTCGTGCTAAACTATAACATGCACAGGATGAACAAGTCAGTCACCGAGCTGTTTGCGATGCTAAAAGTCGTTGAGTCTGAAATCCAGAAAGAACATGAAGTATTGATGGTCAATAAAACCACTAGTTTCAAGAAGAATGGCAAGGGCAAGAAGGGTAACTCCAAGAAGGGTGGCAAAAAAGTTGCTCCTCCCGTGAAGAAACCCAAGGCTGGACCCAAGCTAGAAACTGAGTGCTTTCATTGCAAGGGAACTGGTCATTGGAAGCGGAACTGCCCCAAGTATCTGGCTGACAAGAAGGCGGCCAACAACAAACAAGGTATATATGATATACATGTTATTTATGTGTACCTTACTAGCTCTTGTTGTAGTGCCTGGGTATTTGATACCGGTTTGGTTGCTCATATTTGCAACTCAAAATAGGAACTATGGAATAGACGAAGGCTGGTGAAGGACGAAGTGACAATGCGCGTGGGAAATGGTTCCAAGGTTGATGTGATCCCCGTCGACACACTCTTTCTTCGATTACCATCGGGATTAGTGATGAACCTAAATAATTCTTATTTAGTGCATGCGTTAATCATGAACATTATATTTGGATCTTATTTATTGTGAGACAGTTACTCATTTAAATCAACGAATAATGGTTGTTCTATTTATATGAGTAATATCTTTTATGGTCATGCACCCAATGTGAGGGGTTTATTCATATTGAATCTTGATAGTGATGATACACATGTTCATAACATTGATGCCAAAATATGTAGAGTTGATAGTGATAGTACCATTTTCTTGTGGCACTACCGTTTGGGTCATATTGGTGTAAAACGCATGAAGAAGCTCCATGCTGATGGACTTTTGGAGTCACTTGATTTTGAATCACTTGACACATGTGAACCATGCCTCATGGGCAAGATGACTAAAACGCCGTTCTCTCGAACAATGGAATGGGTGAGTAATTTGTTGGAAATCATACATACTGATGTGTGCGGTCCAATGAACATTGCGGCACGTAGTGGATATCGTTATTTTCTCACCTTCACTGATGACTTAAGTAGATATGGGTATATTTACTTAATGAAACACAAGTCTGAAACGTTTGAAAAGTTCAAGCAATTTCAGAGTGAAGTTGAGAATCATCGTAACAAGAAGATTAAATTCCTGCGATCTGATCGAGGAGGAGAATATCTGAGTTATGAGTTTGGCAGTCACTTAAGATAGTGTGGAATTGTTTCACAATTGACACCGCCTGGAACACCACAGCGTAATGATGTGTCCGAACGTCGTAATCGAACCTTATCAGATATGGTGCGTTCTTGATGTCTCTTGCCAATTTGCCACCGTCCTTTTGGGGTTATGCATTAGAGACAGTTGCATTCACTTTAAATAGGGCACCATCAAAATCCGTTGAGACGACGCCATATGAACCGTGGTTTGGCAAGAAGCCAAAGTTGTCGTTTCTTAAAGTTTGGGGATGTGATACTTATGTCAAAAAGCTTCCGCCTGAAAAGCTGGAACCCAAAGCGGAGAAATGTGTCTTCATAGGATACCCAAAAGTGACAGTTGTGTATGCCTTCTATCTCAGATCTGAAGGCAAAGTGTTTGTTGCTAAAAAGGAACATTTATTAAGAAAGAGTTTCTCTCGAAAGAATTGAGTGGGAGGAAAATAGAACTTGATGAGGTTATTGAACCTTTACTTCAACCAGAGAGTAGCGCAGTGCAGAAAGATGTTTCTGTGGAGCCAACGACGGTTGAAGAGGAAATTAATGATGATGATCATGAAACTTTGGATCAAGTTGCTATTGAACCTCGTAGGTCGACAAGGGCACGGACTGCTCCTGAGTGGTACGGCAACCCTGTCTTGGAGGTCATGTTGTTAGACAACAATGAACCTACGAGACATGGAGGAGCGATGATGGGCCCGGATTCCGAGAAATGGATAGAGGACATGAAATCCGAGATGGGATCCATGTATGAAAACAAAGTATGGACTTTGGAAGTATTACCTGAAGGGCGAAAGGCCATTCAGAATAAATGGATCTTTAAGAAGAAGACGGACACGGACGGTAATATCACTGTCTATAAAGCTCGACTTGTGGCAAAGGTTTTTCACAAGTTCAAGGAGTTGACTACGATGAGACCTTCTCACCCGTAGCGATGCTTAAGTCCGGTAGAATCATGTTAGCTATAGTTGCATATTTCGACTATGAAATTTGGCAGATGGATGTCAAAATAGCGTTCCTTAACAGTTTCCTTGAGGAAGAGTTATATATGTCGGTCCAGAGAATGCTGACAAAGTTTGCAAACTCCAGCGATCCATTTATGGACTGGTTCAAGCATCTCGGAGTTGGAATAAGCGCTTTGAAGGGGTGATCAAAGCGTTTGGGTTTATACAAGTTTATGGAGAAGCTTGTATTTACAAGAAAGTGAGTGGGAGCTCTGTAGCGTTTCTAATATTATATGTGGATGACATATTGTTGATTGGAAACAATATAGAAATGTTGGAAAGCGTGAACGAATATTTGAACAAGAGTTTTTCAGTAAAGGACCTAGGAGAAGTTGCTTTCATATTAGGCATTAAGATCTATAGAGATAGATCGAGACACTTGATAGCACTTTCACAAAGCACATACCTTGATAAAGTTTTGAAGAATTTCAAAATGGATCAGTCCAAGAAGGGGTTCTTGCCTGTGTTACAAGGTGTGAAGTTGAGTAAGACTCAATGCCCAGTGACTGCAGAAGATAGAGAGAAGATGAGTGTCATCCCCTATGCATCAGCCATAGGCTATATCATGTATGCAATGCCGTGCACAAGGCCCGATGTCAGCCTTGCCATAAGTATGGCCGAAAGGTTTCAAAGTGATCCTGGAATGGAGCGCTAGACAGCGGTCAAGAATATCCTTAAGTACCCAAAAAGGACTAAGGAAATGTTTCTCGTTTATGAAGGTGATCAAGAGCTCTTCGTAAAGGGTCACATCAATGCAAGCTTTGACACTGATCCGGATGACTCTAAGTCGCAAACCGGATACATATTTATTCTCAATGGGGGAGCGCTAAGCTGGTGCAGTTCCAAGCAAAAGCGTGGTTGCGATTCTACATGCGAAGCGGAGTACATCGCAGCCTCGGAGGCAGCAAAGGAAGGTGTGTGAATGAAGCAGTTCATGATAGATCTTGGAGTAGTGCCCAGTGCACTGAATCCAATGACTCTGTTGTGTGATAACACTGGTGCCATTTCACTGGCCACGGAACCAAGGTTTCACAAGAGGACCAGACACATAAAGCGACGCTTCAATTCCATCCGCAATTACATCGAGGAGAAGGACATAAATATTTGCAAAGTGCACACGGATCTGAATGATGCAGACCCATTTACTAAACCTCTTCCAAGGGCTAAACATGATCAACACCAGAACTACATGGGTGTTAGATTCATTACAATGTAAATCACATAGTGATGTGAACTAGATTATTGACTCTAGTGCAAGTGGGAGACTGTTGGAAATATGCCCTAGAGGCAATAAATAAAGTGTTTATTATTATATTTCCTTGTTCGTGATAATTGTTTATTATCCATGCTATAATTGTATTGATTGGAAACACATTGCATGTGTGAATATACAGACAACACTTTGTCCCTAGTGTGCCTCTAGTAAACTAGCTCGTTGATCAAATATGGTGAAGGTTTCCTAGCCATTGACATGAGATGTCATTTTATAACGGGATCACATCATTAGGAGAATGATGGGGTGTAAAAGACCCAAACTATAAACATAGCATATGATCGTGTCAGTTTATTGCTACAGTTTTCTGCATGTCAAGTATATGTTCCTATGACCATGAGATCATGCAACTCAATGACACCGGAGGAGTGCCTTGTGTGTATCAAACGTCGCAACATAACTGGGTGACTATAAAGGTGCACTACAGGTATCTCCGAGGGTGTCTGCTAGTTTCGCATGGATCAACACTGGGATTTGTTACTCCGTGTGACGGAGAGGCATCTCAGGGCCCACTCAGTAATACAACATCACAATAACCCATGCAAGCAATGTGACTAAGTGTTATCCACGGGATCTTGTATTACGGAACGAGTAAAGATACTTGCCGGTAACGAGGTTGAACTAGGTATGGAGATACCGACGATCGAATATCGGGCAAGTAACATACCGAAGAACATAGGGAACATCATATGGGATTAACTGAATCCTTGACATAGAGGTTCAACCGATGAAGATCTTCGTAGAATATGTAGGAATCAATATGGGCATCCAGGTCCCGCTATTGGTTATTGACCGTAGAGGTGTCTAGGTCATGTCTACATAGTTCTCGAACCCGCAGGGTCTGCACACTTAAGGTTTGGTGACGTTTTGGTAGTATAGAGTTATGTATGGTGGTGACCGAAGGTTGTTCGGAGTCCCGGATGAGATCCCAGACGTCACGAGGAGCTCCGAAATGGTCTAGAGGTAAAGATTGATATATAGGAAAGTGGTGTTTCAACTCTAGAAAAGTTTTGGGCATTTCTGATAGTGTATCGGGAGTGACGAATGGGTTTCGGGGACCACCAAGTGGGGCCCACATACCCCAAGGGGCCACATGGGCCTTAGAGGTGGCGCACCAGCCCCTGATGGGCTGGGAAGCCAGCTCAAAAGGCCCTATGCACATAGGGAAGGAGGAAGAGTAGGGGCCAAGTAGGGAAAGGAGTCCTCTTGCCTCGGCCGAAGCCCTCCTTGTAGGAGGGGCAAGACTGCCTTCTCTCCCCTCCCTCCTATATATACTAGAGGATTTTGAGGGAAGCCCTAACCCTAATTGCCACGTGCTACCCTCTTCTTCCTCTAGATCATTTTCTCCTCTAGATCGGTTTTCAGCGGTGTTTAGGCGAAGCCCTGCTGGAATTGCTCCACCACCATCGCCGCAACGTCGTCGCGCTACCAGAGAACTCCTCTATCTCTCCGCTCCCTCTTGCTGGATCAAGAAGGCGAAGATCTTCACCGAGCTGCACGTGTGCTGAACGCGGAGGTGCCGTCTGTTTGGTACTAGATCCGGAGTTCATGGGACGGCTTGCGATTTGGATCGCGGAGACATACCACTACATCAATTGCGTTCTTTATTATTCTTGGATGTTCCATGCTGTTATATTATCATTCTTGGATATTTTACAATCATTTTAACACAACTTTATATTATTTTTGGGACTAACCTATTTACCAAGAGCCCAATGCCAGTTTATGTTTTTCCTTGTTTTTGAGTTTTACAGAAAAGGAATATCAAACAGAGTGTAAACGGAATAAAATCTTCGATATGTTTTTTCTGGATCAGAAGGAGCCTACGCAACTTGGAGATGAAGTCAGAAGGTTCCCGAGGAGGCCACGAGCCTCAGGGCGCGGCCACACCCCTAGGCGCGCCCACCAGGCTTGTGGGCCGCTCGGGAGTCCACTGACCTCCCTCTCAGCTCTATAAATCATCAAATATTCTAAAAACCCCAATGCAAAACCTAGATTAGGAGTTTCGCCGCCGTAAACCTCCAGAGCCACGAAAAACCAATCGAGAGCCCGTTCCAGCACCCTGCCGGAGCCCTCCATGATGAGGAGGGAGTAGTTCACCCTCGGGGCTGAGGGTATGTACCAGTAGCTATGTGTTTGATCTCTCTCTCGTGTTCTTGAGATGGCACGATCTTGATGTACCGCGAGCTTTATTGATATACATGAATCATATGGAGTTTCCCCTCTATCTTTTTGTGATGAATTGAGATTTCCATTGAAGTTTCTTATCGGATTGAGTCTTTAAGAATTTGAGAAAATTAGATGTATGTCTTGCGATGGGATATCCTTGGTGACAATGGTATGTTCTATTGATCCACTTGATGTATGTTTTGGTGATCAACTTATGGGTTCCGTGACCTTGGGAATCTACGCATAGGGGTTGGCACACGTTTTTGTCTTGACTTTCCAGTAGAAACTCTCGGGCACTCCTTGAAGTTCTTTGTGTTGGATTGAACATGATGAATCTGAAATTATGTGATGCATATCGTATAATCAAGCCCATGGGTACTTGTGGTGACAATGGAGTATCTAGGTGACATTAGGGTTTTGGTTGTTGTGTATCTTAAGGTGTTATTTTAGTACGAACTCTAGGGCAGTTTGTGACACTTATAGGGACAGCTCATAAGATTGATCAGAAAATATAACTTTAAGATGGTTTCATACCCTACAATAATTTCTTCGTTAGTTCTCCGCATTTATGCAACGTTTGTTGAGAGAAATTGCACTAGTGAAAGTATGGACCCTAGGCCTTGTTTCCAAGCATTTATGCAACGTTTTGCTCGCTATTTACTATTTGTTACCTTGCTGTTTATATATTTTTAGATTACAAAAATCTATATCTACCATCCATATGACACTTGTATCTCCATCTCTTCGCCGAACTAGTGCACCTATACAATTTACCATTGTATTGGGTGTGTTGGGGACACAAGAGACTCTTTGTTATTTGGTTGCAGGGTTGCTTGAGAGCGAAGTTGTCAGAATTGAGATTCTGAATCGGATCGGGGATCCATTGGTAGGATCGTGAATCGTAGAATCATAACTAGCGAGATCGTAGAAACTAAGATTCTATGAGAAAAATCGTAGAATCGGAGGCGCTAGTTTGGATTGTAAGGTCGTAAGATTCTAAGACTTGAGTCGCGATTCTGACAACTTTGCTTGAGAGAGACCATCTTCATCCTACACCTCTCACGGATTGATAAACCTTAGGTCATCCACTTGAGGAGAAATTGCTACTGTGCTACAAAATTCTACGCTTGGAGGCCCAACATGAGTCTACAAGAAGAAGGTTGTGTAGCAGACATCACGCCCTGATGGGGTATTACCCTTAAACAAGAAGTGAAATTAAGAAATAACTGAATCAAAATAATAATGTCTTATAAGAAACAATCAATTCATGCCATTGGTATTACCCTTTAAGAATAAAGATAATGAGATAGGTTAAAAAAAGTTGCACACAAATTTACACCAAAAATGCACTTTTGTAGCATGCAAACAACAATCATAATAATGTGTTTTTTACACATAATAAATAGTATTGATGTGTATATATTTAAGCTCACCCAACATTCCAAAAATAGATAAGAAAATAACAACTAGTAAAGAAAAACAAAAAAGTAAAAGGAGACTAGCTAAATACCCGTGCATTGCTATGGGCCAAATTTGTTTTTATATTTACAACACAGTTGAGTGGCCTAAACTAATGCAAAACAATACATTTTTATACTCTCTAAATACATATTTAGTTTGGTCCATGCGTGAATCTCAAGTAACTTATCAGCGCCTGTTCGTGCATGGGACCAAAATATTGTATGTACAAAATCACAAGAAAACTCAACATGTTTGGTAGAGTTCCACAATGGCATCCAAAATCACAAATAACTATTGTCTTGATGTATAAACTGAAATTTCATTGCGAAAAAGTAATATAGCTTGACATGTGGAACCTGGACTTAGACACCACTAAAATGTTAAATAGCTAAAAATCCGTGCAACAATACAAAATTATAGTGACATGCCCAATAATAATTCATAGATGTGTGCTGAATATGACATGTTATCACTGATATAACATGTTTTCATTCATATAAGTAAAATACTGATTTTGTGTTTCACCGGTTTCCTTCTTACCAATCCCTGGCCTCTTCTACCCCTTCACTTACATTTTGTTTATTCATGCTTGCTCTAACATTGTCGCTAGTCTATGCCAAGGTTTAAAATATCGTATATCAGGTTCATATCGTTTTGCTTGAACATATCAATGTCGGATATCTAGTGATATATCAGGTGATATGTAAATATATCAGAGGGGATATATCTATAATGGAAATCTTCTTTCTGACAAATTGGAGCTCTATATAGAAAACACTCTTATCAAAACTATTTTGTACTGGAAACAACTTTGCCTTTCTACTGGAAACAGCTTTTGCCACCGACATTTCCAAACTCTTTATTACACTTCTGTTACTGGCTTACAAAAAATATACAAATCAAAGGGAATAAAAGTGAAGTCAAGTTGCAATTTCTGCCAAAACATGCAATATCACCTGCCATAGGAGTATTTGTTAGTATTACTGCTACTAAACGATCCGGGGCACTAAGCTAAACCCCAGAATACAAAAGAAATTGCCATGAACGAGGAATATGAAGTTAACTTTATGTGTTGCTACGGCTGTCCACATGACATCATTGGTCGTCCGCCACACTCCGAAGGCTACGCCCCTAGCCTATATACAACAACAAGACGATAGTTCATCATACAGAATGGAATAACAAACACAAATCAGGCAACAATCATGAATTTCTACTATAAAAAACAACCATCTCCTAGATTTATGAAGGAAATAAGTTTTATCTCACCCTGTATGATACAGATGGTTTCAAAAAAAATATTACACAACTAATTCCACCATGCATAGTTGTATAGCAATGATCTTAAGGAAATGAACTTCGAGTTTTCACGAAAGTAGAAGTTGAAGGCCTATACAGCCCCTTTTGAAGTTTATTTGCACGCAGAACCTAAATAATATTGTATTCTTTAACAAAAAGGAAACGCATGTAAATTTATAATCTAGGAGCTAAGCTAAAACTTCTCCCCTATCTATTTTGAAGAATTCATTTAGAAGCAGAAAAGATTGCATACTACATTTTTGGCAACATTGCAAAGTAAACTCTGAAATTATTAATGCAAATATTTTTCATAATAAAAGCTAGTGTGCTCATTACCTATCTCTCTCCCATCTATACTTACTTGTAGTGTAACCATGCCCACAAATTGCCACCATGCATCCATGACACCCCAATCTGTACTCGTGAGCTTTAACAACCGAGAAAAAGTTCCAATCCCCAATTCATCACTAAATTTTTGGTCCTGACCAAAGAAATTTGTTCATGTAAACAGATTAGGTCTACAATGCCAGAAATTGGACATAAGCATGAATATTAGAAAAAGGTGCGGAGGTCACCTGAATATCAGGCTTGCAATAACAAATTGCATTAAGAGAATGTTGGCTCCATACATGGCAATCACACTCCAAAGGCACATATAGTTCTACGCTGGACCTCACTTACTGCCTTCACAGGTCGTAACGGCTCAGTTTACCTTTGATGTCATCGCCCCCACTGCCATGTTTCTTCTCCATCGCCGGATATCTTGCCATAGGTGTTGTAGTCTGGTGCAAATAGACATCTATTGAGAATGACCATATAGAACAAATAGCTATCTATTGAGAATGACCATATAGCATCGCTATCAGTCCTCATGCTAAGACTTTTCAGCTTAGCAAGTGTAGTGACAATGCTCCGGATGGAAGCTGAAACTCACTAATAATAAGCCTCTCAGAAAGATAGTTCGTACAATCAGTGATTAAGGAAAATGACATACTACATTTAAATGATAGGGGAGATGATAGCACTGTTATTCAGAAACCGTAGAAGCGGTACGGAATAAGTGTAGTCTCGATGCAGAGAAACCATTAACTTAATTTTTCCATGGATGTTGGGTATATATGATGATTTTAATAATTGGTCAAAACACTACAAGACTAACAAATTTCCTTGTGAATATGCAATGCAAGTGAAAGAATGTCAAGTGCATGTGCAGTAGATAAGGTGCACGATAAAGTGAGATATTACGTACGTTTTGAAGTCTTGCAAGATCATGGTGCTTCATGTGTAAATTCAACTCCGTATTGATGATATAAGCGGCAACATTGTAGGTACAACAATATAATCACAAGCAGGCCCTTCGAACGAAATCTTTGCAGCAAGATTGATAAGATGGGGTGTTTTTTAGGAATAAGGGATTATGTTTTCTTCACATTGAATGTCTACCACATCTTTGAATGGAACTCGGTCACGTCTTCTCCACAAGAAGATGCTTACATACCTCAATTTTATTGATGATTTTGTTAATAGAGTTTTCAGCCTAAGGATAAGAACAAATATTGAAAGGACAGTCTGGTTACATCGTATTTTCGAATGTTGCAAACAAATTACTAAATAAAGCTATTTTTAGCAAGCACTAATCAGAATGCCTTACTTTTGGTTGCCTGAATGCAGGAGAAAACATATATGCTAATTTATTTTTGGCAGGCACTCTCTCAGGGTTGGATATCAATACATGTTCAGTTTCAGTGGTTAGTTCATCGCTAATATTCATACATGAAGAGACATGATTATTGTGGAATCATTTCGAAACTGAAATGTGCCTTTTCTCGGTAGTGGGGAGGGGATATTTTTTGCCTTATTGCCTTCAAGCTAAATCTGTTCTCCAAAGGTTGTTCGATGCTAGGCTCATTTCTTAACTTCCTAGGAGTATGCTATGCACAAATGGTGACCCTAACAAATAATGTCCAAATTGCTTAAACTAATTTTTCGAGCACATTATTTCTTGTGTCCATATTATTGTCGATGTGACAAACATCATATGGCAAGTGCTCTCTGCACATGTGAAATCAAAAGAGGGTACATGCTATATACCTGATGTACGAATCATATCTGATTTGTTCACAACCATTTATGACATTTCAGCATTCAAATGGTTGCTCACAGAAAGCAAGTCAACCCAATATGCACACTTCTAATCAGAAAGAAACTTCGCTACTGCTTGCTATCCCTAGCAACAGCCCGCCGCGTGACCCTCGCCTTCCTTGGCATCAGCCTACAGTGCAACAGAGGTTGAATTATGGCAAAAATAATCCTAAACTATATAAAAACAAATGATGATGTGAATATAAAAGTCACATGATATCTACAACTGATCTAACAAACTAAATTGTTATCATATGCCTGTTTTTTCCGATTTGGCTCATCCATGAACAACCAACTTCTAAAAAGAAGAAACACACAACACATAAATTGAAAGGCCTTATATAATATGGTAGTGTTCCTAGCTCCAGCAACATTGCCGAAATATGCATCTCATCATATCCTGAGGCAACAGTCAAACATGGCACTTCTTCATTTCTGAATCAAGTTAATATGGTAGAATCAGGAATAAATCTACAATTATTTTCTAAGAGAAATCAATCTATAAATTTCAATGATATTTGAGGATAGTACCAAACCTAACATGATTCAAGAGTTTTGCATCAGGACCTGAGTGACCCATATATAGCTGAGATAATGTGACATAGCTACGCATTCATGTGGATCATTAAATAGATAAGAAGCGACATATTTCAGTGCCAGACAGTGGATATGCAAATTTTGTGTAGAGTCGCATTTGGTGCTGCAAGATCTAAAGGGAAAAATACAGTGAATGGCTCAAACTGCTGTTGCAGGCTAACCTACCTTCAGGAGGCAATGGATCCGCTTGGAGGAGGACGATGTATGGGACGTTGGATGTTTGCGTCATCGAGTTAGTATGTGTCATCACGGGAAGACGATGTACATGACACGTCAGAAATAATTTGTGTCAAGCACAAGATCAACAAAAATAACTATATAAGTCTGTCGGGAAAAAAATTAAACGCCCTCGATAGCATCTTTTCGGTGGCCAACATGCACACAAGCACACATATTAATAGGATTAAGGTTCTTGTATATATACCTTTGGCTCTCACCATTACAGCGCACACATCGTCTGTCCTCAGGCACGCGCATCACATAAACATCGACATCACCGCGCCTTCCATCGCTCCGTAGTGCCCACGACCGTCTCCTCGGTTCGAGCCGACACACATCCAACGCACGACAACGACTCCTGACGGCTAATGAAGCGACGGACAACAGACATCAAGGTGACGAAAACGTCGGGGGAGGGGGGAGGCCGCTCCTGGCATGGTACTGGTGGGAGGCGCCGGAGTGGCTAGGGAAGCTATGTCCTAGGAGGGAGACGAGGGCGGGATAGGGATAGGGTTTACCGGGCGGCGTATCGGGGTGGCTTCATTTTTTTCGGTAGAAAGAGAGACGGAAAAAAATTAGTAAATGGTGGGAGGAGAGATGAAAAAAAACTGCAACGCCGGCTACTAACTGTCTCTTTAGAATTAGAGATTTGAAGAAGGAAGGTTGAGATACATATTTGTCGATTAGTCAATGTTTTTTCAAATTCGTTATTTGCTTTCATAAAATCTGTTATTTTGTTTCCTAAAGTAAATTGCATTGATGACAGAGATCGATTGATTTGGGTAAGTTAGGAAAGTTATATGTATGATATTTTATACGTTTGAAAAGTGTTGATTACAAGGAAATTAAAATCAGAATCAGGAATGGATCGAGAAGGAGATCGAGGAGGATCGAAAAAGAGTCACTTCCTTCCCGTTTGTAACGTGTTTAGTTAGGAAAGTTTTTATTGGATGGGTGACAAAAAAAACCAAACGAAGGTGGAAGGGGGAGATGAAAAAAATTAAAGCTACCAACCCTCCAATTAAAAGTAGAGAAATGCATAAAAACAGAAAAAAAAACAAAGAAAAAGAGGGATGGGCTAAGGGGTACAAGTAATTGGGCTTCAGCCCTGTAGCAAATCGACTAACCCAAATGTGTGGTCAGTCGAAAAAGTAGTCCAAATCAGCTCATAGAACAGCCCAAGAAAAAAACACACAAATCTCATAGCGGAATCAACTGCCAAGAAATCGACTAAATCAAAATTTAAAATTACAGGCAACTTACATATAGCTAAAGTGAAAAAATAATAGGAAACGTTTACAGCCGGTGCGTCGGCGGAACGCTCGAGCCGATCGCGTGCGATTCGCGTCATCTGGATTTGGCGGCCCTGCGCGCCTGCTGTTGCTGCCCCTGTGCTGTTGCCGCCCTGCATGCCGCCACCCGCATCGCCGGTATCTGTCCTCGTCGACCGCCCGCATCGCCGGTGCCCGCCCTCGTAGGTCGTCCGCTCCGTCGGTTCCAGTCGCCGCATGTCATCCTCGTCGCGTGCTGCCATGGCCGGGCTCGCGCGTATACAAGTGACGCAACCGTCATCTAAAAAAGCTTCAAACGTTGTTGAAAAAAGATTCAACCATGGACAGAGAAAGCCTCAATCGGCTCTGCCCAGTAAAGAAAGCTGCAACCGTAGTTGCATTTTGCTACTACCGGCTAACTTTTTTGCTATATCCATCAAGGCGGTGTTGCGATCTCGCGCGACGACGACGATGATTTTGTTGCAACCTTGTTTTTGCTGCATCCGTGGTTGAAATTTGCTACATCGCTGCTTGTTTTTGCTACCATCGACGATTTTTTCTGCATGGCTCGATCTGACGGTCAACATGTTTCGATCTGACGGCTCACGCGCTGCTCTGCACCGGCGCGCATGCCGAAACTTTCTGTCGGCCGCACACGAGCTGCCCGATCCGTCAGATCGAATCTGATTTGACCGATCTGTTCATGCAGCAAAATCATCGATTGAAGCAAAAATAAATAGCGATATAGCAAATTTCGGTTGTGGATGCAGCAAAAATATGGTTATAACAAAAAATATCAACGTGGTCATAGCAAAAAACGATGCTGATGATCCGTGATAGCAAAACAAAAATGTGGATTGTAGAAAACCAATCCGGTGAACTCGGGTTGTAACTCTAACGAACGTGTATGCAGTTTTTTTAGTGAACGGTTGTAGCAAAAAATATTACGGTTGTAACAAAAATTAACATCGGTTGTACCAAAATCAAACGCCGGTTGTAACGAAAAAATCCGACCAACTCAGGTCGCAACCAAAGGTAGATGCAGTTTTTTAATAAACAAATTATAACAATTAGGAAAGCGCTTATAACAAATTTAAACGTCAGCTATAGTAAATCTGAACGAAAAATACCGCGTGACTGGACCAACCACCTATCCAGGTCGCACGCGATCGGGGTCAATTCCGCCGGCGCGACGGCTCCAAACGTTATAGAACAGAAGTAGTATATGGTACTGCCTCTGTTTCTTCTTGGAACAGAAGGGTGTATGTCCTATACAAGCTGCGAGGCAGAGTATCTGCATACCCTGGCCTCTGTAAACACAAGCCCCGTTCTGCAGTAATACCCTTGCCCCGGGCTGCAGTGTCTGTCCTCCGAGCAGACGCATCGCCCGTCCAGCGCGCACCCATCGTCCTTACTGAGCTCCTTGCCGCCGACGACATCGTCGGACCACAGGCTGTCGAACAGTCCCCGCGGGTCCAGCTGCCGCTTGGCCGCGGCGAACCTGGCCCATCCCGGGTACTTCCCCTGCACCCTCCGGAAGGCCACCATCCTGTTCTTGGCCCAGTGCGGCCGCGCCCCGTGCTTGACGAACGCCAGCTGCTCCACCTCCTCCCACACGTCCTGGCTGAGCCGCGCCGCCGACGGGTCCGCCGCGCGGTAGTAGTTGAAGTCCACCACCACGGAGTCCTCCGGCTGGCCCAGCCAGGCCTCCGACCTCCTCACGAACCGGACCAGGAGGCCGTTGTAGACGTCCACGCCGCACATGCTGTCCGGGCTGAGGTCCCGCAGCCGCTTCACGTCGACGACGAAGGACCGGAACCGCGCCGGCGAGAAGATGGCCGTGCTCTCGTAGAAGAAGAGCCCCTTGAACCTGGGGTCCCACGCGCACGCGGTGAGCGGGCTGGAGGCCGACGAGTGCGCGCAGGAGCCCGACGTCTGCATCTTGCCCTGGAACCCCACGACGGGGTAGCCGGTGAACAGCTGGCCCTCCTTTCTGCGCAGCCCGTTGCCGATCAGCCGCTTCGTCGCGATCTCCGCCGTGGCCATCGCGCACTTGCCCTTGACGTTCCTCGACCCCTCCAGTGCGGTTTCTAGCGCCCTGACCCCCTGGGAGACCGCGATGAGCGTGGACCGGAAGCCGATGAAATCGTTGACCCCGTCGCCGGTGGCGTTGAGCGGCGCGCGGTCGTCGAGCCTGTACACGGCCTGGTGCTGGGACGGGTACCAGGCGATGTCGGCGAACTCGTGGCGCGCGGCGTGGTCGGCGAAGTCGTCCTGGAAGGTGGAGTCGTCCCTGTAATCGTAGGTCACGCTTCTCTTGAACCTCGGCTCCAGTGCCAGAGTGACCTGCAGTTCATCAACAGTTCCACACCAACAGTATATCTTCCATGCATCAGATAGGAATTGGACATGAAACATAAGCAGTAAAAAAACAAAACTTGCATCTGAACATGTGATCTCTTCAGAATGACAATGCGTGTGCAAGCATGCTTTTTTCCTGCCTTGCCTAGTCTTTTTCAGAGTTCTTGTGTTACATTGTTTTTCTGTGGAAAGCCTTTCTTTACTGCATTCATAGCGACAGCAAAGTAATATTTGCCACTCAACATTTCGGAACAGTATATTAACACTAACTGTCTCTCTCGGATTAGGATCTGGTGATGTTTCATGTTTCATCTGGCCAAGAAAGCATTAGTAGTTGGCACCACTAATTGATGAGTTCGTACGGCCTCTCAGGGCTACTTGGACTAGTATGCGTTACACAGGTCATTCCAACTCTTTCAGGGCCAAAATTGCAATCAACGACCCCCTACTATTTTCTGAGAAGAAACAGTATGCTTGAGTTTATTTGTATTACATCTACCATATTGATAATAGAGTTAATTTCAATTTGTACCCTTTCTTTTGACCTTTTTTTTTACAAGATTTGGCCTATTTAAGATATTTCTATCCATTTTATCCTAAGGCCAAAGACAAGGCGCTAGGTTTAAGGAAACGCCCCCATGTCGTCCTCAACATAGACGACGCGGGTATGGTTCACGCTCTGTCGTATTAATGGCAACTAACTAATTGCATGTGCGTTATAATGAGGGTATACATATTTTAGTGTTCATATCAGTTGTGTCTCCTATATATCTTTCACCATTGTCTTCGTCTCTCCAATCCAAAGTTAGACCATCTCCAGCCGTTCGCTCCCCCATGGCGTCGAAAAAGAGCGGCCTGGGAGCGAACCGGCGCTAGATTGGCCCCTGGGGGCGATCTAGCTCACAGTAACACCCCCAGGCGCCCCCAAGACGCGGCAAATTCAAACATGCCCATTCCCGCTCACAAATAAATGCCACAAGTCCGGCGATCATCGGCCCAGTTCGGGCGACAGTTCGGCGATCAGGTGAAAGGTTTGGCGTACAAAAAAAAGAAATGGCATGTAGGCAACACATCACACGGTGGGATCGGCCTCTTGTGTCGGCGCAGTCAGCATGCGCGGGCTTGGCGGAGCTGCTTCTGTGCTGGGTGGCGTCGGCGTGGCTTCCGTGCTGCTGGGCATCGTGGAGGCATCATCGCTCGGGCTTGACGGCGAGGTCGGCGTGGGCGTGGGAGTTGGCGACGCCGTCGACGGCAGCTGGTTTAGGATGAGGCCACGCTCCGCCAAGTACCACGCCTTGAGCTGCTCGTCGTTGCTCTGGAGCATGTCCGCCCCACCCATTAGGAAAGCTAGGTCGGTGTTCCTCTTCTTCGCGGCGACGTTGGTCCGGAGTAGGTCGAGCTTGACGGCGTTGTTCGACATCAACACCGACCACCGCGCCTCGGTCTTCTCTTCACATAGGGCGGCCCGGGTCTGTGCCTTGGTGAGGCAATGATCAATGGACTCCTGCACCCGCGCGGTTGCCGAGTTAGCGTGTTTCCCCTTCTTGGCGCCTTTGTTGCCATCAGGGCGCCCGTCGCCCGCGCCCGGCATCGGTGCGTCCGGCTTGTAGGTCTCCTTGGCCTTGGCATCGGCGCGCCGGACCTCTGCCCACTTGTCGCACTTCTCGATCCGCTTGAAGACGTGGAGGTACTTGAAATCTTGGTCGGTGCGGCTGTCCTGCCGAAACATGCCAAACATCCGCACCAACTGCGTCGAGGAACAACAAGTGAACGACACGCACCAGGCGAAAAGAAAAGGGAGAGGCCAGCGTGCCATACCTGATCCTCGACGCTGGTGCTACTCTGTGGGCGAGCCGCGATCTCCTCGACGATCCCATGCCATCTATTGCACGCCGATTGGATGAGCCCCCCAATGGTTCGCCATTGCCTTCGCCCCGCGCTGGATGTACATGCCTTTGAAGTAGGGGTCGACGAGCTTGCGCTGGTCGAACTCGGCCTTGATGTGGCCCCAATACGTATCGATGCTCTGGTTCGTGCCGGTGATCGGGTCGAGGGAAACAACTTTCCACGCTTCGGCGAGGCACTCGTCCTCCTTGGGCGTCCACTTGATGCGCGGCTCGCCGGTCCGGGCCGCCCTTTTCTTCTTCTTTCGTTTCCTCGCCGAAGCAGGCGCCGGCTCCTCCTCCTCCTCTTCCTCCTCGTCGTCGTCCTCCTCCTCCTTCGGCTCCTCCTCGTCGTAGTCGAGCTCGCCGTCCATGTCTCCGTTGAGGTTGGTCGTGTCGTCCTGGGTAGTAAACCTGGGGGATGCGACGGCGGCGGCCGAGCCAGCCGTGATGATGTCGTCCATGTCGGCCTCTGTCGCGCCGGCGTCGCCGAGATGCGACGTGGAGGCTTGGGAGAAGGGCAGCGCGTAACGGCGGAGAGGCGACGTCAGGGAGGATGCATAGGCCGACGGGGAGTAGGTGTACGGAGGGTATTGCACGCCGACGAAGGCGGGTGAGGGCGTGTGCTGGGTCGGGTGGGCATGGGGGAAGGTGATGTTGGGGTTTAACCCGCCATGCGCGTCACCGTCGGCATAGCCCGGCGACGGCGTGCAGCCCCAGGGTTGTGGCGACGACGAGAAGCCGGTCGGAGATCCGACGCTTTGCTGGCTCCAGGGCGCGTACTGGCCGTGGCCGCTGGGTGGATTCATCATTCCCGCGCGCTCCGCCTGTTCCTCCGCCGCCGCCGCCACGAGCCGTGTCGTGCTGTCCCGGGCCTTCTTGGCGTTGGCCCTATTCCGTCGGTCGGTGGTGACAGCCTCCCGGCGTTGAACTTCTGCCCTCCAGTCGGCGTTGGACATGCTCGGGGGCTTGGACGGCGGCGCCCTCGGCTTCCCCTGCTTTGGCTGGGCGACGACGGTCGCAGCCGTCATGGCGCGGGGGGGGGGGGGCACGTACTTCTTTGGCGACATGGCGGCCAGCTGGGAGGGGAGGAGGAGGAGATTGGCGGGAGGAATGGAGAGAATGAGAGGGAAGCCGCGGGGAAGCGGGAAGAAACGACCCTCCTCTCGCCGGCAGAGCGGCCCCACGCCCCTTTTCGCTTGTGCCGGCGCCCCCATGCGCCCCCAGCGCGCCGGGCTCGGCTCGGATGCGCCGGCTGTTATTTCGGCCCAACCCGACGAAAAACGGACTCCTGAGAGCGCGGTTGGGCCGATTTTCGCCCGCCGGCGCTAAAAAATCATTGGGGGGGGGGGGCTGTTGGGGGCGCGGCTGGAGATGCTCTTATCATCTAACTCAATCCGGTCACAAATCCCCCCCCCCCTCCACACACACACACACCCACCACCCACACACACGCACGCCCGCACACACATACTTGGATTTAAAACATATTTTTGTCTTGTTGTGTATATGTGAAGGTTTCATAAAGGAAAAAACCAAACACAAGAGGTCATCAATATCCATCTAGCTTCTGCACGGCACTAGGACGAAGCAAAAATTGAGGACATATGAACCTAATCTTGTTCTAACGAAAGCAGAAGTGGAGAAAGCATGAGCTCACAAGTGAAACCGGAGATATGGTAGAAATCATCTCGAGAAGAAAGTGTGCCTCTTGAACAACTCGTGATGAATAACAATAATAAACAAATCGGTAGTTAAATGTTCAGATAACCAATTTCGTTGAGTATACTTTATCAACGTTTGCATTTTACTACACCTTTCTTAAAAGCCAGCCTTTGCATCGAACACTCGTCTTCTCAAAATATTGATGGGTTTCCAGGACGTGGCAGCACTTGTAAAAAGATTTAGTACTATCGAATAGTCCCTCCGTCCCTTTATGTAATGTGTATAATTTTTGGCATGAAAACCAAGACATTATTTTAGACAATTTAGTACAAAATTAACATAAACTAATTTATTGATTAACGTCAAGTAAATCGTTTAGGTTAGGAAAGTAAGAGATACATATAATTATAAGAGATATATTTGTTTTTTTTCTCTATAAGAGGAGATATATGCAACCGTGAGAGATATACTTTTCATTTTCTGAAGGGTTAAAAAGGAAATTATGTGGAATTATAAGAAATACACCTTATATTATGATTTTTTTAATCAAAATATGAGTACTATGCAGTAATGGATTAGGGAGGACACCTGGCTGGATATTTGATTTTCATGTACTACGCCATATTGTTGGTGGAAAGAGATGTGATGTCTGATAAATAAAATTGAAAATAAATCAGTGGGAATACTATGTTCCCAAATTTTCAAACAAAAAAGATGATTAGTTTACTTTAGGAAGGAGGTGTGATGTCAGAAAAATAAAATTGAAATAAATTAATAAGAGGGTATGTGAATTGATGAGAGATGTGATGGCGGCCAATAAAAATTGAAAACAAATCGGTGGGGTTACTATGTTTCCAGTTTGTCGATTGAAAAAGGATTAGTGTCCATATAACTGAAGAAAGAATCTGTGATGTCGGGCAAATAAAATTGAAAATAAGTCAGTGGGAGGGGTGTGAATTGAGGGGAGAAAGAGAACATTTCAAAACTATTTTGTGCATTCTTTTTCTTTAATTCTTTTCTATAGTGCCGTAAAACGTTCAACAGCGACAGCAAAGCAAAGTATTTGCCACTCGACTTTACTTTTTCGGCGGCAACAGTGTAGTATTAAAAACATGTACTACATGTTTCCTCGGATTAGGATCTAGATCTGGTGATGTTTTCATGCTTCATCTGGTCAAGGAAAACATTAGTGGTTGGCCGCACTCAATCGCTGATGGATGAGTTCGTGTATGGCCACTCGGGGCCACTTGGACTAGTATGCGGTGGCCATTCCAACTCTCAAAGGGCGAACATTTGAATGAATGGATCAAACGAGCCCTTCTTATTTGCTGAGGAAAATGCAATATACTTGAGTTGATTTATATCCACATCCTACGTATCTATAATATACGTGCTTAATTTCAATTTGTACCCTCTCTTTTGACCCTTTTTTTTACAGGATTTGGCTCATTTAAGAGTTTTTCATCCGTTTTATCCCATTTAACAAAAGGCACTCTACGCACAAGCCATCAGATCGAAACCTGTTGACCGTCAGATCGAGCCATGCAGCAAAAATCATCGATGGTAACAAAAACAAGCAGCAATGTAGCAAATTTCGGTCACGGATGCAGCAAAAACAAGGTTGCAGCAAAATCATCGTCGTCGCCGCGCGAGGTCACAACACCGCCTTGATGGATGTAGCAAAAAAATTAGCCGATAGTAGCAAAATGCAACTACGGTTGCAGCTTTCCTTACTGGGCAGAGCCGATTGAAGCTTTCTCTGTCCATGATTGAAGCTTTTTTATATGACGGTTACGACACTTGTATACGCGTGAGCCCCGCCATAGCAGCAGGCGACGACTGTAACCGGCGGAGCGGACAGCCTACGGGGACGGGCACCGGCGACGCGGGCGGTCGACGGGGGCAGGCACCGGCGATGCGGGGGGTCAACGGGGGCAGGCACCAGCGATACGGGCGGGGACGCGCAGGGCGGCAACAACACAGGGGTAGCAGTAGCAGGCGCGTAGGACCGCCAGATCCAGATGGATCGTGCGGTCGCACGCGACCGGCCCGAGCGTTCCGGCGGCGCACCGGCTGTAACGTTTCCCTTTAGCAAAACATATAAAGGGTTTTATTTTCTGCCATTGTGTATCTATATGCGAGTACATCATATGTTTCTCAGGATACCAAAAGCTCATAATCAGCGTTTTCAGCTAAAACATGTCAGCACATACATGAGGTTTTCATAGTCTTGTTATAAGTACCCAGTACGAAATAAAACGCCAGAGCACAAATGGTAGTGCATGCAAGATTTGACCGACAAGCTAGTGGGGAAAGTACAACAGAATGTAGTCCATGCATGAAGTCTGAACTACGGCGCACGCTCGACAATCATTCTTAGTCCTTTCCTGGAGCTCACATATAGTCTAGGGCACAGTAGTGATCAGTAGTAGGAGTACTAACCTTGGAGAGGACACCGAGCAGGCCAAGTGAGACGAGCGCGGCGGGAAAGAGCGCGTCACCTTTGGCCAGCGGCACCACCCTGGCCCACCCATCGGCCGCTCCGGCGGGCACGACAAGGCTGAGCCCCACGACATGGTCGTGCAGGGCGCCGCCTCGGCCCCACCACGAGCTACCGTGCGACCCCGTGCTCACGGCCCCGCCGACACTCACCCCCTCCCAGTACGGCGAAGCCGGCAGGCTCAGCCCGCTCGCCTCCGCCGCGTCGATCACGGCCCGCAGCGGGGCGCCGGCGTCCGCGGTCACCGTCCGCGCCGCCGCGTCCACCTCCACGCCGGCGTACCTCGCCGTGCTGATCAGCAGAGATGCCGCGCTGCCGTTGCCGGCGCCGGGGCAGGCCAGCTTCGGGATGGTGTGCGCGAAGCCGCTGACGGCCTTGACCCGCATGCCGCCCGCGCTGGCGCGCGCGACGGCCGCGACCACGTCCCGCTCGGACGCCGGGTACGCGACGCCCGCGACGGGGCAGTCGGCGCGGTCGCTCGACCAGGCGCCGTACGCGTTGGAGAGCACGCAGCCAGCGTCGCCGTCCCCGTCCCCGCCGCAGCGCACCGGCGGGCGGGGCGGGAGGGAGAGGGCGCCCGGGGCCAGCGAGCAGAGCACGAGTAGGAGGAAAGCGGCTGCCATCATTGTGTTTGCTCTTCTCCGGCCCGTGCGTGCGAGTGCGAGTGCGAGTGCGCGTTTGCCTTGGCTAGCTGTAGGCTCGGCTCTGCTTTTGCTTTCTTGGTGTCGCGGCGGTGATGGTGGGGAGGCTGCTCCGTCAAGCAATGCGTGTTTATGGCTGAAAAGGTTCGCGAGGGTTGCCTTATAAGGATTCCTGGTGGATCGGCTTAAGCTTCTCCTTGTTCGAGCGTTAGTATAGCATTTTTTGTGTAACTTCTCGGACCGCGTTTGATCAGCAGACACGTCAAATTTAAGGGAAAAGCTGGCGCCCCACCGACCCACGTTTTCTCTCGCGTCCACCCCATTCTAACCTTGTCACGCGCGTTGATAGGACCAGCGACCACATCTTTCCTTCGTCCTTATCCTTATCCTCATAAAATCATCGCTCATTGCTCATCTTCTTCATGGATCAACTCATCTCTTTCTCTCTCGAGCATCAACACGGTCGTTGTTTCATTTTTATCCTTTTCCTTGTGCGGCGGCGTTGAGAGAGGAGGGTCCCGGCTGCGGTTCCGGTGTTCGTTGACGGTGCGGCGTTGTTGCTCCCTCACTGACGGTGATTTTTTTTGCAACATCCTCCCTGTTGCAAGAAAAATTCTTCAACATCCTTATTGTTGCAAAACTTTCATTCGTCAATACCTTTGTTTGAAAAAAAACTGTAACAATACCTTTGTTGCAAAAATAATCTATAACACAACCTCTTTTACACAAAAAATCTGCAACATGATCTCGGTTATAAATGTTTATGCAACAAAGCCGTTGTTGCGAAAATCTACAACACCATCTTTTTTATAAATGTTTCTGCAACGAAGCCGTTGTTACGAGAATTAATGAGTGGGGGAGAGGAGAAGCGGATGTGGCAGGAGACCTCGGACGCTGCTCGCGCGTAGATCCAATGGCTTTCGAGGTGGCGAACATATAGCACATGTCGACCGATGGATGCGTGGTAGTCCTCAATATTTAAATAGTACTACTCTAGAATAGCCTTTCAAAATAATCTTTCTAAGACAGAGAGCTTCTACTGAATCCGATTTATACTCTGCAATTTGTTATCTCCTCCGCGCACTTTCAAAATAGCCTTTCTAAGATCGAGAGCTTTTTAAAGATGGCTCAAATCCATGCAAGACGTCGTTCTTTTGTGATTCAATGGCTATCATTACAGTATCTCTTTTGAGGTAATATAATGTCAATGATTGTGCAGTGTTATTAGGGAAAAATAATTGTGTTCCGCCATTAGGGATTTATTTACCTCAAAAAAATAGGACACATGTTTTCTTTTTCCGATAACAATGGAAGAGATTATAGCGTACTTAAAATATTAAAGGTAAATAAGGAAAGAATAAAAATAGAAGTTAATGTTATACTAATCAATCTTCGAAAATTTACCTTCCAATTCTCCTTCCAACACAAAGGAGAAACGTGTATTTTCTTTTCTTTTCTTGGGGCGTGAGGCTACTATTCAACCCGATTTGTTTCTCGGGCCCGGACTGGCTGTCTTTTTGTTGGTACTAGTAAGTATGCACGTGCATGTTGGGGAAGATTGCATGGAAAACAAAAAATTTCCTACGCACACGCAGATCTATCCATGGTGATGAGCATCTACGAGAGGGAGAGTGGATCTACATACCCTTGTAGATCGCTAAGCGGGAAGCGTTAAGAAACGCGGTTGGTGTAGTCGAACGTCTTCGCGATCCAAATCGCCGTGCGTCCCGTGATCCAATCACGATCCGTCCCACGATCTAATCACGATTCGTCCCGCGATCCGACCACGATCCATCCCACGAACTTGATTACGATCCTTTCGATCTAGCACCGAACGGACGACACCTTTGCGTTCAGCACACGTACAGCTTGATGACGATCTCCACCGTCTTGATCCAGCAAGAGGGAGTGGAGAGGAAGAAGAGTTCTTCGGCAGCCTGACGGCGCTCCGGCGATGGTGGTGGAGCAATTTCGGCAGGGCTTCGCCTAAGCACTGCAGAAAACTGATCTAGAGGAGAAATTATGCACTGGAGGAACGGGTAACACGTGGCTGAAATTCTAGTGCAAAACCCCTCTATACCACCAATATATATAGGAGGAAGAGAGGAGAGGAGGCAGCCTTGGCTTCCTAAGCCAAGGGCTTCGGCCGAAGGAGGTGGAGGAGGTGGAGTCCACCTCCAATCCTAGTAGGAGTAGGATTCACCTATTTTGCCCCCTTTTTCACCTTTTTCTCTTGGGTTTTTTCTTCCAGCCGCATGGGCCTCTTGTGGTCGTTCCACTAGCCCACTAAGGGCTGGTTTTCACTCTCCCACATCCCATGTAGCCTCTTGGGTCGAAATACCCCTCCCGGAGGTCTCCCGGTACACTACCGGCACTCCCGGTACACTACCGATGGGCCCAAAACTTTTCCGGTGACCAAAACAGGACTTCCTATATATGAATCTTTACCTCCGGACCATTCCGGAGCTCCTTGTGACATCCGGGATCTCATCCGGGATTCCAAACAAACTTCGATCACCACCATACATAACTCTATACTACCTAAACGTCACCAAACCTTAAGTGTGCAGACCCTGCCGGTTCGAGAACTATGTAGACATGACCGAGACACCTCTATGGTCAATAACCAATGGCGGGACCTGGATGTCCACATTGGTTCCTACATATTCTACGAATATCTTTATCGGTCGAACCTCTATGTCAAGGATTCAGTTAATCCCGTATGATGTTCCCTTCGTTCTTCGGTATGTTACTTGCCCGAGATTCGATCGTCGGTATCTCCATACCTAGTTCAACCTCGTTACTGTCTAGTTTCTTTACTCTCTCCATAATACAAGATCCCGTAACTAACACTTAGTCACATTTCTTGCAAGGCTTATTGTGATGTTGTATTACCGAGTGGGCCCTGAGATACCTCTCCATCACACGGAGTAACAAATCCTAGTATTGATCCATGCCAACTCAACAGACACCCTTGGAGACACCTGTAGAGCACCTTTATAGTCACCCAGTTACGTTGCGACGTTTGATACACACAAGGCACTCCTCCGATGTCCGTGAGTTGCATGATGTCATGGTCATAGGAACATATACTTGACATGCAGAAAACAGTAGCAATAAACTGACACGATCATAAGCTACGTTTGTAGTTTGGGTCTTGTCCATCACATCATTCTCCTAATGATGTGATCCCGTTATCAAATGACATCCCATGTCCATGGCTAGAAAACCTTAACCATCTTTCGATCAACGAGCTAGTTCACTAGAGGCATGCTAGGGACATTGTGTTTGTCTATGTATCCACAGATGTATCCATGTTTCCAATTAATACAATTATAGCATGGATAATAAACGATTATCATGAACAAGGAAATACAATAATAAACACTTTATTTATTGCCTCTAGGGCATATTTCCAACAGTCTCCCACTTGCACTAGAGTCAATAATCTAGTTCACATCACTATGTGATTTACATTGTAATGAATCGAACACCCATGCAGTTCTGATGTTGATCATGTTTAGCCCTTGGAAGAGGTTTAGTCAATGGGTGTGCAACATTCAGATCCGTGTGTACTTTGCAAATATTTATGTCTTTCTCCACGATGTAATTGCAGATGGAGTTGAAGTGTCTCTTTATGTGTCTGGTCCTCTTGTGAAACCTTGGTTCCTTGGCCAGAGCAAGGGCACCAGTGTTGTCACAGAACAGGTTCATTGGATTCAGTGCACTGGGCACTACTCCAAGATCTGTCATGAACTGCTTCATCCATACACCTTCCTTCGCCGCCTCCGAGGCTGCGATGTATTCCGCTTCGCACGTAGAATCAGCTACCACGCTTTGCTTGGAACTGCACCAGCTTACCGCTCCCCCGTTAAGAATAAATACGTATCCAGTTTGCGACTTAGAGTCGTCCGGATCAGTGTCAAAGCTTGCATCGACATAACCCTTTACGACGAGCTCTTCATCACCTCCATAAACGAGAAACATTTCCTTAGTCCTTTTCAGGTACTTAAGGATATTCTTGACCGCTTGCCAGTGCTCCATTCCAGGATCACTTTGAAACCTTCCGCCCATACTTATGGCAAGGCTGACATCGGGTCTTGTGCACAACATTGCATACATGATAGAGCCTATGGCTAAAGCTAGGGGATGAAACTCATCTTTTCTCTATCTTCTGCAATTACTGGGCATTGAGTCTTACTCAACTTCACACCTTGTAACACAGGCAAGAACCCCTTCTTGGACTGTTCCATTTTGAACTTCTTCAAAACTTTATCAAGGTATGTGCTCTGTGAAAGTGCTATTAAGCGTCTCGATCTATCTCTATAGATCTTAATGCCTAATATGAAAGCAGCTTCTCCTAGGTCCTTCATTGAAAAACTCTTGTTCAAATATTCCTTCACGCTTTCCAGCATTTCTATATTGTTTCCAATCAGCAATATGTCATCCACATATAATACTAGAAACGTTATAGAGCTCCCACTCACTTTCTTGTAAATACAAGCTTCTCCGTAAACTTGTATAAACTCAAACGCTTTGATCACCTCATCAAAGCGCTTATTCCAACTCCGAGATGCTTGCACCAGTTCATAAATGGATCGCTGGAGTTTGCAAACTTTGTCAGCATTCTCTGGATCGATAAAACCTTCGGGTTGCATCATATACAACTCTTCCTCAAGGAAACCGTTGAGGAACGCTGTTTTGACATCCATCTGCCAAATTTCATAGTCAAAATAAGCAGCTATTGCTAACATGATTCTGACAGACTTAAGCATCGCTACGGGTGAGAAAGTCTCATCGTAGTCAACTCCTTGAACTTGTCAAAAACCCTTTGCCACAAGTCAAGCTTTATAGACGGTGACATTACCGTCCGCGTCTGTCTTCTTCTTAAAGATCCATTTGTTCTGAATGGCCTTTCGCCCTTCAGGTAATACTTCTAAAGTCCATACTTTGTTTTCATACATGGATCCCATCTCGGATTTCATGGCCTCTAACCATTTCTCGGAATCCAGGCCCATCACTGCTCCTCCATAGCTCGTAGGTTCATTGTTGTCCAACAACATAACCTCCAAGACAGGGTTGCCGTACCACTCAGGGGTAGTACGTGGCCTTGTCGACCTACAAGGTTCAATAGCAGCTTGATCCGAAGCTTGATGATCATCATCATTAACTTCCTCTTCTACCGTCGTAGGTTCCACAAAAACATCTTTCTGTGCTACGCTACTTTCTGGTTGAAGTAAAGGTTCAATAACCTCATCAAGCTCTACTTTCCTCCCACTCAATTCTTTTGAGAGAAACTCTTTCTCAAGAAATGTTCCGTTCTTAGCGACAAACACTTTGCCTTCGGATCTGAGATAGAAGGTATACCCGACTATCTCTTTCGGGTATCCTATGAAGACGCATTTCTCCGCTTTGGGTTCCAGCTTTTCAGGCTGAAGCTTTTTGACATAAGCATCACATCCCCAAATTTTAAGAAATGACAACTTTGGCTTCTTGCCAAACCACGGTTCATATGGCGTCGTCTCAACGGATTTTGATGGTGCCCTATTTAAAGTGAATGCAGCTGTCTCTAATGCATAACCCCAAAACGATAGTGGCAAATCAGCAAGAGACATCATAGAATGCACCATATCTAATAAGGTTCAATTATTATGTTCAGACACACCATTACGCTATGGTGTTCTGGGCAGTGTCAACTGTGAAACAATTCCACACTATCTTAAGTGACTGTCAAACTCATAACTCAGATATTCACCTCCTCGATCAGATCGCAGGAACTTAATCTTCTTGTTATGATGATTCTCAACTTCACTCTGAAATTGCTTGAACTTTTCAAACGTTTCAGAATTGTGTTTCATTAAGTAAATATACCCATATCTACTTAAGTCATCAGTGAAGGTGAGAAAATAATGATATCCACCACGCGCTGTAACATTCATTGGACCGCACACATCAGTATGTATGATTTCCAATAAGTCACTCGCCCGTTCCATTGTTCCAGAGAACGACATTTTAGTCATCTTGGCCATGAGGCATGGTTCACATGTGTCAAGTGATTCAAAATCAAGTGACTCCAAAAGTCCATCAGCATGGAGCTTCCTCATGCGTTTTACACCAATATGACCTAAACGGCAGTGCCACAAAAAAGTGGTACAATCATTATCAATTCTACATCTTTGGCATCAATGTTATGAACATGTGTGTCATCACTATCAAGATTCAACATGAATAAACCCCTAACATTGGGTGCATGACCATAAAAGATATTACTCATATAAATAGAACAACCTTTATTCTCTGATTTAAATGAGTAACCGTCTCGCAATAAATAAGATCCAGATATAATGTTCATGCTTAACGCAGGCACTAAATAACAATTATTCAGGTTCATCACTAATCCCGATGGTAATCGAAGAGAGAGCGTGCCGACGGCGATCACATCAACCTTGGAACCATTTCCCACACGCATCATCACTTCGTCCTTTGCCAGCCTTCGTTTATTCCGTAGTTCCTGTTTTGAGTTGCAAATGTGAGCAACCGAACCGGTATCAAATACCTAGGCACTACTACGAGAGCTAGTAAGGTACACATAAATAACATGTATATCATATATACCTTGTTTGTCGTTGGCCGCCTTCTTGTCAGCCAGGTACTTGGGGCAGTTCCACTTCCAGTGACCAGTTCCCTTGCAATGAAAGCACTCAGTTTCTGGCTTGGGTCCATGCTTGGGCTTCTTTACAGGAGTAGCAACTGCTTTGCCATCCTTCTTGGTTTTACCCTTCTTGCCCTTGCCCTTGACTTTGCCATTCTTCTTGAAACTAGTGGTTTTATTGACCATCAACACTTCATGTTCTTTCTGGATTTCAGACTCAGCGACTTTTAGCATCGCAAACAGCTTGGTGACTGACTTGTTCATCCTGTGCATGTTATAGTTTAGCACGAAGCTCTTGTAGCTTGGTGGCAATGATTGAAGAACTCTGTCAGTGATCGCCTCTGGCAGAAGGGTCATCCCTAACTCCGCAAGACGGGTCGCATGCCCAGACCTTCTGAGTATATGTTCACTGATAGACCCGTTATCCTCCATCTTGCAAGCATAGAACTTATCGGAGGTGTCATACCTCTCAAACCGGGCATTCTTCTTAAAGATAAACTCCAACTCATGGAACATCTCATATGCTCCATGACGTTCAAAATGTCTTTGAAGTCCCGGTTCTAAGCCATACAATATTGCACACTAAACTATTGAGTAATCTCCAGTACGTGCCTCCTAAGCGTTCTTAACGTCTTCGGAGGTCATGTCTTCTGGTTGGTCACCAAGCGGTGCATCAAGGACATATGATTTCTGGGAAGCCGTGAGGATAATCCTCAGATTACGGGCCCAGTCAACAAAGTTACTTCCATCTTGTTTCAACTTAGCTTTCTCTAGGAACCTACGCGAGCCATTGATCTACAACATAAATATGCAAAGTTTACTTAGACTATTGTTCAAGATAATGTGTTTAGTTAATCAAATTACTAAAGCTCCCACTCAATTTGACATCCCTCAGGTCATCTGAGTGTCACATGATCCAAATCCATCAACTCAAGTCCGATCATCACATGAGTTGAGGTGGCTTCAATGGTGAACATCATTATGTTGATCATATCTACTATATGACTCATGTTCGACCTTTTGGTCTCTTGTGTTCCTACGCCATGTCTGTACATGCTAGGCTCGTCAAGTTTAACCCGAGTGTTCTGCGCTTGCAACACTGGCTTGCACCCATTGTATGTGAACGTAGAGTCTATCACACCCGATCATCACGTGGTGTCTCAACACGACGAACTTTCGCAGCGGTGCACACTCGGGGAGAACACAATTTATCTTGAAATTCAAGTGAGGGATCACCTTATAATGCTACCGTCGTACTAAGAAAAACAAGGTGCATAAAAGGATTAACATCACATGCAATTCATAAGTGACATGATATGGCCATGAACTTGTGCTTTAGATTTCCATCTTGAAAGCATCGGCATGATCTCCATCGTCACCATCGGGGTTGTCACGATCTGCATGCTTCTACTACTATTGCTATCGTTTAGCGATAAAGTAAAGCATTACATAGCGCTTAATGATTGGCACGCAGGTCATACAATAATTAAAGACAACCCTATGGCTCCTGCCAGTTGCCGTACTCATCGACATGCAAGTCGTGAAATTCTATACATCACATGATCATCTCATACATAACATATATAACATCATGTAATTGGCCATATCACATCACAACATACCCTGCAAAAACAAGTTAGACGTCCTCTAATTGTTGTTGCATGTTTTACGTGGCTGCTACGGGTTTCAAGCAAGAACGATTCTCACCTACGCATAAACCACAACGGTGATACATAATTTGCTTTTCAACCTTCTCAAGGACCACCTTTGTCGAATCCGATCCAACTAAAGTGAGAGAAACTGCCACCCGCAAGCCATCTAGGCAAGAAGTTGCGTCGAGGGAACCGGTCTCTCGTAAGCGTACGAGTAACGTTGGTCCAGGCCGCTTCATCTCACAATACCGCTGAACCAAAATCTGACCAAGGGAGGAAGCAATCTAAGCATCAACGTCCACAAACCTTTTATGTTCTACTCGAGATCTCATCTACACATAGACCTTGCTCTGATACCACTGTTGGGGAACGTTTCATGGGAAACAAAAATTTTCCTACGCACACGTAGATCTATCCATGGTTATGAGCATCTACGAGAGGGAGAGTGGATCTACATACCCTTGTAGATCGCTAAGCGGGAAGCATTAAGAAACGCGGTTGGTGTAGTCGAACGTCTTCGCGATCCAAATCGCCGTGCGTCCCGCGATCCAATCACAATCCGTCCCACGATCCAATCACGATCCCTCCCATGATCCGATCACGATCCGTCCCACGAACTTGATCACGATCCGTCCCACGAACTTGATCACGATCCTTCCGATCTAGCACCGAACGGACGGCACCTCCGCGTCCAGCACACGTACAGCTTGATGACGATCTCCACCGTCTTGATCCAGCAAGAGGGAGTGGAGAGAAAGAAGAGTTCTTTGGCAGCCTGATGGTGCTCCGGCGATGGTGGTGGAACAATTCTGGCAGGGCTTCGCCTAAGCACTGCAGAAAACCGATCTAGAGGAGAAACTATGCACTCGAGGAACGGGTAGCACGTGGCTGAAATTCTAGTGCAAAAACCCTCTATACCACCAGTATATATAGGAGGAAGAGACGAGAGGAGGCAGCCTTGGCTTCCTAAGCCAAGGGCTTCAGCCGAAGGAGGTGGAGGAGGTGGAGTCCACCTCCAATCCTAGTAGGAGTAGGATTCACCTATTTTGCCCCTTTTTCCACCTTTTTCTCTTGGGTTTTTTCTTCCAGCCGCATGGGCCTCTTGTGGTTGTTACACCAGCCCACTAAGGGCTGGTTTTCACTCTCCCACAGCCCATGTAGCCTCTTGGGTAGAAATACCCCTCCCGGAGGTCTCCCGGTACACTACCGGCACTCCCGGTACACTACCGATGGGCCCGAAACTTTTCCGGCGACCAAAACAGGACTTCCTATATATGAATCTTTACCTCCGGAACATTCCGGAGCTCCTCGTGACATCCAGGATCTCATCCGGGACTCCGAACAAACTTCGGTCACCACCATACATAACTCTATACTACCTAAACGTCACCAAACCTTAAGTGTGCGGACCCTACGGGTTCGATAACTATGTAGACATGACCGAGACACCTCTACGGTCAATGACCAATGGCGGGACCTGGATGTTCACATTGATTCCTACATATTGTACGAAGATCTTTATCGGTCGAACCTCTATGTCAAGGATTCAGTTAATCCCGTATGATGTTCCCTTCGTTCTTCGGTATGTTACTTGCCCGAGATTTGATCGTCGGTATCTCCATACCTAGTTCAACCTCGTTACTGGCAAGTCTCTTTACTCGTTCCGTAATACAAGATCCCATAACTAACACTTAATCACATTGCTTGCAAGGCTTATTGTGATGTTGTATTACCGAGTGGGCACGGAGTAACAAATCCCAGTATTGATCCATGCCAACTCAACAGTCACCCTCGGAGACACCTATAGAGCACCTTTATAGTCACCCAGTTACGTTGCGACGTTTGATACACACAAGGCACTCCTCCGATGTCTGTGAGTTGCATGATGTCATGGTCATAGGAACATATACTTGACATGCAGAAAACAGTAGCAATAAACTGACACGATCATAAGCTACGTTTGTAGTTTGGGTCTTGTCCATCACATCATTCTCCTAATGATGTGATCCTGTTATCAAATGACATCCCATGTCCATGGCTAGGAAACCTTAACCATCTTTCGATCAACGAGCTAGTTCACTAGAGGCATACTAGGGACATTGTGTTTGTCTATGTATCCACAGATGTATCCATGTTTCCAATTAATACAATTATAGCATGGATAATAAACTATTATCATGAACAAGGAAATACAATAATAAACACTTTATTTATTGCCGCTAGGGCATATTTTCAATAGTGCACACACGTATGATCGTAGAAAAGAACATTGTAGTTAAAATTTTAATTTGAGGTTAATATAGCTTTGCAGATATTGTTCTTTCCATACGAGCACCATATCTCGTATTGAACATGCACGCAGAATAGACTTCTCAACCATAAAGATGTAGCGACCCGACCTGAAAGGTCGAATCACCGGTGTTTCTGTACCATCCCAAGATCATGCTGGTACACACATGATACATCAATGTATATATCAAAGGGAAATCACACAACATTAATTAATCAAAATCTCATATCGATTCCTTTATTACAATAATGATTACAATAAAGTGGCTGAAGGCCAACTCATGAGATAAACTAAACCATAAACTTGCGGAAGCTCCAAAGGTAGATGAGTCTATCTGACTCCAAGGGCATCTCACCGAGCGTAGTGCGTATCCTCACTCCTGGTCGGAAAAGTACTCTGGAACATGATACGTTGCAGCCGTATAGATCAGCATATTGAATATGTCGGCAAAGTCACAAGAGAGGGGGTAAAGTAATCATCTAGTCTATATGCAAATATGGTAGGTGGGGTAGTAAGTTTTTGCATAAAGCCAAATTTTTCCTACAACAAGAGAGGGCAAAGGCATAATTACTACAATGTTGGTTGATTAATGAGATGGTTCCACCAACCAATACTCATACCCGAGTTGACATTAATAACCCACATCAATATAATTAATTGTGTTGAGAGTTCCAGATAGTTTCAGTTCCTTTGGCTCAAACTGTCCATGACCGTGGACACGACTAATCGATTAGGTTTGGGTAACTCTGCAGAGTTTTGCACACATTCCCCACAAGATTTGATCGCCTCCGTTGGACTTCTCGCACTTCATGGTGTTTGAGAAACGAATAACCAAAACATGGTCTTCAAAAGGGTTTCCCCGAGACTCTGTCGGTGCCTGTCCTTTCCTACTGTTCTTCTACATCTCGTAGCACCGCCTGTCCAGGGTCACCACGATATCCAACCAAGCCAGAGCCCATAATGGCTTGTGGCTGTGCAGTTAAGCCTTGGGTCTTGAAGCATCCATCCATCTCTTTGTGCCTGGGTGGACCTTTCCGCATGAATACTGGCACTTCTCCAGCATCATCTAGGCTAACCACTGGTTTCTCCAGGGCGCCGTTCAACCATCATCCACCTAGAGGTAAGTTGAAGAACTTGGAGTCTTGAAGACTTGATCATCATGTAGGTCTTGAAATTATTAACTCACAACTCTCATGAATCACACAACCAACCCCGTCTACCAATAGCATAGCAAAATGTAAATCAACTTTTCCCGGGGCCAATGTGTCAAAGGGTTGAGGGGTACCTACCACATGATACTACAACAAGTAACCAAGTTTCCAATTTACCTACTTTGCATGCAATTGGGGTGATGGAAGAACTAATGCAATAAAACATAGGTATACATGGTCAAAGTGACTTGCCTTGCTGACGATCCTCGTAATCAAGTGACTCTAGATAACAAGCTTCGCACTCTGGATGATCTAACGAATCAAACAGGAGAGCACCATAAGCATAAACACAAAACAATTCATACAACAGCAAGGTAAACAATGCTTCAACAAACCAAATCACAATCAAAAGATGAATCACTTAAAGTATAAGACTATAAAAATTTTGGTGTCAAAATCCCTACTAAGACATACAAGTCAAAATTTGGTTTTGAACAACTAGACATTTAAGTAACAGAAAAGTAAATATAAAATTTTATTTGAAAACAGAAAGTATTTCATTATGAAAATATTGCGCTAAAAGAAGTATTACAAAACTTCTTCTAAACAATATACATGGTGAAAACAAGATGAACCTATTCAAACTAGAGCACAAAACAATTTGAAAAACATATTTTATTAACAGAAAAAGATACACCTAAAGTTGAATCAACAGAACCTAATGAAATCTAAAACAAAAGTTAAACTAATTTAGGTTCAAATTGAATAAAAATCAATTTAGTTAAAACCTATTAAGAACTAGACAGATTCTGTTTTTGTTAAAAATAGTAACCAAATTCATTCTAAAAAATCTCAAATTATGTAGAATGATAGGTCTAACTAATACAAAACAGTGGCAAAAAGATTCACTCAAAAATATATTTTTAAACTATTGTTATACAGATTTTATTAATTTAGACAAATTTGATTAGATTCAAAATTTAAAGTTCAAATTTGAAAGCTAAGCATACAGACATAAACTACATCAAATTTATGAACTAATGCAAAAAGAATGAATTAAAAACAGTAACTATTTTAAATGTTACAACTAAAACAAAAACAGAAAACATTCTGTTTTCTAGAATAGAAAAGAAAAGAAAAAAAACTGTTTGAACGGACAGGGTGACATGGCGTTCTCTGATTGGTTACGGGGTGTGTGAGATCTGACGATTCAAGCGAACGTACGAGCTGTAGAGGATACCGGTTCGGGTTTAAAATAATCTAATCCTAGGCGTTGGATTTAGATCGGACGGTCCAGGGAGGGGGAGAGGGGCTCACAGAGGGAGGGTCGCCGACGGTGGAGTTTCTCCGGCGAGGCCGAGGCGGCGAGTCGATGGGGGCAGCGCTCCGATGGTTGGGGACAGCGTTCGAGGGGTCCTGTCGATGGCGGCGGACCTCCGGCGTTCGTTGGTGGCGACGGTTGGGGCTGGGGACGACACGGGCGTGCTCCTCGAGCTCCTGGAGCTTCGGATGGGGGTGGAGCTCCGACGTGGGATTCCGGTGATGGGAGGGGGTCAGACGAGGGGGAAACGGGCAGAACAGGGTGCGGGGACGCCGGGGCTTTTATTGGAGGGGTCAGGAGTGCTCAGATGACAAGGGGAGGGACATCCGATGCGGTGATCTCGCCGGCGTGAAGAGAGGAGCGGGAGGAGGGAGGTGACCGCGGGGTTATCGGGATCGGGCGGTGGGGCCGGGGCGTCAGAGAGAGAGGGCGGCGTCAGTGGCGTCGGTCGGTCGGCTCGGAGCGATTTCGGGACTTAAAGGCTGTGGGCCGGCCCGTTTTTTATTTAAAACGTTTCCTTTTCTATTTCCAGAGCAGTAAAAACTCTTTTAAAGCATTCAAAACATTTCCAAATATAGGAAATATATATATCAAAATGATCAGGAGAATTAATGCTATTTAATGAACATTTTCCCTCTGTCATATTGAATATCTTTTAAAAATTTAGTTTCAGAAAATGCCTAATTGATTTTAAACCCTTTTGAGAAAAAAAATCAAATAACCCCCTGGTTTAATTGCTCAAATATCTCACCAGGATGCCCCTGGTGTGGAGTGTCATGTTACTCCCCTCTTTTCTTTGAACTTTTCGAGAGGTTTTCAAATAGGTGAAACAAGAAAAAGGGAAAGATGAAAGTGGCCTTTCAGAAATTCAAAGGAAGCACTTCAACCATTTTATTCATTCAAACAATGTGATGATGATGCATAGCTATATATCATAACATTCCAAAAATGAAATTTTGGGATGTTACAAACCTAGCCACCTTAAGATGAATCTTGCCCTCGAGATTCGGGTTGGCTAGAAAATAGGTGCGGGTGCTCTCTACGAAGATCTTCTTCGCGTTCCCAGGTGGCTTGTTCCTTGGTGTGGTGACTCCACAAAACCTTACAAAACTTGATGATCCTGCTACGGGTGACTCTGTTGGCAGTCTCGAGGATTCTGGCGGGATTCTCCTCGTAGGTCAGGTCACTGTCAAGTTGTATGGCCTCTAGGGGTACTGTGTCTCTCAAAGGAATATCAGCCATCTCAGCATGGCATTTCTTCAGCTGGGAAACATGGAAAACATCATGAACTCTGGACAGTCCTTCCGGCAATTCCAACTTGTATGCAACTTCGCCTCTACATTCCAGAATTTTGTAGGGGCCTATGAATCTGGGTGCTAACTTTCCTTTAACACCAAACCTCTTGATTCCTCGAAGTGGGGACACATGGAGATATGCTCGATCCCCTACTTCATATGTCACCTCCTCGCGTTTGTTATCAGCATAGCTCTTCTGCTGGGATTGAGCTATCTTGAGTTGGTGTCGAAACAGTTTGACCTTATCTTCAGAATCTCTGATAAGATTGCGACCAAAAAAATTGTCGGTCTCCAACACCATCCCACGTCAATGGTGTTCTGCACCTCCTTCCGTAGAAAGCTTCGAAAGGGGCCATCTTCAGACTGGTCTGATAACTTTTGTTGTACGAGAACTCTACGTAAGGTAAGTTGTCATCCCAACTGGACCCATAGTCTAGTGCACAGGCTCTCAACATGTCCTCCAGAATCTGGTTGACTCTCTCAGTCTATCCATCGATCTGCAGATGAAAAGCTGTACTGAACTCTAGTCTTGTACCCAAAGTTTCATGAAGCTGATGCCAAAACTTTGAGGTAAATTGTGTTCCTCTATCTGACGCGATACTCCTTGGAACTCCATGCAGACATACGATCCTGGTCAGATAGATCTTGGCTAACTTAGCACTGGTATAGGTGGTCTGCACTCGAATGAAATGAGCCACCTTGGTCAAGCGATCGACCACTACCCAAATGGAATCATATCCTGAACGGATCCTAGGTAGTCCTGTGATGAAGTCCATACCAAGCTTATCCCATTTCCACTCGGGTATCGACAAAGGTTGGAGTAACCCTACTGGTTTCTGATGTTCCGCCTTTACTCGCTGACAAACATCACATACCGCAACATGTTCGGCAATATCTTTCTTCATACCTGTCCACCAGTAACTTTCCTTCAAATCCAGGTACATCTTGGTGTTGCCTGGATGTATCGAGTATGGTGAATCGTGGGCTTCTTGAAGTATCAACTTCCTGAGCTCTGGGTCATGGGGCACATAGATTCGGTTCTCAAACCATAGAGTACCCTGTTCATCTTCACGAAAGCCTTTAGCCTTGCCTTCCTTCATTCTCTGCTTTATCTCAGCTATCTCCTTGTCTGATTTCTGGGCTTCTCGAATTCTTTTGGTCAAGGTGGACTGAATCGCTAGTGTGGCAACATATCCTTGCGGAACTATCTCTAACCGAAGCTCTCTGAGATCTTTGGTTAACTCCTGGGGTAATCCTCCGGCTATGAGTGTGTTCACATAACTCTTCCGACTCAAAGCATCTGCCACAACATTTGCCTTTCCTGGATGGTAATGTAATCTCATGTCATAGTCCTTGATTAACTCGAACCATCTCCTCTGTCTAAGGTTCAACTCCTTCTGCGTGGAGATATACTTCAGGCTCTTATGATTAGTGTACACATCACAACTATTTCCGATAAGGAAATGTCTCCAGGACTTGAGTGCGTGCACTACGGCTGCTAGTTCGAAATCATGGGTGGCATAATTCAACTCATGGGGTCATAGCTGTCTGGATGCATATGCTACAACTTTTCCCTCCTACATGAGTACTCCTCCAAGTCCTTGACGGGATGCGTCACAATAAACCTGGAAGTCCTTCCGAATGTTTGGTAGTATCAACACTGGGGCTGTGACCAAATGTTTCTTCAACTCCTGGAAACTGGCCTCACATTCCTCAGTCCAGATATACTTAGACTCTTTCTTCAACAGCTCTATCATGGGTTTGGCAATCTTTGAGAAATTCTCAATGAATCTCCGGTAATATCCGGCAAGTCCGAGAAAACTGCGGATCTCCTTAACTGAGGTGGGCGACTTCCACTCAGTGACTGCTTCAACCTTAGCGGGGTCTACTGCTATTCCTTCTCCGGAAATAACATGTCTAAGGAATCCGACTTCCGTCAGCAAAAATTCACATTTACTGAACTTGGCATACAACTAATGCTCTCTAAGCTTCTCCAGAACTAAACGCAAGTGTTCCTTGTGTTCTTCCTCGCTCTTGGAGAATATCAAAATGTCATTGATGAAGACCACGACAAACTTGTCCAAATATTCCATAAACACTTTGTTCATCAAATTCATGAAGTAGGCAGGAGCATTAGTCAAACCAAAGGACATGACTGTATACTCGTATAAGCCATACCTGGTGGTGAAAGCTGTTTTGGGTATATCCTGTTCACGAATCTTCAGTTGGTGATACCCTGATCGAAGATCGATCTTGGAGAATACTTTGGCACCTACTAGCTGGTCAAATAGGTCATTAATCATCGGCAGAGGGTACTTATTCTTGATAGTCACCTCGTTCAATGCTCGATAATCGACCACCATCCTCAAGGTTTTGTCTTTCTTCTCCACCAAAAGAACTGGGGCTCCCCAAGGTGATGAACTTGGGCGAATATATCCCTTATCCAATAGCTCCTTAATCTGCTTCTTGATTTCCACTAAATCATTTGCGGGCATCCAATAGGGTCTCTTGGAAATTGGGGCTGTCCCTCGTAGTAGCTCTATTAGAAACTCAATCTCCCTATCTGGTGGCATGCCTGGTAATTCCTCCGGGAATACATCTGGAAAGTCTTGTAAAACCGACACTTCCTCCTGAACAACTCCTGTGAGGGAATTTAACCGAGCACTCATCTGTGTGCGTCGGGATACATACTTAATCCTCTTGTTCTCCGGAGTGGTGAGTGAAATAGACTTGCCGGGGCAATCAAGGTTTCCTTCTTACTTGGTCATCCAATCCATGCCTAGGATTACATCCAATCCCTGAGATTCTAAGACGATGAGGTCGGTAGGAAAAACATGGTTTCCTATGTGGAGTTTCAGGGCGTGGCATCCTATCCCTGCCATCATCATTCCTCCTGGGGAATTGACCTTAATGGGCTGACTAAGGGTTCTGGTGGGTAAACCATACTTTTCCACAACTACCCTTGATATGAATGAATGAGTTGCACCAGAATCAAAAAGTACCATAACTGGATGTGAATGCAATAAAAACTTACCAACCACAGTCTCGGGCTGATCATAGACTTCTTCCACATCGAGGTGGTTCACCTGAGCACGAGGAAACGGATTTGGCTTCTTAGTTGCGGAGTTGCCGTTTCCATTTCCTTGCTTTTTATGAGGGCATTCAGTGGCATAGTGCCCTTTCTTCTGACACTTGAAACAGGTGATATGGTTCAGATCCTTCTGAGCTGGGGCGCGACGGTGTTGGTTGCCATTCCCACTTCCATTACCATTCTTGAAGCTGCCATTGCTGGGACGATTATTCCCATTTCCTCCATGGTTGTGGCCTCATGGTTGTGCACGGGACGAGTGTGTCCTCCATACTTACCGGTTCCTGATCCGGTATTTCCTGAGTACGGGGAGTAGCGAGGCTTCTGATGAGCTCCAGAGGTAGACTTCCCCTATGCATATTTCCTCTTGCGGTTCTCAATTTGCTGCTGCTTCCCCTCCAAGATGAGGGCCTTGTCTACCAGCTCCTGGTAGGTGCTGAAGGTAGCCACCATCAGCTGCACGCTCAACTCATCATTGAGTCCTTCCAAGAACTTTTCCTGCTTGGCTGCATCATCGGCCACATCTCCTGGTGCATAACAAGCCAACGTGCTGAAGTCGTCCACGTACTGGGCCACGGAACGGTTCCCCTGGCGTAAGTTGTGAAACTCACGCTTCTTCAGACTCATGGCTCCAGCTGAGACATGTGCGGTGCGGAAAGCTTGCTTGAACTGCTCCCAAGTCACACCAGTAATGGGGTACGTGGTGGTGTAGTTCTCCCACCATGAAGTTGCTGGTCCCTCTAGTTGATGGGCGGCAAAACACACTTTCTCAGCCTCAGTGCATCCTGCGGTGATGAGTTCCCTCTCCATCTTGCGGAGCCAATCATCTGCCACAATGGGCTCTGTGCTGCTGGAGAAGGTTGGGGGATTCAATCTCAGAAAACGGGTGAGGTTGTCGCCTTGAGGTGGAGGGTGGTTGTTGTGGTTGTTGGTCTGATTCTGAATCAACAGCTGCATCAGGGCGTTCTGCTGCTCAAGAAGTTGTGTGAGCTCTGGCGGGAAAGTGAAGTCGGGCTCACGTCGCGGAGGCATCTTGCTGTTTTCAGAGGGGTGAGAATTAGAATAGAACAATGACCTAAAAGGTAAATTCACTACCCATATGCAATGCAACAAACATATCACACCAAATACTCATTCATTTATTCAACTCAAGGTCAAACATCGAGATACAAATCTCCATTCAAACTAAACATCGACCTACGCTTTAATGACGAAAAATGAAGATACATGGGGGCATAGCTAAAGTTCTCCTCAAAAGTACATGGTGAAGGAGCCTCCTATGGTGGTGCTCTCCTCATAGTCATCATCGTTGCTGATCAAAGGAGCCATGTCTCCTTCGGGATGAAGATTTTCACCCATGTCCATCTGTTCCTCCAGAGTTGCGATGCGAGCGTTCAGCTTATCGATCCTCTCTAAGAAATTCTTAACCTCATACTCATGCTCGTACTCGGCTTCCCGTAAGTCAGCTTCGAGGTCAATCTCACGGTTCATCAGCCTCTTGATCGTCTTCGTGTCGGCACGTACCCGAAGCTCCAAGGTCCTGACGTGCGTCTCCAAGGTCTGGATATAGGAAATGGTGGTGTCTTCAGTGGGAGTGGTTATGATATTTCCATTGGCATCCCTGCGACAAACCACGCTGAGTCCTGGTGAAATGGTTCCACCTCTGTATTCCTCCTGAATACGTCCAAGGGCATGATGAATGGCCATGTCTCTCCCAAGTATCCAGCTGGGTGCCACAAACTTGAAGTCGATGGGTTCCTTATGATTTCCAAAGGTCTTCCCGGGGATGTGCACCTCGATCCTGTAGCTTCCGTCTTGTGGAAAAGACATAATAGGAGTCCCGGTGATGCTCGGCAAAGCAATCCTCACGTCCCTGACGATCTTCATCAGCTCCTTGCCAAAGGGCATCGTTGCGTCAGGCTGGCAAAACTCCGTGATCAAAACTGGGATGAAGGTGGCCATCTGTAAATATAGGAAATATATATATCAAAATGATCAGGAGAATTAATGCTATTTAATGAACATGTTCCCTCTGTCATATTGAATATCTTTTAAAAATTTAATTTCAGAAAATGCCTAATTGATTTTAAACCCTTTTGAGAAAAAATTTCAAATAACCCCCGGGTTTAATTGCTCAAATATCTCACCAAGATGCCCCTGGTGTGGAGTGTCATGTTACTCCCCTCTTTTCTTTGAACTTTTCTAGAGGTTTTCAAATAGGTGAAACAAGAAAAAGGGAAAGATGAAAGTGGCCTTTCAGAAATTCAAAGGAAGCACTTCAACCATTTTATTCATTCAAACAATGTGATGATGATGCATAGCTATATATCATAACATTCCAAAAATGAAATTTTGGGATGTTACAAAAGACTTGAAGAAACATTACATACAATAGTATGTTAGTCAATTTCGTCCCCGATTGACAAGTAACACACACATAGACAACAACTTCATTGGCTCTAGAGACATATACACCAAAATGTGAAACCAAGTTAAACATTGAGCATAAGTAGCTATGGAGCCATATACAACAAAATGTAAACCAAGTTAGACATTGAGCATACATATTTCATTTTTTCTCGGTTAAGTAACACACACATAGGCAACAACTTCATCGGCTCTCGACACATATGCACCAAAATGTGAAACCAAGTTAGACATTGACCATACGTATTTCATTTCTTCTTGTAACTCCATTCTTTATGAAAGCAACAAACTTTGTGCATTTAACTATCATATATAATCATTATTTCTCCTATATCTTAAGCCTAATCATATATTCACTAATGATATGCACCTTCACTGTAAACCATTAAATCAGAAACTGCCAAATCATCAATAAATGGGGCACATAATTAACCTCGCAAAGATGCATCACCATGTATCACAAGCTATACATACAATTTTGGTACCATGACTTTAATCACCCAAACAATAAAATAACCACAACAATCATGAAGCTCCTCATGCGCTACAACCCACAAATCACCTCAAGTGCTTATAAGGTAGAAAAAAATACATTAACAAAATGAAAATGAAAATAGAAGAACTGGAAGTTGCCTTCAACATGGTCAGACCTTGAGCCTGCTGCACAAACAAGAGAGGTAAACCTGAAAGAAAACAAGGAATAAATATTTGCATATAACACATATACCTATAGTAGCCTCAATCTTTTTTATCCATTAGAGATGGAATAGAATATTAATTCCTAGCAATAACGAAATATGTATCGAAGGACATAGCCCCCCAAACTAATGGAGTGGCACTATACTAATCCACACACGAGCAGCGACAATAAATATTTGGAAGCATAATAAGATCCTCATCCAAATGCTTTAAGTAAGTATTTAGAACATAAATTAATTTCATTCTTGCAGGGGTGCAGACTGCAATAGAGGCTACAAACAAGAAATATCATGAGAACATTAATATAAGATCACATATGCAGCATAGTATATACTTAACTTGACTTCAATTTATAAGTGGCATGTCAATGAAATATCACTTGGGAGAATTTATTATGCCGGTACATGATTCCCCTGCAACAACACAAGAACAATAGAGGTTTATTATCCTTGGTAAAAGAATCACAGCAAGATCAAATCGCATCGAGTTTAGTCACATATCCAAAGAACTGGTTCTATACAAATACCATATATAAGCATTGTATGCTCTGCATATGACATGCATTCGAATCTAAAAGGACACATGAAACATGTCACTGAATTAGGTGGTCGTACAAACTTTCAGTGTGAATATCACGAACACATGATAAATTACAAAATAGAAAGACATATCAAAACCCAGTTGTAAGTATCTACTATAAGATAAACATGGAATGGTCAACTGGATAGAACAAAAATCTCAAAATTATACCAAAATTAAGGCGTAGACATGAAAAAATGCTTTGCTGCAAACATGTGTGATTGAATTACATGTTCAAACTTCAGAGTAGGTTACACATCTGAAATAATAAAACTCCAGGTCCCTACTTGGTTCCAAGAAAACAAATATGTGTATAGTCATACTATATTAACTAATATGAAAAAACAACAGTGTCGGGTCGTAGCACCATTATGCACAACAGATACATATGTAAATCGTCTGTATATATCTGAGGGAAGTCTATATATATGTTAAGAAACTGCAGGAATATGCACATGTGTGAAGGACTGCATACCTCAACAAAAGACGACATTTCATGGAAGCCAGCCGGTGAATCCCAAAACTATAAAGCTCTTGCCTTGGGTAGAAGTTTTTCATCTTCACAATAATCTTGGCATTTTGCACAACCCCTTCTGAAGTACACATAAAACAAGATTATGTGCCAAGCACCATAGTTAAGACTTTTTCCTTGAGAAAATTGTTACAATTCTATGCATATTCTGCTACCAACAAGTCTATAAACATGTTATTGCCATTGCATTTCTCAACTCAATGTCTAAAAGATGGAATTTAATAAACATTAACTTACTTTGCAGTCATTCATCACTACATTTGTAGGTCTTCTTTGGTACTTATTCTGCAGCGAAGTCAAAGCAGAGGCATTGTTTGGCATAACTGCAAACAATTCCAAGACGAACACACGGGGTCAAGTACTGGCAGCAAAGCAAGTATGCATATGAATCTCTACTTGTGGATATTCTACTTATGGAACCTAAGAAGCATGGCTAGAAGAGAGTATGTGTACAATGAGGCCAAGAATTAATTAACCTTGTGTAATTCTTTAACTATAATCTACGTGCAGTGACAATGTGCATCATCAACAGAGTTAAGAGGTGAGTGCTTGGGACTTTGTTCTATTACTGAAACGGTCCTTCATTCATGTCGAAAACAAAAGATACTTCTCAGCCGACTGACTAAATAGCACATGATTCAAAACTCAAAAAGTATAATTTTAACTATATAACCAAAAATCTCAATCATGAGAGGTTAGAACCTTACTAGCCATGAAGCCTCATCGGTGTAGAGGACCTTGGGTCGCAAGCCGCTGCAGGAAGCCAATCATGTCCAAGACCTTTAACGTGTAGGTGTCGTCGGATAGCGTGGTTAGAATATACTTGTCGAGGGCACGCAGAAAACAAATTAGTTCAAGCAGATGCGGCTGATGCAATTGAGTCCCCAAATGGAAATTTTAAGAGAAGATGAAATTCTCAGATCTCGCCTCCGAGCGCATGTTGATGGCGTCGACCCACCAATCCATCTTCATGAAGGAAGACGGCTTGGACCCACTACGCCCCGACCCGCTCACCATACCCCCACGGCCATGCGTGCCGGCGGCGGCTCCCCTTGTGGTCGTGACGTCTGTGCAACACCACGAGAACCACCGTCGGGCGTCGGCTAGCAGCAACGGCCTCTGCGTCTCACACTTGCACATGAGCTTTGCCTTCATCTCCTTCTGATCAGAACCGCCACTTGCACCTGCTTCTCGTCCATCGTTACCCTGCAGCCGGTGCCGCTGCCGACGCGCCGCTGCTCCCCATCGCCGTCGCGTCTCTGGCCAACCCCACAACCACCATCGGAGGATTAGTGGAGTCAACGACGTCCCCCTCGAAGGCCTTAGATGGCGAAGATGAATTAGGTGAGGAGGGGGAGGAGGCGCACGCCATTGGGAGATCTTTCAGCGCCTGGTTGAGGCCTTGATGGTGAGTGATCCGATCGGAGTCAGTTTCTTTTTTCATGCGTGATTGTAGGGGTCGCCGCTGACAGAGTTTTTTTACGTGACCATTGGCAGAGTTTTCGTCCGCTCATTGAAATTCCTAAACTCACTTTTGACGAGGGGTGGTTATTACGTTGATGGTTAGATCTAAACGGGTGGGTCTAATCATGTGGCTCTCATTGGTTGAGGTTGTTTTGTGTATATTAGTCTGGGTGTACTTAGCGATGAATATGTTTGCTTGTTTAATGATAGTATAGATTAGGTTGTGGCCTTGTCTAGCCTCTAACTTCCTTTGCACGATTGCGTTTGACGTGCCGCGGCAGCTTATGGAAGAAGCTCTCGTTGAAGCATCCATAGTAAATGGCCGGCCCATTAACACATATGGTAAAACAAGATAAATACGAATGAAAAGAGAGTTCTCAGGAACCGATCCGAGGTGGCCTCAGGGGTGGGTGCTTTTAGCCATTGCACCAAGGTCAGGTTCGTGTTAAGGTAGGAGGCGCGACCAACTAGAGGAAAAGACCCGGGTTATTTGTTTTCTCCTCTCGTTTTTTGGCTTTCTTATTTCTTCCTTGGCTTTGTTCTTTTTCGTTGTATACTTTGATTTTCTTATTTGGTTTCTTTTCGTCTCTTTCATTCATGGCTTTATCCTTTTTTTTATTTTCCATCCATTTTTCTTCTTTTTTTTCGGGTTTTTGTTGTATTTTCCTGGTTTTTAACCTTTTTCCTTTTTGTTTCTTTATTGGGTTTCACAGTTTCTCAACTCCTTTTCCATTTGTTTCTTTGCCTTCTGTTTTTGTAGTCCTTTTTCTTTGCTGTCTTTCTTTTTTTGGTTTTCCTTTCTTTTGGTTTTCATTCTACATTTTCCGTGTTCGTCAAGAACATTTTTTAGTACATGATTAAAAAATGCAAATACATGTTCAACATGTTTTCAATATATGGTTAACATTTTTTCTACACATATTTAAACATTTTTGAATGCTTGATTATCATCTTTTAGATTTAAGGTTAATATTTTTAAATACATGGTCAACATTTTTTGTAGACATATTTTAACCTTTTTGAAATGCTTGATTAATATGTTTTGAATTCAATATTTATATTTTTCTTATATACGGTTATCATTTTTTATACATAGTTTAAAAAAATTGATTGCTTGATTAAGGTTTTTAATACATGGTCAACATTACTTCTATACGTAATTATAAAAAATCAATACTTGATTATCATGACTAGTGCAATCATCATTAGTATTATGAATATTCAAAGAATTTATACTAACAATATTGCAATCATGCTCATCATTCAAAGATTTAGTGTCAAACATTTTATTGACTTCTTCTTCTAACACTTTGGCACAATTTTCCTTTTCATCATTTTCACGAAAGACATTATAAAGATGAAGTATATGAGGCAGCCTTAATTCCATTTTTTAGTTTTCTTTTAAAGACTAAACTAGTGATAAAACAAGAAAGTAAAAGATTCAATTGCAAGTTCCAAAGATATACCTTCAATCACTCACCTCCCCGGCAACGGTGCTAGAAAAGAGCTTGATGTCTACTACGCAACTTTATTTCTTGTAGACTTTGTTGGGCCTCCAAGCGTAGAGTTTTGTAGGATAATAGAAATTTTCCCTCAAGTGGATGAACTAAGATTTATCAATCTGTGGAAGGTGTAGGATGAAGATGGTCTCTCTCAAACAACTCTACAATTAAATACAAGAAATCTCTTGTGTCCCCAACACACCCAACACAATAGCAAATTGTATAGGTGCATTTTTTCGGCGAAGAGATGGTGATACAAGTGCAATATGGATGGTAGATATAAGTTTTTGTAATCTGAAAATATAGAAACAGCAAGGTAACAAGTAACAAATGTGAGCAAAAACGGTATTGCAATGCTTGAAAATAAGGCCTAGGGTTCATACTTTCACTAGTGCAAGATCTCTCAGCAATACTGACATAGTTGAATTATATGTAAATTCCTCACGTGCGACAAAGAGTTCACTCCAAAGTCACAAATAGTAGAGAACAAATTAAGAAATTATTGTAGTGTACGAAAACACCTCAAAGTTATCTTTTTCGATCAATTGTATGAGCTATCCCTATAAGTGTCACGAACAGCCTTAGAGTTCGTACTAAAATAACACCTTAAGATACACATCAACCAAAACACTAATGTCACCTAGATACTCCAATGTCACCACGAGTACCCATGGGCTTGATTATACGATATGCATCACACAATTTCAGATTCATCAGGTTCAATCCAACACAAAGAACTTCAAAGAGTGCCCCAAAGTTTCTATCGGAGAGTCAAGACGAAAAAATGCGCCAACCCCTATGCATAGATTCCCAAGTTCACGGAACCCACAAGTTGATCACCAAAACATACATCAAGTGGATCAATAGAATATCCCATTATCACCACGGATATCCCTTCGCAAGACATACATCAAGTGTTATCAAATCCTTTAAAGACTCAATTCGATAAGAAAACTTCAAAGGGAAAACTCAATTCATCACAAGAAGATAGAGAGGGGAAAACTCCATATGATTCATCTATATTAATAAAGCTCGCGATACATCAAGATCGTCTTCTCAAGAACACGAGAGAGATGGAGATTAAGAACATAGCTACTGGCACATACCCTCAACCCCGAGGGTGAAGTACTCCCTCCTAAATTTTCGGGGGTCTCTTTTGGTCCATAAAAAATCACCGTAAATTTTTAGCCCATTCCGAGAACTTTTATTTCTCCACCAAAAAAAGACACCACGGTAGTTCTGCTGAAAACAGTGTCAGTTCGGGTTAGTTCTAATTAAATCGTACAAAAACCATATAAAATTGTTGTAAACATGATAGGAATACTTCATAAATTATAGATACGTTGGAGACGTATCAACATCCCCAAGCTTAATTCCTGCTCGTCCTCGAGTAGGTAAATGATAAAAGAAATAATTTATGAAGTGTGAATGCTAGCATACTACATAAATTTGATCAACGATAGTTCCAAACACTTTTTCTAGTATCATTATATATCATAAAAAGTAGCTCATCTCATAAAACTTCTCATGATGAAGTAACAAGCTATTCACATGTTAAAGTATAGACCATAAAGTTTGTTGAAAACTAACAAACTATGCTTTCAGTCACCAAACAATTGCAATTCATCTTAATTTCAGGAAGGGTATATGTAAGAGATTTGATTTAGCAAATTCCACATACTCAAGTATCATATAGTCTTCCATGATTGCTAACACTCAAAGCATATTTTTAGAGCAAATGGCATCCGTCGAACATAGAGAAAGATAGGGGCTTAATGTTTCGCCTCCCGACTTATTTATCACATAGATAATTTTCAACAATAATAGTTCATGATCAAATATATTTGAATGGACATATATGCTTGGATCTTTCCCCACCAAATGATGCTTGCTAACTAAAGAATAATTGAGGTTGAACTAAGAAGGAATACCATAGACTCTTGCATAAAAGTAAATACATGAATGTAAAAGATATGCCCTTCGCAGTGGGAAGCATATGTTGTCATGCGGTTTTTAATTTTGGATGTGCAAACCCTTAATGTAAAGGAATGTCACATTGTATTGCCCCTTGTGATAGCAACCTTTATTATGCAGTCCGTCGATTTTATTTCTTTACCATCACAAGTTCGTACAATGCTTATTTTCCCTTACAATAAAAGATCATACATATTTATGAGCAATTTTTATTGCTTTTTGCACCGATGAAAACTTACTTGAAGGATCTTATTCAATCCATAGGTAGATATGGTGGACACTCATGGCAAGAAACTAGGTTTAAGGGTTTTGAATGCACAAGTAGTATCTCTACTTAGTACAACTTTTTGTATAGCAAAAGATCCTAAGCGAGCACCACATGTTGGAGGATCCATAGCAATATTACTTCTATACAAATATACCCAAGCATAACTCATTACGTTGTCGTCCTTGTCCAACTTCAACTAATTTTCTCAAGTTTGAAAATAATTAATGGGGCTCACAATCATAGAAGATGTCCAATATAGTATATTTATATGTGGAATCTCCCTTCCTTCAATATTCTTTCATGAATTGTTCAAGTGACCAATGTGGTGTTTGCTAACTGTCAATAAATTTTACTACCTATACTTGTTATATGTGAAGTCATTACTACCCATGGGAGCATATAAAACATATATAATTTCATATTTATTATATTCAATTCATTCAACCATTTACTCATAGGATATAAGTGAAGCACGCGAGTAAATGACAAAACTACTCCAAAAAGATATAAGTGAAGATCAATGCGTAGTCAAGTAGTTAAATAGCCATGTGAGGACTCTCTCTCATTCAAGATTTCAGATCTAATGATTTTATTCAAACATCTAGTAAAATGAAAATACGCTCCAAGCAAAACACATATCATGTGACGTATAAAAACATAGCTCCGAGTAAGGTATACCGATAGTTTTGAAGACGAAAGAGGGGATGCCTTCCGGGGTATACCTAATCCTAGTTGCTTGTATCTTATTGAATATATCTTGGGGTGCCTTGGGAATCCCCAATCTTAGGGTTTTGTCACTCCTTATTCTCCTCATATCGATATCTCACCCAAAACTTGAAAACTCCAGTCACACAAAACTTAACGGAACTTTGTGGGATGGGTTAGTATGATAAAGAGCAAATCATTAACTTGGGTACTATAAAAGATAAGATTAATAATTGTTATCAAATAATACCCACTGTATTCATTCATTCCCACAATTTATATCACCAAATATAAGCTATGGAAACACTTGAAACAAGCAAACTATACATGCAAAAATAGAATCTGTCAAAAACAGAATAGTCTGTAAAGATCTAAATGATCTCCACACTTCCCTGACTCTAAAACTTCTTAAAAATTAGGATAAATAATATAATTTTAATAGATATTTTTTGTAAAAAAATCCAATTTTTTTGACGCTTCAGTAAAATCCTACAATTCATATACTGGACACAAAACTTTCTGTTTTTTGCACAAAATCAAACAAGCAAGTATCCACTCTATCCCAAAGGCTTTACATGGCACTTTAATGAAATAAAAGACACAAAAAATGATTAATACAGTATCTTAATCATGTGAACACAGAAAAATAGAAGGTAGAAGTGTTGGTTTGTCTCCCAACAAGCGCTTTTCTTTAATGCCTTTTACCTAGGCATGATGATTTCAATGATGCTCGTATAGGAATAGTAGTTGAAACATGCAAGAGAGCATCATGAATCACATGACAAGCACATTTAAGTCTATCCCACTTCCTATTCATATGTATTTTGTGATCAAACAATTTATGGGAGCAAGAATCAACTAGCATTGGAAGGCAAAACAATCATAGCTTCAAAACTTTCAACACATAGAGAGGAAACTTGATATTATTGCAATTCCTACAAGCATATATTCCTCCCTCATAATAATATTCAGTAGCATCATGAATGAATTCAATAATATAAGCATCACATAAAGCATTATTTTCATGATCCACAAGCATAGAAGTTTTACTACTCCCCGTATAAGCAAATTTCTCCTCATTTAGAATAATGGGAGTATCATATGAAACTTGAATACTATAAATTGCGTCCACATTAAAAGAGTAATGTTTAGTAAAAGGATATTAAAAATGATGACAATAATTATCACTACTTTTTATAACATCAGTATCATCACAATAATCATCATAAGTAGCAACTTTGTTCTCATCATAGTCAATTGAAACCTCTTCCGCAATAGTGGAATCATTACTAAATAAAGTCATGACCTCTCAAAATCCACTTTAATCATTATTGCAATCATCATAAATAGGAGGCATGCTATCATCATAATAGATTTGCACATCAAAACTTGGGGGACTAAAAATATCACCTTCATTAAACATAGCACCCCCAAGCTTGTTGCTTTGCGTAACATAAACATAATCACTCTCATCATTAATAGTATGAATAGCACCAATAGTATAACAATTATTATCATCACAATTTTCTAAGTTGGTGCCAAAAAAATTAAATATTATAAGAGGTATCATTACTTGGGAGAGATACCTTTTTAGCTCTACTTTTTCTTCTTTTCTTCTTCTTCGCACATCATGTTTGGGTTTAATCAATTTTTCCGAGCTTCTTATTGATGAGATTGGTAGAGTAGGAAGCTCTCCCTCGTCACCTGATTCATCATAAGAAAAATTAGGAGAATATTGGGAAGTCTCTTCCCCTTCATTAGTATTCTCTTTCTCTTCTATTTGTTTTCTTATCTTTAAATAATTGGCAATATAAGGATTCTCAATGCAATTTACCGTGCAATACATATAGATTTCATTTAGATCAAAATCAAACATTTTTATGAGAACCCAATCTGGAACCTCGTTAGTTTTATCTTTCATTTCTTCATATCCCAAAAATAGACTAAGTTCATTATAATGATCAAGGTTAATGAGATTATCACAATTTTTGGACACAATTCGATCATGAAATAATTCACATTGGAAATTAAAATGACCACTTTCATTGCAAAGTTCACAAGTAATGCGAAGAAGAAGAGGATATAACTTTTTAGCCCAAATATCTAATATCTTATGTAACCGCTTGGTTTCTAAATATTTATGCGTCTTACAAAATCTAATTTTCGTCTTCTTCGGTGAGTATTCGCACTCCCAATTCACTCCACAAAAATTGACATCCTTATAGGAGACATCATTATCATGACTAGTGCAATCATCATTAATATTATGGATATTCAAACTAACAACATTGAAATCATGCTCATCATTCAAAGATTTAGTGCCGAACATTTTATTGACTTCTTCTTCTAACACTTTGGCACAATTTTCCTTTCCATCATTTTCACGAAAGACATTATAAAGATTAAGTATATGAGGCAACCTCAATTCCATTTTTTAGTTTTCTTTTAAAGACTAAACTAGTGATAAAACAAGAAACTAAAATATTCAATTGCAAGATCTAAAGATATACCTTCAAGCACTCACCTCACCGACAACGGTGCCAGAAAAGAGCTTGATGTCTACTACGAAAATTTATTCTTGTAGACTTTGTTGGGCCTCCAAGCGCAGAGTTTTGTAGGACAGTAGAAATTTTCTCTTAAGTGGATGACTTAAGGTTTATCAATCCGTGGGAGGTGTAGGATGAAGATGGTCTCTCTAAAACAACATTGCAATCAAATACAATAAATCTCTTGTGTCCCCAACACACCCAACACAATGGAAAATTGTATAGGTGCACTAGTTCGGCAAAGAGATGGTGATACAAGTGAAATATGGATGATAGATATAAGTTTTTGTAATTTGAAAATATAAAAACAGCAAGGTAGCAAGTAACAAAAGTGAGCAAAAACTGTATTGCTATGCTTGAAAACAAGGCCTGGGGTTCATACTTTCACTAGTGCAAGATCTCTCAACAATACAGACATAGTTGAATCGTACGTAAATCCCTCATGTGCAACAAAGAGTTCACTCCGAAGTAACAAATAGCGGAGAACAAACGAATAAATTATTGTAGGGTACGAAACCACCTCAAAGTTATCTTTTCCGATCAATCGGATGAGCTATCCCTATAAGTGTCACGAACAGCCCTAGAGTTCATACTAAAATAACACCTTAAGATACACATCAACCAAAACCCTAATGTCACCTAGATACTCCAATGTCACCACGAGTACCCATGGGCTTGATTATACGATATGCATCACACAATTTCAGATTCATCAGGTTCAATCCAACACAAAGAACTTCAAAGAGTGCCACAAAGATTCTACCAGAGAGTCATGACAAAAATGTGTGCCAACCCCTATGAATAGATTCCCAAGGTCACGGAACCCGCAAGTTGGTCACCAAAACATACATCAAGTGGATAAATAGAACATCCCATTGTCACCACGGATATCTGATACGTCTCCAACGCATCTATAATTTTTATTGTTCCAGGCTATTATATTATCTATTTTGGATGTTTTATATGCATTAATATGCTAATTTATATTATTTTTGGGACTAACCTATTAACCTAGAGCCTAGGGCCAGTTTTTGTTTTTCCTTGTTTTTGAGTATTGTAGATAAGGAATATTAAATGGAGTCCAAAGAGAATAAAATCTTCATCATGATTTTTCTTGGACCAGAAGACATCTCCAGACTTGGAGAGGAAGGCAGGAGACCTGCCAGGAGGTCACATGCCACCCTGGCGCGACCTAGGGGGGCGCCCTTGGCTTGTGCCCCCTGTAGGTCCTCCAACCCTAATCTTCGGCCTATAAATTCCCAAATATACCCCCAATACCAAAGAGAGCAAGGATAATACCTTTTCGCCGCCGAAAGCCTCCGTTCCCAAGAGATCCAATCTTGGAACATTTTCTAGTAATCTGCCAGAGGGGGATTCGATCACGAAGTGCATCTACATCAACTCCATTGCCCCTTCGATGATGCGTGAGTATTCCACCACAGACCTATGGGTCCATAGCTAGTAGCTAGATGGCTTCTTCTCTTTCTTTGTGGTTTAATACCATGATCTTCATGGGGACCTATCCGATGTAATACTCTTTTGTGGTGTGTTTGTCGAGATCCTATGAATTGTGGGTTTATGATCAGCTTATCTATGAATATTATTTGGTTCTTCTCTGAATTCTTATATGCACGATTTCATCTCTTTCCAAGTCTCTTCAAGTTATTGGTTTGGTTTGGCCAACTAGATTGTTAATTCTTGCAATGGGAGAAGTGCTTAGTTTTGGGTTCAATCTTGTGCTGTCCTCACCCAGTGACAAAGTAGGGCTAGCGAGGCACGTATTGTATTGTTGCCATCAAGGGTAAAAAGATAAAAAGATGGGGTTTTCATCATATTGCTTAAGTTTATCCCTCTACATCATGTCATCTTACTTAATGTGTTACTCTGTTCTTCATGAACTTAATACTCTAGATGCAGGCAGGAGTCGGTCGATGTGTGGAGTAATAGTAGTAGATGTAGAATCGTTTCGATCTACTTGACACAGACATGATGCCTATATGCATAATCATTGCCTTGGACATCGTCATTACTATGCACTTTTATATCAATTGCTCGATAGTAATTTGTTCACCCACCATGTTATTTTGCTTCAAGAGAGAAGCCTCTAGTGAAACCATAGCCCCCGGGCCTATTTTCCATATTATATTTGCAGATCTATATACCAAAAATAGTTTGCTGCAATTTTATTTCCCTTCTTTTCCCATCTATCTCTATCAGATCTAATCCTTGCAAGTAAACATGAAGGGATTGCCTACCCTTTTGAGGGAGTCCTGGATTAAGGGGTCCTCGGGAGGCCGCCTGTTTCTTATGGCCGGACTGTATGTGCCGCTTGCCGAGCATTGGATCGATCAAAGGCCCTATCTCCGGGAAGGAAGTTTCGGGAATCGTGGCTTGTCCTCCACGTTTGATGTAGGGAATAGGCATGTTTATCCCTTCGAGGTGTAACCAACCATGTGTAAACCCTAGGTATCCTCGTCGTCTATATAAGCCGGTGGGTTTTAGGTTGTAGACAGAGGACAACTCATCTAGGGTTTAGCTATTTGATCTTGAGGTAGATCGACTCTGTAACATATACATCATCAATATAATCAAGGATGAACTAGGGTATTACCTCCATAGGAGGGCCGGAACCTGGGTAAACATCGTATCCCTTGTCTCTTGTTACCATTAATCCTAGTCTCATAGATCGGGACCCTGATAACCCACAAGTATAGGGGATCACAACAGTTTTTGAGGGTAGAATATTCAACCCAAATTTATTGATTCAACACAAGGGGAGACAAAGAATATTCTCGAGTATTCGTAGCTGAGTTGTAAATTCAACCACACCTAAAAGACTTAATATCTGCAGCAAAGTATTCAGTAGAAAAGTAGTATGGAAGTAACGGTAAGGATGGCAAAAGTAACACTAGCAGTTTTGTAGTGATTGTAATAGTAGCAACGGAGAAGTAACTTAGCATAGATCAATATGTGGAAAGCTCATAGGCAATGGATCAATGATGGATAATTATTTCGGATGGCATTCATCATGCAACAGTTATAACATAGGGTGATAAAGAACTAGCTCCAATTTGCCAATGTAATGTAGGCATGTATTCCATATATAGTCATACGAGCTTATGGAAAAGAACTTGCATGACATATTTTGTCCTACCCTCCCATGGCAGCGGGGTCCTAATGGAAACTAAGGGATATTAAGGCCTCCTTTTAATAGAGAACCGGACCAAAGCATTAGCACTTAGTGAATACATGAACTCCTCAAACTACGGTAATCACTGGAAAGAATCCCAGTTATTGTCACTCTAGGGGATGCGGATCATAACTCGTAATAGGTGTCTACAACTTGCAAGATAGGATCAAGAACACATATATATTCAAGAAAACATAATAGGTTCATATCTGAAATCATGGCACTCGGGCCCTAGTGACAAGCATTAAACATAGCAAAGTCATAGCAACATCAATCTCAGAACATAGTGGATACTAGGGATCAAACCCTAACAAAACTAACTCGATTACATGATAAATATCATCCAACCCATCACCGTCCAACAATCCTATGATGGAATTACTCACGAACAACGAAGAGCATCATGGAATTGGTGATGAAGGATGGTTGGTGATGATGATGGCGTCAATTTCCCCTCTTCGGAGCCCAAAATAGACTCCAGATCTGGTTTCCCGAGGAAGAATAGGAGGTGGCGGCGGTTCCGTATCGTGAAACACGATGAACTCTTCTCTCTGATTTTTTTCTCCGCGAATAGGAATATATAGGAGTGGAATTGAGGTCGGTGGAGCAACATGTGGTTGGCCCCCTCTGGTTGATTCTTTGACCAGTATTATTTATTAATTCTAAAATTATTCTCCGTAAATTTTTAGATCAATCTAAGAACTTTTATTTCTGCACAAAAATAACACCAAGGCAATTCTGCTGAAGACAACGTCAGTCCGGGTTAGTTCCATTCAAATCACGCAAATTAGAGTCCAAAACAAGGGAAAAAGGGTTTCAAAAAGTAGATACGATGGAGACGTATCAACTCCCCAAGCTTAACCCATTGCTTGTCCTCAAGCAATTCGGTTGATAAACTGAAAGTGATAAAGAAAAACTTTTACAAACTCTGTTTGATCTTGTTGTTGTAAATCTGTCTAACTGATGTTCAGATTTTTAGCAAAGATCATGGAATAACCACATTCACAATAACGTTTAAGTCTCACATTTACTCATATCAATGACATAATCAACTAGCAAGCAATAATAATAACTCTCGGATGACAACAATTTTGTCAAAATAATCATGATAAAATATGATATAATGGTATCTCGCTAGCCCTTTCTGAAACCGCAAAACATAAATGCAGAGCACCTCTAAAGAACAAGGACTGGGTAGACATTATAATTCATGGTAAAAGAGATCTAGTCATGCTCATATTAAATATCAATTAACAGCAAATCATACAAATGATGGGGGTGCTCTCTAACTGGTGCCTTTTATAAGAGGAGGATGACTAGACAATAAAGTAAATGGAAAGGCCCTTCGCAGAGGGAAGCATTGATTTGGAGAGGTGGCGGAGCTCAAGTTTTTAAAACAGAGATAAGTAATAATTTTTGAGCGGTATGCTTTCATTGCTCACATAACGACCAAGGGGTTTTCAACATCTTCCATGCTAGATACATTATAGGAGGTTCCCAAAAAGAATGGTAAAGTTTTTACCCCCCTCCACCAATCAATCACACTCCACAGCAAGCCGAATTCATGGGTACCGTCCATACAAACACAGTCCCGGGGGAGTTTTGTTTAATTATATTTTGCTTTTATTTCAAGCATGGAACTGGGCATCCCGATTACCAGCCACTTTCTCGTGAATGATAGTGAATCAACACATATCGTGAGAATAATCCACCTAGCATGGGAGATATTGATAGCCCCCAGTCGCCACATGAGCGATTTGGGGATACAAAACAGAAAGTTTATTTGAAGGTTTAGAGTTTGGCACATGGAGATTTACTTGGAACGGCAGGTAAATACCGCATATAGGCAGGTATGGTGGACTCATATGGAACAACTTTGGGTTTGAGGAATTGGATGCACAAGCAGTATTCCTTCTTAGTACAAGTGAAGGCTAGCAAAAGACTGGGGAGCAACCAGCTAGAGAGCGACACAGTCATCAACATACTTTGAGATTAACCAACATTGAATGCAAGCATGAGTAGGATATAAATCACCATGAACATAAATATCGTAGAGGTTATGTTGATTTTGTTTCAACTACATGCATGAACATGTGCCAAGTCGAGCCACTTGAATCATTCAGAGGAGGATACCATCCCATCATACTACATCACAACCATTTTAATATGCATGTTGGCACCCAAGACAAACCATTATCCACTCTTAGCTAATTAAGCATGGCATGAGTAACTATAATCTCTAACTGTTATTGCAAATATGTTTCACCCATAATAAACTGAATTTGGAATGATGTGATAATGATATTTACAAAAGAAAGATAGGTCGAGTTCATACCAGCTTTTCTCCATCTCAATATTTTCATCAAATATCGTCATTATTGCCTATCACTTGCATGACCGAACGGAGTGGATAATAATAAGAGTGCACGTGCATTGGACTAAGCTGGAATCTGCAAACAATAACTCAAAGGAGAAGCCAAGGTAATATGGGCTCTTTGATCGATAAACAAGTATGCATATGAGAGCCACTCAACATTTTCATTGTGGTCTTCTCCTTATGACCCAAAGAAAGGGAATTCAAAACAAGAACGAGAGAAACTATTTACATGGGAAAGTTCCCAACAAGCAAAAGAACAACGAAAAATCTTTTTGGGTTTTTTTAGTACTACAACTAAACAACTAGAAGGTAAAGCTAGAACTATTTTTTTGTATTTTCTCAAAGTTAATTAATCACACAATAAGAAAGTGAAACAAGGGAATAAACTACCGTGGATGGTACAATGAAAAAGTATGAACACCGACTACTAAAATAAGGGTGTGAACATGAATGTAAAGTCGTTGAGTGATATGTACTCCCCCAAGCTTAGGCTTTTGGCCTAAGTTGGTCTAAGGCCATGGCTAGAAATAACCCTCTCGTGGATACTCCAAAGCATCTTCAGAGTTCCATTGGTTGGCAAGCTCCTGTGGCTCCCACTGAAAAACTGGTTCAAGATACGAATCAAGGGCTGGCGCCGGTTCTCGAGCTAGGGGTTGCGTCAGACCCCAATATTTGTAAATGTCTCCGGGCATAATGATGTACCTGCCTGAGTGAATATCGAACAAAGAAGAAGCAGGAAAAGTAATAATCTCACAAGTACCCTCGCTAAAAACATAAGTTATAAAGCAGCCTTCTATCATCATTTTTCTTAATAACATCATGTTCTACCATACGGTCATAATCTAAGAACATCGATGGTAGCAGCCTCTCATCTTCCTCATCAAGCCTAATGGGTGTCTCAAAGTGTTTGGCCAGACGAGATGGATAGATACCTCTGAATATGTGCCCCTCGAATGGTTGGAGTTCAACCGTTGGGCCACCATAACACCCAGACTAAAGGTTCTATCAGCAAATAAAGCATGGCGAGGAATGGCGAGGTCAGGGGCACTAAGACCTCCACTCTCCCAGCGACCAACTAAACATCTTCCTGCAAATAATGAATAATAGCGTAGAATAGGAAAATGTAAACTAGCTGCTCTTTGCCTTCGACACACCTCTCTCTTCCCCTACAGTGACTACGACAATAAAATCATCCATGTCTCTAGGACATGGTTCCCTGATGCTGCCCTCATAGGGTATTTTGTAAACCTTGCAAAAATCATAAAGGTTCATTTTCTTAGGCACATCATATAAGTGAAATTCTACTGTAGGAGGGTCTTCCCTAACATGAAAATGAAAATTTTGCACAAAGGTATTCATGAGCAAGATGTACTGATCACACTTATCGTTGAGGAAGTCGGTGATGCCTGCATTCTTAGCCAAATAATAGAAACCTTCATAAATACCGGTCGCCCTCAAGAATGTGTCACTTGGCCATTCACATGGTCGAACTTCTACAACGCGAGGAAGATTATACTTGGGTTTCTTCTTCATCTCATTTTCATCCTCCTTAGGACTCCGGCTTGAAGAGCCTCTTAACGATCTGCCCAACATTTCTTTCTCTAAACAATTCTGAAATTTAGTGACTCAAAATAAAGGTGAACAAAATTCAACAAAACTCATAGCAACTAATCCCACAAGTGCCTAGAGTTTATATCATGCATCAAAACTACTTGGGACCATACAAATTTGACATATAAGCTCAAGAACAAGGTCACCACAGCAGCAAAAATTTGCAATATATAAAGCACTATAACAAAAACTAATTGGACCATTGGAGGAATCACATACCAAAGAACAATCTCCCAAAACAGTTTGTGAATGAAGCTTTGCACAAGGAGATCGAAAATGGCAGAAAAATGAGCTAGAATGCGGGTTTGAGCAATGGTGGGATTTTTTCTGGAAGAAGATGAAGTGGATGGGTGGTGGAATAAGTGAAAAGGGGCCATGTGGGACCCACAAGCCTGCTAGGTGCAGCCAAGGGGGTTGACCGCGCCTTGTGGGCTTGCGACCCACTGGTGCAGCCCCCTGCTGTGTGCCAAATATTTTTAAATATTCTAGAAAAAACCATACTACATTTTCAGGGCATTTGAAGAACTTTTATTTTCAGGTCATTTTTCTATTGCATGAAAAACTCAGAAAAAAGAAAAATAATGGCATTTTTACTTAATTCTAACTAATAGAAAGTAAAGGTTGGGTACAAAAAGTTGTGCTTTGTAAATTCAACCATCTCATGCTCATCAAAAGGAATCCATCAATAAGGTTGATCAAGTGTTATTAACGAACTTCTTTCGAGTAACATGAAACCGGAGAATTTTTGAATAATTACTAAGTTACCTCAATGGGGATATGCATATCCCCAACAATAAGTATACCATATTTCTTCTTGACAGTAGGAAGAGGGAAGTCAAAGTCTCCAATAATAATCGTTGGAATTTTTTTAATGGAGTTGATACTATGAACTTGAGGTTGTTTCTTTGGCAAGTATATCGTATGCTTATTACCATTAATATGAAAATCGACATTGTCCTTGTTGCAATCAATAACAGCCCCTGCAGTATTCAAAAAGGGTCTAGCAAGGATGATCGACATACTGTCGTCCTCGGGAATATCAAGAATAACAAAGTCCGTTAAGATAGTAGCATTTGCAACTGCGACATGTACATCCTCACAAATACCGATAGGTAGATCAGTTGATTTATCAGCCATTTGCAAAGAGATTTCTTGTCAACTTATTCAAATCAAGTCTATGATATAAAGAGAAAGTCATAACACTAAAACCAGCTCCCAAATCACATAAAGCGGTTTTACATAATTCCCTTTAATAGAGCATGGTATAGTTGGTATTCCTGGATCTCCTAATTTCCCTTTAAAAGTATAATTAGAAAGCATGGTGGAAATTCCAGCTTCCGGTATATTCCTTTTATTAGTCACGATATCTTTCATATACTTAGCATAAGGAGACATTTTCACAACATCAGTCAAGCGCATACACAAAAAGACAGGTCTAAGCATTTCAACAAAGCGCTCAAAATCCTCATCATCTTTTTTCTTGGATGGTTTAGGAGGAAAGGGCATGGGTTTTTGAACCCATGGTTCTCTTCCTTTACCATGCTTCCTAACAATAAAATCTCTTTTGTCATATCTTTTATTCTTTGGTTGTGGGTTATCAAGATCAACAGCAGGTTCAATCTCCACATCATTATCATTACTGGGTTGAGTATCAACATGAACATCATCATTAATATTATCATTAGGCTCACGCTCATCACCAGATTGTGTCTCAGCATCAGAAACAGAAATATCATTTGGGTTTTTAGGTGTATCTATAACAGGTTCACTAGCAACATGCAAAGTTCTATCATCATCCTTGTTCCTCTTATTACTCGAGCGACTAGGTGCATTAATATTACTCCTTTGATAATCTTGCTCAATTCTCGTAGGGTGGCACTCAGGATACAAAGGTTCCTGAGTCATTCTTCCACCTCTAGTCACAACTTTAACAGAATGATCATTGTTCTTACTATTCATCTCATTAAGCAAGTCATTCTGAGCTTTAAGTACTTATTCTACTTGAGTAGTTACCATGGAAGCATGCTTACTAACCAGTCTAAGTTCATTGATAGTTCTAATCATATAGTCACCTAAGAGATCAAGGATGAAAGCATTATGTTTCGACTGTCTACTAACATAAGCATTAAAATTTTCTTGCTTAACAACAAAATTATCAAACTCATCCAAGCATTGGCTAGCAGACTTATTATAAGGAATATCACTTTCATGAAATCTAAAAAGAGAATTTACCTCTACTACCTATGTTGGGTTATCAAGACCATGCATTTCTTCAACAGGTGGTAGATTCTTAACATCTTTAGCTTTAATACCTTTTTCTTTCATAGATTTCTTTGCCTATTGCATATCTTCAGGACTGAGAAATACAATACGTCTTATCTTCGGAGTTGGCTTTGGAGGTGGTTCGGGAATAGTCCAATCATTATCATTGCTCAATATATCATTCAATAGTGTTTCAGCTTGTTCAACAGTTCGTTCCCTGAAAACACAACCAACACAACTATCTAGGTGGTGCCTAGAAGCATCGGTTAGTCCATTATAACAGATATCAAGTATTTCATTTTTCTTGAGAGGATGATCAGGCAAAGCATTAAGTAATTGGAGAAGCCTCCCCCAAGCTTGTGGGAGACTCTCTTCTTCAATTTGCAAAAAGTTAAATATTTCCTACAAGGCAACTTGTTTCTTATGGGCAGGAAAATATTTTTTAGAGAAGTAATACATCATATCCTGGGGACTACACACACAACCAGGAGCAAGAGAATTAAACCATATCTTAGCATTACCCTTTAACGAGAAAGGAAACAAATTAAGGATATACTAATAATGAATTTTTTCCTCATGATTAAATAGGGTGGCTATATCATTCAATTTAGTGAGATGTGCCACAACAGTTTGAGACACATAACCATGGAAAGGATCATATTCAACAAAGGTAATTAACTCAGGATGATAGAGAATTCATAATCCTTATCAGTAACAAAGATAGGTGAAGTAGCAAACTTAGGATCATAATTCATTCTAGCATTCAAAGATTTTTCTTTCCACTTGCATAGCAATTTCTTAAGACCATGTCTATCATTACAAGCAAGAAATTTCCTAGCTACCTCTCCTACCATAACATAACCCTCGGGTATATCAAGCAATGCATATCTAGGAGGGCTAGGTCTAACATGTGTCTCATAGTTTTTAGTTTCAATAGTTTCATCAGTTTCAGAAGTATCATAATTTCCAGCATTGACTCTAGCAATTTGTTCATCAAGAAATTCACCTAGTGGCACATTATTATCAAGCAAAGTATCATCATAAGCATCAGGCATAGCAGAAATCGCATCATCAATTACTTGTGACATATCAGAATTACTAGTAGGTGGTGGTGTCGCATACTTAGTCATAACAGAAGGTGAATCAAGTCCAGAGCTAGATGGCAGGTCCTTACCTCCCCTCGTAGAAGAGGGATAGATTTTGATTTTTGGATATTTCAGATTCTTCATAGTGATCTGAAAGCAGATTTGCACCCTTGGTGGTTTTTGGTAATTAATAACAACATATAAGTCAATGAACTAATGTTTCCACCAAGTATATTTCAGGAAAAGTTCAATGATAGGGATGGCAAAAGGATTGTGGAATTACCCCAAGATGCAATGAAATAGGTTGGCCAAGCTTCAAGCAAGAGGACTCTACATTTTATATTTGTGATAAATCACTTTGAGTCCATAGGAAAGCCAATACTATTAAAAGGGGGTAAGGTTTTGTTGGTGAACAAAATGCTCATACGTGCACAAGTGATAGTCACCAAAAACATCCATAAGCTCTCCCACCAAAGTCTGTCTATAGCCAAAGATTCAAAATCGATGCAACCAACATTCCTATCCCGGTGCTACCAATTCCAGAACCTAGACAGACTCAGCCAAACCCTAACCACTTCGGTGCAACCGATTCCATACCTGTGCCACCGAGTTTAGCTTTCCAACTTCCTATTACGCGAATTCATATTTTTGGTACCACCAAGATTGTTGGGTTAGCATCACCGAGATTGGAAATCTGACTGTTGGTCACCTTATCGTTGCAACCGAGTTTCATATATCAGTCTCACCGAGATTCAAAAGTTGCCACCTTTTGATCACTTCGGCACCACCAAGATTAACACATCGGTGCCACCGAGTTGGTCATTTTTTGTATAACGGTTGGATTTTTGGGGATGCCTATATATACCCCTCCACCACCACCTACTCGAAAGAGAAGCACTCAGAACTATTCCATACCTATCCTATCAGATTTTCTGAGAGAGAACCCCCTACCCTTGTGTTGAGACCAAGATCTTCCACTCCAACCATATGGATCTTGATTTCTAGCCTCCCCAAGTTGCTTTCCACCAATCCCATCTCTTCCACCAAGCCAAATCTGTGAGAGAGTGATTGTGTGTTGAGGAGTCTATCATCTTGAAGCCCAAGAGCAAGGAGTTCATCGTCATTACCGAGCCTATTACCTTTTGGAGGGTGGTGCCTCCTAGATTGGTTAGGTGTCGCTTAGGAGCCTCCTACTTCGTGTTGTGGAGTGAACCAACAAGTTTGTAAGGACAAGGAGATCGCCTACTTCGTGAAGATCTACCCATAGTGAGGCTAGTCCTTCGTGGATGGAAGCCATATGGAATAGTCAAGGTTGCTACTTCGTGGACCCTTATGGGTGGAGCCCTCCATGGACTCCCGCGACCATTACCCTCCGTGGGTTGAAGACTCCATAAACGTGGATGTACGATAGAGCCACCTATCGGAACCACGGGAAAAATCATCATGTCTACAATTGCATTTGATCTTCCTACCCTATCCCTTTTACTCATGCTTGTTGTTATTTTCCGCTGCTATACTCTTAGACTTGCATGTGTAGGGTGAAATTGACTTGCCATGAATGCTAAAACTGCAAACACTAAAATTTGGGAAAAGGCAAATTTTTTATTTGGTGAAGTAGTCTAATCACCCCCTCTAGACATTCTTTCGGTCCTACAAGTGGTATTAGAGCTTTGGTCTCCATTGCATTGGTCTCACAACCTGGGAGAGTATGGTGTCTAGTGAGGGTAATTATCACCGTAGAGGTCCATACTTTGATGGTACTAATTTTGCTAGTTGGAAGCACAAAATGAAAATGCATATTCTTGGTCATAACCCAACCGTTTGGGCTATTGTTCGTGTTGGCTTGCAAGGTGAATTCTTTGGTGATGGAAGAGAACCGGATCGTGAAGCAACCACATATGAATTGAAGATGTTGCAACTCAATGCTCAAGCATACGACATTATCTTCAACTGTCTATGCCCCAAAGAGTTCAACAAAATCATACGTCTTGTGAATGCAAAAGAGATTTGGGATACTTTGGTTGATATGCACAAAGGAACCGAGTCTATGAGAGAATCCAAGTTAGATGTTCTTCAAAGTCAGCTTGACAAGTTCAAGATTAAGGATGGTGAAGTAGTCACAGAGATGTACTCTAGGCTATCTCTCATCACCAATGAGATTGCCGTCTTAGGAAGCGATGAGATGACCAACAAATTCATCATAAAGAAGATACTTAGAGCTCTGGATGAGAGATATGACATCGTGTGCACATTAATCCAAATGATGCCCAACTACAAAGATCTCAAGCCTACGGAAGTCATTGGAAGGATTGTTGCTCATGAGATGACCCTCAAAGACAAAGAAGAGCTCCGCAACAAGTCTAGTGGTGCTTACAAGGTCACAAGTGATGCTCGCGCATCTTCAAGCGACAACCTTGTCACCAATGAAGAAATAAGCCTCATGGTCAAGAAATTCAACAAGTTCTACAAGAATAGAGGCAAAGAAAGAAACTCCAACTCAAGATATGATGAGAAGCGTTCATCAAGTCGCGATCGCAATTGCTATAATTGTGGGAAGCCCGGACACTATTCCAATGAGTGCATGGCTCCCAACAAACAAAGAGAAGAGTCACCTAGAAGACGAAGCTCAAGTAATGAATCACCTCAAAGAGAGAGGAGTAGAGATGATTTTTATGAACGAAGACCGTCAAGGAGAAGCAGAGATTCAGAGAAGAAGGGCAAGTACACCAAGAGCTACACAAGAAGAAAACATCAAGCTCATGTTGGCGAATGGGTTTCCGGCTCTGACTCCGACAACAACTCCGAGAGAAGCTATAACTCCCACTCTGAATATAGTCAAGATGATGGTGTTGCCAGAATTGCTCTAGTGACTACCAACTCCTTTGATCTATTTGATTAACCAAACGAAGGGAGTGGAAGTTGCTTCATGGCTAAAGGCCCCAAGGTATCACATCCCGAATATCATGATTTCAATAGTGATGAAGATGATTTGCTTTGTGATGATGACTTGCTATGTGACAAAACTAGTGATGTTGATCAAAATGAACTTGATATTTCTCATGCTAGTCAAGATAGGTCGATTGATGATGATAAGATGAAAATAGAAGAACTAACTAAAGAACTCAACACTCTTAAGTTAGCCCATGAATCTACTCTCGAAGATCATAGAGAGCTTATAAGAACTCATGAGAAGCAACGCTTCGAGAAGCTCAATTTGGAGAAAGAACATGAATTTCTTAAAGATATCAATGATGATCTCCGAAAGAATACTTCATCTTATCTTGCCAAACAACTACTCTTGTCTACATTCATGCCACAAGTTAAATCTAAGCAAACTAGTAACAAAGGAAAGGAAGGTTCTTCATCTAGTAGCAACAATAAAAATGTTTAAACCCAATGATGTTGCTCTTACTAGTTCTATTGATTCCACTAATGATGATTCTCTTAGCCAAGTTACACTTGAGCAAGAAAATGCTTTATTTAAAGGAACTATAGAGAAAGGTATGTACAAGAGTCTTGCCAGGTGTAAGCAATTTGAGGAAATTGTACGCAAGCACGGAGGATACCGGAAGAATCGTGGTGTTGGATACTTCAACGCTAATGGAGTTGAATGGGAAGAAGGTCGATATCCCGAGCCCAAGTTTGTTCCTCAAAAGGAGAAGTATGAAAATACTCTTCCCAAGGGGACAAACACTCATGATTACCTTCCACCACAAGACCACAAGCTCATGGGTAATAACAAGCTTCAAGAGGACATTGACTCATATGAAGATGAATTCCTAGCTATGGAGGAGTGGGTTCCCAAGGCTACTTCAAGATCAAGGTCTACAAAGGCTACTACAACACCAAGGATCCCCATCAACTTGATGTGGGTCCCCAAGAATAAGAACTAGAAAGTTCTTGAGGGATGACTCCGCCAATGAAATTCACTCACATTCATTATTGGCAAGATCTATTTGCAATCAACATCAACCCTATGCAATAGTTCAAGGAGTCACACGTTCCCTCAAAGGTAAGCAAGGGACAAGGTAATCAACAAATCAATGGGCATCATCACACATGCTTTGCACTCCATGTCCATAGATATCCTTGTATTTGTCTCTTGTGTGTTGGGACTAACCCATGTAGGTGAGAAGAGTAAGGAAAAAACAAGGATGCTCCCAACTCTTGGTGATCTTCATCAACTTTGAGCATCCACCACTACTTCACCAACATGAAGTCTTCATCGACAAAACCCAAGGTTAGTTTATCCCTCTATGGGGGGATGTCACATCAAGGGGGAGCTTTATTCTAAGACTTGAGTCAAAGCATCTCTTAGTATGTGACAACATTAAATGCTTTATGTAAAGTGGCAACCCCACTTGTGCTTACACGATGAGTATGACCTATGATCAAGTATTCTTACTTGGCTCCTAAGTCAAATACTCATATATGGATGACTTCATCATCGCCCAAGTGATTGTTAGATGCTAGAGTGTTTGTGCATGTTTGTCATGATTTCATTTGACTTCTTATTGTGTGAGCATGTTGGTCTGCATTTATTTTCTCATTCGAGGACATCCAATTGTTGCTATTTGGTCTTTGATTTATCTTTTTCCAATTGGATGGACAAGAATGCCTAGGACCACTCTTTAGAAATCTATGCTTTCTCACCTCATACTCTATTCAAGCTGCATCACAAAATTTGAACAAGTGCTTTTCGATCCCTTTGTGTGTGGAGCACTCGGAGTTCCGTATCGACAAGGACTGATCATTTAAACCTCCCAAGTGAATCTCGGTGGAACCAACCCCAAAATCTCGGTCTCACCGAATGACTAGGGTTGATCTGGTTTTCTATCTCGGTACTACTGATTGCATATTCTCAGTTACACCGAGTTTCTCTGTCAACCGACACTTGAGGAACTCGGTGACACCGACAATATAGAATCAGCGTCACCGACAGTGGTGGGTATATATACTGTGGACCCCGACGCTTTGAAATTAATCCTCAAACTGTCGCGCCTCAGAACCCTAAGCTTCCGTTTTTGAGACCCCTGGTCATTGCCCTTGTCTCCTTGTGCTCCTCCGCCTCTGAGAATCGCCGCCGTCGACGAAATCTTCTCCATCGTCGCCGCCGTAGCGGATCCGTCACCGAGTTAGGGTACGGATTCGACCTCCTTTGTGCTCCCCGTCTATTTCTTGCGCACTGGATTTGTTTTTTCTCTATGATCCACCTATTGCACGTCTTCCTATCCACAAGAAATTCCTATAGTCCAGCAAATGATCGATTTACTAGGGTTTGCCTTCTGCCCGATGGAACTCGGTGGAACCAAAGAAAACAAATCGGTGTCACCGATTTGTCTTTCTATGTTGCTGAGAACTGTCTTAGTGAAACCGAGTACTTCTTTTCGGTCTCACCGAAAAGAGTGCCAAGTTTCTGTTAATGGGATAGTCAGTCTCGATAACACTGAAAACTTTGCTTCGGCTATACCGATTTTCATGTGACAGAACGCAAAACCTTGGAAATCTTTTGTTCAATCTTTGAAAAACCTGCCTCATTTTGTGATGACTCATCTTCTTATGCTATTCTATATTTTATTCATAGGGTCAGTATGTCAAATGCCGAGGATAGTCAAAATTTGCCAGAGCAGGGTGTTGACATGTGTTCAGACACTAGCCCTGAGCCTTGTACATCTTCAGATCTAGGCACCCCCAGATCCCATGGGTTGCCCAAAGCTTCTACAAGGACCAGGAAGAAGCTGAATTTAGATGAGAAGGACTCAGACTTTGTCCCTGAGGAGATTCTTGCCAAGAAGCAAGAGAAGGCTGCTAAGAAGTCTGCTACTGAAGCCACTTCTTCCAGGAGAGTTGTTAGCAAAGTCTATGCTAGCTCCGAAGCTATGAGAGCACCTAAGAGTGCTAGGGAAAAAATGACTCTTCACCTTGAGTCACCCCAAAGAAGTCTATGCCTAAGAAAGCAGGGGAGAAGAAGAGAGCCAGAAAGAGGGTTATTCATGTTGTTGGCAGGAAGACTTCCATGTTTGTAGATCCAGAGGAGGCTGCTAGTGCTGCTGCTAAGGAAGAGGAGGAAGAACATGTTGAGAAGGCCCCTCCCAAGAAGAAAAAGAAGCTTATGGCTGATGCTATGCCAAAGACTGGTACGTCTAAAAGCACCAAGTCTGCACCCAAGAAGCCTGCTGTTGTGAAGCCTAAGAGGACATCTAGGCAAATTCCAGCTTCTGAAAAGAACAAGGGAACCACCTCCAGATTTGAGGATGAATATGCTATGACTGCTTTGATGAAGCTTAGGCCACACCTTCCAGTACATAATGCCAGCTACCCACTTGCTGAGGATATGAAGAAGAGGAAAGATTCTAGTTTGAGGACTTGGAGAATTGTGATCCACATGCCTAGAGGAAGAAGACAACTGTGGACTACAGATTCTACACCAAAGAGCAACATGATGTGTATGAGACTATGCTTCTTGACAAGAGACGAGCTGTGAGTGATATGAGGTATGTGAACTGGAAATTCATCGAGGAAAATAAAGACTATTTTCCAAGTGTCCAAGATAATTTCCACTCCATTGATCTGGATGAGTTCATTGGCAGAGACCTTACTGCTTGGAATGATGAGATGATCATGCAATTCTACTCCACTGCACATTTCTATAGAGATGGTAGGATTGTATGGATGACTGAAGGAGCAAGGTATGAGTCTACTATTGATGAGTGGGCTGCTATTCTAGGAGTCCCAGAGGTACAGGATGGTGACTTGGATGTATACTCAGAATCCAAGGAGAGCCACAATGCTATGGCAAATACGTACAATGAGATCCCTGCGGCTAACGATGAAGTCTCATAGGCTAGGATCGATCTACTTTCTCCAAGATGGTCTCCGTACCATGAACACCATTCTGAGGCATACTTTGATGCCCAAGTCAGGAGATGACAAGATGATCCGAGGCTACTCCATCAACATGGTGATCCATCTTGACAGACACACCAGGATTAGAGTTATGGAATTAATTTTTGAGACAATTAAGAGGGTTGGTGCTTACCAGAAGCGCTCTTGCTGCTACGCACCCTATATCCAAATGCTCATAAATTCCAAGTTGGAGAAGCACATATTTGCACTGGACAAACCCCACTTGCTACTACAGCCATATCTCGAGGACAACGTCGTGGAGATGAACCCAGATCATCCCACTTCAGCTGTAGCTCAGGCAGAGGCAAAGGCAGCTAGAGCCACTAGTGCTCAAGTTCCTAGATCCAGAAGTGAGCAAATGGATATTTTGATCTCATCAGTTCAGGGAATGCAAAAGGAAATTAAGGGGATTTTGGACAACCATAATAGTCTTGTGAGGATCTTTGAAACAAGGATCAAGAGGTGGACAGGGTGACTAAGACAGTCACACAGCTTGAGAAGGAAGTTGACTCAGTGCACATCCCTCGGGTTTCTTCTTCTTCTTCTTCTTCTTCTGGTGATGATGATGAGGAGGATGGATCACCTCTCAGGCTGAGCACACAGTTCACTACTCAGGCTAGATCAACCATAGTGCCTGCTCCAGACTTGAGGCCCTCTTCATCAGCTCCTGCTGCTGTCACCTCAGCTCTTGGTCCATCAGCTCTAGTTCCTCCAGCTGCCACTCCAACTCCATCCAAGACATCTGCAGAGATCTTCACTGATGCTGTTCTCTCGACTCCTTCATTAACAACCGGAGGAGATCATCCCAAGAACGCTTAGATATATGCCTTTGAACTTTTGGGTAACTTGTTTCCAAAGGGAGAGAAGTGTATATAGATGTTTAGGCTTTGAGTGAGAGAGAGTTTTGGTGTTTTTTGCTTTTTCAAAAGACAATTGTTTTGCTTTGACAACTCTTTTGGTTGCTTGTGATACACGTTTGATGATGTTTGATCATACGCTTTAGTGTGTGATGCTACTAGTTCCTGTCATCTTAATGCTTATGTGATGATCATTCATCTTTGCTTGATTGTGTTGTGCTATGATGTTCATTCTAATTATTCTCACACACCACCAAGTTGTATGTGACATGTAAGAAGTGACCCATGTACCTAATCGATTGTGCATTTGCATTCAAATGCAAATTTAAAATAATGCACAAATTTAGGGGGAGCTCTTGCTTATCACATACTTCTCAAAGCAACGATTATATTCATTGATTATATATTTCTCGAAGATTTGATCTATATGTTGTCATCAATTACCAAAAAGGGGGAGATTGAAAGCACATTTGCTCCCTTGGTGGTTTTGGTAATTAATAACAACATATAAATCATTGAACTAATGTTTTCACCAATTATATTTTAGGAAAATTTCAGATAGGGATGGCAAAAGGATTGTGGAATTACCCCAATATGCAAGGAAATAGGTTGGCCAAGCTTCAAGCAAGAGGACTCTAGATTTTACATTTGTGAGAAATCACTTTGAGTCCATAGGAAAGACAATACTATTAAAAGGGTGTAAGGTTTTGTTGGTGAACAAAATGCTCATACGTGCACAAGTGATAGTTATGAAAAACATCCACAAGCTCTCCCACTAAAGTTTGTCTATAGCCAAACATACAAAATCGGTGCAACCAACATTCCTATCCCGGTGCCACCGATTCCAGAACCTAGACAGACTCAGCCAAACCCTAGCCACTTCGGTGCAACCGATTCCATACCGGTGCCACCGAGTTTAGGTTGCCGACTTTCTGTTACGCAAATTTACATTTTTGGTACCACCGAGATTGTTGGGTCAGCGTCACCGAGATAGGAAATCTGACCGTTGGTCACCTTATCAGTGCAACCGAGTTTCATATATCGGTCTCACCGAGATTCAAAAGTTGCCACCTTTTGATCACTTCGGTACCACCAAGATTAACACACCGGTGTCACCGAGTTGGTAATTTTGTGTGTAATGGTTGGATTTTTGGGGATTCCTATATGTACCCCTCCACCACCACCTACTTGAAAGAGAAGCACTCAGAACTATTCCATACCTATCCTATCCGATTTTCTGAGAGAGAACCACCTACCCTTGTGTTGATATCAAGATCTTCCACTCCAACCATATGGATGTTGATTTCTAGCCTCCCCAAGTTGTTTTCCACCAATCCCATCTCTTCCACCCAGCCAAATCTGTGAGAGAGTGATTGTGTGTTCAGGAGTCTATCATCTTGAAGCACAAGAGCAAGGAGTTCATTGTCATTACCGAGCCTATTACCTTTTGGAGGGTGGTGCATCCTAGATGTTGGAGATATTCCCTAGAGGCAATCATGTATGATGATATTTCCTATGTGTTTATGAATAAAAATAGTCCTTGGACATTATCATTGATGCATATTAACAAGTACGTGACTTGTTTGTGAGACTATGCATTGTATGGTATCTGTCCTAAATGGTCCCTAGCCGAAAGGGTTGCATGGACGCGCAACTAATCAGACTAGCATATGACACAGTGGATGGTTCGGTCTCACTGACCATGTAGCATTGGATGCTAGCCGAATAAGATGGACTCGGAAAGGTCTGGTCGGATCTTACATAGTCGGATCCGAGTCGAGATAAGGTCTGAGTTGGACAGACACAACTATGAGACACAGGGATAGGTCATATATAAGTCTCTAGTACAACATACGTTCTATGTCCTAAGACCTGAGCTGGTGCATGTACTCGGGATGGTAACAGACTTGCTTTGGGACAACCAAATGCTACTCCGTGACTAGGTAGTTACAAAGGTTGGTTTTGGGCTTGTCCAGACCCATGCTGCGAGACATGGTCAAGCAAGTTGGGATTTACCCCTCCTACCAAGAGAGATATACTCTGGGCCCCCTTGGGTGATCCGACCTGGATAAGCACGGCCATGCGATGAGGATTATGAGATAATCCAAAGTGTTGGTCGAATTCACCGGAACGAGAAAGAGGTCGTGCTGCAAAAAGGATGACCATGTCGCCTTGTGCACGACAACGTATATCGTGTGGCAAAGGGAATAGAAGTGTGAAGTACAGGTTCACCTAACCTGTTTCATCGGACACTTGGAGTCAGTATGTCTTGCTAGAGGCCACTCCCGACAGATTGAGTCGGATGTCATCTGACTCGCGACCAAGTGGACGAGAACCTAAAGGGTCACGCGCTTAAGGGAAGGAACACATGGGCTTTAGGATCCGTGCGAGGCCCAAGAGTTGGGCGCACGCCGGATGCCTATATATAGTGCAGGTGTGGCACACCCATCCGGTTGATCGCTTCAGTGCCTTCATTAGGGTTTGCATGTGTTGCGAATAGCCACCTCCACTCGCTGTCGCCGACTGTGTAATCGGACCTAGAAGTCCGCCACACGGGTGTTCCTCCTGCACACGCGGATACCGTTAGAGGTGGTGCACTTGTGCCGCTCCGGCGAACCTGTACGTGTGATCTGGCAACCGGCTGTTCGAGGGAGATCGGAACGGCTGTTCGAGGGAGATTGGATGAGGAGGATACGTACCACACGAACGCACTGCCCCAACTCTACTTTCGCTGCACGACACTGCACGTCTAGTGGTAGCAATCTGTGATCCATCTCTGTAGCATGTTCTTGGATGTTCTGCGCGTAGGAAAATTTTAATTCGCATGCGATGCACCTACAGTAGAACCCAATAGTGGTATCAAAGCATGTGTTATAGGATTTGGATTCAGATCGGATGCATATTTGATATGCGGAGGCGGCGGATGAGATCCGTCATCGTTCATGAGATCGGCTATGTGCATGGTTGATGATATCAATGGCATATTGGGATCGTTGAGGTTAGGTTTTCTATCAATCGGAATCGATGAGGTCGTGACACGACCTACCCCTACCAGTCGGTATCCGCCATCGGGGTTAACCGTGAAACGTAAATCCGAATTGGATTCGCGATGATCGATGAGATCAGTCAGATGAGAAAATTCGGCGGGACCGCCGTGTGCGTAGCGCCTTGTATTTCGTACACGATCACACAAACCGGTAGAATGCGATTCTATGCATAAGTTTGTTTTGCAGGTTTGATGTGAATAGTATGGCTCATATGTATGTGATGCATGTGTGTAATTTAACATGACCCGCATGCCATGATTGTCAGCCTGCAGGAGCCAAAGTGCTGTCATTATATTGTATAACGACCTGCATGTCGACTTGTGATTCTCTGTAAATTCATTACTAGTTGTAGTAGTTGGAGGACAGAGATCAAGTTCGAGGCTTTGGTGTCTTGGCAAGATGGACAAGATTGAGTTCCGCCCTGGTCATCGGAGTTAGAGCCGACCTGGAATGATGTCCATGAAGGAGCCATACTATTCCACATATGTATGTTTATATGTGATTAATATTGCTTCTTGTTTCTACGCCTGATATAATGGTAGAAACACCCCTCATTAATATCAAGTATATTGCCACTCTGGATGTTGCACTTTCGCATGTCAAGTACGTCTAGTGGTGGGCTCATAAAATTGAGGTGCTACTAGGTGTCCTTGAAATGGAGGGTTCGTGTCGGACACGGATATGCACTGCATCGGGTTAACTTGACGAGGCTATCAATACGGTTTTGGGCCTTGTGGTAGAGAAGGTTGGGAGCCAGGGTATGAGATACCTACCCAACCAACAGGAGTCGTATAGAGATACGATTAGCAAGGAGTTGCTTACCGAATAGGCAAGTTGGCTAGCAGTGATGCTAAAGCTCACTAGTCGCTTGCGCTAGACGGGTCCCGAATCACTGAGAGTTTGCGGAGGGATGCTGACTTTAGTGGGAGTAGTTCTGTTTAAGGCTTGAATTACTCTACATAAACACATTGCTTAGTGATTGCATATTTTTTTTGTTGTAGATCAATGGCACCACCTGCTCAACCCAACTTTGCATTGAAATCAATTCTGGAAAAGGATAAACTAAATGGAACAAACTTTACCACCTGGTATAGAAATCTGAGAATTGATCTCAAGCACGATAAAAAGGAACATGTTCTAGAGGATCCACTTCCAAAGGAACCTGCCAAGAATGCTAACGCCACAACCAAGAATGCCCACCAGAAACTCGTTGATGAATCAAACGAGATCAGCTGCCTCATGCTAGCTTGTATGGAGACCGATTTGCAATAGCATTTTGAAAACATTCAGGCTTTCGATATGATCGAGAGTTTGAAGATCATGTTTCAGGTGTAGGCTAGGACCGAAAGGTTCAACATCTGGTAGTCCTTGACGGATTGTAAGCTGAAGGAGGGTGATCCACTGAGCCTGCATGTGATCAAGATGATCGGGTACGTGCAAGCTTTGGATCGGTTAGGCTTCGCACTTGGGGACGAGCTATCCACGGATGCAATTTTGGGTTCTCTTCCACCTAGTTATGGGACGTTCATCTTGAACTATCATATGCACGACATGGATAAGAAGCTCACTAAATTGCATGGGATGCTCAAGGTGGCAGAGCAAGATATTAAGAAAGGCACGCATCAAGTCTTGATGGTGCATAACTCGGCTAAGTTCAATAAGAGTTGGTCCAAGAAAAAGGGTAAGGCAAAGGGCACAGAGAAGGCTGTCACTATTGCTGAGCCAAAGTCCAGACTGAACTCAAAGACCATTTGCTTTCACTGCAAGGAAGCTGGTCACTGGAAGAGGAACTGTAGCAAGTGGCTTGCTGAGCACGGCAAGAAGGCTAGAGATACTTCTTCAGGCAAAGGTACACTTGTTACATATGTTATAGACATTTACCTTGCTGACATACCTAGTAGCTCTTGGGTATTTGATAGCAGATCGTTTGTTCATATTTGCAACTCGATGCAGGGGCTGGTAAGAACTAGGCGTGTGGCACAAGGGGAGATTGACATCAGGGTCGGCAACAAAGCAAGAGTTGCTGCGTTGGAGGTCAGCACGATGCAGCTCAAGCTTCCTTCTGGATTTATTTTGGAATTGAATAATTGTTATTACATTCCCGCACTTAGTCGGAACATTATTTCTACCTCATGTTTGATGAGTCAAGGTTATGAATTCAATATAAAGGACAATGGTTGTTCATTTTATTTGAAGGGAATGTTCCATGGCTATGCACCCAAAGTAGATGGGTTATTTATTTTAAATCTAGAAATAGAACCTGTCTATAACGTAAATGTCAAGAGGCATAAGCCTAATGAGATAAATCTGACGTACTTCTAGCATTGCGGGCTTGGACACATTAATCTGAAATGCATGAAGAAGCTCCATGATGATGGACTCCTAACCTCGTCCGACTTCGGGTCATTCGAGACATGCGAATCATGCTTGCTAGGAAAGATGACTAAGTCTCCTTTTGCAAAGAGTTGCGAGAGGGTGTCCGAGCTGTTGGAGCTTATACACAGTGATGTGTGTAGTTCAATTAGCTCAACGGCCAGAGGTGGCTATCAGTACTTCGTGACTTTTACCGATGACTTGAGTAGATATGGATATATCTATTTGATGAGGCACAAGTCGGAAACTTTTGAAAAGTTCAAAGAGTTTCAGAACGAGGTTGCAAATCAGCTCGGCAAGACGATAATTTTTTTACGATCAGACCGTGGAGGTGAGTACATGAGCCAGGAGTTTGATAATCATCTGAAAGGCCGAGGTATAGTACCTCAGCTCACACCTCCGGGTACGCTGCAGAGAAACGGTGTGTCAGAACGGAGAAATCAAACCTTGTTGAACATGGTCCGTTCGATGATGAGCAAATCAGATTTACCCTTGTCATTGTGGAGATACGCTCTAGAAACTACAACTTTCACACTTAATAGAGTATCATCAAAATCCATTGACAAGACACCACATGAGATGTGGACTAGGAAGACTCCTAGTTTGTCTTTTCTAAATATTTGGGGTTGTGAAGCATTTGTCAAGCAACTCATGTTGGACAAGCTTACACCCAAATTAGATAAATGCATATTCGTGGGATATCCAAGGGAAACCTTGGGATATAACTTCTACAACCGAGAAGAGAACAAAGTGTTTGTTGCTCGGAACGAGGTTTTCCTAGAGAAAAAGTTTCTCGGTCGGGAGGCCAATGGGAGAACGGTGCGACTCGAAGAAATTAGGGAGCCACTTGGGGATAACTCGGTTGGTGATGAGATCACACAGGAGTCGATTAGAGAACATGTAGTGGAATCGGCACTGGAGCCACCGAGGTTGGAAAGATTGCACAAAATGCGCGATATATTGTTGTTGGAAAGCGACGAGCCGACCACGTATGCGGAAGAGATGGTGAGCCCAGATTCTGAGGCATGGCTAGAGGCCATGAGATCTGAGTTAAAGTCCATGGATGAGAATCAAGTCTGGGACTTGGTTGATCAGCCACCTGGCGTAGTTGCCATTGGTTGCAAATGGGTCTTTAAAAAGAAAACCAATGTGGATGGAAATGTTCAGATCCACAAAGCTCATCTTTTCACTAAAGGTTATGGACAATTTTAAGGAATTGACTACGACGAGACCTACTCGCCGATAGCGATGCTAAAGTCGGTGAGGATCATACTAGCTATAGCTGCATATTTTGATTATGAGATATGGCAGATGGATGTCAAAACGGCTTTCCTTCATGGAAATTTAAAAGAGGATATATACATGATACAACCCGAAGGTTTTGTTGATAAAACTAACGCTGGTAAAATATGCAAGCTCAAGAGATCCATTTATGGATTGAGGCAAGTAGCTCGGAGTGGGAACATTCGTTTTGATGAAGTCATCGTTGACCTTGGTTTCATCAAAAACGAAGAGGACTATTGTTTATACAAGAAGTCTAGTGGGAGCTCAGTAGTATTTTTGATCTTGTATGTGGATGACATACTGCTCATCAGAAATGATGTTTCGATGCTGAACTCAGTCAAGGAATCATTGAATGGCAAGTTTTCAATGAACGGCCTTGGAGAGGCAGTGTACATTTTAGGCATCAAGATCTATAGAGATAGATCGAGAAGGCTGCTCGGCTTAAGCCAGAGCACGTACATAGACAAAGTGTTGAAGAGGTTCAACATGAGTGAGGCCAAGAAAGGGTTCTTGCCCATCTCACATGGTATAAGGCTAAGTAAGACTCAGAGTCCTACGACTTCTGATGAGCGAAACCGGATGAGTAGGATTCCATATGCCTCGGCAATTGGATCCATCATGTATGCCATGCTAAGTACATGGCCTGATGTTGCCTATGCAATAAGCTTAACAAGCAGATACCAGGCAGACCCAGGTAAGAGTCACTGGGCAGCGGTGAAAACTATCTTGAAGTACCTGAAAAGGAATAAAGAGATGTTCCTAGTTTATGGAGGTGAGGAGGAGCTCTACGTAAAGGGTTACGCTGATGCAACTTTCCGAACCTGAACCTGGGTAAACATTGTCTCCCTTGTCTCTTGTTACCATCAATCCTAGTCTCACAGCTCGGGACCCTGATAACCCACAAGTATAGGGGATTGCAACAGTTTTCAAGGGTAGAGTATTCAACCCAAATTTATTGATTCGACACAGGGGGAGCCAAAGAATATTCTCGAGTATTCGCAGATGAGTTGTCAATTCAACACACCTCAAGGACTTAATATCTACAGCAAAGTATTCAGTAGCAAAGTAGTATGGAAGTAACGGTAACGATGGCAAAAGTAACAGTAGCAGTTTTGTAGTGATTGTAATAGTAGCAACGGAGAAGTAACTTAGTAGGATCAAGAACACATATATATTTAGGAAAACATAATAGGTTTAGATCTGAAATCATGGCACTCGGGCCCTAGTGACAAGCATTACGCATAGCAAAGTCATAGCAACATCAATCTCAGAACATAGTGGATACTAGGGATCAAACCCTAACAAAACTAACTCGATTACATGATAAATCTCATCCAACCCATCACCGTCCAGCAAGCCTATGATGGAATTACTCACGAACCTAAAAGAGCATCTTTGAATTGGTGATGAAGGATGGTTGGTGATGACGATGGCGTCGATTTCCCTCTTCGGAGCCCAAAACGGACTACAGATCTGGTCTCCCGAGGAAAACAGGAGGTGGCGGCGGCTCTGTATCGTGAAACGTGATGAACTCTTCTCTCTGATTTTCTTCTCCATGAATAGGAATATATAGGTGTGGAATTGAAGTAGGTGGAGCAACAGGGGGCCCACAAGCCTGCTAGGCGCAGCAAGGGGGTAGCCGCGCTTGGCAAGCTTGCCACCTATGGTGGCCCCTCTCTGGTTGATTCTTTTGCCAGTGCTTTTTATTAATTCCAAAAATATTCTCCGTAAATTTTCAGATCAATCCGAGAACTTTTATTTCTATACAAAAATAACACCAAGGCAATTCTGCTGAAAACATGGTCAGCCGGGTTACTTCCATTCAAATCATGAAAATTAGAGTCCAAAACAATGGCAAAAGGGTTTGGAAAAGTACATACGATGGAGACGTATCAGACCCCTACCCAAGAACCACCGTATTTGACACTAACATTGGTGCTTTCATTGAGAGTTCCACTTTGATCACTGAAGGAATCAATGGCTCGCGTCTTCATCAATGAAGAGGTCCGCAACATGGACACCTTTGTCCCCGGACAGATCTTCGCTTTCGGCAGCATTGTGCTGCACGCTGACCCGACCAGCCATCTAGGACGGGTCGGGAGCTTCGCCCTTGATCAAGAGGTCAGATTCGGGAACCTAGAGTTCTTCGTGGACTCACGGGGCGATCTAACCGGGCTCGTAGCCTCACCTGCCACGCACGAAGACTCCGAGGCTTTAACCTCGGATCCTTCTTTTGGTCATGTCCACAAGATTTTCCCCGACAATGACCTGACTCTAAGTTCGGATCCTTCCATAGTGTAGGACGTCCGGATACTTGTTCTTGCCGAACACTCCCCTAGCACGGACACAACGGAGGTCAACTCCAAAAGCTCCGAGCAGGTTGACCCGATCGAGCTCTCGATAGTAAACAAGGCCCTAGATCGGATCTCGTCGATGGAGATTACCAACGGCCCAACCCCGATCCATGCTCAGATCAACCTCAGTGCGGGTCAGGACGAATTTTTCATCCCACCCACCACCCACTTGATATCCACAGTCGAAGATTAAACCGACATGTTGGACTATGCCTCCGAGGAGGCAGAATACATGGGCCGCCACCTCCACATACGACGTCTACTTGGAGGACACTCGAGCCGGTAATGGCAAGAACACGCCCAAAAACAATGGCAACAAGTCGGGCGAAGCACCGGCAAGGAACCAGAAACCTCATAAACGGTCAAAAGGCAGAAAGGGAAGGAAAGCTATTATCAGGACCAGGATGGAGATACCCCGGAAGACCTCGGCGATCCCGATATCCCCGAACACCTGTTAGAGGATCAGGAATGGCCTGAAGGCCAGCGCAACCCTGACGATGCCGAGGACGATAATTACCCCCCTCCCCCCCTCGTCGAGGAGGAAGACATCCCGGAAGCCGATGACTTTGACATTCCCGATAACCATGAAGATCAAGACTTGTTTAGGCAAAAACTTATGGAGACAACCTGTAGCCTGAAAACAAAAGAATCGCAGCTTAAAGACGAACAAGATAACCTCAATGATCAGTGCACGAGAGTCCTCGGAGCTGAGGAAGGATACGGTACCCATCTATTAGACCAACCTAAGAGATATCCATGCAGAAGGCTGCTGCCACAATTCAACGATGTGCTCACTGATACGCCGTCTCCTAAACATACCCCATATGATAAGCCAGACTGCCCTCCTTGAGGGCGTGACAGGACGACTGACTACACCGGTTATAGGCGGCGATACCCCAAAGACGGGGAAAATGTCACATCCCTAGCTAGGTGTCATCGTATAGCATGTGTTTGCATCAAGTTTCATCTTTGCATCAATATGAAATGGGGAGAAAAAGAAACCCCAAGCTCACATTGAATCAAAATAATTCAAATTTGGTGAAATTTCAACAAATCCAAAATGCCCTTTAAAAATGTTCCGTATGTCTGATAAATTTGGACATGATTATCACAGGGACCATCTTAATTATTTGAACACCTAAAGCAATTTAAAAATAATTGATAAAGCCCCTTGAAAGTATTAAATAAAGCATTATCATTAATTTAGTTTTCAAATTATTTTGAAACTTTTCAGATAAGTCTGAAATATTCAAACTTGAATATATAAAATGTTTTGGATATTTTACAAAGTCATTTGTAACTGCAAATAAAATAAACAAATGTCAGAAATTAGAAAAGAATTGAAAAAAGAAAGGAAAGAAGCCCACCTGGGCTAACCTAAGGAAGGGGCCCGACCCACAGGGGCAGCAGCGTCTTCTTCCTCCTACTAGGAGGAGAAGCAGCTGCGTGCCGCCCCTGCAGCCGGTGGTGGCCACGATGGCCACCTCCACCCTGCCTGCCTGGCCGCCACCTCGTCGCGCTGGCGAGGGGATAGGCTCGGTCGCCGCTCAAGCTGCTTCCCCCTCGCCATTTCCCCTCTCCCTCTCCTCTGTTCCCCTCCTCGCCGGAGCAAAGCCGCCAGCGATTCGCCGTCTCCCATGCGTCCCCGACCCCGCTAAGGCGCCAGAAGCCTCTTCGATGAGGCCCCAGACCCTTTCTCCCCAGTCTCATCGCCGTTCCCCCCTCCAGCCCCATTTGTCGCTGGAGCCAAGAGGAGCTCGTCGCTAGCCATGGCGTAACCGTGGTCACAGCGGCCAAAGCTCGCTCCTGGCCACGTGCTCGTGCTCGTGGAGCTTCCAGGAGGCCGTTGCTGCCCTCAGCTCCGCCTCCCGCAGCCTGTAGCGCCACAGCTGCTCTTGCCCGAGCCGTCGCCGCCGCGCTGCTCAACGTGGCCGCTGTTCAGATGGCCCCCGAGGCCCCCTAGGTGCCCTGCTAGACGCGCTAGTGCAGGGGCCGCCTCCCGGTGCCCTCCGCGCGCCAAATGGTCAGCGGAGGCGCGATTTCGGCGAGACGGCGGTAGCCACCGGCCCCGCTCCGGTGGGCGCCGACGTGGCCGTCATTAGGGGGCTAATTCCCCTATTTAGATTAGCCTCCTACTACTGACAGTGGGCCCCAGGGTGGGTCAAACCCCTTGTTCAGCGTGGAGGTTAAGCCTGAGAGACTGACGTGCGGGCCCCGCACGTCAGGTTTGACTCTGGCCAGGTCAGCTGATCAGCTCACGTCACAGTGACGTCACGCTGACGCCATAATTCCATTTTCTAGTTTTAAAATAATTGCAAAAAATGTTTAAAACTTCAACAATTCATATAAATTAATATGTAAATTAGATGAAAATAATTTATATATGAAATTTATCAGAAAAATCCAATGAATCCAATGGTGCTATTGTCATGCATGTTAGAGCAATCTAAATAGGTGAACATTGACATTTACTAATAGGTTAGTATATGGAATTGAAATAAAGAACGATTTTGAATCTATATTCAACTTCATTTCAAATCAACATGAACACTAGTTGCATTAGCTCATCCATACATGCTATCATGCCATGATCATGCATCATATTGTTGCACTTGCGTGTGTTGATTGTTTCTTATCTGCATTGTGGTAGGCCCTACTTCTGAGGATACCCCCGAGTATCCCGACGAAGGAGAGAACCTTTCCGCTACCGAGCAAGGCAAGCAACCCCTTTGATCATTCCGATAATATCCTACTCTCTCGGTCCTGCTCTTGTTTATTGCATTAGGACAGTCGATCACATGTCAGTCATACACGGTAGATGATCCTATTCTGCTGCATAACCTGACATTGTCATAGTAAATAGCTAAACCTTGCAACCTAGCATACCTGGTAGATGCTTGTGCCATGTTGTTCTGATGTGGTGATATAATGATGAACTCAATTTGGTAAAGGTAGCGATCAGAGGCTATGTAGGAGTACATAGCGGGTTGTCTCATTGGGACCGTTCTTAGGAACCGAGTTCCGTGTTTGTGATCCAAGACTAGTTGCTACCACACATTGGGTTCCGGTAACTCGACCCCTCTCGACTTATCAGTGCTTAGTCCTTGGTCCAGGAGTTTCAAGTAGTTTCTAGAGTTTATAGAATGCTAGAGGCCATGTGTAGCGCTGACCCTAGGGGTGGGTTACGACGCGGTAGGCAGTGGCACGGTGTACCAAGGGTCACCCGAATGGTGGGCTTGGGAACCCTGCGCACATCGTTTGGGGCCGTAGAGGAAAATTCGGCCAGACTTCCGTGCGGGTTCAGTCTCAAATAGGCAATAGCCTGGACTAGAGGTCTTATGTGATTGACGGTCGTGGCCGACTCCCTCGCTAGGCATCCGCTTAAAGGTTGCCGAGGTGCATGGTTTTATGAGCACACAACGATAAGTGGCGAGAGCGTGTGTGAAGAAGTACACCCCTGCAGGGTATGAAACTATTCGAATAGACGCGTCCTCGGATATGGACTACTTGGAGAACTTTTGTTGTTCATAGATAATCAGATGGATACTCATAGAAATGTCAAGACAAGTGTGAGTACCGTGGATGGCACTCTCCCAGGAGAGGCAAGTGAATCCATGGTGGTGTATTGCTATGGAGTTAGTGGACTCGTGTGCGATATATAAAATGTAAACAAAGAGTTAAAATTGAGTAGTGTAGGTTAGCCATGAGGCAAAGCAGGCATTGCTGCATAAACTCCATCACCTCCTTGATGATACATGAGCATGATTAGAGTAGGTCTGTTCTAAAGACTTGCTGAGTATGCTTGTACTCACGTTTTCTTAATAAATGTTGCAGATGAGACCTAGGACCCATCAGGTGGGTTCTATCCAGATGTCAATGATGCCGAATAGCTGGTGTCCCAGCTATGACCTTTGCCCTGTGGCGTGCTGTAGATTGTCAGGCCATGTGCCTTTTTACCCCTTCATCTGTCTGTACTTAGACAGCTTATGCTTCCGCTTGGTTTGTATGAACATGTTTCTATGACTTGAGTGTCGGGTCATGTGACCCCTATCTGTAAGAACATATTATGCAAGGCTCATATGAGCCTCTTAAATAAAAGTCATGTTGTTGTATGGTTATGTTGTGATGCCATGGTTGTATCTATGCATATCGGGCATGTCGTGTGTACGTGTGACGTGCAACAGTATGTATGGGATCCGACACCTAGTCGTGTGCCTTTAGTAGTACTCTTTACGGGAAACTGCCCCTTTGTGCTTCCACCGAGCTATGGTAGCTTGCTACTGCTCCGGACACATTGATTGACCGGCATGTATCCTTCTTTGCTACTGTGTCTGTCCCTTCGGGGAAATTTCTCGCAGTGTAATGGAGTCCATGCAGCCTGCTACGACTCGTCTACGTTTAGTGATGGCATTCGTGTCTCATGATGTAATGGAGTCCCTATAGCTTGCTATGACTCATCTACACATGCTTGAGGCTGACACCTGCATTGCTGGGTTATGTATGCTTGTTTTCGTACGGATGTGCCTCTTGGGTTCTATGACTAGTTATGTCGGCCCGGGTTCTCTTTCGTTTGATTGCCAGCGACATGTTCACATACATGAGCCAAAAGACGCAAACGGTCCCAGCTAAGGTAAGGCTGCAGCCGTGGAACTTACCGTGCGTGAGGCCGCAAAGTGATGTGATATGTTAAAGTCTGGATTCTTATGACTTAGGATCGGGGTCCCGACAGCGTTGGTATCAGAGCCTGACTGACTGTAGGAGTACCAAACCAAACCGGTCGAAGTTGAGTCTAGAAACACTCTAGAAAAGTAGGGGAATTGATTGTGGAAGGGAACATAAGGCTCTTTTTACTCCTCTTCCCAAGTTATTCTATTCTAAGTCATTCTCATCTTTTCTACGGGGATAAGAACTAGGCTACTCATCCATTGCTTAGGATGCCGAGTTACTAACCATGGACCACTAGATAGCTTGTTTGCAAGTGAATGAAGGCACTTAAAGTATTGTTAGTGTGACAAACAGATGGAGAAGAGATTTGAGTCTAGGAAGTCGAGTGGTTATGCTTTTCCAATCTTTTGCAGTTGTCTCAAAATCCTTTTTGAGCAATTACAGTCGTTATGCTGTCCAATTTCTGCTAGAGTCTCTAATGTCTTTGAATCATTCTCTGTTTCAGATGCCCCCTCATCCTTCCCGTCAGGTGGTCCGTCTGACCAGGTGCATCGATGTACCGGGTCACACGGCCATTTTGGTTAGAGTCATGATGGAGGCTGGATACCGTTGGTACCCAGAGTACACAGTGGAGGAACAGTATCAAGATTTCAACCAGAGTTAGTATCTGTGTACCGTCAAGATTTATCCTTCATACCCTGGAGCTGCAGAGCCGCTTCACTGGACTTATGGTTTAGGTGTCAACATAGATATGGCAGTTCAGGAGGCCGCTTACACCATGCTGACTATCATAAGGTTTCACCATGGTCTGCTTTAGAACATAGAGTATTGTTATGTTCCTGCTTCTGTAGGAGGAGAGGATGGTTATCTTAGTGCAGCCTACTATGATCCTTCCCATGAGGACCCTAGGCTGTAGGTGACCACTCAGATGTTTGAGAACAGGGATCGTGATGCACCTACCCTTCGCATGGAGCTTTATGCCACCCGTGCACGTCTTTGTACAGCCCTAATGCAGTTGGCACCTGTCGTGCAGACAGGCTATGGAGATTTGGAGATGCTGACCCCATTGCGGACTCATCTGCCAGCACACGTAGACTGGCCCGATGTTGGGGGTATCACCCCTCTTCTAGGACCGCTGTTGCCGCCGACAAGTGGACCAAGGTCACATCCGTGTCCTTATGGCTCCCAGGGATCATGGGCTAGAGTGTTTCCTGATCCTCAGGTTCAGCTCCCGGGTCATGGGGGTAACCTGTATGAGGCATTCTACGGCGATGCTTGAGTACGTGGATGTTAGTTCTAGTATGGTAGTAATCGTATCGCCACAGTCCTGCGTGTCTTGTGGGATATGATGAGGTTGAGTGTTGAGTTTCGGAGGTGTAGATAGATAATGTATAGGAAGCTTGTAATGCCTCCGATGGGTTGTGTCATCTCTCCGTAGTTGTATTTCAGCTTGGCTTGTACTGAACTATGTCATGGTGTGTATGAATCATGGTGTTCATATGACAGTTGTCTTACCATGTTGATTGGTATTTACCCTGCATGCCATGTTGTCCAGTACATTCCTTATCTTATGTCTTAGAGTTGTTGTCCCCTATGATTAAGCTGTGGGTTTGTTTCTCCATGACGGTGGCAACTAGGAATAACCCCGTGCATGCGCCTTAGCAGGGCGAGGGAAGCCAGCCAATGCAAGAGGATCTGCCACATGCGCCTTCCTTGGCGAAAGTAATGCTTGAAGCCAAAAGGAACAAGAGGGAGACCAACAGGCTGTTGGAAAGAATCGAGCAGAACACAACACGTGCTCCTCGCATTGACCTCAATGATGGCGTATCACTTGGTGATTTCATCAGACTGTGCCCACCCAAGTATCATCATTCGGTCGACCCACTCGACGCGGATGACTGGCTGACTAGCATGTATTGCAAGATCCGGGCTGCCAATGTGACTGAGGCCAACAAGGTGACCTTTGCAACTTACTTTGTGGAAGGTCCCGCCAATCTGTGGTGGGAAAATTTTGAAGCCATGCGTCCCGCAGGCCCCGCACCAACTTGGGCAGAGTTCAGTGCCGCATTTCATATCCATCACATCCCGGAAGGGCTGATGGATCGTAAGAGAGAGGAATTCTGTGCCATCACCCAGGGCAGACTGTCACTGGATGCTTATATTCATGAGTTTGAAAACCTTGCTCGCTATGCTCCTGAGGAAGTTTCTACCGATGCCAAGAAGCAGGCTAGGTTCTGCAAGGGACTTAATCCTGAGCTCCGTCGATATCTGCGCCTACATGAGTGCACCACCTTCCAAGCTCTCGTCAACAAGGCTATCAATGCTGAGACTGGACAGACTGATTATGAGGCCACGAGAAAGCACAACCGTGACTTCAACCCCGCATCTGGCTCGGGCCCCATTAAACGCCGGGTCTGGGTGCCCAACGCAGCTCTGCCGCCAAAATACAATGCGAGGCCATCCTTCCAGGTGCCTCGCCTAATTCAGCCCAACCCTCCAGTCAGACCATTGGGAGGACCGCTTGCCAATGTTGCTCCCCGTGCCACCGTGGTTTGCTATAAGTGTGGAGAACCAGGACACTACTCCCGTGAGTGTCCCCAGAATAATGCTAAGCCTGCTGGACGTGGAAAGCCAGGAAAAGCCTTCTTTGCGAAGCCAGCTCCTGCTCGTGGACGAGTGAACTATGTGTCTATTGAGGAAGCCCTTGAGGATCCTGATGTTATCCTAGGTACGCTCCTTGTCAATAGTCATCCAGCATCTGTTTTATTTGATACCGGGGCATCTCATTCTTTTGTCTCAGAAAGTTATGCACAGTTGCATAACATGTCTTTTTGTGATATGCCTACTCCTTTAGTAGTGCAGACTCCGGGTTCCAAATGGCAAACTTCTAGAGTGAGCCATGATAATGAGATTCTGGTGGATAGACTAGTCTTCCTAGCATCCTTGATAGCCCTCAAGTCTTCAGACATCAATATCATTCTAGGCATGGATTGGATGAAAGCCCACTATGCCAAGATTGATACTCATTCTAGGAATGTTCAACTTACACATCCATCGGGTGAGATAGTTAATGTCTCCACTCGAACAACCAAGCACCAACTCTATTCCCTCAGTGCTATCCCTCTTCTAGAGTTAGAAGATATTCCGGTAGTCCATGACTTTCTGGATGTCTTTCCAGAAGAACTGCTAGGAATTCCTCCTGTTAGAGATGTTGAGTTTGTGATAGAGCTCATCCCAGGGACTGTCCCAATAGCTAGAAGACCCTATAAGATGGCACCCTTAGAACTAGCCGAACTTAAGATCCAACTCAATGAGGCTTTGAAGAAAGGTTTCATCCGTCCCAGTTCTTCTCCTTGGGCTTGTCCCGTCCTCTTCGCCAAAAATAAGGATGGTTCAAATCGGATGGTTGTGGATTATCGGCCAGTGAATTTGGTCACCATAAAGAACAAGTATCCGCACCCCAGGATCAATGATTTGTATGATCAACTCGCTGGATCCTTTGTCTTTTCCAAAATGGATTTGAGGCTGGGATACCATCAAATCAGAATTAGGAACGGGGACATTCCAAAAACGGCTTTTGTTACTCGTTATGGCCAATATGAGTACTCCGTCATGTCCTTCGGTTTAACCAATGCCCCAAGCACCTTCTATTGCTTGATGAATTCGATATTCATGGAGTATTTAGATAAATTCGTCGTGGTTTACCTCGACGATATACTCATCTACTTGAAGAACGAACAAGAACATGCCGAGCATCCAAGGCTGGTATTGATGTAACTTCGAGGGCACCGCTTGTACGCCAAATTCTCCAAGTGTGAATTTTGGTTGCCAGAAGTGACCTATCTGGGCCACGTGATTTCTGTTAAAGGTATTGCTGTCAATCTCGAGAGAGTTCAGGTCATCCTTGATTGGACTCCACCTGAATCGGTTAAGCAAGTTCGGAGTTTCCTTGGCTTAGCGAGCTATTGTCGCCGCTTTGTCGAGAATTTCTCCAAGGTTGCAAAACCTCTGACTGAACTCCTCAAGAAAGATAAAAGGTTCGAGTGGACTCCACAATGAGAGCACAGTTTTCAGGAGTTGAAAAGACGACTGACCTCTGCTCCCGTTCTGGTGCCACCTGTTTTCTCTAAGGACTTTGTTATCTGTTGCGACGCCTTGCGACAAGGATTAGGTTGAATTCTCATGCAAGATCGTCATGTGATTGCATACGCATCTCGACAGTAGCGTCCACATTAGGATAATTATCCAACACATGATCTTGAGCTTGCATCAGTAGTCCATGCATTGAAAACCTGGCGACATTACCTTCTGGGTAATCGTTGCGAAATTTTCACTGATCACCAAAGTCTAAAATATATATTCACCGAGACGGATTTGAATATCAGGCAAATACGGTGGGTTGAGTTGATTACAGATTACGACTTAGGGATAACTTACACCCCGGGGAAAGCCAATGTCATGGCTGATGCACTAAGTCGTAAGTCTTATTGTAACAATCTGATGTTAAAACAAGGTCAACCACTTCTCCATGAGGAATTTAAGAAGTTAAACCTTCACCTTGTTCCTCAAGGATTCCTATACAACTTGGTGGCGAAACCTACACTTATGAATCAAATTATAGAAGCCTAGAAGCATGATGCCGAGATATCTTGGATCAAGAAAAACATTAAGAAGGGTAATGTTAGATGCTTCACGGAAGATGATCGGGGTGTTGTCCTCTTTGAGAACCGTTTGGTGATCCCGAAGAAGCAACATCTACGATAGTTGATCCTTAAGGAGGTTCATGATTCTCCTCTCTCAATTCATTCGGGTAGTACCAAGATGTATCAGGACCTGCGCCAGAGGTTCTGGTGGACTAGGATGAAGAGAGAAATTGCTCAGTTCGTTGCTAACTGCAACGTTTGTCGTCGCGTGAAAGCAGAACATCAAAGGCCTACTGGCACCCTTCAACCTTTAGCTATTCCCGAATGGAAATGGGATAAGGTCGGTATGGATTTCATTACCGGATTTCCCAGGACCAAGAGAGGGAATAATGCTATCTTTTTGGTCGTCGACCGTCTTTACAAAGTGGCTCATTTTCTTCCTGTTCGGGAGAGTATAACTGCTAGCCAACTAGCAGAGTTATATGTTTCTCGAATAGTTTCTCTTCATGGTGTGCCTTTGGAGATTAACTCAGACCATGGAAGTATCTTTACTTCCCGCTTTTGGGAAAGTTTTCAAACTGCTATGGGGACTCATCTATCCTTTAGCACTGCTTTCCACCCGCAATCAAGTGGTCAAGTTGAGCGAGTCAATCAAATTCTCGAAGACATGCTCTGAGCTTGTGTTATATCTTTCGGTTTGAACTGGGAGAAGTATCTTCCATTTGCCGAATTTGCTTATAACAATAGTTATCAATCAAGCTTGGGCAAAGCCCCTTTCGAAGTTCTCTATTGACAAAGGTGTCGAACACCTCTTATCTGGTCGGAAACCGGAGAGAGGCAACTCTTTGGCCCGGATATGATCTAGGATGCAAAGGAGCAAGTTTGCATTATTCATGAAAATTTGAAAACAGCCCAATCTCGTCAAAAGAGCCAACATGATGGCGATCATAAGGCTATGACCTATGAAGTTGATGAGAAGGCTTACCTTCGGGTTACACCTCTGAAGGGTACCCATCGATTTGGTATCAAGGGCAAGTTGGCTCCTCGCTACATTGGACCTTTTCGCATTCTTGCCAAACGAGGAGAGGTTATCTACCAATTGGAACTTCCGCCGCATCTTTCCAAGGTTCATGATGTCTTCCACGTCTCGCAACTCAGGCGTTGCTTATCGGACCCAGTCCGAGAGGTAGACCACGTAGCGCTTGATCTCCAAGATAACCTTACATATCGAGAATACCCTATTCGTATTCTTGATCAAGCTGAGCGTACCACTCGGCGTCGGAACATCAAGTTTCTCAAGGTTCAGTGGTCACACCAGTCTAAAAAGGAGGCCACATGGGAAAGAGAAGATCGTCTTTGACTAGAGTACCCCACGCTCTTCCCGACGACTTCAAAATCTCGGGACGACATTCTTTTGAGTGGGGGTGAGTTATCACATCCCTAGCTAGGTGTCATAGTATAGCATGTGTTTGCATCATGTTTCATCTTTGCAACAATATGAAATGGGGATAAAAAGAAACCCCAAGCTCACATTGAATCAAAATCATTCAAACTTGGTGAAATTTCAACAAATCCAAAATGCCCTTTAAAAATGTTCCCTATGTCTGATAAATTTGGACATGATTATAACAGGGACCATCTTAATTATTTGAACACCTAAAGAAATTTAAAAATAATTGATAAAGCCCCTGGAAAGTATTAAATAAAGCATTATCATTAATTTAGTTTTCAAATTATTTTGAAACTTGTCAGATAAGTCTGAAATATTCAAACTTCAATATATAAAATATTTTGGATATTTTAGAAAGTCATTTGTAACTGCAAATAAAATAAACAAATGTTAGAAGTTAGAAAAGAATTGAAATAAAAAAAGAAAGGAAAGAAGCCCACATGGGCTAACCTAAGGAAGGGGCCCGACCCACAGGGGCAGCAGCGTCTTCTTCCTCCTGCCAGGAGGAGAAGAAGCTACGTGCCGCCTCTGCAGCCGGCGGTGGCCGCGCTGGCCTCCTCCACCCTGCCTGCCTGGCCGCCTCCTTGTCGCGCTGGCCAGGGGATAGGCTTGGCTGCTACTCCAACTGCTTCCCCCTCGCCATTTCCCCTCTCCCTCTCCTCTGTTCCCCTCCTCGCCGGAGCGAAGCCGCCGGCGATTTGCCGTCTCCTGTGCGTCCCCGACCCCGCTAAGGCGCCAGAAGCCTCTCCGGTGAGGCCCCGGACCCTTTCTCCCCAGTCTCGTCACCGTTCCCCCCCTCCAGCTCCGTTTGTCGCTGGAGCCAAGAGGAGCTCGCCGCCGGCCATGGCGTAGCCGTGGCCACAGCGGCCAAAGCTCGCTCCTGGCCACGGGCTCGTGCTCGTGGAGCTTCCAGGAGTCCGTTGCCGCCCTCAGCTCCGCCTCCCGCAGCCTGTAGCGCCGCAGCTGCTCTTGTCCGAGCCGTCGCCTCCGCGTAGCTCGACGTGGCCGCCGTTCTGGTGGCTCCCGAGCCCCCCTAGGTGCCCTGTTAGACGCGCCAGTGCACGGGCCGCCTCCCAGTGCCCTCCGCGCGCCAAATGGTCTCCAGAGGCGCGATTTCGGTGAGATGCCGCCGTGCGGATGGTCGCCGCCGGCCCCGCTCCGGTGGGCGCCAACGTGGCCGTCATTAGGGGGCTAATTCCCCTAATTAGTTTAGCCTCCTGCCACTACAGTGGGCCCCAAGGTGGGTCAAACCCCCTGGTCAGCGCGGAGGTTAAGCCTGAGACACAGACGTGCAGGCCCCGCACGTTAGGTTTGACTCTGGCCAGGTCAGCTGATCAGCTGACGTCACAGTGACGTCATGCTGATGCCATAATTCCATTTTCTAGTTTTATAATAATTCCAGAAATTGTTTAAAACTTCAAAAATTTATATAAATTAATCTGTAAATCAGATGAAAATAATTTATATATGAAAATTTATTAGAAAAATCCAATGGTGCTATTGTCATGCATGTTAGAGCAATCTAAATAGGTGAACATTGACATTTACTAATAGGTTAGTATATGGAATTGAAATAAAGAACGATTTTGAATCTATATTCAAGTTCATTTCAAATCAACATGAACACTAGTTGCATTAGCTCATCCATACATGCTATCATGCCAGGATCATGCATCATATTGTTGCACTTGCGTGTGTTGATTGTTTCTTATCTGCATTGCGGTAGGCCCTACTTCTGAGGATACCCCCGAGTATCCCGACGAAGGAGAGAACCTTTCCGCTACCCATCAAGGCAAGCAACCCCTTTGATCATTCCGATAATATCCTACTCTCGCGCTCCTGCTCATGTTTATTGCATTAGGACAGTCGATCACATGTCAGTCATACACGGTAGATGATCCTATTCTGCTGTGTAACCTGACATTGTCACAGTAAATAGCTAAACCTTGCAACCTAGCATACCTGGTAGATGCTTGTACCATGATGTGCTTAGCTTACTTTGCCTGCTATGCTTGCTATGCTTAGACTCGTGTCAGGTCTAATTCATCTGGGTGATGAACTGAGTGAAACGATGTTGTTCTGATGTGGTGATATAATGATGAACTTGATTTGGTAAAGGTAGCGATGAGAGGCTATGTAGGAGTACATAGCGGGTTGTCTCATTGGGACCGTTCTTAGGAACTGAGTTCCGTGTTTGTGATCCAAGACTAGTTGCTACCACACATTGGGTTCTGGTAACTCGACCCATCTCGACTTATTAGTCGCTTAGTCCTTGGTCCAGGAGTTGCAAGTAGTTTCTGGTGTTTATAGCATGCTGGAGGTCGTGCGTAGCGCTGACCCTAGGGGTGGGTTACGACGCGGTAGGCAGTGGCATGGTGTACCAAGGGTCACCCGAATGGTGGGCTTGGGAACCCTGCGCACATCGTTTGGGGCCGTAGTGGAAACTTCGGCCGGACTTCCATGTGGGTTTAGTCTCAAATAGGCGATAGCCTGGACTAGAGGTCTTATGTGATTGACGGTCGTGGCCGACTCCCTCGCTGGGCATCCGCTTGAAGGTTGCCGAGGTGCATGGTTTTATGAGCACAAAGTGATAAGTGGCGAGAGCGTGTGTGAAGAAGTACACACCTGCAGGGTATGAAACTATTCGAATAGCCGCGTCCTCGGATATGGACTACCTGGAGAACTTATGCTGTTCATAGATAATCAGATGGATACTCAGAAAAATATCAATTCAAGTGTGAGTACCATGGATGGCACTCTCCCAGGAGAGGGAAGTGAATCCATGGTGGTGTATTGCTATGGAGTTAGTGGACTCGTGTGCGATATCTAAAATGTAAACAAAGAGTTAAAATTGAGTAGTGTAGGTTAGCCATGAGTCAAAGCTAGCATTGCTGCATAAACTCCACCACCTCCTTGATGATACATGAGCATGATTAGACTAGGTCTGTTCTAAAGACATGTTGAGTACATTTGTACTCACGTTTGCTTAATAAATATTGCAGATGAGACCTAGGACCCATCAGGTGGGTTCTGTCTAGATGTCGATGATGCCGAATAGCTGGTGTCCCAGCTACGACCTTTGCCTTGTGGCGGGCTATAGATAGTCAGGCCATGTGCCTTTTTACCCTTTCATCTATCTATACTGAGACAGCTTATGCTTCCGCTTGGTTTGTATGAAGATGTTTGTATGACTTGAGTGTCGGGTCATGTGACCCCTATCTGTAAGAACATATTATGCAAGGCTCATCTAAGCCTCTTAAATAAAAGTCATGTTGTTGTATGGTTATGTTGTGATGCCATGGTTGTATCTATGCATATCGGGCATGTCGTGCGTACGTGTGACGTGCAACGATATGAATGGGATCCGACACCTAGTCGTGTGCCTTTAGTAGTACTCTTTCTGAGAAACTACCTCTTTGTGCTTCCACCGAGCCATGGTAGCTTGCTACTGCTCCGGACACATTGATTGACCGACATGTATCCTTCTTTGCTGCTGTGTCTGTCCCTTCGGGGAAATGTCTCACAGTGTAATGGAGTCCCTGTAGCCTGCTATGACTTGTCTATGTGCAGTGATGGCATTTATGTCTCACGATGTAATGGAGTCCCTGTAGCTTGCTATGACTCGTCTACACACGATTGAGGCCGACACCTACATTGCTGGGTTATGTATGCCTGTTTCCGTACGGATGTGCCGCTTGGGTTCTATGACTAGTTATGTTGGCCCGGATTCTCTGTCGTTTGATTGCCAGTGACATGTTCACATACATGAGCCAAAAGACGCAAATGGTCCCGGCTAAGGTAAGGCTGCAGCCGTGGAACTTACCATGCGTGAAGCCGCAAAGTGATGTGATATGTTACAGTCTGGATTCTTATGACTTAGGATCGGGGTCCCGACGGAAAAGAGCTAATAGAGCCCGATGACAGGTTCGTCCTGCAACACGACCTGGACCATAGGACAGGCCGCACAAGATCCATCTACAGATCCAAAGGGTACTCTACTGATCAATGAGATGGGTACTGGCCCTGGCTCGACCACAATGATAGAGGACCGAAATGCAACTGGGCCAGAACAGACGCCGATCACCGGCGCGACATAACTCAGGTTAAAGGCTGCACCCACCCGCTATGCTTGACGCACGAAGTGATGTAGCATCAGCTCCCGGAGGGGTTTAAACCCGTAAACATAGAGCAGTATGATGGGACAACTGACCCAACCATATGGAATGAGGATTTCCTCCTCCACATTCACATGGTATGAGGAGACGACCTCCACGCCATCAAATATCTACCCCTAAAACTTAAGGGGCCAGCTCGGCACTCGTTGAACAGCCTCCCCAAAAACTCCATAGGATGCTGGGAAGACCTGGAGGATGCATTCCGATCTAACTTCCAGGGCACCTATGTTCGGCTGCCGAACTCCTCCGATTTGAGCAACATCATCCAGAAGCCAGGAGAGTCCGCACGACAATTCTGGAATCGGTTCTTGACTAAGAAAAACCAAATTGTCGACTGCCCTGATGCCAAGGCAATAGCCTCCTTCCGCACAATATTCAGGATGAATGGCTAGCCTGCCAGCTCGGCCAGGATAAACCTCGGACAATGTCCGCCCTTACATCCCTCATGACCCGCTTTTGCGCGGGCGAGGACAACTGGCTCGCAAGATGAAGCCACAACCCTGAAGACCCCAGAACCTCCAAAGTTCGGGACGGAGACGGGAAACCAAAGCGCAACAAGAATAAGTGTCGGCACAACAATAGTGATGTCGATGACACGACTGTTAACACCGTCTTCCGCAATTCCCAACCCGAGCAGTGGAAGAAGCCTCCTAAAGGCAATCGTGACGGACCCATCCCACTAGAGAAGATCATGGAAAGGCCCTGCCAAATCCACGACACTCAAGAGAAGCCTGCCAACCACACCAACCATAACTGTTGGGTATTCAAACAGGCAGGCAAACTCACATCCGAGGACCAAGGCAAGAGCCCACGCACGAAGGTCGAGGATGAGCCTCGGGGTCCGATTGGTGGAGGACAAAAGAAGTTTCCCCAGAGGTGAAGACAGTAAATATGATATATGCCACCCATATACCCAAGAAGGAGAGGAAGTGCGCCCTTCGGGAGGTCTACGCCGTAGAGCTTGTAGCCCCGAAGTATAACCCATGGTCGGCATACCCGATCACCTTTGATCGACGCGATCATCCGACCAGTATCCGTCATGGAGGTTCGTCCGCCCTCTTCCTAGACCCCATTATAGACGGGAATCCCCTCACTAAAGTCCTCATGGATGGAGGAAGTAGCCTAAATCTGATTTATTCATATACGGTGAAAAAGTTGGGTATAGATCCGTCAAGGATCAAACCTAGCAACACTACCTTTAATGGTGTGATCCCAGGTGTCGAAGCCTGGTGCACAAGTTCCATAAGCCTGGAAGTACTATTTGGCTCACCCGATAACTTTCGAAGCGTGGACTTGATCTTCGACATTGTGCCCTTCCGATCATGCCTTGCTCGGTCATACAACGTTCGCCTGCTTTAACGTCGTCCCACACTATGCATACCTCAAGCTCAAGAGGCCTGGCCCCAAGGGGGTCATCAACATGCGTTGGCCTTGGAGGACGAATTCCAATACAATGATGATCGGCAAATGCTGCACCCGTTGTCAAGGCATGGAAGGTTAGGAAGCGAGCTCGGCTTCGGCCCAAACTCTCATAAACTTCTTCTCCCCGTAAAGAGGGACTCGCCCCTCATCGCGCAACCTCAGGATCAGCAAAGTACGTGCCAAGGAGGCACAACTTTGTGCTCAAAATTCCGTGGGCAGCGGTGGGGAAAAGGGTAAGGGTTCGGCTGAACCGAACTACTACCATCAAATGTCTTAGGACACACTATAGGTACCATCAAGGGCCTACAAAAGGCGTAAAGCTTATCCACACTTCGGCGACTTCTCAAGACCTTGTTTGCAAGATCCGTTCGCCGAACAGTACCACCCATTGAGGTGCACCACTCCTGAGGAGGCGCAAGAAGAGACAAGCGACATGACACATCGAGGACGTAAGGTCACATATCGAAGATCCCTGGTACAACCAGTCCAGTAACATTTCCTTTTTCTAAAATACCTGTAACAGTTGCTTCGGCAATTCAAGTAATAAGAGTCGTTGAGAAGAATAAAAAATCATTATACATGGTTGTCTCATTGTCCTTTTCTGGCACATATTCTATTTTCTCCCTCTTCTTGTGAAACTGTTCGGTATATTGCGACGCAATCGGCTAATAGACCGAGGTCTTGAGTTTAAAAAAATTACCTGATGCACAATTTTTACGCATTTGGCGTCTTGTAATTCGCTTTATATGCATTGGTTCCGAACTATGTCTTGGGTCAATAGTCGGGTTGGTCGGCTTGTGTTCTTGCCCCTTTACATTCCGCTAGTTCAGATACAAGGGCAAAGGGAGTACCTCTACAATTGTGTTTCTGGCTAGCATGGTCAAACACCTTAGAGGAGAAAGCTGAAAAACTGACTGTCATGGTATGCGAGAACCGGTCTGCGAACCCGAGCCTACGTATTAGACTCACGACCTCGTCAGGGGTCATCCCGTGTCATACGATGGGTTTGGTATTCATACAAACCATGTGATATCGGCTTTAGCCGCGATTCATCCAAACATCACAAGTGACCGGGGGCTAGTCACCAACCTCCCGCAATCCTTTTTGCGCTCCTACAACTAAGTGAATGCAATAAAGCACTATGGTCTAATTGACTGGTCTGCCGCACACTACCGCCTTCGGGTGCCGATAGTTCGGCTAAGGGTTATAGTGCGTACCTAGAGACACCCCCACATAGTATCTACAAGGGGTCTAAAGCCGACGACTCGTTGCTTTCGGTTTAAAACAGCCACACAGGAGTTACAAAGGAATGCAAAATATTAAGAACATGATAAACCATGCATAACAAATATACAAGCGTTCAAAAGTCTTTGGACAGATTACAACGCATTCAATCATACATGTCCTCTTTTAAACATTGCGATTCGATCGCCCGAGCACCCTCCATTTGTCACAACCCTAGAAATTGATTGTATGAGTGGCATCCGTGAGCATTCATGGCATCATGCTTAAATTCTAATGAACTTGAAATGGGGACTGTCAAGCCCTAGCACTTCCTTATTCAAACAATTTCAAATAGCTAAGTTTTCCAATGTTTCCTTTTGGTTTTAAAAACTGTTCTCTATTTCTGATAAATGTTGGCAACAACATTTCAGGGGACATTTTATTTTTGACAATAATTATAGGATTTTAAAATAATCCTTTAATGCTACTGAAATCAATTAATAAAGCACTAAAAATATCCTAGTGGCTACAAATATTCTGAAACTATTTGTGGGGACCATCAATAATAAGTATTCACCCTAGAAAATAATTCAAAATTATTGACTTTATATTTTTGCCCAAATTAATAATAACAGAAAAAGAGGAGCTTACTTGTTTTTACCTGGGCCAGGGAAGAAGCCGGCCCAGCCCAACAGGGGCGAACCGGTCTTCTTCCACCTCCGGCCAGAAGGACGTCGGGCGCGTGGTCGCCTCGCGCCGGCCACCTGCTGCCTGTGTGCCTGCCTGGGTGGAGGGATAGACTCCAGGGAGCCGTCTAGACCGAGCCGACCTCTCTCTCCCCCCAAGCTCATTCTACCCCTCTCCCTCTGCTTCCTCCCCCTTAGACCCGAGCGGAGCTCGTCGCCGCTCGCAACCACTGCGGCCACGGGCCTTCTCCAACCCCTCCAATGAGTCCAGCCGCTCCGCCTTGATGCCCTACTCCTCTCCGGCGAAGAAAAACCCGCCGGAGACGCCCTGCAGAGCCGCCTCAATTTCGTCTTCAACCTCCGGCTCCGTTGACTGCCGCCGTCGATTTGCTGCAACCAGCGCCTCCCCGGCCTCGCCACCTGTGCCAACCAAACCGCGGTGAGCTAACAATCATTCCCCCCTAAGCCCCTCGGTCATTTCCTTCCTTTGCATGGTAGGTCCACCATGGACGAAGCCAGTCGCCGCTGGCCAGGACGTTACCATGACCAGAGTTCCTATGTCTCGCATTCGAGCACGCCAGCCAGCTCCTGGAGCTTCTAGGAAGCTTCTGAGCCCATCAGGTATCCCCCTAGTGTCTTGTCGCCTCCACTTGCTCGAGGCCGAACTCCGGCCGCCACCGCAGTCGACACCGTGCTCGAACCAGCCCATCCCCGGTCGTCTTGAGGCCACCGTTAGACACGGACGAGCACCAACTCCCCTCTAGTGCCCTTAGCACTGCTAGCCACCCCTTGTAGCACCGCCCCAAGAACGCCGGCGAGCCACCGCCACGAGATTTGGTCGCCGGCGGCTAACCCCATCCTTGCTCACGTGGCCACCATTAGTGCCTAATGACGACATTAATTAACCCACTAACTAACCTCCAGCCATTGACAGTGGGCCCTGGCCCGAGTCAAACCCCGGGTCAACTCAGGATTAATCCCTGAGTCACTGACTACACGGCCCCACCTGCCAGTGACACTAGCCAATCCTAAGAGATTGACGTGTGGGCTCCACTATTCAGGTTTTACCTGGACCAGGTCAGCCAACCTGTTGACGTCATGATGACGTCAAACTGACGCAGTAGTTAATTTTATAATAAAAATATTTCGGAAATTCCAGAAATTATTATAAACTTCAAAAATTCATAGAAAATCTAACTCAAAATAATTTATATATGAAAAATGATCTGAAAAATCCAAGGAATCTGTTTATGCCATTATCATGCATGTTGGAACAAGTTAACATCACCAAGTAGGACATTTTATGATTAGGGCAACATATAAAATATCATTTGGAGTTGGAATTCAAACTTGTTTGAATTCCACTTCAATTAACTTGACTAATTATTCCTCTAGGTCAATTCAATACCTTAACTTGTCATATCATGCATCATGTTTGTTGCATTGCATTGAATGTTGTTCCTTTGTGTTTGCCGATGGTTGTTCCCCCTCGGTAGACGATGGTTCCGACGATGTGAACGTTGACACTAATGAAGAGGAGTAATATCTTCAGAACTTTGAGGCAAGCAAATCCCCATGAGCATACTGATATGAACCCACTCTCTTGCTCCTACTTTTCTTTACTGCATTAGGACAACAATGATTCAACTGTTACCTGTTCTTAGTAGTTGAACCCATTCCATGGCATGACCTGTCCTTGTCACAGTAAATAGTTGAAACCACTTAGCATGAGTAGCAACTACTTGAGCCTTGTTGTGCTTACTCATCAATGCTAGCTTACTGGGCCTGCTATGCTTAGACTCATGTCATGTCGGGATTGATTCATCTGGGTGATGAATCAGAATGGCAATGTTCATGTCCTATTGTGTGAGAGCTAAGTGTGTGAACATGATTTGGTAAAGGTAGTGATGAGAGGCCATGTAGGAGTACATGGAGGGTTGTCTCATTGGGACCATCTTTAAGAACTGAGCTCTGTGTATGTTATCCAAGACAAGATACTACCACACATTGGGCTCCGGTAACTCGACCCCTCTCGGCTTATTAATCGCCTAGACCCCTATCCAGGAGTTGCAACTAGTTTCTGGTGTTTGTAGGAAAAGTGTTGGCGACCATGCATAGCGCTGCCCGACGGGGTGGACTATGATGCGGTATAGTCACAGTGGCACGATGTACCAAGTGGCACCTGAACGGTGGGCTTGGGAACCCTACACACATCGTTTGAGGCCGTAGCGGAAACTTCGGTCGGACTTCCGTGTGGGTTCAGTCTCAAATAGGTGATAAACCTGGACTAGGGTCTTGTGTGGTTGTCGTGGGCGACACCCACGCTAGTGCTTCCGCTTGAAGGTTGCCGAGATGCATGACGTGCATATGGTGATAAGTGGCGAGAGCATGTGTGAAGAAGTATACCCCTATAGGGTGAAATAATCTGTTCAAATAGCCGCGTCCTCGGATATGGACTACTTGGATTGCTTATGTGGTTCATAGATAAGTGAAATGGATACTTCTAAAATATGCAAGATAAGTGTGAGTGCTATGGATGGCCTTCTCGTAGGGAGACAAGAGTGGACCCATAGTGCTGTATTGATTGGCGAATATGTGGACTCGTGTGCGCTATCCCACCTCAAAGAAAGCACTTGTAGTCGTAGTACAGGTTAGCCAAGAGTCAAAGCTGGCTTGCTGCAATAAACTCCACAACACCCCCTTCATTGATACTGATGCATGTGTAGTTAGTTCTGATGTAAGACTTGTTGAGTACCCTTGTACTCACGTTTGCTTAATTATGTTTTTGCAGAGGAGACGTCAGTCTCATTAGTGGTATTTTTGACATGAAGTTCGATGTTGACCGGATTAGCTTGGGAATCCCAGACAGAGGTCTGGTTCCTTTGGTAGGGTCATTGTAGCTTTTCAGGCTCCTCCGGCCACTTTTGAGATGTCTGTCGGACATGTTTAACTTCTGCTTGCTTGTTTGAATGCTCTGATGTTGGGTCTTGTGACCACTGTTTGTAACATCTTATTGTATTGGCTCTTCTGAGCCTTCTAAATAAATGTTGTAATGATGTATGGTTATGTTGTGATGCCATAGTTGTATCTATGCATATCGGGCATGTCGTGCGTACGTGTGACGTGCAATGGTATGTATGGGATTCGACACCCTAGTTCTGTGCCTTTAGTAGTACTCTTTACGGGGAACTGCCTCTTTGTGCTTCCACCGAGCCTTGGTAGCTTGCTACTGCTCCGGACACATTGATTGACCGACATGTATCCTTCTTTGCTGTTGTGTCTGTCCCTTCGGGGAAATGTCTCGTAGTGTAATGGAGTCCCTATAGCCTGCTATGACTCGTCTACGTGCAGTGATGACATTTATGTCCCACAGCGTAATGGAGTCCTTGTAGCTTGCTATGACTCATCTACACATGCTAGAGATCGACACCTGCATTGCTAGGTTACGTATGCCTGTCCCTGTACGGATGTGCCACTTGGGTTCTACGACTAGTCATGTCAGCCCGAGTTCTTTGACATTTGAATGCTAGCAACATATTCACATACGTGAGTCAAAAGACGCAAATGGTCGCGGCCCAGGTAAAGTGGCAACCGTGGAGATAACCGTGCGTGAGACCACAAAGTGATGTGATGTGTTACAGGCTGGATTCTTATGGTTTAGGATCGGGGTCCCGACACCATTACTCCGGAGAAGTATAGCTCGGGCGCCTATGCTCCTTCCTTGGAGGCGGCGGGGCGGTGTCTATCTGTTGGGGAACGTCGCATGGGAAACAAAAATATTCCTACGCACACGCAAACCTATCCATGGTGATGAGCATCTACGAGAGGGAGAGTGGATCTATGTACCTTTGTAGATCGCTAAGCGGGAAGGGTTAAGAAACGCGGTTGGTGTAGTCGAACTTCTTCACGATCCAAATCGCCGAGCGTCCCGCGATCCAATCACGAACCGTCCCGCGAACACATCATGATCCGTCCCGCGAACTCATCACGATCCGTCTCACGATCTTGATCATGATCTGTCCCGCGAACTCATCACGATCCGTTCCGTGATCACATCACGAACCGTCTCGCGATCTCGATCACGGTCCTTCCGATCTAGCGCCGAACGGACGACACCTCCGCGTTCAGCACACGTGCAGCTTGATGATGATCTCCACCGTCTCGATCCAGCGAGAGGAGGTGGAGAGGAGAGAGAGTTCACCGGCAGCGTGACGGCGCTCCGGTGATGGTGGTGGAGCAATTCCGGCAGGGCTTCGCCTAAGCGCTGCAGAAAACCGATCTAGAGGAGAAACTATGCACCGGTGTAACGGGTAGCACGTGGCCGGAAATTCTGTCCAAAAACCACCCAATCCACTAGTATATATAGTAGTAGAGGAGAGGAGAGGCAGCCAAGGCATTTGGGTCGGCCGAAATAGGAGGTGGGAAGCAATCCTACTTCACCACCAATCCTAGTTGGAGTAGGATTGCCTCCTATTGGCTGATTTTCCACTTTTTGCCTTAGGACTTTCTCTCCTGCGCCATGGGCCTTTGTGGATGTTTTCCCATACCACTAAGGGCTGGTTATTATTCTCCCACAGCCCATGGACCTCTTGGGGTCGAAATTCCCCTCCCGGAGGCCTCCCGGTACACTACCGGCACTCCCGGTACACTACCGGCACTCCCGGTACACTACCGATGAGCCCGAAACTTTTCTGGAAACCAAACTGGGACTTCCTATATATGAATCTTTACCTCCGGACCATTCTGGAGCACCTCGTGATGTCCGGGATCTCATCCGGGACTCCGAACAAACTTCGGTCACCACCATACATAACTCTACACTACCGAAACGTCACCGAACCTTAAGTGTGCAGACCCTGCGGGTTCGAGAACTATGTAGACATGACCGAGAAACCTCTACGGTCAATAACCAATGGCGGGACCTGGACGTCCACATTGGTTCCTACATATTCTACAAAGATCTTTATCGGTCGAACCTCTATGTCAAGGATTCAGTCAATCCCGTATAACGTTCCCTTTGTACTTCGGTATGTTACTTGCCCGAGATTTGATCGTCGGTATCTCCATACCTAGTTCAACCTCGTTACTGGCAAGTCTCTTTACTCGTTCCGTAATACAAGATCCCGTGACTAACACTTAGTCACATTGCTTGCAAGGCTTGTTGTGATGTTGTATTACCGAGTGGGCCCTGAGATACCTCTCCGTCACACGGAGTAACAAATCCCAGTCTCGATCCATGCCAACTCAACAGACACCATCGGAGATACTTGTAGAGCACCTTTATAGTCACCTAGTTATTTTGCGACGTTTTATACACACAAGGCACTCCTCCGATATCCGTGAGTTGCATGATCTCATGGTCATAGGAACATATACTTGACATGCAGAAAACAGTAGCAATAAACTGACACGATCATATGCTATGTTTGTAGTTTGGGTCGTATCCATCACATCATTCTCCTAATGATGTGATCCCGTTATCAAATGACATCTCATGTCCATGGCTAGGAAACCTTAACCATCCTTTGATCAACGAGCTAGTCCATTAGAGGCATACTAGGGACATGGTTTTGTCTATGTATCCACACATGCATTTAAGTCTCCGATCAATACAATTATAGCATGGATAATAAACGATTATCATGAACAAGGAAATATGATAATAACTAATTTATTATTGCCTCTAGGGCATATTTCCAACAGTCTCCCACTTGCACTAGAGTCAATAATCTAGTTCACATCACCATGTGATTCGCATTGTTATGAATCTAACACCCAATGAGTTCTGGGGCTCGAACATGCGTTGCATGTGAGAGAGGTCTTATAGTCAACGGGTCTGCGATATTCAGATCCGTGTGTACTTTGCAAATCTCTATGTCAAACCATAAACACTGCTACCACACTCCACTTGGTACTATTTCCAAATGGCTGCTCCACTATACGTATCCAGATTGCTACTACGAGTCATCCGGATTAGTGTTAAAGCTTGTATCGACGTAACTCCTTACGACAAACTCTTTATCACCTCCATAATCGAGAAACATCTTCTCAGTCTCTTAGTTACCAAGGATAATCTTGACCGCTGTCCAGTGATCCACTCCTGGTTCACTCTTGTACCCCCTGACGGACTCATGGCAAGGCACACACAGGTGCGGTACACAACATGGCATAATATAGAGCCTATGGCTAAGGCATAGGGGACGACATTCGTCCTTTCTCTTTCTTCTGCCATTGTCGAGCTTTGAGTCTCACTCAACTTTCACACCTTACAAATCAGGCGAGAACTCTTTCTCTGACTGATCCATTTTGAACTCTTTCAAAATCTTGTCAAGGTATGCACTCATTGAAAGTCTCATCGAGCATCTTGATCTATCTCCATAGATTTTGATGCTCAACAATTCGGTAGCTTCATCCAGGCCTTCCTTTGAAAATCACTTTCCAAATGACAGTTTTATGCTTTCCAGAAACTCTACATTACTTCTGATCAACAATATGTCATCCACATATACTTATGAGAAATTCTATAGTGCTCCCACTCACTTTATTGCAAATACAAGTTTCTCGTAAACTTTGTATAAACATCAAAACTTTGATCACCTCATCAAAGCATATATTCCAACTCCGAGATGCTTGCTTCAGTCCATGGAAGGATCACCGAAGCTTGCACACCTTTTAGCATCCTTAGGCCTGACAAAACCTTCTGGTTGTATCACATACAACCTTTCCTCAAGTAAACCGTTAAGGAAACGATGTTTTGACATCCATCTGCCAGATTTCATAATTGAAAACACAACAACTGCTAACATAAATCCAACAGACTTTAGCACCACTACGAGTGAGAAAGTCTCATCGTAGTCAACTCCTTGAACTTGTCACAAACATCTTTGGAACAAGTCGAGCTTTACAAATAGTGACATTCACCATCGGTGTCTATCTTCATTTTAAAGATCCATTTGTACTCAACGACCTGCCGTCCAATGAGCAAGTCTACCAAAGTCTACACTTGGTTTTCATACATGGATCCTATCTCGGATTTCATGGCCTCTAACCATTTGTCGGAATCCGGGCCCATCATCGCTTCTCCATAGCTCGTAGGTTCATCGTTGTCCAACAACATGATCTCCAAGACAGAGTTGTCGTACCACTTAGGAGCAGTACACATCCTTGTCAACCTACGAAGTTAGATAGTAACTTGATCCTAAAGCTTCATGATCATCATCATTAACTTCCTCTTCAACTAACGTAGGCTTCATAGAAACATCTTTCTGCGCTGCGCTACTCTCTGGTTGAACAAAGGTTTAAAAACCTCATCAAGTTCTATCTTCCTCCCACTCAATTCTTTCGAGAGAAACATTTCCTCGAGAAAGGATCCGTTTAAGCAACAGACACTTTGCACTAGGATCTGAGATTGAAGGTTCACCCAACTGATCTTAGGGTATTCTATGAAGATGCAATTTGTCCGCCTTGGGTTCGACCTCATTAGGTGAAAACATTTTTCACACAAGTGTCACATCCCCAAATATTAAGAAATGACAGCTTAGGTTTCTATGAAACCATAATTCACATGGTGTCATCTCAACGGATTTAGATGGTGCCCTATTTAAAGTGAATGTAGTTGTATCTAATGCATAACCCCAAAATTATAGTAGTAAAACGACAAGAGACATCATACCACGCACCATGTCCAATAGAGCATAACTATGATGTTCGGACACACCATCACACTATGGTGTTCCAGGTGGCGTTTAGTTGTGAAACAACTTTCACATTGTCTTAAGTTGTATGCCAAACTCGTGACTCAGATATTCACCTCCACGATCATATCGCAGTCATTTTTATCTTCTAGTCACGATGATCTTTAAACTTCACTCTGAATTTGCTTGAACCTTTCAAACGATTCAGACTTGTGTTTCATTAAGTAAATATACACTATATCTACTCAAATCATCAGTGAAGGTAAGAAAATAACGATATCCACTTCACGCTACAAGACTCACTAGATTGCATACATCAACATGTATCATTTCCAATGAATCACTTGCCCACTCCATCCAACAGGGTCCTTTAGTCATCTTGCCCAAGAGGCATGGTTCGCATGTCTCAACCGATCCGAAATCGAATGAGTCCAAATATCCATCAGCATGGAGTTTCTACATGCGCTTTATACCAATATGACATTTAGCGGCAGTGCCACAAGTATGTGGTACTATCATTATTAACTTTGTATCTTTTGACATCAATGTTATGAACATGTGTAATACTACGATCAAGATTTCAACAAACCATTCTCACTGGGTGCATGACCATTGAAGGTATTATTCATGTAAACACAATAACCATTATTCTCTAACTTAAATGAATAACCATATTGCAATAAACATGATCTAATCATGTTCATGCTCAACGCAAAACACCAAATAACATTTATTTAGGTTCGTCACTAATCCTGAAGGTAGAGAGAGCGTGCGATGTTGATCACATCAACCTTGGAAACACTTCCAACACATATCGTCACCTCACCCTTAGCTAGTTCTCCGTTTATTCCATAGCTTTTATTTCGAGTTACTAACATTTAGCAACCGAACCGGTATCCAATACCCAGGTGCTACTAAGAGTACTAGCAAGGTACACATTAGTAACTCGTATATCAAATATACTTCTATCAATCTTGCCAGCCTTCTTATCTACCAAGTATCTAGGGTTGTTCCGCTTCAGCGACCGCTCACCTCATAACAAAAGCACTTAGTCTCGGGTTTGAGTTCAACTTTGGGTTGCTTCACTGGAGCACCAACTGACTTGCTATCCATGAAGTTTCCCTCCTTGCTCTTGCCCTTCTCAAAACTAGTGGTTTGATTAACCATCAACACTTGACGCTCCTTCTTTATTTCTACCTTCGCGGTGTCAAACATCGCGAACAGCTCAGGGATTAACATTTCTTTCCCTGGCATTTTATAGTTCATCACCAAGTTCTAGTAGCTCAGTGACAGTGACTTGGAGAACTACATCAATCACTATCTTATCTAGAAGATCAACTCCCACTCGATTCAAGCGATTGTAGTACCCAGACAATCTGAGCACATGCTCAACGATTGAGCTATTCTCTTTCATCTTGCAGGCAAAGAATCTCGTTGGAGATCCTATATCTCGCAACTCGGGCACGAGCCTGAGATCACAATCTCAGCTCTTAGAACATCTCATATGTTTCGTGACGTTCAAAACTATCTCCTAATGATGTGATCCCGTTATCAAATGACATCTCATGTCCATGGCTAAGAAACCTTAACCATCCTTTGATCAACGAGCTAGTCCATTAGAGGCATACTAGGGACATGGTTTTGTCTATGTATCCACACATGCATTTAAGTCTCCGATCAATACAATTATAGCATGGATAATAAACGATTATCATGAACAAGGAAATATGATAATAACTAATTTATTATTGCCTCTAGGGCATATTTCCAACACTATCTTCATCGGGTCAAGCCCCAGACAGTGCACCTTGGCCTTCCCGAAGGCCATCTGAGCTCCCTTGATGCAGGAGGAACGTTGTAGTGCATCGATACGGGGCGAGGCATCGCTCAGCTTCTGCACCCGGCCGAAGTAGCTGCCCAACAGCGGCTTGTTGGGACATAGATGAAAACAAAGATCCTTCATGGTCGGCTCCACCATCCAATGCAGATCCATCAGCTACTTCAGTTACTCAACAAGGAGAGGAGAGAGCTGAGGGCTTCAAACTGGGCCCAGAATAGACGAGCTTCATCTCCTTCTCCCCGCGTAGCATAGAAATGATTCGCGTCTGTTGTGCTCTTCTGGAGGTCGGAGCAGGCGCTTGAGGAACGCGACACCTAGGTAAGAAACTCAAACTTGCTATCACCGAAGACACACTACAATAAGTACGGCTTACCATCCGTTACAACCTTCACCTGGTGGACTTGCTCCTGAAAGAACCTCCTATCCAGCCGCTCCTTTTGGAGTTCGGTTTTCATGGTGGATAGTTCATGGCCTGCTCTTTGCCTTTCTGCTCAAGGGCCTCGCAATTGTGGACGACATCCTTGAGCTCCTGTTGGATATCCTCCACCCGAGCCTCGTGCTTCTCGCTTGTGGCTCTTAAAGCTAAAAGCATGGTAGCCGCCTGTTCGGCCGCCGCCCTCTCAACCGCAGCCTCCTGCTTCGCGTTATGTAGCTCAGCCTTGAGCTTCTCCATTTCCTTCGCCGAAGATGTGTAAGCATCAAGAGTATGAATACTGCATCAACAATATGATGACAAACAAAATTCGAATACCGAGTAAGGCTTACCTTGTGCCTCGTCGAATCTCTTGTTAAGAGCATCAAGCTCGTCTTTAGAGCTTTTAATGGTTCGTCTAGCTCAGCGACACTCACAGCCACCGCTGATGATGAATCCTGTGAAAAACAAATCCCTATCAGGTTACATGGTTTCAGAACTTCCGAACTATAGTCCATACGATCCAATGTCTAGTCCTTTATTACGGGTTGTTAAGACATTCGGAACATATATAGTCATAGTTTGGATAATATTCTATGATGGATCCCCAGGAGAGTTTTTTCAAACTCACCTAGGGCTCGGGGGATGCCATGTACATAATGATAACACAAAAAATTAATAATTCACAAACAAAAGTGTTACGTGGCTCACCTGAAAGCCCGTTAGGAGACCATTGAAGGCCTCCTTCAGTCTGTTGTCGACGGAATGATTGCTCTGCAGTACTGCACCCATAAGGGTGTGGTGCTCCTCGGAGATGGAAGTGCTCGATAGATCCTCCCCCATAACCGTCCACCCATTGGTCGGTGGTGCCAGTGGTGATAGGATAACCCGATCACCAACCAGGGACTGGACCAGTGCCTCCGGAGGCGTGGCATGCTCCAGAGATGTCCTCGGAGGGGACTGAACGTCCCCTCGTCCGGTTCCCTCGGTGTCTGGGTGGGGCTCTTCCTCCCGGTCTTTTGTGGACGAGCTGTTAGCCTCGACCATGACATCGTCATCCCCACCGCTGGTGCCTGGCTTCACAGGAGTCTGTTGGGATGACACCTCCATGGCATCCTTCGTGGCGCCCGGAGGGGTGGGATGCAACATAGTCCCGCTCTAACTAGTTCGGCGGGTGGGGTCTCCCTGTCTGAAACCTGTTCGGTGGGGAGAACGCGAGGTGGATTGCAAACTCAATAAGCGCTCACATGTTAATAACCTTTCAAACTTATCATTAATGATCAGTGAAGTCTTTGGACCCTTATCTTTGAGCTGGGGGCTTGACCCTTAGGTTCCTTTGTCGAACCCTCTCGAAGTCATCAGACTCAGTATCTGAGTCTGAACTGTCGCCGGACAGAATTACCTATGTCCGACGTGCTTTCTTTGGGGCAGGAGGGGGTACCTCCTTTGTGGCGTCCAATGATGCCGCCCTCTTTCGTGTGAGGGGGGAATCACCTTGCCCTTGTCTTCAAGCTCTTCCTCCTGGTTGTAGGAAGCATGGGTTTCCCCGGACATAGTGTTCGATAGGTCCCTTGTACGCAGGCCTTCTCGGACTAGTTTCTTCTTCTTCTCCTTCTTTGCAGGTGCCTCATAAGGCGCCTCGACGAGCATCTCCGACAATAGCCTGGACCTGATGTGTTCGGGCTGAGACGCCGGACAGTCGATGCCCGTGGCCTTTCTCAGCCATCTCTACGAGAGTGATCATAAGGATGTTTGGATTTTCATTGGGAAAAATAAAGCCGATCAAACAAAACTATGTTATACCTCAGTAGGAGGCTTATCGGTGTGTAGACCCCGATCCTCCTCCTCAGCTGGCCAGTCCTTCTGCACCTTGAACAACGCCTTCCACAGCTTCTCCTGAGTAGTCCGAAAGAGATGACGAATAGTAGGTTCATCGTCAAGACGACAAGCCCACATGGGAGAACTCCGGCGCTGGTAGGGCAGGATATTGTAAGTGCATCTAGTGCCCCTTAGTGATTTTGGTGTATTGAAGACTTATGGGTTAAGGAACTAATGTGTTTGTGAGTGTACACATGCTCTATAAGTCGATGAGGAGTTTGATATATTCAGGGATTATCGACCCCTAAAAATGTATGTCTTCAACTGAAGACTTTGGTGAAGACTTTCATAATTTAGAAGTTGGTGTGACCTTGAAGATATGAACGAGGACTATGAAGCGTGAAGACTTTTGTTTTCGTAGTTTCATTTCCTTTCTTTGAGTCATAGGAAACACTGTACTGTTAAAGGGGGCCGAGGTAATACTAAGGAAAATTTACAACTGATGCTCAACTCAAAAGTCTCAACCTATCCCATCCTTCGAGTGAAGCCCTTGGAAATCTCTTGCAGTTCAGTCAAGTTCTTTAGTAACAGAGACGAAGTTTGTCTAGTCTCTGATGAAATTGGTATGACTGATGAGTTAGGATTTCGCCAGTGCAAATTGCCTACAAGTGATGAACTTGATAAGCCTGAGGACTTTCATAGTACGAAATTCCAACCGTTGTTGTGCTTAGCTCCAGCTATCCCTAATCAAGTTATCCACATAACGGTCATATAATTGGGGGCATTTATGTCTTATCCTGTCAGGTTGCACCCTGGCTATAAATAGCCACCCCCCACAACCACTAGTTGGTTAGCTGCTCCGTGAGAGAACTGACACTTGTCATTTGAGAGCAACCCATCCTCCGAGGACTTTCAGAGAAAATCATCAGTGAGGAAAAACCCAAATCCAAACCACCAAACTCAAAGTGATTGAGCATCACTAAAGATATTGTTCCTGTGTGGAACCGGCGCTTGTTACCTTTGAAGACTGTGTATCTTCCAGACGGTTAGGCGTCTAATGCATCCTGCAGTCAATTGGGGATCAGGGAGTGACCTTGGTCTAGAGCATCCAGCTATCAATTGTGGATCGACGGGTGACCAGTTTGTGAGGGTTTTGGAAGTCTACCCTGAAGACTTATTATGAGTGTTGGGCGAGGACTTTGTGACCTTAGCTCAAGGAGAATACAGTAAGGACTGTGTGTCCTCTGGTTTAAATACCAGGTCGCTCCAAGCCAGACGTACGACTATCACAACAGTTGGAACTGGGTCATCAAGCCATTGTCTTCATCATGCTACCTAGTTCTATTTCCTCAACCCTTTCATTTCCTCTTATACATGTTGATGAAATTGATCTTTACTGTCTGAAGAATTTGACTGAAGACTTTCACAATTTCCTGACCTCAAATTCTTCAAGTTACCTTGTTCCTCACCTGCTTATCCTGTATCACGCTACCTGTAATCTGTGCATGTTTTATTTCATCATGATGACTATGCTATTGCTATGTTTCGCATGCACTTGAGTACTTGTTCTGCTGCTAGTTATTCATCACATTTCAAATTCCTCAAGTTGAAATTCCTTAGTGATGAATTTGTAAAAGTCGCATATTCACCCCCTCTAGTCGATATAACACACTTTCAATTGGTATTAGAGCAAGGTACTCCCTTGTTCTGTGTGATTTTGTTTTAACCGCATGGAGTTCTAGTTATTTTGACTGTAGGTATGATCAAGGTTTCCGCGGGTTGTCCTACCTTCAATGGGTCAGACTGTCCCTACTGGAAGAACAAGATGCGCATGCATCTTGAGGCAATTGACAACGATCTCTAGTACGTTGTGGAAAATGGTGTTCCCTGTGTTACTCCCATGATCAACACTGTTGATGTGAAGAGATTCAAGAAACTCAATTCTCAAGCAAAGAATATCATCTGTGGCCATCTGATAAAAGGTCGGTATGGTAGAGTGAGTGCTTTGGAGTCTGCTAAGCTTATCTGGGATAGGTTGTCCAAAGTCAACGAAGGCGTTTCCACTCAACGTGACTCTCGTGTTGATGTTCTTCGCAAACTCTTCAACCGCTTCAAAAGACTCGACAATGAGAATGTTTAGCAAACTTTTTGATTGTCTCACTAATATCTCCAAGGAACTTCAAGCACCGGTGGCACTGACATCACCGACCATGAAGTGGTGAAGAAATTGCTGAGATCTCTTGATTCCTCATTTGATACTCTGGCTTTGATGATTCAAGAGCGTGGAGACTACAAGTCACATGATCCAGCTGATATTCTTGAGAGACTCAATACTCATGAATTCCAACAAGCTGAGAAGAGAGGCCTCTACGTGCCAAGCTATGGAAGATCTCATGTTCTGAAGGCAAAAGCAATTTCCTCATCCGAAGGCGAAGATTCTGATAGTAGCATTGGTGATCCTGAAGAACTGAGTCAGGAGCTAGCAATGCTCGTGAGGAAATTCCAGAAGTTCTCAAGGAGAGGCCGCTTTGGAAAATCTTCAAAAAGTGGCTTGATGGAACCAGGTTCCTTAGATGACTACAAGAAGAGAACTTGTCACAAATGCAAGAAATCTGGTCACTTCATCTCTGACTATCCTCTGTGGGAAAAAGAATCAAAGAAGAAGAAGTACAAGTATGACAATTCTGATGACTCGAAAAAAGAAGAAATATTCAAAGTCCTCATCTTCAAAGTCCTCAACGCACAAGAAGAATGGTTCCAAAAAGGCTCGGGATTTCATTGGCAAGGAAATGGACTCAGAAGAAGAATCTGAAGAATATGAAGAAGAGGAAGAATCTGAGGTGGTCTGAATCTGGTGTTGCTAGCCTTGCTCTCGCCACTGCTTTCGTCAGCAAGTCCATCTTCAACAATGAAGAAAATGACTACTCCAACGACTCCGACGTCAGCAATGATGTTTATGCTCCCACCTATTGCTTGATGGCTAAAGGTTCCACGGTACATAAGCATCACTCCTCCTCTGAATCAAGTGATGGTGAATCTGATGAATATGTGAAACCTAGATATGCCAAAGTTGCTAATATTGCCACTAGGCAACAAAGTGCACTTGAAAAGCTTCAGACACTCCTAGACAAAAGCGATGATCTGTTGAATGAGGAAGTGGATTGGACTCAAACTCTGTCTGACGATCTCAAAAGTCTTGAGACAAAGTATGATAACCTTCAGAGTCATCATAATGCTCTCTTAGCCGATCATGAGAAGCTTTCTTATGAAATTTCTTCAAAGAAAGCAAGATCTTGAGAAACTAAGAGTGTCTCATGAGGATCTCCAAAGGGAAAACGATTCCTTACTGGCTCAACTGATTAGTACCGCTCATGAAGAATTTGTACCACCTTGTTTGAAATGCATCAAATGTGAAAGTGCTAATTCTTCACTTGAATGTTCAAATGCATCTATTGTTGCAAATTCTTCAACTATTCCCATGGTCACAAATTTCTCATCTGAGGATACCACAAGTATCACTGACGAAAATGCAGGGATGAAGGAATTGTATGTGACAGGCATGTACAAAAGTCCCAAAGTGCATCAAACCCTTTGCGATGTCCTCAAAAAGCAGATTCTGAACAATAACCCTAGAAAAGAGGGTATTGCATTCGAGAGGAAACTCAATGCTGATGGATCCTACCGGACACCCGAGCAGTACCCCAAAACCTCATAGGTTGCTGCGGAAGGACCTCCTGTAGATCCATCCACTTTATCTGGCTTTACTTGTGAAACTTCATATTCCTCTGATGAGTAACTTGACTCGAACTACAAATTCTTCAAAAATCAGAAAGGTGAAGTATTTGCCAGATTTGTTGGAACTAACTGCAGGAATGGTTCACCTATGAAGAAAATCTGTGTTCCCAAGAGCTGCTTACAAAATCTTCAAGTGAATGTCCTCACGACACCACTCATGAAGAACGGGAACCCCAGATCAAATTCCTCATATGGACCAAAGTCTTCACATGGACCAAATTCCTCAAATGGTCAAAAACATCATTCTCATGCTAATGCATCTGTTTCACAGGGGAAAATCTAAGAGTTATGAATATGTGCATTCTTCTTCAAATCATTATGTTCATAAGTCCTTGAAGAATTTCTCTGCTTATTCATATGAGTACTCTAACCCTAGTCCCGTGAAATGAAGTGCACTAGATTGAATGCCTCCCTTCTCATATGGTGCTCGCAGAATGATGAACTCTTTACCACCCCTCCAGATGTGGGTGGTGAAGAAATTGAACTAATCTCTTATGCAGGGTCAGGTCTCTAGATGAACTTGAACATCTGATGAATTTGCTGGAGACCTGAAAAAAATGCTTGAAAGGACGCAAGCTAACCATGTAGAAATGACTTACTCATTTCTCACATCCTCACACTACTTTACTCACTATATTGTGTGATGAAATTATGCCTAATGAATTTGATGTCATATTCTTCACTCTGAAGCATATGAGTTCATAAGTTGTACTAATTCATCTACAGGATGAACGTCCAAAAGCTATTGAGTGGGTCCTCGATAGTGGATGCACAAACCACATGACTGGTGACAAGAATCTACTGATGAATTTGCCACTTGCTCCATCTCATCTGAAGCATATCACCTACGTTGACAAATGAAAAAGCAAGGTATCAGGTCTAGGTAAGGTTGCAATCTCAAAGGACCAACACATGGATAAGGTGATTCTTGTCGAATACCTCGGGTTCAACCTTATGTCTATCTCAATGCTTTATGATCTTGATATGGTTGTCGTCTTTGGAAAATATTGTTGTGTTGTCGTCATGGAATACAATTCCAAAGTCTTCGAAGGCTTTAGGAGAGGAGACTTCTATATTGTTGATTGCTCTAAAGGTCCTCAGCCTACCATGTGCCTCCTTGCAAAGTCCTCACAAGGCTGGCTATGGCATCGACGACTTGGACATGCTGGTATGCTAAACTTGCACACGCTCGTGAAGAAAAAGCACGTCATTGGCATTGAAGGTGTCAAATACCTCAAGAATCACCTCTCTAGTGCATGTGAGTCTGGGAAGATGACAAGATCCAAGCATCCCTAGAAGACAATAATGACCACGACTCGACCATTTGAATTTCTTCACATGGACCTCTTTGGCCGCACTCATTATTCCACACTAACAAATTCTTCAAGTTTGTATGGCTTTGTAATCATTGATGATTACTCTCGTTACACTTGGGTGCATATTATTCTGTACAAGTCTGAAGTGCAGGATGTCTTCAGACGATTTGCTTCAAGGGCCTCAACACACTTCGGTGTCAAGATCAAGCATATAAGGAGTGATAATGGGACTGAGTTCAAGAACACAAATCTTGATGAATATCTTGATGAACTTGGTATTACTCATGAGCTATCTACCCCATATACTCCTCAGCAAAACAATGTCGTGGAGCGCAAGAACAGGACTCTTGTTGAGATGGCTTTCACCATGCTTGATGAATACAAGACTCCTCGCCGCTTCTGGCCTGAGGCAATTGATATAGCATCCCACATCATCAACAAGGTATATATTCACAAATTCTTCAAGAAGACTTCATATGAACTCATGACTGGCAAGAAACCCAATGTAAGTTCTTCGGTGCAAAATGTTGGATCAGAGATCCTCACCATAGTTCTAAATTTGCATCGAAAGCACATGAAGGTTTTATGCTTGGTTATGGAAAGGAATCGCACACCTATAGAGTCTTCAACACCTACCACCATAAGGTTGTCGAAACTATAGATGTGCGGTTCGATGAAACTGATGGCTCACAAAAAGAGCACCTGGCTTCTGTGCTAGATGAAAAGTCTCCCGAGGAATCCATTAAGCTGAAGGCTACTGAAGATGTCATACCCACCGAGGAAGTCATTCCAACGAATGAAGATATTCATGCTGATACACCTGAATAAAATGGCGCTGAAGAAAATCCTCAGCCATGTCAACCTGCTCATCCAAGAGTTGCAAATGAAGTGCAGATTGACAAAATCATCAACGACATCAATGCACCAGGTCCCCTCACTCGCTCAAGAGCTTCACATTTGACTAACTTTTGTGGGAACTTTGATTTTGTCTCTGTCATAGAGCCCACCAAAGTTGATGAAGCATTCAAGGAGCCTGAGAGGATTCAAGCTATATGCAAGAGGAATTGCATCAATTCAAGCTCAACAACGTGTGGGAACTTGTCAAGCGGCCAGATCCTCACAAATACAACATCATAGGTACCAAGTGGATCTACCGCAACAAGCAAGATGAAAATGGCCTTGTGGTAAGAAATAACGCTCGTCTTGTAGCTCAAGGCTACACACAGGTTGAAAGAATTGACTTTGATGAAACTTTTGCAACTATTGCTAGACTTGAAGCTATTCGCATATTGCTTGCTTATGCTAACCATAATGATATCATCTTATATCAAATGGATGTGAAAAGTGCATTCCTCAATGGTAAGCTTGAGGAAGAAGTATATGTTGCTCAACCCCTAGGCTTTGAAGACCCTAAGAATCCTGACAAAGTCTTCAGACTCAACAAGGCCCTCTATGGCCTCAAGCAGCCCCCTCGGGCGTGGTATGACACTTTGAAGGAATTCCTCATGAAGAAAGTCTTCAAACTCGGTTCACTCAACCCAACTCTTTTCACTAAATCCGATGACAATGAACTATTTATATGCCAAATATACGTAGACAATATTATCTTTGGTTGTACTAACAAAAGTTACAATGATGAATTTGCATATATGATGAGTGAAGAATTTCAAATGTCTATGTTGGGAGAGTTGAAATTCTTCTTAGGTCTTCAAATTCGTCAGCAAGACAATGACATCTTCATCTCTAAAGAGAAATACCTCAAGGATGTTCTGAGGAAATTCGACATGCAAGATTGCAAAGGCGTCAAAACTCCAATGCCTTCGAAAGGCCACCTCCGCACTGATGAAAATGGTAAAGATTTTGATCAGAAGGTATATTGCTCCATGATTGGCTCTTTATTGTATCTATGTGCATCTAGGCCTGATATTATGCTGAGTGTTTGCATGTGTGCCCGATTCCAAGCAACACCGAAGGAATCACACCATAAGGCTGTGAAACATATTCTTTGATACTTAGCTCACACACCAATGCTTGGATTATGGTATCCCAAGGGCTCAAATCTTCACCTCGTCGGATACTCAAATGCTGACTATGCTGGAGATCGTGCGGATCGCAAGTCAACCTCAGGCACATGTCATTTCCTCGAACGATACTTAGTCTATTGGTCCTCAAAGAAGCAGAACTGCATGTCACTATCTACTGTTGAAGCTGAGTACATTGCCGTTGGTTCATGTTGCACTTAGTTTTTGTGGATGAAGCAAACCCTCAAGGACTATGGCATCAAGGTGAAGAATGTGCCTCTCTACTACAAAAAAGAGAGTGCTATCAAGATTGCTTACAACCCAGTTCAGCATTCCAAGACCAAACACATCCAGATTCGTAATCATTTTCTTCGAGATCATCTACTCAAGGGCGACATCTCCATCGACCACATCCCTACTGAAGAACAACTGGCCAATATCTTCACAAAGCCCTGGGATGAAAAGAGATTTTGCAAGTTGCGATGTGAGCTAAATATCTTAGATTCTTGCAATGTTCTTTGAAAAGACACACATTCTAATACTTATGCAAAATTGATGACTTAGATGTGCAACACATGAAGTAAAGTTTTTTTTTCAATCAATGAAGAATAACCCTCTAAGTGTGAAGAAATTAATGAAGAATTTAATTCTCAGAACCCGACGACAATTGTATGCGGGGTCTGAAATCATCATTCTTATACGGTGGGTCACACCACCAACCATAGTTGAAATTCTTGAAAGTTGAGTTTTTCGTCATTTTGCAAATTCTTCAATTTTTCAAATTCCTCAAGTTTGCAAATTCCTCAACTTTTCAAATTCTTCAAAACTATTAAATAGATGTTCTTCATTGACCATATATATATATATACATATATATATATGTAGATATATATACATATATATATATGAGTTTTTCAATGTCCTCAACATCATTCACTTATTGCTAATTCTTCAAGATGATTTTCATCTAAGTGAATGTGATCGGACTCGTTCCCCCTCTATGCTAAACTCAACCCAATCTGTTCAAAAATTCCTCATATGCGTTCTACTTTGAAACTCGTTCGAATTCTTCACTGTGTCCTTGGCAGCTGAAGAATTTGCGAACGGAAACTTCAAAAATTTCACTATCTAAATTTTCGGTGCTTCCCACTCAAACCGTTTTGATTCCCATGACTGGATAACAGATCCCCCACTATCTCCACTACTCAAAACGTGGGTGACACATGTCGTGTGGAGAGCAAGGGTCAGGGGCAATCTGGTTCAAAATCTTCGGGCAGATTGGTTTTCGCCTCCGCTATAAATACCCCTTCCCTTTCAGTGTGCTCGGTTACTCCTCACTCCCACTCTCTCTCGAGCTCAAACCTAGAGCCGCTGCTAAAATCATCGCCACCAGTGTGGAAGAGCTTCACTGCCTCGACCTTGCATCGCCGTACTCACATCGGTTGCAGAAATCTTCACTCCGCCACCGCTGTAGATGTCACCCTCTGCCAAGCTAGGGCATGGGAGATCTGGACAGACGAACTTCCCAGATTTCTTCTCACTGTTCGTCCTCATCTTAATCGGGGTAATTAAAAACTAATTTTACTACCCTTTTTTGATCTTCAAGTTTTCCACAATTTCCTCAAAGGTGTTTATTCTTCAAGAACCAAATTCCAAAGCACCTTACATGTTCATACCCGTGAAGTTTTTCCCTAAGTTATGATTTTCTTCATGATTCCTCAATTGTGTGGATCCTCAAAATTGGCACAACTCTGCAACCTAAGAGAAGAACACTTAGTGAAATTCCTCAAGAATCTATGGTCAAAATTCCTCAACTTGATGAAGTTTGAAAATTTCTGAGAACGCATATGACCTCTTCAAATTGCTCGCACCTATACTCTGTTCACAGGTATAAAATATCTGCTGATGAATCACTAGGTTCTCATGAACTTAACTCATTTGCAGCATTCCTTGAAGATAATTTGCACACTTCCTCAGAATCCTCAAAAGTTCAGAATCCTCACCCAAAGAAAATGGCTGATGGGAAAAAGCCTCAGAAAGGTGGAAAGAAACCTGAAGTGCAAACTGCTTTGAGATACCCGATGAACTGTATGAGGAATGTTGCACTCCAGATGAAGAAACTCATGACAAGGAAACTACAAAGCAGCGAAAGATTCACATACAGAAAATTGAGAGGAGGTGGGAATGGGAATGGAAAGAATATCACTATGCCAGTCCAAAGTACATGAAGAAATTCGTTGTTAAACCCCCATGCAACAGGCCACCCTTGGCTCCAAACCAAATTGCTAATCCCACTAGCCTCAAAACTAGTGATGACTTTCCTCAAGAATGGGAAAGAAAACAAGCCAAGCTAGCAAAGAAAGCAAAAGAGGCTGTGAAGAAATTCAATGAAGACTCTGTTGCTGTTGCCACTGTCGGAGCCTCTACTAGTGCTCCGAAGAAAACGATTGTGAAGAAGTCTGTTGTGAAGTCAAAGCCCTCAATTTCAAAATCCTCACAGCAGATTCCTCAAGCAAAGTCTTGAAAGGCCTCTGCAACGCCTTCTATGGCTGCACAATCTTCAGTGGCTGCCTCAAAATCCTCAACAACAGTGCACCTTGCAACATGTTAGAGGACCGAGGGCTTCTCAATTGTTTCAAGGGTTTCTGCAAGTTCCTCTACCCAAGCACAATCCTCAACTAGTCCTTCACTGATGAAGATGAAAGCTACGGCTGGGCGAGGCATTCGACCAAGTCCTCAACCAACGAAGGTGGTGTTCAAAATACCATCAGATTCTTTAGATGAAGCTGATGATGAGGAACTGGCCGCAATCATCAGAAACAAGCAAGAAGGAGTGGCTCAACCAAAGGGCATTCAGATTCCTCTGTGGTTGGATCCAAAAATGGTGTTGAACTTCATTAATATCTGGCACAAGGATCCCAACACCCCAATTCATGATTTGATGCTGCCTCCTGATCCAGATCATGTCCTCACGGCCTTCATCGCTGAAGAAAAGTGGAAATATGAGAAGACCAGATAGACAAAAAAAGCTCAGTACAAGAAAGAGCACTTATTGAAGAACAATGTTCTGAAGCTTTCTCATGAGGAACTGGTGAAGATGCAGTCTGAGATCAAAGACCTAAGTGAATACTTCAACAAATACTATGCTGATTGGCAAGGTGCCGAAGTTCGTTTTGTCAATGTGGCTGATAAAGCCATCAAGGACCACAATAAAAGGGTTGCACCTCGATCGCAACCTCAAATTCCTCGGGCTGAAGAATTTGCTCAACCTTCTGAAGAAACTACTCCCACAGGTGAATAAATTCAGATTGCTGAAGAACCTGCCAGGGCAACCTCCACTATTGTGCCTGAAGAAATTACCAGGACAGCTGAAAATTTTGCTATGACTGATGAAATTGAGACCAGAAAGGCAATTGCATTAGTCGTGCCTGAAGAAAATGCTCCTCCTTCACCCTCTGCAGAAACTGCAAAATCCTCAATGGTGAAGAAGAGCAACCTTCCTTCTGCATCAGAAGAGAGGAAAACTAAGGCTATGGAGACAAAGGCATTAAAGAGAAAGGCATCAACGACATATTCCTTAGCAGTGAAGGAATTGAAGACACTGCCAAGTTCTTCAACTGAGCCGTTTGTTGCAACTCCTATCAGCTCCGTGCCGGCCTATCAAATAGTACCATTTGGTGTTGACTATGTCTTCCCAAATGATGATCAAGAGGAAAAGGATCAGTCTGCTGCTACCTCAGAGAAGATTGATGAAGAAATTGAAGTGGAAGAAAATGCTTCAACTCCACTAGTATCATCGCCCCAACCTCAGTTTACTGCTGAAGAGGCTAGCGTTGAAGAAAAGAAAGAGGATGTGGACATTGGAAACACAACACCTCTGATCAATGATGAATATTGGGAAGCCACACACCCAAATTCACTAATGACCACTCCTCTGTCACTAATTCCCCAGTCTCCAGCCCAGACAGAAGAAATTCAAACAGGATCTAATGACTTGGTTGCAACCGTAATTGAAGATATTGCAGCTGCATCAGCTAAGAAAATTGTTGCTCCAACTACCACTGAGGAACCTGCAAAGAAAATTCCTCACTCTGAACAAATTCCGAAAATTCCTACAGAAATTGTGGGCCGCTTTAAAGCAAACCTTCAGCCGAAGCCTAGGATGCCATTCAAAGGCTCAAAGTGCCCCAAATTCATCAAGACAAATTTCTTCAATGAGCACATTTTGTTCACTGGGCCAAATCCATATGACTCTGCAAGAGCCAATCGCACCAGATTCTGGACAACCACACAGATGAATTACTATGCATCAGTGCTGTTTAACAAGAAGAAAGTCTTTGAGCATCATCAAATTCCTCATGCGGATATGGAAACTATTCCATCCTTCACACCGGTGCTCATAGTTCTTGAGGATGCGGGAATTCTTCCGTTCCTTATGGATATCTGTGATTGGAATGAAGAGTTGATTCTTCAATTTTATGCCACCTTGCACATCACAGGTGATGCTTCTGACATCAACTCATGGGTCTTGGACTGGATGACTGGATCTACTCACTACACTGCACCAACAACAGAATTCTTCGATTAGTCCCAGTTCCAATTCCTTCAGAAGGATCATGATGCCTCTTTGATGAACCTGCTCTGCCCAACCACATGATGCAAGTGCTGATGAAGCCTCTGGCTCATGGAAAACCTCCAAGAACTACCTTCCTTGTGAAGGATTTGCTCTATGTGCCCACGACAGTCTATCGCATACTTACCAACCTCAGTCCTCAGAAGGGCCAAACTCTTAAGAAGAAGAAGTGGAGGGAGTCATGAAGAACATGCTATTCAACATCATTCATGGGATTCCCATCAACTACCACGCTTTATTCATGAGGACTTTGGCCAATGCAGCTTTACCCCTATTTGAACTGAAGCCTTATGCTCCCTGGATCATGAAATTCATCCGATCAAGGTCTTCAATTCCCTTCAAGGCTGACTTCTAGAATCACTTCGGCTTTCCGCCTCCTATTGAAGTCCTCAAGCACAAAATTGCTTCAGTTGAAGGAAGAGGCAAAAATGTCATTGATGAAGGTACTCGTCCATTTGATGGTCATTTTCGCGAAGCTGCATCTTATTCCACCAATGATGACACTACTACCCAAGACTCCACTGCAAAAGCCTCAGTGCAAAAGCCTTAAGAGTCTGCTCCTCGAGTGATGACAGATCGTGAGCTCCTCATAAGTCTTCATCAGAAGGTTGATCACAACCACAAATGGGTCCAGCGACAGTTTGGTGCTCTTCTTCGAGACATGACTGTCACACACAACACTGCGAGGAAGAACCAATACTACCTCCATGAATTCTTCAATTGCACTTGGGACATTCTGTCTCACCTCAAGACTCCTGAAGAATTGAAGGAGATGAATCTTGAGCAAAACCTTGACTAGGCTCGTCCTCCTGAGAAGAAATTCAAGAAAGTTCAAGTTCCTTAGCTGGTTACAAGCTCATATTCTTCATCACGCGAGAGAGATGAAGCTGAGGACATTGACGACACAGCGGCGGGACTTTTATCAACAAACGACCCCGAAAACACTCGCGCTCCTTCATCATCCTCAAGATGAAATTCTTCAAGGGGTGTTAGTCCTCAGTTTTCATCCCTTTTGGTCTTCGATGACAAAGGGGAGAAAATTTGAGTTAATCTTCAAGTGGGTCTCTATAAATGGTCTGTTTTTTGTTTAAGTGACCACTCTTGCTCTTCTGAAGGTTTTGTTCGTTGAGTTGTACACTTAAGTCCGATGGTGGTCTGACTCTTTTGAACTGTTTTCCGCATGCTTATTTTCTCAAGTACCTTAATGCATGCATGCTGAATTTCGTAAGACACAAGTTTCATCATGCATTTCAAATTCTTCATATCATATGTTAAATGGGTGTATGAATTACAAGATATAGGGGGAGTTCTCCATGTTTTTAAGCTGCCATGTGCATTTGTAGTCCAAAGCAAACTCCTAAAATATGCACATCTTTAGGGGGAGTTCTTCTATATCTTGCAATCAAATTCCTCAAACTTAGTACTTACACTTCATATGTTTATCCCTGTTGAAAACTTAACCTATTTGTCACCAATCACCAAAAAGGGGGAGATTGTAAGTGCATCTAGTGCCCCTTAGTGATTTTGGTGTATTGAAGACTTATAGGTTAAGGAACTAATGTGTTTGTGAGTGTACACAAGCTCTATAAGTCGATAAGGTGTTTGATATATTCGGAAATTATCGACCCATAAAAAAGTATGTCTTCAATTGATGACTTTGTTGAAAAATTTGGTGAAGAATTTGGTGAAGACTTTGGTATTCCTTGAAGACTTTAAAAATGAAGAAGTTGGTGGGACCTTGAAGATATGAACAAGGACTATGAAGCATGAAGACTTTTGTTTTCGTAGTTTCATTTCCCTTCTTTGAGTCATAAGAAACACCGTACTATTAAAGGGGCCGAGGTAATACTAAGGAAAATTTCCAATTGATGCTCAACTCAAAAGCCTCAACCTATCCAATCCTTCGAGTGAAGCCCTTGGAAATCTCTTGCAGTTCAGTCAAGTTCTTCAGTGATAGAGATGAAGTTCTTCTGATCTCTCATGAAATTATTCTGACTGAGGAGTTAGGATTTCGACAGTGCGAATTTCCTACAAGTGAGGAACATGATAAGCCCGAGGACTTTCATAGTTCGAAATTCTAACTGTTGTTGTCCTTAGCGCCAGCTGTCCCCAATCATCTTATCCACATAACAGTCATATCATTGGGGGCATTTATGTCTTATCATGTCAGGTTGCACCCTGGCTATAAATATCCACCCCCACAACCACTTGTCATTTGAGAGCAACCCATCCTCCGAGGACTTTGAGAGAAAATCATCAGTGAGGTAAAACCCAAATCCAAACCAGCAAACCCAAAGTGATTGAGCATCACTGAAGAGATTGTTCCTGTGTGGAACCGACGCTTGTTACCTTTGAAGACTGTGTATCTTCCAGACAGTTAGGCATCATGGTCTAGTGCATCCTGCAGTCAATTGGGGATCACGGAGTGACCTTGGTATAGAGCATCCAGTAGTTAATTGTGGGTCGCGGTGACCAGTTTGTCAGGGTTTTGGAAGTCTACCCTGAAGACTTAGCATGAGTGTTGGGAGAGGACTTTGTGACCTTAGCTCAAGGATAATAATGTAAGGACTGTGTGTCCTCTGGTTTAAATACCCGGCTGCTCCAAACCAGACGTATGACTGACACAACAGTTGGAATTGGGTCATCAAATCATTTTTTTCATCGAGCTACCTAGTTCTATTTCCTCAACCCTTTCATTTCCTCATATACCCGTTGATGAAATTGATCTTTTTTGTCTGAAGAATTTGACTGAAGACTTTCACAATTTCCTCAGCTCAAATTGTTCAAGTTACCTTGTTCCTCACATGCTTATCCTGTATCATGCTACCTGTAATCTGTGCATGTGTTATTTCATCATGATGACTGTGCTATTGCTATATTTCTCATGCACTTGAGTACTTATTCCGCTGCTAGTTATTCATCACATTTCAAATTCCTCAAGTTGAAATTCCTCAAGGATGAATTTGTAAAAATCGCCTATTCACCCCCTCCAGTTGATATAATGCACTTTCGGATACACCGTCGAAACATAATTTGGACCACATTGGCCAGCGCGATGTCGTTTTTGATCATGGAGGCGATGCGTTTCTGCATATTGTCCACCTCCTTATCCGATCCCCAATCTAGGCCCTTTCGGAGCCATGAAGTCAATCTGACGGGGGGACCGGATCTGAATTCAGCCGGAGCAGCTTGTCCTTCCTCCCTTGGCTCAGTGATGTAGAACGACTCTTTTTGCCATAGTTTGATGGTGTCGATCAAGGTGCCGGATGGCCATCTGATACTGGAGAGTATGCCGATGACAGCCCCGTAGCAATCTGCGTGTTTGCCTGTTACACACTTCGTCTTGATGTTAAATATCGGGAGACAAAATCCGAAGTGTGGCTCGACTCGCAAGAAGGCCTCGCAGACGATGATGAAGGCCGATATCTGCATGGAGTTCGGTGGGAGGTCATGTAAGTCGAAGTCGTAGAAGAACATTAACCCCCTGACAAAGGGATGAAGCGGGAAGCTCAGCCCCCAAATGAAGTGAGGGATGAAGACCACCCTCTTGCTGGGCTTGGGGGTGGGGATCACATGGCCCTCCTCCAGCGTCTGGTGGCCGATGTTGGCGGGGAGGTAGCCGACGGCCTTGAGGTCCCGGATGTCCCACTCGGTGACCGTGGAAGCCTCCCACTTTCCATTGGAGCTGAAACCCGCCATGGATTAGCTCGTAGGAGGTGAGGTGGAAAACCTAGATCTGTGCCGTGGAAGCTCAGAAGGATGGGGAAGCAGAGGATGCGAATGGGGATCCTGGTTAAGCCTTAGGGTTTGTTTCCCCTTTTATGAGGCTTATCACTGTTTGGCCTCCCCTTGCTGCACCATGTTTCCTTCGCTTCCTGAGACGTGTGTGCCATTGCACGCACATGATTAAACATATCCCATGTAAAACGGGGCATGATCTGTGCATTGATGGATCGTGCTGATGGAAATGGCCTCGAATCGTGAATCGAGTTTTTGCAACTGGTTTGGCGGTTGTGGTGGGCCGTGAACTTTCGTTAGAAAGGTCGTCAGGGGATGTTGCTTTACTCCTTGATGTTTGGCCTTCAGGGACGACTTCTTCACAGTGTTCAGATGGGCCTCTAATAGGAAATTACATGTCATCACAGGCCGAACTAAACTCGGAGGGAGGAACTCGCCTCGCAAGCCAAAGACTTTGATTACACGAAGCGACTGAATCAGAGACCCTTAGCATTGGAGGCACATTCGGGGGCTACTGAGGAAGTCCTGGATTAAGGGGTCCTCGGGAGTCCGACCTGTTTCTTATGGACTGGATTGTATGGGCCGCTTGTCGAGCATTGCATCAATCGAAGGCCCTATCTCCATGAAGGAAGCTTCGGGAATCATGGCCTGTCCTCCATGTTTGATGTAGCGAATAGGTATGTTTATCCCTTTGACGTGTAACCAACCATGTGTAAACCCTAGGTATCCTTGGCGTCTATATAAGCCTGAGGGTTTTAGGTTGGAGACAGAGGACAACTCATCTAGGGTTTAGCTATTTGATCTCAAGGTAGATCGACTCTGTAACTTATACATCATCAATATAATCAAGCGGGACATAGGGTATTACCTCCATAGGAGGGCCGAACCTGGGAAAACATCGTCTCCCTTGTCTCCTGGTACCATCGATCCTATTCTCACAGCTCGGGACCCCCTACCCGAGATCCGTCGGTTTTGACACCGACACCTTTATAGCATTGGGTGAGAGTGTTTGATTGTTTGTATAGGTGCATCTATTGGTGATTTGCTTGTTCCTCCTACTGGATTGATACCTTGGTTCTCAACAACTGAGGGAAATACTTATGTGCTTTTCTGCATCACCCTTTTCTCTTCAAGGGAAAACCAATGCAAACTCAAGAAGTAGCAAGAAGGATTTCTGGCGCCATTGTCGGGGAGGATACACATCAAGCCTACCAAGTACCCATCACAAACTCATCTCTTGCATTTACATTATTTTCCATTTGCCTCTCATTTTTCTCTCCCCCACTTCTAAAATGATTTTCAGAAAAACCAAAAAGATTTTCCTTTTTATTCGCCCTTCTTCCGTTCTCCTTTACGTTTGCTTGTGTGCTAGATTGCTTGCTTTGTCACGATGTCTGAGAATACCAAATTGTGTGACTTCTCCAATACTAATAATAATGATTTTATTAGTACTCCGATTTCTCCCGTCACAAGTGCGGAATCTTATGCAATTAATGCCGCTTTGCTCAATCTTGTTATGAAAGAACAATTTTCTGGCCTTCCTAGTGAAGATGTCGCATCCCATCTAAATACTATCATTTTGTTATGTGACATGCAAAAAAGGAAATATTTGGATAATGATATTGTTAAATTGAATCTATTTTCGTTCTCACTACGAGATCGTGCTAACACTTGGTTTTCATCTTTGCTTAAAAATAGTATTGATTCTTGGAATAAGTATAAAGATGCTTTTATTTCCATGTACTTTCTGCCCGCTAAGATCATCTCCCTTAGGAATGATGTAATGAATTTTAAGAAACTTGATCATGAGCATGTTGCACAATCTTGGGAGAGGATGAAATTAATGATTAGAAATTGCCCCGTGCATGGTTTGAGTTTATGGATGATTATACAATTTTTTTATGCAGGATTGAATTTTGCATCTACGGATATTCTAGATTCCACAGCGGTTGGTACTTTTATGGAAATCACATTAGGAGAAGCTACTAAACTCCTAGATGACATTATGGCAAATTACTCTCAATGGCATACCGAAAGATCTCCTACTAGTAAAAAAGTGCATGCTATTGAAGAAATAAATACTTTGAATGAAAGGATGGATGAATTATTGAAATTGTTTGCTAGTAAGAGTGCTAATATTGATCCTAATGATATGCCTTTGTATTCTTTGATTGGGAATAATAATGAATTATGGATGTGAATTTTGTTGGTAGGAACAATTTTGGTAATAACGCGTACAGAGGTAATTTCAACCCTAGGCCGTTTCCTAGTAATTCCTTTGATAGTTATGGTAATTCCTACAACAATTCTTATGTAAATTATATTAAGATGCCCTCTGATCTTGAGAACAATATTAAAAAATTTATTAGTTCGCAAAAGGTTTTCAATGCTTCTATTGAAGAAAAATTGCTCAAGATTGATGATTTGGCTAGGAACGTTGATAGAATTTGCTTGATATTGATTCTATGATAATTAGATCTACTCCACATAAGCATGATATTAATGAGTCTTCAAAAGCTATGAGAATTTCTATTGATGAGTGTAAGGAAAGAACCGCTAGAAGACGTGCTAAGCGTGAATGGATTGAAAATATGTGTTCTCGTGATAATAATGATTAAGATCTTAAAGTGGTTGATGTGACTCCTATGGAATCAATGTTTTCTAATTCAAATCTTGATAAATATGGTACTGGAGATAAGTCATCCCAATGATTCGGAGTTGATAGATCTCAGTGCTAAAATTGATAAAAGTGGGATTGAAGAGATCAAAACTTTAAATAGCAATGAACCCACTATTTGGATTTCAAGGGCTTCTATTATGGTAGAAGTTCTTTGATTGATTGTATTTCCTTGTTGCAATCCATATTGAATTCTCCACATGCTTATAATCAAAATAAGGCTTTTACTAAACATATCATTAATGCGATGATTAAATCTTTTGAAGAAAAACTTGAGTTGGAAGTTTCTATCCCTAGAAAGCTTCATGGTGAGTGGGAGCCTACTATTAAGATTAAAATTTAAGATTATGAGTGCCATGCTTTGTGTGATTTGGGATCTAGACTTTCCATGATTTTGAAAACTTTATATGATGTGCTAGGTTTCCATGAACTTCATGATTGCTCTTTGAATTTGCATCTAGCGGATTACACAATTATGAAACCTATGGGAAGGATTAATGATGTTATGATGAAGCAAATAGGAATAATGTGCCTGTAGATTTCATTGTTCTTGATATAGATTGAAATCCTACATGTTCTATTATTCTTGGTAGACCTTTCCTTAGAACTATTGGTGCAATTATTGACATGAAAGAAGGAAACATTAGATTCCAATTTCCGTTAAGGAAAGGCATGGAACTCTTTACTAGAAATAAAATAAGATTGGCTTATGAATCTATTATGAGAGCTACTTTTGGATTGCATACCAAAGATGACAATACCTATATCTATTGCATTATGCCTAGCTAGGGGCGCTAAACAATAGCGCTTGTTGGGAGACAACCCAATTTTATTTGCATGTTATGTTTTTGCTTCTGTTTTTGAATGTTTCACACATTATTACCTCTGTACTAATTATGTTTTGGTGTTTTAATAAGTGTTTGAGCCAAGTAAGACCTTTGCAATGGTCTATGGTGATTGTTGATTTGATCTTGCTGAAAAACAAAAACTTTTGCGCCCAGTCCAGAAATTTTATAAATTTATCAGTGTCGAATGAGTCTGAAACGTGTACACAAAATTGATATACAAATTTCCCAGGTTTTCCTAATGTTTCAGAATTTTTGGAGGTACATTAGTATACGAAGTTTCTAGATTGCTACACACTGTTCTGTTTTTGATAGATTCTGTTTTCTTTGTGTTGTTTACCTATTTTGATGTATCTATGGGTCATATCAGGGGTTATGAACCATGACGAAGTTGGAATACAGTAGATATTATAACAATATAAATAAATAATGATTTCACAAAAGTACCTAAAGTGGTGATTTATTTTCTTATACTAACGAATCTCACGAGTTTTTTGTTGAGTTTTGTGTTGTGAAGTTTTCATGTTTTGGGTAAAGATTTGATGGACTACGGAACAAGGAGTGGCAATAGACTAAGCTTGGGGATGACCAAGGCACCCCAAGGAATCAAGGATGCCAAAAATCCTAAGCTTGGGGATGCCCCGGAAGGCATCCGCTCTTTCGTCTTCAATCCATCGGTAAATTTACTTGAGGCTATATTTTTATTCACCACATGATATGTGTTTTTCTTGGAGCGTCTTGTATGATATGAGTATTTGCTTTTTAATTTGACACAATCAAACTTGATGAACATATCTTTTGGGAGAGACACACATGAATCGTGAATTTATTAGAATACTCTGTATGCTTCACTTATATCTTTTGAGCCAGGCAATTTTGCTGTAGTGCTTCACTTATATCTTTTGAGCTATGCAATTTTGCTCTAGTGCTTCACTTATATATTTTTAGAACACGGTGGTGTTTTGTTTTATAGAAATAATTGAACTCTCGTACTCACTTATATTATTTTGAGAGTTTTTAAACAAAATGGTAATTGGTTTAGGTTATGAATTTAGTCCTAATATAATAGGCATCCAAGAGGGATATAATAAAAACTTTCATATAAAGTGCATTGCATATTATGAAAAGTTTATTCCTTGCATAAAATTTGATTCCTTTCATATAAAGTGCATTGAATATTATGAGAAGTTTGATTCCTTGAATATTATGAGAAGTTTTGAGATATAAATATGGTGATATTAGAGTCATGTTAGGAAGTAATTTTGGATTGTTAGAAATACTTCTGTAAAGGTTTGTGATTCTCGTAGCATGCACGTATGGTGAACCGTTATGTAAGGAAGTCGGAGCATGAATTGTTTATTGATTGTCAACCTTTGTGAGAGGGTCCGGAGCGCGCGATGGTTTACTCCTAACAACCTCTACCCTAGGAGCATGCATCTAATACTTTGCTTCGATGAATAATAGACTTTTGCAATAAGTATGTGAGTTCTTTACGACTAATGTGAGTCCATGGATTATACGCACTCTTACCCTTCCACTTTTGCTAGCCTCTCTAGTACCGTGCAACTTCGCTGGTGCATTAAACCCACCATATATCCTTCCTCAAAACAGCCACCATACCTTCCTATTATGGCATTTCCATAGCCATTCCGAGATATATTGCCATGCAACTTCCATCGTTCCGTTTATTATGACATGCACCATCATTTTCATATTGCTTTGCATGATCGTAAGATAGCTAGCATATTGTTTTCATGGCTTGTCCTTTTTTGATGTCATTTTCTATGCTAGATCATTCCACATACCGGTACACCACGGGAGGTATTCATATAGAATCATATTTGTTCTAGATATCGAGTTGTAATTCTTGAGTTGTAAGTAAATAAAAGTGTGATCACCATCATTATTAGAGCATTTCCCATGTGAGGAAAGGATGATGCAAGCTATGATTCCCTCACAAGTTGGGATGAGACTCCGGACTTTTATGAAAAAATAAAGAGGCCAGTGAAGCTCAAATAAAAATAAAAGAGGCCATTGATGCCCACCAAAATAAAAAAAAGAGACAAAAGAGAGAAGGGACAATGCTACTATCTTTTTTCCACACATGTGCTTCAAAGTAGCACCATGATCTTCATGATAGAGAGTCACCTATTTTGTCACTTTCATATACTAGTGGGAATTTTTAATTATATAACTTGGCTTGTATATTCCAATGATGGGCTTTCTCATATTGCCCTAGGTCTTCATGAGCAAGCAAGTTGGATGCATATCCACTTAGTTTCTTTTTGAGCTTTCATACACTTATAGCTCTTGTGCATCCGTTGCATGGCAATCCCTACTCACTCACATTGATATCTATTAATCGGCATCTCCATAGCCCGTTGATATGCCTAGTTGATGTGATACTATCTTCTCCTTTTTCTTCATAACCGCCACCATATTCTATTCCACCTATAGTGCTATATCCATGGCTCACGCTCATGTGCTGCGTGAGAGTTGAAAAGGTTTGAGAACATAAAAGGTGTGAAACAATTGCTTGACTTGTCATTGGGATTGTGCATGATATAAATACTTTGTGTGGGGAAGATGGAACATAGCCAGACTATATGATTTTGTAGGGATAACTTTCTTTTGCCATTATATTTTGAAGAGACACAATTGCTTTGTTAGTATGATTCAAATATTATTGTTTTTATGTCAACATTAAGCTTTTGTTTTGAGTCTTATGGATCTGAAAATTCATGCCACAATAAAGGATATTACATGGATATATATGTTAGGTAGCATTCCACATCAAAAATTCTGTTTTTATCATTTACCTACTCCAGGACGAGCAGGAATTAAGCTTGGGGATGCTGATACATCTCCAACTTATCTGTAATTTTTGATTGTTCCATGCTATTATATTTTCTGTTTTGGATGTTTTATATGCATTAATATGCTATTTTATATTATTTTTGGGACTAATCTATTAACCTAGAGCCTAGTGCCAGTTTCTATTTTTTCCTTATTTTTGAGTATTGTAGATAAGGAATATTAAACGGAGTCCAAACGGAATAAAATCTTCATGATGATTTTTCTTGGACCAGAAGACATCTACCATGCTTGGAGAGGAAGGCAGGAGACCTGCCAGGAGGTCACAAGCCACCCTAACATGACCAAGAGGGGCGCCCCTGGCTTGTGGCCCCATTGCAGGTCCTCCAACCCTAATCTTCAGCCTATAAATTCCCAATTATTCCCCCAATACCTAAGAGAGAAAAGATAATACTTTTACGCCACCAGAAGCGTCCATTCCCAAGAGATCGAATCTTGGAGCCTTTTCCGGTAAACTGCCAGAGGGGGATTCGATCACGGAGGGCATCTACATCAACTCCATTGCCCCTCCAATGATGCGTGAGCAGTCCACCACAGACCTAAAGGTCCATAGCTAGTAGCTAGATGGCTTCTTCTCTCTCTTTGCACTTCAATACCATGTTCTCCATGATCTTCATGGGGATCTATCCGAGATAATACTCTTTTATGGTGTGTTTGTCGAGATCCGATGAATTGTGGGTTTATGATCAGCTTATCTATGAATATTATTTGGTTCTTCTCTGAATTCTTATATGCATGATTTCATATCTTTACAAGTCTCTTCGAGTTATTGGTTTGGTTTGGCCAACTAGATTGGTAATTCTTGCAATGGGAGAAGTGCTTAGTTTTGGGTTCAATCTTGCGGTGTCCTCACCCAGTGACAAAGTAGGGGTAGCGAGGGACGCATTGTATTGTTGCCATAAAGGGTAAAAAAGATGGGGGTTTCATCATATTTCTTGAGTTTATCCCTCTACATCATGTCATCTTACTTAATGTGTTACTTTGTTCTTCATGAACTTAATACTCTAGATGCAGGCAGGAGTCGGTTGATGTGTGGAGTCATACTAGTAGATGCATAATCGTTTCGGTCTACTTTACACAGACATGGTGCCTATATGCATAAACATTGCCCTGTATATCATCATAACTATGAACTTTTCTATAAATTGCTCGATAGTAATTTGTTCACCCACCATGTTATTTTCCTTCAAGAGAGAAGCCTCTAGTGAAACTTATGGACCCCGGTGAGGGAGTCCTGGATTAGGGGGTCCTTGGATAGCCGACCTGTTGTTTATGGGCCGGACTGTGTGGCCTGCAAAGGGAGCATCAGACGATCAAACACAACCTACGCCAGATGGAAGTTTCGAGAAGACATAACGTATTATCCAAGTTATTAGCCGTAGTTAAGCATGTTTATCTCTTCGGCATGTAACCGACCATTTGTAACTCCAGAGCACCCTCGGCGTCTATATAAGCCGGAGGGGGGGGGTATAGGAGGACAACTCATCTAGGGTTATCTATTTGATCTCGACGTATATCAACTCTGTAACCCCTCACATTATCAATACAACCAAGAAGGACATAGGGTATTGCCTCCATAGGAGGGCCCGAACGAGGGTAAATCCGTGTCCCCTTCATGTCCTATTACCATCGATTCTAGTCTCACAGTTCGGGACCCCCTACCCGAGATCCACCGGTTTGATACCGACATTGGTTCTTTCACTGAGAGTTCCTCTGTTAGCGTCGAAGGAATCGATGGCTCGCCTCATCACAAGTAGAGAGATCTGCATTGAGGGGACTCTCGCCCCCGAACAGAGTCTCACCGGCAATGACATCTTGTCACATGCCAGCCCGATCAGCCGTCATGGCCAGACCGGAAGATCGCCCCCCAATCAGAGCATCAAGTTAGGAACCCTAGAGTTCGTGGTTGATTCACGGGGAACACTCGTTCTAATGGAACCCTCAACCTTCATACAAAAACCTATAAGTCTGGATGCTTCGACGCCCAAGATATATGGTCCCATGGTGGAACGGAACACATATTCGCTTTGGCGTAACTCTGGAACCATCATGCCACTCAATGAATCCACTCGTATCAGCGACATGCACCCTGCCATCGCCTCGTTCTTAAAAGAGTTGTTCGATCGGATCGAAGCTATGCGTATATCAGATGACCAGGTTCCGATCTATGACCGGCTCAGGATCAGACCCGATGACAGGGAGATTCATGTCCCTCTGGTCACCCACCTTGTCACAACCGTCGACCATCCGGCCGCGGATTCTGCTCGACAGCCGGAATTGAAATCCGTCTATACTTTAGTCCTCGATCACCAAGACTCTATTGGTGAACTAGAGGCGGGGAATCATTCTAAAGCTGGACCGTCACCGGTCCGGAATCCTTCGCATGATTTGGAAACTGTAGTTCTGAACACTCGTAACGGCATGGAATCGACTTTTTTCCCACCAACCGCCCAAGACGACCATCCAAGTATCGCACCAAAGCTCGTGTCTTCGGAATTTCGGGATATCAAGCAACTACAAGGAGAATTAGTCCACCACTTTTGGGCCAAACTCCTACTCTCTAGGAGCAGAGTAAAAGGTCTTAGTGACCAAGATATAACGGCAATTTTCATTCGCAATTGCAATGATGAGGGGAATCTTAATGCCCTGGCCCGCCGATGCATAAGTGACTTTTCGGAGTTATACAAATTGGTACAAAAATACGGTGCCATGGAGAGCGTCTGGCAATACGAATAGTTGTTCTCGGAACCAATTTTCCCCAAACACCCTAGAGGAGCTTGGAAAAATAGGATACCTCCAAATCAGCTAGCCAGGTACGAACCCTTCAAAAAAAGAAACAAGCCCTTTTCACGGTCTGGCACTATCCTCGACGGACTATTGGATAAACCTTGCTCCATACATTTTGTGTTGTTAAACACGAACCCAACTCACAGCCTTAGAGCTTGCTGGGTCATCAGGCAAGTCGCAAAAAACGGCAAGGCCATCCTCGAAACACCTTCGTCGAGTAGGCGCTCTCCTTTGCCTCCTGGATGCAATGCCGAAGTCCTGACGGTCTATGAGACCTCCCCCTCGAGGAATAGGCGTAAAAGAGCTATTAGGGAGCTCAAGCAAGTCTACCATGTGGTAGCCACTAGCCCATGGGCAGACATACCGATTACTTTTGGAGACACTGACCAACCGCCCATTCTCCCCGGTCACTCATTGGCCACACTAGTCTTGAACCCCATCATTGATGGATACATGCTACATAAAGTGCTAATGGATGGCGGCAGTGGTCTTAAACTTATATAGGAGGCCACCCTGGAAAAAATGCAGTTCGATCGATCCCGCATAGAACAAGGCAACACAACCTTCTAGGGAATTATCTCAAGGAAAGAGGCACGTTGTTCTGGATGTATCATCCTGGACATGGTGTTCGGCACGCGCGAAAACTTCCGATCCGAAGAACTTCTCTTCCACATCATCCACTTCCCAAGTGGCTATCACGCCCTATTGGGATGTGACGCCTTTACAAAGTTCCAAGCCATACCCCAATACGGGTACATGAAACTCGAAATGCCAGGACCAAACGGAGTGATCACGATCGCCCATGATCCGAACATAGCCCTTTGGGCCAAAAACAAAACGGCGGCGCTTGCCCTCGAGCCATTAGCGGAAACTTTCGCCGCCAAAGAGTTGACCCCCTTACAGTAGATAGTTAATAAGGACGATGTGATCCTTAGCAAAAGGCCCAAGTCGACGTCCTTTGAAACCATAGAGGAAATCATTAAATTTCAGGCACATCCAATGGACCCTAATAAGATAGCGTCCCTCGGAGCCCAGATCGATCCCCTCGTGGACGAAGCACTGCGGAATTTCCTTCGTGTGAGAGCCTGGCTTAATAGGAATGATAAACTACTCATATCAACAAGGAATTCCTTCTTTTCCGGAAGCCCACTCGAAAAGAAGTCCAAAGTTAAGTGTGCTTGGCTTGGAGCGATTCTAGGATGGGTGACTGACTGGGAAGTTGGTCCCGGGTGCACACGAGTGTGGACAAAGTGCGCAGAAAAGACTAGTGTTGGTCTATGGAGCCAGTCTAGATCCCGCCAGGCATAACGGGGTGTTACAATTGGTATTAGAGCCGACCCTTGTGGTTACACGGGCATGCACGGGTCAGGTGCACGGGCATGTGGCGCATGGCGTGTGTGGCCCGTCGTGGCACATGTGCCCGACTGGACGCGCATACGTGTGCCAAAAGGGAACGTTCCGGATGGGCCGACGACGACGTTGGTTCCTTTGAGTGGGGGTGTATGTGAGAGACTGGCTTAATAGGAATGATAGACTACTCATATCAACAAGGAATTCCTTCTTTTTCGGAAGCCCACTCGAAAAGAACTCCAAAGTTAAGCGTGCTTGGCTTGGAGCAATTCTAGCATGGGTGGCCGACCGGGAAGTTGGTCCCGGGTGCACACGAGTGAGGACAAAGTGCGCAGGAAAGACTAGAGTTGGTCTATGGGGCTAGTCTAGATCCCACCAGGCGTAACGGGGTGTTACACTTCATGAGAATTGGGACATTTTCGACTGGCATCCTTCTGATATGCCTGGAATCCCATATCGGCTTGCCGAACATAGCTTAAACATCATCCCAGGCTTCAAGCCCGTGAAACAGACTCTGCGCCGCTTCTTCGAGCTTAAGTGGAAATCCATGGGTGAATAATTAGCTAAACTGCTCGACGCCGGAATTATTCGGGATATTAAACACCCTGAATGGCTAGCAAACCTGGTGATTGTACCTAAGAAAGACAAGTCCTGGTGGTTGTGTGCCGACTTGAAAGACCGTAACAAGGCCTGCCCCAAGGACCCTTTCCCCTTACCATGCATAGACTAGATCATTGATGCCATAGCTGGACAAGATTTGTTGTGTTTCCTCGATGCTTACTCCGGATACCATCAAATTAAAATGAAGGAATCCGATCAAGCGGCTAGTGCATTCATAACCCCCTACGGGCCATTCTGCTTCAACACGATACCTTTCGGGCAAAAAAACGCCCGGATACCATCAAATTAAAATGAAGGAATCCGATCAAGCGGATAGTGCATTCATAACCCCCTAAGGGCCATTCTGCTTCAACACGATGCCTTTCGGGCTAAAAGGCATTGGGGCCACATACCAACGCATGATCCAAACCTGTCTCGTGACACAAGTCGGTAAGACTGTCGAGGCATACGTGGATGATTTGGTAATCAAAAACAAACACGTCGTCCGGTTGATCGACGACTTATGGCAAACCTTTGCTAGTCTACATGAATATGATATACGGCTCAATCCGGAAAAATGTGTATTCAGCGTTCCCTCTAGTAAGCTGCTTGGATTCATCGTCTCTCATAGATGAATACAGGCAAATCCAGCTAAAATCCATGCTCTATCAAAACTTGCAATCCCCACAGAGCTGAAGCATGTCCAGAGGCTAGCTAGGTGCGTAGCGGCGTTAAGCCGCTTTATCTCCCGCCTCAGAGAAAAGGCTTTGCCGCTCTATAAGTTGTTGAAGCGGACCAACAACTTCGAATGGACCGATGAGGCAGTGGCTACATTAGAAGAAATCAAAACACTACTGGCAACCAATCTCGTACTCACGGCACCAGGCATCGGTGAGCCCATGTTATTATACATATCGGCCACCAACAAAGTCGTCAGCGCAGTGCTCGTTGTTGAACGAGATGAGGAGGGACATAAATTCTGGACTCCGAAACCGGTATATTATGTGTCAGAAGTGCTAACGCAGTGCAAGTCCAGATACCCACATTACCAAAAAATAGCCTATACAATATTCATGGCATCGAGGAAACTCAGACGCTACTTCCAGGAGTGTGCGGTAACAGTGGCATCAGAGGTCCCCCTGAATAACATAATCAACAACAAGGACGACATCGGTCACATAGCCAAATAGGCCATTGAGCTGCTTCCCTTTGAAATAACCTACAAGCCATGTTGTGCCATTAAATCTCAGGTAGTGGCGGACTTCCTGGCTGAATGGACAGAGGCTGAGCTCCCCAAGGAATACAGTGCATACTCCCATTGGACAATGTATTTTGATGGATCCAGGACCTTGGCCAGACTGGGGGCTGGAGTTATCCTCACATCCCCCACCGGCGATAACGTTCAATACGTGTTGCACATCATGTATACTGACTCCAACAATACAGCCGAATATGAAGCTCTCCTTCATGGTCTTCGGATGGCGGTATCAATGGGCATATGCCGGCTAGAGGTATGGGGATACTCAAACTTGGCCATATCCCAAATTAACGGCGAGTTTGACGCCAAGAATCCAAAGATAGCAGCATATAGAAACGTTGTCCTCAAGATATCTGCTCGGTTCGAGGGGTTGGAATTCCACCAAGTCGCTCGCAACAACAACCAAGCCGCCAACATACTTGTTGGAAATATGCCCTAGAGGCAATAATAAATTGGTTATTATCATATTTCTTTGTTCATGATAATCGTTAGGAGAATGATGGGATGGACAAGACCCAAACTATAAATGTAGCATATGATCGTGTTAGTTTATTGCTACAGTTTTCTGCATGTCAAGTATATGTTCCTACGACCATGGGATCATGCAACTCACAGACACCGGAGGAGTGCCTTGTGTGTATAAAACGTCACAAGTAACTGGGTGACTATAAAGGTGCTCTATAGGTATCTCCAAGGGTGTCTATTGGGTTGGCATGGATCAACATTGGGATTTGTTCCTCCGTGTGACGAAGAGGTATCTCAGGGCCCACTCGGTAATACAACATCACAATAAGCCTTGCAAGCAATGTGACTAAGTGTTAGCCACGTGATCTTGTATTATGGAATGAGTAAAGAGACTCTCCAGTAACGAGGTTGAACTACGTATGGAGATACCGACGATCGAATCCCGGGAAAGTAACATAGCGAAGAACAAAGGGAACATCATACGGGATTAACTGAATCCTTGACATAGAGGTTCGACCGATAAAGATCCTCGTAGAATATGTAGTAATCAATTTGGGCATCCACGTCCCGCTATTGGTTATTAACCGTAGAAGTGTCTCGGTCATGTCTACATAGTTCTCGAACCCATAGGGTCTACACACTTAAGGTTTGGGGATGTTTCGATAGTATAGAGTTATGCATGATGGTGACCGGAGGTTGTTCAGAGTCCCGAATGAGATCCCGAACGTCACGAGGAGCGCCGGAATGGTCCGGAGGTAAAGATTGATATATAGGAAGTCCTAGTTTGGTCATCGGAAAAGTTTTAGGAGGGTACCGGGGGACCATCGGGAGGGGTATTTTGCCCCAAGAGGGTACATGGGCTATGGGAGGATGCATACCAGCCCTTAGTGGGCTGGCCAAAGTCCCACATAGGGGCCATGCAGCTGGGAAGGAAATCCAAAGTGGAAAAGGTGGGAAAAAGGCTAATATAAGGAAGGAGTCCTAAACTGACCAGGAGTGGAGGAGTAGGAATCCTCCCTCCACTTCGGCCGAAGCCAAGAGGGCTTGCCCTTGCGGCCAAGCCTCCTCCTCTCCTCCTCCTATATATACTAGAGGTTTTAGAGTTTTTGCACATAGATTTTCAGCCACGCGCTATCCTCGCCTCTAGTCCGTAGTTTCTCCTCTAGATCAGTTTCAACAGTGCTTAGGCGAAGCCCTGCCGGAATTACTCCACCACCATAGCCGCAACGCCGTCGCGCTGCCGTAGAACTCATCTAGCTCTCAGGTCCCTCTTGCTGGATCAAGAACGCGGAGATCTTCATCAAGCCGTACGTGTGCTGAACGCGGAGGTGCCGTTCGTTCGGTGCTAGATCGGGACGGATCGCGATTGGATCGCGAGACGCTCGACAATTTGGATCGCGAAGACGTTCGACTACATCAACCGCGTTTCTTAATGCTTCTCGCTTAGCGATCTACCAGGGTACGTAGATCCAGTCTCCCATGCAACGTTCCCCAACAGTGGCATCATGAGCTAGGTCTATGTGTCGATGAGATCTCAAGTAGAACACAAAGAGTTTGTGGGCATTGATGCTTAGATTGCTTCCTCCCTTCGTCGTGTTTTGGTTCAGCAGTATTGTGGGATGAAGCAGCCCGGACCAACCTTACTCGTACGCTTACGAGAGACCGGTCCCATCGACTGACGTGTAACTTTGTTGCACAAAGATGGCTGGCGGGTGTCTATTTCTCCTACTTTAGTTGGATCGGATTCGACAAAGGCGGTCTTTGAGAAGGTTGAAAAGCAATTTATGTATCACCGTTGTGGTTTTGCGTAGGTGAGAATTGTTCTTGGTAGATACCCGTAGCAGCCACATAAAACTTGCAACAACAATTAGAGGACGTCTAACTTGTTTTTGCAGGGTATGTTGTGATATGATATGGCCAATTACATGATGAGATATATGTGATGTATGAGATGATCAAGTTTTGTATAGAATATCACGACTTGCATGTCCATGAGTACGGCAACCGGCAGGAGCCATAGAGTTGTCTTTAATTATTGTATGATCTGCGTGTCAATCAGTAAGCGCTATGTAATGCTTTACTTTATCGCTAAACGATAGCAATAGTAGTAGAAGCATGATGGACGCGACAACCCCGATGGAAACACGTTGATGGAGATGAAGATGATGGCGATCATGGTGTCATGCCGGTAACAATGGAGATCATGTTGGTGCTTTATAGATGGAGATCAAAAGCCCAAGTTCATGGCCATATCATGTCACTTATGATTTGCATGTGATGTTAATACTTTTATGCACCTTGTTTTTCTTAGGACGACGGTAGCATTATAAGGTGATCCCTCACTAAAATTTCAAGATCAATTGTGTTCTCCCCGTGTGTCCACCGTTGCGAAAGTTCATCGTGTCGAGACACCACGTGATGATCGGGTGTGATAGACTCTATGTTCACATACAACGGGTGCAAGCCAGTGTTGCACATGCAGAACACTCAGGTTAAACTTGACGAGCCTAAAATGTATAGACATGGCCTCGGAACACAAGAGACCGAAAGGTCGAAGATGAGTCATATAGTAGATATGATCAACATGATGATGTTCTCCGTTGAAACCACCTCAACTCATGTTATGATTGGACTTGAGTTGGTGAATTTGGATCATGTATCACTCGAATGACCGGAGGGATGTCAATTTGAGTTGGAGTTCTTAAGTAATATGATTAATTGAACTCATTATCATGAACATAGTCAGTAGTGTTTATGCAAATTATGTCGTAGATTACTAGGTCACGCTATAGCTCCCTTGAATTTTTATATGTTCCTAGAGAAATAGTGTTGAAAGATGATGGTAGCAATATTGCGGTCTAGGTCCGTGATCTGAGGATTGTCCTCATTGCTGCATAGAAGGCTTATGTCCTTAATGCACCACTCAGTGCGCCACCCCCTCTAGCATCGTCTGTAGATGTTGTGATCATCTGACAGGCATGTTCTGATGACTACTTGATAGTTTGGTGCGTCATGCATTATGGCTTAGAATTGAGGCTCCAAAATGTTTTGAACGTCACGGAACATATGAGATGTTCTAAGAGCAGAAATTGCGATCTCAGGCTCGTGCCCGTGTTCTGAGATATGAGATCTCCAACAAGATTCTTTGCCTGCAAGATGAAGGAGAATAGCTCAATCGTTGAGCATGTGCTTAGATTGTCTGGGTGCTACAATCGCTTGAATGAGTGGGAGTTGATCTTCCAGATAAGAAAGTGATTGATATAGTTTTCCAAGTCACTGTCACTAAGCTAGTAGAGCTTCGTGATGAACTATAAAATGCCACAGATGGAAATAATGATCCCTGAGCTATTCGCGATGTTTGACACCGCGAAGGTAGAAATCAAGAAGGAGCATTAAGTGTTCATGGTTAGTGAAACCACTAGTTTCGAGAAGGGCAAGGGCTAAGAGAGAAACTTCATGGATGGCAAGACAGTTTCTGCTCCAGTGAAGTAACCCAAGGTTGAACCCAAAACCAAGACTAAGTGCTTCTATTATGAGGAGAGAGGTTGATGAAGCGGAACAACCCTAGATACTTGGTAGATAAGAAGGCTGACAACGTCAACAAAAGTATATTTGATAGACGTGTTATTGATGTGTACCTTGCTAGTACTCCTAGTAGCACCTGGGTATTGGCTACCAGTTCGGTTGCTAAATGTTAGTAACTCGAAATAAAAGCTACAGAATAAAGGGAGACTAGCTAAGTCTGAGGTGACGATGTGTTGGCAATGTTTCCAAGGTTGATGTGATCAACATCGCACGCTCTCTCTACCTTCGACGATGTGTTGGAAATGTTATTTGGTGTTTGCATTGAGCATGAATGTGATTAGATCGTGTTTATTGCAATATGGTTATTCATTTAAGTTGGAGAATAATGGTTATTCTATTTACATGAATAATACCTTCAATGGTCATGCACCCAATAAGAATGGTTTGTTGAAATCACGATCGTAGTAATACACATGTTCATAACATTGATGCCAAAAGATGCAAAGTTAATAATGATAGTACCACATATTTGTGGCACTACCGCTAAAGGTCATAATGGTGTAAAGCGCATGAAGAAACTCCATGTTGATGGATCTTTGGACTCACTCAACTTCAAATCAGTTGAGACATGTGTACCATGGCAAGATGACCGAGACCCCGTTTTCCGGTTTGATGGAGCGGGCAAGTGACTTATTGGAAATGATACATGTTGATGTATGCAATCCAATGAGTGCTGTAACGTGCGGCCGATATCGTTATTTTCTTACCTTCACTGATAATTTGAGTAGATATAGTGTATATTTACTTAATGAAACACAAGTTTGAATCGTTTGAAAAGTTCAAGCAAAATGAGAGTGAAGTTTGAGATCATCGTGACAAGAAGGTAATATGTCTACGATATGATCGTGGTGGTGAATATCTAAGTTACGAGTTTGATATACAACTTAAGACAAAGTGGAAGCTGTTTCACAACTCACGCCACCTGGAACATCATAGTGTGATGGCTTGTCCGAACGTCGTAGTCGTGCTCTATTGGATATGGTGCGAACTATGATGTCTCTTATCGTTTTGCCACTATAATTTTGGGGTTATGCATTGGAGACAACCACATTCACTTTAAATAGGGCACCATCTCAATCCGCTGAGATGACACCATATGGTTTGATAGAAACCTAAGCTATAATTTCTTAATGTTTGGGGCTGCAACGCTTATGTGAAAAAGGTTTTCACCTAATGAGCTCGAACCCAAAGCGAACAAATGCATCTTCATGGAATACCCTAAGAATAGTTGGGTATACCTTCTCTCTCAGATCCGAGTGCAAAGTGTTTGTTGCTATAAACGGGTCCTTTCTCGAGAAAGAGTTTCTCTCAAAAGAATTGAGTGGGAGGAAGATGAATCTTTATGAGTTTGTTGAACCTTTGTTTCAACCAGAGAGTAGCGCAGGGCAGAAAGATATTTATGTGGAACCTACGTCAGTTGAAGAGGAAGTAAATGATGATGATCATGAAGCTTTGGATCAAGTTACTATCGAACCTCATAGGTTGACAGGGACGCGTACTGCTCCTGAGTAGTACGACAACCCTATCTCGGAGGTCATGTTGTTGGACAACGATGAACCTACGAGCTAGGGAGAACCGATGATGGGCCCGGATTCCGACAAATGGTTAGAGGCCATGAAATCCGAGAAAGGATCTATGTATGAAAACTAAGTATAGAATTTGGTAGACTTGCTCGTTGGACGGCAGGTCGTTGAGTCCAAATGGACCTTTAAGATGAAGACAGACGCTGATGGTGAATGTCACCATTTATAAAGCTCGACTTGTCGCAAAGAAGCTTCCGCCAAGTTCAAGGAGTTGACTACGATGAGACTTTCTCACTCGTAGTGATGCTAAAGTCTGTTGGAATTATGTTAGCAGTTGCTGCGGTTTTCAATTATGTAATCTGGCAGATGGATGTCAAAACATCATTTCCTTCCTCGAGGAAAGGTTGTATGAGATACAACCAGAAGGTTTTGTCAGTCCTAAGGATGCTAAAAGGTGTGCAAGCTTCAGTGATCCTTCTATGGACTGAAGTAAACATCTTGGAGTTGGAATATAAGCTTTGATGAGGTGATCAAAGTTTTTGAGTCTATACAAAGTTTCTGAGAAACTTGTATTTACAATAAAGTGAGTGGGAGCACTATAGAGTTTCTGATAAGCATATGTGGATGAAATATTGTTGATCGAAAATGATGTAGAATTTCTGGAAAGCACAAAGGGTTGTATGAAAAGAGTTTTTAAAAGGAAGACCTGGATAAAGCTACTTAATTGTTGGGCATCGAGATCTGTAGAGATGGATCAAGACGTCTGATAAGACTTTCAATGAGTACATACCTTGACAAGCTTTGGAAAGAGTTCAAAATGGATCAGTTAAATAAAGAGTTCTTTCCTGATTTGTAAGGTGTGAAGTTGAGTGAGACTCAAAGCTCAACCACGTTAGAAGAACGAGAAAGGACAAACATCATTCCCTATGTCTTAGCCATAGGCTCTATATAATATGCCATGCTGTGTACCGCACCTATGTGTGCCTTGGCATGAGTCTGTCAAGGGGTACAAGAGTGATCCAGGAGTGGTTCATTGGTCAGCGGTCAAGATTATCCTTAGTAACTAAAGGACTAAGGAAATGTTTCTCGATTATGGAGGTGATGAAGAGTTCGTCGTAAAGAGTTACGTCGATGCAAGCTTTAACACTGATTCAGATGGCTCTTAGTAGCAATCCGGATACGTATAGTGGAGCAGCCATTTGGAATAGTTCCAAGTGGAGTGTGGTAGCAGTATTTACAGTATGACATAGATATTTGCAAAGTACACATGGATCTGAATGTCGCAGATCCATTGACTAAAAGACCTCTCTCACATGCAAAGCATGATCGAGCCCCAAAACTCATTGGGTGTTAGATTCATAACAATGCGGATCACATGGTGATGTGAACTAGATTATTAACTCTAGTGCAAGTGGGAGACTGTTGGAAATATTCCCTAGAGGCAATAATAAATTGGTTATTATCATATTTATTTGTTCATGATAATCGTTTATTATCCATGCTATAATTGTATTGATCGGAAACACATTGCATGTGTGGATATATAGACAACACTTTGTCCCTGGTGTGCCTGTAGTAGACTAGCTCGTTGATCAAAGATGGTCAAGGTTTCCTAGCCACTGAAATGATATGTCATTTGATAACGGTATCACATCATTAGGAGAAGGATGGGATGGACAAGACCCAAACTATAAATGTAGCTTATGATCGTGTCAGTTTATTGCTACAGTTTTCTGCATGTCAAGTATATGTTCCTACGACCATGAGATCATGCAACTCACGGACACTGGAGGAGTGCCTTGTGTGTATCAAATGTCACAATGTAACTGGGTGACTATACAGGTGCTCTACAGGTATATCCAAGGGTGTCTGTTGGGTTTGCATGGATCAACACTAGAATTTGTCACTCCGTGTGACGGGGAGGTATCTCAAGGCCCACTTGGTAATACAACATCACAATAAGCCTTGAAAGAAATATGACTAAGTGTTAGCCACGGGATCTTGTATTATGGAACGAGTAACGAGACTTTTCGGTAACGAGGTTGAACTAGGTATGGAGATACCGACTATTGAATCTCGGGCAAGTAACACACCGAAGAACAAAGGGAACATCATACGGGTTAACTGAATCCTTGACATAGAGGTTCGACCGATAAAGATCTTCATAGAATATGTAGGAATCAATATGGGCGTCCAAGTCCCGCTATTGATTATTGACCGTAGAGGTGTCTCGGTCATGACTACATAGTTCTCGAACCCGTAGGGTTTGCGCACTTAAGGTTTGGTGATGTTTCAGTAGTATAGAGTTACGCATGGTGCTGACCGAAGGTTGTTCGGAGTCCCGGATGAGATCCTGAATGTCACGAGGAGCTCCGGAATGGTCCGGAGGTAAAGATCGATATATAGGAAGTCCTGTTTTGGTCATCGGAAAAGTTCCGGGCTCATCGGTAGTGTACCGGGATTGCCGGGAGGGTACCGGGGGACCATCGGGAGGGGTATTTCGACCCAAGAGGCTACATGGGCTGTGGGAGGATGAATACCAGCCCTTATTGGGATGGACGAAGTCCCACATATGGCCCATGCGGCTAGGAAAGAAATCCAAATTGGAAAAGGTGGAAAAAAAGGCTAATATAAGGAAGGAGTCCTAAACCGACTAGGAGTGGAGGAGTAGGACTCCTCCCTCCACTTCGGCCGAAGCCAAGAGGGCTTGCCCTATCGGCCAAGACTCCTCCTCTCCTCCTCCTATATATACTAGAGGTTTTAGGGGTTTTGCACATAGATTTTCTGCCGCGTGCTACCCTCTCCTCTATTTCGTAGTTTCTCCTCTAGATCGGTTTCAATAGTGCTTGGGCAAAGCCCTACTGGAATTACTCCACCACCATCGCCGCAACGCCGTCGTGCTACCGGAGAACTCATCAACCTATCCTCTCCCTCTTGCTGGATCAAGAAGGCGGAGATCGTCATCAAGCTGTACGTGTGCTGAACGCGGAGGTGTCGTCCGTTCTGTGCAAGATCGGGACAGATTGTTAATGGATCGCGAGACGCTCGGCGATCTGGATCGCGAAGACGTTCGACTACATCAACCGCGTTTCTTAACGCTTCCCGCTTAGCGATCTACAAGGGTACGTAGATCCACTCTCCCTCTCATAGATGCTCATCACCATGGATAGATCTTGCGAGTGCGTAGGAATTTTTTTGTTTCCCATGCAACGTTCCCCAACAATACTGGCCCGTATTGGAGCCAAGTGTGATCCTGTCCCGAGAAACACCTTCCTGGAGCAGCTCTTTAAGCCCTCCGTAGTGTGGCAGGACGACGACAATCGCGCCGATCTAAATACGGCGGACGCAGTTGTTCCCCCCATAAACGAGCCAAACGATGGCATTATCGGCGGCTCCACGATGAATGAGACACCCTCGGCTCATGAGGTAATGGCAAAAATTGTGCCATGGACGACGCCCTTCGTCGCTTACCTTCTTCACAAGGAACTCCTTGACGATCAAACCAAGGCACGGTGCATAGTTCGGCGATCCAAGGCCTACAAGGTACATAAGGGTAAGTTATACAAGAAAAGCACCACCGGAATATTACAAAGGCGTATATCCGAGGAAGAAGGACAGGAGCTCCTCGCCGAAATCCACACAGGCATGGGTAGGCATCACGCCGCATCGAGATCCCTTGTGAGCAAGGCCTTCCAAGCTGGTTTCTTTTGGCCTATAGCTCGGATGGACGCCCAGTCACTTGTTCAACATTGCGTAGGGTGTCAAATCTTTGCAAATCAAAGTCACATGCCCCCAACATCTCTTCGAACTATTCCGATCACCTGGACTTTTGGGGCCTAGAGGCTGGACATGGACGGACCCCTTAAAGGGGGAACCAAGAAAAAGAAATACCTACTGATCATGGTTGACAAGTTCACCAAATGGATAGAAGCAAAGCCCGTTAAGTCAGCTAAATCCAGACCAGTGATCGACTTTATATCTAGCGTTGTACACCATTAGGGTGTCCCGCATAGCATAATAATGGATAATGGATCCAACTTCATGGCCCAAGAGGTCAAGCACTGATGCGCAAAAATGGGCATAAAGCTTTATTATGCGTTGGTCTATCATCCGCAGACCAATGGACAGGTCGAGCGAGAAAACGGTCTCATTATAAGCGGCATCAAGCCACGTTTGGTACGATATCTTCATGACTCCGACTGTCATTGGGTGGAGAACTCAAGTCCGTTATATGGGGCATGCGTACCACCCCAAACAGATCAACGGGTTACACACCATTCTTTATGGTCTAAGGGGCAAAGGCAGTCCTCCCTTGCGATATTATTCACCAGGCACCAAGAGTGCGCTTGTACAAGGAAAAGGAGGCGGAGTCGGATCGGCAGGACGACTTAGACGCCTTGGAGGGAGAGCATGACATAGCTCTGGCTCGTTCCACTCTTTACCAACAGCAAGCTCGACGTTACGAAAGTAGGGAGGTCAGGGCAAAAGCATACAACGTAGGTGAACTCTTCCTACGGATCCCAGAGAAACAGAAGCATAAACTCAACCCCAAATGCAAGGGTCCTTTCATCATCAACGAAGTACTCGTGGGAGGTGCCTATCGTCTGCGGAGTCCATCTGATAACGGCCTTGAACCAAACCCATGGAACACAGCTCGTCTTCGGTGTTTCTACGGATAAACTGGTGTCTTCTAAACTCCTCCACATTTTTTCCTTTTTCCTCTTATTATTTTTGCATTTTTTTTCTTCTTCACTTCCCATTTTGCTGTTTAATAGGGCCAACTTCTTTTATTACCCTATGTTCTCCTGAACCAATCTTGTATTGAAGATTATCGGCATACACCGTAAAGTGTTAAATCCAAACACAGCACATGGGGGCTTCTTCTAGTAGCCAAACTTTTTATTACAAGTATTGAGCACCTCTACGATTGTTATGACTGGGTCATTCGGACATGTACCTCAGACGGATGAAGACGAAAGCTAGCTATCTTATGTAGACAATTGGTCGGCTATGACGGAAACACCTTACACAACTCCGGTCATTATCACCGTTGTTTGGGTCTTTTCTTCCCAAAGAACAATTAGCCGCATACTGAAAGTATGCAGACTTTTATCTATGATCTTCGTAGAGCCCCAACAAAAGGTATCGATAGAGGTACTATTTTCCTCGGAGGATGTTTCTTACGCTAAGTAGTAATATAACATATCTTTCTATGTGCTTTCTGTCTGTTCGCACCACATGGACAGATTGCCTGGTTCCCCGAATACAGTTCGCTCTTTTGGAGGGACAAGTAAGGATGAACACCCCCGAGCTCGTCGCACGGAGGGAGAAGCCGATGGCCGGTTAAGACAAAGTTTACAACATGGATTGTTTATACACATGTACATATAAATTACATGTGCGGCTGCTGTTCGAGATTATCGATTATGGTGTCAAGGGGGCAGTCCGCTTGCGAAAGACGGGCGGCAGGCATCACCTGGTCATACACCAAATGGAGTGGCACTTCTTTTCCATCCGATCCCACGGGACCAACCCGCTCCATATGCTCGGGGTTAAGTCCGGTGAAACGGGTCTTGATCATTGCACACGCTCCCCATGCTCCCTCATGGCAAGCCGAAGTCTTCCACAGCTCGAACCTATTTCGGTCCCCCTTGAATCAATCCACGAGTGCGGCCAGGCCTTCAGGTGGCTGTTCGGCAGGCCATAGTGCCTTCCCCATTCCTTTCATTGCTTTTTGCACGTGCCCATGGAGAGAGGTCAGCTCCTTCTGCAGGCCCCTTGGTATGATTCGATCTCCTCTTCAGGATGCCCGAACAGGAGGCTTGTACATATGGCAACAGTGTGCTTACCATTATTCCGTACATCAGAAAAATTTGCTGATAATAGAATTGTACTTACCGAACATGCCCTTCTGAAGCTTTCGGTTCTCTTCTTGAGTTTGGGCCAATTATATCTTCAAACTTTTAATTTCTTCGGCCAACTGTCGCACAACGAGGCAGCCAACTTGGTGCAGGGACTCGGCATATCTCAGAGAGTCTCGGGCTACTTCCAACTGCCTTTCCATGTCCCCTATTGATTCAGCTGCTACACGGAATCCATGTGTCAGGCATGATGATACATTAAGATTTGCAGTAAATGCAAACTCACCATGGGCCTCCCGTGTGAAGCTCTTTACTTTTGTCAGTTCGGCCTTCATGGATTGTACTTCCGTGCGGCTCTCCTCGAGCTCCTTGGCCAATTGCTTAGACTATTGCTTCGAGGCATGCATCAGCAGTCAAATAGTGCGGGGATCCTTAATTCGTTTGTTTCAAACCAAATTAAGGCTTGGGGGGATACTAATCTTACACAAATATTCGGATTCTATAAAACCCGATCACTTACATGTATGCTGGTTCTTATCAACTTCATAGCTTCGCCGTACCCAGCTTGGGCGGCACTAAGGTGCGCATCCGCCGAGTGTAGGGCGCCGAACTCCTGATCGGAGAAAAATGGGTGCCGCATGGCTTCCCATCGTTTCCGATGATGCATGGCACTCTCCACCTCCGATTTGGTGATGGATACACCATCACCAGATTCGGCGGGCACCAGATTGGCCATGGGGGATTCTATAGCAGAAGTTGCATGGGTCGTGGCTCGGGAACTTCGCGCGTCTCCAGACACTCGGGTAACCCCTTCAGTAGGAGAGGATTGGGTGTTTCGCCTAAGTATTTCAATGAAAAAAACTGTTGTAAGACTTTGTTGATCGCAACGATTAGCGGATAACCAAACAAAGTACCTTCGGTATGAGCCGGCAGGTGGATTCATCCCCATAACCGGCTCCTTCGCAGGATTCCTGTTGGCCTCCGACTCGGCCGCAGCTTTGGTTGCTAGTGTATGGCGCGTGGATTGGCGGTGTTTGGGAGTCGGGACCGGCGTCTCGTGGACGCTCTTGGTAGCTAGACTCTTGCGGGAGGCGTTTTTCTTCTTGTCGGCAGCAGGGATGGAGAATGACCCAGGGTAATCAACTATGAAAGCCACTGGGGTTTGGACAATCTTGTCCTGGAAATAGACTCCGTTTTCAAAGTCAAGAAGAAGATTTGGGTCCTCTTTGAAACCCGGATCGTTATCGCGTGAATGGTTCTCGGGCTGAGGAGCCAGACAGTTGACTGTCTCGATGAAACTCCTCCATTCCTGTTCATGCTAGGCTTAGGTCAAATAAAGTGTGGAATGCAAACTCCAAACTATTTTCCTGTTTAAAAGAGAAAGGCTTACCCATTCGATGGAATTGTGGGCCGAATATGCTTCCTTGGTTGACCGCCAAACAAAGTCTTCCTGCTCTCCTTTCTACAGGTCGGCAAGAGCGGCGGCCAATGCCGGCGGATGGGCGGGACCTTGGTTTCGGGAGGGCGTGGTGTCGTTTTTCCTATTGTATCACCATAAGGGGTGTACCCTCTGTTGAAGGTGCTGCACACACCGGGAGATGGCGGCGACCGTGACATCGATCATGGTCACTTGGTGGTTGACAAGCATCCACACCTGCGCGGCTAGGCACCGCACCTCGATGCTTTCCTCTTGGGATGAGCTCCTTGGTCACTAGTTGTACCTCTTCTTTGGGAGGACGTCAGAGTATTCGGGAAGACCTGTCCGAGTTGGCTCGAACAGGGGTACATCTTCAATATAAAACCACTCTGAGGTCCATTCTTCGGACTTCTTCGGTGTGCCTATCGGATACCCCGTCCCCGCTATGCGGCACACTTCAGATTCGCCGACCTCCAAAATTGTATTGTCCCGAGTTCGGGGGACGAGACAGAAATAATTACTCCACAGATCAAAATGTGCTTCGCACCCCTGGAACATCTCGCAGAGAGCGACGAAGCCCGAGATGTGTAAAATGGACCCTGGAGTGAGGTGGTGGAGTTCGATCCCGTAGAACTCCAACAACCCCCTCACAAACGGATGGATTGGAAACCCAAGGCCCCAGATGAGGAAGGGGACGAAGCATACGTGCTCCCCTTGTTAGGATTGGGGAAACACTCGCCGAAAACCTCATTGCTATAAGAGAGCAGACCTACGCGGGGCGCGTATCTGATGAAGGAAGATACCCCTAGGTCTCCAGATTGCGGAGCTACATGAGTGTAACGAAACAGCTAGTCTAGTCCCCTGGGCGTGTGCCGCAGGGGCATGCGGACGAGCTGGGGGCGTTGGCCATGTTTTGCGTGGAGCTTCCGCTAGGAGTTTCTTTCATTGAGGAGGAAGAGAATGTGGTTTGAGCCACGATTTTGTTTGATTAAATGGGTTGGTGCTTCCATTATGGAGGGGTAAGATTGTAAAAATCACTGATCACTCGCCTCCCCACGATGTGCGAAAAATGGGAAACACACGCAGTTATTATAATGAGCCTGCGCCCGCGACGCCTGGGATTTTACTGAAGATTGGTCAGTTGCTGAACAAGAAGGGATGGAGGACTCGCCTTGCAAGACGAAGATGACGACATGAGGAGATTGACTGGATATATGTATATCGGCGTTGAAGGCTAGTCCGGGGGCTACTGAGGGAGTCCTGGATTAGGTGGTCCTCGGATAGCAGACTTGTTGTTTATGGGCCGGACTATGTGGGCCGCAAAGGGAGCATCGGTCGATCAAAGACCACCTATGCCAGATGGAAGTTTCGAGAAGCCCTGGTTTATTCTCCAAGTTATTAGTTCTAGTTAGGCATGCTTATCTCTTCGACATGTAATGACCATGCGTAACCCCAATGCACCCTCGATGTCTATATAAGTCGGAGGGTTTAGGGGTGTAGGAGGACAACTCATCTAGGGTTTCCTATTCGATCTCGAGGTAGATCAACTCCATAACCCCTCACATTATCAATACAACCAAGCAAGATGTAGGGTATTACCTCCATTGGAGGGCCTGAACCTGGGTAAATCCGTGTCCACTTCGTCTCCTGTTACCATCGATTCTAGTGTCACAGTTCGGGACCCCCTACCCAAGATCCACCAGTTTTGACACCGACACCCGGGTCTATTTTCCATATTATATTTTCAAATCTATATACCAAAAATACCTTGCTGCAATTTTACTTAACTTTTTTACTTTTTGCAATCTTTCCCATCTATCTCTATTAGATCTAATTCTTGCAAGTAATCGTGAAGGGATTGACAACCCCTTTATAGTATTGGGTGCAAGTGTTTGATTGTTTGTGTAGGTGCATCTATTGGTGACTTGCTAGTTCCTCCTACTGGATTGATACCTTGGTTATCAACAACTGAGGGAAATACTTATCTACTTTTCTGCATCACCCTTTCCTCTTCAATGGAAAACTAACACAAGCTCAAGAAGTAGCAGAAGCGCGCGATGGGCCGTCTCTGCTTGCTCTTCACGGTGCCGGTCTTCCTCACGGCGGTGACGTTGGCGTTCTTGCTCGTATGCATCTTGCTCTTGTTGGTGACGGTGGTCATGCTCGCAATGTCGACCTTGAGGCATGTTGTTGTGGAAGGGGTTGCTCGAGTCTTGAGAGAGGCGACGGGCATCACATTGTTGTGGTCGAGCTCGAGGAGGAGGACTCTCGCCGTAGGAGTCCTCGGAGGAGTGGCGACTTGATGTGCACCATCGAATTTAATTCGAAGTTGATGATGTGCGTTTCACCATCAAGGCGAAGAGCGCGTCCATTTGGGTTGTAAGGATGTCCCGCGTTCACTCCTCGGATTCGCGTATGTTGGTGGCAAGGTGCTCAATGCGATCCGTGATGACATCGTGTGATTAGCGCATTCCCTTATGTGCGCTGAAGAATTTCAGTTTGGTGAGATATTTATTCGCATCGTCGTCGCGCTCCTCGGGGCCAGGTTTGTCATAGTAGTCCTATCCATAGCACTCAAGTAGATGTAAGTGGGAGAATGAGAAAACACAATACCAAATACCGTTCCGAAGGTTGAAAGAGGATAAAACACTCAATGCAAAACCGTGTAATAGTAGTCCTATCCATAGCACTCAAGTAGATGTAAGTGGGAGAATGAGAAAACACAATACCAAATACCGTTCCGAAGGTTGAAAGAGGATAAAACACTCAATGCAAAACCGTGGAAATAGTAGAACTGGTACCGAGTTTGCCCTTCTCACACCTACTGTAACGCCCCGGACACACCCGCCGGTGGTCGTTACTCTTGGCAGGATCTAGACTGACCTCACAGATCAATACTAGTCTTTTTTGCACACTTTGTCCTCACTCATGCACACCCGGGACCAACTTCCCGGTCGGTCACCCATCCTAGAACTACTCCAAGCCAAGCATGCTTAACCTGGGGGTTCTATTTGAATGAGCTCACGAAAAAGAAGGAATTCCGTATTGATATGAGTAGTCTACCAATCCTAATAAGCCAGGCTATCACATACACCACCACTCAGAGGAACCGACATCCTCGTCGGGTCACAGGAACGTTCCCTCTTGGCACAAACGTCTGTGCTTCCAGTCCAATACATGTGTCATTCCGTGTGCCACGAGGGGTCACAAACTTCATGAACAACATGACCACGCACCTGTCGGCAAACATCCGTGTAACCGCGAGGGTTGGCTCTGATACCGACTTGTCACGCCCAAGATGCGCACCTATCCATTTAAGGCACGAGGGCCTTGCAAGGGATAGATGCACATCTTGCCGTTAGCAAGAATAGTATCATCACAACATACAATACTGAATGAGAAGAGTATACAAGTTGGCTTACACTCGCCACATGCTAACTTACAATGTCACTCAAATCATACCATCAAGTTGAACACAGGGTCTGACTACGGACGAAATCAAACAATAAAAGAAGTTGCAAATGATACTATCAAGCTATCCCAAAGATCACGACCAGGTCCTCTACTCATCCGGATATGTCACATACATCCTGCCTCTTTCCTCGTCATACTCCCACTGGAGCTGGGTAAGATCATCCTGCATGAACTCATCTGAACCTGTACCTGGATTGTGTAGTAAACTGTGAGCCACAGAGGACTCAGCTATCATGTGCCCGGGTACCAAGACTATTTAAGCGTTAGGATGGAAGGGGTGATGTTTAGTTTGCAGCAGCACTAAGCATACATGATGGCTATCTTACGCAACATGAAGTAAATATGAGTGGCCTACGAAGAACGATCGAATCTAGTATAATCTCTATGAGATCCTGAACACTTACTTACGTCAATCATAACCCCACCGTGTTCTCTCTCGGATCATGTTCACGAGCAGAGACGATCACGGTTACTCACACAGTTGGTGTATTTTAATTAGTGTTTACTTCAAGTTTTCTATAACCGGGTGTTAAACAAATATCCAAGTTGCCACATAACTGCGGACACGGCTTTTCGAAAGATTTAACCCTGCAAGGGTGCTCCAACTAGTCCATCACAAATAACCACACTCCATGGCAATAACCTCGAACACGCATCTCGCGATCATCACAGGCAATTCCAAGGATGCCAACACCTTGAGTAAACCCGAAGAAAGTCAGACTCCACACGCAAGACACTCGATAAAGGTGAAACAAGTCCAACAAGACCTCCCGGTGAGCCAAGTGCGCTTCTAGAGTCGTGCACTCTCTATAAACGGGCATCATCCGTCTATGCGAAGTGGACTGTTGCCTGAAAATGCCTCAAGTTGCCCCGAGGTGGCACCGCCGACTCCTAGGTGGGTGGACCAACGCTCATGCGGAGCACTGGCCCGGGGTTGATTAATTATCCATGGGTGGCAAAGCCCTATGCAAGTCTTATTAGCTATAGCAAATGTAGTAGCAATGTTGGGTCTTGCCAAACAAGTTTTAATCTCAACCGGATAAACAAGGGGGTCCCCATAACAACCCCAAGCATGTTAGGAGCGCAAAATATGGAGAACATAACACCGGTAACAGCGGAACAAATCACTTAGCAAAAGGCCAAGCCTTCCACCAACACCAGATATATATGTGCATTAAATTAAATAACAGAATTTATTATGATATCCAAATCCATGGTATCTCATGGAACAACCTGCACCTGCAACTAAGAACGCTATAAGAGGGGCTGAGCAGCGGTAACTTAGCTAATCAAAGGTTTGCTACGAGGTGGTGGTTAGAGGCTGTCATGGCGACATGGGGGGGCTGATATCAAGTGGTAGGTAGCGCAATTATAACGATAAGAGCAAGAAACTAGCAAGCAAAGATAGTATTGGGATCCGGGTACGATCATATTGCGTGTTGGTTCTTCAGCGAAACAAGTAGCGGGATCCTCATAGTGGTACTCTCCTAGGTCCTCATACTCAGTATCAACACTCGTGTGTACCCAAGATAAACAGCAACAATAAACATCCACCCAAGGTGCAATGCACAATAAAAATGATGCATGACCACTTATGAAGGTTTCTAACATGGCAATCCAAAACTAGTCATGTTTCACGTGCAAAGTTGTTTATTAATGAATCTGGACAGAACCTCATGTAAAGTTATTTAGACATGAATGAACATGTAAAATATGGATGCATCATGCAAAATCGATGGAAATGCATATAAGGATCGCAAGAAACGGAGCTACGGTTCTCGAGATACGCTCACAACAAGGTACGGAGGCAAAACACCAGACCACCAATACCTGGGCTAATTCTTGGCATTCCAAGGTAGCCACTGGATAGGTGATGGAAAAACAATCACAATAGGATCAAGAATCAATCCATTCCATGGATTATAGCTCCCACAAGTCACAAAACAAAATAACACCCAATCTGCCACAAAACAGCAACATAGCAATTTGAAAAGCCCACAACTTGAGCTACAGGAATCCTACAGCCACAAACAAGAAATGGACAGAATCTATTCAATACCCACATCAACTTATCCAACTATGCAATCAGCAGAAGAGTCACATATCCATATGCAAGAAGCAAACAAGTTGGCGTGATGACTCAGTTCTCTGGGACTTAGAGAAAATTACAGTTTTCTGAAATCTGTGATTATAAAGTAGCAAGTTGACAACACAGGTTAAATATGCTGGAGAGCTCCTATTGGCATGAAAATTAACATGATAGTAGAAGGCAATATCTACTACAAATAACTAGCACTGAGCATGCCCAAATTCCAAACATATCACTAGCCACATCCAACTCTACATGGCAAAACAATAACAGCAGTCTCCTAGACATTCAATTTTCAAGCAGGTTGGCAGAAACAGGAAGTAGCTCACTAAACAGCATGTTTCCCACTTATCTAGGGACTTTTCATAAATAAATAAAATATTGCGACATCCCAACAACTTTATCTAACAAACTCATGTTGGCAAGAACTTAAAAGCATGCATAGATTAATTCATATTAAAAAGACAAAAGGGCATCACAGCATAAAAATGCAGTTTTGTCAAGTTGCCCCAAAGTCAAATCTGACTTCACACGTGCATACATGGGTTGATTATACCCCAAAATCATTACTCATACCCATATGCTTGCATGGAACAAAAGGGAGCAAAGGGGGATCGAAATTTGACCCTACAAGTCATGGTTGACTTATGACACAATGAAACTTGATGTAATTGGTCCCAAAATGACTTGGGCTCTAAAGATGCATGTTGGAAATGGGTAATTAGCATATTAGGCACATGATACATGGCATAATATCAAAATGCAAGGATGAAACTACCTAGAAGGAATTCCATGTTCCTATGCACATAAAAGAAACCTACACCTGCATCTCTACTCTCAAGTCCACACACATTCACATACATGTATATATAAGAAGGCACAACCATCAATACCTACTCAAACATCCTAGTTTGGGTGTATGTGCAATGCACATACACACCCCACACACAAGCACACATGTGTATATGCCTTAGGCATATACACACACACCACACTCACACAAGTGGGTGTATGTGTCACACACATACACACACTCTAAACCTACACCTACAAGAACACACACACATGTATGGGTGTGCAAGGGACACACACACATGTGCCAAGCAGGGTGCACCACACACCCACATGCACTCTCACACACCACCACACAAGATATGCATGTGTGTATGCCAAAACATACACACACACTAGGACACACAAACACACACAACCACACTCACAAGTGTATGTAGGTGCCACATACACATACATACACTCTACACTAAACACACACTCTACCTACACATGCATGTGTGTTGCAAGACATACACACAAACACTTAGCCCACACACACAACACACGCACTGGATCTGCTGCCACAGCAGATCCTGCACACACGCACACACACAGCCGCACACGGGATCCGATTCTCACACCGGATCCGCACACACAACACAGCCGTCCCCGCGCACTCCCACCACTACGCCACACACACGATTGTTACTAGTAGGGGGGTCTTAGTCCTATTGAACTGACCCCCGTGCTAACTGAACCTGACGAACCGCCTGCTAACTAACGGACGACGTGTAAGAGCACGACCTGTACGAACTCGGCATGAATGGGGCGAGCACTACACGCAACAAAAGGAGGGAGCTCGAGCGGGAATAGACCTGGGAGAGACTAGCGCCTCTACTGGACAAGCACCGCACACACGCACCCATGGGAGCTCGAACACGAATCCATGGCGGATCTGAGCTCACGGCACCTATGGCTCTACATGCATGCACGCACAGAAGCAACAGGGGAAAGCCAACGCGAGCGACTGCTCACCTAGAGAGGTGTTGGAGCCACCGGAAGCGAAGAGGAAGGGAGCATCGCGATGCAGAGGAAGAAGACATCCGAGGCAGAAGCTTCCGCGCCTGCACGAAGACGTGCTCGAGGTCGACGCTCCAGAGGTGTTGCTGCGCCCCTAGCGTCAGGAACGGGACGCGAGCACTCCTGGCTCGGCCTTGGACATGACGACGGGGACACGACGACGACGGGGAGGCGCCGGCGACGAGGCCCTCTGCTGCTCGCTCACTGCACCTGTTGAACACCTCTGTGAACCCTTCTTAGCAGGGAAGAAGATGGAGGAAGAAGAAGGGGGAGGAGCGGCAGCGCGAGGGAGGAAGGGGAGGAAAAGGAAGAGGGTAGCCGGGGCTAGGGCTAGGCGCGCTTTAAGGCCATGGAGACACGTCAGAGGCCGTCAAATCACGCCACCTTTTGACGTGGACAGCACGGATGCACGCCGTACTGAAGGAGGAAGGAGGAACCGGGACAGACGAGCGATAGCGACGCTGGGCCTCATGGGCCGGAAGCCCACACACACACACACTCAAGTCACAGAAATAAAACAGAAGGCCTTTTCCCTTTTTAATAAACCCAGCCAAAAGAATAAACCCCCAATGCATATAGAAAGGTTTTGGAGAAAGCGAAAATACTTTTGGTGGAGGAAATAATGAGACCTGTTTAAATAAAATATTGAGTTGATTTATAGAGCATGTAATTTATTTAATATATAAAATGCAGCTCCTGTTTTGAAAGTAAAACAAAAACTCAACAACCCCAAACATAAATAGCACCACACACACAATACATTAGAAAGCAAGGGCCACCTCTTGAACATTTTTTAAATATTTTAAAACAACAACTAAAATCTGGACTTAAATAATAGGAAGAGAGGGGGAGAATAGGTGATGTTGGAAAATAATAAGAGAGGGGAAGAATAGGTGTCACACATGGATCCAACCACACACACAAACATCCCACACACCACACAACAATCCACTCAACACCATCACATCAAAACAGACACAAGAAGGTGGCATGGGAAGAAGAAAGAATGATGCATGACGATATGATGCATGAATGCCATGATGCATGGGTGCAATAACACAATGAGACAAGGTGCAACTCATACATTAATCTCATGACCAAGTTTCATACATGGGTTGCATGCCAAAAAAAGGTAGGGACATCACTCGGGATGTCACACCTACACAAAGTAATGCTTTGAAGTGTAGCTTGGTTAGGATGAGTGGCACAAAATTTGAGGAAATGCGAACCAAGATGTTGTCAATGTTGAGTAATATTCAATAGCAAATACACCAATAGCTTTCAAGGCACTAGGAGCTAGGAACACACACACGAATAGATATAATGGGATCTGCGCAACCAAGGAATGAGCAATATGAAATCTCGGCAAGGCTCGTGTTGCACGGACACAAGAGAGAACTAGCTTGATTGCTCTAATTGTCTAGATACGTGCTTGTGCACCAACCTATGAGAGTAACCGTTCTGTATTCAATCCGAATTCTCTAGTATGTATGCGAGAGGATATGATGCTATTGGTATTGCTTAGAAGCTCTTTGGAATCTTTCCGTTTGCTTAAAAGTTTTTTTCTATATGCTTGATGGCCGAACCAAGCTATGAGACAAGTATGATGGATATGTATGGGAGAAACTTATGGCACAAAGTAGACAACAAGTGAGGTGCACGCTAAACAAGCTATGCGGCATATGAGTGTCACTATGGTGCACAAGTAACGTTGCCCAGAAATTCTCAACTTGTTAGTCTCGATGGGTAAGGTACGCAAATAGGCTCGGAGCTATCAATGCAATGGCAAGGAATGGACAAAGATGTCATCGAAGTTACCGTCCTTGCTTACGGTTGAAGGTGGCCGAAGTCTAAGTCGAGGCTGGTGATGATGAATGGTGGTGGTGATGACGTCCAACCGCGCCTAAGTAGCCAAAACACCTTAGGACACGGAAGCCACAAACTCAAAATCATGAAGGAAATGGCAATGGAGTTGAAAGAAAAAGTGTGGGGGTGATAAAGCTGAAAACGAAATAAAATTGGGGTTGTTCTATAGGGCCCGTGCGCATGGGGTCTTTTGAGGCCTATGTGCATGGGTGAGGGAGTCGAGGTTTAAGGGGTCCTCGGATGGCCGACCTATTTCTCATGGGCCGGACTATGTGGGCCACATGCTGAGCATTGTATTGATCAAAGGCCCCGTCACCATGGAGGAAGCTTCAGGAGTCATGGCGTGTCCTCCAAATTTGAAATAGTAGATAGACATGTTTTTTGCTTTGATGTGTAACCAACCATGTGTAAACCCTAGTGTAGGATCGAGAGAGGGGTGTCTATAGGGGGTGAATAGACTACTAGCAGAAACAATACGACATAAACGGGTATCGCTTTCGTACTTTTGGCAAACAACTATCTATGGCTGACCAAAAGTCTACAAATTGTTGTGTCTCCGCTGTCGGCGAAGGAGGGGTCGAGTATTATGGAAGAGTTGAAGCAATTTATGAACTTACATTCTTTGGTGAAAACCCACCAAACGTCGTAGTCTTCAAATGTTATTGGTTCCAGCCGAAGGAGACTAGTAGGACTCATGAACATATAGGTCTAGTCGAAATCAAACAAAGCACCCATTTAGATGTTCCCGATGTCTATATTATGGCTCAATAGGTGACCCAAGTTTTCTATCTACCGTGGGCCTGCCAAACGGATCCAAATCTGAATGGTTGGGAGGTCGTTTATGATGTGCCGCCACATTTTAGACCACCTCCCCTCAATGAAGATGATTATGAACCTTACATTAACCCAAACACATATGAAGGAGAATTCTTCCAAGAAACACGTGTTTCCAAAAAACGTTTCAAGAACTGCTCTACTTCACCCCAGAACATTGAGGTAGACAGCGACAGTGAATCCGACTTCACCCTTGAGCCGGAACAAGAAGAGACGAAAGAAGAAGAAGAGGTACTGCTACGGGTGACCTGTCAATGCTTGACCAATTACATAAAGGAGGCCTTCCACATGTTGATGCATTTATTGATGATGCTTAGGAGCACGTCATTACTGATAGTGATGATGATTATGCATTTATTGATCCTGGAGCATAACCATGAAGATTAATATTAGTAATGTCAGGTATTCAATTATTATTACATATATAATATTAATTAGTTCATGTTATTAGGTATTCAATTTTTTATGTTGAACTAATTCTGTTCACTCTTTGTCATTACAGGTGTTGACAGATGGTGGGCACGGGTCGAGAGCGCACTGAGCCTCCTTCCTCGGCGCGTGCTGGGAGGGGTGCTATTATTCCACCCTAGCAACTCCGGAGAGCGCTGGTACACTGTATGCAGACACCGGCGGGAGCTTCTTCTTCGACCGGGAGAGGTCGGGGGAGGACGAAGAGAGGTGCTAGAGGTAGGAAGGTTGCTGCGCCATCCTCGCCGCCACTCCCAGCTGATTCTCTCGACCACATGAGTGCTCAATCTCAGGTGGACCCATCTGACATGGACCCATCTCGGACTCCGGTCGCCGAGCCTCGGGCCGACGAGCCTCGGGTCACCGAGCCTTCATCCTAGGAGACTCCATTCCCAGAGTCTTCGTCCCAGGATACTCTGGTCCTAGAGTCTTCGTCCCACGTGACTACGGATGCTAGTGGCCATGCTGATGGTGGCGAGGACAACTTTTCTTAGGATACCTATAGCAAGGGCGAGCTGGTTGAGGAGGGAAAGAGGGTCTACCAGCGTGGTTGTACAAAGCTCCCGCCTGTGCCGACGACCTTCGGTCAGAGGTGGTTGATTGTGCCTTGTTGCGACCCGACTCAAAACGAGTCAAGCCTCTATGTGTTCTGTGCCATCCCTGGATTAGTATGCTGGCACACACAGTACATCAATGTATATATCAAAGTGCAATCACATGTAAGTAATGTAAAACTGATATATACCTCAAAAATCTCAGCGGAAACAGTCAACGGGAGTGGAGTCCCAATAAACACCAACGGCAGGTAGAGTGTAGACCGTAACCCTGAATCGTACTCTTACCCGTCAAAGAAGAGTATCTGCAACATGAGACGTTGCAGCCATGTAGGTCAGTACATTGAATGTACCGGCAAGATCACCATAGTAGAGCAGAAGATAAAAACTATTCTATATGTAGTAAGGCTTTGTGGCTCTGTGTCTGAGTTTTTGCATAAAAGATGATTTTATTTTCTTTTCCTACAACAAAGGAATAATCAGGAATACCTAACATGACATGGTTCCGCCAACCGATGTCTTAATGCCCACAAGTATAATAAGTTGCCCACAAGTATAATAAGTTGCCCACAATTAATTATCAGTCCAGTGTTGAGAGTTCACAGATAGATCCAAGTCTAGAAGCTCAAATTGTCCGTAACCGGGGACACGGCTAATCGATTAGGTTTAACTCTGTAGAGTGTTGTGTACTTTACCCACAAGATTCATTAACTCCTGGTAAGTCCTTGCACTGCCGGTTGTTTGAGAACAGGACGAACGAAACATGGTCTTTCAGAGTGCTTCCCTGACTACTGTCAATGCCCATCCAATCCTAACGTCGACTAAATCTCGTAGCATTGCCCAGCCAAAGTCACAACAAAGATCAACCAAGCCAGAGCCCATAATGACTTGTGGCTACATAGGTAAGCTTCCGGGCATGAAGTATTCATCCGTCTCTTTGAGTCTGGGTGAAGCTTTCCGCAAGATGTCATGGCGCTTCTGCATGCATCTCGGCCATCCACTGAATACTCCAGGGATGCCCAATCAACCATCCTTCAGCCAGTAGTGTGTATTGAAACCTTGTTTCTCGAGTCTCGAAGTCTTGAAGATGCAGGACTTGAAGATGCCTTCATGAATTTGTCGTCTTGACGTAGAGTTCTCCTTCTCACACCACTCACGAACACTCATACCAAACCCCGTCTACTTTAGAATAGCATAAAAATAACTAACGTTCCCGGAGCTTTAGTAACAAGTGGTGGGTTCCTACCTCATGCATTCTACTCAACTACAAGAATTTCAATAACACTATGGGAGGGATTTGTTGACTGCTGTCACTACATGAAATAAAACATAGGTATAAACAAAATGGTCAAAGTGAACTTGCCTGTACTGTTGATGAAGAATAATATCGCTCTCAGAAGTAACTTGATAAACTATTCGTCACTCTCCGAGGAAAATATATATAATCAAACATTGCATTCATATAAGCAATCATACTAGCAATCAATACTAACAATCAACAAGTAATACAAAACCAAACACAAAAGGGTTGATGAAGGAAATACTTAAGACAAAACTCAAAACAACAAAGTTTCAGCAACACAACTAAGGTTGGTTTTCTCTACAAGTAAATCCTATTTTCCAAAAGTAAAACACAAAACAAAAACAAAGTAAAATATAACAAAACTATGTTTTAGTAAATGTTTTACTAGCAAAATAATTACTTTTGAAGAACATGTCAGAACTATGAAAACAACACACTAAACACCATAAGTTAACAACAAGTAATTTTTTTTAAATAACAGAAAACAAAATATATGAAAACTAAGTTAATAGAAAGTAAAACTTATAAAAAAATTATGAAAATAATTTCAAATAGGAAATCCAACTAGCAAGGAAATCAATTTGCAAGTTATTATGAAAATAGAATTGATTTCATGCTATAAACATAATAAATGACATAAAATTGGTTGAAAATGCTACTTATAACTAACAGAGAACGAATTAAAACCTCTCAACTTTTTGTGGCAAGACTTCTACAAAGACATAACAAGACAATTTTTTCCAGCAACTAATAAATACATAACAGAAAATAAATACTAAAATTTTATTATAAAACAGGAAGTATTTTTATCATAAAACTTTTGATCAAAAGAAATACTACAAAAACTTTTTACTAAACAATACTTATGGTGAAAGCAATGTTTACCTATTCAAATAGAACACAAAATAAAAAAATTACAGAAATTAAATCTCCTAATGTTGAACAATAGAAAACTAAAAGAACTACAAGATAAAGTTAAACTAAAATAGAATCAAATAAACTTAAATAAAAACAATTTAATTAAACCCTAAGAAGAACTAAACGGAATCTATTTTGTTAAAAAATACTAATTTAAATAAATCTAAAAATTCTAAAACTTAACAGGGTGATAAATATAACCAATACAAATCAGTAGCAAGAAGAATCACTCAAAAACAAGTTTTTAAACTCAAGTTATTTAGAAAATAAGTTTTAAATCAAATCTGTTTGAATTCAAATTCTAAATATTTCAAATATGGTCAAACTTTATATCTACAGAAAATGGATAAAATTTGTGACAATATGCAAAAATAATCAATTAAAAATAATTAAAAACATAAAAGTTATAAAGAAAACAAAAACAGAACTAATTCTATAATTGAAATTAAACAGAAAAAGAAAAACGTTTCTAAGCGGACAGGGGGTACACGTGGCGCTATTCTATTGGACGAGGGGTGTCCGCGAGGGTGCTAGCGAGCGGACGACCAAAGCGAAGTGGGTACCGGTTCGGGATTTAATTCGATCTAATTTGGATCATTGGGATGGGATCTAACGGAGGGAAGAACTCACCGGTATGGAGGTCGACTCCGGCGAGGTCCGGCGATGTCCCAGGCGGCGAGGTCGACGGGGACGTTGCTCCGGTGGTCCTCCGGCAACGGCGTCAGCACCAGGTGATGCGGACGAGCACGGCGACGAGGTAGGTGGTGTCAGCGGGGCTCGGGGGCGACGATGGCGACGACGGTGAGCTCGGAGGCGGCGACGGCGCTCGAGTGTCGACGGGGAGAGGGGCTCTGGTGGGTGCGGGGCTCGAGCGAGGGCACTAGGAGGTGCGGCGAGCAAGGTGGAGTGGTTGGTGGGCTCATGAGGGCTTAGGGTGGTCGGAGGTGCGGGTGGGCTCCCGCGAGCAATGGCGGCGGCAAGAGGCGTCGGACAGAGGGGCAAAGGGGTGGAATGGGTGCGGGAGACCTTGGGGATTTATAGGAGGCGGCTCGGGTCGGAAAATGGAGAGGAAGAGGGAGATCAGGTCGGTGATCTCGCCGGCGTTGGAAAGGAAAGGAGGGAGAGGGAAAGGAAAGTGGTGACCGCGACGGGATTTGGTCGGGCAATGGGGTCCACGCGTCAGAGAGAGGGAGAGAAAGGAAAGAGATCGGGCGGCCGATTCGGAGGGAATTCGGATTTGGCTAATAAAGACATGGGCTGATTCTTTCCTAATGGGCTCGGTACATTTCCTTTTAAAGGGATTTGTTTCCTTTTATTAATTTACAGGGAACGGAAACTACTTTATGGCAATCAAAACATTTCCAAACAATGAAGATATATATACCAGAATGATGAGGGAAATAAATGAAACAAGATGGACATTTTTCCACAGCCAAATTAAATACTTTAAAAAAAGTATTTTCAGAAAATGCCTAAATGGTTTTATTTCTTTTTGCAAATATTTTTCAAATAACTCCCTGGGTTTTATGGTTCAAATGCTTCACAAAAATAGCCCTGGTGTGGAGTGTCATGTTACTCCTCTCAAAAATCTTATCAAGGGTATTTGAATTCTTTCAAACTTCAAATTGGAAATCAAAATATGAAAAGAACTCCATATCAGAAAATTTCAAAAGTTTTCAAATTTCACTCTTCAAATCTTTTTATATTGAATAGGTCATGTCATCTTCTCTCACTGATTTGAAATGTAGAAATTTGAATTCCAAAAGCATATGGGAAAGTCATGTCATTCCCTCTCATTCAAAAGTTTTCAAAAAGTTTCAAATTCTACTCAAATTCAATCACTCAATCAAACAAACAATCATTCTAATATTTATTATAACATTCCAAAATTTGGGATGATACATGCCTAATGCGGAGAAGTAAGTGCATTTACTCTTTTTTAACCTTTTGCCTTCATGTTTCTTCAAATTAATATCTAATGTGTTGGCCTTGTCATACTGCAGGGGTTGGAAACACGACCCTGGTGTCCGCAGGCCCAACCAGGTCCTTGGTGTGGTTCTCAACCACCACTTCCCGGGGAAGGTCTAGTTGCCCGCTAAGGGTGAGGTTCCATACGTAGCACTAACCTAGGAGCTGTACGTGGCTGCCCCGGTCCCGCCGGAGGAGAGGGTCGACGGTGTCTTGTGCGAGACAGTGGCCGACATTGTGATCCGTCGGTTTTGGGTAATTTCTGTTTTACAGAATTAAAAATCAACAACACCTAGTGATTGTACTAATCAGTGTTGTCTTGTTTGATTGCAGACCTTCTACAGGTGTCTTGAGGAACACGAGGGGGGCACGGATATTGTTCTCGTAGCCGAGTGCAAGCGCCTACTTTAGAACTTATGGCGCGAGGGTCGGGTGCAGGCTATTCGAGACTAGTACGCATCAACTAACATTAAGAGGGACAAGAAGAAGTGCTGCAAAAAATTTCTGAGTAAGGACAAGTACATGAAGGTAATTACCTATTCTTAAGGACTTGTACTAAGTTTCCTTGATTTGATTCATAGGCGTAGCGCTGAAATTTCTCTTGTCTAACTTAGGTGCCCCCAAGATGGTGTGCGGATAGGATGGACTGTTGGGAGGCATTGGTGAATGAGTGGTGCTCTCCCAAATGGCTAGCCTACCACAACAAGGCCAAGGATAAGCATGCCCAAATGAAAGGTGTGCCACACCATCAAGGGAGCTCCAACCTGTTTGAGTACGGGGATCACTGGGTATGTGGTTTGCTTCATGATTCATGCAATTTCATTCTTCATGCTAGCTTGAGCCCTTAACTAATATTTTGTTCCTCTCTTTTAGGTGCAGCAAAACAAGAAGGAGGTGCCACGGCTATTCGACCTCTATGCCATGGCCCATACTTCCTCGTACAAGAAGGCCAAGGCATTCTCTAAGGATGACCTTGATCATCCAAAGAGCTTCAGCAACATCTCCTCCCACAACAAGCTCGTGAGGTACAGAGATGAGGGGAAGTCGAGGAAAGGGGAGGACTTCAATCCAAGCCAGAGTCCTTTTAATCCAGAGCTCGTGATGATATCTGGTGGCAAGAGGACCCATGGCTCGATAGCCATTGGGGATGTACTAATACATTGTCCTAGAACTCTCCCGGAGATCAAGAAGCGCCAGACGAGCTCCGACCCTGATATAAGGCCTCGTCCATGGCCAATGGAGCTCGCCATCAAGGCTAGGGCCCAGGAGCTTCTGGCGGAGGCAAACAGGCAGGCGGCGCAGAGGGAGGGGGACATGGAGGAGAGAACGGCTAGGCTGTTGGAGGAGGAGAGGAACTAGAACGACGCGTCTCACCGGACCCTATACGAGCTCCTCGTGGTAAGTTTCTCCTGCATATTAGCCAATCATGCACGTAATGTTCGTTTCATCACTAACTAATATGACTGACTCATGAAAACAAAATGTGCACACCGTGTGCCAGAAAAATGGTCAGACTCCTCCGTCGATGCCCCATATTGCTATAGCACCCACGGTGAGTTTCATTTGAATGGTCATTAGTTACTAGTATTCACATTTGAGTTGCATCATGCTAAGGAGACATTGCAAATGATCTTTGGTGAAGTGTGCCTCCTGACAAGCATCGACCGATCCTTCTGCGTCTATCGCAACCCCGACCGGTCCTTCTCCATCACACACTGGCGCAAACCAGACCGTTCCTTCACCTCCGTGATGATGGTAAGTTTTCCCAAGTGTTTTTCTTAACAAATGCATACTTAGCTTAAGGAATGACCTATTTAGCTCCAAAATGACCTATACTTAGCTTCTTAGTCTATTTATGACATACTAAGCATACTTAGGTAAAAAATGGCATGATAACCTTTGTTTAGCTACAAAATGACATAGACTTAGCTTATTTTCCTCCAAAATGACAAAATAACCTTACCTACCTCCAAAATGACCGACTATAACTAGGATAGCTCTAAAATGACCTACACTTGACATTTTGTCCTCCAAAATGAGTAAATATGATTAGTTAGCTAAAAATGGCATAATTACCTAGGTTAGCTCAAAAATGACATATACTTAGCTTCTTTAGTTCATTTATGACATACTTAGCATACTTAGGTAAAAATGGCATGATAACCTTGGTTTAGCTCCAAAATGACATAGACTTAGCTTATTTTCCTCGAAAATGACATAATAACCTTACGAAGCTCCAAATGACCTGTTTACCTAGCTTAGCTGTAAAATTACCAACACTTAGCACTTTTACCTAGCTTAGCTAAAAATGGCATTTTTACCTACCTTAGTTAGAAGAAGAGATAAAGAAGAGGAGTGGAGAAAAAGAAAGAGAAGAAAAATTCTTCCTTTTCTTCTTCTTTTTCTTCTTTTTCTTCTTCTTTTCTAGCTAGTCTTCTTCTTCTTCTTCTTCTAACTCTCTTCTTTCCCAATTTGCAGATTTGCTTTAGATGAGGAAGCTTGCGTTGATGGAGTCTATTCTTCTCCTTGTGCTTCCTTTTTGGTTTGATTGTGTACGATGAACTTTGTTGTTGGATATGTTGTTGGAAACTTGTTGGATATGTTGTTGGAAACTTGTTGGATATATGTTGTTGGAAACTTCTTGTTGGATATGTGTTGGTAACTTGTTGTTGGATATGTGTTGGTATGCTTGTTGAAAGTATTTTCAAATGTGTGTGTGTGTGTATATATATATGAAATTCTATCAAATTGAATGAATTTAACAAAAAAAAGGAAAAACAGGGGCTGTACAGGTTCTTTGTCGTCTACTGGCACACGACAAAGAGCTTTGCCGTCAGCCAGCGAACGGCAAAGCTGCCACATGGCAGCTACCTATGCAACATGGGGTTTCACTGGGCTAGCCTATATGGCTTCTTTGTCGTTTGCTGGTAGATGGCAAAGAACTTTGCATCTTTGTTGTCAGACAGCAGACGGCAAAGAAACCACATAGGCCAACAAAGAAATTGTTGCTTTGCTGTCCGCTGACAGACGACAAAGAACTTTGCATCTTTGTCGTCTTCCAACAAACGGCAAAGCACGCTATTAACCCCTTAACGGACGTAAGCTACCACGTGTGCCGTCCACGGTCTTTGTCGTCTGCTGGCCGACGGCAAAGACCTAAGCATCTTTGCTGTCTGCCAGCAGACAAGCAAAGCACCCTTTACTAAAGCTTATTCAGCTGGACGGTTGGCCGTCTGCTGGCACATGACAAAGCCTTTGCCGTCCGCCATGCATGCCTTTGTCGTCCGCTATGGGGGACGACCAAGTTGTTGATTCATGCAGTGTTGCTTTCTAGCTTGAAGAGCACTACAAAGTCTATCTTTGTCAAAGATAACATCTTTAAGTCCAAGTATATGATCACCTTTGATTAGCTTATCTAGATTTCGCATGCCTACATGTCCACGTCTTCTATGCCAAAGCCAACCTTTAGAAGATCTTGCAATTAAACAAGTGTGAGGTTTGGATATTTTAGTGAAATCAACAATGTATAGATCACGTCTACCGAAACTGGTAAAGACCATTTTATCATTATCTTGCCAAAACACTTGACAATCTACTTTCATGAATAGAACATTGAATCCGAAGTCGGCAAGTCTAGATACGGAAAGAAGATTGTAACCAAGGGATTCAACAAGCATACATCTTTGAATAGAGGTATCATGGGATATGGCCACCTTACCAAGGCCAAGTACCTTACCCTTAGAGTTGTCTCAAAGGTCACGTACCATTGAAGACCTTGATTAGGCGTGATCTCTTGGAACATATCTTTATCACCAGTCATATGATCCGTACATCCGCTGTCAAGAATCCACTCTTTTCCTCCGGACATGTAATCCTTAAAGTTTTCCATAAGAATCAGATTCTTCATGATCTTCTCATACTCGATGTCGAATAGCTCATCTTCTTCATAGTAGCCATGTTCCACATTGTCATCATCAAGTGGGAAATCCTCATCGTAAAGAACAAGAGATTCGTTAGAATAGTGATCATGACAATGTTCAAGTTTATGAATGTGAATGGCTTCAAAGATAATGGTGTTGATAGTAGTGACATCTCCTTTAGCATGCATAAGATCACGGAGCTCAAATAGGCATTTATCAAAGTTTGGATCACTAGGCTTCATTTTGTGAAAATCAATGGTTTTAAGAAGAATTTCATCTAGATTCCCTAAGGAAAGATTTGGATATCGTTTCTCCAAATCAGTCCATAAGGTATAGGCACATGCAAAGTTCTTCATTTGAGAAAGCACGAATCTTGGTAAACCTCTAACAATAAGATTGACAGTTCTTAGGTTACCAAGCATGTTAATTTCCTCTTCGTGTGTGGGATGCAATTCATCAATAGGGAGCACATATGGATTTTCAATATATTTAGTAAAATGGAATCTATTTAATAGATCAATCATGGCATTCTTCCGTTGAGTAGGATTCTCCATCAGGAATGGGCACTCTACAACTTAAACTCTCCATTCTAAACACATCCATCATCCTCCAGGGTGATTAAACCGAAGCAATGGAGACCAAAGCTCTGATACCACTTGTAGGATCGAGAGAGGGCTGTCTAGAGGGTGGCTGAATAGACTACTAGCAGAAATTTAAAACCTAACCTTTTCCCAAGTTAATTGGTTGGAAGATTTTAACTATTTTAGCAAGTCTAGCAAGTCTAACAGCCCTACACATGCATGTGTACAAATATGGAAGTGGAAAGTAAAGACATTGCACATGTAAGTAAAGAGATGGGGTAGGAAGATCAAAAGCAATAGGAGACACAAGGATTTTTCGCGTGGTTCCGATAGGTGGTGCTATCACACGTGCACGTTCATGGAGTCTTCAACCCATGGAGGGTAATGGTCGCAAGAGTCCACGGAGGGCTCTACCCACGGAGGGTTCCATGGAGAAGCAACCTTGACTATTGCATGCGGCTTCTGTCCACGAAGAACTAGACTCACTATGGGTAGATCTTCATGAAGTAGGCGATCTCCTTGCCCTTACAAACTTCTTGGTTCACTGCACAACAGGAACTAGGAGGCTCCCAAACGACACCTAACCAATCTAGGAGACACCAACCTCCAAAAGGTAATAGGATCGGTAATGACGATGAACTCCTTGCTCTTGTGCTTCAAGATGATAGACTCCTCAACACACAATCACTCTCTTACAAATTTGCCTTGGTAGAAGACATGGGATTGGTGGAAAGCAACTTGGGGAGGCTCCAAATCAAGATCCATATGGTTGGAGTGGAAGATCTTAACCTCAACACAAGGGTAGGTGGTTCTCTCTCAGAAAACTGAGTAGGATAGGTATGGAATAGTTGTGAGTGCTTCACTTTCGAGTGGGTGGTGGTGAAGGGGTATATATAGGCATCCCCAAAAATCCAACCATTAAACACAATAAGTCAGACTCGGTGACACCAATGTGTAAATCTCGATGGTACCGAAGTGACCAAAAGTGGAACCTTTTGAATCTTAGAGGAACTGATATACAATTCTCGGTTACACCGACAAGGTGACTAACGGTCAGATTTACCAATCTCGGTGACGCCGATTCACCATTCTCGGTCAGACCAAAAATGAGAACTTGCGTAACAAAATGTTGCCAACCCAATTCGGTGGCACGGAGCGCAGTGTCGGCTGCACCAAAGTGTTAGGGTTTGGCTGAGTCTGTCTAGGGTTTAGAATCGGTGGCACCGGGATAGGAATGTTGGTTGCACCGATTTTGCATATTTTAGTTAGGACAAACTTTGGTGGGAGAGTTTGTCGATGTTTTGGTGACTGTCACTTGTGGACGTTTTAGCATATTGTTCATCATCAAAACTTTATCCCCTTTTAATAGTATTGGCTTTCCTATGGAGTCAAAGTGATTGCTCACAAATGTAAAATGTAGAGTCCTTTTGCTTGAAGCTTGGCCAACTTATTTCCTTGAATCTTGGGGTAATTCCAAAATCCCCTCAATCCTTTTTCCAACTCAACTCTCCATGGACTATTATTTGAAATACACTAGATAGAAGTGTTAGTCCAAGAGATAATGTATGTTGTCATGAATTATCAAAACCACCAAGGGAGCATGTTGTGCTTTCACCTAGGTACCCTCGACGTGTATATAAGCCAGAGGGCTTTAGATTGTAGGGCAGAGAAACTTGTCTAGGGTTTAGCTATTCGATCTCGAGGTATATCAACTATGTAACCTTCATACCATCAATATAACCAAGTAGTACGTAGGGTTTTACCTCCATAGGAGGGTCTGAACCTGGGTAAACATGGCCTCCTTCGTCCCCCGTTACCATCGATCCTAGTCTCACAGCTCGGGACCCCCTACTCAAGATCCGCCGGTTTTGACACTGACATTGGTGCTTTCATTGAGAGTTCCGCTGTGATCGCAAAAGGAGTCGATGGATCGCCTTGTCATAAGCAATGACATTTGTAGCCAGGATATTCTCATCCCTGGTCAGATCTTCACAAGCGGCAACGTCTTGTTGCACACCGAGTCGACCGGCCGTCTTGGCCAGATCGGAAGCTTCGCCCCTAATCAAGGAATTAGATTCGGAACCCTAGAGTTCGTCATTGATTCATGGGGAGAACTTGTCTTGATGGGACCCTCAACAATCATGGAGGAGCCCGTAGATCTTGACGCCTCGACGCCGAAGACATCGGGCCCCACCTCTAAGGTGACCTTCTCCCTCGGGCTGTCTAGAACACCCAATCCAGTCGTTGTGCCTGGATCCGCTACGGCCGAACAGGACCTAAATCCGCTTTCAAGCGACTTTGGAACTGCGACGCCGGAGATCGACCCACGCACTTCAGTGACATGCATCCTACTGATGCCTCGTCCGTAAACGAGTTGTTTGATCGGATTCAGACCATGTGTATGACTGACGATCGGTCTATTACCGGAGCGGGCTTAAACCCGACAATAGGGAGATTCGCATCCCCACGGTCACTCACTTAGTCGCCACCGTCGAGTGTCCGGCTGGGGGCTTATCCCCCCAACAACCGGAATTAAAAACGGTTTATACCCCCAATCTCTGATCATCGAGACCTCGCTTGCAACCTAGACCCTGGAGTTCTCTCTGGAGATAGATCGGTATCGGTCCCTGATCTAGCATGCAACTCGGAACCCATAATTCCGACCTCACAGCATGAAAAGGCTTTACCACTCTATAGGTTGCTGAAACAGACCAACAATTTCGAATGGACCGATGAAGCAGTGGTTGCATTAGAAGAAACTAAAACACTGCTGGCAAGTAACCCCATACTCATAGCACCAGGCGCTGGTGAACCAATGTTATTGTACATATCGGCCACCAACCAAGTCGTTAGTGTTGTGCTCGTCGTCGAATGAGAGGAGGAAGTACACAAATTCCTGATACAAAAGCCGGTCTATTATGTGTCAGAAGTACTAACGCAATGCAAGTCCAGATACCCACATTACCAGAAGATAGCCTATACAGTATTTATGGCATCACGAAAACTAAGACACTACTTTCAAGAGTGTTCGGTTATGCTAGCATCCGAAGTACCCCTAAATGATATAATCAATAACAGGGACACCACCAGCCGCATAGCCAAATGGGTCATTGAGCTCCTTCCTGTTTAAATTGCCTACAAGCCACAGGTGCTAGAAGATTTCCTTGCCAAATGTACAGATGTCGAGCTCCCGAGGGAATATAGTACATACTCCCATTGGACGATGTACTTCAACGGATCCAAAACTTTGGCCGGACTGGGGGCTGCAGTTATTCTCACATCCCACATAGGTGACAACATCTGGTACATGTTGCAAATCATGTATGCCAATTCCAACAATGCAGCAGAATACGAAGCACTTTTGCACGGCCTTCGGATGGTAGCTTCAGTAGGCATACAACGGCTAGAGGTACAAGGAGACTCCAAGCTGGCCATCTCCCAAATAAACAGCGAATTTGATGCCAGAAACCCGAAGATGGCGGCATACAGAAACGCTGTCCTCAAGATATCCGCACGGTTCGAGGGGCTAGAATTCCACCATGTCGCTAGAGACAACAACCAAGCCGCTGACATACTGACCCACATGGGGCCAAATGTGACCCTGTCCCAAAAAACACTTTTCTGGAATGGCTCTTTAAGCCATCAGTGGTTTGGCGGGACGATAATAAGGGCACCGGTCTCATCAGCACGGAAGAGGTTGTTCCCCTTATAAACGAACCAGATGATGATAATCCCTAAGTGCAAGGAATCATCATAGCAATTTCCAAAGGTGGAGGTGATAAGTATGGAGTGTCGAACCCACAAGGAGCTAAAGGTAAGATAAATATTCTCTCAAGTCCTATCTGCCACTTATACGACTCTACGTACACCGAGCGTTTGCTTCCATCTAGAAACGAGAAATAAAACTACATTATGGGTATGAAGAGGATAGCTTTGCATTATATCGGAGAACTAAAATATTAAAATAGGTGCTATTAACATAAAGTTAGAATATATTACTATATATTATAAATAGCGAGTGTGGAATGATGATGGATCGGTGTGCGGAATTATCCTAGGCTATTGTTAACAACATCGGAAGTGATTATTGCAATTTTATATGAGGGAGAGGCATAAGCTAACATACTCTCTCTACTCGGATCATATGCACTTATGATTGGAACTCTAGCAAGCATCTACAACTACTAAATATCATGAAGGTAAAATCCAACCATAGTATTAAAGCATCAAGTCCCCTTTATCCCATATGCAACAACCCCCTTACTTGGGTTTATGCTTTTGTCACTCAAGCAACCCACTATAAGTGAATCATTAATGTATTGCAACACCCTACAGTGGGAATCCTTCACGTGTGTGCAGCACGGAAGGCACCATAGGACAGCACCAAAATAAACATACAACTCAAACCAATCTAAATCATCAATCAACCCATAAGACAAAAGAAATCTACACAAAACATCATAGGATGGCAACACATCATTGGATCATAATATGTGGCATAAAGCACCATGTTCAAGTAGGGAATTACAGCGGGATGCGGGAGAGCAGACCGCTGAAAAGATATGAGGATGGTGATGAAGAAGGTGATGTTGATGAAGATGATCACCGTGGTGATGGTTCCACCGATGGCACCCCGGCGCCATCGAGACAGAGGGGGAGAGGGTCTCCCCTTGTGCTTTCTCCTCCATGGCCTCCCCCCTAGGTGGAAAGAGGTTCTCCCTCTGGTCCTTGGCCTCCATGGTGATGATGGCCCCTCAGGAATGATGAAGATGTCCTCCAGTGATGGTGACCCCCTCCGGCAGGGTGCAGAGAGGGACAAGATTGATTTTTCGTGGCTACAGAGACTTGCGGCGGCGGAACTTCTAATCTAGGTTTCTTTTCGGAGATTTCTATATTTATAGGAATTTTTGGCATCGGTGTCACGTCAAGGGGGTGCTCGAGGAGTCCACAGGCCGTAGGGTGGCGCCCAGCAGGCTTGTGGCCTCCTCGTCGACTTCCTGGCCTAGCTCTTGTGCTTCAGGGGTCTCTTTTGGTCCATAACAAATCAATGTAAAATTTCAGCCCATTCCGAGAACTTTTATTTCTACACAAAAAATGACAACATGGTAGTTCTGCTAAAAACAACGTCAGTCCGGGTTAGTTCTAATAAAATTATACCAAAACCATATAGAATTATTGTAAACATGGCATGAATACTTCATAAATTATAGATACGTTGGAGACGTATCAACATCCCCAAGCTTAATTCCTGCTCGTCCTCGAGTAGGTAAATGATAGAAGAAATAATCTATGAAGTGTGAATGCTAGCAAGTGCACAAGTTTGATCAATGATATTTTCAAACATTTTTGTAGCATCATTAAATATCCTAAACAGTAGCTCATCTCATAGAACTTCTCATGATGAAGTAACAAGCTATTCATATGCTAAATTATAGACCATAAAGTTTCTTGAAAACTAACAAACTATGCTTTCAGTCACCAAGCAATTGCAATTCATCTTATTTTCAGGAAAGGTCTATTAAGGGCATTGATTTAGAAAATTGCACATACTCGACTATCATATAGTCTTCCATCATGCTAACACTCAAAGCATATTTCTAGAGCAAATGGCATCCGTCGAACACAAAGAAAGATAGGGGCTTAAAGTTTTGCCTCCCAACTTAATTATCATATAGATAATTGTCAACAATAATAATTCATGATAAAATATATTTGAATGGTCATATATGCCTAGATCATTCCCCAACACATGGAGCTTGCGTAAAGGTAAGTACTAGATAGTAAAAGATAGGCCCTTCGCAGAGGGAAGCAGAGTTTGTCATGTGCTTTTTGTTTTTGTATGTGCAAACCCTTAATGCAAAGGAACGTCACGTTATATTGCCCTTCGTGATAGCAACCTTTATTATGCAGTCCGTCGCTTTTATTTCTTTACCATCACAAGTTCGTACAATGCTTATTTTCCCTTACAATAAAAGATCATACATATTTATGAGCAATTTTTATTGCATTTTGCATCGATGACAATTTACTTGAAGGATCTTACTCAATCCACAGGTAGGTATAGTGGACTCTCTTGGAAAAACTGGTTTAAGTGTGTTTGGATGCACAAGAAGTATTTCTACTTGGTGCTGAAGTTTTGGCTAGTATGAGGTGCAAGCACCACATGTTGGAGGATCCATAACAATATAACTTATACACAAATATACCCAAACATAACTCATTAAATTGTCGTACTTGTCCAATTTCAACTAAGTTGCTCGAGTTTGAAAATAATTAATTAGCTCACAATCATAGATGTCCAATATAGTACATTTATATGTGGAATCTCTCTTCCTTCAGTATTCTTTCATGAATTGTTCAAGTGACCAATGCGGACTTTGATAACTTTCAATAAATTTTACCCCGTATACTTATTATGTGTGAAGTCTATTACTCCCCATGGGATAAGTATATGAAGCATATTTAATTTCGAATTTATCAATCTCCCTTGTATGCATCATGGGCTCTCTGAACTGGCCCATTAGTAAATCACCCTAGGGGTCCTCGGCCCGACCCACTGGTCGGGAGACGACGTGGTGAGTACCCCCTAGTCCAGGACACCATCAATAGCCCCCCGAAACCTGTCTGCAAGTTGGGGACACTCCTCGGTTCTTCCGAACTATTGTTCATCTTCAGTTGTCGGTCTTGAAAACTGGTTCAACATATCTTCCCATCTGCAATCTTGAGGATTATCAAGGTGTATCTGGGGTTTGAAGTGTTTCCCGTGCAACGGCGTCCTTTTGCGTCCGAGCTCCAACGCCAAACTACATGTGAGGCATTTTTTCATAGCTGAGCTCCAACACTATTCGTCATTCAAGGTATCCTCTTGCGTTCGAGATCCAACGTCGGACTGCATCCGAGGTGTCTTTTGTAGCCGAGCTCCGACGCTGATCGGCATCTGAGTGCCATTGACGAGCTGCGTCCAAGCTCCAACGCCGGATTGTATCCGAGGTGTCAAAAATTATCGCGGTCTCTGAAAATTTGAAGGACCTTATCCGAGCTTAACTGTCGGAATCGTCTTTTATGGGGCCAGACATTCGCATCTGAGCTTTATGTCGAACTACTTCTGAGGTGTTTTGCGCAGCCGAGCTTTAACACTAGTCGGCATCCGAGGTGTCATATATTAATTTGGTCTTTGAAAAGGTTGAACGAGTTCAGCCGAGCTTAATGCCGGCAATGCCCTCTATTGAGCCAACCACATGCATCCGAGCATTACACTGGACAGCTTCAGAAATAGAGCACCACCTTAGTAGCAGGCTGATTTTTTGTGGAAATTATTTCTGGTCGTTGCAATTTATTCTCTGCCGAGAATTATAGCTAGTAGCCCTCAAGGTGTGTGTCGGTCTATAACCCGAGACGCATGTGAAGGAAAAAATAATAAAGAAAATAAAACCACTGATACCAATAGCCCCTGAGACTTAGATTGATTTGCAAAATCGGCTTGAGGATCAAGTTCTTGCTCGGCAGATTACGTTAGGGATGGAAACGTGGTACGCAATAGTTTTCAAGACTCGGGTTGGGTGTGGCCGACCAACCTGAGTATCAAATCTCCTCGGAAACTTTATTGCGCTTTGACTTTGCTGCATTGAATAGGCAATACATTAGCCCTAGAGCCTTAATTTGCGCACGGGTGGTCGAATTAAGGATCGATATGTGTTTGACATAAAAAAATTACGTCTGACCCAATTTATGTGTAATGATTCTATGCATCCATGTACTTTTGCATCATTAATGCTCGAATCCGCATTGTACAAGACTTTGTTGACCGACCATCGGCTTCAATCTCCTCGGCCAGTAGCCGAGGAGTGTTTGTCATACTTTATAAAGCCTTTAGAACGGCAAAGATTTAGGACAAACAAGGCAATCCGGTCATACGGTTTTATAAACAATGGTACGCGGAGATATATGTTATATTACTATTAACATTAGAAACATCTTCTGGGAAAAATAGTTCCTCTATGAGTTTCTTTTCCAAAGATGTCATGTTGACCATGATCGCAAAACCTCAACTCCTATCAATGTGGGAGGAAAATATTGAGGATTTAGTTCGAGGAATGTTCTCGGACTCTATGGTCTTTAATGAATCAAAATTTTCACTTCCGTTGTTGCCGACCAATTATATTCTTAAGATGGCTGGCTTTCGTCTTGACCCTATTTGAGGTACTAACCCGAATGACCTGGAAGTAAAAATCACAGAGGTGCTCCCTTTACCTCCTAGCCGATCAATCAGGAACGTATGGGGTAAACACAGGAAGTCAAATTGATTCATATTTATGGCTTTGTAACGATGATTACGGAAGGCAGCACTCGCATATTGAATATAAATTCTTTAATGCTATCTGCTATTTTAACTCCTTTGTGATTGTTTATCATTTGAGAGTGGCCCATCGTTGGCTTCTGCCCCTTTGTAAATGCTACGTAGGGTGTTTTCGCAGTAACAAGACAACCCTTAGCTGATGTCTCGGTGCCCGGAGGCCGTTGTGTTAGCGGAAATGAGTCAATCAGTTATCTAGGCTTTATAACTTCACTTAGTCGTAGGAGCTTAAAGTTTGCGAGGCCAGTTACTAGCCCCCGGTTAGTGCTTGGCATCAGTCAAGGTCAAGCCGTTAACACTTTGGCAAAATTTATGAAAGGACCATGGGGTAACCTCTATCGGGCTATAGTCTGACAGAGTCATCGGATCGCTGACCAATTTATGCTCATTGTGACAGTCGGTTTTTGGCTTTCTCCTCTGAGGTACTTAACCAGTTAAAACAGAAATACAATCATAGTGGTTCTCCCTTTGCACACCTTGGCCGAACAATGCGGAACGTAAGGGGCAATCATAGGAAAAGGGCAACCCAACTATTGACCGGAGACACAATTTGAAACTAATGCATATAGAGCAATATCCGAGATGCCGAGGTGGAGGTCGGCAGGGAAGATTCCAAACAGCGGGTCAAAAAGATTTGCTGAGCTGAATTATTACGTAGGGCACCTCCGTCAAGATGATGTCCATCCTCCTAAAAAACATACAGATAGCTTAGAAGTGCCATAAGCTCAAAAATCCAAAAAAACTTATGTAAAAACTTTGACGTTCGAACTAAATCAAGTGTTTTTGTGCCAATCCAAAAATTGGTCTTCAATTTAACATGTGCTTCGGTCGTGCTTTAACATGATACATCCGATCTCACAGACTTCAAGCGGGTCAGCCTATGGCTTCAACCTTCATATCCCGAGGGCGGAGTGTTACTCCGACGTATGTTTAGCGAACTAAACTCAAGTGGCTTTAGAGAAATACTAGGCTACCCGGCTATTGACCAATCACCCATGTCAAAAAAAGGAGTAATAGAAAAATACTTTTCAACAACCAAGAAGAAAACAACGTTTATTATAAAATGGCTCATATAAATTTAAGAGCCGCCAAGTGACTTGGGTAAAAGAATTTTATGTATAATGATTGTATGTATTGATGTACTTATATCATATATGTGTTCGCCCAAACATTAAACGCGTCTTAACCGACCGTCGGCTTCTCCCTCTTCGGCCAAGGGCCGAAAAGTGTTATCTACTATACCATCCGAGAATATCGGAGGTGTTTTGAATAACCACGCAATCAGGCCATTAGGCTATAACAGACAAAGCACGCCCAGGGAACTTATGCTATATTACTATTTAACGTAAGAATCATCTTCAAAGATTTTTGTCCCATTATATTTGGTAGACCCTTCTTGAATACCGTTAATGTCAGGATAGATTGTGAGAAGGAAGCGGTTACTATAAGTTTTGGGGATGCATCTCATGAGTTTAATTTCTCTAAATTTCGTAGACAACCCCATGATAAAGAATTGCCTAGTAAGGGTCAAATTATTGGTCTTGCCTCTATTGCCGTGCCTCCTACTGATCCTTTAGAGCAATATTTGATAGACCACGAAAATGACATGCATATGAATGAAAGAAATGAAATAGATAGGATTTTCTTTGATCAACATCCTATTCTGAAACACAACTTGGATGTTGAAACACTTGGGGATCCCCCTCCGCCCAAGGGTGATCCCGTGTTTGAGCTTAAACAATTACCATATACTATGAAATATGCTTATCTTGATGAAAAGAAGATATATCCTGTTATTATTGGTGCTAACCTTTCAGAGCATGATGAACAGAGATTATTGAAAACTCTGAAGAAGCACCGTGCTCTTATTGGATATACTCTTGATGATCTTAAGGGCATTAGTCCCACTCTATGTCAGCACAAAATTTAAATGGAGCCTGATGCTAAACCAGTTGTTGATCACCAATGATGGTTGAATCCTAAAATGAAGGAAGTGGTAATAAATAAAATATTAAAGCTTCTAGAGCCAGGTATCATTTATCCTATTGCTGATAGTACATGGGTTAGTCCTGTTCATTGTGTCCCTAAGAAAGGAGGTATTACCGTAGTTCCTAATGATAAAAATGAATTGATCCCGAGAGAATTGTTACAGGTTAATTGATTTTAGGAAATTAAATAAATCTACTAGAAAAGATCATTACCCTCTACCTTTCATTGATCAAATGCTAGAAAGATTATCCAAACACACAGATTTCTGCTTTCTAGATGGTTATTCTGGTTTCTCTCAGATACCTGTGTCAAAAGAGGACCAAGAGAAGACCACCTTTACCTGCCCTTTTGGTGCCTTTGCTTATAGACGTATGCCTTTTGGTTTATGCAATGCACCTGCTACCTTTCAAAGATGCATGACTGCTATATTCTCTCATTTTTGTGAAAGGATTGTTGAGCTTTTCATGCATGACTTTTCCGTTTACGGAACTTCTTTTCATGATTTTTTGAGCAACCTTGATCGAGTTTTGCAGAGATGTGAAGAAACTAATCTTGTCTTGAATTTGTAGAAGTGCCACTTTATGGTGAATGAAGGCATTGTCTTGGGACATAGAATTTCCAAAAGAGGTATTGAAGTTGACAAGGCTAAAGTTGATGCTATTGAAAAATGACGTGTCCTACGGATATCAGAGGTATAATAAGTTTCCTTGGTCATGCTAGTTTCTATAGGAGATTTATTAAAGATTTCTCTAAGATTTCTAGGCCTCTCACTAATCTTTTGCAAAAAGATGTTCCATTTGTTTTTTATGATGATTGTGTGGAAGCTATTGAAATTCTCAAGAAAGCTTTGATTTCTGCACCTGTTGTTCAACCACCTGATTGGAACCTATCTTTCGAAATTATGTTTGATGCTAGTGACTATGCTGTTGGTGCTATTCTAGGACAAAGAGTTGATAAGAAATTAAATGTTATTCATTATGCTAGCAAAACTCTAAATAATGTTCAAAGAAACTATGCTACCAATGAAAAGGAAATTTTAGTAGTTGTGTTCGCTTGTCATAGGTTTAGACCCTATATCGTTGATTCTTAAGTAACTGTTCACAGTGATCATGCCGCTATTAAATATATCATGGAAAAGAAATATGCTAAACCTAGACTTATCAGGTGGGTTCTTCTGCTACAAGAATTTGATTTGCATATTGTTGATAGAAAGGATGTTGATAACCCCATAGCAGATAACTTGTCTAGGTTAGAGAATGTTCTTTATGACCCACTACCTATTGATGATAGCTTTCCTCATGAACAATTAGGTGTCATAAATGCTTCTCATAATGCTCCTTGGTATGCTGATTATGCCAATTACATTGTCGCTAAATTTATACCGCCTAGTTTCACATACCAACAAAAGAAAAAGTTTTTCTATGATTTAAGACATTACTTCTGGGATGACCTACACCTTTATAAGGAAGGAGTAGATGGTGTTATTAGAAGTTGTGTACCTGAGCATGAACAGGAACAGATCCTACGGAAGTGTCATTCCGAGGCCTACGGAGGACACCGTGCTGGAGATAGAACTGCACATAAGGTATTACAATCTGGTTTTTATTGGCCTACTCTCTTCAAGGATGCTCGTAAGTTTGTCTTGTCATGTGATGAATGTCAAATAATTGGCAATATTAGTAGACTTCGGGAAATACCTATGAATTACTCTCTTGTTATTGAACCATTTGATGTTTGGGGTTTTGATTATATGGGACCTTTTCCAACTTCCAATAGGTATACTCATATTTTATTTGTCGTTGATTATGTTACTAAGTGGGTAGAAGCTATCCCAACTAGTAGTGTTGATCATAACACCTCTGTTAAGATGCTTAAAGAAGTTATTTTCCCTATATTTAGAGTCCCCAGATACTTAATGACTGATGGTGGTTCACAATTTATTCATGGTGCTTTCCGTAAATTTCTCGCTAAGTATGATGTTAATCATAGAATTGCATCCCCTTATCATCCTCAGTCTAGTGGTCAAGTAGAATTAAGCAATAGAAAAATTAAATTGTTCTTATAGAACTGCTTACAAGAATCCTATGGGTATTGTGCAATCAAAGAGATCAACTATGATTTCAAACTTGCTGGTGAGAAGAGGTTATTTGACATTAGCTCACTTGATGAATGGAGAACCCTGGCCTATGACAATGCCAAGTTGTTTAAAGAAAAAGTAAAGAGATGGCATGATAAAAGGATACAAAAGCGTGAATTTAATGTAGGTGATCATGTCTTGCTATACAATTCTCGGTTAAGATTTTTTGTAGGAAAACTTCTCTCTAAGTGGGAAGGACCATACATCGTCGAGGAGGTATATCGTTCCGGTGCCATTAAGATCAACAACGGGAAGGCACAAATCCGAAGGTGGTAAACGGGCAAAGAATCAAACACTATATTTCAGGTACTCCCATTAATGTTGAAACCAATGTTATCAATACCATAACTCTCGAAGAGCATATTAGGGAGACTTACCAGAATGTTTCAGACTCTGAAAAGGAATAGGTATGTGGTATGGCAAGTAAACCGACTCCAAAAGTTTTCCAGTAGCAAATTTATTCAGTTTTGGAATATTTAAAAAATTAGGAAAATAAAAAGAAGTCCGAAGGACGCACTGGGAGGCGACAAGCTTGCTAGGCGCGGCCACCCTCTGGCCACATCTAGGGGGCTTGTCACCACCCCGTGCACCCCCGGACTCCATTTTCTTATGGAACATCCCTTCGGGTCAGCAAACATTCATTATATAATCTCTCAAAGGTTTCGACTTTCGTATCACCACAATACCTCCTATTTTCGGTTTGAGTTGTTTCTGCAGCAGATTTAGATTGTCATGGCATCCACTGGTGCTCCGGAGGACGGGTTTTTTGTGAAGGTCATCAACCCTTATCTTGCGGAGGTGCTGCAACACCCTCAAACTATTGAGATGCGTGAGTGGGTCCTGCACATCCGTGATGTTGAGGGGTCGGAGAAGACTAGAAGCATGGAAACAAGGCTCGAGGCAATGGAGCAGCAAGTCTTCAAGTGCCAAGTAATGGTGGAACATGGACTCAATGCCAATCATATGATGATCTCGGAGTTTACCCATAAACACAAGCTGGACACCAAGGACATATGATGGCACATCTTCAAGCTTTATGAGAACATTGAGCATCTCCAAGCCGAGACCTATGATCTGCAAAACCAAAAATGTGAGTATGAATACAGATTTAATAGAATGAGTTTGGCTTCACATTTGAGGATTCCGGAGACTCGCTCATGTTTTTACGACGGTGAGCCTATGCCTTGGAAGACGAAGGACAAGCCTCCACCCTCCTCAACAACTCCACCACCATCAACCCCAAAGAAGGACACCTGAGTACATGGGTATGAGAACTCCCCTTGGCTTGTGCCAAGCTTGGGGGAGGTTCCCCGGTATCGTATCACACGACACCTTTTTCCTTTTTTTCTATCTTTCCTAGTTCAATCATTTTTGTTTTTGTCTTGATCTAGTAGAATAAAAGTTTTTAGTATGATCTACCCCTTTTAGTTTTTTCTTTTGCTCCCCTTATGTAAGCAAGTCCAAGAGTTATATAATAATAAAGTAGTTTTGATGATGAGGGCTTTGCTAGATTAGTATGCTCTTCAAAGTAATGAATAAAGTATAATAGAACATAAGCAAATAGAATATATAGTGATCTTATTGGGAGTGATGACTTCACATATAAAAAGTATGTTGATTGAAATTTGTTGGGAGTTAACAAACACAGTAATTGGTCATTGGTGCAATTGAAAGGAAGTGATAAAGAAATAGAGATTCACATATAAATATATTATCTTGGACATCTTTTCTGATTGTGACCAATCATTAAAATATTACGTGCCAAGAAGTTGATGTTGGACAAGGAAGACAACATAATAGGTTATGTTTGCTTGCATCCGGATAGAAGTTATATGGTTTTAGATTCTCCAACATGTCGTGCTTGCTTCCACCTCTTATTAGCCAAAACCTCCGCACCAAGTAGAGATACTACTTGTGCATCCAAACAACTCAACCCAGTTTTGCCATGAGAGTCCACCATACCTACCTATGGATTGAATAAGATCCTTCAACTAAGTTGTCATTAGTGCAAAACGGCAATAAAAATTTCCCCTAAATATGTGTGATCTTTTATTGTAAGGGAAATAAGCATTGTACTAACTTGTGATAGTGAAGAAATAAAAGCAACAGACTGCATTAATAAAGGTTGCTATCACAAAGGGCAATACAACGCGGTATTCCTCTACACTAAGAGTTTGTGCATCCAAAAATAAAAAGTGCATGGCAACCTCTACTTCCCTCTGCGAAGGGCCTATCTGTTACTTGTACTTTTACTTTATAGTACTTACCCTTATGACAGAGTCATGGTGGTCTTCACCACTTCCTATATTCCGTCTCTCTTGGCAAGCATTATGTGTTGGGGAATGATCTAGACTTATATACCCACCCGGATGTGGGTGATCATGATTTGTTATTGTTAACATCACCCTTGAGGTGAATAGTTGGGAGGCAAAATTATAAGCCCCTATCTTAATCTATGTTCGATTGAAGCTTTGACCTCGTGGGTACCACGTGAGTGCTATCAATTGTGAAAGACTAAAATATGATTGAGTATGTGGATTTTCTTTACAAGCTCTTATATTGACTCTTTCCGATGTTAAGATAAATTGGCAATTGCTTCAATGACTAAGATCATAGTTTGTTGGTTATCAATAGAGTTCTTGGTTCATACTTTATCTTGTGAATGAATTGTTACTCTAGTATAAATAATCTCATACAATGAGTATTATTGTTCTAAAATTGATCATGATGCCCTCATGTCCGTATTTTATTTTTATCGACACCTCTATCTCTAAACATGTGGACATATTCATCGATCTCGTCTTTTGCTTGAGGGCAAGCGGGGTCTAAGCTTGGGGAGTTGATACGTCAATTTTGCATCATGCTTTTATATTGATATTTATTGCATTATGGGCTATTATTACACGTTATGGTACAATACTTATGCATTTTCTCTCTTATTTTATAGGGTTTACTTGAAGAGGGAGAATGCCGGCAACTGGAATTCTGGACTGGAAAAGGAACAAATCTGAGATACCTATTCTGCACAACTCCAAAAGCCTGAAAATTTATGGAGAATATTTTTGGAAATAATAAAAAATAGTGTCATCAGAATCAACTAGAGGGGGGCCACTAGCAGGCCACAAGCCTGCTAGGCGCGGCCACCCCCCTGGCCATGCCTAGCAGGCTTGTGGGTCTCATGTGGCTCCTCCGATGCCCATATTCTCCTATATGAAGCATTTTGACCTAGAAAACAATCAAGAGAGCTTTCGGGACAAAGCGTCGCCGTCTTGAGGCGGAACTTGTGCAGAACCAATCGAAGCCACTGTCATCACCAATGATCCTCTCATCGAGAGGGGGTCAATCTCCATCAACATCTTCACCATCACCATCTCCTCTCCAAACCCTAGTTTGTCTCTTGTATCCGATCTTTGTCTCAACACCTTAGATTGGTACCTGTGGATTGCTAGTAGTGTTGATTACTCCTTGTAGTTGATGCTAGTTGGTTTACTTGGTGGAAGATCATATGTTCAGATCCTTTATGATAATTAATACTCCTCTGATCTTGAACATGAACATGCTTTGTGAGTAGTTCCGTTTGTTGCTGAGGACATGGGATAAGTCTTATTATAAGTAATCATGTGAATTTGGTATTCGTTCGATATTTTGATGAGATGTATGTTGTATCTCCTCTAGTGGTGTTATGTGAACGTCGACTACATAACACATCACCATTATTTGGGCCTAGGGAAAGGCATTGGGAAGTAATAAGTAGATGATGGGTTGCTAGAGTGACAGAAGTTTAAACCCTAGTTTATGCGTTGCTTTGTAAGGGGCTGATTTGGATCCATATGTTTCATGTTATGATTAGGTTTACCTTAATTCTTCTTTCGTAGTTGCGGATGCTTGCGATAGGGGTTAATCATAAGTGGGAGGTTTGGCCAAGTAGGGTCAGCACCCAAGCACCGTTCCACCCACATATCAAATTATCAAAGTAATGAACGTGAATTAAATGAGCATGATGAAAACTAGCTTGACGGAAATTCCCGTGTGTCCTCGGGAGCGCTTTTCTTTACATAAGAGTTTGTCCAGGCTTGTCCTTTGCTACAAAAAGGATTGGGCTACCTTGCTGAAGCTTTGATACACTTGTTACATGTTACTTGTTACTCATTACGAATTATCTTATCACAAAACTATCTGTTACCTATAATTCTAGTGCTTGGAGAGAATACCTTACTGGAAACCGCTTGTCATTTCCTTCTGCTCCTCGTTGGGTTCGACACTCTTACTTATCGAAAGTACTATGATAGATACCCTATACTTGTGTGTGATCAATCTTGTATTAAGATTTTTGGCATACATCCTTAAATGTTAAATCCAAGCACAACACCTGGGGGCTTCGTCCCGAAGCCAATGATTTTATATTCTAAAGCATCTATTCACATTCATCGTGTTTGCATGTTTCCCTTGTTGATTTTTAAGACATTCTATGAATCAATTCGAACTAAGATTTTTGCCAAGCTGGGTTGCCTCGCTCCTGTCTTTACCCTCTATGTTCCCGATTGTTCGGCTAGAGAGTAAAGGGAGCACCTCTACAATTGTTATGACTGGGTTATCCTGATCCATACCTCGGACGGGTGAAGCCAGAAGCTAGCTATCTTCAGCAGAAAATTGGTCGGCTACGACGGAAACAACAAAAATTATGGTTGTTATCGCCGTTATTGAGGCTTCTTTTTTTCAAAAAGAGTAATTAGTCGCATACTAGCATTATACGGCCTTATTATCTACGATTTATGTAGCATCCTGAAGAAAGGTAATGATAGAGGTACTATTTTCTGTGGAAGATGTTTCTTACGCTAAAATGTAAAATAACATATCTCCCTATGCAATTTTCTGTTTGTTCGCACCAAATGGCCGGATTCCTTGGTTCCATGAAGGAATTCCATCCTAGCAAGGGATATTTCATAAGGAACATTTCCAAGCTCTTTGTGTCGGTGTCAAAATCGGAGGATCGTGGGTAGGGGGTCCCGAACGGTGAGACTAGAGTCGACAGTAACAGGAGACGAAGGGGACACAGATTTACCTAGGTTCGGGTCCTCCTATGGAGGTAATACCCTATGTCATGTTCGGTTGTATTGATGATGTGGGGGCTTACATAGTTGATCTACCTCGAGATAGAATAGCTAACCCTAGATGAGTTGCTCTGTGTCTATACCATAAAACCCTCCGGCTTATATAGATGCTGAGGATGCCTAGGATTCACACAAGGTCAGTTACATGCCGAAGATATAAACATGCCTATTTGCTACATCAAACATGGAGCACAAGTCATGCTTCCCGAAGCTTCCATCTTGGAGACTGGGCCTTCAAATCTTGCAGTGTTCGGTAAGTGGCCCATACACTCTGGCCCAGAAGAATAGGCTGGCTTCCCGAGGACCCCCTAATCCAGGACACCCTTAGTAGCCCTCGAACTTGCCTCCAACGCCAGGGGTCTTCAGCTCCAATTGCTTCACAAACAAAGTCTTTGGCTTGCGCGGTAAGTTCCTTCCGCCGAACAGAATTCGGCCTCCGATGACAAATATCTTCCGAATAGCGGCGTGTCCGAACACTGTGAAATAAGTTGGCTTTGAACGCCAAACTTCAGGGAAGAAAAGATAACGACCTCTCTGACGAAAGGTCACGGCCCACCACGACCGCTAGGCCAGTTATAGGGACCATGCGCGGTTCGAGGCCATTCCGTCAGTATGATCTATCAACATGCAGATCATGTTCCGCTTCACACGGGATATGTTTAGTCATGCATGCGCAACTATGCACGTGTCTCGGGAAGTGGAGGGATCCGCGGTGCGGCAGAGGGGGCTCAAATGATAAGCCTCGTAAAAGGGAAAGAAAACCCCCCACGGCTATTCATGCTCTCCCTCTGCTTCCGCTGCCTCCCATTCCTCTGAGCCTCCGACACCTAGATCTAAATCTTCCGCCTCCCCTTCCGAGCTCACCAATGGCAAGCTCCGGCTCTAACGGCAAGTGGGAAGCCTCCACGGTGACCGACGAGGACATCCAGGACCTCAAGAAGGTCGGATACCTCCCCGTCGACATCCCTCACCGCGCGGCGGAGGAGGGCCAAGTGATCCCCACCCCCAAGCCAGGCGAAAGGGTGGTGTTCATCCCCCACTTCAACAGGGGGTTGAGATTTCCCCTCCACCCCTTTGTCAGGGGGTTGATGTTCTTCTACGGCCTCGAATTTCACGACCTCCTACCGAACTCCATCATGCACATCTCGGCGTTCATCCTCATTTGCGAGGCCTTCCTACGCATCGACCCACACTTCGGGCTCTGGCTCAGGTCTTCAACATCCAGCCCAAGTGCATCGGTGGCATGCACACAGATTACAGCGGGGCCATGATCGGCAAGCTCACCCATGTTGGGTGGCCGTCGGGCACCCTTATTGACACCATCAAGGGGTGGTAGAAGGAGTGGTTCTACGCCACTGAACCACAGCGAGAAGGTCAGCATCCCTCCGCCACATTCAGATCCGGTCCCCCCGCCAGACTGGCTTCATGGCTCGAAAAGGGCCTTGTCTGGGGACCGGGCAAGGAGGTGAGCGACCTGCAGAAGCGCATCTTCTCCATGGTCGAGGAGGGCACCAAGTTGACCGATGTGGTCCAGGTGATGCTCCAAAGATGCATCCTCCACTACCAGCGCCGACCCTCCCTTGTGGGCTCGTGAGCTTGATACCGAGCCCATAGTCTGGAATCTCTTCCGCACAACGCGGGAGAAGTTATGGAAGGTGCTCTTCAAATCACATAAGAGCTGGCCATCCGAGGAGGAGGACAAGGGTCTGCATGCCGCTAAGCCCGAATCTAAGGTATGATACACCCCAGCTTGGTCGACTTCATTACATAAGGAGATCTCATAACCCCTTATCTGATCTATCTTTGCAGAGATGGCTGAAGAAAGCCGTCAACATTAACAGTCCGGCGCCTCAGCCCGAAGACGAGAGGATCGGGCTGTTAGCAAAAATGCTCGCGGTAAAGCCTTGCAAGGCTCCCACGAAGAAAGAGAAGAAGAAGAAACTAGGCTAGGCTAGCATCAGCATCAGAGACCAGCTTGATGCTGCATCCGAGGATACCCCCGCCTCCTCAAATCAAGAGGAGGCCGAGGAGGAGGAAGAAGAGGAGGAGGAGGAGGAGGTCGAGGGTGAGGGGGAGGTAATTCCCACCGTGCCAGGAAGAGAGCGGCGTCTTCGGAAGCTCCGGAGCATGTCCCTCCTCCTGCCCAGAAGAGGGCTCGTCGAGCACGGGTGGTTTTGTCTGACGATAGTTTGGACTCAGACACCGCGTCTAAAGACCTTGAGGAGGTTCCGCGAAGGATCCTACGGTTCAAGCCCCCTCCAAAAAGTTTAGGAGCCGAAGACCCTCCCATTCATTATGAATAGATTTAAAGTTTGCTAACATGCAGGTTATTGGCTTTGCATCCCCCCGCGCGTTATCCCCACTGAGGTGATATCGGACGGGGAAACCCCGCCCGTCGAACTGGGGGAGAGCAGGGATGCCTCGCATCCCACCACTCTAGGCGCCACGAGGGATGATGTGGAGGTGTCATCCCAACACACCCTATGGAGGCGCACACCGGAGGCAAGGGAGACAGTATCGTGGTCGGGGCTAACGCCTCGGCCACTGAAGACCGGGAGGGCGACACCCCTCCCGGACACCGAGGAGGCCGGACGAGCGGGTGCTCAATCCCCTCTGAGAACATCTCCGGACCGCACTATGCCTCCGGAGGCACCGGTTCAACTCCCGGTAGGTGATCGGGGAATCCGATCATCAACGGCACTACCGACCAATAGGTGGTCGGTCATGGAGGAGGCTCTATCGAGCGCCTCCATCCCCAAGGATCACCGCACCCCTATGGGTGCAGTATTGAAGAGCATCCAGTCCGTTGACGGCGGACTGAAGGAGGCCTTCAAAGGTCTCCTTACGGGCTTTCAAGTAAGTCACCTGATACTCTTATTTAGTAAAGTTTTTATTTATTCGTATTATATACATGGCAGCCCCCGATCCCTAGGTGAGGTGAAAAAGCTCACCTAGGGGTCACTTCTATATTCGATATCAAACTAGATACACTTTAAGTGTCCTGAATGTTACAATAACTCAACATATGATCGGATTGTCTATAATTCGGGAATTGAGAACCCATGTAATATATCAACTGTGTGTGTAATGCAGGCTTCATCATCGGCGATGGCAATAAATGGCGCCGAGCTAAATCGGAAGCTTAAGCGCTTCGAAGACGAAGTTGAGGCCCTCAACCAAAGACTCGACGAGGCTCAAGGTATGTCAAAACAGAGCTCGAATACCTATGTCTGAACTCCATTATCCTAATACTATTAGTGTGGCGTTTTCTCATTGTGTAATGTATGTGCAACCTCGACAAAAGTGGTGGAGAGGCTCAAGGCCGATATCCATAGTGCGAAGGACGAAGCGGCCGCCGAGAGGGCGACTGCTAAAGAAACGGTGGTCACCCTTTCCTCCATGCGGGCCACAAGTGGCAAGCATGAGGCTCACATGGCAGACGTCCAGTAGGAGTTCAAGGACGCTGGTGAAAGATGTGAGGCCTTGGTGAAGAAGAATAAGGCAAGCTCGGCCGAACTGTCCACTTTAACAACCGAACTCCATAAGGAGCGGGTGGACCGACGGTTCTACGAGGAGCAAGTGCGCCAAGCCAAGGACATAGCAGATGGTAAGCCGTACTCACTAAAGTGCGTATTCGGGGATAGCAAATTCGCATTGCTTACCCGGGTGTGGCAATCCTCAGGCGCATCTTCCGATCTCCAGAAGAGCGTGGCTGATGCCAATCAGTTGTTCGCCTCACGGGGAGAAGGAGATGAAGCTTGGCTATTCTGGGCATAGTTTGGAGCCCCTGAGTGTCCTCCTCTTCTGGTGGAGCAGCTGAAACGGCTGATGGAGCTGCACCGAATGGCGAAGCCGGCCATGAAGGACCTCTACATCCGCTTATTGCCCGGCGAGCCGCAGCCAGGCAGCTACTTTGGCTTGGTGCGGAGGTTGATTGTCGCTTCGCCCCGGCTCGACATTGTCAAACACTCCTCCTGCATCGAGGGAGTCCAGATGGCCCTTGCAAGAGCGAAGGTGCACCGGCCGGGGCTAGATCCGATGAAGGTAGCCACCGCCCCGTTGCCTCCCAGGAAGGAGCATAGATGCCCCGAGCTATACTTTGATGGAGTGATGGAGAGTGCTCGGCTGATAGCGTCCCAATGTCCGGGCCATCAATTATTTGAATGAACTGTAATGCATACGAACACTTGTCCAAACTTGCGATGATATTAGTGTTTGTTCTTATATGGTTTTGTATTCCTTTATAACTCCTATGTGACTGTTTAATACTGAAAGATGTGAGTCATCAGCTTCAGCCCCCATGTAGATACTACATGGGGTTTCTATACCAATGCACTACGTCTGTTAGCCGAATTATCCAAACTCGAAGGCGGTACAGTGCGGCAGACTAGGCAATCAGATGATAGTGCTTTATTTCTTTCACTTAGCCGTAGGGGCGCTAAAAGGACTACAGGAAGCGTACGATTAGCCACCAAAGTGTTGTGATGTTCGGACGAACCGTGGCCAAAGCCGGTATCACTATGTTTGCACAAAGTGCAAGTTCCTCGTATAACACGGAACAACCGCTTACGAGGATTAAAGTATAATACTTTGAGCTTGGGTTCACAGACCGGATCTCGCATATTATGACAGTCTGTTTTCGGCTTTCTCCCCTGAGGTGCTTTGACCAAACTATCCGGAAGCAAAATCACAGGGGTGCTCCCTTTGCCCTTTTAGCCGAACGAGCGGAACGTAAAGGGGAAAGCATAGGAGCCGAGCAACCCAACTATTGACCCAAGACATAGTTCGGAACCGATGCATATAAAGCGAACACCAAGATGCCGAATGCATGACAGATGTACATAAGGCAATTTGTTTTTAAACTCGATCCCCGGTCTATTAGCCGGTTACCTTGCATCATACCAAACAGGTCCACGAGAAGAGGGAGAGAGGAAAAAATATGCTCCAAAAAATGACAGATGAGGCAAACCTGTGCCACGCAATTTACATTTTTCTCAATAACTCTTATAGCTCAGACTGCCGAAGCAACTGTTTACAGGTATGTGAAATAAATAAAAATATACAGGAGTTGTTGTACCAGGGGTCTTCAATTGATAACCTGACGTCCTCGATATGCCCCGTTGCTAGTTGACTCCTACTCTTAGATGCACCTTGATGGGTGTTAGTGTTTGGCAGACGGATTGTACAAACAAAGTCTTGAGAGGCCGGCGAATTGTAGGTGAGCTTCACGCCATAGGCAGGTTCTTTAGGAGCACCTGCATTTTGTCCGAATACGTGTTGATGGTAGAGGTTCGGGCCAGCCAAACACCCATCTTTATTTGCCCACCGCTACCCATGGAATTTTAAGTGCGAAGTTGTGCCTCCTTGGCACGTACTTTGTCGGTCTTAGGGTTGTGTGGTGGGGGCGAGTCCCTATTAAAGGGAGGAGGAAGGATTTGAGTTTTCGGTCTGAATCCAAACTCGCTTCCCAACCTTGTGTGCCTTTATGGCAGATGTCGGAACTTGTCGATCTTCTTTGTAGCTGAATTCGACTGCCAGGGCCAGTGCATGTTCCTCAGTTCTAAGGGAGCACTCTGTATTGCTGTTAACGTTAACTACCCCCTTGGGGGCCGGCATCTTGAGCTTGAGGTATGCACAGTGTGAGACTGCGTTAAACGAGCGAACATTGTCTGACCAAGCAGCGCGTGATAGCCGTTGCGGAAGCGCACAATGTCAAAGATCATGTCTTCGTTGCAAAAGTTATCAGGAGAGCCAAACACAACTTCCAGGGTTACGAAACCCGTACGTCGGGCCTCAACGCTTAGGATCACTCCTTTGAAGGTAGTGCTGCTGGGTTTGATCCTTGACGGATCTATGCCCATCTTTTTCACAATATCGGGGTAAATCAGGTTGAGGCTACTTCCTTCATCCATTAGGACTTTTGTGAGTTCATACCCATCTATAATGGGTTTGAGGACGAGGGCAACCGAACCCCCATGATGGATACTGGTCGGGTGATCACGCTGATCAAACGTGATCGGGTATGCCGACCATGGGTTGTACTTCGGGGCTACGGGTTCCACAACGTAGACCTCCCGAAGGGCGTGCTTCCTCTCCTTCTTAGGTATATGTGTGGCATGTATCGTGTTCATCGTTTTGACTTCGCGAGGGAATTTCTTCTGTCCGCCACCAATTGGACCCCGAGGCTCATCTTTGTCCTTGCTACGGGAGCTTTTGCCTTGGTCCTCGGGTTGTATCTTGTCGGCATGTTTAAACACCCAGCAGTTGCAGTGTGTGTGGTTGGTGGGCTTCTCCGAAGTCCCATGGATTTCGCAAGGCCTTTCCATGATCTTCTCTAGCTGAGTGGGTACGTCGTGATTGCCTTTAGGAGGCTTCTTCCACTGCCCAGGTCGGGAGTTCCGGAATTCGGCATTTACAGTCATGTCATCGGCACCGCTATTATTGTGTCGGCACTTATTCTTATTGCGCTTTGGTTTTTCGTTGCTATCCCGGGATTCAGATGCCATGGGATCTTCGGAATTGTGGCTGCTTCTTGCTAGCCAATTGTCTTCGCCCGCGCAAAAGAGGGTCATGAGGGAAGGAAGGGCGGACATGGTCTGGGGTTTATCCTGGCCGAGCTGGCGGGCCAGCCATACGTCCTGAATATTGTGCCGGAAGGAGGCTATGGCCTCAACATCCAGGCAGTCGACAATTTGGTTCTTCTTGGTCAAGAACCGATTCCAGAATTGCCGAGCAGACTCCCCGTGCTTCTGGACGACGTTGCTGAGACCGGAAGAGTCCGGTGGGCGGACATAGGTTCCTTGGATATTGGAGCGGAACGCATCTTCCAGGTCTTCTCAGCATCCAATGGAGTTTTCGAGGAGGATGTTTAACCAGTGCCGAGCTGGCCCCTTAAGCTTAAGAGGTAGATATTAGATGGCATGGAGATCATCTCCTTGCGCCATGTTTATATGGAGGAGGAAGTCCTTAATCCATACAGTTGGGTTAGTAGTCCCATCATACTTTTCTGTATTCACAGGTTTAAACCCCTCGGGGAACTGATGCCGTATGACCTCATCTGTGAAGCACAGTGGGTGAGCGGTACCTCTGACCCATGCTATGTCACACCTATATTCAGCGTCTATGTGGGCCCATTTGCTTTCTTGGACTCTGTTGTTTTATTCAAACCATGGTCTGTACCCGCCCCATCTATTGGGCAAGAACTCTATAGTTCCGTTGATGGCTCTTGCACAGCCTGCTCTGTGATCCAGGTCATCGCATAGGTCGAACCTGTCATTGGGCTCTAATGGCTCCTTACCCCGTCTTTGGGGCATTGCCGGTATATAATCGGAGTCATCAGCAGTCCTATCTCGACCACGAGGGGGGCGGTCCGGCTTGTCGCATGGCGTACGGTTCGGATTCGGAGTGTTAGAGAGTTCTTCATCGAATTGTGGGAACAGCCTTCTCCGTGGGTAGCTGTTAGGCTAGTTCAACAGACCGGTGTCGTATACTTCCTCGGCTGAGAGGACTTTCGTCCGTCGATCATTGAGGTCGTTTTGTTCTGCTTTTAGTTGCCGCTCTTTAGTTTTCAGGCTATGAGCTGTTGCTATTAGTTGTTGCCTGATTTCTTCCTGGTCTTCGAGGTTATTAGGGATGTAAATACTTTATTGTGACCATCCCTCATCGGTTGCCCGCAGGACCCACTATCAAGAAGTGTATCCACGACTTCTTGTACCAATTTTTCCTAGCACATTACTAAATCTGCTGGCGCTAATTCACTTAGTCATCAGCCTCCGGTATATCCTCCTCCTCGATAGGGGGAAGGTAATTATCGTCTTCATAGCTATTGACATTATTGGGGTTGTTCTGGTCCTCAAGCCCTTCCAGACCCTCTAAAGGGTGTTCGGGGATATCAGGATTGCCATGTTCAGTGGGGGTATTACCGTCCCCGTTGAAAATAATATCTTTCCTTCCCTTTTTGCCTTTGGACTGCTTATGCGGTTTCCGGCGCCTTGATGGTGCATCACCCGATTTTTTGCCATCATTATTAGGCATGTTGTTGTCGTTAGTGGCAGGAGTATCTATCATGTAGACATCGTATGTGGAAGTGGCGGCCCACCTCTCGGTGTTAACAGGGGTGGAAGCACGGTCTTCTTCATCCATGTATTATGCCTCCTCGTAGGCATAGTCCAGCATGTCGGTTAAATCTTCGACAGTGGCAATCAAATGGGTGGTGGGTGGGGCGAAAAGTTTGTCATGATCCACACCGTAACTGAACCAAGCATGGATCGGGGTTGGATCGTCGGTGATTTTAATCGATGAGATCCGATCTAGACCCTCGTCAACCGCTGAGGGCCCGATCGGATCCAAGTTTTCGGAACTTGCAGAGTTAACCTCCAAGGCATCTGGACATGGGCAGTGTTCGGCAAGAACACGGCTCCGGTCATCTGGCTCAATGGCTGGACTGGGATAGGAGATCGGCTCATCACCATGGGTGACCCCACGGGCGTGTCCGAAGAAGGGGCTCGAGGTTAAAGCCTTAGAGTCCTCGGGGGCTACAGGCGGAGCTGCGAGCCCGATTAACGACAAGTCACCCCGAGAGTCAACAGAGAACTCTAAGTTTCCGAATCTGACCTCTCGATCAAGGGCGAAGCTCTCAACGCGGACTAGATGGCCAGCGGGATCAGCGTGCAGCACAACGCTGCCGAAGACGAAGATTTGTCCGGGGAAAAAAGTGTCCATGTTACGGACCTCTTCGTTGATGACAAGGTGAGATGTCGATTCCATCTTACTCACAGAGGAACTCTCAATGAAAGCACCATTGTGGGTGTCAAAACTGGCGGATCTCGGGTAGGGGGTCCCGAATTGTGAGACTAGAGTCGACGGTAACAGGAGACAAAGGGGACGCAGATTTACCCAGGTTCGGGGCCTCCTATTGAGGTAATACCCTACGTCCTGCTCGGTTGTATTGATGATGTAGGGGGTTACAGAGTTGATCTACCTCGAGATCAAATAGCTAACCCTAGATGAGTTGTTCTATGTCTATACCCTAAAACCCTCCGGCTTGTATAGATACCGAGGATGTCTAGGGTGCACACAAGGTTGGTTACATGCCGAAGAGATAAACATGCCTATTTGCTACATCAAACATGGAGCGCAAGTCGTGCTTCCCGAAGTTTCCATCTTGGAGTTGGGCCTTCAAATCTTCCAGTGTTCGGTAAGTGTCCCATATAGTCCGGCCAAGAAGAATAGGGCGTCTCCCCGAGGACCCCCTAATCCAGGACTCCCTCACTTTGCATGGGAGGTCAAAGCTGATGGCCGATTAAGACAGAGTTTACAGCACAGACGGGTTAATTTTTGATTTAAAGTACATAGTTACAAAAAATCACTCATCTAGCTACTGGTCGAGATTGTCTATTAATGCATCTAGGGTGCAATCTTCATGCGAGAGATGAGCGACGGGCATCACTTGGTCCTAGACCAAATGAAGTGGTACTTCTTGCCCATCAGGCCCTGCTGGCCAAACCCGAGCCATATGCTTGGGGTTAATGCTAGTATATCGAGTCTTGATCATCGCCCATGCCTCTCGCGCTCCCTCCCGGCAGGCCGATGTCTTCCATAACTCGAATCGACTTTGGGTTCCCTTGAACTGGTCAACCAGTTCAGTCATCTCCTCCAGAGGTTGCTCGGCGGTCCATAGCACTTTTATCATGCTCTTCATGGCCTTCCGAGCCCGCTCATGAAGGGTGAACAGTTCCTTCAGAAGGCTTCCTTGGTAGGATCTGATCTCTTCTTCAAGACGTCTGGTTAGGCGACCTATACATGAGACAAGTCATATCCATTACACCTATCGTATGAGAGGTATCCTAGGATGTTATAATTGCACTTACAAAACATGCCCCTCTGCAATTTCTGGTTTGTTTCTTGGTTCTGGGCCAATTGAGCTTTTAAACTCTCAATCTTTTCGGCTTGTTGCTCGTTCTCCGCCTACAGGCGTTTCTTCTCTTCCAGGTTTTGTTGCAACGAAAGGCAGACGGTCTCATACTGGGACTTGACGTACCTCTAAGATTCTTGGGCTGCATCTAAATCTTTTTGCAACAACCCTATTGATTCAGATGCTACAAAGTACCCTTGCATCAGCATGGGATTATATACTAAGATCAGTAGAACAGATATACTGACCATGCGCCTCCCGGGTAAAATTCTTCACTTGATCAAGTTCGGCCTTCATGGTTTCCACCTGTGTTCGGCTCGCCTCCAGTTCCTTGGCCATTTGCTTGTTCTGTTGCCTTGAGGCATGCATCATCAGTAAAATAATACGCGGACCCTTAATTCGGTCGTTCCGACCAATTCAAGGCTCGGGGGCTACTGGGTATACATGTGTGTTTGGATTCTTATAACCGATCACTCACCTGCATGCTGGACGATATCGGTTTCATGGCTTCCGGGAACCCAGCTCGGGCAACTCCGATGTGTGCGTCAGCCGAGCATAGAGCATTGAACTCTTGTTTGGAGAACACCGGGTGGCGCGGGGCTTCTCATCACCGCCGGTGATTCATCCGGTCTCCACCTCAGATTTACTAACAAATACCGTGTCCCCGGAGTCTTCAGGGGTCTGATTGACCATAGGGACCTCCGCAGGGGGTTTAGTATGAGCAGAAGATCTAGAATCCTGAGGATTGCTGGGCACCCTGGCAACATCCTCGGCAGGAGATGGCTGAACTCGTTGCCTGAGTATTTCTACATGAGATCTCTTGTGAGGCCCTATCGATCGTAATGATAAATTAAGCATCCAAACAAAGTACCTTTGAGCTGAACAAGTGGTCGAGGCTATCCTCACGACCGGCTCACTTGACGGCTCCCTGTTGCTACCAGGTCCGGGCATTGCCGCCATACTTGATGTTTGTCGCGCGGACCGATGACGCTTGGGAGCAGGAGTCGGCGCGTTTGGGTCGATGGAGGATACTTGCCTTTTGCGGGACAAAAATTTCTTTTTCTTGCCTGTGGTAGGGGGAGGGAATGATCCGGGGTAATCATCTATAATAACCACCTTGCAGCGGTCAAGGATCTCTTGGTAGGAGACCCCGTCTACGAACTCAACTGATAGCTCCGGGTCTTCATGAAAACCTGGATTGTTGTCACGAGAATAGTTCTCTGGTTGGGGGGGCGGACAGTTAACTATCTCGACAAAGCTCCCCCATTCTTGTTCACACAAATTAAAGGCTTTGGCCAAAAAGGGCCAAATTGAAAACCCAAATCCGGTTCACAGCGTCGAAAAGCTCACCCATTCGATGGGACTGTGACTTGAGTATCCCTACTTGGTCGGTAGCGGAACAAAATCCTCTTTCTCCCCTTTGTATAGGTCGACAAGTGCGGCTGCTAATGCTGCTTGATTGGCAGGACCCAGCCGTCGGGAGCGAGTGGTGTCGCTTGTCCCGTTGTAAGACCACAAAGGGTGTATTCTTTGTTGAAGATGATGAACACATCGGGGGATGGCGGCGTCCATCACGTCTATCATGGTCAACTTGTGATGGGCTAGTAGCCTCACATGGGTAGCCAAGCGTTGCACTTCGGCGGCGTCCTCTAGGGATGAGCTCTTCGGTCGCCAGTTGTACCTTTTCTTCAGTGGGGTGTTGGAGTATTTGGCAAACCCCTCCGAGTTGGATCGAATAGGGGAACGTCCTCGATATATAACCATTCCGAAGACCATTCTTCGAACTCCTTCTTTGAATTCCCCACTGGATATGCCGTGCAAGCTATGCGGCATATTTTGGCTCCTCCGACCTCTAGAATTGTCTTACCCCAAGTATGAGGGACTAGGCAAAAGTACTTCCTCCACAATTCAAAGTGTGCCTCACAGCCTAGAAACATCTCGCAAAGGGCGACAAAACCCGAGATATGCAGAATGGACCCAGGGGTGAGATGATGGAGCTGGATCCCATAGAAATCCAATAATCCCCTCTGGAAAGGATGAATGGGGAACCCAAGACCCCACAAGAGGAAGGGAACGAAGCATACTTGCTCTCCCTTTTGAGGATTAGGGAAGTTTTCCACGAAGGCTTTTCCATTGAAAGAAGTCAAATCGGCACAGGTAACCGCTAGATCCGAGGAAAGAACATATCCTTGGGTCTCGAGGTTGCGCAGTCGAAGGAGGGATATATAGCAGCTTGTCCGATCCCCGGGATGAGAGCCGTAAGGGCGCGAGGAAGAGCTAGGGACGCTCGCCATGTTCTTATGGTGACCTCTCGCTGAAGGTTTTTTCTGATGGGGAGGAAGAAGAAGATGTGGCCCAGACCACAATTCAGCTTGTTTAAATGGGTGGTGCCTCCTTTGTGGGAGGAGCGGTCTTGTAAAATGTTGTTGAACCGATCGTCTCCCCTCATTGCAGGAGCATCGAGAAGCATTGACAGTTATTACAATGGACCCCACAAGTTCGTGACGCTTGGGAATTCGCCGAAGACGGGATGGTTGCCGAACAAGAAGGGATAGAGGGACTCGCCTTGCAAGCCGAAGACTTCGAGACGCAACATTGTCTAGATATTATACCTTGGCATTGGAGGCCAGTCCAAGGGCTTTTGAGGCCCGTGTGCACGGGTGAGGGAGTCCTGGTATAAGGGGTCCTCACATGGCCGACCTGTTTCTCTTGGGCTGGACTATGTGGGCCACTTGTTGAGCATTGGATTGATCAAAGGCCCCGTTGCCAAGGAGGAAGCTTTAGGAGTTGTGGCATGTCCTCCAAGGTTGAAATAGTAGATAGGCATGTTTTTCCCTTCGTTGTGCAACTGACAATGTGTAAACCCTAGGTACCCTCGGTGTCTGCATAAGTCGGAGGGTTTTAGATTGTGGGGCAAAGAAACTCGTCTAGGGTTTAGCTATTCGATCTCGAGGTAGATCAACTCTGTAACCTTCATACCATCAGTATAATCAAGTAGGACGTAGGGTTTTACCTCCATAGGAGGGCCTGAACCTCGGTAAACATCGCCTCCTTTGTCCCCTGTTACCATCGATCCTAGTCTCATAGCTCGGGACCCCCTACCCGAGATCCGCCATTTTTGACACCGATAATGGGATATCCAGGAAGTTCGCGGAGCCCATGCACATGGGGTCCAGGGCCCATGGACACGGGGGTGCGGAGAAATTTTGGGCACATCACGATTTTGGTGGATTTTGGGAAAAATTCGGGAATCTTTGGGATAGAAAGCTAGATCCACTTGCTAGGCATCTATTCCACAGATCAAAATCAACAAAAATTCACAATATTCAAAAATTGCAAAAAAAATTGGTATGGCTATTTTTGTGGGGGTTTCGGATTAGGATGAAAGCAGGCAAAAATAGGCTAGAAAACAGTAGGGGAGACTCCAAATTCATGATCAACGTGGCTCATGATACCATATGATACGGGGCAAGACCCGTGGGAGTTTGTCTATCTTTCATAAATTGGAGGGGGGAAACACGAAGAACACGGGGAAGAACGAGAGAAACACTCAAGAGCAAACTCAAATCACACATCCACTAGATCCATGATCATCACAAGAGGTACAAAGATCCCAAATCAACCAACGATACAAGTAGCGGTAGTGTTCTCTCACTCCGGAGGAGGAGCCTTGAATCCACGGGGGATATTCCCTCTAGAGGGGCCTTGGCATCACTTGGATCAACTCCCAAAGGAGGGCAAGCTCCTCAAGAGAGACAAGTAATGGAGCTATGCTCACAAGTGCAAAACTATAGGTAACCCTAACATATGATCCAATGGTCCTAGATATAGCCACTAGGAGGTAGGGGTCAAAAAGAGGTCGAAATAGGCCGAATGGGTCGGCTGGCCTGGGAGGCCCGTGCGCACGGCCTAAGTGAGCCCCGTGCACATGGGGGGTCCCATTGGCACGGGACACGGCCATGCGCACGGGGACGCTGATGTAGCTTCCTGGGAGGCCCGTGTGCACGGGGTCATATGGGCCCGTGCGCACGGGGTGACCGATGTAGCTCCTGGGAGGCCCGTGTGCATGCGGTCTTCTGGGCTCATGCGCACGGGGTCTTCGCTTACTCTATTACCCTCGTGCGCATGGGGTCCAGGGAGCCCGTGCGCACGGGGTTGGCTATAGATTGACTTCTTGTCTGGAGCTGTGACTCCGTCTTTTGTGCTTCCTCCCCTTGGCCTTAGATGTCTTCCTCATACCTAATGATGCAGAGTGTCCCGAGGTGAGGTAGCATCGAAGTTCCATTAGCATTCATATCAAGCTCAAACAGAAGGGAATTCACCTTACCTTCTGTTGTGCATGCGTGATCTGTTTTCATAGGACCACTTGTGTCTTCTGGAGATGGTGTAGACTTCATGGGGATGAGTGAGGGATGCTCCGCATCAATCGTCCTTCAAGCATTACTCTGTTTTACTTAATACTCTAGATGCATGCTAGATAACGGTCAATGAGTGGAGTAATAGTGATAGGTGCAAGCATGAGTCGGCCTATTTACTTATGGATGTGATGCCTATATACACATGATCATTGTCGTGAAAATCGTATAACTATTCGCTTTTCTATCAATTGCCCAACAGTAATTTGTTTACCCATCGTATGCTATTTTTATGAGAGATGCCACTAGAGAACTCTACGGCCACCAGGCCTATTCAGTTATATATTCACAAATGCTATTACTACCTTGCTGTAATTTATTTTATTTTATTTTATTTTGCAATTTACAATTATCTACATAACTTGCTTGCAAATAACGAGATCAAGGGTATTGACAACCCTCTTGTCGGCGTTGGGTGCAAGTTGTTTTTTCTTTTGTGTGCAGCCGCTGAACACGGTTGAGGATTGGTATTCCTATTGGTATGATAAACCTTGGTTTCATAACTGAGGAAAATACTTTCCCACATTGTGCTGCAATAACCCGTTCCTGTACACGGAAAACCCAACGCAGATCACAAGTATCAGGAAGGATTTCTGGTGCCGTTGCCGGGGAATACCATCACCAACTATCAAGTAACTTCGCACAAAATTTCATTCATGTGTTCTTATTTTTATTTATTGTTACATTTAGTTTGTCTCATGAAATCAAAAGTACAAAAAATATCTATCTTTGCTTGTTACTAGTTTTCTTGTTTGAAGTCATGGCTAGTTCTTCTTTTGTTCGCGTTACTCCCAATAATGATGTTGTCAACTTTACACAAAGGGGAGGAGAAAGTTTGAAGGATGCATAGTATAGGATTTGATAAACAAAGCAACTACTAAGCTATCCATCACTACTTTGCTTCATGATTTTTATGTTGGTGTGACAACTTGGTATAGGTTTGTCCTTGACACCATCACCGGTGGGAGCTTCTTAATGTGTCATACGTTGGATGGTTATAATGCAATTGAAAATCTTGTTGGAACACCGCCCATTATCGTTAATGAAACCAATTTAACCTTGGAACATGTTATGCAAAGGCTTGATGCTATTGAAAATAAAATGATCACTAGTGAACCAAATGAGGAGTTAGATAAGAAACTTCATACTCATATCACTCAATTTGGGTCGTGGTTAGGAATGACTTTGAAAACTTTAAAGGAAAAAGGACACCATTATTGATAGGAGGGTCGAACAAGGTTTGAGTAGAATAGATAAAATGGAGGAGGTCATTGACAAAGTGGTTCTGCTTTCACACCATCTAAAACTATTGCTAGCACCTCATGAGACAAAAATCCCAAGTTGTTAGTGCATCTAGTGCCCCTTAGTGATTTTGGTGTATTGAAGTCTTATATGTTAAGGAACTAATATGTTTTTGAGTGTACACGGGTCCTATAAGTCAATGAGGAGTTTGATATATTCGGAGATTATCGACCCCTAAAAATGAATTTGCTGAAGACTTTGGTATTTCCATGAAGGCTTTGAAGCGGAAGAATTTGGTGTGACCTTGAAGATACTCATACGAGAACTATGAAGCATGAAGACCTTTGGTTTCGTAGTTTCATTTGCTTACTTTGAGTCATGATACCTCTTGAAAATGCATTGGTTTTCCCTTGAAGAGGTGACGGGTTTATTACCCCTGGGTTGGCCAAAGCACGGGGTTCTCCCCCCCACCCCCCACCCCCGCTTCGAAGAAAAACTAAGCAACTTGATGCCCATGGCCGGCTAGAGCACGACCGGCTCGAGCTGCCGCCGGCTGGCAGCGCGGGCGGTTGATCGAGGAGCCGGCTTGGCCCTCGGACAGGCTAGGCGCGACTGGCTGCTTCTAGGCCTCCTCCTCCGTTGACCCTGAGACGGAGATGCAAAGTCTCGTCCCTCTACGTGCGGGTACGACGACACGACGCGACCGCCACGACGGGCGACACTATAGACACAGTGGCCGCTGACGCACGGTCGCGCATGGCTAGAGTCTAGCCATCCAAGCTGCTCACCCTGGCGAGCGTGATCGGGCAGGGAAATAGTGTCGGCGTGCCCTCGCCCACTCGATTACCTGCCCCGACATGGCTACAGTGCGGCCGGCCGTACCGAAGACTTCGGCCGGCTGGCACTAGGCGACGCCTCCCAGGCGACCCATGTCGCGGCAAGTGGGCGAGGGCCAAACGTAGAGCTGGCTGGCGGGCCCCAACGGGAGACGGGACTGCTCAGCCGGTGGACCCTACAGACGATGAGACGGCACGAAGGGTGGGACCCCCTGGTCAGCCGGAGAGGCTGCCAGCCGGGTCCCCCACCCCTGTACTTTAGAACATATTATAGTGATGGGGGGTTGGCCTATAAAACACCCCGAGCCCCCCATGCAACGGGGACAGACGATCACTCGCATACACCCACACAGAACTCTCCTCATACCCTCTCTAGCAACGGAGGAAGACGAGTCGGCTGCTCCTTCTTCCTCCTCTCGACATAGCTCTAGGAGCACCCTTGTAAACACATCAATCCATCCAACTAGATCAAGCAGGACTAGGGGTGTTACCTCCCACGGAGGGCCCTGAACCTGGGTACATCGTGTGTCACCACCGCTTGTGCCCAATCTCGCACCCGGAGCCCATCGGCGTCCTCCGGCCCAAACCACCTACGATAAGCCTACCCATGGCATCTGTCATGAGAAAACGACGACAGTTGGCGCCCACCGTGGCGCCGTACATGGTGCCAGCCGTATTCATGCTCCGGGCAGGACCCCTCGCCATTCCTCGCTGCCACCGCACGTCCACGCGAAACCGCAGGCTTGTGGGGCTTGCTCCGACACGCCCTGCGGGCGACTCCGTCGACCTCACGGTTGATATCGACGTGCTCACTGAGCGCTTTGGCAGGCTCAGCCTTGCCGAGGCTCCGGCCGCTGACGAGTACCTCGGGCAGGTGCTCGTCTGTGTTGATCCGCCCACGGCTATGGGCACACTCGCTGCGACCCAGTCCAGCGGCTCCCACAATCGCGTGGGGGAAATGGCCATCATCTCCTCCACCTCCTCCGGACATGCGCGAGCCAGGGCTGACGCCGCCGTGGCCCACGTCGGCACCTCCGACCTGCTCGGTGTAGCCCTCCGGGGCTTGATCACCCCTATCGCCCCGACGGCAAACCCCGACGCTGTCGTGGCCAACCTCGAGGCGGTTCGCCGCGTCCTGTTCGAGGACGCCACCGCCCTCGCGGCCACACGGCGCCGCATGGAGGCCGCCCAGTGGAAATACGCTTCCGCCTATGGTCTCACCCCGGCTGGCACCGAGCCCTCCCGGCATGGGGCTATGCGCGACCGCGGCCGCGTGGTCACCGAAATCCTAGGCGGCAAAATGCCCGTCTACGACACCCTCGCAGCCACCTGCGGGCCCTCAAGATGGCCTACGAGGACTTGGCCACCTTGGGGGCCAAGAACATGATGCTCACGAGCGTCACATCAAGGAGCTCATTGACGCCGCTGACGCGCAGCAGCATCTGCTCACATCGGGCGGCGCCGCCTCTGGAGGCCCACAGCTCGAGCATGAGGGCACGGGGGCTGCGGGCCATCAGCCGGCTCAACACTCCTGTTCCCCTGGCATCTCCGATCGCCGGGCCGAAACAAACAACCCCCGGCCCTCTCAGCTGCCGGGGAGCGAGCAACCGGCTGTTAACAGCCGGCGCACCAACAACCCGCCTCATAGTGGCTGCCACCACGAAGCGCCGGCAGCTAGTAGTTGGCGCAGCCGTGGGCACACTCCACCCCCACGGCGTGAGCCGGAATGGTCTGTTCCGCCCGTCATCCGCCCCGAGCTCTCGGCATGGATCGGGCCGCATGTCCCCTGCAGCGAGAACGACGCCCGCAACTGCATCGACCAGCTCGCGCAGTCTACCCTCCTTGAATAGGAGGGCTCTATTGGCCCGGCCTGTTTTGGCCCTCGGATCCACAATGAGCCGTTACCAACCGGCTTCACACTCCCCTGAGGCATCCCGAAGTACAAGCCCGAGGACTGGTTGATAGACTACACCACCACGGTCGGCATCACCAGAGGGAACAAGCGTGTAGCCGTTCGCTACGCTCCCCTCATGTTGATCAGCTCGGCCCACACTTGGCTCAACAGCCTGGCGGCCGGCAGCATCAACACCTGGACGGACTTTGAAGAGGCCTTCGTCCACAAGTTCACCGAAACCTACAAGCGGCCTGGCCGCCCCTGTGAACTCGCCATGTGCGTTCAGGGGCCGGACGAGTCCCTCCGCGACTACCTCAATCGGTGGATGAGGTGCAAGCCGTACAATACTTCATCGAAGGCTGTCGCGACTACCTCAAGCACAAGCTTCTGTGCTCTGAGCCGGCCACGCTTGCCGAGCTCATGACCAAGGCGGACAAATACGCCACAGCTAATTCAGCCATCCAGGTCAAGACGACCCCGCCCGCCAAGGCAACGACAACGCCGGCAACGTCCCGGCTGGCTGCCCACAACCGGTAGCCGCAGAACAACAAACGCAAGAACGACCAGCTAGATCCCCTCTACAGGAGCCGATAGGTCAACACCATTGAGGAGCAAGAGCTGGCTGCCTAGCCTTCCAGCCAGTGCCAGCAGACTACCAAGGCTGCCTAGCAGCCGAAGCTCACCTTCAAGCAGATGCTCGACCTCCCCTGCAAGAACCACTCAGGGGCCAAACCCTCTATGCACATGCTCCGGCAGTGTAGCTTCTCATAGCGACTGGCCCCAGGGGATGGCCTTCCGGCTCCCCCCGTGCTGCCTGCCGCGCGCCGGCTCTGGCCCAAGCTGCCGCCCCAGCGCTGGCTCCGGCTCCGGCCTAGAACGACGGTCGTCTGATCGACCAGTTCCCTAACCAGGACGGCTGCTACGTAGTCTTCACCAGTGGAGAGACGAGCAAACATGCTCAGCGCCGGCTCCATCGTGTGGTGAACTCTACCATGCCAGCAACTCCCTAGATCATCCCGTCGTAATGCCAAGTCCCAGTAGCTAAGCCCTGGTCCTCGACCCCACCATCACCACTGAGAAGCGCACCTGCCGCTTTTCACGGGTGCTGGTAGATGGTGGCAGCAGCATCAACATCCTATACCTCAACATGATGCACAAGCTAGGGCTGAAGATAGAAGACCTACAGGAGAGTTGGACAGTCTTCCATGGCATCATGCCTGGAAAGTCCTGCTCCCCTATCGGCAAGATCACGCTCGATATCCTGTTTGGCGGACCCGGCCACTTCTACCGCGAGCCAGTGTTGTTCGAGGTTGTGGACCTCGCAAGCCCCTACCACGCGCTGCTGGGCCGGTCAGCCCTTGTAAAATTCATGGCGGTCCCCCATTACGCCTACCTCAAGCTCAAGATGCCAGGCCCCAAGGGAATCATCACCATCACGGGCGACTACAAGATGTCAATCGAGTGCGCTCGAGATGGTAGCCGGCTGGCCGAGGCCGTGGAAATCACCGAGGAGAAGCAGCAGCTCGACCGGCTCATGGCCCTTGCCGCCAGCCAGTCGGCCGTGCCGGCTCCCCCCACGCAGTCCGTCGGCGAGGCCTCCTTCCAGCCGTCCAAGGACACCAAGAAAATCCCGCTCGACCCGGCCAACCCGGCTCAGTGTGTCACCATCGGCTCCCACCTCGACAAAAAATAGGAAGGCGAGCTCGTCGATTTCCTCCATGAGAATCGAGACATCTTTGCATGGTCCCCCAAGGACATGCCGGGTGTTCCAGGGAAGTTCGCCGAGTACAAACTACACGTCCGGTCGGATGTCAAGCCGGTCAAGCAACCCTTGCGCCGTTTCTCCGAGGGGGGCGGCGCACTATAGGAGAAGAGATCGCCTGGCTGCTCGCAGCCGGGTTCATCATGGAAGTTTTTTCACCCAGACTGGCTGGCCAACCTAGTCCTGGTGCTGAAGAAGAACAAGACCTGGCGCATGTGCATCGACTACACCAACCTGAACAAGGCATGCCCCAAGGACCCATTCGCCCTGCCGCGGATCGATCAAGTCATCGACTCCACGGACGGCTACGACTTGCTATCCTTCCTGGACTCCTACTCCGGCTACCACCAGATCAAACTGGATCCGAAATACCAGCTCAAGACCTCCTTCATCACGCCCTTCGGGGCCTACTTCTACATCACTATGTCCTTTGGCCTGAAGAATGCAGGCGCCACCTTCCAACGGTGCATGCAGAAGTCCCTCCTACCTCAGATAGGCAGGAACGTCCACGTCTACGTCGAAGGCATCATCGTCAAAACCAAGAACTACTTTAGCCTCCTCGACGACCTCCGAGAGACCTTCGCGAACCTGCGCGAATACAAGATCAAGCTCAACCCGGACAAGTGTGTCTTCGGCGTCCCAGCTGGCCAACTCCTGGGTTTCTTCGTGTCCGCCCGCAGCATCAAAGCTAACCCCGAGAAGATCAGCGCAATCGAGCGCATTCCCAAGCAGACCCGGCTCCGCGACGTCCAGAAGTTCAATGGCTGCCTCGCCTCGCTCAGCTGGTTCATTAGCCGGCTGGGGGAGAAGGCCTTGCCCCTCTACAGGCTCCTTCCAAAGACGGCTCTCACCAAGAAGCCGGGCATGTTCGATTGGCCCGACGAGGCGGATGAGGCCTTCCGTGGCCTCAAGAAGGCTCTCACCCGCGTGCCCATCCTAGCTGCGGAGGGTGAGAAGGAACCCCTCCTCGCCTACATCGCAGCAACCACTCGGGTCATTAGCATCATTTTGGTGGTCGAGCGACCGGAGGAGGGCAAGTCCCTGTCGGTCCAGCGCCTCGTCTACTACCTCAGCGAGGTCCTCTCCGCGTCCAAGCAGAACTACCCCCACTACCTAAAGATGTGCTACGGCATATACTTCGCCGCAAAGAAGGTCAAACAGTACTTCCAGGAGCATACCATCACCATGGTGAGCATGGCCTCACTCAGCAAGATCATGAGCACTCGGGACTCCACCAACCGGATGGCCAAATGGGTCATTGCCCTCGTCGATCATGAGATCCGGTACGAACCTCGCACCGCCATCAAGTCATAGGCGTTGGCCGACCTCCTCGCCGACTAGGTAGAGACCAAATTCATGTCGCCTCCCCCAGACTCCACGCATTGGCAGATGCATTTCAATGGCTCGAAAATGAGGACCGACCTGGGTGCCGGCATAGTCCTCTCCTCCCCGAAAGGTGACCAGCTCAAGTATGCCCTCCAGATCCACTTCACCGCCTCCAACAACGTGGCCGAGTATGAGGCCATCGTCCATGGCCTCTCGCTCACCAAGGAGATCGGCATCAGGCGCATCCTATGTTTCGGCGACTCCGACATCATGGTGCAGCAGGTCTCTGGCGAATGGGACGCCAGGGATGCCAACATGGCCAGCTACCGCTTCCTCGTGCAACAACTCACCGGCTCCTTCGATGGCCGTAAGTTTCATCATGTCCCACGGGCGGATAATGAGGCAGCCGACGCGCTGGCAAACATCAGCTCCACCGAGCAGGCCATCCCAGCCAGCGTCTCCCTCGAGTGGCTGCTCAAGCCGCCGATCAAGCCTTCCCCAGAATCAAAATCAATCTTTGTGCCGGTGGATGTTGCCGGACCATCAGCGGTTCTGGCTGCCCCTTCAGCATCTTCGCCACCGGTTCCCACAACCTTGGCCGCCCTGCCGACACCAGATGAGCCGGCTGCGGTTGAGGCCACCGGCTCCAACAATGCGGCTGCCATGGTGAAAATCGACCAGCCGGCCTCGGGGCTGGCGAGCCAGCCCCGGGGGATGGCGAGCCGTTCCCGGGGGCTGATCATCCAGGCCCGTCGGCCCCCGTCTCGGCGCCCTCATGGGCCCAGCCTATCTTGGCATTCCTTCTACATGGCGAGCTCCCCCCGTTGAGGCATTGGCGAGGCAAATTCAACGTCAGGCCTCGGCATACAGCATCGTCAACAACGAGCTCATCCATCGCAGCACCACCAGCGTCTTCCAGCGGGCATCATGCCGCCTCCAGGACCCTGGTGGCCAAGGCCTTCCGCCACGGCTTCTACTGGCCCACAGCTCTCGAGGCGGCCAAGAAATTGGTCGACGAGTGTGAGGACTGCCAGCACTTCAGCACGCAGAGCCACCTGCCGATGCCAGCCCTCCAGACCATCCCCCTCTCATGGCCCTTCGCCGTCTGGGGGCTGGACTTGGTGGGTCCCTTCAAAACCGCACGAGGTGGCATGACACACTTGCTGGTGGCTATTGAGAAATTCACCAAGTGGGTCGAGGCACGACCAATCAAGAAGTTGGACGGCCCCACCGCCGTACGGTTCATCGACGACATCACGGTTCGCTACGGCATCCCTCACAGCATCATCACCGACAACGGCACGAACTTCACCAAGGGCACGCTCACGCGTTTTTGCTCCAAGCAAGGAATTCGGCTCGACCTGGCCTCCATCACTCATCCACAGTCAAACGGCCAGGTCGACAGGGCAAATGGCCTCATCCTGTCCGGCATCAAGCCCTGGCTCGTGAAGCCGCTGGTAAGGTCAGCCGGCTACTGGATTGACGAGCTGCCGGCTATCCTTTGGAGTCTCAGGACCACTACCAACCAATCAACCGGCTACACGCCCTTCTTCCTTGTGTACGGGTCCGAGGTGATCATCCCCACCGACATTGAGTTCGACTCGCCTCGGGTCGTCGTATACACGGAGAAGGACGCAAAGGAGCTAAGAGAAGATGGCGTCGACTTACTCGAAGAAGCCCATGAACTGGCCTTGAGCAGGACGGCAATCTATCAACAGAAGCTCCGGCACTACCACAGCAAGCGGATCCAGCCACTCTCCTTTCGTGAAGGGGGCCTGGTCCTCAGGCGGATCCAGCGGACAGCCGGACATCACAAGTTGTCCTTCCCATGGGAGGGCCCGTTCATCATCAGCAAGGCGTTGCACAACAATGCATACTACCTAATAGACGCCCAAAAGCCATAGAAGCGCCAAAGAGACGCCTCCGGCGAGGAGACGGACCTCCCATGCAACGCGGCGCTCCTCCACCCGTTTTACTACTGAAAAGACCAGTGTATGTATGTATCCCTCCCCTTTGGAGCTGATGAATGCAATGGGTGCTCCAGGTCGGCTCTTGGGGCACGCCCTGTTTCATTTTCCTCAAAGGTTTCCTCACTTACCGGCTCCCCGGCCCAGGGGCTCGCCAGCTGGCCCTAGGTCGCCTCTCTCAAAAATTGGCCAAGAAGTGTGAGCCGAGCAAACCCTTCCACCCTTCCCAGCTACAGCTCCGGCTCCCGGCTGTCCGGTTGATGGGGCCTTGGGGCAGCAAAGCTTAGCTCACACGAAAGATCAATCGCAACGAGATACCGGCTAGGTCTAGCCGGACCACCGCCTCGCCTCTGCCACTCTACTTATCCCGAAAAGCCCTCGCGGTTCCTAAGTTCAGAACCGGCTCCCTCGAGGCAGACACCCCGGCCCAGCTACAGACCGGCTCCCGGCTGGCGGGCTGGCGGGGCCGAAACCAAAGGGGAAAGGGGAGGAATAGAAAGAACCAAAAGGGCGAAAAAGTATAAGGATGAGCAAGCATGCACAATAAGGCAAACACATTAAATATTCACAGTACGAGTTTTAAAGACAAAAGAGGCCCACGGCCATCAAGGTTCATTACATTACACCCCCAGTGGGTGGACTTCAAGCCTAACATGCAGGAAAAAGAAAAAAAGATAAGACGCCCCAGGGCTCAGGCCACTGGCGTGTCGCCAGCCGGCGTGCCTCCAGCCGGCGCATCGCTGGGTGGCTCGACTCCCAACCGGAAGTGGATGTGGCCTTCAGGTCGGCCTCCTTGGCCTTCGAGGTGGCCTCCGCGGTCCCAGCTATCTTGCCGCTTGAGTCGATGCTCTTGTCAGCAACCTCCTCGTCTGCTGGGCCTTAGGGGATGCCGAAGGAGTCCTCTAGCACTGGCTCGCCATCCTTGCCAAGGGCCGGCAGGAACTCATCCGTGTCGACGTACGACGTGAGCTCGTTGGCCCGGCGGACAAGGCCAGCTCACGGGCTTCCCGCTCCTCGGCTGGCTCGTCCCGCATAGTGGCCAGCCGGCCCAAATCCATGTCGCGATACCATGATGCGACAAACCGGAGCGCCATCTGCATGCCGGCCCGGGCCGCTGACACCTTCCAGGCCTCGAGCCGGGCCACGGCCTGCTCCAGCCATAAGGCCACGCGGTTCGCTGGAGCTCCCCAGCGGCCTGGCCACAGGGCGTCAATGATTTCCTTTCCGTTTGTCTTCAACCGCTCCACGCTCCGCTCGAGGTGGATCAACCGGTTTTCAATGGCGAGCCCAAACTCTACCACATCCCACGTGGTGTCCTCCTCGATGGAGCGCCTGTGCTCCCGAAGGTAGTCCCGGTGCTCCTCGACGGCGCGCTCAGCGCGGCGCTGAGTTTTCGGGAAGCGCCCTAAGAGAAGAAAGAGAAGAAAAGGAAGAAGAGGAAAGAAGCGAAAATCAAATACAAGAACCAGCGGAGGAGAAAGAAACCGGATGGAAAAAGGAAAAATGGACACCAACCTCGATGGCGTCGTCCACCTCGATGGCGAAATTGAGCGACGCTTTCCGCTCCGACGCCAGCGCCGCCTCCGATTCGGTGAGGGAGCCCTTAAGCCCCTCGAGCGACCTCTCGAGGCGGGTCACCTCGCCTTGGAGGGCGGAGGTCCTTTGGGCGGCGTCAGCCGCCTCCTTGACGGCCTTCTCCTTGGCCGCCACCTCCTTCGCCACGTCAGCCTTGAGGCGGTCCTGGGCCGCCTCCCCGTCCGCCAGCAGCGTGACCAGCCGTTCCTTCTACTGCGTTACCGCCTGGACACCTTGCGCCAGCCGGTCCCGCTCAGAGACAAGCCTAGTCTTCTCTGCCCGGAGGGCAGTTAGATCACCTGGAAGACAAGGCAGGCGTCAGTCGGCTCTCAGGGGCTACATACCCCTCCCACAAAACTCGACTTACCTTGCACCTGTGCCAGCTTCTCCTCCAGGCGATAGAAGCCATGTTTTTTGCGGTCGTGGATGGCGACCGCCTCCTCGAATAGCTTCTGCCTCAGGGAGTTCCTCTCCTGTCACACAGAGCCAAAAGTCAAAACATGCTCAAGGAGATCCGGCCCGGCTGCCCGCCAGCCGGTCAGCCAGCCCGCATCTCGGGGGCTACACCCAGTGGGTGCGCTCGTGTGCCCCCACTAAGAATTTTAACAAGAATGACTGGGCTTACCTCTGCGCGCTGCAGGGTGGCGTGTGTCGCCTCTGCAAACCAGGCCAACTCCTGGCGGCACCAGTCCAGAACACTCCCCAACTCCCCGAACGAGGGGACCAGGCCTCCTGACGGGGGAGCCGGTAGGGTTGGGACGCGCGCTAGCGCCTCTCAGTCCTGGAGCACCTCCTGCATGGTCTGCAGGGTCCTCTGGGCCTGGCCGCCATTGCCGCCAGGGGTGGGTTGATGACGGAAAGGGTCCGGGAGTCGCCCCCCGCCGGCCCCTCACCCGACGCCATCGCCGCCTCCACCTCATGCCGCTCCGACGCGACAATCGCGACGGATGTCACCTCTGTCGGGGAGTTGGGGAGTGTTCTGGACCGGTGCCGGCTGCCGACTGGAAAGAATCAAACAAACGAAAAGCTGTCTCGTCGAAGACTTACCAGGGGGACGGTTGATGCGGTCGTATGGATCCATGCCAAATGTCCATGACGCGGGCTTCAGCTTGAACGTCGTGAGGGCGTGCACCCGCTTCGCCACCTAAGCTGGCGTTAGGTCGATGGTCGACAGCCGGCAGGGGTCTCGGCGGCCGGACATATCACAGATCCGGTGCGGCCTCGGCTAGAGAGGCAGCACCCGGCATGAGATGAAGGCCACCACCAGGTCGGCAACGACCAATCCCTCGGAGCTCTTTAGCTGCGCGAGCCAGCCGAGCTCCACCAGAGCCACGCTGCGTGGGGCGGCCCCCAGCCAGTTCACCTGGGTGGACTTCGCATCAACGAACGGCGGCAGCCGGATGAAGTCCAGGTTTGGATCGGTGTTATTCACGTAGAAGAACATCCAATGCCATCCCTTGACGAACTCGATTAGAGAGAAGGGCGGGAAGCGTGCGGTGCCATCGCAGCACACCACCATGCCCCCTCAGGCACTGCTCTTCAGCCCCTTGAGATAGAAAAGGGAGTTGAAGAGGTCAGGAAAGGGGAGGACCCCCAGATACCCCTCGCACAGCGTCACGAACCCGGCTAGGTAGAGGATTGCGTTGGGTCCGAGGTGGTGCGGTTGAAGATCGAAGGTGTCTAAGAGAAAATGGAAAAATGGCTCACCGACAGCCCAAAAACACAGGAGAAATGCCAGTGGAAGACGACATGTTCCCCTAGCTCTGGCGCCGGCACCACCTCATCGCCTGGCACGCGAGAGACCACCCGCTCCGCCGGCGGTAGCATGCGTGCGCGGGAGAGCTCTGCAATGTCCACCACGGTGACGAGTAACTAGCCCAGCTTCCTCCGTGTCTGTCGGCCATTGCGGCGGCAGGGCAGCATGCGGGCGTGGTTGCGAGCTCTGGCGCGGTGCTGTGCGAGGGGAGCAAGGAAGACGAAAAGGAAAGGAGCGAGGAGGCAAAGGGGATGCGGGTATCTCCGCCCCTGCCCTTCCTCCCCTCTTAAATAGGGAGGCCATGACCGGGGGACGTGGGGATTAATTGCGCCCACTCCCCCGAAACTCCGCGCGCGTGTGGGTGGCCTCGACCCGTAACGGCCGCTTCGGGGCGCAGAGGATCCTAGCCTGCTCCCTGAGGCCTACTGGGCTATGCCCAGGGCCTAGTGGGCTAGGCCCGGGCCAACGTCCCGTCTCCCCATGTGCGCGGGCCCGCCACATCATCACCCGCCGCGTGGTGCGCGGCAGGCCGGCTCGGGTCCCGGGGTGACGCGCCGGAACCCGAGGCGTCAGGTCCAGCGGCCGACCCGGCTAGCCCCTCGGCTTCACACCAGAGGTGGGTACCGCTGGGGGGAAGCCGTCGGCTCCCCTTTGTCTGCTGGATGCGGGCCCCCACCGGTTTCGGGGACTACTGACATGGTTATTACCCCTCGGTAGGCCAAAGCACGGGGTTCTTCCCCCCCCCCCCACTTTGAAGAAAAACTAAGTGACCGGTTGCCCATGGCAGCTGGAGCACGACAGGCTCGAGCTGTCGCCGGCTGGCGGCACGGACGACTAATCGAGGAGTCGGCTCGACCCCCGACCGGCTGGGCACGGCCGGCTGCTTCTAGGCCGCCTCCTCTGTTGACCCTGAGACGGACATGCAACGTCCCGTCCCTCTACACGCGGGTACGACGACACAACGCGACCGCCACGACGGGCGAACTATAGCCACAGTGGCCGCTAACGCACGGGCATGCATGGCTACAGTCCGGCTGTCCAGGCCGCTAACCCTGGCGAGCACGACCGGGTAGGGAAACAGTGTCGGCATGCCCTCGCCCACTCGATTACCTGCCCCGGCATGGCTACAGTGCGGCCGGCCGTACCGAAGACTTTGGTCGTCTGGCACTAGATGACGCCTCCCGAGTGACCCGTGCCACGGCAGGTGGGCAAGGGCCAATCGCAGAGCCGGCTGGCGGGCCCCAACAGGAGACGGGACCGCTCAGCCGATGGACCCTACAGACGACAAGACGGCATGAAGGGCGGGACCCCCTGGTCAGCCGAAGAGGCTGCCAGCTGGGTCCCCCCAGCCCTATACTTTAGAACATATTATAGAGCTGGGGGGTTGGCCTATAAAAACCCCCGAGCCCCCCATGCAACAGGGACGGATGATCACTCGCATACACCCACACAGAACTCTCCTCATACCCTCTCTAGCAATGGAGGAAGACGAGCCGTCTGCTCCTTCTTCCTCCTCTCGACACAGCTCTAGGAGCACCCTTGTAAACACATCAATCCATCCAACTAGATCAAGCAGGACTAGGGGTGTTACCTCCCACGGAGGGCCCTGAACCTGGGTACATCGTGCATCACCACCGCTTGTACCCAATCTCGCACCTGGAGCCCATCGGCGTCCTCCGGCCCCAACCACCTACGAAAATTCTACCCATGGAATCTGTCATGAGAAAACAACGACAAGAGGAAAGGGTGATGCAGCAAAGTAGATAAGTATTTCCCTCGGTTGTTGAGAACCAAGGTATCAATCCAATAGGAGGAACAGGCAAGTCACCAATGGATGCACCTACACAAACAATCAAACTCTTGCACCCAACACTATAAAGGGGTTGTCAATCCCTTCACGGTTATTTGCAACGGTTGGATCTGAAAGAGATAGAAGTAAACGAGTGCGGAAAGTAAACGATAAGTAAATTCCAGCGACGTATAGATCTAAAAATATATGATGGAAAATAGACCCGGGGCCATAGGTTTCACTAGAGGCTTCTCTCTTGAAGGCAAATATCATGGTGGGTAAACAAATTACTATCAAGCAATTGATAGAAAAGCGAATAATCATGTAGTTATCCAAGGCAATGATCATGCATGTAGGTATCACGTCTGTGACAAGTAGACCGAAACAATTCTGCATCTACTACTATTACTCCACACATCATTCGACTCCTGCCTGCATCTAGAGTATTAAGTTCATGAAGAACAGGGTAACGCATTAAGAAAGATGACATGATGTAGAGGGATAAACTCAAGCAATATCATGAAAACCCTATCTTGTTACCCTTGATGGCAACAATACAGTACGTGCCTCACTATCCCTACTATGTCACTAGGTGAGGACACTGCAAGATTGAACCCAAAACCAAGCACTTCTCCCATTGCAAGAATTACCAATCTAGTTGGCCAAACCAAACCGATAACTCAAAGAGACTTGCAAGGATATGAAATCATGCATACAAGAAATCAGAGGAGATTCACATAAGATTCATGGATAATTTGAACATAAACTCACAATTTATCGGATCTTGACAAACACACCACAAAAGAGGATTACATCGGATAGGTCTCCATGAAGATCATGAAGAACATGGTATTGAAGATCAAAGAGAGAGAATAAGCCATCTAGCTACTAGCTATGGACCCGTAGGTCTATGGTGGACTACTCACGCATCATTGGAGGGGCAATGGAGTTGATGTAGATGCCCTCCGTGATCGAAACCCCCTTCGAAAGATTAACGGAAAAGGCTCCAAGATTGGATCTCTCGGGAATGGAGGCTTCCGGCGGCATAAAAGTATTTGTGTGGCTCGTTCTGATGTTGGGGGAATATTTTGGTATTTATAGGCCAAGAATTAGGGTTAGGAGACCTTCCAGGAGGCGACAAACCTACTAGGCGCGACCAGGGGGCCGTGCCTAGCAGGCTTATGGCGCCCTGGCATCTCCCCTGACGTGCACTCCAAGCTTGGATGACTTGTTTCCTTCCAGAAAATTTCCTTCCAAAGGTTTTATTCCATTTGGACTCCGTTTAATATTCCACATCTTCAAAATTCAAAAACAAGGAAAAAACAGAAACTGGCACTTGGCTCTAGATTAATAGGTTAGTCCCAAAAATAATATAAAATAGCATATTAATGTGTATAAAACAGCCAAAACAGATAATATAATAGCATGCCATCATCAAAATTTAGATATACGTTGGAGACGTATCAGCATCCCCAAGCTTAATTCTTGCTCGTCCTCGAGTAGGTAAATGATAAAAACAGAATTTTTGATGTGGAGTGCTGCCTATCATATTTATCCAAGTAATATTTTTATTGTGGCATGAATATTCAGACCTGTAAGACTCAAAACAAAATCTTAATATTTATATTGAAACAATAACATTTCAAGCATACTAGGATATCAATTGTATCTCTTCAACATATAATGGCAAAAGTTATCCCTACAAAATCATATGGTGTGGCTATGCTCCATCTTCCCCACACAAAGTATTTATGTCATGCACAACCCCGATGAAAAGTCAAGAAATTGTTTTCACACCTTTATTTTCTCAAACTTTTTCAACTCTCATACAATACATGAGCGCGAGCCGTGGATATAGCACTATAGGTGGAATAGAATATGGTGGAGGTTGTCAAGGAAGGGGAGAAGATAGTCTCACATCAACTAGGCGTATCAACGGACTATGGAGATTCCCATCAATAGATATCAATGTGAGTGAGTAGGGATTGCCATGCAATGGATTCACTAGAGCTATAAGTGTATGAAAGCTCAAAAGGAAATTAAGTGGACCCGCATCATGAAGAAAAAATTCCACTAGCTATATGAAGGTGACAAAATAGGAGACTCTCTATCATGAAGATCATGGTGCTACTTTGAAGCACAAGTGTGGAAAAAGGTAGTAGCAATGTCCCTTCTCTCTTTTATCTCATTTTTTGGATGGGTATATAAGGCCTCTTTTATTCATTTTTTTATCTGGGCTTCGCTTGCCTCTTTCATTTTTCATAGAGTCCGGAATCTCATCCCCACTTGTGAGGGAATCATAGCTTCCATCATCCTTTCCTCACATGGGTCATGATCTAATAATGATAATCATCACACTTTTATTTACTTACAACTCGATACCTATGACAAAATATGACTCTATATGAAATATGGAAGTGATGGTGCATGTCATAACAGGAAACGATGGAAGTTGCATGGCAATATATCTCGTAATGGCTATGGAAATGCCATAATAGGTAGGTATGGTGGCTGTTTTGAGGAAGGTATTTGGTGGCTGTTTTGAGGAAGGTGTTTGTTGCACCGTCGAAAGTTGCACGGTACTATAAAGGCTAGCAAAAGTGGAAGGGTGAGAGTGCGTATAATCCATGGACTCAAGATTAGTCATAAAGAACTCACATACTTATTGAAAAAGTTTATTAGTTATTGAAGAAAAGCATTAAACGCATGCTCCTGGGGTGGTAGGAGTTAACCATCGCGTGCCCCCGACCCTCATACAAAGGCTGACAATCTATAAATAAGTCATGCTCCAACTTCCTTACATAACGGTTCACCATACGTGCATGCTATGGGAATCACAAACCTTTACACAAGTATTTTTACCAAATCACAATTTGCTTCCTAACATGTCTCTTAACATTACCATCTTTATATCTCAAAACTTTATGCAAGGAATCTCAATGCACTTAATATGGATGTTTTTATTATATCCCTTTTGGATGCCTATCATAGGACTAAATTCATAACCTAGACCAATTACCATACTGTTTTACAAACACTCAAAATAATATAAGTGAGGTACAAGAGTTCAATTATTTCTATAAAAACGCAAACACCACCGTGCTCTAAAACATATAAGTGAAGCACATAGAACAAAATTGCCCAACTCGTAAGATATAAGTGAAGCACATAGAGTATTCTAATAAATTCATGACTCAGCATGTCTCTCTAAAAATATGTGTGAATAAAGGATGATTGTGGCACACTAACAAGCAAAGACTCATATAATACAAGATGCTCCAAGCAAAACACATATCATGCGGTGAATAAAAAATATAGCCTCAAGTAAATTTACCGATGGATTGAAGACGAAAGAGGGGATGCCTTATGGGGCATCCCCAAGATTAGGCTCTTTTAAATCCTTGAATATGACTTGGGGTGCCTTGTGCATCCCCAAGATTAGGCTCTTGCCACTCCTTATTCCATAATCCATCAAATATTTACCCAAAACTTGAAAACTTCACAACACAAAACTTAACAGAAAACTCGTGAGATCCGTTAGTATAAGAAAATAAATCACCACTTTAGGTACTGTTGTGAACTCATTCTTTATTTATATGTGTGTTATAACTACTGTAATATAACTTCTCCATGGATCATTCCACATGATACAACCCATAAATTCATCAAAATAGGCAAACAACTCAAACAAAACAGAATCTGTCTAAAACAGAACAGCCTATAGCAATCTAGAAACTTAGTATACTTATGTAAATCAAAAAATTCTGAAACATTAGGACAACCTGGGAAATTTATATATATATCTTTTATAATAAATTTAGATCAATTAGACGCTCTGAAAAAATTAAAAAATTCCTAGACTGAGCGCAAAAGTTTCTGTTTTTCAGCAAGATCAAATGAACAACTACCATAGATCACCCCAAAGGATTTACTTGGCGCAAACACTAACTAAAACACCAAAACACCATTACTACAGAAGTAATAATGTGTGAAACACTCAAAAATAGAAGAAAAAAATAGAACACAAAAATAAAATTGGGTTGCCTCCCAACAAGCGCTATTATTTAACGTCCCTAGCTAGGCAAAACGCAATAGATCTAGGTATTTTCATTTTGGTATCCAATCAAAAAGTAGCTCTCATAATAGATTCATAAGGCAATCTTATTTTCATTCTAGTAAAGTGTTCCATGCCTTTCCATAATGGAAATTTTAATCTAATGTTTCCTTCTTTCATGTCAATAATTGCACCAATCGTTCTAAGGAAAGGTCTACCAAGAATAATAGGACATATAGGATTGCAATCTATATCAAGAACAATGAAATCTACGGGCACATAATTCCTATTTGCAACAACAAGAACATCATTAATCTTTCCCATAGATTTCTTCATAGTAGAATCCGCAAGATGCAAATTTAGAGAGCAATCATCAAGATCATGATAACCTAGCACATCACATAAAGTTTTTAGAATCATGGAAACACTAGCACCCAAATCACACAAAGCATGGCACTCATAATCTTTGATTTTCATCTTAATAGTAGGTTCCCACTCATCATGAAGCTTTCTAGGGATAGAAACTTCAAACTCAAGTTTTTCTTCAAAAGAATTTATCATAGCATCAACTATATGTTTAGTAAAAGCCTTATTTTGACTATAAACATGAGGAGAATTCAACACGGATTGAAGCGAGGAAATACAATAAATCAAAGAGTAGTTATCAAAATTAAAGTCCTTGAAATACAAAAGAGTGTGTTCATTGCTATTTAAAGTTTTGACCTCTTCAATCCCACTTTTATCAATCTTAGCATTAAGACCTATAGACTCCAAATCCTTGGGACGCCTTTTAACTAAAGTTGGCTTAACTCCAATCCCACCATTATCAAGATTTATATTGGAAAACAAAGATTCAATAGGAGTCACATCAATCACTTTAATATGTTCATCATTATTGAAAGATTCTGGCTTGGCGGTCATCTTATTGACTAAGGTAGCTTGTTCATCAGAAATTTGGCCTACTAAATCCTCAAGATGAGCAAACTTAGATTTCAATCCATAAAAATCTTTAGACATATCGTGAAGTTCCTTGTTCATGTATTCAAGCATACCTTTTTGTTCTTTAAGCTCATTTCTAAAGAAGTTATTATGGTCAAATTGGAGTGACATGAATTTTTTGGCATTATCCTCAATATCTTCCAACTTCCTAAGATAAGGATTAAAGTCATTGGGTGGAGCCATAAAGACGAACAAACGATCTAACAAATGAAAGGCAAACGAAAGAGGGGAGAATAAACAGGCAAATCTTTTTGGTATTTTTTGAAAATCATTTTAGAAGTGGGGGAGAGGAAAACGAGAGGCAAATGGCAAATAAAGTAAATGCAAGAGATGAGTTTGTGATGGGTACTTGGTAGGCTTGATGTGTATCCTCACCGAGAACGGCGCCAGAAATCCTTCTTGCTACCTCTTGAGCATGCGTAGGCTTTCCCTTGAAGAGGAAAGGGTGATGCAGCAAACTAGATAAGTATTTCCCTCAGTTGTTGAGAACCAAGGTATCAATCCAGTACGACAAGCAAGCAAGTCACCAATGTATGCACCTACACAAACAATCAAACTCTTGCACCCGACGCTATAAAGGGGTTGTCAATCCCTTCACGGTTATTTGCAAGGATTAGATATGAAAGAGATAGAAGTAAACGAGTCCAGAAACTAAAAGACAAGTAAATTGCAGCAAGGTATAGATCTGAAAATTTATGATTGAAAATAGACTCGGGAGGCATAGGTTTCACTAGAGGCTTCTCTCTTGAAGGCAAATATCATGGTGGGTAAACAAATTACTGTCAAGAAATTGATAGAAAAGTGAATAATCATGTAGTTATCCAAGGCAATGATCATGCATAGAGGCATGACGTCCGTGACAAGTAGACCGAAAGGATTCTGCATCTACTACTATTACTCCACACATCGATCAACTCATGCCTGCATCTAGAGTATTAAGTTCATGAAGAACAGAGTAACGCATTAACAAAGATGACATGATGTAGAGGGATAAACTCAAGCAATATGATGAAAACCCCATCTTGTTACCCTTGATGGCAACAATACAATACGTGCCTCGCCACCCCTACTATGTCGCTGGGTGAGGACACCGCAAGATTGAACCCAAAACCAAGCACTTCTCCCATTGCAAGAATTACCAATCTAGTTGGCCAAACCAAACCAACAACTCGAAGAGACTTGCAAGGATATGAAATCATGCATATAAGAAATCAGAGGAGATTCAAATAATATTCATGGATAATCTGAACATAAACTCACAATTCATCGGATCTTGAGAAACACACCACAAAACAGGATTACATCGGATTGATCTCCATGAAGATCTTGAAGAACATGGTATTGAAGATCAAAGAGAGAGAAGAAGCCATCTAGCTACTACCTATGGACCCGTAGGTCCGTGGTGGACTACTCACGCATCATCGGAGGGGCAATGGAGTTGATGTAGATGCCCTCCGTGATCGAAACCCCCTTTGGCATATTATCGAAAAGTCTCTAAGATTGGATCTCTCGGGAATAGAGGCCTCCGGCAGCGGAAAAGTATTTGTGTGGATCGTTTTGATTTTGGGGGAATATTTGGGTATTTATAGGCCAAGAAATAGGGTTAGGAGACCTGCGAGGAGACAAAAAGCCTGCTAGGCGCGGCCAGGGGGGCCACGCCTAGCAGGCTTCTGGCGCCATGGCACCTCCCCTGACGTGCACTCCAATATTTGATGTCTTGTTTCCTTCCAGAAAAATTCCTTCCGAAGGTTTTATTCCATTTGGACTCCGTTTAATATTCCATATCTACAGAACTCAAAAACAAGGAAAAGCATAAGCTGGCAGTTGGCTCTAGATTAATAGGTTAGTCCCAAAAATAATATAAAATAGCATATTAATGCATATAAAACATCCAAAACAGATAATATAATAGCATGCCATCATCAAAAATTATAGGTACGTTGGAGGCATATAAAGTTATAGCAAACACCATACTGTTAAAGGGGGTCGAGAGAAAACTAAGGAAAAGTTTCCATGTGATGGTCAAATCAAAAGCCTCAACATACCCAATCCTTCGAGTGAAGCCTTTGGAAATCTCTTGCGGTTCAGTCAAGTTATTTAATAACAAAGACGATGTTCTTATGGTCTCTGAGGAAATTGGTCTGACTGAGGAGTTAGGATTTCACCAGTGCGAATTGCCTACCTTGAGGAATATGATAAGCCCTGAGGAATTTGACAGTTCAAATTTCGACCATTGTTGAGCCTTGCGTGAGCTGTCCAGATATTCTATCCACATAGCGTTCATATGATTGGGGGGCATTTTTTCTTATCATGTTGGGTTGCACCCTGGCTATAAATAGCCGCCCCCACAACCACTACTTGGTTGGATGCTGTGAGAGATAACTTGACACACCATTTGAGAGCAACCCATTCCTCGAGGACTTCGCTAGAAAATCATCAGTGAGGAAAAAGACCAAAACCAAACCACCAAACCCAAAGTGATTGAGCATCATTGAAGAGATTGTTCATGTGTGGAACCGACGCTTGTTACCTTTGAAGACTGTGTATCTTCCACACGGTTAGGCGTCATGGTCTATAGCATCCAACAGTTAATTTTGGATCGTCGGTGACCAAGATGGTGAGGGGTTTTGGAAGTCTTCTCTGACGACTTACCACGAGTGTTGGGCGAGGTCTGTGTGACCTTAGCTTAAGGAGAATAGGGTAAGGACTATGTGTCTTGGGACTGTGTGTCCTTTGGTTTAAATACCAAGCCACTTTGAACCACACATACGACTGTCATGGCAGTTGGAACTGGCTCATCAAACCATTGTCTTCATCAAACTCCTGGTTCCATTTCCTGAACTCCCTCATTTATCTGAATACTTGTTCATGAAATTGATGATTACTGTTTGAAGACTTTGACTGAAGGCTTTATCAATTTCCTCATCTCAAATTCTTCAATCACCTTGTTCTTCACCTACTTATCATGTATCATGCTACCTGTAATATGTGCATGTTCTTTTCATCATGATAACTATGCTACTGCTCTGCTTGGCATGCACTTGAGTACTTATTCTGCTGCATGCAGTTCGTCACTTAGCAAATTCCTCAACGAGAAATTCCTTAGTGACGTATTTATAAAATTCACCTATTCAACCCCCCACCTCTGTAGATGATATAACACACTTTCAATTGCTATCAGAGCAAGGTACTCCCTTGTTCCATGTGATTTTGGTTTAACCACCTAGAGTTCCAGTTATGTCGACTACAGGTATGATCAAGGTTTCCGCAGGATGTCCAACCTTCGATGGGACGGACTACCCCTACTGGAAGAATGGAAGAACAAGATGCACATGCATCTTGAAACAATTGACAACAATCTCTGGTATGTTGTGGAAAATGGTGCTCCCTGCATCACCCCGATTGTCACTGCTGCTGATGTGAAGTATTCAAGCAACTCGACTCTCCAGCGAAGAATATAATATGTGGCCATCTGAGCAAAGGTCAGTATGGCAGAGTAAGTGCTTTGGAATCTTCTGTGCTTTTCTGGGATAGGTTGTCCAAAGTCAACGAAGGTGTTTCAACTCAACGTGACTCCCGAGTTGATCTTATTTGCAATATCTTTACCCGCTTCAAAAGACTCAACAATGAAAATGTTCAGCAAACTGCTGAGATCTCTTGATTCCTCATTCGATACACTAGCTTTGATGATTCAAGAGCGTGGAGACTATAGGTCACTTGATCCTGTTGATATACTTGAGAGACTCAATACTCATGAATTCCAACAAGCTGAGAAGAGATACCTCTACGGGACAAGCTATGGGAGGTCTCGTGCATTGAAGGCTTAGGCAATTCCTCATCCAAAGGCGAAGAATCTGATAGTAGCCTTGGTGATCCTAAAGAACTGAGTTAGGAGTTCGCTATGCTAGTGAGGAAATTTTAGAAGTTCGAAAGGAGAGGTCGGTTCGGAAAAACATGAAAAAGTGGCATGAAGAACTCAGAATCTTTGTCAAGCGACTACAAGAAGAGAACTTATCACCAATGCAAGAAGTCTGGTAACTATATCTCTGACTGTCCTCCCTAGGAAAAAGAATCAAGGAAGAAGAAATACAAGGATGGCAGTTCTGATGACTCGAAGAAAAACAAGAAATCTTCAAAGTCCTCATCTTCAAAGTTCTCATTGCACAAGAAGAACATCTTCAGAAAGGCCCAAGCATTTATTTTCAAGGAAATGGATTCTGAAGAAAATGAGGAAGAGGAGGAATCTAAGAAGGAGTCAAACTCTGGTGTGGTAAGCCTAGCTACCGCTACTGCTTTCATCAGCAAGTCCATCTCCAACGATGAAGAAAATGGCAACTCCAACGACTCTGACATCAGCAACCATGACTATGCTCCCACCTATTGCTTCAAGGCGAAATGTGCCAAGGTACTCAAACATCATTCCTCCTCTGAATCAAGTGAAGGTGAATCTGATGATTATGTGAAACCTAGCTATTCCAAACTTGCTAATATTTCCACTAAGCAACAAAGTGCTCTTTAAAAGCTTCAGAAACTGCTAGACAAAAGCGATGATCTCTTGAATGAGGAAATGGATCGAACTCAAACTCTGACTGATGATCTCAAAATTCTTCAGTCAAAGTATGATAACCTTCAAAGACATCATAATGCTCTCTTAGTCAATCATGAGAAGCTTTCTTATAAATTTCTTCAAAGAAAGCAAGATCTTGAGAAACTAAGAGAGTCTCATGAGGATCTTCAAAGGGAAAATGATTCCTTACTTGCTTAGCAGATCAGTACCGCTCAGGAAGATTTCGTTCCACCTTGTTTGAAATGCATCGGACGTGAAACTGCTAATTCTTCACCTGAATGTTCAAATTCCTCTATTGCTGCCAATTCTTCAACTTTTTATGTGGTCACAAATTCCTCATCTGAGGATACCACGAGTTCTATTGATGAAACTGTAGGGTCGAAGGAATTGTATGTGATAGGCATATACAAAAGTCTCAAATGGCATCAAACCCTTTGCGATGTGCTCAAAAAGCAGATTCTGAACAGGAACCCTAGGAAAGAGGGTATTGCATTTGAGAGGAAACTCAATGCTGACGGATCCTACTGGAAACCTAAGCAGTATCCCAAATCCTCATGGGTTGTTGCAAAATGGCGTCCTGTAGATCCATCCACTTTATCTGGTTTCACTTGTGAAACTTCATATTGCTCTGATGAGTCATATGACTCCAACTATAAACTGTTCAAAAATCAGAATGGTGAAGTATTTTCCAGATATGTTGGAACTAATTGCAGGAAGGGTTCCCCTGTAAGGAAAATCTGGGTTCCCAAAAGATGCTTGGAAAGTCTCGAGGTGAATGTCCTGATGACACCACCCGTGAAGAAAAGGAACCCCAGATCAAATTCCTCATATGGACCAAAGTCTTCACTTGGACCAAATTCCTCAAATGGTTAAAAGTCATATCATTCTCATGCTAATGCATTTGTTTCGCAGGGGGAATCTACAAGTTATGAATATGTGCATTATTCTTAAAATCATTATGTTCATAAGTCCTCAAAGAATTTCTCTGCTTATTCATATGAGTACTCTAACCCCCGTCCTGTGAAACAAAGTACACTAGGTTCAATGCCTCCCTTCTCATATGGAGATCGTAGAATGATGAACTATTTGCCACCCCTCTATATGTGGGTGGTGAAGAAATTGAACAAATATCTTATGCAGGGTTAGGTTTCCAGACAAACTTGAACGTCTGATGAATTTGCTGGAGACCTGAGTAAATGCTTGAAATGATGCAAGCTAATCATACAAAAATGAATTACTCAGTCCTCACATCCTCACATTACTTTATTTACTATGTTGTGTGATGATATTTTGTCTGATGAATTTGATGTCATATTCTTCACTCTGAAGCATATGAGTTCGTAAGTTGTACTAATTCATCTGTAGGATGAAACGCCTAAAGCTACTGAGTGTGTCCTCGACATGGTTGCACCAGCCACATGACTCGTGACAAGAATCTATTAATGAGCATACCACTAGCTCCATCTCATCTGAAGCATATCACTTACGCTAACAAGGGAAAAAGCAAGGTATTGGGCCTAGGTAAGGTTGCTATCTCGAAGGACAGACACATGGATAAGGTGATGCTTATCGAATCCCTCGGATTCAACCTCATGTTTGCCTCAATGCTTTGTGATCTTGATATGGTTGTCATCTTTGGAAAATGGTGTTGTGTTGCTGTCATGGAATCTGACAAACCCAAAGTCTTCGAAGGCTTTAGGAGAGGAGACTAGTATATTGTTGATTTCCCAATAGGTCCTCTGCCTGCCACGTGCCTACTTGGAAAAGCTTCAAAAGGCTCACTATGGCATCGATGACTTGGACATGCTGGCATGAGGAACTTGCACACGCTTGTGAAGAAAAAGCACGTCATAGGCATTGAAGGTGTCAAATTCCTCAAGGACCATCTCTGTGGTGCTTGTGGGTCTAGAAAGATGACCAGATCCAAGCAACACTCGAAGACTATCATGACCACTACTCGACCCTTTGAATTGCTTCACATGGATCTCTTTAGCCCCACTCATTATGCCACACTAACAAATACTTCATGTTTGTATGGCTTTGTTATTCTTGATGACTACTCTCGTTACACTTGGGTGCATATTATCATGTACAAGTCTGAGGTGCAGGATGTCTTCAGACGATTTGCTTCAAGGGCCTCAAAAACTTTGGCGTCAAGATCAAGCACATTAGGAGTGATAATGGGACTGAGTTCAAGAACACTGGTCTTGATGAATATCTCGATGAACTTGGTGTCACTCATGAGCTATCTGCCCCATATACTCCTCAACAGAATGGCATTGTGGAGCACAGGAACAGGACTCTTGTTGATATGGTTCGCACCATGCTTGAAGAATACAAGACTCCTCACCGCTTCTAGCCTGAGTCCTCATGAACTATCTGCCCTATATACTCCTCAGCAGAATGGCATCGTGGAGCACATGAACAGGACTCTTGTTGATATGGTTCGCACCATGCTTGAAGAATACAAGACTCCTTGCTGCTTCTGGCCTGAGGCAATCAATACTTCTTGCCACATCATCAACAAGGTATATCTTCACAAATTCATCAAGAAGACTTCCCATGAACTCATCACTTACAAGAAACCCAATGTGAGTTATTTCAAAGTCTTCGGTGCAAAATGCTAGATTAGAGATCCTCACCATAGTTCTAAATTTGCACCGAAAGCACATGAAGGTTTTGTGCTTGGTTACGGAAAGGACTCGCACACCTACAAAGTCTTCAACACCTATCACAACAAGGTTGTTGAAACTGTAGATGTGCAGTTCGATGAAACTAACGGCTCGCAAAGAGAGCACCTGCCTCCTGTGCTAGATGAAATGTCTCCTGAGGAATCCATTAAGTTGAAGACTACTAAAGACATCATACCCACTGAAGAAGCTTTACCTGATGAGGAAGTCATACCAATCAATGAAGACATTCATGCTGATACACCTGAGGAAAATGGGGTTGAAGAAAATCCCCAGCCTCGTCAACCTACTCATCCAAGAATGGCAAATGAAGTGCAGATTGACAAAATCCTCGACGATCAATGCACCAGGTCCCCTCACTTGCTCAAAAGCTTCACATTTGTCTAATTTTTGTGGGCATTTTGCTTTTGTCTCTATCATAGAGCCCACCAAAGTTGATGAAACATTTATGGAGCCTGAGTGGATTCAAGCTATGCAAGAGGAATTGCATCAATTCAAGCTCAACAATGTGTGGGAACTTGTCAAGCGGCCAGATCCTCGCAAGCATAACATCATAGGTACCAAGTGGATCTACCGCAACAAGCAAGACGAAAATGGCCAATTGGTGAGGAATAAGGCTCGTCTTGTAGCACAGGGCTACGCATGGGTTGAGGGGATTGACTTTTGATGAAACATTTGCATCTGTTGCTAGACTTGAAGCTATTGCCATATTGCTTGCTTATGCTAACCATCACAATATCATCTTATATCAAATGGATGTAAAAAGTGCATTCCTCAATGGTAAGCTTGAGGAATAAGTATATGTTGCTCAACCCCTAGGTTTTGAAGACCCTAAGTATCCTAACAAAGTCTTCAGACTCAACAAGGCCCTCTATGGCCTCAAGCAGGCCCCTCGAGCGTGGTATGACACTCTGAAGGAATTCGTCATGAAGAAACGCTTCAAACCCGGTTCACTCGACCCAACTCTTTTCCCAAAATCCTATGAAAATTAATTATTCGTGCGCCAAGTATATGTAGATGACATTATCTTTGGCTATACTAACAAAGGTTACAGTGACGATTTTTCTTATATGATGAGTGAAGAATATCAGATGTCATTGATGGGGGAGTTGAAATTCTTCTTAGGTCTTCAAATTCGTCAAAACACAATGGCATCTTCATCTCTCAAGAGAAATACCTCAAGGATGTATTGAAGAAATTTGGCATGCAAGACTGCGAAGGCACCAAAACACCAATGCCTTCAGAAGTTCACCTATGCACTGACGAAAATGGTAAAGATTTTGATCAGAAGTTATATTTATCCATGATCGGCTCTTTATTGTATCTATGTGCATCTAGGCCAGATATTATGCTTAGTGTTTTCATGTGTGCCCGATGCCAAGCAACACCGAAGGAATCACATCGTAGGATCTGAAGCATATTATTTGATACTTAGCTTACACACCAATACTTGGATTATGGTATCCCAAGGGCTCAAATATTCACCTCATCAGATACTCTGACACTAAGTTTGCTCGTGATTGAGTTGATCGCAAGTCAACCTTAGGCACATGTCATTTCCTCAGACGATCCTTAGTCTGTTGGTCCTCAAAGAAGCAGAACTACATATCATTATCCACTGCTGAAGTTGAATACATTGCTCATGGTTCCTATTGCGCTCAGTTATTGTGGATGAAACAAACCCTCAAGGACTACAACATCAAGTTGGAGAATGTGCCTCTCTACCGCTACAACGAGAGTGCTATCAGAATTGCTTACAACCCACTTCAGCATTTCAAGACCAAGCACATCCAGATTCGTCATCATTTTCTTCGAGACCATGTATTGAAGGGCGACATCTCCATCGGCCATGTGAACCCTATAGAACAACTCGTTGATATCTTCACAAAGCCCTTGGACGGAAAAAGATTTTGCAAGTTGCAGTGTGAGCTAAATATCTTAGAATCTTCAAGTGTTCTTTGAAAAGACACACATCCTAACCCTTATGCAAAATTGATGACTTAGATGTGCAACACACGAAGTAACATTTTTCTTCAATCAATGAAGAATAACCCTCTAAGTGTGAAGAAATTAATGAAGAATTTGATTCTCATAACCCTACGACAATTGTACGGGATGTATGAAATCACCATTCTTATAAGGTGGGTCACGCCACCAACTATTGTTGAAATTCTTCAAAGTTGAGGTATCTGTCATTTTGCAAATTCTCTGGATTTTGAAATTCCTCAAGTATGCAAATTCCTCAAATCTTCAAACTACGCAATTGGTGTTCTTCATTGACTATATAAGTATATAATTGAGTTCTCATGTCCTTAATAGCATTCACATATTGCTAAGTCTTCAAGTTGATTTTCTTCTAAGTGAATGAGATCGTACCCGTTCCCCCTCTATGCTAAAGTCAACCTGGTCTGTTCACAAATTCTTCATATGTGTTCTATTTGAAACCCATTCAAAGTCTTCATCGTGTCCTTGTCAGCTGAAGAATTTGCGAACGGAACATTAAATTTCTGATTTCAATTTTGATGGTTACCGCTCTAACTAATGCCACTTCCCACGACTGGATAACCCATGATCCCCCACTATCTCCACTTCTCAGTATGTAGGTGACACATGTCGATAGGATAGCAAGGGACAGGGGTATTCATGTCCAAAATCTTCGGACTATTCAGTTTTTCACCTCCCTATATATACCTCTCCCTTTCAATGTGCTTGAGTTACTCCTGACTTCCATTTCTCCCGAGCTCAATACCTACCATCACCGCTAACCTCATCATCGTTGGAGAGGAAGAGCTTCACTGCCTCGACCTCGCCGTCGTCGTACTCTCTTCGGCAACAGAAGTCTTCACTCTGTCATCGCTGTAGCTGTCTTCCGTCGCCGAGTTAGGGTACGGGAGATCTGGACCGACAAACTTCATTGTTCCCACTCAAAGTTCGTCGTGTTCTTCATCAAGGTAATTGAAATATGATTTTATTGCCCTATTTTGATCCTCATGATTTTCACAAAATTCTCAAAAGGTGTTTATTCTTATAGAATCCACTTCTTAAACACCTCAAATGCTTCTTTCCCTTGATTTGTTTCTCTAAGTTATGGTTTTCTTCAAGATTCCTCAATTGTGTGGATCCTCAAATCTACACAACTCTTGAATCTAAGTCAAGAACACTTAGTGAAATTCCTCAAGACATGAAAGTGTGTTATATCGACTAGAGGGGGGTGAATAGGTGATTTTTACAAATTCATCACTTGAGGAATTTGAAATGTGATGAATAACTAGCAGTGGTTTAAGTACTCAAGTGCATGAAGAACATAGCAATAGCATAGTCATGATGATGAAATAAACATGCACAAATTACAGGTAGCATGATATAGGATAGGCAGTGATGAACAAGGTAACTTGAAGAATTTGGGTAAGGAAATTGTGAAAGTCTTCAGCCAAATTCTTCAAACAGTAACGATCAATTTCATCAACAAGTATATGAGGAATAAGGGTCTCGAGGAAATAGAACCAAGTAGCTCGACGAAGACAATGGTTCGATGACCCAGTTCCAACTGATGTGACAGTCGTACGTCTGGTTTGCGGCCTGGATTTAAACCAGAGGACACACAGTCCCAGGACACACAATCCTTACCATATTCTCCTTGAGCTAAGGTCACACAGTCCTTGCCCAACACTCGTGGTAAGTCTTCAGGGTAGACTTCCAAAACCCTCACAAACTAGTCACCCGGCGATCCACAATTTACTATTGGATGCTCTAGACCAAGGTCACTTCGTGATCCCCCAATTGACTGCAGGATGCACTAGACCATGACGCCTAACCGTCTGGAGGATGCACAGTCCTCAAAGGTAACAAGCGTCGGTTCCACACAGGAATTTCTTCAGTGATGCTCAATCACTTTGGGTTTGGTGGTTTGGTTGTGGATTTTTCCTCACTGATGATTTTCTCTCAAAGTCCTCAAAGGATGGGTTGCTCTCTAATGACAAGTGTCAATTCTCTCTCGGAGCATCCAACCATCTAGTGGTTGTGGGGGTGGCTATTTATAGCCAGGGTGCAACCTGACATGATAAGACATAAATGCCCCTAATGATATGACCGTTATGTGGATGTTATGGTTGGGAACAGCTGTCGCTAAGCACAGCAACAGTCAGAATTTTGAACTATGAAAGTCCTCAGGTTTATCATGTGCCTTACTTGTAGGCAATTCGCACTGGCGAAATCCTAACTCCTCAGTCAGATCAATTTCATCAGAGACTAGAAGAACTTCATCTCTGTCACTGAAGAACTTGACTGAACTGCAAGAGATTTCCAAAGGCTTCACTCGAAGGATAGGTTAGGTTGAGGATTTTGAGTTGAGCATCAGATGGAAATTTTCCTTAGTATTACCTTGGCCCCCTTTAAAAGTACGGTGTTTCCTATGACTCAAAGAAAGGAAATGAAACTACGAAAACAGAAGTCTTCATGCTTCATAGTCCTCGTCCATATCTTCAAGGTCACACCGACTTCTTCAATTTCAAAGTCTTCAGGGAATATCAAAGTCTTCACCAAAGTCTTCAGTTGAAGACATACATTTTTAGGGGTCGGTAATCTCCAGACGTGTCAAACTCCTCATCGACTTATAGAGCCCGTGTACACTCACAAACACATTAGTTCCTTAACATATAAGTCTTCAATACACCAAAATCACTAAGGGGCACTAGATGCACTAACAATCTCCCCCTTTTTGGTGATTGATGACAAATAGGTTAAGTTTTCAACAGGAATAATACTATGAAGTGTAAATACTGAGTTTGAGGAATTTAATTGCAAGATATAGAAGAACTCCCCCTGAAGATGTACATATTTGAGGAATTTGCTTTGGACTACAAATGCACATAGCGGGCTAAAAACATGGAGAACTCCCCCTATATCTTGTAATTCATACACGCATTTAACGTATGATATGAAGAATTTGAAATGCATGATGAAAATGGTGTCTGACAAAATTCAGCATGCATGCATTAAGGTGCTTGAGGAAATAAGCATGCAGAAAGCAGTTCAAAAGTGTCAAACCACCATCAGACTTAAGTTTACAACTCAACCAACAAAAGCTTCAGAAGAGCGAGAGTTGTAACTTAAACAAAAAACAGCCCATATATAGTGACCTGCTTGAAGACTAACTCAAATTTTCTCCTCCTTTGTCATCGAAGACCAAAAGGGACGAAAAAATGAGGACTAACGCCCCTTGAAGAATTTCATCGTGTTGGTGAGGAAGGAGCGCCAGCGTTGTCGGGGTCGTTTGTCGATGCAGGGCCCACCATAGTGTCGTCAATGTCCTCAGCTTCATACATCTCACGCGATGAAGAATATGAACTTGTGACCATCAGAGGAACTTGAACCTTCTTGAATTTCTTGTGTGGTCGACGAGCGCAGTCAAGATGTCCCTCAAGATCCAGCTCCTTCAGTTCTTCAGGAGTCTTGGGTGAGACAATATAGCCCAAGTGCAGTTGAGGGTTTCATGCGCATAGTAGTGATTCTTCTTCATAGAGTTCTACGTCACAGTCATGTTTTGCACAATGTAACCAAGTTGACGCTTCACCCACTTGTGATTGCGATCGACCTTCTAATGAAGACTTATGAGAAGCTCACGATCAGTCATCACACGAGGGGCAGACTCTTGAGGTTTTTGAGCTGAGGCCTTTGCTTCTGAGTCCTGAGTTGCGGTGTCATCATTGGTGGAGAAGGAAGCAGCTTTGCGAATCTGTCCATCCAATGGACGAGTGCCTTCATCAATGACAGCCTTGCATTTTCCTTCTACTGAGGCAATTGTGCTCTTGAGAACTTTAATCAGAGGGAGGAAGCTAAAATGATTCTGAAAGTCCGCCTTGAAGGGAACTAAAGACTTTGCTCTGATGAACTTCATGATCCAAGGTGCATAAGGCTTCTGTTCAAATGGGGCTAGAGCAGCATTACCCAATGTCCTCATGAAGAAATCATGGAAGTTGATGGAATACCCATGAATGATGTTGAACAGCATATTCTTCATGACTCCCTCCACTTCCTCTTCTTCAGAGTTGTGGCCCTTATGAGGACATAGAGTATTTGTGAGAATGCGGTAGACCATGCTGGGCACATAGAGCAAATCCTTCATAGGGAAGGTTTTCCGTTGAGGCTTTCCAAGAGCCAAAGGCTTCATCAGCACTTGCATCAGTTGATTTGGAAGAGTAGGTTCATCAAACAGCCGACGAGCTTCTTCTGAAGGAATTGGCACCGGGACAGACCGAAGTAATTCAGATGCTTGAGCAGTGAGATGTGTTGATCCTGTCATCCAGTCCAAAACCGAGGAGTTGATGTCAGAAGCATTGCCTCTAATGTGCATAGTGGCATAAAATTGAAGAATAAGCTCTTCATTACAGTCGCAGATGTTCACACAAAAAGGAAGGATTCCTGCATCATGAAGAACTTGGAGCACCAGCGTGAATGATGGAAGTGTTTCCATATCAACATGAGGAATTTGATGGTGCTCGAAGACTTTCTTCTTGTCGAACAGTATTGATGCATAATAATTCATCTGAGTGGCAGTCCAGAATCTGCTTCGACTGGCCCTTGCTGAGTCATACGGATTGGGACCAGTGAAAAAAATGTGCTCGTTGAAGAAATTGCTTTTAAGGAATTTGGGGCATGTTGAGCCTTTGAATGGCATTCTGGGCTTCGGCTAAATATTTGGCTTGAAGCGGCCCTTGATTTCCTTCGGCATGGGAGGAATTTCTTCAGACTGAGGAATTTGTGGAGCTATTTCCTCAGTGGCAGGTGGAGCAGCAAAGTCATCAGCTGATGCAGCTAGAATATCTGCAGTGACTTTGGCGGTCAAGCCATTAGATCCTTCATGAATTTCTTCAGTCTGGGCTGGGGACTAAGGAATCTGTGACAGAGGAGTAGTCATTGGTGAATTTGGGTGAGCTGTTTCCCAATACTCATCGTTGATAATAGGAGTTGTATTTCCAATGTCTACATCCTTCTCGATTTCTTCAATGTCGGCCTCTTCAGCAGTGAACTAAGGCTGGGGCGATGATACCTAAGGAGTTGAAGAATTTTCTTCAACTTCAATGTCTTCATCAATCTGCTCTGTCGAAGCAGCAGAATGATCTTCTTCATTTTCTTCATCTAGGATGACATAGTCAATGCCAAATGGAATGATCTCATAGGCAGGTGCTAAGGAAAGTGGAGTGGCATCAAATGGTTCAGTTGAGGACTTTGGCAGAGTCTTCCACTTCTTCAAAGTTGAGGAATCTGCAGTGATGACTTTGAAGATGAAGAATTTGGCTTCACAGCAGACTTCTTCGTCATTGATTTCTTCAGAGCACTTGCAGAGGCTCCGGCAGTGGCAGCAGTAGAGTCGTCATTGAATTTCTTCACTGCAGCTTCGGTAGTTCTCTGCAATTTGAGTTGACGCTTTGCCCACTCAGCGGGATAGTCTTCACCACGAGCAACACTGGTGGGATCAACCACTTGATCATCAGCTGGAGGAGCCCTAATGCAAGGGGGTTTGAGTGCAAATTTCTTAATGTATTTGGGAGTAACATAGCGATACTCCTTCCATTCCCTCACCCACCTCCGTTCAATCCTATGAATTCTGATCTTTCTCCATTCTTTTGTCTCTTTGCCATGTATGGATTCATCTGGTGTACAGTAGCCTGCATACAGATGTTCAGGGATTTCAAAAGCAGTATTCTGTTCAGCCTTCTTTCCACCTTTTTGTGGCTTCTTCCCATCAGCCATTTTCTTCAGCTGAGGATTTTGAACTCTTGAGGACTCTGAATAACTACATAGTTTTTCCTGAAGAAATGTTGCAAATGAGTTAAGTTGATGAGAACCTAGTGATTCATCAGTGGACATTTTGTACCTATGAACAGAGTATAGGTGCGAGGAATTTCAAGAGGTCATATGTGTTCTCGGAAATTTTTCAATAATATCAGGTGAGAGGAATTTGACCATGGGTGTCTTGAGGAATTTCACTAAGTGTTCTTTGTCTCGGGTTCCAGAGTTGTGCAAATTTGAGGATTCACACAATTGAGGAATCTTGAAGAAAATCATAACTTAGGGAAAATCATCAAGTGAATGAACATGTAAGGTGCTTTAGAATGAAATTCTTGAAGAATAAACACCTTGGTGAAGATTTAGGAAAACTTGAAGATCAAACAAGGGCAGTAAAAATATATTGTATTTACCCTGGTGAAGAACATGACGAACTGAGGAATAAGATTGGAAGTTCGTCAGTCCAGATCTCCCACACCCTAGCTCGGCAGAGAGAGACAGCTATAGTGGCGGCAGGGTGAAGACTTCCGTGGCCGATGCGAGTACACGACGACGAGGTCAAGGAAGTGAAGCTCTTCCACATCGACGACGATGATTTTGGCGGCAGCGCTAGGTCGGAGCTCGGGAGAGAGTAGGAGTGAGGAGTAACCGAGCACAGTGAAAGGGGAGGGGTATTTATAGTAGAGGTGAAAACTAATTTGTCCGAAGATTTTGGACCAGATTGCCCCTGACCTTTGCTCTCCTCGTGACAAGTGTCACCCATGTTCTGAGTAGTGGCGATAGTGGGGGATCATGGGTTATCCAGTCATGGGAATCGGAACCGATTGAGCGGGAAACGCCAAAAATTTTGATAGTGAAAACTTTAAAGTTTCCATTCGCAAATTCTTCAGCTGTTAAGGACATAGTGAAGACTTTGAACGAGTTTCAAAGTAGAACGCACATGAAGAATTTGTGAACAGACTGGGTTGAGTTTAGCATAGAGGGGAAAGGGTCCAATCACATTCACTTAGATGAAAGTCAACTTGAAGAATTAGCAATAAGTCAATGTTGTTGAGGACATTGAAAACTCAAATATATAAGTATATAGTCAATGAAGAACATGAGTTTCGTAGTTTGAAGAATTTGAAAAATTGATGAATTTGAAAAGTTGAGGAATTTGCAAACTTGAGGAATTTGAAAATTTGAAGAATTTGCAAAATGACGAAAAACTCAACTTTGAAGAATTTTAACTATGGTTGGTGGTGTGACCCACCGTATAAGAATGATGATTTCAGAAACCATGTACAATTGTCGTCGGGTTCTGAGAATCAAATTCTTCATTAATTTCTTCACACTTAGAGGGTTATTCTTCATTGATTGAAGAAAAATGTTACTTTGTGTGTTGCACATCTAAGTCATCAATTTTGCATAAGTGTTAGGATGTGTGTCCTTTTTCAAAGAACATTCGAAGATTCTAAGATATTTAGCTCACACCGCAACTTGCAAAATCTCTTTTCATCCAAGGGCTTTGTGAAGATATCGGTCAGTTGTTCTTCAGTGGGGATGTGGTCGATGGAGATGTCGCCCTTGTGTACATGATCTCGAAGAAAATGATGACGAATCTGGATGTGCTTGGTCTTGGAATGCTGAACTGGGTTGTAAGCAATCTTGATGGCACTCTTGTTGTCACATTAAAGAGGCACATTCTTCAACTTGATGCCGTAGTCCTTGAGGGTTTGCTTCATCCACAGCAACTGAGCGCAGCATGAACCAGCAGCAATGTACTCAGCTTCAGCAATAGATAGTGAAACGCATGCTTCTTTGAGGACCAACAGACTAAGGATTGTCCAAGGAAATGACATGTGCCTGAGATTGACTTGTGATCCACACGATCTCCATCATAGTCAGCATCGAAGTATCCGACGAGGTGAAGATTTGAGCCCTTGGGATACCATAATCCAAGTGTTGGTGTGTGAGCTAAGTATCAAATAATATGTTTCATAGCCTTATGGTGTGATTCCTTCAGTGTTGCTAGGAATCGGGCACACACGCAAACACTCAGCATAATATCAGGCCTAGATGCACATAGATACAATAATGAGCCAATCATGGAGCGATATACCTTCTGATCGAAATCTTTACCATTTTCGTCAGTGCAGAGGTGGCCTTTTGAAGGCTTTGGAGTTTTGACGCCTTTGCAATCTTGAATGTCGAATTTCCTCAGAACATCCTTGAGGTATTTCTCTTGTGAGATGAAGATGCCATTGTCTTGCTGACGAATTTGAAGACCATGCCCGAGGGGCCTTCTTGAGGCCACAGAGGGCCTTGTTGAGTCTAAAGACTTTGTCAGGATGCTTGGGGTCTTCAAAATTTCGGGGTTGAGCAACATATACTTCTTCCTCAAGCTTACCATTGAGGAATGCACTTTTCACATCCAATTGATATAAGATGATTCATGATGGTTAGCATAAGCAAGCAATATGCGAATAGCTTCAAGTCTAGCAACAGGTGCAAAAGTTTCATCAAAGTCAATTCCCTCAACCTGTGTGTAGCCTTGAGCTACAAGACGAGCCTTATTCCTTACCACAAGGCCATTTTCATCTTGCTTGTTTCGGTAGATCCACTTGGTACCTATGATGTTATGCTTGCGAGGATCTGGCTGCTTGACAAGTTCCCACACGTTGTTGAGCTTGAATTGATACGATTCCTCTTGCATAGCTTGAATCCACTCCGGCTCCTTGAATGCTTCATCAACTTTGGTGGGCTCTATGATAGAGAGAAAGGCAAAGTGCCCACAAAATTTAGTTAAATGTGAAGCTTTTGAGTGAGTGAGAGGACCTGGTGCATTGATGTCATCGATGATTTTGTCAATCTGCACTTCATTTGCAACTCTTGGATGAGCACGTTGACGTGGCTCTGTTAGTGCATCTAGTGCCCCTTAGTGATTTTGGTGTATTAAAGACTTATAGGTTAAGGAACTAATGTGTTTGTGAGTGTACACAGGCTCTATAAGTCAATGAGGAGTTTGATATATCTGGAGATTATCGACCCCTAAAAATGTATGTCTTCAACTGGAGACTTTGGTGAAGACTTTATGAAGACTTTGCTGAAGACTTTGGTATTCCCTGGAGACTTTCAAAATGAAGAAGTTGGTGTGACCTTGAAGATATGAACGAGGACTATGAAGCATGAAGACTTTGTTTTCGTAGTTTCCTTTCCTTTTTGTGAGTCATAGGAAACACCGTACTGTTAAAGGGGGTCGAGGTAACACTAAGGAAAATTTCCAACTGATGCTCAACTCCAAAATACTCAACCTATACTATCCTTCGAGTGAAGCCTTTGGAAATCTCTTGCGGTTCAGTCAAATTCATCAGTGACAGAGAAGAAGTTCTTCTAGTCTCTGAGGAAATTGATCTGACTGAGGAGTTAGGATTTTGCCAGTGCGAATTGCCTACAAGTGAGGAACATGATAAGCCTGAGGACTTTCATAGTTCAAAATTCCGACCATTGTTGTGCTTAGCGCCAGCTATCCCCAATCATAACATCCACATAACGGTCATATCATTGGGGGCATTTATGTCTTATCATGTCAGGTTGCACCCTGGCTATAAATAGCCACCCCCCACAACCACTAGTTGGTTGGTTGCTCCGAGAGAGAACTGACACTTGCATTTGAGAGCAACCCATCCTCCAAGGACTTTGAGAGAAAATCATCAGTGAGGAAAAACCCACAACCAAACCACCAAACCCAAAGTGATTAAGCATCACTGAAGAAATTCCTATGTAGAACTGATGCTTGTTACCTTTGAGGACTGTGCATCCTCCAGACGGTTAGGCGTCATGGTCTAGTGCATCCTGTAGTTAGTTGGGAATCACGAAGTGACCTTGGTATAGAGCAGCCATAAGTAAAATGTGGATCGCCGGGTGACCAGTTTGTGAGGGTTTTGGAAGTCTACCCTGAAGACTTATCATGAGTGTTGGGTGAGGACTGTGTGACCTTAGCTCAAGGAGAATAAGGTAAGGATTGTGTGTCCTAGGAGTGTGTGTCCTCTGGTTTAAATACCAGGCTGCTCCAAACCAGACGTACGACTATCACAGTAGTTGGAACTGGGTCATCAAACCATTGTCTTCATCGAGCTACCTGGTTCTATTTCCTCAACCCCTCTATTCCTCATAAACTTGTTGATGAAATTGATTGTTACTGTTTGAAGAATTTGACTGAAGACTTTCACAATTTCCTCACCTCAAATTCTTCAAGTTACCTTGTTCATCACTGCTTATCCTATGTCTCGCTACTTAATATTTGTGCATGTTTTATTTCATCATGAAGACTATGCTATTACTATGTTCCTCATGCACTTGGGTACTTATTCTGCTGCTAGTTATTTATCACATCTCAAATTCGTCAAAGTTGAAATTCCTCAAGTGATGAATTTGTAAAAAACCACCTATTCACCCCCCCTCTAGTCGATATAACGCACTTTCAATTAGTATCAGAGCAAGGTACTCCCTTGTTCTGTGTGATTTTGGTTTAACCACTTGGAGTTCTAGTTATGTCGACTAGAGGTATGATCAAGGTTTCTGCGGGATGTCCTACCTTCGATGGGACGGACAACCCCTACTGGAAGAACAAGATACATATGCACCTTGAAGCTATTGACAATGATCTCTGGTACGTTGTGGAAAATGATGTACACTTTGTCACTCCCACTGTTACTACTACTGATGTGAGGAGATTCAAGCAACTCGACTCTCAAGCGAAGAATATCATCTGTGGCCATCTGAGCAAAGGTCAGTATGGCAGAGTGAGTGCTTTGGATACTGCTAAGATTATCTGGGATAGGCTGTCCAAAGTCAACGCAGGTGTTTCCATTCAACGTGACTCTCGTGTTGACGTTCTTCACAATCTCTTCAACCACTTCAAGAGACTTGACAATGAAAATGGTTAGCAAACTTTTGATCGTCTTACTGATATCTCCAATGAGCTTCAAGCACTGGGTGCCATCGATATCTCTGACCATGAAGTGGTGAAGAAACTGCTAAGATCTCTTGACTCCTCATTCGATACTCTAGCTTTGATGATTCAAGAATGTGGAGACGACAAGTCACTTGATCCTGCTGATATTCTTGAGAGACTCAATGCTCATGATCTCCAACAAGCTGAGAAGAGAGACCTCTACAGGCCAAGCTATGGAAGATCTTGTGCTCTATAGGCAAAAGCAATTTCCTAATCTGATAGCATCCTTGGTGATCCTGAAGAACTAAGTTAGGAACTGGCAATGCTCATGAGGAAATTTCAGAAGTTCTCAAGGAGAGGTTGATTTGGAAAGTCATCAAAAAGTGGCTTGAGGAAATCAGATTCCTTAGAAGACTACAAGAAAAGAACTTCTCATCGTTGCAAGAAGCCTGTTCACTTTATCTCTGACTGTCCTCTCTGGGAAAAAGATTCAAAGAAGAAGAAGAAATACAAGGATGATAGTTCTGATGACTCGAAGAAAAACAAGAAATCTTCAAAGTCCTCATCTTCAAAGTCCTCAAAGCACAAGAAGAATGGTTCCAGAAAGGCTCGAGCATTCATCGGCAAGCAAATAATTTCTGAGGAAGAATCTGAAGAATATGAAGAAGAGGAAGAATCTAAGGTGGAATTAGAATCTAGTGTCGCTAGCCTTGCTCTCGCTACTACCTTCGTCAGCAAGTCCATCTTCAACGATGAAGAATGTGACTACTCCAACGACTCTCACGTCAGCAATGATGATTATGCTCCCACCTATTGCTTCATGGCAAAAGTCTCAAAGGTACATAAACATCATTCCTCTTCTGAATCAAGTGAAGGTGAATCTGATAAATTTGTGAAACCTGGCTATGCTAAACTTGTTAAACTTGCCACTAAGCAGCAAAGTGCACTTGAAAAGCTTCATTAAATGCTAGACAAAAGCGATGATCTGTTGAACGATGAAGTGGATCAGACTCAAACTCTGTCTGACAATCTCAAAAGTCTTCAGACAAAGTATGATATACTTCAGAGCCATCATAACGACCTCTTAGCTGATCATGAGAAGCTTTCTTATGAATTTCTTCAAAGAAAGCAAGATCTTGAGAAACTGAGGTTGTCACATGAGGATCTCCAAAGGGAAAACGATTCCTTACTGGCTCAACAGATCAGTACCACTCAGGAAGAATTTCTTCCACCTTGTTTGAAATGCATCGAATGTGAAACTTCTAATTCTTCACCTCAATGTCCAAATGCTTCTATTACTGCAAATTCTTCAACTATTCCGGTGGTCTCAAATTCCTCATCTGAGGATACCACAAGTATCACTGACAAAAATGCAGGGTTGAAGGAATTGTATGTGACAGGCATGTACAAAAGTCTCAAAGGACATCAAACCCTTTGTGATGTCCTCAAAAAGCAGATTCTGAACAGGAACCCTAGGAAAGAGGGTATTGTCTTTGTGAGGAAACTCAACGCTGATGGATCCTACTGGACACCTGAGCAGTACCCCAAAACCTCATGGGTTGCTGCGAAAGGACCTCCTGTAGATCCATCCACTTTATCTGGCTTTACTTGTGAAACTTCATATTCCTCTGATGAGTCACTTGACTCCAACTAAAAATTCTTGAAAAATAAGAAAGGTGAAGTATTTGCTAGATTTGTTGGAACTAACTGCAGGAACGGTTCTCCTGTGAAGAAAATATGGGTTCCCAAGAGCTACCTACAAAATCTTCAAGTGAATGTCCTCACAACACCACTCATGAAGAATAGGAACCCCAGATCAAATTCCTCATATGGACCAAAGTCCTCACTTGGACCAAATTCCTCAAATGGTCAAAAATATCATTCTCGCGCTAATGCTTCTATTTCGCAGGGACAATCTAAGAGTTATGAATATGTGCATTATTCTTCAAACCATTATGTTCATAAGTCCTCAAAGAATTTCTCTGCTTATTCATTTGAGTACTCTAACCCTCTCCCTATGAAACGAAGCGCACTTGCTTTAATGCCTCCCTTCTCATATGGTGCTTGCAGAATGATGAACTCTTTGCCACCCCTCTAGATGTGGGTGGTGAAGAAATTGAGCTAATTATGCAGGGTCAGGTCTCCAGATGAATTTGAACATCTGATGAATTTGCTGGAGACCTAAGGAAATGCTTGAAAGGACGCAAGCTAACCTTGTAGAAATGACTTCTTCATTTCTCACGTCCCCACACTACTTGCTCACTATCTTGTGTGATGAAATCATGTCTGATAAAATTGATGTCATATTCTTCACTCTGAAGCATATGAGTTCGTAAGTTGTACTAATTCATCTGCAGGATGATACTCCAAAAGCTACTGAGTGGGTCCTTGACAGTGGATGCACAAACCACATGACTGGTGACAAGAATCTACTGATGAATTTGCCACTTGCTCCATCTCATCTGAAGCATATCACCTACATAGACAAAGGAAAAAAGCAAGGTACTGGGTCTAGGTAAGGTTGCAATCTCAAAGGACCGAACCATGGATAAGGTGGTGCTTGTCGAATCCCTTGGGTTCAACCTTATGTCTGTCTCAATGCTTTGTGATCTTGATATGATTGTCGTATTTGGAAAATATCGTTGTGTTGTCATCATGGAATCTGACAATTCCAAAGTCTTTGAAGGCTTTACGAGAGGAGACTTGTATATTATTGATTTCTCTACAGGTCCTCAGACTGCCACATGCTTACTTGCAAAGTCCTCGGAAGGCTGGATGTGGCATCAACGACTTAGACATACTGGTATGAGGAACTTGCACACGCTCGTGAAGAAAAAGCACGTCATTGGCATCGAAGGTGTCAAATTCCTCAAGGACCACCTCTGTGGTGCATGTGAGTCTGGAAAGATGACCAGATCCAAGAATCCCTCGAAGACAATCATGACCACAACACGACCTTTTGCATTGCTTCACATGGATCTCTTTGGTCCCACTCATTACTCCAAACTAACAAATTCTTCAAGTTTGTATGGCTTTATCATTGTTGATGATTACTCTCGATACACTTGGGTGCATATTATTTTGTACAAGACTGAAGTGCAGGATATCTTCAGACGATTTGCTTCAAGGGCCTCCACCAACTTCGGCGTCAAGATCAAGCATATTAGGAGTGATAATGGGACTGAGTTCAAGAACACTAATCTTGATGAATACCTTGATGAACTTGGTATTACTCATGAGTTATCTGCCCCTTATACTCCTTAGTAGACTGGCGTCATGGAGCACAAGAACAGGACTCTTGTTGAGATGGCTCACACCATGCTTGATGAATACAAGACTCCTCTTCGCTTCCGTCCTGAGGCAATTGATACTGCATGCCACATCATCAATGGGGTATGTCTTCACAAATTCTTCAAGAAGACTTCGTATGAACTTATGACTGGAAAGAAACCCAATGTAAGTTATCTCAAAGTCTTCGGTGCAAAATGCTGGATTAGAGATCCTCACCACAGTTCAAAATTTGCACCGAAAGCACATGAAGGTTTTATGCTTGGTTACGGAAAAGACTCACACACCTACAGAGTCTTCAACACCTACCACCACAAGGTTGCTGAAACTATAGATGTGCGGTTTGATGAAACTGATGGCTCACAAAGAGAGCACCTTCCTTCTGTGTTAGATGAACAGTCTCCTGAGGAATCCATTAAGTTGAAGGCTACTGAAGATGTCATACCCACTGAGGAAGTCATTCCAATGAATGAAGACATTCATGCTGATACACCTGAAGAAAATGGTGCTTAAGAAAATCCTCAGCCACGTCAACCTGCTCATCCAAGAGTTGCAAATGAAGTGTAGATTGACAAAAGCATCGATGACATCAACGCACCAGGTCCTCTCACTCGCTCAAAAGCTTCACATTTAACTAAATTTTTGGGAACTTTGCCTTTGTCTCTATCATAGAGCCCACCAAAGTTGATGAAGCATTCAAGGAGCTGAGTGGATTCAAGCTATGCAAGAGGAATTGCATCAATTGAAGCTCAACAACGTGTGGGAACTTGTCAAGCGGCCAGATCCTCGCAAGCATCACATCATAGGTACCAAGTGGATCTACCGCAACAAGCAAGATGAAAATGGCCTTGTGGTAAGGAATAAGGCTCGTCTTGTAGCTCAAGGCTACACATAGGTTGAGGGAATTGACTTTGATGAAACTTTTGCACCTGTTGCTAGACTTGAAGCTATTCGCATATTGCTTGCTTATGCTAACCATCATGATATCATCTTATATCAAATGGATGTGAAAAGTGCATTCCTCAATGGTAAGCTTGAGGAAGAAGTATATGTTGCTCAACCCCCAAGTTTTGAAGACCCTAAGCATCCTGACAAAGTCTTCAGACTCAACAAGGCCCTCTATGGCCTCAAGCAGGCCCCTCGGGCGTGGTACGACAGTCTGAAGGAATTCCTGATGAAGAAAGGCTTCAAACCCGGTTCACTCGACCCAACTCTTTTCACAAAATCCTATGATAATGAACTATTCATATGCCAAATATGCGTAGACGATATTATCTTTGGTTGTACTCACAAACGTTACCGTGATGAATTTGCCTACATGATGAGTGAAGAATATCAAATGTCTATGATGGGAGAGTTGAAATTCTTCTTAGGTCTTCAAATTTGTCAGCAAGACAATGGCATCTTAATCTCACAAGAAAAATACCTCAAGGATGTTCTAAGGAAATTCGACATGCAAGATTGCAAAGGCGTCAAAACTCCAATGCCATCAAAAGGCCACCTCTGCACTAACGAAAATGGTAAAGATTTTGATCAGAAGGTATACTACTCCATGATTGGCTCATTATTGTATCTATGTGCATCTAAGCCTGATATTATGCTAAGTGTTTGCATGTGTGCCCGATTCCAAGCAACACCGAAGGAATCACACCATAAGGTTGTGAAACATATTCTTCGATACTCAGCTCACACACAAACACTTGGATTATGGTATCCCAAGGGCTCAAATCTTCACCTCGTCGGATACTCTGATGCTGACTATGATGGAGATCGTGTGGATTGCAAGTCAACCTCAGGCACATGTCATTTCCTCGGACGATCCTTAGTCTGTTGGTGCTCGAAGAAGCAGAACTGCGTTTCACTCTCTACTACTGAAGCTGAGTACATTGCTGCTGGCTCATGTTGTGCTTAGTTTGTATGGATGAAGCAAACCCTCAAGGACTATGGCATCAAGTTGAATAATGTGCCTCTCTGCTGCGACAATGACAGTGCCATCAAGATTGCTTACAACCCAGTTCAGCACTCCAAGACCAAGCACATCCAGATTCGTCATCACTTTCTTCGAGATCATGTACTCAAGGGCGACATCTCCATCGATCACATTCCCACTGAAGAACAACTGGCCGATATCTTCACAAAGCCCTTGGATGAAAATATATTTTGCAAGTTGCGGTGTGAGCTAAATATCTTAGAATCTTCGAATGTTCTTTGAAGAAGGACACATATCCTAACACTCTTGCAAAATTGATGACTTAGATGTGCAACACATGAAGTAACATTTTTCTTCAATCAATGAAGAATAACCCTCTACGTGTGAAGAAATTAATGAAGAATTTGATTCTCAGAACCCTACGACAATTGTACGCAGTGTCTGAAATCATCATTCTTATACGATGGCATGCCACCAACCAAAGTTGAAATTCTTCAAAATTGAGTTTTTTGTCATTTTGTAAATTCTTCAAATTCAAATTCCTCAACGTTTCAAATTCTTCAAACTTTGAAACTCAAGTTCTTCATTGACTATATATATATATATATATATATATATGAGTTTTCAATGTCCTCAACACCATTCACTTATTGCTAATTTTTCAAGTTGATTTTCATCTAAGTGAATGTGATCGGACCCCTTCCCCCTCTATGCTAAACTCAACCCAGTCTATTCATAAATTCTTCATATGCATTCTACTTTGAAACTCGTTCAAAGTCTTCACTGTGTCCTTGACAGCTGAAGAATTTGCGTACAAAAACTTTGAAATTTTCACTATCAAAATTTTCGGCGGTTCCCGCTCAAACGGTTCCGATTCCCGCGACTGGATAACCCGTGATCCCCCACTATCGCCACTTCTTAGTATGTGGGTGACACCTGTCGCGTGGAGAGCAAGGGTCAGGGGCAATCCTGTCCAAAATCTTCGGGCGGATTGGTTTTCACTTCCACTATAAATACCCCCTCCCCTTCCACAGTGCTCGATTACTTCTCATCTCTACTCTCTCCCGAGCTCCAACCTAGCGCCGCCGCTAAAGTCATCGACGCCGGTGTGGTAGAGCTTCACTGCCTTGACCTTGCCGTTGTCGTACTCGCATCGGCCGCAGAAGTCTTCATCCCGCCACCGATGTAGCTGTCTCCCTCTGCCAAGCTAGGGCGTGGGAGATCTGGGCTGACGAACTTCCTCAATCTCATCTCATAGTTCATCATGTTCTTCATCAGGGTAAATAATTTTTTACTACCCTTATTTGATCTTCAAGATTTCCCAAATCTTCAGAAAGGTGTTTATTCTTCAAGAATCTTATTCTAAAGCACCTTACATGTTCATACACTTGATGACTTTCTCTAAGTTATGATTTTCTTCAAGATTCCTCAATTGTGTGAATCCTCAAAATTTGCACAACTCTGGAACCTAAGACAAAGAACACTTAGTGAATTCCTCAAGACACAAATGGTCAAATTCCTCACACCTATTTTTATTGAAAATTTCTAAGAATGCATATGACCTCTTCAAATTCCTCGCACCTATACTCTGTTCACGGGTACAACATGTCCGTTGATGAATCACTAGGTTCTCATCAACTTAACTCATTGCTGATCCCACTAGTCTCAAGACTGGTGAAGACTTTCCTCACATATGGGAGAAACAACAAGCCAAGCTTGCGAGAAAGGCCAAACAGGTTGTAAAGAAATTCAATGAAGACTCTGCTGCTACTGCCACTGCCGGAGCCTTTGCTAGTGCTCCAAAGAAATCAATGGTGAAGAAATCTACTGTGAAGTCAACTTCCTCAACTTCAAAGTCATCACAGGAGATTCCTCAAGTTCAAAGACCTCGGTCTTCAAAGGCCTCTGTCGTTGGCTCTGTAGCTGCTCAGTCCTCTCCTGCTGCTACAAAGTCCTCAACCCCTGTGCATCTGGTGTCATGTAAGAGGACTAAGGGATTCTCAAAAGTTCCAAAGATCTCGGCAAGCCCCTCTACTACAACAAAGTCTTCAACAAGTCCGACAGTGTTGAAACTGAAGAAAACTGCTAGACAAAGTCAAGAACCAAGTCCTCATACAAGCAAAGTTGTGGTAACGATACCCTCAGGATCTGAGGATGATGATGAAGATAATGATGAAGAACTTGAACAAATCATCAGAGAGAGCCAGCAAAAAGCTGCAATAACCAAAGGCAGCTCTGTTTCTCTCATGCTGGACCCCAAGATGATACTCAATTTCATTGATATATGGCATGAGGATCCAAACACCCCACTTTCTTCACTGAACCTGCCTCTTGGTGTGGACCATGTACTCACCCACTTCATTTTTGGATAAAAATGGAAAAGAGAACAATCTCAGAGAGCTAAGAGGAACAGGGCTCGGAAAGAAAAGTTTCTGAGAGACAATGTGATGAACTTGACCCAAAATCAACTCGTCACAATTCAGTCTGAAATTCGCTCCCTCTCTTAGGATCAAGAAAGGTATGATGTTGAATGGAAAAGCACTAAAGTGAGATTCGTTAGGGCTGCTCAAGCTGCTGTGAAGGACCACAACACAAGGGTTGCAGCTCGATCGCAACCTCAAATTCCTCAGGCTGATGAAAATGCTCCTACGGCTGAAGAAGCTCAGCCTACTGATGAAAATGCTCCTGCACCTGAAGAAACAGCCAGCACTGATGAACATGCCAGGACAACCTCCACTGTTGTGCCTGAAGAAACTGCCAGGCCAGCTGAAGCTTTTGCTGCGCCTGAAGAAACTGAACCCACCAGGATGATTGCATTAGTCGTGCCTGAAGAAGCTCCGACTGCTGAGGAAAAGACTCTAAAGAGAAAAGCATCTGCGTTAGAGTCCTCAGTTGTGAAGAAGTTGAAGACTATGAAGACAAGCTCTTCAACTGGACCCATTGATGCTACTCCAATCTCCTCTGTGCCTGCCTATGAAATTATTCCTTTTGGGGTTGACTATGTCATCCTAGATGAAGAAGATGAAGATCATTCTGCTGCTTCAATAGAGCAAATTGATGAAGAAATTGAATTTGAAGAAAATGCTTCAACTCCTCAGGTATCATCGCCCCAGCCTCAGTTCACTGCTGAAGAGGCGGGTGTCGAAGAAATTGATGAGGATGTGGATATTGGCAATACAACTCCAATCATCAATGATGAATATTGGGAATCTGCTCACCCAAATTCACCAATGACCACACCTTTGTCACTAATTCCTCAGTCCCCAGCCCAGACTGAAGAAATTCATGAAGAGTCTGCTGATTTGGCAGCCAATGCCACTGAAGAAATTCTAGCTGCATCAGCTGATGACTTTGCTGCTCCAACTGCTACTGAGGAACCTTCACTTCATGTTCCTGAGACTCAAGAAGTTCCTCCCATGCCAAAAGAGATCAAGGGACGCTTCAAGCCAAATCTTCTACCAAAGCCCAGAATGCCGTTCAAAGGCTTAGCGCGCCCCAAATTCCTCAAAAACAATTTCTTCAATGAGCGCATGTTCTTCACAGGTCCCAATCCTTATGACTTAGCAAGGGCTGGATGAAGCAGATTCTAGACTGCAACTCAGATGAACTACTATGCATCAGTCTTGTTCGACAAGAAGAAAGTCTTCGAGCACCATCAGATTCCTCATGCTGATATGGAAACAATTCCATCATTCACGCTTGCGCTCCAAGTTCTTCATGATGCAGGCATTCTTCCTTTTTGCGTAGACATCTGCGACTAGAATGAAGAACTCATTCTTCAATTCTATGCTACCCTGCACATCAGTGGAAATTCCTCAGACATCAACTCCTGGGTTTTGGACTGGATGACAGGATCAACTCATTTCACTGCTCAAGCTTCTGAATTACTTCAGACTGTCCCAGTTCCAATTCCTTCAGATGAAGCTCGTTAACTGTTTGATGAACCTGCACTTCCAAATCAACGGATGCAAGTGCTGATGAAGACATTGGCTCCTGGAAAGCCTCAATAGAAAACCTTCCTTGTGAAGGATTTGCTATATGTGCCCAGGACGGTCTACTGCATACTCACAAATACTCTATGTCCTCAAAAGGGCCACAATTCTGAAGAATAAGAAGTGGAGGGAGTCATGGAGAATATGCTCTTCAACATCATTCATGGGATTCCCATCAACTTCCATGATTTCTTCATGAGGACATTGGCCAATGCTTCTTTAGCTCCATTTGAACAGAAGCCTTATGCGCCTTGGATCATGAAATTCATCAGGGCAAAGTCCTCAGTTCCCTTCAAGGCTGATTTCCAGAATCACTTTGGCTTCCTGCCTCCAATCGAAGTCATCAAGTGCAAAATTGACTCAGTGGAAGGAAAAGGCAAGGCTGTCATTGATGAAGGCACTCGTCCATTGGATGGACTGTTTCTCAAAGCTGCTTCCTTCTCCACCAATGACGACACTGCAACTCAGGACTCGGAAGCATAGGCCTCAGCTCAAAAACCTCAAGAGTCTGCCCCATGTGTGATGACTGATCGTGAGCTTCTAATAAGTCTTCATCAGAAGGTCGATCACAATCACAAGTGGGCGAAGCGTCAACTTGGTTACATTATGCAAAACATGACTGTGACGCAGAACAATGTGAAGAGGAATCACTGCTATGCGCATGAAAACCTCAACCACACTTGGGTCATATTGTCTCACCTCAAGTCTCCTGAAGACTGAATGAGCTGGATCTTGAGGAAAATCCTGATTGGGCTCGTCAACCAAACAAGAGATTCAAGAAAGTCTAAGTTCCTCTGATGGTCACAAGTTCATATTCTTCATCACGTGAGAGAGATGAATATGAAGACATTGACGACACTGTGGCAGGCCCAGCATCGACGAACGACCCCGACAATGCTGGCACTCTTTCCTCACCAACATGATGAAATTCTTCAAAGGGGCGTTAGTCCTCACTTTTTCGTCCCTTTTGGTCTTCGATGACAAAGGGGGAGAAATTTTGAGTTAGTCTTCAAGCGGGTCTCTATATATATGGGCTATTTTTGTTTAAGTTACAACTCTCACCCTTCTAAAGTTTTGTTGATTGAGTTGTAAACTTAAGTCCGATGGTGGTCTGACACTTTTGAACTATTTCCTCGCATGTTTATTTCCTCAAGTACCTTAATGCATACATGCTGAATTTCATCAGACACCATTTTCCTCACGCAATTCAAATTCTTCATATCATATGTTCAAATGTGTGTATGAATTACAAGATATAGGGGGAGTTCTCCATGTTTTAACCTGCCATGTGCATTTGCAGTCCAAAGCAAATACGTCAAATATGCACATCTTCAGGGGGAGTTCTTCTATATCTTGCAATCAAATTCCTCAAACTCAGTACTTTCACTCCATATGTTTATCCCCGTTGAAAACTTAACCTATTTGTCATCAATCACGAAAAAGGGGGAGATTGTTAGTGCATCTAGTGCCCCTTAGTGATTTTGGTGTATTGAAGACTTATAGGTTAAGGAACTAATGTGTTTGTGAGTGTACACAGGCTCTATAAGTCAGTGAGGAGTTTGATATGTCTGGAGATTATCGACCCCTAAAAATGTATGTCTTCAACTGAAGACTTTGGTGAAGACTTTGTGAAGACTTTGTTGAAGACTTTGGTATTCCCTGAAGACTTTGAAAATGAAGAAGTTGGTGTGACCTTGAAGATATGAACAAGGACTATGAAGCGTGAAGAGTTTGTTTTCGTAGTTTCATTTCCTTTATTTGAGTCATAGGAAACACCGTACTATTAAAGGGGCCCGAGGTAATACTAAGGAAAATTCCCAACTGATGCTCAACTCTAAAATCCTCAACCTATACAATCCTTCGAGTGAAGAATTTGGAAATCTCTTGTGGTTTAGTCAAATTCATCAATGACAGAGACGAGGTTCTTCTGGTCTCTGAGGAAATTGATCTGATTGAGGAGTTAGGATTTCACCAGTGCGAATTGCCTACAAGTGAGGAACATGATAAGTCTCAGGACTTTCATAGTTGAAAATTCTGACCGTTGATGTGTTTAGCGCCAGCTGTCCCCCAATCAAAACATCCACATAATGGTCATATCATTGGGGGCATTTATGTCTTATCATGTCAGGTTGCACCCTGGCTATAAATAGCCACCCCCCACAACCACTAGTTGGTTGGCTGCTTCGAGAGAGAATTGACACTTTCCTAGGGTTCCTGTTCAGAATCTGCTTTTTGAGGACATCGCAAAGGGTCTGATGCCCTTTGAGCCTTTTGTACATGCCTATCACATAGAATTCCTTCAACCCTGCATTTTCATCAGTGAAACTTGTGGTATCCTCAGACGACGAAATTGAGACCATTGGAATAGTTGAAGAATTTGCAGCAATAGAAGCATTTGAACGTTCATGTGAAGAATTAGCATTTTCACGTTCGATGCATTTCAAAGAAGGTGGAACAAATTCTTGTTGAGCGGTACTGATCTGTTGAGACAGTAAGGAATTGTTTTCCCTTTGGAGATCCTCATCTGACACCCTTAGTTTCTGAAGATCTTGCTTTCTTTGAAGAAATTCATAAGAGAGCTTCTCATGATCGGCTAAGAGGTCATTATGATGACTCTGAAGGTTATCATGCTTTGTCTTAAGACTTTTGAGATCGTCAGATAGAGTTTGAGTTTGATCCACTTCATCGTTCAACAGATCATCGCTTTTGTCTAGCATTTTCTGAAGCTTTTCAAGTGCACTTTGTTGCTTAGTGGCAAGTTTAACAAGTTTAGCATAGCTAGGTTTCACATATTCATCATATTCACCTTCACTTGATTCAGAAGAGGAATGATGTTTGTATTCCTTTGAGCCTTTTGCCATGAAGCAATAGGTGGGAGCATAATCATCATTGCTGACGTCAGAGTCATTGGAGTAGTCATATTCTTCATTGTTGAAGATGGACTTGGTGACGAAAGCAGTAGCGAGAGCAAGGCTAGCGACGCCTTATTCAGATTCCTCCTTAGATTCTTCCTCTTCTTCATATTCTTCTTCCGAATCCATTTCCTTGCCAATGAATCCTCGAGCCTTTCTGGAACCATTCTTCTTGTGCTTTGAGGACTTTTAAGATGAGGAATTTGAAGATTTCTTCTTTTTCTTCGAGTCATCAGAACTATCATCCTTGTATTTCTTCTTCTTCTTTGAATCTTTTCCCAGAGAGGACAGTCAGTTATAAAGTGACCATGCTTCTTGCAACGATGACATGTTCTTTTCTTGTAGTCATCTCAGGGATCTGATTTCCTCAAACCACTTTTTGATGACTTTCCAAATCCACCTCTCCTTGAGAACTTCTGGAATTTCCTCATGAGCATTGCTAGCTCCTGACTTAGTTCTTTAGGATCACCAAGGCTGTTGTTAGAATCTTCTTCTTCGGATGAGGAAATTGCTTTTGCCTTCAGAGCACGAGATCTTCCATAGCTTGGCCCGTAGAGGCCTCTCTTTTCAGCTTGTTGGAATTCATGAGTATTGAGTCTCTCAAGAATATTAGCAAGATCAAGTGATTTGTAGTCACCACGTTCTTGAATAATCAAAGCCAGAGTATCGAATGAGGAGTCGGGAGATCTTACTAGTTTCTTCACCACTTCATGGTCAGTGATATCGGTGGCACCCAGTGCTTGAAACTCATTGGAGATATCAGTGAGATGATCAAAAGTTTGATAAAGATTTTCATTGTCAAGTCTCTTGAAGCGGTTGAAGAGATTGCGAAGAACATCAACACGAGAGTCACATTGAGTGGAAACACCTTCGTTGACTTTGGACAGCCTATCCCAGATAAGCTTAGCAGACTCCAAAGCACTCACTCTGCCATATTGACCTTTGCTCAGATGGCCACAGATGATATTCTTTGCTTGAGAATAGATTTACTTGAATCTCTTCATATCAGCGGCGTTGATCGTGGGAGTAACAGAGGGAACACCATTTTCCACAGCGTACCAGAGATCGTTGTCAATAGCTTGAAGGTGCATGCGCATATTGTTCTTCTAGTAGGGGTAGTCCATCCCATCGAAGGTAGGACATCCCGCGGAGACCTTGATCATACCTGCAGTCGACATAACTAGAACTCCAGGTGGTTAAACCAAAATCACACAAAGCGAGGGACTACCTGCTCTGATACCAATTGAAAGTGCGTTATATCGACTAGAGGGGGGTGAATAGGCGATTTTTACAAATTCATCACTTGAGGAATTTCAACTTTAGGAATTTCAAATGTGATGAATAACTAGCAGCAGATTAAGTATTCAAGTGCATGAGGAACATAGCAATAGCATAGTCATGATGATGAAATAAACATGCACAAATTACAGGTAGCATGATACAGGAGAGGCAGTGATGAACAAGGTAACTTGAAGAATTTGAGGTGAGGAAATTGTGAAAGTCTTTAGTCAAATTCTTCAAACAGTAACAATCAATTTCATCAACAAGTATACGAGGAATAAGGGGGTTGAGGAAATAGAACCAGATAGCTCGATGAAGATAATGGTTTGATGACCCAGTTCCAACTGTTGTGATAGTCATATGTTTGGTTTGGAGCGGCCTGGTATTTACACTAGAGGACAAACAGTCCAAGGACACACAGTCCTTACCGTATTCTCCTTGATCTAAGGTCACACAGTCCTCGCCCAACACTCGTGGTAAATCTTTAGGGTAGCCAAAACCCTCACAAACTGGTCACCCGGTGATCCACAATTTACTATTGGACACTCTAGACCAAGGTCACTTCTTGATCCTCAATTGACTGCAGGATGCACTAGACCATGACGCCTAACCGTGTGGAGGATGCACAACCCTCAAAGGTAACAAGCGTCGGTTCCACATAGGAATTTCTTCAGTGATGCTCAATCACTTTGGGTTTGGTGGTTTGGTTGTGGGTTTTTCCTCACTGATGATTTTCTCTCAAAGTCCTCAGAGGATGAGTTGCTCTCTAATGACAAGTGTCATTTCTCTCTCAGAGCAGCCAACCATCTAGTGGTTGTGGGGTGGCTATTTATAGCCAGGGCGTAACCTGACATGATAAGACATAAATGCCCCCAATGACATGACTGTTATGTGGATGTTATGATTGGGAACAGTTGCGCTAAGAACAACAATGGTCGGAATTTCGAACTATGAAAGTCCTCAGGCTTATCATGTTCCTCACTTGTAGGCAATTCGCACTGGCGAAATCCTAACTCCTCAGTTAGATCAGTTTCATCAGAGACCAGAAGAACTTTGTCTCTATCACTGAAGAACTTGACTAAACTGCAAGAGATTTCCAAAGGCTTCACTCGAAGGATTGGTTACGTTGAGGATTTTGAGTTGAGCATCAGTTGGAAATTTTCCTTAGTATTACCTCGGCCCCCTTTAACAATACGGTGTTTCCTATGACTCAAAGAAAGGAAATGAAACTACAAAAACAAAAGTCTTCACGCTTCATAGTCCTCATTCATATCTTCAAGGTCACACCGACTTCTTCATTTTCAAAGTCTTCAGGGAATATCAAAGTCTTCGGCAAAGTCTTCAGTTGAAGACATACATTTTTTGGGGTCGGTAATCTCCGAATGTATCAAACTCCTCATTGACTTATAGAGCCTGTGTACACTCACAAACACATTAGTTCCTTAACCTATAAGTCTTCAATACACCAAAATCACTAAGGGGCACTAGATGCACTAACAAGACATCTATGGTCAAAATTCTCAACTTGATATATTTCGAAAATTTCTGAGAACGCATATGACCTCTTAAAATTCTTCGCACCTATACACTGTTCACAGGTATAGAATGGCTGCTCATGAATCACTAGGTTCTCATCAACTTAACTTGTTTGCAGCGTTCCTTGAAAAAAATTGTATACATCATTAGAATCATCAAAAGTTCAAAATCTTCAAGTGAAGAAAATGGCAGAAGGCAAAAGGCCTCAGAAAGGAGGAAAGAAACCAACAAAATCTTCAAGGGTGAAGAAAGTCACACTTCCTTGTGCATCAGAATGGAATAATACCAAGGTTGCGGAGAAGGTAGCCACAAAGAAAATGGAAGCACCAACCACTTCAGAATGCTCGGCTCCTAAGAAAGTGAGGACTTTGCCAAGTTCTTCAACTGAACCCATTGATGCAACTCCTATCTCTGTCGTGCGTGCATGTGAAATTGTTCCATTTGGTTAAGACTATGTCATCCAAAATGAAGAAGATGAAGATAATCATTTTGCTGCTTCCTCAGAGCAGATTGATGAAGAAATAGAGGTGGAAGCAAATGCTTCGACCCCTCTAGTATCATCGCCCCACCCTCAGTTGACTGCTGAAGAGGCTGGAGTTGAAGAAATTGGTGATGAATATTGGGAGGCTGCTCACCCTAATTCACCAATGACCACTCCTCTTACTCAAATTCCTTAGTCACCTATACAGACAGAAGAAATTCAAATTGGTTCTAAAGGTCTTGCCACTCCCCTCATGTCTATTCCTGGAGAAATTCTAGCTGCATCAGCTGAAGAAATTCATGCCCAGACTGCACCTGAAGAAACTGCTACACAAATTCCTCGGTCTGGAGAAGTTGTTGTCATGCCAAGGGAAATTGTGGGACGCTTCAAGACAAATCTTCAGCCAAAGCCAAAATTGTCGTTCGAAGGCACAAAGCAGCCCAAACTCATCAAGGCGAATTTCTTCAATGAACATATATTCTTCACAGGGCCAAATCCTTATGACTCTGCAAGGGTCGGATGCTCAAGGTTCTGGAACAGATGAATTTCTATGCTGATGTACTATTTGACAAGAACAAAGTATTCCAGCATTGTCAAATTCCTCATGTGGATATGGAGTCCATCCCTTGTCTCAATCCTGTTCTCACTATTCTTCATGATGTAGGGCTTCTGCCTTTTTGTGTTGATATCTGTGATTGGAATGAAGAGTTAATTCTTCAATTAATTGCAACCTTGCACATTTCTGGTGAAGCTTCTGATGTCAACTCATGGACTTGGATTGGATGTCTGGAAACACTCACTACACTGCTCCAGCAACTGAATTGCTTCATTTTGTCCCAATTGCAATTCCTTCAGAAGGAGCAAGATGCATCTATGATGAACCTGGACTGCCAAATCACATGATGGAAGTACTGGTCAAGCCTTTGGCTCCTGGCAAACCTCCAAGGACCACCTTCTTTGTGAAGGATTTGCTATATGTTCCCAGGACCATCTACCGCGTATTGACCAAAACCCTCAGTCCAATCAAGGGCCACAACTCTGAAGAACAAGAAGTTGTTGGCATCATGAAAAAATTGTTGTTCAACATCATTCATGGGATCCCATAAATTATCATGATTTCTTCTTGAGAAATTTGGCAAATATAGTTGTGTCGCCATTCAAGTTCAATCCTTATGCTCCCTCGATCATGAAATTCATCAGATCAAGGTCGGCAATTCCTTTCAAGGCTGATTTTCAGAATCACTTCAGTTTTGTGCCTCCGATTGAAGTTCTCAAGAAGGTGTTTTCTTCCATTGAAGGAAAAGGAAAAGCCGTTGTTGATGAAGGCATTTGTCCATTGGGTGGTCAATTCCCTAAGGCTGCATCTTATTCCACCAATGATGACTCTGTCACCCAAGATTCTGCTGCAAAAGCCTCAGCTCAAAATCCTCAAGCTTCTGCCCCTCATGTGATGACCGATCGCGAGCTTCTCCTAAGTCTTCATCAAAACGTTGATCGCAATCCCAAGTGGGTCAAGCGTCAGTTCAAATCAATTCTTCAGAACATGACTGTGATGCAGAACTCAGTGAGGAAAAATCATTACTATGTACATGAAATCTTCAATCGCACTTGAGCCATACTAGCACATCTGAAGACTCCCGAGGAACTCAAGGAGATGGATTTTCAGCAGAACTTTGACTAGTCTCATCCTCCTCAGAAGAAATTCAAAAAGGTTCAAGTTACTTTGCTGGTTACAAGCTCATATTCTTCATCGCGCGATATGGATGAAGCTGAGGATCTTGATGACACTGTTGTGGGCCCTGCATCGACAATCAACCCCAACAATGATGGCACTCCTCCACTACCTTCGAGATGAAGTTCTTCAGGGGGCATTAGTCCTCCTTTTTCGTCCCTTTTGGTCACTGATGAAAAAGGGGGAGAAAATTGAGTTAATCTTCAAGCGGGTCTCTGTATTATGGGCTGTTTTTATTTAAGTTACTGAAAGCACATTTGCTCCCTTGGTGGTTTTGGTAATTAATAACAACATATAAGTAATTGAACTAATGCTTTCACCAAGTATATTTCAGGATAAGTTCAATGATAGGGATGGCTAAAGGATTGTGGAATTACCCCAAGATTCAAGGAAAATGGCTGGCCAAGCTTCAAGCAAGAGGACTCTACATTTTACTTTTGTGAGAAATCACTTTGAGTCCATAGGAAAGCCAATACTATTAAAAGGGAGTAAAGTTTTGATGGTGAACAATATGCTCAAACATGCACAAGTGACAGTCACAAAAACATCCACAAACTCTCCCGCCAAAGTTTGTCCTAAGCCAAATATGCACAATCGGTGCAACCAACATTCCTATCCCGGTGCCGCCGATTCTAAACCCTAGACAGACTCATCCAAACCCTAACACTTTGGTGCAGCCGACACTGCACTCAGTGCCATCGAGTTGGGTTGCCAAGATTTTGTTACAAAAGTTCTCATTTTCGGTCCGACCAAGAATGGTGAATCGGCGTCACCAAGATTGGTAAATCTGACCGTTGGTCACCTTGTCGGTGAAACCAAGAATTGTATATCGGTCCCTCCGATATCCAAAAGTTGCCACTTTTGGTCACTTCGGTACCACCGAGATTTACACATCGGTGTCACCAAGTCTGACTTACTGTGTGTAACGGTTGGATTTTTGGGGATGCCTATATATACCCCTTCATCACCACCTACTCAAAAGAGAAGCACTCAGAACTATTCAATACCTATCCTACTCAGTTTTTTGAGAGAGAACCAGCTACCCTTGTGTTGAGGTCAAGATCTTCCACTCCAACCATATGGATCTTGATTTCTAGCCTCCCCAAGTTGCTTTCCACCAATCCCATCTCTTCTACGAAGCCAAATCTGTGAGAGAGTGATTATGTGTTGAGGATTCTATCATCTTGAAGCACAAGAGCAAGGAGTTCATCGTCATTACCGAGCATATTACCTTTTGGAGGGTGGTGCCTCCTAGATTGATTAGGTGTAGCTTGGGAGCCTCCTACTTCGTGTTGTGGAGTGAACCAAGAAGTTTGTAAGGGCAAGGAGATCGCCTACTTCGTGAAGATGCTTTCGTTGATATGCACGAAGGAACTGAGTCTGTGAGAGAATCCAAGTTAGATGTTCTTCAAGGTGAACTTGACAAGTTCAAGAAGAAGGATGGTGAAGGAGTCGCTGAAATGTACTCTAGGCTAGATCTCATCACAAATGAGATTGCCGGCTTAAGAAGCGAAGAAATGACTGACAAGTTCATCATCAAGAAGATACTTCAAGCTTTGTATGAGAGATATGACACCGTGTGCACATTGATCCAAATGATGCCCAACTACAAAGATCTCAAACCAACGGAAGTGACCGGTAGAATTGTTGCTCATGAGATGACACTCAAAGACAAGGAAGACCTTCATCACAAGTCTAGCGGTGCTTACAAAGCCACAAGTGATGATCCCACTACCTCAAGCGACAACCTTGTCACAAATGAAGAGATAAGTCTCATGGTCAAGAAATTCAACAAGTTCTACAAGAATAGAAGCAAAGATCGTAGCTCCAACTCAAGATATGAAGAGAAGCATTCGTCAAGTCGTGATCGTAATTGCTACAATTGTGGGAAGCCCGGACACTACTCCAATGAGTTCTCGGCTCCTTACAAACGAAGAGAAGAGTCACCAAGAAGACGAAGCTGAAGAGACGAATCACCTCGTAGAGAGAGAGAAGGAGTAGAGATGATCGTTATGAACGAAGACCCTCAAGGAGAAGTAGGGACTCAGAGAAGAAGGAGAAGCACACCAAGAGCTACTCAAGAAGAAAGCATCAAGCTCATGTTGGTGAATGGGTTTCCGGCTCTGACTCCGAGAACCACTCCAAGAGAAGCTACCACTCCAACCCTGACTATAGTCAAGATGATGGTGTTGCCGGAATTGCACTTGTGACAACCAACTCCTATGATCTATTTGATTCACCAAATGAAGGAGGTGAAAGTTGCTTCATGTCTAAAGGCCCCAAGGTAACACACCCTGAATATCTTGATTTTGATAGTGATGAAGATGATTTGCTTTACGATGATGACTTTCTATGTGAGAAAACTAATGATGTTAATCATAATGAACTTGATGTTTCTCATACTAGTCAAGATAAGTCAATTGACGATGGTAATATGAAAATAGAAGAACTAACTAAAGAATTCAACACTCTTAAGTTAGCTCATGAATCTACTCTTGAAGATCATAGAGAGATTGTAAGAACTCATGAGAAGCTACGCTTCGAGAAGCTCAATTTGGAGCAAGAACATGAATTTCTTAAAGCTATCAATGACGATCTCCGAAACAAGACTTCACCTTATATTGCCAAATGACTGCTCTTGTCTACATTCATGCCACAAGTCAAATCTAAGCAAACTAGTAACAAAGGAAAGAAAGGTTCTTCATCTAGTAGCAACAATAAAAATGCTAAACCCAATGATGTTGCTACTAGTAGTTCTATTGATTCCACTAATGATGATTCTCTTAGCCAAGTTACACTTGAGCAAGAAAATTCTTTATTGAAAGGAATTATAGAGAAAGGTATCTACAAGAGTCTTCAAGGGTACAAACAATTTGATGAGATTGTACGCAAGCATGGAGGATACCGGAAGAATCGTGGTGTTGGCTACTTCAACGCCAATGGAGTTGAATGGGAAGAAGGTCAATATCCCAATCCCAAGTTTGTTCCTCAAAAGGATAAGTATGAAAATACTCTTCCCAAGGGAACAAACACTCAAGATGACCTTCCACCACAAGACACCAAGCTCAAGAGCAAGAACAAGCTCCAAGAGGACTTTGACTCTTATGAAGATGAATCCCAAGCTTTGGTGAAGTGGATTCCCAAGGCGACTACAAGCTCAACTTCTACAAGTGCTACTTCAACACCAAGGATCCCCATAAACTTGATGTGGATTCCCAAGAAGAAAAACTAGAGAGTTCTTGAGGGGTGACTCCGCCAATGAAATTCACACATATTCATTATTGGCAAGATCTATTTGCAATCAACATCAAATCTATGCAATAGATCAAGGAGTCACACATTCCCTCAAAGGTAAGCAAGGGACAAGGTAATCAACAAATCAATGAACATCATTACACATGCTTTGCACTCCATGTCCATAGATATCCTTGTATTTGTCTCTTGTGTGTTGGGACTAACCCATGTAGGTGAGAAGAGTAAGGAAACAACAAAGATGCTCCCAACTCTTGGTGATCTTCATCAACCCTGAGCATCCATCACTACCTCACAAACATGAAGTCTTCATCGACAAAACCCAAGTGTAAGAGCACATTTCTCCATGTGTGGTTTTGGGTAATTGATGACACCCCTATGGACTAATGGTTTCCTTGAGTTATATTCGAAGGATTTGTCCATAGGCACTTCTTGAAGTCCATCTGTTGGGTTTCAAGGAGTTTATATGGTGACCAAGGTGGTATTCAAGGTTTATCCAAAGATTGGTCATGTGGGAGTTGAGCTTATTACAAGCATGTCTTCAAGAACAAGATTGTGTAAGCATTCATTTTTACCTTCAAGACATCATCTTTATGAAGAGAGAAGCTAAGATACAAGGTTGATCAATACTAAGTCAAAAAAGTGAATCAAGTTGATCAACACACAAAACCGTACAAGATGTACTGAGAGGGATCAAGTGATCCCATGGTGTGGTAAGCATTGTCAATTACGCTTTGTGTACTAACCCATGGTCTATATGAGAGTTCTTTATGGGGTTAGGTATATTGCCATGGGCTAGCATCAAGAGGCAGATCCCATACATCCCATGGAAGATGACATCAAGTGGAGATCGTCATCAAGGTTGCGATGTGCAAGATCAAGTGAAGCATCATGGAGAGATCATGCTTGAGGCTCTCCGTTCATTGTGGACTTGTGAAGATGTGCCAAAGAGTGGCTCACCCATAGTGGAGTATGAGGGAGCAATCATCTAGTATTCATCAAGCCACACAATCAAGAAAGGTGGTCCATCTTGAGGAAGTCAAGATCGTCATCATCTAGATCAAGTGGACTATGCGCAAGGCTAAGGTTTGACCTTGATAGGGTTTTCTATTTTACCGGTCTCATGGTGGTAGTTGAGAGACCGGGTTATAGGATCGATTGTCGTAGAATCAGGGGGGCTCTCAAGTGAGTAGCTTGATCGTATCGTTCGTTGAGAGCTCAAACCATTGCAGTCTTGGCATCATCATATTTCTTGGTTCTTGGTTGGATTTTCTATATGTGGGTTCCTGAGCTTGTGGTTATCTTCGTGACAAGCTCTAGTTCATCAAAAACGGATTTCATATGCTTCGTCTATTGCATTTTCGGTGTTGGAAGTTTTACCGGTCTTATTCGAGGAAGGGTTCTCACTATTTTCTTATGGTACTTTTATCATTTGCTTCTTATTGATATTTCAATCAATATTTTGTTAGCCCATGTCGTTAACTTTCCAACAAACTTTGTTTCATTGAATTTGGAGTCCTTTCGCAAAAGTTGTGGCAGTTTTGGTGTTCTTAAAAGGCTGCAGCGGTACTACCGCGGCTAGAGCGGATGTAATTTTTTACTACCACTCCGGAGCGGTACTACCGTGGCTCCAGGAGTGGTACTTCCGCTCCGGACCAAAATCTCATGTTATCTACAGCCGTGGTAGCACGGATGTAATTTTTTAGTACCGCTCGCAAGCAGTAGTACCGCTACCCGTAGCGGTAGTACTGCTATCCATAGCGGTAATACCGTGAGGACGAGCGGTAGTACCGCTCCGGAGGTTCTACTAGCTTTTTTCCTCCTCGGTGTTTTTTCCAAAGGGGTACGACCGCCCTAGCGGTAGTACCGCTCCTTCGAGCGGTAGTACCGCTATATGCGGGCTGTGAGGATAACGGTTGGATTTTTCCCCACCTATAAAAGGGGGTCTTCTTGTCCAATGGACCTTATCTCTTGAGCTCGTGTTCTTCCCCCATTGTTGACATTCTTCGAGCTGTCTAACTCTCAATCCCTCCAATGATTCTTGCTAGTTCTTGAGGGAAAATAGAAAGTAGATCTAGATCCACATTTCCACCCATCACTTTCTCCTCTAAGTGAGGGGAACCCCTTGGATCTAGATCTTGGAGTTCTTCGTGTTCTTCTTTGTTCTTCCTCTCATTTCCCTCCCTAGCATTAGTTGCTTTGGTGGGATTTGGGAGAGAAGGACTTGGGCACTCCGTGTGCCCTTGCCATTGCATTTGGTGCATAGGTTTGAGTTCTCCACGGTGATACGTGGAAGTGAGAAGTTGAGAAGCTATTACTCTTGGGTGTTTGAGGACCCTAGAGCTTGTTCCTCTTGGGTGCTTTGGCGCCCTAGATGGTTGGTGGTTCCTCGAAGCTCAATCATTGTGGTGCAAAGCTCCGGGAAAGCTTCGGGGTCTCCAATTAGGTTGTGGAGATTGCCCCGAGCATTTGAGGTCACCTCGGAGCCACAATCCATTGTGGTGAAGCTTCATGGTGTTGTTGGGAGCCTCCAATCAAGTTGTGGAGATTGCCCCAACCTTGTTTGTACGGGTTCGGTGACCACCCTCAAGGGTCCCTTAGTGGAATCACGGCATCTTGCATTGTGCGAGGGCGTGAGGAGATTACGGTGGCCCTAGTGGCTTGTTGGGGAGCATTGTGCCTCCACACCGCTCTGAATGGAGATTAGAATCCGCAAGGGTGTGAACTTCGGAATACATTGTCGTCTCTGCGTGCCTCGGTTATCTCTTACCCGAGCCCCTTTACTTATGCACTTTACTTTGTGATAGCCATATTGTTTCTTGTTATATATCTTGCTATCACTTAGTTGTCTATCTTGCTTAGCATAAGTTGTTGGTGCACATAGGTGAGACTAGTTGTTTTAGGTTTTTTGCTTGACTAATTAAACGATAGTTTTATTCCGCATTTGTTCAAGCCTAAACCGTAATTATTTTAAAGCGCCTATTCACCCCCCTCTAGGCGACATCCACGTCCTTTCAATTGGTATCAGAGCTAGGTCTCTCATTGTTAGATTTAACCACCTAGAAAGTAAGGATGTCGACTAGGGGATTAAGATTCTTTGACACTCTTAGTTTTGATGGCACAAATTTTGATGTTTGGGTAATTCACATGCTTAATCTCTTTAGGGGCATGGACCCAATTTTAGAGCGAATCATAGATATGGGTTTTTCTCCTCCAAAGGATTCTCAACACATATCTTTATAGGATGATAAAAACTCTTATCTCAATGCTCAAGCTTCTAATGTGCTTTTTGATGCTTTGAGCAATGTAGTTATATTTGAACTCATGCCATTCCAGGATGCTCATGAGTTGTGGACAAAGCTTCAAGATAAATATGGTGTGTCCAAGATTTGTAGGGATGATTGTTCTCCCTCCACCTCCGGTCGTGTTGTCTTCTCAACTTCTTCTACTTCACCTACATGTGGATTGCCACAAGGTAATTATATGGTGAGTAGTGATGATCACTGTAATGATGATAGTGGGCTTATTGTTGATAATTCTTCTTCACTATCTTATTGCAATGCTTCATCTTTGGACTTTAACACCTCGAGCAATTTGTTTCACATGCTTGTGTTCATAGTCCTTGCATATCACGTACAAATAGCTTGACTAAATCTCATGATGATATGATTGCTATATCTTGTTGCCATCATAAACATGTATCTATGTCCTCGAGTTGTTGTTCTAACAATATAGAGGACACCCAACACTCCATGGAACAAGATGTGGTCTTGAATGGTGCCTCAAGGGATCCTACATCATCATCTGTTGTTTCTCACTTTTGGGACCCCAATCCTAAGTCATATGAATCCAAACTGTAACATATCACATCACTTTGCGGCCTCACGCAAGGTAAGTTCCACGGCTGCAGCCTTACCTTAGCCGGGACCGTTTGCGTCTTTTGGCTCACGTATGTGAACATGTCGCTGGCAATCAAACGACAGAGAACCCGGGCCGACATATCTAGTCATAGAACCCAAGCGGCACATCCGTACGGAAACAGGCATACGTAACCCAGCAATGAAGGTGTCGGCCTCAAGCGTGTGTAGACGAGTCGTAGCAAGCTACAGAGACTCCATTACACCGCAAGACATTTCCCCGAAGGGACGGACACAGCAGCAAAGAAGGATACATGTCGGTCAATCAATGTGTCCGGAGCAGTCGCAAGCTACCATGGCTCGGTGGAAGCACAAAGAGGCAGTTTCCCGTAAAGAGTACTACTAAAGGCACACGACTAGGTGTCGGATCCCATACATACCGTTGGGAGATCAAGCGCTACGTGGTCTGCCTCACGGACAGGGTCCGAGAAGCAACGCCTGAGTTGCGAGACGTGGAAGACATCATGAACCTTGGAAAGATGCGGCAGAAGTTCCAATTGGTAGGCAACCTCTCCTCGTTTAGCAAGAATGCGAAAAGGTCCAATGTAACGAGGAGCCAACTTGCCCTTGATACCGAATCGATGGGTACCCTTCAGAGGTGTAACCCGAAGGTAAGCCTTTTCGTCAACTTCATAGGTCACAGCCTTATGATGACGATCATATTGGCTCTTTTGACGAGATTGGGCTATTTTCAACTTTTCACGAATAATTCAAACTTGCTCCTCTACATCCTGGATCATATCCGGGCCAAAGAGTTGCCTCTCTCCGGTTTCCGGCTAGTTAAGAGGTGTTCGACACCTTCGTCCATAGAGAACTTCAAAAGGATCTTTGCCCAGGCTTGATTGATAACTATTGTTTTAAGAAAATTCGGCAAATGGAAGACACTTCTCCCAATTCATACCGAAAGAAATAACACAAGCTCGGAGCTGAACCTGAGGATCTGGAAACACTCTAGCCTGTGATCCCTAGGAACCATAAGGACACGGATGTGGCCTTGGTCCCCTTGTCGGCGGCAACAACGGTCCTCGAAGAGGGGTGATGCCTCCAACATCGAGCCAGTCTACGTGTGTTGGCAGATGAGTCCGCGATGGGGTCAGCATCTCCAAATCTCCATAGCCTGTCTGCACAACAGGTGCCAACTGCGTCAGGGCTATCCAAAGACGTGCACGGGTGGCATAAAGCTCCATGCGAAGGGCACGTGCATCACGATCCCTGTTCTCCAACATCTGAGCAGTCACCTGCAGCCTAGGGTCCTCATGAGAATGATCATAGTAGGCTGCACTAATATAACCATCCTGTCCTCCCATAGAAGCAGGAACATAGCAAAACTCTATGTTCTGAAGCAGATCATGGTGAAACCTCATGATAGTCAGCATGGTGCAAGCGGCCTCCTAAACTGCCATATCTATGGTGACACCTAATCCATAAGTCCAGTGAAGCGGCTCTGCAGCTCCAGGATATGAAGGATAAATCTTGACGGTACACAGATACTGACTCTGGTTGAAATCTCGAAACTATTCCTCCACTGTGTACTCTGGGTACCAAGGGTATCCAGCCTCCATCATAACTCTAACCAACATGGCCGTGTGACCCGGTACATCGATGCACCTGGTCAGACAAACCACCTGACGGGAAGGACGAGGGGGCATCTGGAACAGAGAATGATGCAAAGACATTAGAGACTCTAGCAGAAATTGGACAGCATAACGGTTGTAATTGCTCAAAAAGGACTTTGAGACAACTGCAAAAAATTGGAAAAGCATAACCACTCAACTTTCTAGACTCAAATCTCTTCTCCAACTGTTTGTCACACCAACAACACTCAAATACCGACATACTCTTGCAAACAAGCTAGCTAGTGGTCCATGGTTAGTAACTCGGCATCCTAAGCAATGGATGAGAAGCCTAGTTCTTATCCCCGTAGAAAAGATGAGAATGACTCAGAACAGAATAACTTGGGAAGAGGAGTAAATAAGAGCCTTACGTTCCCTTCCACAATCAATACCCCTACTTTTCTATAGTTTTTATAGACTCAACTTCGACCGGTTTGGCTTGGTAGTCCTACAGTCAGTCAGGCTCTGATACCAATGCTGTCAGGACCCCGATCCTAAGTCATATGAATCTAGACGGTAACATATCACATCACTTTGAGGCCTCACGCACGGTAAGTTTCACGGCTGCAGCCTTACCTTAGCCGGGACCGTTTGCTTTTTTTTGCTCACGTATGTGAACAAGTCGCTGGCAATCAAACGACGAAGAACCCGGGCTGACATATCTAGTCATAGAACCCAAGCGGCACATCTGTACGGAAACAGACATGCGTAACCCAGCAATGCAGGTGTCGGCCTCAAGCGTGTGTAGACAAGTCGTAGCAAGCTACAGGGACTCCATTACACCGCCAGACATTTCCCCGAAGGGACGGACACAGCGGCAAAGAAGGATACATGCCAGTCAATCAATGTGTCCGGAGTAGTAGCAAGCTACCATGGCTCGGTGGAAGCACAAAGAGGCAGTTTCCCGTAAAGAGTACTACTAAAGGCACACGACTAGGTGTCGGATCCCATACATACCGTTGCACGTCACACGCACGCACGACATGCCCCGATATGCATAGATACAACCATGGCATCACAACATAACCATACAACAACATGACTTTTATTTAAGAGGCTCAGATGAGCCTTGCATAATATGTTCTTACAAATAGGGGTCACATGACCCGACACTCAAGTCATACAAACATGTTCATACAAACCAAGCAGAAGCATAAGCTGTTTGACTACAGACAGATGAAAGGGTAAAAAGGCACATGGCCTGACTATCTACAGCCCGCCATAGGGCAAAGGTCGTAGCTGGGACACCAGCTATTCGGCATCGTCGACATCTAGAAAGAACCCACCTGATGGGTCCTGGGTTTCATTTGCAACATTTATTATGCAAATGTGAGTACAAACATACTCACCAAGTCTTTAAAACAGACCTAGTCTATTCATGCTCATGTATCAACAAAGGGAGTGGTGGAGTTTACGCAGCAATGCCAGCTTTGGCTCATGGCTAACCTACACTACTCAATTTTAACTCTTTGTTTACATTTTAGATATCACACACAAGTCCACTAACTCCACAACAATACACCACCATGGATTCACTTCCCTCTCCTGGGAGAGTGCCATCCACGGTACTCACACTTGTCTTGATATTTTTATGAGTATCCATTTGATTATCTATGAATAGCATAAGTTCTCCAAGTAGTCCATAACCGAGGATGCGGCTATTCGAATAGTTCCATACCCTGCAGGGGTGTACTTCTTCACACACGCTCTAGCCACTTATCGTTGTGTGCTCATAAAGCCAGGCACCTCGGCAACCTTCAAGTGGAAGCCCAGCGAGGGAGTCGGCCATGACCGTCAATCACATAAGACCTCTAGTCCAGGCTATCGCCTATTTGAGACTGAACCCGCACGGAAGTCCGGCCAAAGTTTCCGCTACGGCCCCAAACGATGTGCGCAGGGTTCCCAAGCCCACCATTCGGGTGACCCTTGGTACACCGTGCCACTGCCTACCACATCGTAACCCACCCCTAGGGTCAGCGCTACGCACGGCCTCCAGCATGCTATAAACACCAGAAACTACTTGCAACTCCTGGACTAAGGACTAAGCGAATGATAAGTCGAGAGGGTCAGTTGAGTATCCCAACGTGTGGTAGTATCTAGCCTTGGATCACAAACACGGAACTCGGTTCCTAAGAACGGTCCCAATGAGACAACCCGCTATGTACTCCTACATAGCCTCTCATCGCTACCTTTACCAAATCGATTTCATCATAATATCATCACATCAGAACAACATCGTTTCACTCAGTTCATCCCCCAAATGAAACAGACCCGACACAACTCTAAGCATAGCAAACATAGCAGGCAAAGTAAGCTAAGCACATCATGGCACAAGCATCTACCAGGTATGCTAGGTCGCAAGGTTTAGCTATTTACTGTCACAATGACAGGTTATGCAACAGAATAGGATCATCTACCGTGTATCACTGACATGTGATCGACTGTCCTAATACAATAATCAAGAGCAGGATCGAGAGAGTGGGATGTTATCGGAATGATCAAAGGGGTTGCTTGCCTTGCTGGGTAGCGGAAAGGTTCTCTCCTTCGTCGGGATACTCGGGGGTATCCTCAGAAGCAGGGCCTACTGCAATGCAGATAAGAAACAATCAACACATGCAAGTGCAACAATATGATGCATGATCATGGCATGATAGCATGTATGGATGAGCTAATGCAACCAGTGTTCATGTTGATTTGAAACGAATTTGAATATAGGTTCAAAATCGTTCTTTATTTCAAATTCCATATACTAACCTATTAGTAAATGTCAATGTTCACCTATTTAGATTGCTCTAACATGCATGACAATAGCACCATTGGATTCATTGGATTTTTCTGATAAATTTTCATTTATAAATTATTTTCATCTGATTTACATATTAATTTATATGAATTTTTGAAGTTTTGAAAAAATTCTGGAATTATTTTGAAACTATAAATGAAATATGACATCAGCCTGACGTCACTGTGACGTCAGCTGGTCAGCTGACTGGGCCAGAGTCAAACCTGACATGTGGGGACCACATGTCAGTGACTCAATCACCTAACTAAAGAATTAAAACTAATCCTAATCAATTAACGGCATTGGGCCCACTAGTCAGTGACTGATTAGTTTAATTAAATTAACTAATTAATTTCTTAATTAAGATTTGACTACTAGGGGCCCGCCCCCACCTGCCAGTGACCCAGGGGTCAAACGCCTGGTGGTCAGACAGGTTGACTCGCCGGTGTTGAGCCACCGGCGACGTCAGGGACAGCGGAGGGGGTCGGAATCCCTCCTCCGATGACCAAATGGACGGCAGAGAGCGCTGGAAGAGCCTATGCTCGACCGTGTATCGATCTAGCCCCAAACCAGAGGCTGGGGTGGTTGGGATCGACGCTGGCATCGAGGGCAGCGGCGGTCGGAGCTCGGGCAAGAAGAACGCGGCCTCTACGGGGCACGGGAGAGAAGGAGGAGATGGGGAGGAGCACCAGCGGCTCACCGCGGTTCCAGCAGAGGCGACGGCAAGGTCGGAGGAGGTCCGGACGGGGGAGAATGTCGAGGCGAGGCTCCGGTGGCCGGCGGGGAGGAATGGCGATGGCGCGGCGTAGAGGGGCTCTCGGCGTCTTCTAGGGTCACGAGGAGGACGATGGGGTCGCGGCAGTTCTCGGGGGCTACCTAGCGAGGCGAGGGGGTGCTAGCGCGACGGCGATGAGCTCGAGCAGGGCTCGGCCATGGCGGAGCAGGGGGAGAAAGAGAGCGAGAGGAGGAGCGCGCAGGGGGAGAGGGAGAGGAGAAGGAGGCCACGGCGAGGAGGCCTCGCGCTGGCGCTCTCCGAGCCCTCCAGGCCAGCAGCCAGGCAGGGAGGAGGTGGCCGGCGTGTGGCGACCACGCACTGGGCGTCCTTCTGGCCGGAGGTGGAAGAAGACCGGTTCGCCCCTGGTGGGCTGGGCCGGCTTCTTCCCTGACCCGGGTAAACTTTCCCCCTTTTCTTTTATTTTTATTCTCTGTTTTTTTATTTTCTGTCATTTGTATTATTTTATTTTCAGGTACATATATTATATTAAAATTATCCCAAACATTTATATAATCAAGTTTGAATATTTCAAACTTATCCAAAGAGTCTCAGGATAATTTGAAAACTAAAATAATGATATTGCTTTATTTGATATTTCCAGAGGCTTTATCATTTATTTTTAAATTGCTTTAGGTGTTCAAATAATTAAAATGATCCCTATTATAATCATGTCCAAATTTACCAGACATAGGGAACATTTTTAGTGGGCATTTCGGATTTGTTGAAATTTTCACCAAATTTGAATTGTTTTGATTCAAAGTGAGCTTGGGGTTTCTTTAACTCCCCATTTCAAGTTGATGCCAAATTGAAACATGATGTAAACACATGTTGTTCCTATGACTCCTAGATAGGGATGTGACAGTCACTTTTGCCTTATGGCTAAGGCTTCAAAGGTATCTCCTACTTTGAATCCCAATATATCTCACGATGATGATGTTGATGATAATGATGAAGAGAGTGATAATATTGATTCCTTAAAACTTAAGGGAGAAATGGTTTTTAAAGCTCTTCATAAGAATAATATTGCTCGTTCCAACTTCATGGAAATCATGTCTATTGCCATTGAGGGCAAGAAATATATTGAGGAGTTGGAAGCTCATCTCGAGGAGCATGAGGCCACCATTGAGAAAATGGAAGGTCATGAACGTGATTACGCTAATGAGATCGCGGAGCTATCTCAAGCTCTTGAGAATGAACAAACCACCAAGGACTCTCTTGAGGAGTACTTTGGTCTAGAATTATCCAGATTAATGGAATCCCATGAAAGAGCTCTCGAGGTGGCTAATGATTTTAGAACTAAAAATTATAAGCTTGAAGTTGCACATGCTAAACTCCTTGAGGACTTTGAGCACCTCGAAAATGGCTCAAGGGTCGTTAAAAGTTCACTCATTGAACTCACTGAGTCTCATGCTCAACTTAAAGTTTCATATGCTAAAGAGCTTGCCAAGTTGCCTTCTCCTCTTGTTGGTAATGATGATGCTTGTGCTACTAACTCTATTTCTTGTGAAGCATCCATATTAAAGGAGAATGTTGAGCTAAGGGCTGAACTTAAGTTGCTATCTATTAATTATGGGAAATTGGAAGAGAGTCAGGAAAAGCTTTCTAGCTATCATGACGATCTTCTAGTATCTCATAATGTGCTAAATATAGCTCATGAGGCTATTACTACTAAGGTAACATCAAGTGATCCTCATGTGGAAATTAGCACTACATCTAGTAGAAATGCTTTATTGCCATGTGCTAGTCCTCGTAGTTCATCTACTCATAATGTTGGTACATCTTGTGATGAATTACTTTCCTTGCCTTGTTGCTCTAACAATGAAGCATATACTTCCTCTAGTACTTGTATTCATACTAACCATGTAGATGAAATCAAAGAGCTCAAGGGCCAAGTCACTTCTTTGAAGAAAGACTTGGAAAAGAGTCATGAAGGGAAGTCCACACTCAACAATATCTTGTGTGGGCAAAAATCCCCAAATGACAAAGGTGGACTTGGATTCAACTCCAATAAGAAGAACAAGTCCAAGAGAAACAACAAGAATGGCCAAGAACAAGTCAAGAACTCGGCCAAGATTGTTTGCTTCAAGTGCAAAATAGAAGGGCACCATGTTAGATCTTGCCCATTGAAGAAGAAGCCCCATAGTGACAAGCAACAAGGGAAGCGGCCACAAGTTCAATCTCATGCTAAACGTCAAGTTGAAGAAAGGCCACTTGCCAAGAAGACCCAAGTCAACGCTCCTCAAGTTGAGAAATCAATTGAGAAGAAAGTAAAGGGTAAATGTTGCTACTTATGTCGTGAGAAGGGTCACTTTGCTTCTTCATGCACTAATGGTAACTGTAACATCCCAAAATTTCATTTTGGAATGTTATGATATATAACTATGCATCATCATCATATTATTTGAATGAATATAATGGTTGAAGTGCTTCTTTTGAATTTCTGAAATGTCACTTTCATCTTTCCGTTTTTCTTGTTTCACCTATTTGAAAACTTCTGGAAAAGTTCAAAGAAAAGAGGGGAGTAACATCTCCACACTAGGGTCATCTTGGTGAAATATTTGGACAATAAAACCAGGGGGTCTTTTGAAAAATATTTGCAAAAGGTTTTAACACCAAATAGGCATTTTCTGAAAATAATTATTTTTTCAAAGTATTCAAATGACAGAGGAAAAATGTTCAATAAATGGCATTAATTCTCGTGATCATTTTGATATATATATTTCCTATATTTGGAAATGTTTTGAATGCTTTTAAATGAGTTTTACTGCTCTGGATATTAAAAAGGAAACGATTTAATTCGAAACGGGCCGGCCCACTGCAGTTAAGTCCCGAAACCGCTCCGAGCCGACCGACCGACGCGCTGACGCCGCCCTCTCTCTCTGACACCCCTGCCCCACCGTCCGATCCCGAAGACGTCGCGGTCGCCTTCTTCCTCGCGCGCGCCCCGCCGTCGCCGGAGATCCCTCTCCCGGATCTCCCTCCTTTTTCCTTCCCCGACCACCGCTCCGGCCCTATAAATACCCCGTCGACTCCCCGCACTCCATTCCACCCCCGAACCCCACTCTACCTTGCCAGAGCGCTGCCCCACGAGCTCACTGGAGTTTGTCACTCGACCGAACCCTTCCAAAGCACCTGCTCGTCGCCTCTGTCGTCCCCACTCTCCTCCGACCCCACCAGAGCACGCCGGAGACCCGCCGTCGTTGTTTGCACCCCTCGGACACCGTCCCCAACTGCCGGAGCGCCTTCCCCGATGACCTCGCTGCCTCGGCCTCGCCGGAGAACCCCCTCACCGGCAACTCCCTTCTCTGTGAGCTACCTCCCCCTCTCTTAGTCGTTCGATCCAGATCCGACGCGTAGGATTAGATCGTTTTAAAAAGCCGAACCGGTACGCGCTAAGCTTCGGTCACCCTCCCGCAAACGCCCGGACGCACACCCCGTAGCCAACCAGAGAACGACACGTCACCCTGTCCGTTCGATCATTTTTTCTTTTCTTTTCTTTTCTGTTTTTGTTTTCTGTTTTTGTTTCTATCATATCTTTTAAACTATTTAGAGTTTTTAGTTGATTCTTTTTGCATTAGTTCACATATTTGATGTAGTTTATGTCTGTATGCTTAGATTTCAAATTTGAGCTTTACATTTTGAATCTAATTAAATTTGTTCAAATTACTAAAATATGTATAACTATAGTTTAAAAATATATTTTTGAGTGAATCTTTTTTCCACTGTTTGGGATTAGTTAAACCTATCATTCTACATGATTTGAGTAATTTTTTGAATAAATTTAGTTACTGTTTTTAACAAAAACAGAATCTGTTTAGTTCTTTATATAGTTTAGTTAGTTTAAATTTTAAATAGTTTAAATTTGGGTTAGTCTAGACTTTGTTAATAGTTTTCATTAGTTTATGTTGTTTCAAACTTTTAGGTAACATAACTTGTTAATATTTAAAATGATTGTTTAGTTTTATACCATGTTGTTATAGGAATCTTTATATCTTTTTCATTAGGTATAGTTTTATAAAACAATTTAGTTTTACTTTCACAAACTAGATAGGTGATTAAGTTAGATTTATAATAAATAATTTTAGTAATCCAATTATGTTAAGTAATATGATGATAATAATATTAGTGTTAGTAACATTATTGTTTTGGTTTCCTATTCCAAAGTTATAGGAACATTCTAGTTATTTTCATTTTAGTAGTGTTTCTTTACACAAAAGTTTTAGTGAATTTGATTCTGTTACTAATATTTATTTTCTTTACTATTTATTTTCTACTAGCTATTGCTTGGTTGTTTGCCTTAAAGTAGTAGTAGTAGAATTTTTTGACACTACAAATTTTGTGAGTCAAAATATTCTTTTATTTTGATTTCTTTCTCTTGATTGGTACTATTGAATGGTTTTAGTATTGTTTGTTAACCTTGCTAAATTGTGTGAATTGTTTTGTATTTATGCTTATGGAGTGCTCTTGTTTAATTCGTTAGATCATCCGGAGTGCGAAGCTTGTTATCTAGAGTCACTTGGTTTCGAGGATCGTCAGCAAGGCAAGTCACTTTGACCATGTATACCTATGTTTTTTATTGAATTAGTTCTACCATCTCCCCAATTACATGCAAAGTAGGTAAATTGGAAACTTGGTTACTTGATGTAGTATCATGTGGTAGGCACCCCTTAACCCTTTGACACATTGGCCCCGGGAAATGTTGATTTACATTTTGCTATGCTATTAGTAGACGGGGTTGGTTGTGTGATTCATGAGAGTTGTGAGTTAATAATTTCAAGACCTACATGATGATCAAGTCTTCAAGACTTCAAGTTTTCAACTTACCTCTGGGTGGATGATGGTTGAACGGCGCCCTGGAGAAACCAGTGGTTAGCCTAGGTGATGCTGGAGATGTGCCAGTATTCATGCGGAAAGGTCCACCCAGGCACAAAGAGATGGATGGATGCTTCAAGACCCAAGGCTTACCTGCACAGCCACAAGTCATTATGGGCTCTCGCTTGGTTGGATATCGTGGTGACCCTGGACAGGCGGTGCTACGAGATGTAGAAGACCGGTAGGAAAGGATGGGCACCGACAGAGTCGCAGGGAAACCCTTTGGAAGACCATGTTTTGGTCATCCATTTCTCAAACACCCTGAAGTGCGAGAAATCAAACGGAGGCGACCAAATCTTGTGGGGAACATGTGCAAAACTCTGCAGAGTACCCAAACCTAATCGATTAGCCGTGTCCATGCTCATGGACAGTTTGAGCCAAAGGAACTAAAACTATCTGGAACTCTCAACACAATTAATTATATTGATGTGGGTTATTAATGTCAACTTGGGTATGAGAATTGGTTGGTGGAACAATCTCATTAATCAACCAACATTGTAGTAAGTATGCCTTTGCCCTCTCTTGTTGTAGGAAAAAATTGCTTTATGCAAAAACTTACTACCCCACCTGCCATATTTGCATATAGACTAGATGATTACTTTACCCCCTCTCTTGTGACTTTGCCAGCATATTCAATATGCTGACCTATACGGCTGCAACGTATCATGTTGTAGAGTACTTTTTCGACCAGGAGTGATGATACGCTCTACGCTCGGTGAGATGCCCTTGGAGTCAGATGGACTCATCTACCTTCGATGCTTCCGCAAGTTTATGGTTTAGTTTATCTCATGAGTTGGCCTTCAGCCACTTTATTGTAAACATTATTGTAATAAAGGACTCGATATGAGATTTCGATTAATTTATGCTGTGTGATTTCCCTTTGATATATACATTGATGTACCGTGTGAGTACCAGCATGATCTTGGGATGGTACAGAAACACCGGAGATTCGACCTTTCAGGTCGGGTCGCTACAGTAACTTATCCAACCCAATCATTATTGATGATATCTATTCTCTTGGGAAGGATAAGGTTGGCAATGTGTTTGCCAAGTTTGTTGGTACTCAAAGTGGTGTCAAGAAAAGAACCATTTGGGTAGCCAAGCCTATTGTGACTAACCTCTTAGGACCCAACTTGGTTGGGGACCAACAAGCTCAAACTTGATCAATAGGTATTGTTGAAGGGCATTGGTGATGTGACTACATTGCAAAGAATTAATGGTTCTTCATCATTATTGTCTCAAGCCAAGTCATGTGGATCATCAAGTGTCTATTATATACCAATGTTCCTCCTTGCGGTAACTTGTATTTAAATTGAATACATTGTTAGTTACTTGCCCCTTTGCATGTTGTGGTTTTGTACCTTGCATGTGTTTGTATATGTTGTGCTTCCTATTTGTTTATCTTGAGAAATCAAGTATGTATGATGGGTTGCACATCATGTATCTGTGAGTCTTGTGTAGAGCCTTTTTGCATCATGTTTGTATCTTAGTTGGCTCTTTGTGAGAGATTAATGGATTATCCCATTTTGGGGGAGTGATGTGCTTTATGCACTCCATAACCCTAAAAATGTGTGTTCATGAGGAATACCACTTAGTATTGATATTACAAGATTATCTAGCTTCTATTTGGTATGTCTTCTCATGAGAAATCAAAATTATAAATGGTCCATTAATTACCTTGTTGGATTTCATTTGCCACTTGTTACTAACGTTGGGTTACCACATTATGGGGGAGTAATATGCTATGTGCATATTACAAGCCCAGAGAATGTGTACATTTGAGATATTGCCACTTAGATTTGATATTACAATTTATCTTGTTCCTAGGTGGCATGTTAGCTCTACAAGTGTCATTTGCTTATGATTTACGTGTGAATATGATGTTGGATATCTTTGCAATCTACCAATAGGAAATATTTCGAATTACTTCTTGTCCTTTGACAATTGGTATCCTTTTATGTGGTAGAATTTGCTAATCATCTTTGCATTGTATTTTGTTTATCGTTTGTCTTCCTTACCTGTTGTGGATCTTTCTGAGCGTGCCTAGTGTTTCTATAGATATAGGGAAAGTGATGATCCCATCATGTGAATTTTGTATTCAAATGCAAATTCTATATAATGCACATCTCTTGGGGGAGCTATCCTATTTTCTGTAGAACACTCTCTTCATGTGTTCATCATAAAAACTTTTGATCTTCATCAAGTGTGTGTTGGTGGGAGGCGAGCCTTCTCTCTATGGTGCTTTGTGCCATCATGAAAATTTGCAGAGGGTTTGGTTTGTTTGGAACCTATCTCTCTTTTGGGAACTTGATACCTCTTGTTTTCCTTCAATTGGTATCTTGTTTCCTTCTATTTGGCATGTGTCAATGGATATCTCATTCCTTGATGTATCTTTTAGTTGGTATCCGTCAAGTGATATTTTTTCGTTTGGTATCTTATTTTCACTTGATACCTTTTCTTTCGGCATCTTGTCAACTATGTGTTGAATTGATTCTTGAAAGCTTTTAGCATGCATATTTACTACATGTACTTTCGTTGGCATGTTCTCTTTCCTTGACCCAATATATAGGGGAAACTCCACTATGACATAAATTGGCTAAAGTGTGCATGAAATTCAATTTCATATCTATATGCACATATTTATGTGTAGTTTTGTCCTATATATTGTTGGTACACTAACTGTTTGGTCCCAATAAGTTTGGGTACCACTTTGTTTTTGGTGTTGTTTTAGGAACAATTGGAGATACATTGAACACTCGGCTCACTTACAAGGAAGGTATTGACACCATGTGCTTATTGGAGCCTTGCTAGGATGATCGAAGAATCATTGTCTACTACATCAATCCAATGGTATCTCGGTAACAAGTATCTACTTCATGCATACATTTCTCGCATTCAACTGTTTATAGGTTGCATCATGGCAGGAATTTCTTGAGTCATTCTTGTGGTACTTGTTTCCTTTCTCAAAGAGTCTCAACGATGATTTCATATTGCTAGTTGTGATGTCTTTGATGTTCATGTATTGGGAGGTCATGTATGTACAATAAGAAAAATTAGGCTATGTGCTACGCTTTCAAGCAAAGATCTTATTGGTATAGTTATGACTTCCTTGTGGATATCTTGTTTGTTCCTTTTTGTAACTATTTCGTGTGTACATTATTCTTTGTGGATATATCATCATGATTTCCCGCTACCTAGAATCTTATACACATGAGAGAAGTTACATCTCTAGTTGATATCCTCTTTTCTTTCACGTCCACCATTGCATTTGATTTTTGTTTACTTGGTGGTTTCGTGAAAGAATCTGTCTTGAGTGCGGTCTTATATCCTAGCATCTTGATGCACTCTTTGGTGGTGAAGATTATTTTCCTCATGCTTGTCTTCACGAGGGTTTTGCCATTTCGATTGGCATACCTCCTCTTGACAAGGCTATCATTTTCCTATCTTCACTAGGGTTTGTCACAAGCTTTGGTTTTTAAATTTTCCGATTAGTAAGCTTGTGAACCCTTTTGCTAGTGGTTTGTGTGTGGGAAGGATATGGTTTGCTCTTTGTGTCTCATTTCATCAAGACTATGTTGATGCTTTATGCTCATCCTTATACTAGTCTTATCAAGTGCTTTTCCATGACTCACACACATCATTTTGGTTGAGCCTATTCTTAAGATTGCCTCTTTTACATGTTGCTCAACCATATGTTTAGTGAAAGTACTATGCTCTTTGTCTTATCTTCTTGCTTGCAATTGTGGTGTGTTCATATTTATTTTTGGGAGTCGTGATCCTTTTTTCGTGCACTTGTATTAAAATACAAATACTATTATTTGTGCACAAATCATGGGGAACTCCTCTAGTTTCTTTATAAACACTGTTTTTCCCATATCATAATATCTTTTATTCATGTGGCTCATTGGTCCATGTGATTGATTGTTCCAATTAGTATCTTTTGATTGCTTGCTTCACTCCTGTGTATGTCTTTGTGCCATACGATCCTTTGTGCAATCTTTGGGTTCTCAATCTAGTTTGTCTTCCTCCAACTACTTATCATTGGATATGTCTATTTGTTTGCACACGTATTTGAGATATACAAACTTTCTGGAGGAACACCTATTATATTGGATTTCTAAACTTTTTGCCCATTTTGGCAATTGATGCCAATGGGGGAGAAGTTTAGAGAGTTTAGTTTGGAATGCGTTGAGAGTTTTTCTTTTGTTGTTTAAGCATTTGCATCTCACATCCTTGCATAGCATTGTGTGTGCTTGGTTGTGCTTATTTTCTTATATAAACTCGCTTGAAAGTGGTTGTCATCAATTACCAAAATGGGGGAGATTGTAAGAGCACATTTTTCCATGTGTGGTTTTGGGTAATTGATGACACCCCTATGGACTAATGGTTTCCTTGAGTTATATTCGAAGGATTTGTCCATAGGCACTTCTTGAAGTCCATCTGTTGGGTTTCAAGGAGTTTATATGGTGACCAAGGTGGTATTCAAGGTTTATCCAAAGATTGGTCATGTGGGAGTTGAGCTTATTGCAAGCATGTCTTGAAGAAGAAGATTGTGTAAGCATTCATGTTTACCTTCAAGACATCATCTTTATGAAGAAAGAAGCTAAGATACAAGGTTGATCAATACTAAGTCAAAAAAGTGAATCAAGTTGATCAACACACAAAGCGTACAAGATGTACTGAGAGGGATCAAGTGATCCCATGGTGTGGTAAGAATTGTCCATTATGCTTTGTGTACTAACCCATGGTCTACATGAGAGTTCTTTGTGGGGTTAGGTATATTTCCATGGGCTTGCATCAAGAGGCAGATCCCATACATCCCATGGAAGATGACATCAAGTGGAGATCATCATCAAGGTTGCGATGTGCAAGATCAAGTGAAACATCACGGAGAGATCATGCTTGAGGCTCGCCGTTCATTGTGGTGACAATGGACTTGTGAAGATATGCCGAAGAGTGGCTCACCCATAGTGGAGTATGAGGGAGCAATCATCTCGTATTCATCAAGCCACACAATCAAGAAAGGTGGTCCATCTTGAGGAAGTCAAGATCGTCATCATCCAGCTCAAGTGGACTATGCGCAAGGCTAAGGTTTGACCTTGATAGGGTTTTCTATTTTACCAGTCTCATGGTGGTAGTTGAGACACCGGGTTATAGGATCGATTGTCGTACTATCAGGGGGGCTCTCAAGTGAGTAGCTTGATCGTATCGTTCGTTGAGAGCTCAAACCATTGCAGTCTTGGCATCATCATATTTCTTGGTTCTAGGTTGGATTTTCTCTATCTGGGTTCTTGATCTTGTGGTTATCTTCGTGACAAGCTCTAGTTCATCGAAAACAGATTTCATATTCTTCGTCTATTGCATTTTCGGTGTTGGAAGTTTTACCGGTCTTATTCGAGGAAGGGTTCTCACCATTTTCTTATGATACTTTTATCATTTGCTTATTATTGATGTTTCAATCAATATTGTGTTAGCTCATGTTGTTAGCTTTCCAACAAACTTTGTTACATTGAATTCGGAGTCCGTTTGCAAAAGTTGTGGCAGTTTTGGTGTTCTTAAAAGGTTGCAGCGATACTACCGCGGATAGAGCGGATGTAATTTTTTACTACCGCTCCGGAGCGCTACTACCACGGCTCCAGGAGCGGTACTACCACTCCGGACCAAAATCTCATGTTATTTATAGCCGTGGTAGGTAGGGATGTCATTTTTTAGTACCGCTCGCAAACAGTAGTACCGCTACCCGTAGCGGTAGTACCGCTATCATAGCGGTAGTACCGTGAGGACGAGCGGTAGTACCTCTCCGGTGGTTCTACTGGTTTTTTGCCTCCTTAGTGTTGTTTGTCAAAGGGGTACTACCGCCCTAGCGGTAGTACCGCTCTGTGCGGGCTATGAGGATAACGGTTGGATTTTCCCCCACCTATAAAAGGGGGTCTTCTTGTCCAATGGACCGCATCTCTTGAGCTCGTGTTCTTCCCTCATTGTTGACCTTCTCGAGCTTGCTAACTCTAAATCCCTCCAATGATTCTTGCTAGTTCTTAAGGGAAAATAGAGAGGAGATCTAGATCCACATTTCCACCAATCACTTTCTCTTCTAAGTGAGGGGAACCCCTTGGATCTAGATCTTGGAGTTCTTCGTGTTCTTCTTTGTTCTTCCTCTCATTTCCCTCCCTAGCATTAGTTGCTTTGGTGAGATTTGGGAGAGAAGGACTTGGGCACTCCGTGTGCCCTTGCCATTGCATTTGGTGCATAGGTTTGAGTTCGCCACGGTGATACATGGAAGTGAGAAGTTGAGAAGCTATTACTCTTGGGTGTTTGAGCACCCTAGAGCTTGTTCCTCTTGGGTGCTTTGGCGCCCTAGACAGTTGGTGGTGCCTCGGAGCTCAATCATTGTGGTGCAAAGCTCCGGGCAAGCTTCGGGGTCTCCAATTTGGTTGTGGAGATTGCCCCAAGCATTTGAGGTCACCTCGGAGCCACAATCCATTGTGGTGAAGCTTCGTGGTGTCATTGGGAGCCTCCAATCAAGTTGTGGAGATTGCCCCAACCTTGTTTGTACGGGTTCGGTGACCACCCTCAAGGGTCCCTTAGTGGAATCACGGCATCTTGCATTGTGAGAGGGTGTGAGGAGATTACGGTGTCCCTAGTGGCTTCTTGGGGAGCATTGTGCCTCCACACCGCTCCGAACGGAGATTAGCATCCGCAAGGGTGTGAACGTTGGGATACATCATCGTCTCCTCGTGCCTCGGTTATCTCTTACCCGAGCCCCTTTACTTATGCACTTTACTTTGTGATAGCCATATTGTTTCTTGTTATATATCTTCCTATCACTTAGTTGTCTATCTTGCTTAGCATAAGTTGTTGGTGCACATAGGTGAGCCTAGTTGTTTTTAGGTTTTTTTCTTGACTAATTAAACGATAGTTTTATTCCGCATTTGTTCAAGCCTAAACCGTAATTATTTTAAAGCGCCTATTCACCCCCCCCCTCTAGGCGACATCCACGTCCTTTCACCAAGGTTAGTTTATCCCTCTTATGGGGGGATGTTACATCAAGGGGGAGCTTTACTCTAAGATTTGAGTCAAAGCATATCTTAGAATGTGACAACATTAAATGCTTTATGTAAAAGTGGTAACCCCACTTGTGCTTAAACTAAGAGTATGACCTATGATCAAGTACTCTTACTTGGCTCCTAAGTTAAATACTCATATAAAGATGACTTTGTCATCACCCAAGTGCTTGTTAGATGCTAGAGTGTTTGTGCATGTTTGCCATGATTTCATTTGACATCGTATTGTGTGAGCATGTTGGTCTTCATTTATTTTCTCATTCGAGGATATCCAATTGTTGCTATTTGGCTTTTGATTTATCTTTTGCCAATTGTATATACAAGAATGCCTTGAACCACTTCTTTAGCTATCTATGCTTTCTCACCTCATACTCTATTCATGTTGCATCACAAAATTTGAACAAGTGTTTTTCAATCCCTCTGTGTGTGGAGCACTCGGAGTTCCGTATCGACAAGGACTGACCTTTAAAACCTCCCAAGTGCATCTCGATGGAACCAACCACAAAATCTCGGTCTCACCGATTGCCTAGGTTTGATCTGGTTTTCAAACTCGGTACCACTGATTCCATTTTCTCGGTTACATCGAGTGTCCCTATCAGCTCACAATTGAGGCACTCGGTGACACCGAAAAGTTAGAATCGATGTCACCGACAGTGGTGGGTATAAAAGCTGCGGATCCCGGCGCTTTGAATTTCATTCTCATACGTCACGCCTCAGAACCCTAAGTTGTCACCCTCGAGACCCCTGGTTGTCGCCCTTATCTCCCCGCGCTCCTCCACCGCTGGGAATCGCCGTCGCCGATGAAATCCACTCCCTCGTTGCCGCCGTAGAGGATCCGCGCCAAGCTAGGGTACAGATTCCATATCTATTGCGCTCCTCGTCTGATTCTTGCGCATCAGATTCATGTTTATCTTTGATACACCCTTTGCACATATTCCTATCCACTCAAAACTCCAAAATCTTGCGAATAATGAAGTTTATAGGGTTTTGTTGTCCGCCCGATAAATCTCGGTGGAACCGAAAAAAATATCGGTCTCACCGATATGCTTTTGTGTGTGGCTGAGAACTGACTCGGTGGAACCGAGTTGCTCTTTTCGGTCCGACCGAAAAGAGTGCCAAGGTTCAGTTAGAGAGTCAGTCAGTCTCGGCCCCACCAAAAATTCTATTTCGGTTGTACCGATATTTGTTTGACAAAATGCATAAATCATGAAAATTCATTGTTCAAATTTCAAAAACCAGCCTCATTTTGTGATCACTCATCTTCTTCTGCTCTCCTAAACTCTATTCACAGGGTCAGTATGTCAGGCTCAGAGGACAGTCAGAATGTGGCAGAGCAGGGAGTTGACATGAGTTCTGGCACAAGCCCAGAAGCTAGTTCTTTTTCAGATCCAGGCCCCCCAGCTCTTATGGGTTGCCCAAGGCTGCCACCAGGACCAGGAAGAAGCTCAACTCTGATGAAGAATATTCAGATTTCATTCCTAAAGAGATTCTTGCTAAGAAGCAAGAAAAGGCTGCCAAGAAGTCAACGACTGAAGCTACTTCATCTAGGAAAGTTGTTAGCAAGATCTATGCCAGCTCAGAGACTATCAGGGCACATGAGAGTGGTAGAGCCACTATCTTTGTTTATCCCCCAAGGAAGGCTATGCCTAAGAAGGCAGGGGATAAGAGGTCCAGGAAAAAGGATTGTCCATGTGATTGGCAGGCCTACCTCTATGTATGAAGATCCAGAGGAGGCTGCTGGTGCTGCTGCTGAGGAAGAGGAGGAAGAACATGTTGAGAAGGCCCCTCCCAAGAAGAAAGCCAAGAAGCTGATGGATGATTTTATGCCAAAGACTGGCACCTCCAAGAGCACCGAGGCTCCTACCAAGAAAACTGCTGCACAGAAGTCCAAGAGGACTACTAGAGACTTGACTTGACTACTTTGATGAAGCTTAAACCACATCTTCCAGTGCATGATGCCATCCACTTAGTTGCTGAAGACATGAAGAAAAGGAAAGACTCAGGATTGAGAGCCTGGAGAGCCATAGATCCTTATGCTCAGAGGAGGAAAACCGTTGTTAACTACAGGTTCTATACAAGAGAGCAACAGGATTTTTATGAGACAGTGTTGCTTGACAAGAGCCCAACTATTAGCGACATGAGATATGTTGATTGGAAGTTCATTAAAGATAATGTGGACTACTTCCCAAGTGTCCAAGACAACTTCCATTGCATTGGTCTGGACAAGTTCATTAGCAGAGAGCTTACTGCATGGAACGACGAGATGATCATGCAATTCTACTCCACTGCTCATTTCTACGGAGATGGTAGAATTATATGGATGACTGAAGGTGCACAGTATGAATCCACTATTGAGGAGTGGGCTGCACTTCTAGAGGTTCCAAAATCTCAAGAAGGATATCTGGATGTATACTCAGAACCCAAGGCAAGTCACAATGCCATGAAAGATATGTATACTCCTATTCCCGCTCACAAGGTGCAATCACACAAGGTAGGATCCATATATTATCTGCAAGCAGGCCTCCGTACAATGAACACCATTCTGAGCCATACATTGATGCCCAAGTCGGAGATGACAAGATGATTCGAGGCTACTCCATCAACATGTTGATCCACCTTGACAAGAACACCAGGATTAGAGTCATGGATTTGATTGTTGAGACAACCAAGAGGGTTGTTGCTGATCAAAAGCTCTCTTGCTGTTATGCACCCTACATCCAGTTTCTTATCAACTCTCAATTGGAGAAGCACATTTTTGCTCTAGATCGTCCACATCTGCCCCTACAGCCAGATTTTGAGCATAATGTCGTGGTGATGGACCCAGATCATCCCACATCTGCTACAGCACAGGCAGAAGCAGAAGTTGTTCGAGTCGCTAGTGCTCAAGCCCCCAGATCCAGGAATGAGCAAATGGATCTTCTGATCTCAGCCGTCTAGGGCATGCAGAAGGATATCAAGGGAATTCTGGACAACCAGAACAGTCTAGTGAGGACCTTGCGAGTCAAGAATCAAGGTTCTTGGTGATAAGGTGGACAAGTTGTCCAAGACAGTTATAGAGCTTCAGAAGGAAGTTGACTCCGTGCACATCCCTGGGTCTCTTCTACTTCAAATGATGATGATGATGATGATGATGAGGATGAATCACCTCTCGGGCGAGGCACCTAGTTCACCACCCAGATGAGATCAGCAAGAATGCGTGCACCAGACTTGAGGCCCTCTTCATCAGCTCATGATACTGTCAGCATAGCTCCTGCTCCATCAGCTCTAGTTCCTCCCGTGACCACTCCAGCTCCTTCCAAGACATCTACAGAGACCTTTGCCGACATCGTTATCTTGACTCCTTCATCGACAACCGGAGGAGATCAGCCCAAGAACGATTAGTTCTATACCTTTGAACTTTTTGGTAACTTGTTGCCAAAGGGGGGAGAAGTGTATATAGATCATTAGGCTTCAAATGAGAGAGCATTTGGTGTTTGTTGTTTTTTCAAAACAATTGCTTTTGGTTGCCGTGATACTTTGTTATTTTGCTTGTGATACACGCTTGATGATGTTTGATCATGCGCTTTAATGTGTGATGCTACTATTTCCTATCATCTTAATGCTTATGTAATGATCATTCATCTTTGGTTGGTTGTGTTGTGCCATGATATTCATTCCAATTACTCTCACACACCACCAAGTGGTATGTGACATGTAAGAAGTGACCCATGTACCTAATCAATTATGCATTTGCATTCAAACGCAAATCTAAAAATAATGCACAAATTTAGGGGGAGCACTTGCTTATCACATACTTCTCAAAGTGACGATTATATTCCATGATTATATCTTTGTCGAAGCTTTGATCTATATGTTGTCATCAATTACCAAAAAGGGGGAGATTGAAAGCACATTTGCTCCCTTGGTGGTTTTGGTAATTAATAACAACATATAAGTCATTGAACTAATGCTTTCACCAAATATATTTTAGGATAAGTTCAATGATAGGGAAGGCTAAAGGATTGTGGAATTACCCCAAGATTCAAGGAAATAGGCTGGCCAAGCTTCAAGCAAGAGGACTCTACATTTTACTTTTGTGAGAAATCACTTTGAGTCCATAGGAAAGACAATACTATTAAAAGGGGGTAAAGTTTTGATGGTGAACAATATGCTCAAACATGCACAAGTGACAGTCACAAAAACATCCACAAACTCTCCCACCAAAGTCTATCCTAAGCCAAATATGCAAAATCGGTGCAACCAACATTCCTATCCCAGTGCCACCGATTCTAAACCCTAGACAGACTCAGCCAAACCCTAACACTTCGGTGCAGCTGACACTGCACTCACTGCCACCGAGTTGGGTTGCCAAGATTCTATTGTGCAAGTTCTCATTTTCGGTCCGACCGAGAATGGTGAATCGCGTCACCGAAATTGGTAAATCTAACAGTTGGTCACCTTGTCGATGAAACCAAGAATTGTATATCAGTCCCTCCGAGATTCAAAAGTTGCCACTTTTGGTCACTTCGGTACCACCGAGATTTACACATCGGTGTCACCGAGTCTGACTTATTGTGTGTAACTGTTGGATTTTTGGGGATGCCTATATATACCCCTTCACCACCACCTACTCGAAAGAGAAGCACTCAGAACTATTCCATACCTATCCTACTCGGTTTTCTGAGAGAGAACCACCTACCCTTGTGTTGAGGTCAAGATCTTCCACTCCAACAATATGGATCTTGATTTCTAGCCTCCCCAAGTTGCTTTCCACCAATCCCATCTCTTATACCAAGCCAAATCTATGAGAGAGTGATTGTGTGTTAAGGAGTCTATCATCTTGAAGCACAAGAGCAAGGAGTTCACCGTCATTACCGAGCCTATTACCTTTTGGAGGGTGGTGCCTCCTAGATTGATTAGGTGTAGCTTGGGAGCCTCCTACTTCGTGTTGTGGAGTGAACCAAGAAGTTTGTAAGGGCAAGGAGATCGCCTACTTCGTGAAGATCTACCCATAGTGAGGCTAGTCCTTCATGGACGAAAGCCGCATGGAATAGTCAAGGTTGCTTCTCCATGGAACCCTTCGTGGACTCTCGTGACCATTACCCTCCATGGGTTGAAGACTCCATGAACGTGGATGTATGATAGTACCACCTATCAGAACCACGGGAAAAATCATCGTGTCATCACTTGTGCTTGCTTTCCTAACCCTCTCTTTTACTTACAAGTGCAATGTCTTTACTTTCCGTTGCTACACTCTTAGACATGCATGTGTAGGGTGTTACTTGACATGCTATGAATGCTAAAACTTGCCAAGAACTAAGATTGGGAAAAGGCAAAACTTTTATTTAGTCAAGCAGTCTAATCACCCCCTCTAGACCTACTTCCGATCCTACAGTTACAACGCTCGCTCTTCTTAAGTGCTTGTTGATCGAGTTGTAATCTTAAGTCTGATGGTGGTTTGACACTTTTGAACTACTTTCTTCATGCCTATTTCCTCAAGTTCCTTAATGCATGAATGTTAAAATTCGTCAGACACCATTTTTCGTCATGCATTTCAGTTCCTCATGTTATATTAAATGTGTGTATGGATTACAAGATATAGGGGGGATCTCCATGATTTTAACCTGCCATGTGCATTTGCATTCCAAATCAAATTCCTCAAATATGCACATCTTTAGAGGGAGTTCTTCCATATATTGCAATAAAATTTCTCAAACACGCTACTTACACTTCATATGTTTATCTTCGTTGAAAAATCAACCTATTTTTCAACAATCTCCAAAAGGGGGGAGATTGTTAGTGCATCTACTACCCCTTAGTGATTTTGGTGTATTGAAGACTTATAGGTTAAGGAACTAATGTGTTTGTGAGTGTACACATGCCCTATAAGACAATGAGGAGTTTGATATATTCAGAGATTATCAACCCCTAAAAATGCATGTCTTCACCTGAAGACTTTGGTATTTCCATGAAGACTTTGAAGCTCAAGAATTTTGTGTGGCCATGAAGATACTGATACGAGGACTATGAAGCGTGAAGACTTTGGATTTTGTAGTTTCATTTCCTTTCTTTGAGTCATAGGAAACACCGTACTATTAAAGGGGGTCGAGGGAAAACTAAGGAAAAGTTTCCAAGTGATGCTCAACTCAAAAGCCTCGACATACTCAATCCTTCGAGTGAAGCCTTTGGAAATCTCTTGCGGTTCTGTCAAGTTCTTCAGTAACAGAGACGATATTCTTCTGGTCTCTAAGGAAATTGGTCTGACTGAGGATTTAGGATTTTGCCAATGTGAATCGCCTACCTTGAGGAATATGATAAGCCCTAAGGAATTTGATAGTTCAAATTCCGACCGTTGCTGAGCCTTGCACCAGCTGTCTAGATATTCTATCCACATAACGATCAGATGATTGGGGGGCACTTATGTCTTATCATGTCGGGTTGCACCCTGGCTATAAATAGCCGCCCCGCACAACCACTAGTTGGTTGGCTGCTCAGAGAGAGAACTTGACACTTGTCATTTGAGAGCAACCCATTCCTCGAGGACTTTGTTAGAAAATCATCAGTGAGGAAAAAAACAAAACCATACCACCAAACCCAAAGTGATGGAGCATCACTGAAGAGATTGTTCCCGTGTGGAACCGACGCTTGTTACCTTTGAAGACTGTGTATCTTCCACACGGTTAGGCATCATGGTTTATAGCTTCCAACAGTCAATTGTGGATCGTCGAGTGACCTAGTTTGTGAGGGGTTTTGGAAGTCTTCCCTGAAGACTTACCACGAGTGTTGGGCGAGGTCTGTGTGACCTTAGCTCAAGGAGAATACGGTAAGGACTATGTGTCTTTGGTTTAAATACCAAGCCGCTCTAAACCAGACCTACGATTGTCACAACGGTTGGAACTGGGTCATCAAACCATTGTCTTTATCGAGCTCCTGGTTCCATTTCCTCAACTCCCTCATTTACTTGTTGATGAAATTGATCGTTACTGTTTGAAGACTTTGACTGGAGACTTTCTCAATTTGCTCATCTCAAAAATATTCAATCACCTTGTTCTTCACCTGCTTATCCTATATCACGCTACCTGTAATTTGTGCATGTTCTTTTCATCATGATGACTATGCTACTGCTTTGCTTTGTGTGCACTTGAGTACTTGTTCCGTTGCACGTAGTTCGTCACTTAGAAAATTCCTCAATGAGAAATTCCTAAGTGACGAATTTATACAAATCGCATATTCACCCCCCTCTAGTCGATATAACGCACTTTCACAAGTTCATATACATTCATAAGAGCATTAGTACACCTCCTTCTAGAAGCGAGGATCTCAACATGATTAGTGTTCACCCCAATTTTATGAACTTGATAAAGGATCATATTTTTAAGCCTCCCGTTGTTCCCATTAATCATAGTTGTGTTATTGAGGAGCTTGATGTCAAAGATGACAACACTTGAAACTATGCAGTATGCCTAGCTAGGGGCACAAAATAATAGCGCTTGTTGGGAGGCAATCCAATATGTATCTTAATTTTTGTTTTTACTTTCTATTATTTTGTGATAATATGATTGTTTCCTCTATAATTATTATTTTTATGTTTTAATTAGTGTTTGTGCCAAGTAAAGCCTTTGGCATGACCCAAAAGATGAGTAGAAACTATGCCGAAACATAACAAAAACATTGACTCCAGTAAAGGAATTTTACTTTTTTTACCGAAGCATGATAATGATCTGAATTTTTTACACAGTATTGCTATTCAAATTCTCCATGTTGTCCTAATTTTGAGAATGTTTAGAGTTACAGAAGTATGGGCTCTTTACAGATTTCTACAGATTGTTCTGTTTTAAACAGATTTTGTTTTGCTTGCATAGTTTGCTTGTTTTGATTATGCTATAGATTATGTCGGGGGGTATAAGACATGGAGAAGTTAGAATACAGTACCTATTATGTAAAAATTAATTAAGTATCAGTTTACAACTATACCTAAAGTATGCAATATGTTGCTTATACTAACTGATCTCACAAAATTTTGTTGAGTTTTGTGTGATTGAAGTTTTCAAGTTTTGGGCGTGATCACGATGGACCAAGGAATAAGGAGTAGCAAGATCCTAGGCTTGGGTATGCCCAAGGCACCCCAAGTAATATTCTAAGGAAGACTCAAGCGTCTAAGCTTGGGGATGCCCCGGAAGGCATCCCCTCTTTTGTTTCAATCCATCGGTATGTCACTTGGAGCTACATTTTTATTCATCACATAATATGAGTTTTGCTTGGAGCGTCATTTGCTTTTGTTTGCTTTAACTTTAAGTTTGTCACAATCATCATTTTTTGGGCACACCTATTTGAGAGAGACACACGTTCATCATGATTTGCTAGAATACTCTATGTGCTTCACTTATATCTTTTGAGCTTGGTAGTTGCTCTAGTACTTCACTTATTTCTTTTTGAGCACGGTGGTGTCTAGATTTTATAGAATAATATGCTCTCATTCTTCACTTATATTTGTTTGAGAGATGAATAAATAGTGATGGTAATTTTCATGGGTCATAAGACTAGTCCAAAAATAATAGGTATTCAATGAGTGATAACCAAAACCATCATGTAGCACATATAGAGAAATTTTGTGTTGATGACATTGATGTGGTAATATGAAAAAGGTGTGAGTACACAATTGTTGATTTGTAGAAGTTTCAGGAGTAAGAGGTGTTAAATTGTTATTCATATAAAAATTAAAGAGGCATGGTGATGATGTATGAGCATTTCTATTCCTCGTTGAAATCCTAGTATTGTTTCGAGTCGGGGGAGCGCGATGGTTAACTCCTACCAACCTCCTCACTCGGGGCATGTGGGGAGTACTTTGATTTGTGATAACAACAACAATAAAAACAACAAAGCCTTTAGTCCCAAACAAGTTGGGGTAGGCTAGAGTTGAAACCCATAAGATCTCGTGACCAACTCATGGTTCTGGCACATGGATAGCAAGCTTCCACGCACCCCTGTCCATGGCTAGTTCTTTGGTGATGCTCCAATCCTTCAGATCTCTCTTTACGGACTCTTCCCATGTCAAGTTCGGTCTACCCCGGCCTTTTTTGACATTATCAGCATGCTTTAGCCATCCGCTGTGCACTGGGGCTTCTAGAGGCCTACGCTTAATATGCCCAAACCATCTCAAATGATGCTGGACAAGCTTCTCTTCAATTGGAGCTACCTCAACTCTATCTCGTATATCATCATTCCGGATGTGGTCCTTCCTTGTGTGGCCACACATCCATCTCAATATGCGCATCTCCGCTACACCTAACTATTGCACATGTCACCTTTTAGTTGGCCAACACTCAGCGCCATACAATATTGTGGGTCAAACTGCCATCCTATAGAACTTGCCTTTTAGCTTTTGTGGTACCCTATTGTCACAAAGAATGCCAGAAGCTTGGCGCCACTTCATCCATCCGTCTTTAATTCGATGGTTCACATCTTCATCGATATCCCCATCGTTCTGCAACATTGACCCGAAATATCAAAAGGTGTCCTTCTGAGGCACCACTTGCCCATCAAGGCTAACATCCTCCTCCTCCTCATGCCTAGTAGTACTAAAAGCGCACCTCATGTACTCGGTTTTAGTCCTATTAAGTATAAAACCTTTCGATTCCAAGGTTTTCCTCCATAACTCCAACTTCCCGTTGACCCTCGTCCGACTCTCATCGACTAGCACCACATCGTCCGCAAAGAGCATACACCATGGGATATCTCCTTGTATATCCCTTGTGACCTCATCCATCACCAAGGCAAAAAGGTAAGGGCTCCAAGCTGACCCTTGATGCAGTCCTATCTTAATTGGGAAGTCGTCAGTCTCGCCATCACTTGTTCGAACACTTGTCACAACATTATCGTACATGTCCTTGATGAGGGTAATGTACTTTGTTGGGACTTTATGTTTCTTCAAGGCCCACCACATAACATTTCGCGGTATCTTATAATAGGCCTTCTCCAAGTCAATGAACACCATATGTAGGTCCTTCTTTTGCTCCCTATATCTCTCCATAAATTGTCGTACCAAGAAAATGGCTTCCACGGTCGAACTCCCAAGCATGAAACCAAACTGATTTTTGGCCACGCTTGTCATTCCTCTTACGCGGTGCTCAATGACTCTCTACCATAGCTTCATTGTATGGCTCATTAGTTTAGTTCCATGGTAATTATTACAACTCTGAACATCCCCCTTGTTCTTGAAGATTGGTAATAATATACTCCGTCTCCATTCTTCTGTCGTCTTGTTTGCCCGAAAAATGAGGTTGAAAAGTTTGGTTAGCCATACTATCGCTATGTCCCCGAGGCCTCTCCACACCTCAATGGGGCTACAATCGGGGCCCATCACCTTGCCTCCTTTCATCCTCTTTAAAGCCTCCTTGACCTCTGACTCCTGGATCCGCCTCACAAAACGCCTACTAGTATCATCAAAGGAGTCATCCAGATCAATGGCAGAGCTCTCACTCTCCCATTGAACAACATGTCAAAGTACTCCCGCCATCTATGCTTAATCTCCTCGTTCTTCACCAGGAGTTGATATGCTCTGTCCTTCATGCACTTGATTTGGTCAACATCCCTCGTCTTCCTCTATCGGCTCTTGGCCATCTTATAGATGTCCTTTTCTCCTTCCTTCGTGTCTAACCTTTGGTAGAGGTCCTCATACACCCAACCCCTTGCTTCACTCACAGCTCGCTTTGCGGCCTTCCTTGCCATCTTGTACTTCTTAATGTTGTCTACACTCCTATCCAGATATAGGCATCTGAAACAATCTTTCTTCTCCTTGATTGCCTTATGGACATCATCATTCCACCACCAGGTATCTTTAGCTTCTCTTCTACTTCCCCTAGATACTCCAAACTCCTCTGAGGCCACCTTTTGAATGCAAGTCGCCATCTTCATCCACATGTTGTCTGCATCACCTCCTTCCTCCCAAGGGCCCTCATTAATGACCCTCTCCTTGAACCCTGAGCTACCTCCCCCTTGAGCTTCCACCACTTCGTTCTAGCAACATTGGCACCCTTTTCCCGCTGGACACGAATCTGAAAGCGGAGGTCAGCAATCACAAGCTTATGCTGAGGGATAACACTCTCTCCAGGTATCACCTTACAATCTAGGCATGCACGCATGCCTTGTCTTCTCAAGAGGATGAAATCAATCTGGCTAGAGTGTTGTCCACTACTATAAGTCACTAGATGTGATTCTATCTTCTTAAAGAGGGTGTTAGCTATGATCATGTCATAGGCTAATGCAAAGCTTAAGAAATCTTATCCTTCTTGATTCCTGATGCCATAGCCAAATCCCCCATGCACCCCTTCAAAACCTGTGTTAGATGTGCCCACATGGCCATTGAAGTCTCTTCCTATGAAGAGACTCTTGCCAATCGGTACACTCCTAACCAAGTCCTCCAGGCCTTCTCAGAACTCCCTCTTGGTGTTCTCATTGTGGCCTACTTGTGGGGCATATGCATTGATAACGTTGAGGACTAAGTCCCCAAGTACTAGCTTGACCAGGATAATCTGGTCCCCACGTCTCTTGACGTCTACCACTCCATCCTTGAGGCTCTTGCTGATCAAGATGCCTACTCCATTTCTGTTTGCAACCATCCCCGTGTACAATAGCTTGAAACTGGTACACTCCACCTCCTTAGCCTTCTGTCCCCTCCATTTGGTCTCTTGGACTCAAAGGATATCAACGCCTCTCCTCACCATTGTATCAACTACCTCCCAAAGCTTACCTGTCAAAGACCCTACGTTCCAGCTACCTAATCAAATACTCCTAGGCTCGGCTAGCTTCCTTACCATTCACACTCGTCGAGTCAAATGCGAAGACCCTCGCTCATTTTCCACTACACCCGGGCACCGATGTAGCGCGCCACTAAGGATGCGATGACCCGATCATCGCTCACTTGCCACCATATCCAGATCACGATACGGCACGCCGCCTGGGGGGTGACGGCCCGGCCCTTACCCATTTTCCACCACACCTGGGTTCTGATGTGGCGCGTCGCTTAGATGGTTACGCACCAATGAAAATCTTTTGGGTTTCATCTCCATAAGAGTGACTAGGTTTTCAAGTTGGCTCGCCAAGCCTATAACAACCCTCCTCCTTTACCCGGGCTTGGGACCAGCTATGTTGAGACAACATAGGCGGAGTTAGTACTTTGATTTGTGATAAAGCTAATAAAACTTTGCAATGAGTATTTGAGTTCTTTATGACTAATCTGACACCATGGACATACGCATCCTCACCTTCTCATATTTGCTATCCTCTTCGGTATCGTTGATACGTCTCCAATGTATCTATAACTTTTGCTTGTCACATGCTATTATATTATCAATCTTGGATGTTTTACAATCATCTTATAACAACTTTATATCATATTTTGGGACTAACATATTGACATAGTGCCAAAGCGGCCAGTTGCTATTTTTGCTTGTTTTTTACTTCGTAGAAAATCAGTACCAAACGAATCCCAAACACCGTGAAAAGTTTGGGAGATTTTTTTGGCCAAAGAAGTACTGGAGAGGAATCCAAGGTGGGGAACACCCACCAGGGCGCGCCAGAGGCCCCTGGCGCGGCCTGGTGGGTGGTGCCCAACTCGAGACCACCCCTTAACCGACTGTGGCCTCTATAAATTCTCAAATATTCGGAAAACCCTAGAGGAGTCGACCAAACACAATCCCAGCCGCCACAAGTTCCATAAACCTCGAGATACAATCTAGAACCATCACGGAAGGGTGCATCGTCTTCATGGGTGCCTCTCTGATGATGTGTGAGTAGTCCACCATAGACCTACGGGTCAGTAGGTAGTAGCTAGATGGCTTTCTCTCTCTCTTGATTCTCAATACAATGGTCTTTTGGAGATCTATTTGATGTAATGACTTTTGTGGTGTGTTTGTTGGGATCCGGTGAATTTTCAGTTCATGATCAGTTTCTATCCATGAATATGATTTGAGTCTTCTTTAATATCTTATTTGCATGATTACTTATAGCCTCGTATTTCTTCTTCAAATATTTGGTTTAGTTAGGCCAACTAGATCGGTTTTCTTGCCATGGGAAGAGGTGCTTTGTGATGGGTTTGATCTTGCGGTGTTCTTTTGGAGTGACAGAAGGGGTAGCAAGGTACACATGTATCATTGCCATTAAGTATAACAAGATGGGGTCTATTCCTACATGAATATATCTTGTCTACATAATGTCATCGTTCACATTGCATTACTCCGTTTTTCCATGAACTTAATAAACTAGATGCATGCTGGATAGCGATCGATGTGTGGAGTAATAGAAGTAGATGCAGAATCGTTTCGGTCTACTTATCTTGGACGTGATGCCTATCTAATGATCATTGCCTGGATATCGTCATGATTATTTGATCTTCTATCAATTGCCCAACGATAATTTGTTCACCCATCGTGCGCTATACTCATGAGAGAAGCCACTAGTGAAACCTATGGCGCCCGGGTCTACTTCTCCAACATACTGCTTTCCGATCTACTATTTTGCCATTTTCTTTTCAGATCTATTAATCCAAAAAAAATATCTTGATGCACCTTTTGTTTACCTATTTTATTTTGTGTTCTTGTGAGATCTATTTTCCAAAACTATCACAATCTACTCTATCTTTTTATCGTTGAGAGCTTGACAACCTCTCTTACACGTCGGGTTGCAAGTATTTGTTATCTGTGTGCAGGTGATGTTTACATAGGTGCTTGATATTCCTCTACGGATTGATACCTTGGTTTCATAACTGAGGGAAATACTTACCGTCGTTGTGCTGCATCATCCCTTCCTCTTTGGGGAAATACCAATGTAGTCTCAAGCCACATCAAAGGAATTTCTGGCGCCGTTGTCAGGGAGGAAGCAATCTCTTCGCGTGCCAATCTTAGTGCCGGTGAGACTTCATCAACATCTAGCAGGTTCCTAATCACAAATCTCGACTCCGTGCAATTTACATTATTTTCCATTTGCATGTTGTTTTCCTCTCCCCCACTTCACAAGTTTTCCGTTTTATTCGCCTTCTTTTTCAATTACCTTTTTCTCGCTAGCTATCTTGTTTGCGTAGTCATGATGACACAAAAAAACACCAATTTGTGTGATTTTTCCAATAGCAATATTAATGATTTTATTATCACTCCGATTGCTCCTCACGCCACTAGTGTGTAGTCTTGTGATATCAATGCCGCTTTGTTGAATCTTGTCATGTAAGATCAATTTTTCGGTACTCCTAATGAGGATGTCGCGTCCCATCTAAACAAATTCGTAGAATCTGTGATATGCAAAAGAAAAAAGATGTGGACAATGACATTTTGAATTTGAAATTATTTCCTTTCTCCTTGAGGGATCGTACAAAAATTTGGTTTTCTTCTTTGCCTCGAAATAGTATTGATTCTTGGGATAACTGCAAGGACGCTTTTATTACTAAGTATTTTCTGCCCATGAAAATTATTTCCCTTAGAACTCAAATCATGAATTTTAAGCAGCTTGAGCATGAACATGTTGCACAATCTTGGGAAAGAATGAAATTGGTGCTAAGAAATTGTCCTACTCATGGTTTAAATCTTTGGATGATCATACAATTTTTTTATGCGAGATTGAATTTTGTCTCTAGAGATCTTTTCGACTCCGCCACGGGAGGTACTTTTATGGAAATTACCTTGGGTTATGCTACTAAATTCCTAGATAATATTATCGCAAATTATTCACAATGGCATAATGAAAGAGCACCTACTAGTAAAAAAGTGAATTCAGTTGAAGAAATTGGTACTTTGAGTGAAAAAGCTCATGCTCTTATGAAGTTGGTTGCTAGTAAACATGCTCCTATTGATCTTAATGATGTGAATTTTTCTACTTTGATTGAGCAAAATAGTGATTCCGTAGATGTGAATTTCATCTCACGAAACAATTTCAATAACAATGCTTATAGAGGTAATTTTAATCCTAGGCCTTTTCCTGGAAATTCCTCTAATATTTATGGTAATTCCTCTAGTAGTTCTTCTTAAAATAATAATAGGAACACCTCTTATCTTGAGAATATTTTTAAAGAATTTATCAATGCTCAAAATGTTAGGGAACGTTGCATGGTAAACAAAAAAAATCCTACGCGCACGCAAGATCTATCCATGGTGATGAGCATCTATGAGAGGGAGAGTGGATCTACATACCCTTGTAGATCACTAAGTGGGAAGCGTTAAGAAACGCGGTTGATGTAGTCGAACATCTTCGTGATCCAAATCACCGAGCGTCCCGCAATCCAATCACGATCCGTCCCGATCTAGCACCGAAAGGACGACACCTCCGTGTTTAGCACACGTACAGCTTCATGACGATCTCCGCCTTCTTAATCCAGCAAAAGGGAGTGCAGAGGTAGATGAGTTCTCTAGCAGCATGACGGTGTTGTGCCGATGGTGGTGGAACTATTCCAACAAGGTTCGCCTAAGCATTGTTGAAACCGATCTAGAGGAGAAACTACGAACTAGAGGAGAGGTAGCACGTGGCTGTTTTTCTATGTCTCAAAAACCTCGAAACCTCTAGTATATATAGGAGGGAGGGGATAGGAGGCATCCTTAGCCTCTCTTCCAAGGAGATCTTCGGCCGAAGCCAAGGGGAGGAGTCCACCTCCCACAAGGGAGGTGGATTCCTAGTAGGACTCCTCCCTAACTTGGCCCTTACTCCTCCTCCTTGCGCATAGGCCTTCTTGGGCTAGATTCCCAGCACACTAAGGGCTGGTGTGCCACCACTAAGGCCCATGTGGCCCCTTGGGGTGTGTGGTACCCACTTGATGGTCCCTCGGAACCCATTCGTCACTCTCGGTGCACTAACGGAAATGCCCAAAACTTTTCTGGGGTTCAAACACCACTTTCCTATATATCAATCTTTACCTCCGGACCATTCTGGAGCTCCTCATGACGTCCGAGATCTCATCCAGGACTCCTAACAACCTTCGGTCACCACCATACATAACTTTATACTACCGAAATGCCCCTGAACCTTAAGTGTGCAGACCCTGCGGGTTCGAGAACTATGTAGACATGACCGAGACACCTCTACAGTCAATAACCAATAGCGGGACATGGATGCCCATATTGGTTCCTACATATTCTACGAATATCTTCATCGGTCGAACCTCTGTGTCAAGGATTTAGTCAATCCCTTATGTTGTTCCCTTTGTTCTTCGATATGTTACTTGTCCAAGATTCGATCATTGGTATCTGTATATCTAGTTCAACCTCGTTACTGGCAAGTCTCTTTACTCGTTCTGTAATACAAGATCGTGTGGCTAATACTTAGTCATATTGCTTGCAAGGCTTGTTGTGATGTTGTATTACCGAGTGGGCCCTGAGATACCTCTCCATCACACGGAGTAACAAATTCCAGTATTGATCCATGCCAACTCAACAAACACCCTTGGAGATACCTATAGAGCACCTTTATAGTCACCCAGTTACGTTGCGACGTTTGATACACACAAGGTACTCCTCCGGTATCAGTGAGTTGCATGATCTCATGGTCATAGGAACAGATACTTGACATGCAGAAAACTGTAGCAATAAACTGACACGATCAAATTCTACATTTATAGTTTGGGTCTTTTCCATCACATCATTCTCCTAATGATGTGATCCCATTATCAAATGACATCTCATGTCATGGCTAGGAAACCTTGACCATGTTTGATCAACGAGCCAGTCCACTAGAGGCACACTAGGGACAAAGTGTTGTCTATATATATATCCACACATGCAATGTGTTTCCAATCAATACAATTATAGCATGGATAATAAACAATTATCATGAACAAGGAAATATAATAATAACCATTTTATTATTGCCTCTAGGGCATATTTCCAACACAAAAGTCTTTCAATACTACGATACAAGAAAAGTTCAATAAGATTGATGATATGACTATAAGCACTGATAGAATTTCCCATGATGTAGAAAATCTCAAGTTGAATGCTTTTCCACCTAAAATTAATGAATCAATTAAAGATTTATATGTTTCTATATATGAAAGTAAGAACAGAGCCGCTATGCTTAGAACTAAAAGAGAATTTTTAGAAAAGGCGTTTTCTAGCGATTACTCTCATAACAATGATGAAGATCTTAAAATGATTGGTGTTTTCTCTATTTATTCTTTTTTTAGTAATGTAAAAGTTGATAATAAAGGTACTGAAGAAGAGTCAACTTTAGTTAGAGGGCGTCCCAATAATTTGGAGGGTGAAAATCTTGATGAAAATTTTGATAAAAGTGGGTTTAGAGAGGTCAAAACTTTAACTAGTTTTGTGCCCACTATTTTTGATTACAAAGACATTAATTATGAGAATTGCTCCTTCGTTGATTGTATTACTTTTATGCAATCCATGATAAATTCACCCCATGCTTATGAACAAAGTAAAGCTTTTACAAAACATATTTTTGATGCCATGATGAAATCCTTAGAAGAAAAGCTGGAATTAGAGATTTCAATTCCTAGAAAATTGCATGATTAGTGGGAACCTACCATTAAAGTGAAGATTAAAATTATGAATGTGTTGTTTTGTGTGATTTGGGTGCTACTGTTTCCATAATTCCGAAATATCTATGTGATGTGCTACGTCTTACTAATATTGAAGAATGTTCTCTTAATTTGCACTTGGAGTATTCTACTATTAAAAAGCCTTTGGCTAGAATTAATGATGTTCTTATTCTTGCAAATAGGAACTATATGCCCATTGATTTTATTGTTCTTGATATTGATTGCAATCCGTCTTGTCTCATCATACTTGGTAGACCGTTTTTACGCACTATAGGTGTCGTGATTGATATGAAAGAAGGCAATATTAAATTTCAATTTCCACTTAGAAAGGGTATGGAACACTTCCCTAGAACAATAATTAATCCACCATATAAATCAATCATGAGAGACTTCTAAGGAGTAAAGACTAAGGATGACAATAGTTGAAACTATGTGTTATGCGTAGCTAGGGGCGTAAAACGATAGCGCTTGTTGGGAGGCAACCCAATGAATAAAATATTTTTATATTTTCCTTTCTATTTTTGAGTATTTGCATAATTATGCTTATGTTATGATTGTTTTTTTATGTTTTAATTAGTGTTTGTGCCAAGTAAAGCCTTTAGGATAATTCATAAGATGAGTAGAAACAATGCTAAATCCGAAACACAAACTTTGTCTATAGTGCACGAATTTCCGTTTTTACCGGAGCGTGATAATGAGCTAAAATTTTAACACATTATTTATATAAAAATTCTTTACATTGTTCTATTGTTTCAGAATTTTTAGAGTTACAGAAGTATGGTTAGAGTACATGTTACTACACATTGTTCTGTCTGAAACATATTCTGTTTTTGTTGCATTGTGTGCTTGTTTTGATGAACCTATGGCTTGTATAGGGGGTTATAAGTCATTGTAAAGTTAGAATACATTAGATATAATGCAATAGTAAAATATGAGTGGGTTTGCAACAGTACTTAGTGGTAATTTGCTTTATTATACTAACGGATCTCACAAGAATTTTGTTAAGTTTTGTGTGATTGAAGTTTTCAAGTTTTGGGTGAGATCATGATGGATGAAGGAAGAAGGAGTAAGAAGAGCCTAAGCTTGGGGATGCTACAGCACCCCAAGATAATATCCTAAGAGTAACTAGCAACTAAGCTTGGGGATGCCCCGACTGGCATCCCCTCTTTCTTCTAACAACCATCGGTATTTTACTTGGAACAATATTTTTATTCGTCACATATCATGAGTTTTCCTTGGAGCGTCTTGTATATTTGTTTGTTTTAATTTTTATCCTTTCTGCACACACCTATTTGAGAGAGCCAAAGTTATGCTATGATTTTCTAGAATTTCTCTATATGCTTCACTTAAATCTATTGGGCTATAAAATTGCTCTAGTGCTTCACTTATATCTTTTTTTAGCACGGCGTGCTTTTACATGTTTGAAGAAATGCTCTCATGCTTCACTTATACTATTTTGAGAGTTAGTATTTTTTGAAGAAATTCTCTCATGTTTCACTTATATTATTTTGAGAGATGAATTTTTTATGCACATGTTATTCACTTAAATCTATGTGAGCTTGTCAAAAGCAATGGCAATATATGAAACTAGTCCCAAAGTGATAGATATTCAAGTGGGATATAATAAAAACTTTCATGAAGACCATTGGACAAATTAAACTTGATTATTTGTAATAGTTTTTAGGCATGATGATAGTAATATGTGAGTTATGTTAGTGAGTAATTACGCTTATTAAGAATATTGATGTTAAGGTTTGTGATTCCCTATGCAAGCACGAAAGTTAATAGATGTGCTACAAAATTACATCCTACTTATGGTGCATTATTCGGAGTTAGTTATGCTTAATGCTCGCTTATGTGATTTTTCCGTTTCTTGGTTGGATGCTTCTCAATCTATTTGCTAGCCCTCACTTGTACTAAGTAGAAATAGTACTTGTGCATCCAAAATCCTTAAACCCGGTTTTGCCATATGAGTCCACCATACCTACCTAATGCGGTATTTCCATGCCGTTCCAAGAAAATTTGTATGTGCTATCTATAATTTTCAAAATAAATATTCCTTTTTGTATGCTCATACCGCTCATGAAATGGTAGGGGGTGGCCGATATTTTTCCATGCTGGATGTGTTATTCTCAAGATGAGTGTTTATTTACTTGTCATTGCATGAGAGTACGGCGGTAATAGGGATGCCCATTCCCAAAATGAAATGAAAACAAATATTTTATTTACTTTATGTTGTCAAATAATAAATTCCTTGGGAAGTGTTGGTATGGAAGGCAACCGTGGATTCGGCTAGCCATGGAAATTGAAAGTATGGTGGAAAAGGGAATAAACTTTATTTTCTGTTTGGGAACCGCTTATGATGTATCTATCATGGAAAGGTATTGAAAGCTCTCAGTAGTTTTCGTTAACAGGAAAGGCATGCCACCCAAAAAAAATTATCTATCAATTTAAACCTTGAGCTCTGGCACCTCTACAAATCCCTAATTCCCTCTGCAAAGGGCCTATCTATTTACTTTATGCAATTTTTATTTTTACTTGAGTCTCCATCTTCTCTTATAAAGCACCAACTAGGAGGCACTATGATCGTACTTGAGCATTAGGTGTAGCTAATATTTGAGTGTGTTTCATGAATGGATCAATGATTGAGCATGATGGGCTAGGGATAACTTGCTTTAGTGTTGATATTTTGAAATACATGGTTGCTTATTGATATGCTTGAGTATTAAAGTTTTCATGTCAAAACTAGACTATTGCTTTGAACCATCTAAAAAATTCCAAATGTCCATGCTACGAAGAAAATAATATGTGATGAACATGTTAGGCAGCATTCCACATCAAAAAATTTGTTTTTATCATTTACCTACTCGAGGACGAGTAGGAATTAAGCTTGGGGATGCTGATACGTCTCCAACGTGTCTATAATTTTTTCTTATTCCATGTTGTTATATTATTAATCTTGGATGTTTTACAATTATTTTAGGGATTATTGCTCCTGTGCCCCCCATTCCTTAGTTGTGCTTAGTTCTCCCCATGCTCCAAACTTTTGCTCACTTTTCCCCCACTCCCTTAGTTGAAACTCCCACAAATGTTCATAGCAGACGTTTGTTGTCTTAACCGTTAACTCTGACTAGTTTTGACTAATGGGCCACGTTGGACTCTATTGACTGTCGCTGTGGCTTCGCTGGTTGGGCCGTGTTTGTGTTCATAGGATGGACCCGTTAATTTGTTGGTAATAAAATAAAGAAGCCTGCTATCGAGGACGTTGCACTGGATCAACCTTTTATGCATGCCCGGCTTTGGCATCAATGCAGCCTGCTATGCATGTGAACGCCGCCACGCATGCATCTATTCACCTATGCATTGACCTACTCGCATGCATGCATGCCGACACACACGTATCGATCCCTACTGCACGGCTGCCGCTCAATTCAGTCGCTGCGCAACCCGCAGGCATTGCGTTGTTTCACGCGTCACAAGCAGGCGTGCACGCATTGATGCACGATCGCATCGGTTCACGTAGAGCACGCACGCAGAGCACGCAAACGTATGCGATGGCACAAGGGGGAGGCTGCACGGTCGCATCGATCCACGTTCACGCATTGATGCACGATCGCATCGGTTCACGCACGCACTGAGTCACGATCGACGTTGTTTCCGCGTGTACCCTCTTCGTCTCCCCCGGCTATTTAAATAGCCCTTCGTTGCCTCTTCTTGTACACATCCATCTGTGCCTCCCCCTTCTCTTCTTCCCCAAAAGCCAAAGCAAACACGCAGCGACGCAAGCATGATGCAGTACACTAGGCCGACGTTCCGTGTGTCGCCCACTGTGCCGAAGATGCGGTACCCCACCCATGTCATCGCCGAGGCATCGCTCCGCATGTGGGCGTTCTCACGCTGGAGGAGTAATACTGAGTTTGCGGAGTGGTTCCTTCATGCAGGCTTCAACCACCACCCGGAGGGCTCGCCGTCCATGTTCCAACTCGTGGAATAGCGTCCCGACGCCAGCGCTCCACCCGTAGGGATCGTCGCCCACTTCACCAATAGGTTCGATGCCGACTGCCTGCTCGGCAAGGTGTTTTGGTGTGGGTGCGATTTCATAGCATTCACCACCTACAACATCTTCACCGACTTCGAGAGCATCTTCCCCACTCACAACCGCATGCATAGCCTCCCATACTACGTCGGCGAGAACGGCCTTGAGGAGGAGCAGTGAAGAGCGGCGGCGAGGACGATGGTGAAGCCGGTGCGCGGTGAAGACGATGGTGAAGACATGTCAGTGTTGCCCTAGCTACCCTATCTATTTGTAGTGTGAGTTTGGTGTGTGTGTTGCCCTAGCTACCCTATCTATGTATGGTTATCTATCGGTGTCGTGATATATGTAAGAACTTGTGTGTTGCCCTAGCTACCCTATCCAATTTATGTATGTTATATTAATGCTTTCTTATGTTTGTATTTTATTTGTCCCGAGTTTAGACGTGGCTATTTGACGTGAGCAAAACTAACCAAACTAACTAAAAATGATGTGTTTTGAGATGCCTTCTAAAAATAAGAACATATTGTACATGGCTTATTAGCTTGTGAGCAAGCAAAAAAAAGCACATACAGTGAAGAGAAATCAAATCAAATAAATGAAGGGACCCATAAAGGAAATCCAAAAAATCCTCAACGAAATAGAAGAGCTTGGGCAATCAAATTAATGAAAAGTTCAATCAGAAACAAAAAAGAACAAAGCAATCATTCAAAAACAAAAAAGAGCCATCGCTTGTTTCTGGGCCTCATTTATCCTTTGTAGGCCTATTGCAACTTGATTCTCTTTGGGCCCGTGAACTAGGTTTTTTTTCTAGCAGAACTGACGGCCTCGAGGAGAAAAGTTTGGCAAGTGCGAGAGAGAAGAGATGAACTTGATGTATATCCCTTGTGCTGCACAAGTACTGCTTACTGTCATCTGACGAGCTAGGGTATGATCCAACACTCGAGGTTATTAGCTAACAAAATAATCCTATCACTAAAATGGTAGTTGTCTTCTGCCAAAACTGAAAGTGTCGAAAAATAACACTAAACTGCATACATTCAAAGATCGACAGAGTTGCACTAAACAGAGTTGCATTTGAGATAAACATAGTTGCACTAAACAGAGTTGCATTCATGGGAGTAAATTGCTGAAAACCACCACATTTGTGGCAAGGTTACTCCAAAACCACCGCTTTTGTCAAAAATAACAGATAACCACCACTAAACTGCATCAAACATAAATATGGCACAATAATAACATTATCCAGCAACACAATTAAATCCAACATAAATTCAGTACATAGCAAATAGTACTACAACAACATTAATAGTGCCAAACATAGTAGCTAGTACTACAACAACATTGAATCATTCAGCAACTATTTCCTTGATCTTCCCCTTGCTGGCCTCCTTCTCTTTGAACAGGTCACCTATGGCGTGCTCTAGGTTCCTTTTCTCTTGCTTCAACTTCTCCCTCTCCTCCAACAAATTGTCCCTCTCCTTCTTGATCTGGTCCATCTCCTGCAGCAGCTTCACCTTCTCTACCTTCTCTCTGTCTCTCTCTTTCTCTGCTTTGGCCCTTAGCACCTGATGGATGTTAGCGTCTGCTTTGTCAGCCAAGTTCTTCTTCTCAAGATCTTCCTTGAGGTCACTAAGAGCTATCTGTGCATTGCCTAACTAGGCAATTGCATCCTCCTGGTCAGCCACCATTTTAGCAAAGTCAACTTTAAGGAACCTCAGGTCATTTTCCATCTTCCTCTTATCTTGCACTGCCTTGAAGACTTCTTCAGCATTAACTACATTTTGGCTCAACCTGTCAGTCAACTCATTGTCATACATATCCCAGATAGAAGCTAAAGCTTCCTTCAATGGGATTGGCCACTCAGAGTCAATCCATTGCACATACTTGCACTTGGGTCCATCCTATTAATGTGTGCAAAAAAGAAATAACATTAAGACCAATGCAGAAATCATTTAGTGAAAACAATGCAACTACTGAACCTATTGCAAAAAATGCCTGCACTGCTTACTTATGTAAAGATAAGCAATAATGTAAACTTTGACAACTAATTGCACTGCTA